>CM055608.1:7500000-8824657 GCA_029379385.1 Quillaja saponaria | reverse complement strand
AAGACAACTACGAGGGCACAGACGGAGTAAAAAATTTACCAAGAGATTATATAAGTTTTCAGGATCAACACATGTTTAAAGTTTCTTTCACTTCAACACAGACGGTCACATTTCAGTGCTGGTATCTCTAACGGATGGAAGCAATCGACATGCCTTTGAAATGGCATCCTCGCTTGGTAGCAAGTTGGTATATTTCTCTTCATTAGGCAAAGCAGGATTTACAGCAAATTTGAACAACGGACATGTGATTGACTTGTGTAAATGTGCTGAGTCAAATTGTTAAGTGAAAGCAGATTCTACCTATTTTCTAATTCTTCATACCAAATTTAGGAGTATAAATAGGTCAAATTTGACTTACATTTAATGATATTGATGATATTAGCTAGGATTAGCATGGAACGCATCTTTTGTGACTCTGCCAAATCTACAGGTCTCTGTCTTCTGGCAGTGTTAATAATTGGCACAACTAATTAATAGTGCTATAGTACTGAACAATGAGATTTACCTAAGGGGATCTAATTGTTTCTTACCCTAAATTGAGGGCTTCAGTGTTTGCACCCAGATTTAGAAGAAGCTCAGCACATTCCACATTGTCATTCTTTACTGCAAAAAATAATGGGGTTTCTTCCGTTTCTGTTGTGAAGTTGATAGCCTCAGGGTCGAATGATATGAGAACCTGCCAACACAATGTCATAAGTAATGTCAAGGATATTAAAAGATAACAATCAAATATAAAGCTTAAATCCAATTTGCCTTCCATGGGGGGCACAGTCCAAGATACGAAGGCATATTGGAGGTAAGCTGATGATAGAGTGAGTTTCTATTCATACCTCTAACGCCATTGTATTATCATTGGCAGCAGCAATATGTATTGCAGTTACACCTAAGTTATTTTTTTGTCTCACTTCAGCACCATGTTCAAGAAGGAGGTTCAAAATTCTGCAAGAATGCAACGGAAAATTCAGAAATGCAATTGTATGTGCCAGTTTACACAGAGAGAGAGAGAGAGAGAGAGAGAGACTTCATTCTTTGTAATGACGACACTCTGGATGTCATAAGACACAAATGAAGAGCAGAGTTTCCTTCAACATCAGCATCGCTAATGTCTACTTTTGTCTTCAGAATTAGCTCAGTGATGGCTTCATCTCCGGCCTATTAAGTAAGCAGCTGGTTACCGGCCTATTAATTAAGCAGCTGGTTATATAAATTGCAGGTACATTAAATCTTACTTCATTTACCAACTATATTATAGGAGTGAAATAGCATCTTCAGCTTTCTGGCTCTACTTGTGATACATTATAATTTTTATGATTGTTGTCCTATGCAGCAAAACCCAACTTTTACCTGCTTTCTTTTGGATAGCAAAGTAAGACAAAATGGCCCATCCTAATCATTTTTCTTTTATGGGAAACTTAATAGGCTAATCCCAGTTAGGGAGGATGTGGGACTCATTAGTACTTCAGGAAGATGATGATTAAAAAGTGAAGCCCGTTTCCCATCAGTTCAGGCTGGGCCAGTCGTATTTTACAGATTATAAGCAAGAGAATTTACAGAAAATGACTCGATTTGATAGAGAACGGTAGGTTATATACTTACATGTTAACATTAGCTATTAATCTATGTACAAAAAGGAACATGATAATAATCCATCAATTGATCATAACGTCAAAAGTTGCACAAGTGCCTCACTCGGAAGCAAGTGCTAGCCCTTAATTACCTGCACTGCACGGATTAGTGGTAACGTCATCCTCATCACCGTGGAACTGGTTGGAACATCAGCGCCGAAGAGTTGAAGTAACTTAATCTCACAAAGCGAAAGCTTCCGTATCTCGGCGTTCTCACTTTCTGCTTCAGTACTAGAAGAGTGTCTGGCCATTGTGGAAGGTGTGGTTGCATGTGCCAGGGATAAAGCTTTGCTTATAATAAATTCATATAAAGTCATCTTCTCTTTGGCACCTGAATTAGCATCATGCAACTCTACAGTCAATTCCTTCACCTTATTCTCAGCTACAATGAGCAATGCAGCCAATCCAACTACACAGCCTTTGACAGCGTTTGCATAAGCCACCTCGGAAAGTTCCTTGGTATTCTCAACAAGAAATCTCACTGCACTCCACTCCTAATAATTAAAACAAGCATATTCAAGCGTCAATAGACTGAGAATAATGAAAAACGGCGGGAAGAAAGTCAGCAAATTTGACCTGTTTTGAACTAGATCAGTCTTAAAAAAAAAGAAAAAAAAAGAAAAAGAAAAGAAAGAAAGACTCAGTTTGTTTCTTATTCTACCACTTTCCCGGAAACCAAACAGTCATTTAAAAAGATGACACCATTAGTGAACCTTTCCACTAAGAGCAACTACCAAGTCCTCAACAGAGTTTTTGTCTGGAGCCCACTTGACATCCATCCTGAAATAAAAAAACAAAAACAAAAACAAAAAAGTTTTTTCATAGTTGTATTTGAAATAAATAACAATACAGAAACTTGTCAAGCAAGGCACCGTGAGCATAAAAAAGAAAGAAGCAAAATTTCCTATACTAAGAAACTTCTATTGTTGTGTAAGTGCCGATAGTTGAGCTTTTACCATATATATCAAAATGTAAATGGCGCGTAGTATTGGATCTACCTATTGCTGGACAGTGACAGATCCAGAGCAAGTTGTGCACGTTCGTCAATGGTCTTCAGGTCCGTACGAGCGTGATTTTGGAGAAGCAACTCGATGCACCGCGCGGCGTGTTTATCGGCTGCTATATGCAGCGCCGACCGGCCAGACTCGTCCATCTCGTTCACCGGAGGCACAATCGCAAGATCTCCGTTGAGAAGAGCAGAGGCACAGTCCACCGAGTCAGACGCACAGCAGAGACGGAGCAGTTTCGACACGGTGCTACGGTCTAAAGCATCTGAATCATTCTCAAAGATTCGCTTTGCTTCAGTTAAGAAGTGAGATTTGTTGTCGTCACGGATTAATTTCAGCAGGCTCCTCCCTGCTTCACTCTTAAGGAATTCTTCGGTCTTGCTATCACCATATGAATGAAGCCTGGAGCCACTCTCGGCAATTCTTTTCTGCAATTAAGTTAAATTATCTGTCACTATCCCTAGAAACCTCATGGAAAGAAAATGTTCAAGAAATGCACTATCATTTTCCGTGATCACTTGCAAGTATTAAAAAGAGAAAACTTACACTTTTCATACAGAAACCAAAGAGAAAAAAAACTACATTTTCCGAGAAAATTGCAAGTATTAGCCAGATGAATATTTCATTTCGAAATCCTTAAATTTGTTTAGGTGCAGTTAAAACTCAGATTCATATAAAAACTGAATCGACTTCACCGAAAGTCAAAGATCAAACGAGTTCATAGAACTTGTCGCACCTGATCCATGTCAAAAACCCTAATTTTTCAACTAAAACAAGAATAAATCTCTGCTGCTCGCTAACTTTCCAGATAAAAAATCTAACTGTGCGTTGACAGAAAGTCAAGCTCCAGAGAAGCAGTAAAGTCTAACTTTTCAATGGTAGATTTTCTGGAAAAAGCTTCATCGCCATGGAAGACAAAACCGTTTCTTTGTTATCAAAGAAGTACTTGACAGAAGAGTGGAGGAGGGAAATTGAGCTAACGATCAAAACAGAAAGGCGCTGTTAGAATTTATAGAAGCGGATTTCAAATCAGAAAGGCGCTGTTAGAATTTATAGAAGCGGATTTCAAAACTTTTATAAACAACATTTGGATAGTGTTTAGGGTCCGCCTTCGACAGTTTGCGAGACCAAATTACCCCTGAATGGGGTTGTGATCTTTGTAGAGGAAAAGGGTAAATAGCAGGTATATTTGGATTTTGGATTTTGAAAGTAAAACTATGTGATCATTAATGTCCAAATTAATTTCACTCTCTACAATAGTATTTTCATTCACTAATGAAACATAAATATTAATTAGATGGTGTCTTCGTACAAAGATGAGGCCTCAAATCATGTTGCTTTATTTTGTTATTTTTTATTTTAAAGTAAATGAGAAATTAATAACTATTGATCTAAAAACTTAACAATACTTACTTAAATAATAAACGAACGATAAACCTTGTCATATTTATTGTTATAATATTAATCTTAATTTTAATTATTTTAATTAAAAAACAAGTTTGACTCTTATACATGACATGAAACTTGTCATATATCGATAACCAAATATTTTATTGACAGAGATCTCCACCAATACTAGAAGAAGAAAAGAGATAATAGAGCACCAAGAGAAGCAACTGAATCTGAGATTGGATGACAAACTTAGTTGACGAAATGGTTTATACTCTGCTATGTAACAGCTTGTCGAGCATTTGATAATCTAATCAACCTCACCAAATTCAAGATTAGCAAATCTAAGAATAATAACATCATAACTTCTAGATCTATCATAAAATTAATGGTCAAATTTGAGTCAATTTATTCAAAATTAAAGAGAGAAATAAAAAGAAAAAAGAAAAGAAAGAAGAAGAAGATGATACAGAGCTGTCGTCTAATAAGGGAAACCACATCACTAGATCAACTTGTTTTGAGAGAATTTTGAGAGAATGAGAGGAGGCAACTAGATTTTTTTTTGAACAAAGACATTAATTATTATCTATGGGTTTACTTATTTCCACTTTTTAGTATTTAGAAATCTCTTAATTAAATTTAGAAACATTTTAAAAAATGTTCTAACAAACTCGAAAAAGCCTGATAACTAATTCTAATCAATTTCATTCTTATGAGAAATTTTTCAATTGATGAAAGGGAGAGTGAAGAAATTAAGAAATCCATGTACATGAATAACTGATCTAAACTTCACAATTAGTTGTTTTGTGTCAAACCAACACCATATTATATATTTAGATTATACTCTACATATTATGGATTATATATACTACTTGTCACCACCTCCAGTACAGTAGTACAGATAATTAATTAATGTCCAGATCAACAGAGCTAAGCATGCATGCATTGATTATGCAGTCTTGCAATCTCTTGTAGGACGTGCTTCAAAACCCCCATCAACTCTTTTCTCAAGCGTATAAGGCATGTAAGTTCCTAAAATTCTATCCCACATAACAAAGAAAGGTTGTGAGAAATTGTATTTGCTACCATAGAGTTGGTGATGTACATCATGATAAGCAGTGTTGTTGCTGAAAACCATATGGAAGATATTCCCAGGAAGCCACGATCCACAATGATCATCCACGGTTTTCATGGTCGCGAAGGCGAAGAAGAAAATCGAAGCTCGAGGAGACATCCCGGAGAGGAGGAATGACATTGCTCCTCCAACTGTGTCTTGAATTAGTCCTTCTAATGGATGGTTGTAAAGGGCTCCAAAAGCATAAGGAACTACCAGTCTATGATGCTGAGAATGGAGATGGCGATACAAGAATTTGTTATGATGCATATATCTGTGAAGGAAATATTGCCATGTATCCATTACTAACATTGCTACCAAGAACTGCCTTGCCAAACCAAACAAGGAATCACTGCTTGAATTTGAGATTCTTCCATCTTCATTTCCTGTAACCTACATTTCCAATTATTACAACAACATTGAAAATTTTGCAAATATTCAAAATCAAACTAAAGCTAATTTACTTTCATGTTATCAATTTTGATTAAGTAAAGCATTTTTTTAAACAAACACATGCACTTGCATATATATAAATGATTTATATGAAAAAATTTAATAACACATGCAAATAACAAGCAGTAATATCAATATTTCTCATGCAAACAAATTGAGAAACTTTTATTTTACTAACCATTTTAAATAAAATAAAATATGTATAGCACATACCGTAAATAAGATTATTGCAACAATAGCCTGAATGATTTGCTGGAGAAGAACTCCTTTAATAACGTCGTGCTTAGAAACCCAATTCTTAACATTTTCTTCTTTTCTTGAATGCAACCTGTAATTTTCTGATGATCCAAACAAAATATAAAATCCAGAATACAACCAATACACCAAAATCGGCACGATTGCACCCAATAATTCGTCTGATATTTCAAGATGACCAAAATCCATTGCCTTCATCATATATAGCACACAACTCTATGAGTATTTCGAACTAATCAAGCAAATTAAAGACTCACCAACAAATCAAGTAAAAGAGTAAATGCATATAGGGCAAACTTGAATAAGAACAAATTATGAAGGATTATCTTCACATTAGAGAGGGATTAGCTAGGTACGTAGAGCTAACCCTAACCCTAATTGGTCTTGAACTTGGGGTTTCTCTCCTTTTTCCCTCTCTCAAATTTTCTTATCTAAAAATGGTTTAATTTTACAGGTAAGAGTTTAGTGTAACGGAAAAGAATGGGAGGAAGAGAAGAAGTTTAGGAAGCTAATTAAATGTGGCAAAATGGTGTGTTATTAAACAGTTTTAATATCAATTTTTTTTTTTAATTTTTAATTTACATAATAAACAATAACAATTAATATGCATGTGCTACACGTGTTATATTATTTTAAAGAAGGTTAATTTTTATCCGCATTTTCTAGAAAGGATTTTTAATCAATTATCATGAGTAAATTATATAAATATGGCATTATTGTTATGAAGACTTAATCCATAATCAAATAGACCTTTATAAGGTAGAAATAGAAAAGAATATACACATTATTTTTGTCTTTAATTGGAGGACCAATTGGGCTGTGTAGGGTGTTCTAAATAAAAATAGCCCATTTAATGTAATGTAACATGATTTAGGCTGAATGTATAGGCCCACTTTCTCCTTCAAAAGTCAAAACCACCCTCATGAATTCAACCCGTAGAAAGTGGTGATTTCGTGTTGTTCTCAATAGCATGATAAGGGTAATATAGACTTTCAAAGAAATTTCGGAGGGCCCGAATCAATGATACATCACTTAAAAATATCTTTTATTTGTATAAGTGGGTCCCACATCCCCATATATCCATTCCACATACTCACACAGCTGACGGAAGAATGTATACTAAAGCGTTTCCCTTCATATAAATACCCACCAACAGACGACAGGCAACAGGCTTCACTTTGAAACCCCTGAGCCGATTTTCCTTTCTGTCTTCAAGGCTAATAACCCTTACCATTTTCCCTCAATCTCCCGAGAAAAAAATACACATTTTCTCGCTTTTTTAATCTTGGGTTGTTGAAAGATGGTGGCAGATAAGGGGAAGAAATCGAAGGTTGCAGATAGGGGTCAGGAGGAAGATTCCGATCACATTGATTATGAACTTGTTCTCTCCATTGAAAGATTGCAAGAAGTTCAAGATGAACTCGAAAAGGTTTTAGCTTTAGATTTTTCTTTCTTTTTTTTATCCTAGCATTTCTATTTGGTAAGCATATGTTTGTGACTGATTTCATCAATTATGGTGCGTTAATAAGAATTTAGTTGACTTAAAATTATTCATGCAACCCTACATATTAGAATTATTTGTTTACCCAGTAAGGAAAATGATGCAGTTCAGATGAATTACTTAAAAATTCTGAGATTTGGAATTTTCAAGTCTCATTAGTTGCATGGGGTGAATAATTACAACATTAGTAGGAAATTAACATGCTAAACGCGGCCTATTAATATGGGTGTTTAGAACCCCTATTACTACCTATTTGAAACCTTTACTTGTTGACTTTTTAGAATAGCAATTGACAAGTAATGTTTACTCAAGGTAATCGTTGGCTTTGGGCATGTTAGTTTAAGTGTGTTGTTCCATTCAAATGTTAAAAGCTGATTAGAAAAATTAGTGCTTTAGTTCCATAATTTATATTCATGCAATTTGCAAACGAGTACAATTTCATTGACATATAAATTGATAAAAGAGCTATACATGGGTGGTAATTTTTATGTCTTTTCATTTTCTGTCGTTTCCCTGCAATTCCATGCAATCCAGCAGGACTCGTTGAAAAATGCGGCAGTACTATGTTATTCTTTGATCTGTTTTGGTATTTTCTCTTTTAAGTGTACTTAACATATTTATCATGCTAGCTACTGTTTGTGCGACTGCTATAAATTTTAGATATATTTGAGTATGTTTAATGCAATAAATATCTGATGCAGCTTGCTATTGACATTTTTATTCAACAGGTTAATGAGGAAGCTAGTGATAAAGTCTTAGAAGTCGAGCAGAAATATAATGAGATAAGGAGGCCTGTCTATGTCAAACGGAATGAGATCATCAAATCCATTCCCGACTTCTGGTTAACTGCTGTTAGTGATCCAAAAATCAAAACACCTCTATTTCAATGTTTATTGAAGGACAAAAACTATCTGACTTTTGTTGTGTAACCATGTAGTTGGAAATCTGTACATCAATATGATTACTTTCGTTCTTTCACTGTGCAGTTCTTGAGTCATCCTGCACTCTCTGATCTTTTGACTGATGGAGACCAAAAGGTTCAGTTAATGATTTGAAAATTAATCATATTGTCATTTATTTTAATGATGAGTGTCTGAAGTTTTGCAAAGAGGAGTTAATGTTGAATCAAGATGTAAAGTTCTTGATTCTATTTCCAGACGTTGTGAAATGCTTGTGTCCTTATCAGTCTTTTCCTGTTTTCTTGGCATAGATCTTCAAGTATTTAGATTCCCTTGACATTGAGGACTTTAAAGATGTGAAGTTGGGGTACTCCATCACATTTGTAAGCATCTTTTGTCACCTTGCTAAGTTTTTCTTATGGCATGCTATAATATTCTCTCTTCATTTGGCAGTGTATAACTGTATATGTAAATATGATATATATATATATATATTACATGGACTTGTTTGAATTTTGTATTGGAATACAATTCATGGTGTTATCTGCTAATATGTTTAAAAGGTAGTATATTGTGACTTGTTGCTCAAAGCTAATATCTTTTCCTCTATTAAATTACAGAATTTTAATGAGAATCCATATTTTGAGGATACAAACTTGACAAAAACCTTCACATTCTTTGATGAGGGAACAACTAAGATTACTGGTACTGCCATCAAGTGGAAGGAGGGCATGGTAATGTAATTTTGTTATCTCATTTGAAATATCTTTTTTTGCTTGTTTTTAACTACGTTCGATGATAAATTGTAACTTGTCAAGGATGCTGCTATTGGAAACAATCATGAGAAGAAAGGAAATAAACGTCCGCTTGCTGATGAAAGGTACGAATAAGACATTATGATTTTTAGGCCATTAAATTTTGTACAGCTGTTAATTATTCCAAAAAATTTATAGAATTTGTTTAAGAAATCAAATCTTTCTTTTTCAAGAATTCATTTATTTGTTGAAAATCATTTTTGGAAGCAAGCTTACTAACTATTTAGATTATCGGTCGGTCTATTTCCATGAAAAGAGAGACTTGGTACATGCCTATAGTGTCCAGCTCAGGAGAACAAAACAAAATTCAATGACACGTTACACAAAAAAATGAATTTTCCACGTCAAATTATAAAAACCCATCAGTTTCTGACATCAAATTAGCATCCCTTCCTCTTTCTTGAGAAGCTTCAACGGAAGCCTCTGCTGTATATTTCCAAGTTCAAAAGCAGCTTAAACTGTCACAAACCTCAACCGTGTTCCTCAATGACATTTCACCCATGGCCTTTGGACCGGGAACCGTCACTACTATCATGCACTCATCAATCACCCCTCTACATGCTCAACAGAGAAGGAGAGAAGGGTTTTTTGATTATCAGGATTGAGCAAAAGTAAACATGTGGTCTGCAAGAATGGGCCTTAGGGGGTTGGATTTGAGATGTTCTTATATCAAATCCTTTTGGAAATTTAGTTTGAATTTGAGTCCAATGTACTGTGATTGTGTTTTTGCTTGCTTATATTTTGTTGTGGATATCTCAACTATTTTCTTGGTTGGTCTCTATTTCTCCAGTTTTGTTGTGTATTGGTCTCCAAAAAATTTAGGGTTTGCTTTGCTTATAGCCTATATATATATATATAAAGGCAGTTAGGTTTACGGTTTAATATGTGTTTTTAGAGTTTTCGAGTCAAGCTTTATTTTCTCCTTGAACAAAATAATGAATTTCAATCTCTCCAGTGGGGATGTAGGCTAGATTGAGCCGGACCTTGATACATCTTGTATTCTTTCTTTTGCTTGTTTTCATTTTTCAGTTCTAGATTTCATTCTATTCTCAACTTCTGTTTTAACAGAAAGGTTAGAGATTGGGACTTGAAACTCAATTCAATAAGGAGGATCATCAACTGAAAATGGATATGTGAAGTCAGATAAAGGGTTTGTCTCAAAATGTTGAATTCATAGTCTGCATATAATTAATCTGGAATTCTTGTCCAAGTATTGGTGGTGGGTCTTGATAATTTGTGCACCCAAGTTCAAAGTATCTTAGGAGAGAGAGGGGGAGATGAGGATGTGAGAAGCTTCCATCACCCATAAGGTCTGAGTTTCTCCTGCGTGTAAATGAGTCAGTGAGAAGCTCATCGATTTTTGTTTCTATTTTTTTTTTCTTTTGCTGACTTGGACAGTTAAGCAGGTACCCAAACTTTTATTCCTTAGAGATAGTCCCTCCCTTAAATTATTAGTGATCTTCTTTAGATATTGTTCATGAAGAGATACTCATACAGTACCTCCCTTAAATTATTAGTGATAATAATCCCTCCCTTAAATTATTAGTGATTTTCTTTAGATATTGTTCGAGGGCGAGCCTTGGCGCAACGGTAAAGTTGTTCCTTTGGTGACCTGTAGGTCACGGGTTCGAGGCGTGGAAACAGCCTCTTTGCAGAAATATAAGGGAAATGTTGCGTACATGTGTGCCCACCCTCCCCCTACCCCCGCAATAGCCGGGGAGCACTTTGTGCACCGGGTGAGCCCTTTTCTTTAGATGTTGTTCATGAAGAGATACAGTCTCATGTTTCAAGTGGGGTTTGGCCTTCAATTTTGATGCTCTAAAAGTCAGAGGTGGGCAGCTATTTAGGTTTAGATCATTGGGGTCAACAGATGGTGGTCATAGTCCATGACTCCATGTTCTAGATGCTGGCACATGGATTGAAATGGGAATGCAAACGTAAACCACCAAAAATGTTTTCGCACTCTGTAATATCAACTGCCTTGTAAATTTTAGAAAGGAAAAAGTATTTCCATGCACAAGATTTTTAAAGAAAATTGAGTGATAGATGTCAACTATGTACATGTCATATGTAATTGAATACAATGTATTCTGAGAGCTTCAACTGTCAGTGCATGTCTTTTCCAGTATAACTTAGCCCGGTTGCAAAAAAGATTTAAGTGGATATTCTTCCTTGTTGAATCTTTTATTGTTTCATGCATTCCTTCCAAAGTCCAGCTTCATTATCTTTTCTCTATGGTTCCAGCTTCTTTAGTTGGTTTGGAGAAACACAACAGCAAGATATTGGAGAGTTTAATGATGAGGTAAATTGCCGTTTTAAACTTTGTAAGTCCACATTATATTGGGTTGACAGATTGCTCTGTTTTGATGTATTATTAGAGTGAAACTAATTGTTTGCCAGTTTGATTCATATACTTAGATATGCCAGTTTGATTCATATACTTAGATATGCCAGTATGCCACCATATTGCCTCCTAAATAAAAAAAATAGAAGACACTGCACCTAGTTTGACGATATAATGCAAAACAAAAGAAAAGAAAAATGTTGAACTTAAGTATAAAGTGCATGTATCTTTCTTTTCTGATTTAGTTGGATTTTCACCATGGTTTGCAGGTTGCTGAGATAATTAAAGAAGATTTATGGCCTAATCCTCTCAAATATTTCAACAATGTAATTGTCTATCATTTAATCCCTTTCATGTTCTTATGTTGAATATTACTTTTATTGTAAATTTACACTTAATGGAACATCTGCATTGATGTTAGATGTTAGTTTTACTTATTGATAGAAACATATTCTGAACTTATTGTTGCAGGAGGCTGATGAGGAGGACTCTGATGGAGATGGAGATGGAGATGAAGAGGTGATAATGATCAATTTAAGTATTTTTCTCGTTTCTATATCTTATAATAAAAGAAAGTATTTTCTCTTGTTTCTATAAAAGAATGTTCTTTCTCTTGTATCATTTTATTTTGATCATGTTACTGATTTGCACATGCTTGCACTTCAGTGGTTGAGCTTGCTATGTTCTTTCATTATTGCTGCTAGCCTGCTAACAATTCACTGACTAGTCTTGTGAGTTGGTCTGCCATTCCATATGAATGGCTATACATGAACTCGTAAGATGTCTTCCATCATGGGAATTCAGTACCAGGTACCTAAAATGAGGGGAAGAAAAAGCAATTGCTAGAAGTAATTGGTCCAGGGGCCAAAATAGGCTCAGAAACCTTGAATCACTTGGCGTTTAGTATTCTCAAAAACTTATTTTTGATTTTTTGATTCTTTTAATTGAACATTAGTATTTTATTTATCAAAAAGAAGAGAAATGTAAAATCAGACAACTTGCATGTACATAATTGCCAGGTTCATGAAGTAGAAATTTGTATCATACAAGTTGAACCTTTTAAGCGACCATTTAGACACAGCTTAGGCAAATATGGCGATCCTTCTTGTGGGTTTGACAGTTAGTTGTTATATCAAAACCACCTTATAGGTTATTGCGGTTATTCTATTTGCTGATGGTAAATAGCGGGTTTGATCTTCCTCTCTCGCTTATCAACCCTCCTGACTTGAAAGATTATGAAGTATCAGATTAGTAAAGCATTTTACCATATTGCTGTGTTGGGATATAATTTTGTTTTCATTTTTGTTATATCTTTTTACTACATGTCTTGCAAAAGATTGGCAAGAGCACTTCTTTTCCCTCTCTCTTGTAGTATATCTGGTAAGACCTTTTCAATCTTCCTTTCTTTCCACTGGGGAATATTCATCTCTAGTTTTCTCTGTAGGTCATAAAACTAATACTATAAATAAATAAATAAATAAAGATTCCAAGATCTTCCCTAGATCGTTCATAGAGGTCAATACTGTAAATGTAAATCTATCAGGTTTTCCCTTTCATGTAGTAGCCTCTTCATAAGTAAATTAGTGTTTCCTGTATTTTCAGTAGGAGAGTACATTTACATGCATTAAAAACATAAAAAAAAATAAAAATGAATATGTCCCCTGCATTATTCTTACATCTAAGCAAGGCATTATTCAATATTATTATTTCTATATGATCCTAGTTGTTTGCCTTTATCGATCATCTGCAACTATTATTTCATTGCAGTTAATTCCTCTCTCTTTGCTGCTTGAAAAATGCTTTCATTCACATGTTTTCACCAGTTTAATGGTTTTTCATAGCTTCTTATTTTATGGTCTGATTTCTGGGTCATGCTTGTTCAGGAAAATGATCAGGAGGAAGATGATGAGGAGGATGGCAATGAAGGGGACATCTAAACTCTTCCTAGCATGTTTTTCTTTGTCTATGTCCTTTAGTCGGTATGGAGTGCATATCTGGTTGCATGGAGAGACAATTTTACTGTCTACAATGGTAGAAACTTTTGTATCTGAGACTGCAGCTTGTCTTTCCATTGAGCTGTTAATCCCTAGGGGTTTTAGTTTGCACATTTCCTGATTTGTGCAGGTGTCCTAGTTTATCAAGTATATGCAGTTCCAACTAATGCCCAGCATCGTATTTTATCGTCTATAATCTTACTTGTTTATCCAAAAAAATATTATCTTAATTCTTGTTTTAGTTTTCTTTTTCTTTATCTCTATCTTTTTGGGTGTAATGACCACGGAATTTAATTGACAATGATATGTACATGTGTCATCTGCTTGATGCTGTACAGATTCTTTGAAATGCTTCAGGTAGTTTCAAACAACGTGACGAATTTCAAAGAATTTGACTTTCTATCCAAGCAATATGTGTCTTCTTTCATTCCAATCCCTGGTTGAAGGGCCTTCAACAGTCTTTTTGTTTGGCTAAATAAAAAAGGAAGAACCAAGGCTGGTTTTGAGATCGTAAATCTAACAAATTAACAAAAATAGATGTATAATTAGAAGCTCGTCAGCAATAACGTGAACACGAGTCCAAGGATCTTCATCAACAATCTTCTATAATCATTAAGTTTTCAAGACTTAAACTAATATTTGGGCTACATAATGGTTCCAAAATCAAAATGTTGACAAACTAGATTAGTAGTACAGTCAATATATGCATGTGAAGAGGATACTGAACAAACAGTTTCCATATAGTACCATTGAAAGACTGCAAGTTAATTAAAACCCTCCACATAATGGCAAATGTTACTATGGAGAACTAAATCGAATTCCTTCTCGGTTGTATTTGGCTACTTTTTTATCTGACCACAAGTGCAGTTTAAACCAAGACTTATTGATTACAAATAAGCTTTTAAGCAAAATATAGTTTGCTAACTTTTCTATTCAACTACTTGGTTGGAATGTTCCCACTACTCATGGTTCCACTGGTCATGGCAGTGGCGTTTATGATAAGAGAAAAGGGTTAGGGTTTTGAATTGATTTGCTTTGATACTATGTAAAGCAAATATAAGAGAAAAATGTTATAGTTTGAATAATCAAATACTACACCCACAGGCTTTATTTATAATAAAAAAAATAAAAAAAGTACCACATATAACCAATGTGAGACTACATGATAATATAAATTATTCTAATGTCTGTTTAAGGCAATCCAAAGATATTGTGGAAGCATGTCTCCTTTTTTCTTTTTCTTTTTTCAACTTAATTTCGATTAAAGGTAAAGCTTAGTGCAATGGATGTCTGCAATGTTCACTTCACTCTCTATGTGTGTATATGGACTGTAGAAAGAGAGAGAGAGAGAGAGCAGAATTTTCCTTTGCTTTGTGTGTAGTGTTGTGTACTACTTTCTACGATGTACTTTACTAACCGTTTTGCACATTGAATCCGTGCTCTGAAAATGGTTAAGGGAAAACATAAACGAAGATTGCATGATCTCTTTCCTTGAGAATGCTTATAAATAGCAAGTTGCTCCTTTGATCACTCTTCAAAAATGGGGGGTTTGTAAGCGAGAGTTGAAGGAAGCTGAATCTGTATAGCCAATAAAAAATTGGAGATGGTTCAGTGTTATTCACATCTCACCTACAAAAACCTTTAAAACTTAGATACCTAATCCATTTTATCAATCTACATGCATTTAAAGGTTAGGTTATTAGTGAGAATTAGAGGAGACTAAACATATTGTCCTGCACTAATATTAGTAGTTTAGTTTTCTCTAATATCTCATTTATAACTTGTGAACTATTCGACCAAGAAACTTTATCAGTTAATTTTAAGAGTTGTACATGAGAGTTGAAGGAAACTAAACAAAAGAACATTATAATGGCAGTTGTTATGTTTAGTTTCCTCCAATATCTCATCTCCAACTTCTAAACTGCAGTTTGTGTTAATTTTTTGGACTTTTACATGAGAGTTGCAGGAAACTAAACAAAAAAAACATTATAATGGTAGTTGTTAAGTTTGGTTTCCTCCAATGTCTCATCTTCAACTTCTTAACTACAAGCTAAATGTTTTAGGTATGCAGAGTTGTAGAATTAAGCTGAAGTTAGTTTTATTTGTAATAGTAAGAACTCTCACCTTGTTTTGCAGGTAAATAAATACAAACTACATAAAAAGGAAAAGAACATGTTCATCTGAGCCTCATATTTGGAAGACTTCAGCACATTTTATGGTCGTAGCATTCCCTTTCAAAAACAGAATCGTTAAGCTCTAGCTGCAATGAACCCCAGAAGATTGACACTGTATATCCAGAATTACAAACCTGCTTGCTCCATTACAAAGGAGACTCAAAGCTACCCAAATCTATGACGCTTGGTTTCTTATTGGAGATCTAGTACAGCAGGAGTTCTCATACCAAGTAGGGACAAACTTATAGAAGAAGAACGAGATGCACTGATGAGATATACCTATGGAGTATGGAATCACTCAAGTGCTACTATGTTAAAACTGGCAACAGATACACCATCATGAAACAAATGCAGCCACATACGGAAATGAGTAGCAAAATGGAGGCTTTTCACATATCCAGATATGCTGGTCTATCCTGCTTTAGTCATATTTAGCACCAGCCAACACCCGTTTACCTTGTTTCAATAGCAGCATGGAAATGCATTCTTGCGTTTGTCCATATCATGTATGCCATACAGAAACAGTTATTTATACAAATTTTCCGAAGTTAGAATAATGTATCTCACTAATGGGACTGCGTGACAGAAACCTACGGCAAATGGAGAAATAAGTATCTTTTAGACTTTTACATACCACATGACTGGCATACCAGACCTTGAGGTACCTTTTACCAGTGTATGAAGAACCCTTCTCCTTAGAGGCTAGACAGTATATTGTTAGCAACTTTCCACATACAAAATGACTCTAAATTTTAGAAAGATCAAGAACTAAATTCATATGGAGAAAAGGAAAAGAGGAGAAAGTAAAACATGAATTTGAGAGCCTGCAGAAAAAGAAAGCCACCTTAACAGGCTCAAGATTTTAGACTCCAGATGTTGCAAGAGGTCACACCACGAGTTTAAAGTTAATGACCGCTAATATCTTGGGGGCAGAGGCCAATCCATTTCCCAGTCAGCCCTCACATAAAAGGAAAAAAATGAAGAAGGACATGCAATTGAAAACCAATGCAAGCTGACAGTTCTTAGCAAAATAAAAAATGCAAGCTGACAGTAATATTCATGCCAATTCACCAACATGCCAACTGGTGGGCACAATCACATAGGCCATGGCCAAAAGCTCGATAAAATGGGACAAATTGACAATCGCATTTTGTTCAAGCAAGGTATCTATACAACTTTCTATCCAATTTATCCCTCTCCAAAAACTCTCGCTCAATGAGGGACTCTATTCGCTTTTTGATAATAACAGGGTTAGGCAAGAACCGTGATTGCAGCTGCGTTGTGACTTCAGCAACAATATTATTATGATCTAGTGTCCGCCTTGACTTCATTATCCTCACGATTGCTGCCTCGATCTGTGGTTTCCTATCTTCTTCCACTCTTTGCCGGGTTTCCAGATTTTCTGGTTCTGACTCCCTCTGTGCAACCACTGTACCTATCTTAACTTTGAATAACTTGCTGGTGAACTTATCATTGAAGAAGAATGTATCACCATCAGCTATGTCCTTGCTCATGGGCTCTTTCCGAAGCACATTCTTTCCTTTAACACATGCCAGAGATTGAAGGCACCTCTTCAAATCTGAAATGGGAATCTGTGTGGCCTGCTCAATCTCCTTACAAGTTAACCGATCAGTATTATTGAAGAGCATCAGTACGCACATCTGGTAAGTGGAAACATTCAGCTCATGCTTCTGTCCCTTACCAAAAGTTGCTTTCAGATCAGCTGTGCCCATATTAGTTTGCCAGGACAACCTCCGTCCAGTATGGGTCCCAAGATAATAACCTCGAAACTTTTCACATACGCCTAATATTTCAGCTGGAAGGTTACATGTAGCACTTGGTTGACTAGGCCATGAACCTGTAGTAAGGACCTGGACAGCTAGCACAGGGCTATCCCCTAACTCCACAGCATCGCATGCATAGAAACCTTGCACTGTGTCCTCGGATGTCTTCATGTCAGTGAACATACCCTCTAGTTTTGAAGTAAATTGGTATCCACACTCTGTTTTCAGCTTAACCAGTAAACTTCGTTCTGCATCATCAGACACAGTTTTCCCTGAAAGAAGCCTTTTAGCCAAGTGTTGTTTGTAATACTTCTCAAACACATCTTTCTCTTGTAGATAACGGAAAAGCATCATGACCTTGACCAGTACAACTTCTACATCCTCCTCACCAACCACTCGCAGTCCTCTGCGGAGCTTGTCGTCCACAAACAAGGAAATGAATTCCGGAGATCGAGCATTCAAATTGATGAAGTATTCAAAAGAAGAATTCAAGGCATTTTGGAATGTCTTATCATTGTTAAATGCCAAACTAATAATTTTGTTGAATTTATCCTTCAAATCCAAGAGACGTTGTACAAAATCTACAGGATCCCTCAATCTTTCTGGATCGGTAACTAGTTGCTTACCTGTATCTCGTACATATAAAGTCATTACCTCTCTAACAATTGCAAGTCCTGCAGGTACCCTATGGAACAAGTTATACATTCTTCCCAAATCCTCATATTTGTCATGCACAAGCATATTGACTAGCCCAGAGTTCTCCATATGGACTAGTATGTGCATGTGATTTTCAATCATCTCCTTTTCCACCACATTAGTTATTTTTGCCTCACTTCTGGCATCCAAGTAGTGAGACACTCTCTCCATCTCTTCATTCAGACGTCCTTCAGCCTTCTTAAGATAATCTCCACAGTCACAAGACTCAATGAACTGCTGGGACTCAAGATGGTAAAAATCAGCTGAATCGTGAAGAAAATGCTTCTCAAAATCATCTTGATAAACAGAAGAACCTAGATCCATTAGCATCTTTATGATATTCCTCATCAGACCCCTGTTTATTACTTCACCGTCCCTTTCTCTGTGCACAAGCTCAAGAAGTGTATCCAGAAGCCTAGCTTGACTTTTGCTGGAGTGGATGACAACATCACTCCAAAGATTCAAACCCAGATCATGAACGGGGGTTTTATGAGTGCTTGGTATGAAAGTTCTATCCATATACATCAGTATGTCTCGGATCATTTGCAATGCCTTGTTATGGTCAGCCCACTTCTTGTTCAGCTCTTCCAAAAAGAGTTCTCCCTGAGCAGATTCAATTGATTTAGATATTTCTTTTAGATGATAGGTCATTGTTGTCACAAGTCCTGAGTATAGTTTCTCCCCAAATTTGTGTAGCACCATATTGTAAGCATTCCTGAATGTGCACCACGTGCTCAAAAATAAGAATAAAACTTAAGCATTAAAATGTGAGGACATAATGGAGAAAAGGGATATGGTAGTTCAAAATAGGCTTAAAAATCAGTTCAGAGTTGCTCCCTTTTGAAGATTCGATGCTTCAAAGAAAACTAAATTATTGCAACAGAAAGCAAGTCCAAACTGCCATTCAACATTGCCATAAAATAAAATTCATTACAGCAGAAACTTCTCCTGTTTTTGTCTCATATGCTTGGAATTTCAAAATCTGTTTTCCCTTTCGTAAATAGTGATGGTAAGATCAAACATAAGAACTTGAAGGCCCTCATAGTTTTCTGTGAAAGGGCCAAGCTATGTTTTTTAGAATGAAAACTTTAAGACCTGTGAAACTAGATAGCAAACAACATTCAGTTAAAATTCAAGCTCTCTCTCTCTTTCTCTTGATCACTCTTGTTCGAGCCATTCACCCGTAATTGTTGTTCTTTTCCTCAACAGGCCACTTAAACATGAAATAAAGTGTATGGTCTTCAAATGAACACCTGCATGGTGCTCTAGAAGATTCTCTAAGTTTCAATCTGCCAACTCAAATCCTGGGCATATTACTGATCAATCTCTCTGCTAATCTTATGTAGGCATTGTATAAAACAGCACCAAGTAATCTCTTAACCCCACATGGTCATCATCTAATTTTTTACTCATACTAATTTTACATTTCATCTATGACTATGATGCTTTCATTTGAAAGAGATTAAAATGTTATTTTAGCTATTTGTACTATCTGTTCATGATCATAACTACCTCTTTGAAGATGCTCAATTTCAATAACTTTGTGCCTATCAAGTACGGCAACACATATGAGACAGTGAGACAATAATGGGACTCCACATGCAAGATGGGTTTCAACAAACACTCAGCCTGAATCAGGAACAGGGGTATCAAAATAAGCAAGCGACGGTACATAATAGGAGAAAAAATGAGTGCATTCACAAGTGGGTAAATACAGTAACCTTTGTTGACATAAGAGAGGAATCCTTAACGGAGTTTGATATATACAACTTAAATAAGCATCTTGTGAGTGGAAGAACACTCTGCCATCCCAAAGAATAATTAAAGAAAAAGGAAAATGAAAGGGAAAGGAAGCTGGGGACGTTTGGGAGAAATCCTTGAAGGAGTTTGATATATACAATTTAAACAATCAGCCAAAGAACGACTCTGCAATCCCAAAGAAAAAAGGGAAATTGGAGAACAGAAAAGAAAAGGAAAAGAGAAAGGAAGATGAGGGAACTAGCATGCATAGAAAGACAAAAGTGATATTCGAAGAAAGAAAAGAGAAAGAACTCCATAGAAGGCAATTGTGAAATGATAAAGTATTCGAAAGGAAAAAACAATTCTGAAAAGAAAGTAAACTAGACTAGTAATTATTAATTAAAGAAAAATGTAAAATATCTATCAATAAATCAATTAATATTTACTCAGTTCATGACAAATCTTAACCAATACATTTTCGGTAGCACTTAGTCAACTGAAAGGCAATAAATCAATGAATTCAAAAACTGAATTACTTCCTAGATATTAATTTAAAAAAATCTCAAACTAACTTATTCAGTAAATATACAAGTATGTGACAAAATTTAGAAATTTTCCATTGCATCCTCTTCAAAAATTATTTTAATTGAAAACTATTTTTTCTTCTTTTTTTCTTTTTTTGCATGAAAGTTGAAACAATTGTCCTTCTTTCATTTACTTCATTAAAACAAACACCTATAAATTTAAATAAATAAAACTTGTCATGGTTTATTTAGGATATCATAAGAAAGAGAGAAAAAATATTTTTCCTTTCTTTTTCTGTCCCATAAGCTGAACACTTACAGTTAAGATAGTACTTGACCCACCTTGAAAAAGGGAGGGGTTCTGGATGCATAAGTTTAACCTATACGATTTACGTTAATAGAGTCATCGACGATATGCCCTAGTTTACTTCCACTGAGTTACTCATATTAGTTTTGAATTATGATGTTTTCCCAGAATGGAAAGTGGAAAATGCAAGGAATAAATCCTCGCTTGAATGCCATTCTAAGTTACATCAGGTATAAACTTAGAGGCATTCTGTATCAATTTTCTTTTATTATCTTACTTTTTAGCAGTTAAACCAAATTTAAACCAAACTTGCACAACTTGTACAGTTGATATCTTCGTGCACCTAGCTAGCTAGCAGCATGCAGCTCCCTTCATACTAATTCCATCTCCAAGTCCTTACTGCTATACTCAGCAATCAAAGTAAATATAGCAATGAGGACAACACCAAATGCCACAAAAATACAGGGCTGACAATATTTACTCCCTAAAAAAAAAAAAAAAAAAAAAAAACCTAAATTTTCCACGCAAAAAGGAGAAGACCAAATTATACAGTAATACTCCTCCATCAAAAACTACTCAACAATAGTATGTATCAAAGCAAACCTGTAAAGCTCTTCGAAACTTAGTCCACTAGCATTACAGTTGTAAATCTCATGGATTGCATGCTCCAAAATCTTCCAAGTTTTCTCTGCATATTTTGGATCCACCACAACCCGATGCTTAAACGCCTCTATCTGGAAAGTCCTCTTCCTCTGGGCACTCATCTCCTCAAACTGAAGCTCAGAGAAGCTTAAACACCAAAATAGAATACCTTTAGCTCTGAATCCAATACACTAAACTACCCAAAATCCCTAATTGAATCCCCTACTGAGAGAGACTAAATTACGCAACAAAACCCTAGACTAAAGTTTTAGCCTTGAAATACCAAAGGGATTAAATACTAAATAGGATAGGAAACATGAAGATGATGTTGCGAAGCTAACGGATTTTATGCGAGATGGAATTTGCAGAATTGAACGGAAAAACAAAAGAAGAGGAAGGCGATGAACCTTCGGAGTTTAAATTCATTTCTTAAAGAATAATTTAAATTAAATTTCATTAGAATATAATTTTATAATAAAAAAATATAATTTATCAAGAATATAACTCCAAAATTAATGACACTTGAAAAGTAAAAGATTATTATTTTTTTTCTTTTTTGGATTTTGGAGGAAATAAAGAAAAATAACAAAGGTCTGACTAAGCCATGATAGCAATTCTTTGTTGCCAAGCTACACCTTCATTGTCAACTTCAACAAGTAAAAAGAAGATGCTTTAAAAAAGTAAAAAGAAGACGGCACTTGCATCCAAGTTAACTCCATGTCTTAGACTGTCTAAAACCAGGTTAAGTCAAATAATTTGCTACCTTGTTACATTCACGATAAATATGATTAAGATAAATATCCCAGTTCTATTTAGCATTTCACAAATATCACATATTACATATTAAAGACTTGTGAGCAGTCTTCCCTGCTAACAAGTTGAACCACTAAGAATCCACTTCGACTTCTACCTTTCTAAAACCTATGTCAGCTAGTAAGCCTAGCTTCAGAGCCCAAAGTTCAGCACTAACAGAACAATAGCGACATATATTTTTTCTAAATTCAAAGTCCCAATGACCTTGACTATCCCAGATAACTCCTGCTATGCTAGCCATTCCGGGTTCTCTCTCGAAGCTCCATCCTTGTTGAGCTTGGCCCACATATTTGGAGGGGCAATCCACCTAACCCAAGTATGATTTGTCTGTCTCGTTGGCATAATGGTCTTGTAATCAGCTTCTGCCTCATTAATCTCATGCACAAAGTGATAAATATCCTTAGCAGGAGAAGGTCATAAAAAATCTTCCTGGAAAATTTCCATGTTTCTGCACTTCCAAATCTTCCAACAAGTCACACCAAAAATAATAGGCCAATTGCTTTCCCCGAGTCTGGTGTCCTTCAAATTATGTAGAATCCAGTCATGTAGATCATGGTTATAGAACTGACCTGCCAGCCCGTTCCCACCAACTTCCTCCCACATTCTTCGAACTCGTAAACAATCTCTGATTGCATGGAGGCTGGTTTAATTGGCGCTGCGCAAAGATTGCACAACGGGTTGACACCTTCAATCCTCATTACTCTAGCTTCATTTGTAAGGATACCTTCATGCACCAAAGGCCAAAGAAAATACCATATATGACTAGGGCCTTTCCAATTCCATATCAACTTCCATATGGATGATGACCCATGCTGCTTGATTACCATTGAGCATATCACAAGCAGATCGGACATAGAACGCCCCATTGGAAGACTGACCCCATGCCAAGTAGCCTGCTACCGCAGCATGGTAGGGAAGAAAGACGCATTGGATGCGAGCACAAGTCTCCGTAGGTAGCACCAACGCCATCTTATCCATATCCCACCCCCACTATCTGTAACTCTATCACTTTCATGGACAGGTCAAGCTTATTGACATTACCAAGGGCTTGAGCCAACAACGGACCTGTGTCCGACACACAAAAGTTAATTGTGTAACCATTACCAACAACCCACCGAATACCGTAAAGAATGTTCGGCCAAACCTTCCATAAGGCAGAGTCAGTTGTCTTAACTACCTGGGGTTGGAGCAATTCCTCTGCCTTTATATACTTTGCTTTCATAACTTGGGTCCAAAGACTATTGGAATCTGACATCAGACCCCACCCTAGCTTCATAATGAAGGCATTGTTCATCCTGCTCAAATCTTTTAGACCAAGACCTCCTTCGGCTTTGCTTTTAATCAACTCCTTCCAATTAATTGTGTGGAATCTCTTCTTATCATCTATCTCACCCCATAGAAACCTTCTTCTAATCCTGTCAATATCCTCACAAATTCTCACAGGAATGGAGGTGGTCTGCATAGTATACAAAGGGATTGTTTGGAGGATAGATTGAACAAGAGTCGTCCGCCCGGCTAGAGATAAAAATTTAGATGTCCATCCTTGCAATCTAGCTTTAACTTTGTCTACAATATTCTTATAATGGCGCTTGGTAACTGTGTCGTGAACTAGTGGAACACCCAAATAGTTGTTTAAGTCTGCAGTGTAAGTAAACCCCGAAGCACGTTCAATCTCTCTTTTCCTGCACCCTTAACTCTATCAGAACAATAGAATTTAGACTTCCCATAATTCACCTTCTGGCCTAGGGCTTTGCCATATTCATACAGTACATCCTTGACAAAAGCCGCTTGCTCCTCACTAGCTTCAGCAAAAAGGATGAGGTCGTCTACGAACATTAAATGATAGATACAAGGGCCATTTTTCCCAACTCTGATCGCCTTCCAAATTCCTTGGTTTACCTTACGTGTGATCAAATGACCCAAACGTTCTATGCATATGACAAAGATATAAGGAGATAAAGGGCCCCCCTGATTCCACGATTTGGAACAAATTCATTTGTCATGATACTCAATTGTGGTCGTGTCACACTTGATAGGGTTGCCAATCCTCTGTGCTAACCTTGTGAGGAACTGATTGTCATGATACTCAAGTGGGATTCCTGGAAATCGCATCCAGATCTCAAGTTTATCAATTTTAGCTATTTCCGGATCAAAGTCTGGTTCCCACTTACGAAGGGTTAGGTAATGATCTAAGATGAGCCAAGGACCCTCCTTTTATCACCTCCTCCATGTGTAGCTTCTTCGAAAACCGGATCAAGAAGAAATCATTGCCGAGATCAATAACTTTCAAGGCACCTTTAGGTTTCCAAATTTGATAAAATTTCTTACAAAGAAAGTTATATCCTATACGTTTTCCCAGTAGTTTGACTATCAGTGATCGCCTCCAAAGTTGCCTCAGCCTCCCTTTCTCCTCTTTCGAAGGCCTAATATTAGGACATTCTCCCTTATCCTCTAGGTCATATTCTTCTGGGTCATCATCACTTTCAGAACCACTGTCCTCTTCCATGTCAGTATCCTTCTCCACCTCCGATATCATTATTCAAGCCAGGACCACCTAGTACAGAGTCTTTGTAAGAAACTTTTCGTTTCTCATGATCTCCCAATGGTGGGAATTCACTCATTCTCACACCATTCTCCTCCCCTCCCACCTTGACCTTCTTATTGCTCTTCTTATTGCTCCGTTGAAGGATGTCCTCCTCCTCCGCCGTCCTTCCCCTCTCACCCCATGCTTTCACTCTCACTCATCCTTACTGCATTCATTATTTTTTGGCAAAATTCTTCAAGTAACATTTAAGCTAATGGATCTAATTTTCCTTCGCCTTCTTTTGTTAGTTCAAAGTCTGTTTTCGAGGTAGCCTAATGGGTACAAATTACGGCACAAAGGTTACTTGCTACCCCTTCATATATTTCCTTATAATACATTGAATTCAAGTTTGCAAGAAACTGAGTTCTATTCCTTTTCTCCTGTGACAGTAAGATGGGAGATATATGAAGAAAAAACCTTGGACTTTCAATTGCCTGATTGTATATACTCAAGTGATATTTCGTGTTGCGGTATGAAACAAAATGGAAAAGGAAAGTGGTGGAATGTAACAGTCAGACAGGACATAAAATTGTTAACTGCCAAGGTATGATAAATTAGATTCAGAATAAATTACAGTCAGATGTTCCTCATTGTTACACTGAAATACAACTTAAGAAGAACTGATGATAAGCAGTCCAGTCCCTGTAGTCCCTTAAGTTGTAACTGTATATCATGAAAATTAGTCGTTGTAGGGAATATTCTCATGGTGGGTAAGTTATTGTTTTCTTCAATAATTTTCTTATAATGTCAACTTTGAGAAAAAGTCAAAGATTTTTATATTCACGTCTTTTTTACACAGTGGCCTGTTACTCGGAGTCCTGTCAATGAATATGTTGTCTGCTGCAGTTCTCTTAATTTGGATGTTTATGGAAAATTTAAGTGTCAAGCATCACTACTAAAAAAAGGAAGCACAAGATGTAGATTTACTACAAGTGCAAAAGTTGAAGCAAAGAGTATTTCAACTAATTACGTAGTGGAACGAGTGTGTGAAGAAGTTCCCTTGTTAAAGCAGTGTGCTATAAGTACAGAAGTTGAAGCAAAGATTACTATAACTAAAACCATGGTGGAACGAGCATGTGAGAAAGTTCCATTATTTAAGCAGTCTGCCTTTGTTGCCATGGATATACACTACCAAGGGTAAAACAAATATAATTTTTGGAAGCACTATTCTTCGTGGTGTTGAAATGGGGGGTAGGGTAAATAATTCAAAAGTTGGGTACCTGATTTCCTGACCAAAAAATCAAATCACCCTTTCTAGTCATTGATTTCCATTGTATATTACTAATTAATTAGGCTAAATTGTATTATTGGTCGCTATAGGTTAACGTTAAATTTCAATTTAGTTTTTATATTTTAAAATGGTGCAATTGGGTTGTATAATTTCAAATTCATGCCAATTAAGTTCTTATTGTCATATTCTATCTAAGATGATTTGGCGGATGATAATTTTGGCTAACACATGTTATGTATACAAACAATAGCTAGTGTGTCACATGCTCAGTTATTTTTTCTACTTTTCAATCTATATATATATATGTTTAATTACATTAACAAAATATAGTATCCTTTGGTTGTTATTTTATACTATTAAAATATATATATTTTTTTTAAACATTACTATGCTTTTTCTAACTCTCCTCATATTAATAGTAATATGATTGTAATTATTTTTATTAATAATTTATTTTCCTAATTATTAACAATTCATGAATTAAAACTAAAAAGAAATTATAAATTAAAAAATATATTAAGAGTATAGTTTTTATTATTAGAATTTTATTTCCTTAATTATTCTTCTAGCTTAAGAATTAAAAGAAAACTTTTTTTTAATTTATATTATGAATTTAATTTCTAATTAGATTTACTTATTTATTTAATTACATTAATATAAAATACTATTTTGGCTTAATTACACTTTTGGTCGCTATAATTAAATTTGAGTTCACTTTCGTTCTTATAGTTTCAATTGCTGCAATTAAACCTTTCTATAATTTTATTTGATGTAATGAGGTCCTTATTATCAAGTGTCATGTAAATTAATACTGATGATAGTGGACTGTGGTAGCCATGTTGTATAATTAACCACTAAAAAACATCCACGTGTATAAAATTTAATTAAAAAGAATTATAAAAAATAAAAAAATAAAAATTATTTTTGCTAAACAAAGAAAAATAATATTAAATATATTAAAAAAATTTATCTCCCCCCCTTCATCACCACACCCGTCTACCCTAATTCCTCCATAGCTACAAAGTCTATAGGACTTGGGCTCAACAATTTATGTAGCTGAAGGCTTGATGGACTATGGAGAAAGTTCGTAAAGCACTAAATATGATAGTGTTTAATAAAGAAGTGCATCTTTTTTACTAATTGTCCTATTGCTGGTGACTCCTCTCATCAAAAACTTTTTCCAAAGATTCAAGACTATTCCTATTTCAAAGCTTTTGGATGTCTATGTTTTCCTCGTATTGATGCTTCACAAAGAAACAAGTTTTCTTCCGTCTCCCTCCTTCTCTGACACTCTTTGACTCAAATTGAAATCCAGAAATTTCAAGTTTTGACTGATTTGGATATCAGATAAGAATCTGATATTTCAATTCTAGAAATCAAATTCATAACCTTGTTTTAGTTTTAGATCTGAAAGTTTTTGATTTATATCTCCAATTTCTTAGATCCAAGTGTTGGCAGAAAATGGAAAAATCGTACACTTTACTAGTTTAATTCGACAAGGGTTTGCTGGCTTTGGCCAACCAAATCAAAGAAGCCCTTGAAGTCAAACACCAATATTGACATCATGAACTCCAAATTAAAGAGAAAGTTCAGTCAAAAATGATCCTCATTTGCCAAAACAAAACCTTCCAACCATTAGCCATCAGTCAACCCAGACAGATTTGTTGTTTCATTGTTGGTGCATGATAATGGTAGGGAGTGAGAGAAGGGAAGGATTTTATTAATTTTTTGTTTTACTTTTTGTTTTAATTTTTATATCATTTTTCTTTTTCTTTTATTTTTTTTAAAACATTTAGATTTAACTTTTATATAAATTTTATAGAAAGACAAGTGACTATTTGTGATTGGTTAAATATACTAACTGTGTTGTCCACCTTATTTTATGGAAGCCACGTCACCCAAATTAGTGTTAATTAAATGAGAGAGACTTAATTGTATTAAATTAAACTTGAAAGGGGTCTAATTGTAGCAATTGAAAACTTGAGAGACTAAATTGAACTCACAATTAAAATATAAGGACCAAATGTACAATTAAGCCTAATATTTTTTATAATTATAAAATCTTCATATATAAGTCAATTATGGCTACAAATGCATGTACCATAAATATTATTCACACGCAACAAGAGATCATAAACCTTCTCACTATATGCTAAAAATACAATTTTACTACACGTTAGAGCTTAACTCACTTGATGGTATCGGACTTTAGACCCTTTCCCGTATCTTAGATTGTGGGTTTGATCCTCAACCTTACTAAAAAAATATAATTTGAATGTTGCAATTGATGTGGTTTTTATTGTTTACCTATTCATGTTTAATTTTTTAATTTTTTAATTTATAATTATTGGAATAAATATTAGAGAACACCTCAAAGGAGTATTTATATCTTGGTTGGTCCGTAATGCCCCTAAAATTGGTCAATAAAAGTTTTACGACCAATAATTAGTTCGATAAAAATTTATTGAGATTTATCACACCCAACAATAAAAAATCTTTCATCAAAATATTTAGATATTTACAAGGCCTCATAAAAAACTACATTATCTATATATTTACAAGGCTTTATAAAAATCTACAATGAACTAGTAGTCTCTACACATATTTATAATATTCTCTAAAAACTATATAAGTATGTAGATATATATAAAGAGGATGGCCTTAAAGTCTAAAGCCAATATTGTATGTATTGTTCCCATCTCACCAACATAATGTTTTCCCTAACTTAAATATTCCAAAAAAATTAACCAGGAAAGTAAAAGAAAAAAAAAACTCAGTAGTCCTCGGGCTATATACAATGTATAATTTGATCCAAAATTTCAAGGGTTTTGTTGTATCTAGAATGGAATTGAACTGCACCCCAAAAGAGATAGTTATTTTAAAACTTTAATCCTATAATTTTTTTATTTTTTCATTTTTTGTTTTTTTAGGGAGTTGGATGTTTATAAGAAGAAATATAACATACAATTTATACAAATGAAGCGGTCTGCTAACACAGTAGCTGATTTACTAGCAAAGTACGCTTTTGAAACTCTTCCTAAGTCTAGCTTTGAGAAGATATAAGGAATGCGCGAGAATTAACTCAAGATAGAATTGGCAAGGAGGCTTCACAGGGACAGATTGGGAAAGTGAACAATGCAATGTCCATAAAATGTCTATCTTAGAATGGCAAATATAAACAAACATTGTGCATGTGTAATCCTTTAAAAAAAAAAGAGTTCTAATTCTGCTTTCTATTTTCTTGAGTGGTTTTGGTTGTTGCAGGGGCAGGGCACCTTGCAATAGCTGTGGTTCTTTTGTGGAGTTTTGGAAGCGGTATTTAATTAGTGATTTTGACTTTGCCGTCATTTGTTTGATACATTATATAAATTATTTGGTGACAAAGTGCTCAGGCACAGGTTCTAGAGCTTACATATACAATAATTTTCTAGTTCCTTTTCTATAATTTCTTTCACAACAAAATAGATAATAAATAGTTATTTTAATAAATAGCCTATGTTACATTAACTTTTGAGAATCAAAACAGAAATCTACGTTGACGTAGAAATAAAGTTAGTGAGTTTTACTTCTAGTAACTGCAAAACAACAAAAGTGGGAGTTTCTTGGAGCCAAAGCAAATGTGAAATGTAATCGTAGTTTGCAGTGAGTCACATAGTATAGACTGGTAATTCCAAAACAACGTTGACATAAATTTACTGTGCCATTAGAAAACGACCCTCTTAGCTCTTACCGTCCATTGTTGTCCTTTCTAGCTCCTCATAAAGGTTCAACCTTTATAATCCACCTACTGTGGTAGTCTCATTGTGTTAGCTCATTTGAAATCTGGGTTTGGCTTTTGTACAAATTTGAAAGCAAGAACCAAAGAAAGCTCAAAATTAAGTGATGACGATGATGGGGGAAGACCTGGGATAAAATGGGATCAAGCATTGCTGGCTTGATGTTTTTTTGGCATGTAAGTAGTTTGCTACAGGTGCAGAAGTTAAAGCAAAGATTACTACAACTAAAACCATGGTGGAACAAGCATGTGAAAAAGTTCATTATTTAAGCAGTCTGCCTTTGTTACCTCGGATATACTACTACCAAGGGTAAAACGAATAAAATTTTTAGAAGCACTATATATTCTTCATGGTGTTGAATCGGGGGGTTGGATAAACAATTCAAAAGTTGGGTACGTGATTTCCTGACCAGAAAATCTCCCTTTCTAGTCAATGATTTCCATTGAATATTACTAATTAATTAGGCTAAATTGTACTATTGGTCGCTATGGGTTAACATTAAGTTTCAATTTAGTTTTTATATTTTAAAATGGTGCAATTGGGTATGTATAATTCCAAATTCATGCCAGTTAATTTTTTACTATCATATTCTATCTAAATTAATTTGACAAATGATAACTTGAGTAACGACATCCTATGTGTACAAACAATAGCTAATGTGTTACATGCTCACTTAGTTTTTCTACTTTTTAATATAAATATATATACCCAAGTTCAACTAAATTTTAAATTCTAAACTAGTTGGGATTGGATATATGAATCATTTTTTGCCATTCACATCGATTCAAAGCATTGTTTTCAGTAATGCTTAGAGTACTCATATCTTTCTCGATGATTACCCCATATAAGTTTTGGTCTCTCTCTCTATCCAATCTAATACCTATCACCTGTACTAAGTCATTTTCTAATTACAGCTTTCACTTGTCTACGTTGGATATATCCAAACTAATGTTAGCAGTTTTCCCTCATTTTTTCTTCGATGGGTGCTACCTCAACCTTCTTACATATCTCCTCAATTCATATTCTATTATTTTTTGTATATCTTGACATTTATCTCAACATTCGCAATTCAATTACTCCCGTCTTATATGAATATTGTTTTTTAATTGCTCAACATTTGAAATCATATAACATATTCGTTCTTACTACCACCTTTTTAAAATTTTCCTCTCAACCTATTCAGAATTTTAGGATCACATAAAACTTCTGATGCGTTTCGTCACTTCATCCACCCCGTCTTAATACTATGCTTTAAATCATGCTCAATTGTATTATCTCTCTATAGAAATGAACCTAAATACTTAAACACATCTTTCGTAGAGATTGTCTGACCATCCAAAATGATTATTTCGGTCGAGCCTTCACTATAGTGACTAAAATCGCATTTCATATACTCAGTTTTAGTTCAACTCAACTTAAAACTTTTAAAGTTCTAACGTGTTTCTCAATATTTTTCAAAAAAATAAAATAATTGTTGTTGTGTCAATAATTTGTGTTTCAATTTTATAGATGGTTTGGTGTTTTGATGTGAGGATAAACTAATAATTTCTAGGAAAAAACGCAAGTGCAAGAAAGGTAAAGACAAACATATTATAATGATTTGTTGATTTGTTTAAAAACCACTACAAATTTGCAAGTCGCCAAATATTTATAACAACATTGGTTTTCAATACAATTATTTGAATTTTAAAACATAACTTCTTCTAAATAACTCCAACAACTGGTTTTTCAATAAATAATTATAATTAAATATCTTGAACTGTAAACGATTTACATTATTTGCACACTCAAGTTATTGACCAAATCTCTAATATTCTCTTGGGTGTGAACAACTTTAATCAACCTTCATAACTTCACTCATTTGCAATCAGTCTAACACCTTGATGTCTCCTTATTTGATGGCTGCATTGTCGGCTTCTTTCAATTTAACATCAAATTACGGTCCAGTGGCTATATTCGGTCCATTCACCAAGTACATAATTGACTTCAATCAACCAAATTCCTTGGGAGTATGTATTCCAAGTCCCATTAGGCTATAAATACTCGTGAATTTGGGTGTCAACAATAAAACCTAGCTTCGCCTAATCACAATAAATTATTTGAGGATTCCAAAATATTTCAAACCATTAGAAATTCAAGCCTTTACATTGTATTAACTCATTTAAAAATTTGTTTCCTGTAATGCGCATCTACCATCTCGGTTCTTACAATGCCTCTGATGTTAATCAACCACGTGTCCCCTTTTGGATAACTTCTTGATTCCTTCGGTGTGAGACACCAGGCTTTTCAGCTGCATATATAAGGTATTATAAAATGAAAAAAACTCTTCCTTACCTTGACAATCATCTCAAACTCTTTGTTTCTCTGCAAAAACTATTTTCCTTACTTGAAGTTCTTCAAATCAACAACTATGGCGTCTTCAAAATCTTCAAAATCTTCAATTTCCGGTAAGCGACTTCAAAATTGACCCTAATCCTAGAGATTTCCTAGAATATCCAGTATCCTATTATTCATATGATCCAAACTATTCAAGAACTTCTTGACTCTCAGATAAATTTTTCAACTCGTATAAAGCACTCTGAATTCCCTTTTTCCAATATTGAGTCTTTTTAGGGGTGGAACATTCTCAGTTATAGACAAAAATCGAATCAAAACCAAATTCATTTTAATAAATCGAACCGAAATCAAATTTATTTATTTTTAAGGTTTTTTTTTTTCTAATAATAGAATTATTTGGTTCGGTTATTAAAAAATTTAATTATATAACATGATTTAATCATTTTTGGATATGATGGAGCTTATCTTGTAGATATATTTAATAATTTATATTAAATATTTTTAAAAATAAAAATAGATTTATTGGACCTAATTATGTGGTCTAAAAGTTAAAACATGTACTTTTTTTTGAAAAGGTTGATGGCCAATTTGTTTTAGCTTTAAATTTAGTCCAAAAAAAAAACCAACGAAACTTATTAGTTTGGTTCAGTTTGATAATAATAATATTAAGATAATTGAATTTCGATTCCCTAGTATTGTCTTCAAAACTATTTCATCTCCTGAGCTAACTAAGTTTGTACCTTCTGGAGAAACCTTCTACTCCACGACCACCCAGACTTGTCATTATTTTCTTACCCAATCCTAATTAGAACTTAACCAACTATGGACGTTATATTTGAGACATGAACAGAGAGAATTTTAAATTTTCATGAAAAGCAACTTCCTTCCTTCTAGCATGTTGACCAACACTAAACCAAATATGGCAGCTCTTTTCGGCCTAAGGTGTTACGGCAAACCTTCACCAAACCTTGTGAGGGTTTCAATTTTAAAATTCTCAAAGAGGGAAATAGGTCTAAAAGCCAACGGATGTTAATGTTGTTAAATGGTTTATCCCTTCTGTATGAAGCAACTTTTTGCTGTGATTTAGAAATTAGTTGACACATTACTTAGGCAGGAGCAGGCACTCTCATTGGATGCAACCTTGAAGGCTGTTTTATTGTATTTTAACTAGTACTCTTAGGATATTCATTAGAAACATATTTGAAAAAAAAAAATTGAGTTGAGAATGTAGATTTGTTAAACTAAAATATATTTTCTCGGTTCAATTTTGTTAAATGAGTTTTTAATTTTTTTTTTTAAGGAGCTCAAACAGCATAAAAGAAAATTTTGATATCAATTGTTCCTGAAGTATCAATTTCATCCCAAAAGTTTTGTTATAAAAATATGCATAAATTAGTTCATGAGTTTTTTTTTTTTTTTATTAATTTCATCTCCAAATTTTGGGTAAGTTTAGTACATGAGTTTTTTTTTTTTTTTTAATTAGCTTCGTCTCCAAATTTTGGGTAAGTTAAGTTTTATAATTTTCAAAACATTTGTAATATTTTTTTTTAAACTTAACATTGTTAGTAATTTACATAAAAATAAAATTGTTGACTTGATTTATAATATAATATTTTTCATAATATATATTATACTAAATTAATTTAAAAAATTAATGAATGTTACTTATTAAGCTGTATATAAAATTAAAAAATTATAATTTATATAATAAATGACATTTAAATTAAAATAAATATAATTATTAATAATGCAATAAATAAATACTGTCATTATCAAATCAATAGATACAGGCACATCGCATTTCAAAAGTGAACTTCACATTGTTAGCAATCTTTATTGTATTTTCCTCTTTCTTTTTTGTTAAATTTTTCTACCTTCAGCTCTCTGGTTTGCTCCTCACTGTCTTATTTTGTGTGGGCAGCTGATGATGATGAACATTTCGATCAAACAGCTCCCATTTCAGGTATCTAACCAAAAACTCTTTCCTTTTCTCTTTGGATTAAACCCTAGAACTAGGACTTTCTGAATTTTGAGGATCCTAAGTTTTTCCTTTTTGGTTTAGTTAATTGTAATTTACTAATTTATTCTCCGTATGGGTGGCTACAAAATCTATAGGCTATGCTTTCTCACTAGGACAGAGTATGTGAGGGGAAAACCCCTTCAAACTTCTAGTTCAGCTTTGGGTCTTCCAATGGGAAAACACATAATTGCATGTTGGAGTTTTCTGAGTCTTTTTAAGTAAAGTAATTAACTTTACTTAATGGCTGTTGAAGGAGTAAAGTGATAGAGTGGGTAACTCACAATGAAACATATAAAATGTAGACCCACATTGGAACATTGAAGACATGACTCATGCATTTTCTGATTTTCTCCATTGTTTCTGTATTGAAGACATGACTCATACATTTTCCGATTTTCTCCATTGTTTCACTCTTCCTTTGTGTTTTCTTGTATCGGTGGTGGATAATTGAATTTACTAGTGCTCGGTGATGATGAGCTTACCATGTCAATCAAGATTGAAACCTATCTTTTTATTCTATTCACTAATATAAACGCCAGCTTCAAAAATCGAATCAAAGTAAATTAAATCACTTGGAAATCCTACATCTTTAGCCAGTGATAGCAACTAGCAAGTCATTTAAATGCCACTAGGAGGTCTTCCTTTCATTTAGATTTGGGTCTTGTGACAGAAAAATGCATATTGTTTTCTTTTGGGCCGTTATAATGTGGCGTGCAGTGTGCTCCTTTTGGTTTGGTTGATAATGGAGTGTTTCAAAGATTTCGTTACATTTCTTCTTTTAGTGTATTTAGATTCATAGGTTAATAATTTTAGTACAACTCTCTGACTCATGGAATGTATAATTCAATATATACAAAAGATTTTTTTTTGTCTTTGCTGTATGTTATCATTCTGAATTTCCAGGAAATAGAAAACCTGCATTGGACATATGTAATTGCTTATCTTAGTTTATCTTACAAGATGTTTTCTTATAACTGTAGTATACGTGTTTATAACTTTAGTCTACTTTTGTAAGAAAAAGTATACATCAATCTAATATTGTTGAGTTGGAAAATCATTAAGGATCTGACATTGAGAAGAACAATTTGATTGATATCTATTAGTGCAAGGGTAATATGAACAGGCGCAAGAGCAATGTATATTTGCTTTTGGGATTAGATGCCTTTAGCTTTTACATATTAAGCACAACCTTTTTCTCTTCATCACTTCAGTATACAAAACTAGGCATTTAGAACATTTTATCTTCCTTCTTTTACCTGTAATAAGTGCTGTAAACAAGAATCTCATAACTCAATGTTGTCATGAACTCTTCTGACTTTATACGATTTAATACAGTAAAATTTGTTATCTAGTATCGATGATTTGCTACATGGATCGCACGTGCAAGAGAGGAAAGATGAACAACTTAAAATGTGTTTTCAAGGGTGCTTTAACTATTTTAGAACTACCAATGATGTTTCCTCTATTCATGTCTGTTATAGCTTTGTGTAAAACAGAAACCCTTGCCAAGAATTTTATAATTATGATGACTCTGTCTTAGTGGTTGATAAACTTATGGATTCAACATTAAAAAAGCGAGTACAGAGTGCTAGACTTCTAGGTCTGCAATAAAGTGAGGTACATCCCGCATAAGAATATGTGTGTCCTTTCAACTTTTTCTTGACTTGTATACATTATTAAGAATGTTGCATGCTGAAGTAAGTGCATTATGTATATACCACCTGCCTCTTTCCAGGCTTTGACTTAGCTTTCTCTGAGTACACTAAAAAACTTCAGAATGTCTCTAGTAGTTTAACTGTATATTGCACTTAAATTATAATGTGGGATCTAAAATGGATAAAACTGAGGCAGTTTGTTCATGAATGTAATTTGATTACATAAATGAAGGACGCTGTTATTTTTATGTTGGTTGCTTTTTTGCACAGTTGGTCAGCCATATGTATAATTTATCAGTGCTTGTCAATTATGAAACACGAGACAACTATTGATGATCAGGCAAAAGGCTGTTCAGGTATATATGTTTGCGTTCCCTAGTTGTCACATTTCATTGTTGGCAAGGACTAACTTTTGAAGTTGAAAGTGGTATTTTCAAGTTCTATTACCTCTCTGCGAAGCTGTTTCTGAAAAAAAGACAGTAGAACCCTCTTTTCGACTCTGACTCTCCCACTCCAGTCGTTGCTTTTCTTTCTGTTACTTCGAAAGTAACTGCTTCAGTTTCAGCCACTTGAATTTTAGATATTACTTTTTATTTCTCATCATCTTCTTCTCAAAATCCTAGCTCTTCTTAGCATGATATTGGGGAATGGGTTTGTCTCCCAGCTTTTGACTGTTCGGTTCATAATTAGATAATTCTTGGTATGGATATTGGTGAGGAGGAATTGCTGTAAAAGCCAGTCTGAGAGGTGTGCCAATGTTTCAGATTTTTTTCATCAGCTGTGGAAATTTTTATGTTCATTTCCAATTCTTTATTCATGACTACCCCAGTATATTGTGATTTGGTCTGAAAACAGGAATTCCAGATTCAATTTGGTTATTGTTTCTGTTGCTTCTTGCATCCTTTTCTGGTTGAACTGTGGTCGAGATGTTCTGTGTATAAATTTGCTGCTTGTTCAAGTAAACTTGTATCAAATTAAGATAAACAACTGCTGATATAACTTTGTTTGCAACCCATGGTAACAATATTATTTGGCACAAGCCACTTTCATGGTTCCAAGCTCCAGATGTCCATCCAATAATTGCGTGCCCCTCATGTAGTTGGACCAATTTTCAAATCCGAGACTATCTCTATCACTCTCTGTCTCTCGTGCACGCATTCAAATGCTAAAGGCTTGTCACATTTATCAGCTGAAAATCTATGCATATAAGGCTCGGGTTCCCTCCATTATATATAATCCACCTGTTCCATTTTCAATTTTTAAATTCAACTTTGCCACCATCTTCTTACTTTTTATTAAAGATTAGGCCACCTTTACACAACCATATCAGATCATTTTGAAAAATCCGATACAGTTAGACCCCTTCAACATCAAATAATGAAACAAAACTCAAACTTTATATGACTAGTGCTCTCCTCTCGACACTTGTCCCTTTGAGAAAATCTTCTAAATTGCTACCAGTCTCTTACGTGGTGGCATTTTCAGTCCTCACGTGTGAGGTCTGTGCCACGTGGACACCACTGATAGTATTAAATGTTTGCTTGAGTGTGAGATATATTATATGAGATTCTCTAACTCGGTTAAAATTTCTTCACGTCGTTTTAATGCTATTATTCCCTCAACTAGAAAAAGAAAGAGTATAGTCATTTTGTTTAGCAAAGATTTGAAGCAGACATTAAACTTACACTTCATTTAATTAAGAGAGAGAAAACGAGTGACTTGGCATCCAATAATTTTTTCTAACACGTGGCATTCAATTATAGAGCCAAAAAAACAGTTCCTATTGAAACGGCAACGGAGTGACGAGGCCGTTGGACCAGTCTCCAGGTACCATGTAATTTAATATTTACCACATGTCGTATCATTCAACATGGGATCGCCTCATTTCTCTCTCAATTCTTCCACGTGTCAATCATCCGAAGTTTCTGTACGAAAACAACCAGGAATGTGAACTGAGAATCTGAGACTGACTCCTACTCAAAAACTTTCTCGTAACTGACACCTCAATACGCACCGTATTACCTTCCAAGTATAAATACCAATTCGGCGAATTCTTTCGCCATTGAAGAAGATGACGGTGAGGACTCTAAAAGAATCCCAAGAACGATACTCTGTCTCTGCTTCTGATCTTCAGAAACCCAAAGAAGTTCCGTCGCCGGATTATTCCATGGATTCCGATCAGAGAGCCGGGTTTATTTCCCAAGAGAAGCATCTAGAAGGAAACAATGATCGGGATTTTCTGTGGATGGAGAGGAATTCGAAGTCGAAGGTGTGTATGGAGGAAGAAACGGATCAAGAGAGCGGTGGATCATCGGAAGAGACCGAGTCTCCGAAATCGGTGACAAAGGTGAGGGGACCATGGAAGAACAAGGTTGCCTTTGTGCATAGTCAGATTTTGAGGATCAGAGAAGAGGATTCCCATTTCGGCGAAGAATTTGGCGATAAAGTTGCCACTTTTGCTTCCCCACTCGAGGTTGTGCTTTTCTCGAGGCCGACGAGCTTACCTTCCTCACCGCTCAGCGGCAAAACTATCACTCCTACTCCCATCAATTCTGCTTTTTATCGAGGTTCGTTCAAGATTTAATAATAATCTGTATGAACCTGTATTTTCTCAGTCTCCAAACAAGGGATAAAACATTCCCGCGAAAATATTTCCATGTCCAATTAACGGACGAACTGATTTTTTATTAACAATATCTTTTGCTCTCTTAAGAATCCAAGTGAAACTTATTTGGGTGCGTTTTATTGTTATAATTGCAGGAACTGGGCAGTAGAAGAAGAGGTCGAAAATCTGGAATCAAGTTCAAGACTTAGGCTTCTTTATTTTCTTTTCTTTTTCCTACCTCCTTGTAGTTTCCTTTCTTTGTTTGGAATTGGAGGGTAGTTTTTTACTATGTTAGATAGGCTAGAACTGCTGTACAGTCACAAATCAAATAGATGAATGAGTTGAGCCTGAAAATAAAATGTCCATTTCTTTCTGGCTTCTATTTTTGATTTTCTGATTCAAACTGTCTAACTTAAACATCCATAAAATCCTTAAAGGTCCAAGTAATATATAGTGCTTTCATTATGACCAGATTCATTGAACACAAGGCAGACTAATAGTCTAACACAAGAAACGGAACAAAGAAAGCAAAAACGCTAACTACTAATATTTTCCCATGTTGCACAGACCAATGAGTCCATTGGCAGACGAAAATAAGGACCAAATTAGTACTCATCTCCTTCATCTTCCTCCCCTTCAGCAGACTCTGCTCCCACTTCCTCATAATCCTTTTCCAGAGCAGCCAAATCTTCTCTAGCTTCAGAAAATTCTCCTTCCTCCATACCTTCACCAACATACCAATGAACAAAGGCACGCTTAGCATACATCAGATCAAACTTCTGATCAATCCTTGAAAACACCTCAGCTACACTGGTTGAGTTAGAGATCATGCACACTGCCCTCTGAACTTTGGCCAAGTCCCCACCAGGAACAACAGTGGGTGGCTGGTAATTAATTCCGCACTTGAACCCAGTTGGGCACCAGTCCACAAATTGAATGGTCCTCTTGGTCTTGATTGTGGCAACAGCAGCATTAACATCTTTTGGTACAACATCACCCCTGTACATCAAACAGCATGCCATGTATTTTCCATGACGAGGGTCACATTTTGCCATCATGGAGGATGGTTCAAAAGCACTGTTAGTGATTTCTGATACAGAAAGTTGCTCATGGTAGGCCTTCTCTGCTGAAATCACTGGTGCATAAGAAGAAAGCATGAAATGGATACGAGGGTATGGGACTAAATTGGTCTGGAACTCGGTCACATCCACATTGAGGGCACCATCAAAACGCAGAGATGCAGTCAGAGATGAAATAACCTGTGCACATAACCAATTCGTCATTAGCAATCTTTGAAAACATATACATAAACAAATTGTTGGTTTAATTTAAACAATTTTCTATACCTGAGAAACCAGCCTGTTAAGATTGGTGTAAGTGGGTCTCTCAATGTCCAGCGATTTGCGGCAAATGTCATAGATTGCTTCATTGTCTAGGAGCACAGCTACATCAGTGTGTTCGAGAAGAGCATGAGTGGACAAAACACTGTTGTAAGGTTCAACAACAGAAGTTGAGACCTGAGGTGAAGGGTAAACAGTGAATCCAAGCTTTGATTTCTTCCCGTAATCCACAGAGAGCCTCTCCAAAAGAAGAGAGCCAAGGCCAGAGCCAGTTCCACCACCAACAGCATGGAAAACTAGAAACCCCTGAAGTCCAGTGCAGTTATCAGCAAGCTTCCTGATACGGTCAAGGCACAAATCCACAATCTCTTTCCCAACTGCTCACCAAAACGGTACCCAATATTTCATTACAAAAAAAATATAATTTGAGGCTGAAAAATGTGGCAAATAGTAGTGGGTATTTACTTACTCGTATAATGGCCTCTAGCAAAGTTGTTAGCTGCGTCTTCTTTGCCACTGATGAGTTGTTCTGGGTGGAACAACTGGCGGTAGGTTCCAGTCCTCACCTCATCAATGACAGTTGGTTCCAGATCCAGGAATACAGCACGAGGAACATGCTTTCCAGCTCCAGTTTCGCTGAAAAATGTATTGAAGGCATCGTCTCCACCTCCAACAGTTTTGTCACTAGGCATTTGCCCATCAGGCTGCAGAAATCAAATAAAACCCCAAAAAATGGCCCAAATCAATTACCCATTACCCAAATAAGCAGAAAACGAAGACACCCAGCATTGCAAGAATCAATTATCAATCACCCAGAGAAGAAAATGTATAACCGAGAATCTTTTAATCAAAATTCAGGATCTTTACCTGAATGCCATGTTCAAGGCAGTAAAGCTCCCAACAGGCATTACCGACTTGGATTCCGGCCTGACCAATGTGGATTGAAATGCACTCTCTCATTTTGGGTGACTCTTTTTTACTTCTTATGGAAACACACAGATGCCACTGACGTATACGAAGACGTCTGAGAGCTCGAAGCCGATTACTGAGGAAACCGTATTTGTAGACAGGTCGTTTGAAACGGCTAAAAATTAGAAAATGGTTTAGTGGGGTCAGTGGGTTTTCAAATTTTGAAAAAGTTTAATTTGTGGGGTCTGCTGTCCTGCTGTTTCGTAACGTTAACTATTTTTAAATCTTGAATTTGAAATGAGAAGCGGGAAATAGGTGTTTGTTTGTGTACTCTCACATTCTTAAAGTGGGCTCGTCCTTTATATAGGTTGGGCTGGAATTGGGTTGTGCAGGTCCAACTGTCCAGGAGAGATGGACTTTGCATTAAGTTCAACTTAGGCTAGTTGCTTATTCCATTGGGCTAGAGGGCCATATACAATGTCTCTTACTAAAAAGACAAAAACAAAATTAAAAGTTGTTTTGGAAATAATCTAGGAAAGTTGCAAGTTGATTTGGTCAAGTCATAATCAAATAAATCCATGCTCAAAAGATTCAAACAAATAATAAGCTTTACAAACTCATTTAACACATTATATAAGATTGTATAATATTAAAATTATATATTACATTAAGGTTATATAATTATTCTATAAATATCAATAAATAGGATCCTATTTTATATTTTTCTATAAAGTTAGGATCTTACATATTTCAATTTCAGTAAATCCTAAATTATCATGAGGAAGCATGATCTGAGAATTCTAAATGATACCAAGTTGGGAGGAAACACACAAAAAATGGTCACCTCATTTGCCAAACTCGATTATGACCATTCATGAAGTGAGTGATAACGTATCCACTATCCACATGTCAAAAGCCATTTGATGTGCTATTTTCATCATTAATCATTGTTATAGATTTAGAAAGTCTTAATCTCAAGATAAATTATTATAATTTTAAAAATAATTTTTTTTCTAGAACATATATAGTGAAAGGATGTAAAGTAAAATAATTCATTAAGGTACGTATGCTCGGCTGAATCATTAAGATAATGAGGGGTTTGAGGACCCCAAAAGCAACGTGGCTTGTCATTTGGAGGTGTTACGTTCTTTTTTGTTTTTGTTTCTATTTTTTTGTTTTGTTGAAATGTTGTGAGTAAGGGTTGCTCGACTCGTCAAGTTTTGGATAATTTTATGTTCGGTTCGTATCTGTTAAGGGCTCGCTAACCAAATTAAGAGTTAACGAGTCTAATTTTAAGCTCAAGCTCCAAGATTTTTTGAAAATTATAAAAAAGTTATGTAGTTAAAAAGAGTTAAACCCACAACTTACTTAGTAAATATTTAAATAACTTATCACCAAACTAAATTACAACTTATGATGATTTTGTATATAAATAGATTTATTATAAATTTGTATATAAATAATATTAAACTAGTCGGCTCACTAGCTTACGAGTCGAGCTTTTGAAATATTAAACTCATTTCGTTTTACTAAACAAGCTTAAGATCGACTCATTTCCTAAACGAGCCAAGCTCAATCTGAGTCCTTAACGACTATCTTATAAGTTGTTCATGAGATAACTAAGTGGTCGTCACCCTACTGTTAAAGTATTGGAAAACACAAGGCTTTGTGACCAATTTCAGTGGACTCAATTGGGCATGAGAATGTCAATTGCTGGCTAATGATGATTGATTACGGGGGCATGCACACCACAATCTTCTATACAATAATACAAATTCATTTTGCATAAATTCATTACTTAAAACTAGACTCTCAGCCTAGGTTTTGGGAACTCAGATTTGGTCTGTATAGCTTTATTTAACTGTGGTCCATTGCTTTCTTTATTTTGCTGCTCTTGGCTTCTGCTTTATGTTCCTAGTTCCTCTTTCCTTCCTTTTTACATATTTTGCATGTTACATTACATTTTATTGCATATTGGTGCGATGATTAATTAATGGAACCCACTTCTACTAATTAGGATAAAGCTAACTCGCACTGTTACTACTACATGTACATGAGGAGCTGTTATTTAAGTATATGAAGTAATACAAACCAATTAGACAATTAGATTGGTCAATAGTAAATTGGCTCAACGATATTTATGAGAGTTTTTATTCTCGTAAATGCATACAAGGAGATTTAGTTTTCCTATTTTTCTTTCTTTTCTGATCTATCTATTATCTCTTATACGTATTAAAAGAGACAATCAGTGTTAGAGTCACATAAAACTGTCTGGGGTCAATTATTTCACTTAATTTTTATTTTTATTTTTGTTATTACTACCATTGCAACATTTTTATAAAACATTTTGAAATTGAGCCACTCTGTTAAGAAATGAATAGGGCCAACCCAAATTTATAAAAATATATATATATATATCATATGGTAAAATTGATTTTTATTTTTTTTTCAAAAAAAATAAATTACTTTTTCTTAAAAGACGCACAATCTTACATTATCTCTCTTTTCACCCAATCAAATTTAAGTATATCTAATTATATAAGAAAATATTAAATAGATAAAATAATATTAATAAAGGAAAATCAACACAAATCAATAAAACAAAAGGAAAAAAATATCCAAATGCTAAGAAAAAAAAAAAAAAGGATGAAGAGTATCTTTCACTGTTTGAATTGTGATATATATTTATAACTTAATTTTAGGTTTTAGTATAGTAAATTATTAAATCTCTAACTCTAAATTTTAGTATCAATTATAAATATTGTTTATTTTTTTGATAAATAATTATGGATAATTTAGAATGTTATTTCTGGAACTAATTTATTTTTTATTTAGTTTTAATTAAATTGTATTATTTGATTGGATTGAATTAGATATTTGAGTTGATATTTGTGGTTAGATTATTTTAATTGAATATTAACTATTAAGCAGAATATCGTATCAAAATAATATTTTTTTTCTCGTTAATCCATTGATAGTCACTTCAAAACCAAAATAATTAATAATCTAACTATTACTACATATAATTAGAAACAAACTCGTAACCATTTTGATTTTAAAAAAAAGCTTCATATAGATACATTATTACAAGATAAAAATTTACTTGTCTTTTTTGTTTTACAAGAAAAAAATTACCTGTATAGGCAACACTATTTTGACCCGTTGACACATTTTCTAGCTCCATCACTAAAAGTAATAGAACAACTTTGATAATTATCTATAGGTTCTAGATCATTCAAGAAAATATGATATAAATAACTAAGAAACTGTGATCTATTTATTGAATTTTTGGGTTCAAAATCTCTTTATGAGAGGTCAAGTAAAATTCTCATAACTTTTTTACTCTTGACGTGAATGATTTGCTTTGGATCAGATAGGAAATGTGATTTATCGGAATACTTGTTAACCGGTCCGAACACGCCTAGTCATTGAACTAAAAAATATAAAATAAATAAATCATAAAAGATTGAATTGTGGAAGCATACCACATGTAATATTAGACGTGATGTTAGTGAACATATAAACTAGGACTAAGTTGATTCACCAACAGGAATCTTATGTCCGCAAAAAGGACTACACCACACCTAATGCCACTTCATTAAGGGGGCTCGATTTGTTTATATTATAACACAATGTAGTGACTCCAAACTAATATTATAAACCGATAAGACCAATTATATATCAGTTCAGGTCTCTTTTTGGTTTGAGTTAATTCTCAAATTCGTTTTAATTCATTTTAACTGTTTGACTGGTTAGACTTATTTGACCCGACATTATTTTCGAAACTCGATCCAGTTATAAATTGAAAGAAAAAGAAATCAAAATATTACTATAAGTGGAGTTTTGTTTAGGTCACTTCAACCATCAAATTATCAAAATTTTAAAATTAATGTGGTTTTTAATATATCTACAATATTTATAATAATCCAATTGTTAAATCAATCATCTGATACCCAAACTTTTTTTGAGTCAATCTCTATGTCATGTTTTAGAAAATCGCTTTAAACAATTACTTCCTCAAAGCAATTGTGATCGTTAGGACTAGGACTATACAATGTACAATTCACTATTCAAGGATGAACATGTCAATTTTAGTTGAAATAATGAATATTATCCTAATAATGTATTGTTTATGAAGATAAGAAGTTGTAATATTGTCGAATAATATCCTCTCTATTAATAGCATGGCCTACAAGTCAATGATATTAAATATCTATGATATATTACTTATAAATGAAGTCTTATTCAGTTTTTAATAAAATAAATATGTTTTATTATTATACGTATTATTATTTATCATGTACTTTAATTACTAGTTAATCATTTACTATGAACATGATAAATCCTATAGAATATAAGTAATAGAAATAAGAACCATAATGTGATCATGCTTATGAGATATATTTTCTTAAACTTTATTCTTAAATATTCCTCATCATAGGATCATGTATAATGGAAATTAATGATCCGGTTATATTAGTACATGTATATTAGCTCAAATATTGAGGGTGATAAATCTCATAATTACTTGTGTAATTGACACTATAATAAACATGTAGGTGCTTATTAGAGAACAAGTTCACTGAATTAACTCGATCATAGAATACTCATATGGACTTTTACCTAGTTGTCAATAAGTGTTCTTCGTTGTAGGGGTGCAAATGATCTTCAGACCTGGGGCATCATAGATACTTTGTACATAAGTTATCATGCTTTAATACTATTTAAGTATAATTCACCATGGGTTATACAAAAATAGATATTGGGTATGACTATCTATGTATAGAAGTATATGAGTGCACAATAAAGGATCTATCACTCTCAGTAAAGAGTTAGAGTATTCTATGTTATCTAATTAAGACATAACTCTGAAAATTCCTAGCCAGGATGGTGTGAAACTAGATTAAAGAATTTAGGTTTCACTACATGAAGTTGTGACTTATAAATAGATACATCAGATTAAACAATTTAGGGTTTGACATTAATCTATACTCTAAGTTTAATCAGAAATATTGAATGATGAAAAGATTTAATTATATGGTATCTAACAACGGAAATGTTCACACATATATTTCTATTATCTGGGTAGTCATCATATGCTGTTAGGCATCAATCTTGACTTGTAGATAATTCTCATTAATGGGTAAATCAAAAATTAGTTTTGATTTAAATTAATTAGAAATGGATCAAATTGAAAAATACATTAAGTTAGTGTGGCCTACTGCCAGTTTAATATGAACCTAAGGGGTCAAATGTAAAAGGATGTAATTTGATTAAGAGAAGTTGTAGGCTTTCATGTAATTACAAGCAAATGATATTTAAAATTTAAAATAGGATTAACTTTATTAAGATTTTTCTATTTTATCCAAAAGTCTAACATATAAGATATGATCTTATCATCTACAATTCAGTTATATCATATTTAAATAAGGTTAAACCTCATATATATCGAACGTAACTTTTATTCAAATATCACAGAAAGACAAAGTTCATAGTAGATAATTTTTTGAAAAATTAGTGTTTATGAGACGTGAGAAAATTTCATCATGTGTGCTACATAAGGAGATTTTTGACTATCCAATACAGAGATCTTGATCAAGTCATTCGGTGTGGATACACTTACAGGTTGTACACCTATGTACAACTTATAGGATCAAAGGTTAATATAGTCCTAATTACTTCAAGAGATAATGTTCTATTTATAAAATTAATTAAAAAAAAATTATTGATTCATAAACAATAGAGATTATTTTAAGAAAAAAAATTTAAATTTTTACTGTGCTGATAAAATCAATTTCCTTAAACTCTCAACTCCTAAAATTTCAAAAAGTGCCTTCCTTTTTATGTTCAATAAAAATAGAAAGAAATTTCATAAGACTTGAAATAGTAAATATTGTAAAATTAAGTTTTTTTATAATTAAAAAACTTGTTGACTTTTTGTTAGAAATAGGGAAGACTCAAAACCTTTGGAATATGTGGCTGTAGGTTTCCCAAAAATTAACCAATGATAGGATACCACTTAATCTTATTAATTGAATCATTATGATTTGTCATCTAATTAAACATAATATAATGTTCTTTTGGACTTTCGTGTTGTCATATCATATTGATGGCATTAGGCTAAATATTATATAGCAGTTAGACAAATAATATTGATAGTTTGATTTGAAGTGATGGTTTAATCCTTAATTAAATGATCAATTTAGGTGATCATAAAGGAACCATGCTCCTTTATGGTATATTTTCCAACATAGGTTAGCTACAATATAGTTAATCTGCAAAATATTGAGAATAAACTATTATTTGGTGAAAAAACATTGCCAAGAAGCTTCTAGTTCTCCTTTCTAGTCTTTTAAGACTATGACATGTCTCTTCTTTTTTCTTTTTTTCTTCTCATGACTATGACATATTATCAATTAATAATATGAATGTTGAAAAGAATATATAAATTATTTTGCATCTGAATTAACAATATTGGGTTTAAAATTACTGTCGAACATATGATAAAGGATCATAACGAGTTACTAGTGGTTAAGACAGTATCCAAAAGCAAATTATTGGGTGTTAAGTGGGCCAGGGGACTTGTCTAGATTCTTATAACTTATCCAGGGCCCAAAATATCCCAAACAAAATAAATAGGCAGCCCAAATTTTATAGGGGTGCCATGCTTTATGCGTCCCACTAGCATGAATGCTTGATTGGCGAAAAAAGAATTCTGCTATTATGCCTCTATTGATTTGACCTGAAGCAGCATCAATGGAATATTTTAGGCACATGCCATCATAAGTGAAGGACTATTTATATATTGTAACAATAACAAAATTTTGACTGAATTTCACTTTCTTCATATATGTTTTACTATTTTACATGTTTTGCAATGGCAAAAATTTTGAATTATTATTTTATTCACGTAAAGTTGATAAATATAAATCAAAATATAATTGTTTTGCAATTTTAAATACAACTTCTCTCAATTATTTGACCTACCTTTATGAAAAAAATATAAAAGAAGAGATTTTTTTTCTTTCTATTTAACTAATTTCATATAAAGATCAGGATTCATATTAAATTTTTGAAAGGTTAGTTTTATTGTTACACTTAAATTTAAGACCAGTCTAATAAATATAAATTAAAATAATATAAAATGAGTTTATTATCCTTAAAACAAGAGTCGTGTCAGAGAAGATTTATAAGCCATATACTACCCTTATCAAGTTATTCAGAATGCCATGCCATGCCAAGTGGAAAGTCACCCAGTCTATTATTTGCTCAACTCCTTCTTGACTGGCAGACTCAAGCTCCTCCTTTTTGGAATACCACATGATAAAATACTATTTCCCAGAGCACAAAGGCCAGTGACACACACAGAGTTAACCAGATTCCTCTCATTAACTTAACCAGAAATGCTGTAATTTACAGCAACCACAGTTAAAACCTCCCTATAAAAACGTACCTCCACCTGTCTCTCTTGCCCAGAGGACTAGCTCATTTTTATATTTCCCACCTCCTTTGACCACTGGTCTAACCCACACTCACTCTCACTCACTCTATGCCTTCCTCTCCGGCAAACGAAGCAAATAGTCTCTTGCTGCCAAAACCAAAACGATATTGACAGTTCATTCATTCATCAAGAGCACTAGAAAAGTTATAGTACTTCATTGACTTCTCAACTCAGCTCAGATCTCTTTCGTAATGGAAATTAACCACGAGTCAGTATAAAAATCCCTTCTTGAGTTAGACTCATTCACTTTTGTTGTTTCTCAAATTTCAAAAGCTTGAGCTTTTTGGGTTGCTATGGCGGAGGCTACAGAGGCTAAAGTATTGCCAGAGGCAGAGAAGAAGAAGGAACAGAGTTTACCTTTTTTCCAACTCTTCTCTTTTGCAGACAAGTATGATTGGTTGTTAATGATCTCTGGGAGCATGGGAGCCATTGTCCATGGTGCTTCCATGCCTGTTTTCTTCCTTCTTTTTGGTCAAATGGTTAATGGGTTTGGCAAAAACCAATCTGATTTGAAAAAAATGACAGATGAAGTATCAAAGGTTTACAAAATACCCATTTCATCAATGATTCTAAATTTTCAATCCTTTTTTGCAATTTAATCTCAGATCTCGGATCTTATTAATTTCTGTGTATTGCTCAACTTTGCAGTATGCTCTGTATTTTGTGTACCTTGGTCTCGTGGTTTGCATATCATCCTATGCAGGTATTTGATATGTCATGTCATTTCCTTTCTCCCTTTCCCTTCACTTAATCTTTTTGTTCTTTTTTATTTGGATTCTGCTGGTCCTGAAATTTGAAGAAGAAAATCAATCACGCTAGTTGGTCCCAAGCTTAGACTACATGACTCGTGTAGCCAGTTCACATCGGACCGGTGGGTGTGATCCCACACACGTGGTCCGTTCGCCGTTTTCATCTTTCACTTGTCCATCATTAATACTTAGAATTGTGTTTTTTAACATTAATTGTCCAACACCAACATGTATATCACTTCCTCAGCTGGTTTTTTTTGGCTACCCATGGTTTTGTTAATAAATTTAATAAATGCTGTGGTCTAAAAATGTAAACTTTTTCTTTACCCAGAAATTGCATGCTGGATGTACACTGGGGAGAGACAGGTAAGCACCCTGAGGAAGAAGTATTTGGAGGCTGTACTAAAACAGGACGTTGGGTTCTTTGACACTGATGCTAGAACAGGGGATATTGTTTTCAGTGTCTCAACGGACACTTTGCTTGTACAAGATGCTATCAGCGAGAAGGTAATATTGTGTTTGCCAATTTATCATTTCTCTCTTATCTCTCCAGGTTTTTTCTCATTTCTTTCCCCTGTACTGTGTGGAACAATAAATCTAGCATTGGGCTGGCGTTAAATTGGGGATGGTTCTCTGGGTAGTTGGTTATTCCATTAAAGCAGGTTCCATGTTACCATGAGTAACCTTGAACGTTATAAGTGCACGTTAGCAATTCTGCATTAACGTTCGCCGGTCAGATTGCTGATACCGTAATTTTTATTTTTATTTTCCTTTTTCGTTTTCGGTGTCTGTTTATTTACTGGGTCGTTTTCAGGTGGGGAACTTCATACATTATCTCTCAACGTTTCTGGCGGGACTGGTGGTGGGGTTTGTGTCAGCATGGAGACTAGCACTTCTAAGTGTAGCAGTGATTCCGGGTATTGCTTTTGCTGGTGGCTTGTATGCCTACACCCTCACAGGCCTCACATCCAAGAGCCGTGAATCCTACTCGAATGCTGGTATAATTGCTGAGCAGGTAAGCTTCCCACCACAACAAACTTGAAATCCTATGAATTGTTTGTAAATTTGCCTCAGAAAACAGCTTTTCATTCCCCTGGTGTATTTACAATGGTTACATTTTAGGCTTAGTAATGGCAAATTTCTACTTCCATTTCCTTACGAGTTGCGTCCTCTTTCAAGCACTGTGATTATCAGGCCTGAGTATGAGTTTCATGATGACAGTATAATTCTTCAATTTCCAATTTCAATAAAAAGTTTGAAACCCTCATGAATTTCTCTTCTTTAGATTTGTCTGATATCCCGTAACACATTTGATGTCTGAAAGACCTTGGCATTACTTGGGATTGAACAAGTAGCTTAAATATCATAGAACCGAAAATGTGTTGCTTCCATTTTCGTGGTAGAATTCTGAACTGTAATTAGGGCTTGTAATGGGCTTCATCATTTAGTCATATACTTATGAATCTCTTCTTATCTGCAATCTGCATAGGCAATTGCTCAAGTTCGAACTGTGTACTCATATGTTGGTGAAAGCAAGGCCCTAAATTCTTATTCTGATGCGATACAAAACACATTGAAGCTTGGATACAAGGCTGGAATGGCCAAAGGTCTGGGCCTAGGATGTACCTATGGGATAGCTTGCATGTCATGGGCACTTGTTTTCTGGTATGCTGGTGTTTTTATCAGGAATGGGCAGACTGATGGAGGCAAGGCTTTCACAGCTATTTTCTCTGCTATTGTTGGTGGCCTGTAAGAAGCAAAATTTGACATGTTTCAGTCCCTTCCATTGACAAATTAATAAGCTACCCCATTGATTTGTAACACAAATATTGATTTTTACAGAAGTTTGGGTCAGTCATTTTCTAATCTTGGGGCATTCAGTAAAGGCAAAGCAGCTGGATACAAATTAATGGAAACTATCAAGCAAAAGCCTTCTATAACAGCAGATCCTTCTGATGGAAAGTGCTTGCTGGTGGTTAATGGCAATATTGAATTCAAGGATGTTACTTTCAGCTACCCATCAAGACCAGATGTAATTATTTTTCGCAACTTTTCAATTTTCTTCCCTGCTGGAAAGACTGTTGCAGTTGTTGGTGGTAGTGGGTCAGGGAAAAGTACTGTTGTTTCCTTGATAGAGAGGTTCTATGATCCTAACGAAGGTAAGTAAGAAGCTTGAATCTGGTTGAATGATCTGAAGTTTTGATCCTTGATGAATAAATATGTTATTCATTTTAAACTGTCCTAGCAGGGCAGGTTTTGCTAGATAATGTGGACGTCAAGACACTGCAATTAAGATGGTTGCGTGATCAGATCGGGCTGGTGAACCAAGAACCTGCACTCTTTGCAACTACTATACTTGAGAACATACTCTATGGAAAACCAGATGCAACAATGGCTGAAGTTGAGGCTGCTACTTCTGCTGCAAATGCTCATAGCTTTATTACTTTGCTTCCTAATGGGTATAACACTCAGGTTGGTCTCTAAAACTATGTGACTGATGCTAATTTACAATTCGTTTAGTAACTTGGTAAAAATATAATAATAATTGCACACAAGGGCTTTTCTTCTTTCTAATTTTTTTTAACTATCAACTAGACATACATTTTGCATATATATTCAACTGAAAACAAAGTATAAGACCTGTATAATCTCAGTACAATTTAATTTCTCTAGGTATACAAATATACAAACATTCGATCCGTTTTTATTTGGTAAACCATATTTACTTGTTTTTCACTTGAGCACACTTGCTACTTCTCATGGTCATAAATTTTTTACATCATAAACCAGGTAGGAGAACGAGGTGTGCAGTTGTCTGGTGGCCAAAAACAGAGGATTGCAATTGCTAGAGCCATGTTAAAAAACCCTAAAATCCTCCTCCTTGATGAAGCAACTAGTGCTCTTGATGCTGGGTCTGAGAGCATTGTTCAGGAAGCCCTAGACCGTCTCATGGTTGGGAGAACTACTGTTGTGGTTGCTCACCGCCTATCCACCATAAGAAATGTTGATACTATTGCAGTGATACAGCAAGGGCAAGTTGTTGAGACAGGTACACATGAAGAACTGGTTGCCAAAGCAGGGGCCTATGCTTCATTAATACGATTTCAAGAAATGGTTGGAGACTTCTCAAATCCATCAACTCGCCATTCACGGTCAACACGATTAAGCCATTCATTGTCAACAAAATCTTTAAGCCTCCGTTCTGGCAGCTTGAGAAACCTGAGCTATCAGTACAGTACTGGAGCTGATGGCCGCATAGAGATGATCTCAAATGCTGAAACTGAGAGAAAAAATCCAGCCCCTGATGGATATTTCTTCCGCTTACTCAAGCTAAATGCCCCTGAATGGCCTTACTCAATAATGGGAGCTATAGGGTCTGTGCTTTCAGGTTTTATTGGTCCAACATTTGCAATTGTGATGAGCAATATGATCGAGGTCTTTTACTATAGAAATCCTGCTTCCATGGAAAGGAAGACGAAGGAGTATGTTTTCATATTCATTGGAGCTGGTCTGTATGCTGTTGGTGCGTATTTGATACAACATTATTTCTTCAGTATCATGGGAGAAAACCTAACTACAAGAGTTAGAAGAATGATGCTTGCAGGTAAGAGTTAGTACTCTGCATATTTATAACATTTTCCTGCTACTCATGAGTCAATTGCCTGGCAAAGGTTGCTTGCTTAGTATAGCCTTCCTCTTTTATTAAGGCTGCTTCATGGGAGAGAGTTTTTCTTTATAATGCATCTCTGGTATGCGAATCTAAATTTTTTGTTATTTCTTTAGCAATTTTAAGGAATGAAGTTGGATGGTATGATGAGGAGGAGCACAATTCAAGCCTCGTAGCAGCTCGCCTTGCCACTGATGCTGCCGATGTAAAATCTGCAATTGCTGAGAGGATTTCTGTGATTTTGCAAAACATGACCTCTCTTCTTATTTCATTCATAGTTGCTTTCATAGTGGAATGGAGAGTTTCCCTTCTCATCCTAGGAACCTTCCCTCTTCTTGTTCTAGCTAACTTCGCTCAGGTAAGCTCCCAGTCCTAATTCTCTTCTCACTTTTAATTCTAAACCATGAAATTTTTTTACCCTGGCCTTTCTAAGATAAGTAATTGGATTATCTTTAGCCAAAAGAGAAAAGAAGAGAGAATTATTCTAATGGTTTTCCCACATGTGGAAGAGGAAAAGCAAGGTTGTCACAAAAATGTACACTTTTTTATTTTTATTACTCTAATGGTTTTCCCAAATGCGGAAAGAGGAAAAGCAAGGTTGTCAAAAAAATGTACACTTTTTTTGTACATGGGTTGACCCTAGTCCAAGGCTACTGGGTAATTGTAGATTATTTTAATGTTGTTATCAGTGTCAGATCCCTGCATCTGCTTTTACACTTCCAGAATCTAATTTTAACCATACACTCTGGCATCAAACGACAAAAGCAAAAACTCAATTGTGTCTGCATAGCTGTTCAGTGCACATGCTTTCTCCCAAATTTATGAGTTAACTCTTTGGAAATCATGCATTGAACAAATATTATAATATAAGCTTACAAATAACATTGAAAGAAGATATTATACGACCAAAGATTCCATTCCCACCCATAAATTTCCTTGCCACTGATAAAGTGTTCCTCCAGCTTCTGCGGCCCTGGCTTTCATTTTTCTATGCTTTCTATTATACTATGGGTTTCCGTTCGTGAGCTAAGTTTTCGAGGCAGTGACCCTTTTTGGTTTAATGAGCATGGTAACGACCTCTTTCATTTGTTTAAAACCAGTTAAATAACAGTTAGTTTTCTCATACTTTCAACTTTTTTATCCCTCGGTTGCTAAAGTTTTTCATTTTTCTTTATATATGAGCCAAGTTGTAGGTCCTCTAATTTTTCTAGATGTCAGCTTATTTGGTTTGGTTTTTACCTTCCAAGATAGACACCCATGTGAGGCTTTCACATTTCTGGCCCATGATCTTTATATTTTATTATGATATATTTTTACAGAAATATTCTATGTTTAATCATTCATATAACTATTCTCATAGTGGAGCTTTCTAACCTACATCTTGGCGTGCCTTTCCCTATCCCCTCACTTGTCGTTTTGTGGCTTCAGGATCGTAATCTTTGGGGGTTTCAGAAAATGAGTTCTTTTTCAAACTGTTGTGCTGTTTGAGTTCTGAAACTGATTGCCTTTCTGAGGAGCAGTGTTCTAAATTTACGCATGCTTCATACACAGCAAGAACTGGATCATTGGTCAAGGACGAATGACCTAATGACAATGAATTAATGCCTTTGTCAAATATGTGTCCATGTAAGAGGAACCATGTGTCTAGGTCCACCAAGTTAGCCCCATTTAGTCATTTTTTGTGGGTCCCTTTGCGGTGTATCCATTCATCCAGTTAAAGTTCCCACCAAATAGTGAAAGCAATAACTGTTTTACATACCCAACCGGGCAGAGACCTGCACTGCTTGAACTCAGTGGCCATTGTATACCTATAGATATTTAGTCACCTAACAAAAGTTCCCTTGGCTTGTATGAATCAACTTGCCAGGTAAAAAATGTTATGTTTAGAAGAATTTAATTGGAAAATGAAAGAGATTTAAATGCAATAGCCAGTCTCATGTTCTGCATGTAATTTTCATTGTATTAGTAATCTCATTGCTATATTGATTTGCATGGCTTGGTGGTTTTTCATTTGGTTATGAAGATGTCATTGTATCTTTTCTAGGTTCAGAAAGCAACAGCCAAATTCTAATTGGGATTTAATTAGTTTGTAACTTGGTGGGGCAAAGGAGGATGTAGCTGATATACTATTTTCAAGATTTTAGTAGCTAGTCAATTAGTTGTTACTGTCCTGACAATTAGCATGGTATCTTCTGCAGCAACTATCTATGAAAGGATTTGCCGGAGACACCGCCAAGGCCCATGCAAAGACAAGCATGATTGCAGGAGAGGGAGTGAGCAACATTAGAACAGTTGCGGCATTCAATTCCCAAAACAAGATCCTCTCCCTATTCTGCCATGAGCTTCGTGTCCCACAGCTCCAAAGCCTAAGACGGAGCCAAACTTCAGGGCTCCTATTTGGTCTCTCTCAACTTGCCCTTTATGCCTCTGAAGCTCTCATTCTTTGGTACGGTGTACACCTTGTAAAAAAAGGCATCTCAACCTTCTCAAAGGTCATTAAAGTTTTCATAGTCCTAGTCATTACAGCTAATTCAGTTGCTGAAACTGTAAGTCTTGCTCCAGAGATAATTAGAGGAGGTGAAGCTGTTGGTTCTGTCTTTTCAATTCTTGACCGTCCAACGAGGATTGATCCAGATGATCCTGATGCCGAACCAGTTGAAACTATTCGCGGGGAAATCGAACTTAGACATGTTGATTTTGCATATCCTTCACGTCCTGATATTATGGTGTTTAAAAATCTTAATCTTAGAATCCGTGCTGGACATAGCCAAGCTCTTGTTGGAGCAAGCGGGTCTGGCAAGAGTTCTGTAATTGCATTAATTGAGAGGTTCTATGATCCAATTGCAGGAAAAGTTATGATAGATGGAAAAGACATTAGGAAGTTTAATTTGAAGTCCCTGAGGCTTAAGATTGGGTTGGTACAACAAGAGCCAGCCCTCTTTGCGGCAAGCATTTTTGAAAACATTGCCTACGGCAAAGAAGTGGCAACTGAAGCAGAGGTAATTGAAGCTGCACGATCAGCTAATGTGCATGCATTTGTTAGTGGGTTGCCTGATGGTTACAAGACTCCAGTTGGTGAGAGAGGGGTTCAGCTCTCTGGTGGACAAAAACAAAGGATTGCAATTGCTAGGGCTGTTCTCAAAGATCCTACAATACTTCTTCTAGATGAGGCCACAAGTGCACTTGATGCTGAATCAGAATGTGTGCTACAAGAAGCCCTGGAGAGCCTAATGAGGGGCCGAACCACGGTGCTTGTGGCACATCGTTTATCAACAATCAGAGGGGTTGATAGTATTGGAGTAGTGCAAGATGGGCACATTGTAGAGCAAGGCAGCCATGCTGAACTTGTCAGTCGAGCTGACGGAGCATACTCCAGACTTTTGCAGCTACAACATCATCACATATGAGAAGAGGTTTTGATTGAAGAAACATGGCCTTGTTGGTTGGTAATTATGTTTGGGTCCCATTAACTTCATGCTTTCCATTTTCTTTATTAGTGGTAGATATGGGGATTGTGGAAATTATACCTTGAGGACCACTGCTCTATTTTCTTTATTAGCAGAAGATATGGGGATTGTGGAGTAACATGTATTATATATTCAGTATCTGTGATCTTATGTATACTATATCTGTTCGGCTGAAATTTTGGTTAGTTTTTGGTCAACTTATTTTCATCGAAATTTCAGAGTACTACTATAATGCAAGCCCAATGGATCCCTTTCCAGCCCTTGAAGAGAAACTTGATCTTGCTCTGCTTTTCCCATTGCACGTTTCCTAATGAGATCTTACCAGTTAAAAAGTAAAGGCAACTTTTCTTGGGAGGCCTATGACCCAGGGCCACTGAGACGATTAAACAGCAAAAAAGAGTACTTATCTCTTCCTTAAAAAATGAAGACATGCTCACTTGAGGCAGATGGACTGAATTATAGTAAAGCAAAAAAAACAAGAGATGGGTAAATTATTTATCTTCTTTATTACATATTAAAAAGCTTGAGAATGTGTGGAATGAAAAAGGATCACTGATCATGACCACTTGGTGCACTCTTCCGAGAAGGGTTTCCTTTCCTTTTGGTTGGATATGAAAGGGCCCCACTTATACTAATTATTAGTTAATTAAAACCCTTTCCTTTATGGGTTTCCAGGAAATTTCCAGCCAAGATTCAACTTTACCCTGACCAGGACAGTCCCTTCCTACCAGATTGATCAGGCATTGACATCTAATTCAGAAAAGAATGCAGTATACATGTGCACAGTTTATGAGCACTTTACTTGATCTATCTATAGTCATAATTCATAAAATAAAGAAGGATTTAGTAAGGGTTGGCTCCTACCAACTTTTTGCAGTTCTGATGCATTGCCAATTGAAATTATTGAAGACCAAGATATGGCAATGAGCAGGAGAAGCAGAAATGTAGCCAGCCAAAGTTGAGTGAAAAAAGTAGAGGTCACGAAGGGTGGAAACAGATAATTCAGAAAGACAATTGGCAGAGATGATGCATCACATCAAGTTCTGTGTATGTGCAGGTATTGCTCAGACTCGAATTATTTGTGCCTGCAAACTGTACTCATGTTCATGACAGGTACTGATATTTGTTCCTCTATGCACTGATGTTTTAAAATGAGCTATGGTTATATGGTTTTGCTGTATATGCAGCAAAATGTTACATGCAATTTTCTCTTTCTTAAGGGGTAAATTTCAGAGACATTGAATAAAATATTCTCTTCAGTTAGAATTTGGATGAAAATTATTGATTGGACTTAAACTAATATGTTTAATGTCACGTGTATTTAGTTGACAAAACATAAAAAAGATTAATTATACAAAGTATCATTTTATTTTATTTTTATCAATTTATCATAAAATTATCAGATTTTGTCAAATTGTCTCTAAAGTATCACCTTCTAATATTAATTTTGTCTAAAATATTCAAATCATCACAAGCTATAATTTCATTATTTTTGGAGAGAGAGAGAAAAAAATTTTACATTTTTAATCAACTTATTAAGTATTTAGTAAAAATATTATATTTTAAATCACATTAAATCTAAATTACTAAAAATATTAGATTGAGAAAATACATTGCAAAAGTTTTGAAAATTATGAGACAAAATTGACTCAAAGTGTGACAAAATTAGATTGGTCATCATCCGGCTAGATCTAAGTTTGTTAAAATCCAATATGAAGTTTCAAAATTAGACTAGAATTAGACTTATCTTATATTTTATCTCTTAATTAATATTTTTACATAATTTTGTGTTTAATTACAAATCAAATCAAACTAAACCCTACACAATCAAATACGAACATAATAAATGATGATCTGCTCTAAATCTTACGAATCGTGATTCTATTTGAGCTCAATAAGATTCATAGATAATTTAAATACATAAAAATTTGGCCCAATTAAATCAAATATCTAATCTAATGTATCAAACTTTCATCCATATTAAAATGTTGCACTAATCAAATCTGACAATAACTTCACCAGATATAATAAACATGTGGGAAGACATACTTATTTTTTGTTACCAATGTCTCCAAGAGGTTCAAAGTAATGTTGACTGCAAGATTTGAAGCAATCTAGTCTTGCTTCCAATAGATTCTTGGGGCCAGGCTGAAGAATCTACCTGAAATTGAGTACTCTTGTTCTCATGATGAAGGGGTAAAAATTAAAGCTGAAGCCTGACTTGAAGGCTGTACATATTTGTTTTTTCTCCCCTCACCTTTTCTTTCTGTCCTCAAGAATGGTTTGTTTATTACAAATACTACAAATGAATCATGTCATTATGATTATTTATTTATTTATGAATTTTAGTCATGAAATGAACACCATAAATAGAAAACTGTTTTTTCATAATTGAATAAAACTTTTATTTCAAAAGAATATTATATATATTTTTTATGGGTAAAAAGGAAAAAGAAAATCCTCAGTAGCACTTTTATTACATAAAAAAAATTCTTATATGTATCACAACTTCTTAACTAGTTGAAGCATTCAACTAGGCATGATGAGATGAAAGTTAACATAAGAAATATTTTTAAGCAACTTGTTTTAGGTCCTCATATGAAACATACCATAATATTATGGGATCAGCCCCAAAAAAAAAAAAAAACAATATTATGGGACTAGGCCTTCTGGTCCTATTCAGAGGACATGCAGGCTCATGATGCCCGACAGACATGGGTTTTTGATCAATGCATTAAGGTGTTGGAGTATACTCTTTTGTATCCATGAATGCAAATTAAGAAACTTGGGCCTTATTATTATTCTTAAGTCCCTACGCCACCAACCCAACTCCAGTTATGCAGGATCAGACTTCTACCCAAAAACTTAAATAGACTTCAAGGCCTATAAAATTAAAATTTGGGACTTTAGAAGGAAAAGGCAACTTGATTGATCTCATTTGGGGGAGGACTGGGATTATGGATATAGAATATGAGCTAATCAGGTACCTAGACCAGTTAATTAATTGGATTTTATTTCCTAATGCTACGTGGGTTTTTCCTTCACTGTTACATGGTTGACTTGTTTGACATTTGACTTATTAACTAATCAGATTAATCAAGAAGAGAGTGCAAAATAATTATACTCTTAAATTTAACCAACAAAATTTGATGATCATGGAATGAGTATTACCTAATGAAAAAAAGTTGATGCATATGAAAAGGCAAATTGAACTAACTATTTTTGATACTCAAAAGCACTTTTCAAATGTCTTACTTTTAGGAAGAGATAGAGACAGAAAAAAAATATGAGTTTTGGCATCTATAATATTAAAACACATTTTTCCATAAAATGACGGAATAGAGAAAGAAGCAGACAATCTTCCCATTTAAGCTTATATCAAATAAGGCGCTATTTAAGCATGCATTGCAATGAGAGATAAGAAGGGCAGTAAACGATTCAAGCTATTCATGAATAATTCATTAACAAATTCGGTAAAGACTCGCTCAAACGTCATTTATTTTCTAAATAAGTTGAACACGAATTTTATTTTAAGACTCTTGAACTTTGTAAAGTTCAGCTTAAAAACTCGTCAACTTAGTTTGCTTAAAATAATTAAATATATTTTTTTATTGACTTAATTATATTTTTGATCTCTATAATTAAATTTTGAGTTCAATTAATCCTTATTATATCAATTACTGCCCTTAGGTCTTTGCATGTTTCGATTTGATGTAATTGAATACCTCCTATCAATTTCCATCCAAATTAACACCAAATAATCTAACGTGACAGACAGCGTTCATCGTGTCTAATATGTGGCAGACAGTCACGTGAAGTCTAACCCTCTCTCTCTCCCAAACCCAAAACGACCAGTTTTCTCATGCCTAACTTCAAATTAAAAATACAAAGAAGAAGGGAAAAAAAAAAAAAAAAATTCAAATCTTAATCTTCAGCTTTCTTTCCAAGTCTGAGTTTCTTTTAGAAATCAGATCCAAGGAGGAACTTTAGTTTTAACTTTCTTGCTTTCCTTTGGGGGTTTTGAGCTAATTAGAAGATTTCAATTCCCATGCATGATCTAGGCCTTGACCATGAAGCTAATGGGTCTGGCATGTTTCTCTCTGTTCCGCTCGGATCTGTTTCTACTTTTTAATTGTTGATGGGTATGATAGATTTGGAGGCTCTAAAATTAGGTCTGTCTCAAAGCTTAATCGTACTAAAGAAAATGAAAGTATTTTTATCACGAGAAGAGAAAATGCAGTATGGTGATAAAAATGCAATTTTTAATAACGAGAAGAGAAAAATCTACGGTGGTTCCAATCCTTACATAACATATGAGTAGATAAACAGAGTTTGATATTTTTCTTTCTTCTTAAAATTATCTTTTCTTGTTTGTTCCTTCAGACCCAGAAATTGCATATCAAGAAGCGAAGCCATAACAGAGCACCCTTTTGACCTTAGCACCCCACATGCTTTATCAGATGAATAAGCCTTAGCATCGGAAAAATGCAACCCAGATTCGAACTAGGATATTGACTTTTCCCTGTCATCTGAAAGTAGGGATTGAAGAATCGTGAAGATTATCAAAGCCCCATGACCATAAATCGGTGAATCATTAACTGTAACATTGTTGATTAACATTATATCATAAGAATTCGAAATGGTGACGATCAGAGAGTGCCCATGAAACATAGTCAAAATCTTGGCACCGTAGGATAGAGATTTGAGGATTTATGAGGAGAAAGAGTGTGGGAGGAGATAATATTAAAGGAAGGAGAGTGGAAGCTGAGAAGATTTCCGAAAAGAAGCCTCTGAAGGAGTGTTGATGGTCAGAGAACGAGCCTATAGACTTGAGGTTTTGAGAAGTGAGCTCAAGAGATACAACCATGGATGAAAGGGTTGGGCAAGAGAAGAAGGGTTTTTTTGGGTTATGGAGAGAGAGGGTTGTATTTCATGTGATTGTCTGCCACGTATTGGATACGGTGGACACCATATGTCCGTGTCAGATTATTTAGTATTAATTTAGACGGTAATGGACAGCAAAAACTCAATTACGTCAAATTAAAATATGTGAGGACCCAGTTAAAATAATAGGGATTAATTGGAATGCCAAATTAAACTACAGGAGTTGTGTAATTAAATTTTATTTTTTTATATTTTTTATGTATAAAATAAATATATAATATTTGTACTATATAACACGATAACAAGTTTAACTGAGTGACAACACATCTTGTATTGCACAGTCAGAGCAGAATTAGACAGAAGCACAAAATACAAGAACAAAGAGAAATATAAATTAGAGTCGTTTTGTTATTATGTTCAAAAATATAATGAATTGAATTTTATGAATTTATATACGTATTCTCTCAAATACCATACGTTCCAACAAGAGAAGTATATATACCTACACAACTGAGGGAGACTGGAGTACAGAGTCTGTTGTTTAAAGGTGAGGGCAGGCTGGTTAGGTGGGTCCCCTACAAAGAAATTGGGTTGAACTGGGCTGGGCCCATGTTGGAAATGGGGGGCCCAGTTTCATTTACCTAACATGTGACCCTGCTTGATAGCACATAAATTAATTAATACATCTTTGCCTGATTTGGGAAACCTCTTTCTTCTCCCATAAATGTTAGAGCATTTTCTTTGGTAGCGTGCCACGTGTCATGTTGTGTTTGCCAGAGAAATTGCATGTGGTCTTAGGCCTTACACAATCAATGAAAGATTTCATGCTGCACTGACTCACATTAGTTCTGTCCCTCGTGAAGATGAAGAGAGTGAATAAATTAAGTAAAAAGAAGCATATAATATAACAAAGAGATAGAGATTAAGTGAGAAATACTTTTGGTTGGCCAACATAACTTCAAACTAGCTTGAAGAATTCAGTTAAAATATGTGAGCCAATATCAATGAATAGAACACTAGGAGCATATTGATTTACAAATCATTGTTGTGATCAATAGTATTTTTTGAAATATGTCTAAAAAAGTGAAGCGGAAAGTTAAGGATGTCAATTTGATCTATCATGTCAAGCATTTAATTTGTTTGGATTGAAATATATATGTTTCACAGTATTGAATTTTGATCGATTTAATCATGATATATTAGAATCGATTTGTGAATAAATAGAATCATGTAAAAATTTAAGAAAAAAAAATAAGATGTACTTAGTATAGATAAAAAATTTAAACTTATGGATCAAAACTTAACTATTTTGACTCAAATAATTATCGGGTTAAATTTTACACAAGCTCGAAATGAATATTTAACTTGTCAGTATTGAATAAGATTATAATACATTAGACTGTATAAATAAAATCAAGAATCATTATTAGTATTAGTAATAATTATCACTCTCTTATTAGTGTCATTATAAAATTTAGATACAGAGATGATGTATCAAATATTATTAATTCAACAAGTGAATAGACACTTTTCGAGCTCGGCATTGACCAATCATAGCAAACCATGTAAGAATTTTGAAGATAGAGTTGGAGCCAATACCCTGAAACATAGGAGCCATGAGTGATGAATGGGAAAAAAATTTCAGGAAAAATATGATCACGTGGTAGTTAGTGATTGGTTTAGTAAATTCGTTCCATACAAGAGAGAAAATCAGTGTCCTTGTAATCACATGGAGTTGTATTTTAGACACATGTACATGAAGGCCCACTTTGTTAGCTCAAAAACAAACACAAGTCTATAAGCCCACTTAGATCTAACCCTAATTTGGGAACACACAGAGAAATACAAGTCTATGTTTCTCTTTCTCTCTCTCACAGTCTCTCTCCTCTCTCTCATCTCATATTAAAATCACACCAAGCCTAGTCCACTTCTTTCTCCAATGCAGTTTTCGTCGTCACATCCCACATCGCTATCCATGTTTGTTAATTTATTGTACTCTCTCTCTCAAACCCACCCTTCAATTCCTTTGCGGTCCTCCCTCCCTTTATAACTATGTTGTTATCAGTTTTTCATATTGCTTATATCCAACACTTGCCCATTGGATCCCCTTCTTCTTCCTCCTCTTCCTCCATTCTTCACTTCTCTTGGTTAGTTTGAAAAATACATTATACACATCTTATATATATATATACACACAGCTTCCATGTCTAGCAGAAGGTCAAGGCCGCAGCAGCCATCAAGCTCTTCAAGGATCAGCGATGAGCAAATCATAGAACTCGTTTCCAAGTTGCGTCAACTTGTTCCTGAGATTCGCCATAGGCGTCCGGACAAGGTACATCTTCATATATAATTCTCTCTAACTCTCACTCACAAACAAATTAATAGTAGCTGCCTTGAATTTGTTTAGAGAAATTAAGTATATAAATACAACTTCATGTCTCACATGTAAACATATACTACAGTATAGTATTGTAGTAAACAATATGAGTCTACCTACCTCTATGCTCTAGGCTCTAGCTAGCTAGGGATTAATTTCCTCCAAATTTTGACCCTTATAACAAGGAACTTAATTATATCAACATGTTTGTCTAGATGCTTAGGATTTCAACATTCAACTAGTAGGAAATAGTATGATTTTTGTGTACCTCAATACAGTCATGTGGTTTGGTCCTAGTAAAGAAAATTATGGGGTCCACTTTGTGATATGTCTACGGATTGTCGTTGATATTAGTAATGAACATAAATAAAATAAAATAAAAGATGCTATCGAAACTCGAAAATAAACTTGCTCTTGCGGTAAAGACAAGAACATGTTTTGGAGGAAGAAGACTTGATATATATATATATATGACTTGTGTTTTTGATGCAGGTATCAGCATCTAAGGTCCTACAAGAGACCTGCAACTACATTAGAAACTTGCACAGGGAGGTTGATGACTTAAGTGAACGTCTGTCTCAGTTGTTGGCTACAATCGATGCCGATAGTGCTGAGGCTGGTATTATTAGAAGCCTAATTATGCAATAATTAAGCAAACGCGCGCAACATTATCGATCATATTATATTAGTTTGATCTATTATAGAATCGATCATGTCTACTTTCATTTTCGGGTTGATTGTCAGTTAGATTTGAGATGTACGTACATATAGGAATGCTATTCACTCTTATAAATAAAGTTGGTTAATTAGCTAATGTATTTCTTAATTTCAGTATTTAATTAAGCTGCATGTATGTACGTACTTCTTATGTATAATTAATGTATGTTGGTTCAATCCATGATTCACACATCATTTTCAGTTAATTAGTCGTTCACTTTATTTTTAGCCTTCTCACAATTATATACTAGGGCTATATATCTTGTCTCATAAACCTAATTAGTAATTATTAACTCAATTGAAAAATGTAATTTCTAAATTTGTTACTGTTTGAATTCTGATTTTAGTGTTTGTCAAAATATTATCCTCAACTCTTTCTCCCAAAATCTTAAGTTTTTCCCTATTCTACATGCAACAAGAAAAATAATTTTGTTTCAAAAGAATCAAATCATCTTTCAACTCATTTTTACAAAATTTGAAACAGCATGCAAATTCCAAAATTAAGATGCTTAGGAACATAAGGTGTTATATTTTATGTTACTCCTATGATTTTGTCGATAAGAATGAAGAGATCATATGATGCAATTAATATCATCATATATGACAATGCCCCTAATCAAAGTGTTTGACTAAAGGAATTAAAATCCAAAAGATATATAATGCAATCCAATAGCTACACATATATAAGTGAAAGTGATTTTTGCGATTTAACTTTTAAATAAGTCTCATTTATTATAAAATTCTCTTTTAATCAGATACTATTATCAATCACTACTAAAGAGAAAATCGTTAAAAGTGATGATGATGATTGATTGATGCAGATTGACATTTATATATTCTGTTTAATCAGATTAATGATATTTGCATTTGTATTTAAGATTCAGGAAACGGATGATACGATATAGCTAGGGGTGTGCACAGGTCGGTTCGGTTCGGGTAATGATAAATTTTTGAACCGAACCGAATTTTTTAGATAATAAAATTTACTAACTGAACCGAACCAAAAATAGGCATAACCTGAAATTACCCAAACCAAAAAAATATGAGTAGTTTGGTTCGGGTATTCGGTTACTCGAAATTTATCAATATTCACTAAAATTAATTTGAGAATTATATTTTTTTGTTTTTGAATCTCATACTTTTTAAATTCATTAGTTATTATAAAAGAAAAATACAAAAAACATAATATATCAACATATTCAACACAAATAAAAATATAAAATTATAAATTAACATAACAATACATTAAAAATAATAATTTTTTTTTAAATTATATATTTTGATTTTCGGGTAACCATGGGTACCCATGTGCACTCTACCTTACTACCAGTAACCGAACCAAAAATAATGTGTATTAAATTTAACTATTCGAACCAAACCAAATGAGTAAAATACCCGAATTTAACCGAACCGAATTACCAGTTCGGCTCGGGTATTCGGTTTTTCCTAGTTTCTTGCACAGCCCTAGGTACAGCAAAATGAAACATATCAAGGGATCATGTGATGCAATTTCAACATATATGTCAATGACCCCTAATCAAAGTGTTTGGCATGAAATTGATTTGATTTAATATATATTGGTTCTTTTCATACAATGTTTTAGAAGTGTGTGTATTTATGATATGGGTGATTCTAAGACAAAAGGTAAATCCTGGAAATCCAAAACTAGAGCTGCTAGCTATGGCAAACCCTTCTATCAGAGGTGGATTTCTTGAATTCCTCTACCGGAGGTGAATTTCTTGAATTCACTGAGAATGAGAGGGAGAAGAAGAAGAATGAGGGAGACAAGGCTCTCGGCCAATTCTGTTCAATATTCAGATAATCCTAATACAATTCTTAATAAAACTTTTATAGGCTAATTAATTGCTATCAAAATACTAAACTACCTTCCGTCCTAATTTTACTCTTAACAATCCTTCGTACATCAAATAATCCTTGTCCTCAAGTATAATTCTTGAAGACTTATGACAACAGGGAAAGCCATTAGAAGTTTTTTGGAGGTCTGGAAGTTAAAGTAAGTGTTCTTGATCTTGTAACAGAGATGTTTCACCAAAGCTTCGACCTTTATTTTCTTTGTTGCTATCTTAGTTCCCTTGATTAATTCTTGAATTCCTTGCCTTGAATAGGAATTTGAGCCTTTATCTCAGCAACTTAAAGACATTCCTTTTGATCTTCATGTCTCACAACCACCACCCAAAGCATGATTGCCTGAAAACCAGTATGGGATGACCTGTTAATATACCATTCATTGCCTTTCACTTGTTTCTACTGCCATAAAATTTTCATATTAAATTGCACCGGTTCAGGCTCAGGCAAGCATCCATTGGGTTTCAGCTTTATCATCAACTTTGCAAACTTATTACTTTTTTCAGTTACCTGAACCCAATTTTCCAGATTCTTGAAGTCAATAAATTTCCAATTAATGGTGTCTTGTTGCCCTTGGCTTGGTGTTACGAGTAAAATTAGGATGAAAGGTAGTTTAGTATTTTGATAGCAATTAATTAGCCCATAAAAGTTATATTAAGGATTGTATTAGGATTATCTGAATATTGAATAGAATTGGCTGAGAGCCTTGTCTCTCTCATTCTTTTTCTTCTCCATTCATTCTTTGTGAATTCAAGAAATCCACCTCCGGTAGAGGGGTTTACTATAGCTAGCGGCTCTAGTTTTGAATTTCCTAGGTTTACCTTTTCTTTCTAGAATCACTCTTATCAGTAGTATCAAAGCATCTCTTTCCTTGATTGTGCGTAAAGATGGTGAACAACACTGCTAAGGTCATTGATAGGTTCAAGGCGTTAGAATCAAGAATGAAGCCATGGATGCTAGGCTCACTGGAATTGATTCATCGCTGCAAGAATTTAAGGTTTATTTTGACTCAAAGTTGTAGACTTTGATAAAGGCCATCAATGTGAAATTTTAGGTTTAGGTCAGAATGGAAGTCATGGCTGCTCTGAAAACTTTGGCAAATCATCACCCACCGCTGCTAGAAGACATCATACCACAAATCTTATATAATTCGATCTTGAACTGTCCTTATCCACCAGCTGTGAGAATTCCACCTATAAAAGGGCCAGCCTTGCAAGAACCAAGTGGTATGAGTAAATTTGGGCTTAAGGGTAGTTTAGTATTTTGATGGGCTTAAGGATTAGTTTTGTAGTTTGATAGCCATTGTTAGGCTATGTATATCAATTAGGCTTGTAATAAGGGATGCTGTTGAATATTGAATGAATTAGTTGAAAACCTTTTTGTCTTTCTCTTTTTTCTTCTTCTCCTCTCAATCTCTATGAATTCAAGAAATACACCTCCGGTGAAGGGGTTTGCCATAGCTAGCAGCTCTAGCTTTGGATTTAACCTTTATTTTAGAATCACCCTTATTAGTGGTATCAGAGCTTCTCATTCCTTGGCTGTGGAGTAGTAATGGTGAGTGAACAAGAAGTCAGCAATGGAGGTTTACGACAATCGATTATTGAATCAAGACCCTCTAAAATCAATTTATCAATGCAAGAATGGGAAGCTAGAATAGAGTGGAGGTTCCAAGCAATAATGAAGGGCCTTGCTTTGATCAAGGCATCCATGGCAGGACGCTGTAATCCACTGCATTCCAAAGTTGTTAGGTATTCGATCTTGCCTAACCTCATTGCAAATGGCTCAATTCCATCACTGAGAGTGGTAGGTGAAGGTTATGTAGCAAGCTATAAGGGTTAAAGTTTCGAGATCACTTAAACACCAAGGCTTTAAGAAAATGAAGAAATTGTAGGGAATAAGACTCCAAGAACCAAGTTAAACAACGATGTGGATGATATTCTTCAACATGGAATGATTTCTATGAGATCACGAACAGAATGTCTCGATTGTCTAAGTCAAGAATTGAGTAACCAAGTTTAGAAAACAAATCTACAATTCACGAAATGGAAAGATTAAGAATCTAGGAAGGTTGAGGGAATAATGGACTATTTGATTTCTTAACAACCATCCAGTAACAAGCTTCAAGACCCAGGTACAAATTTCTCTGCCTCAACCATATATATCCATAATTGTAGTTCTATCAACCTGCTTCATCTATTAAAGTCAAAGGGAGTTGATGATGAAGATGTTGAATTTACGAAATTTATAACAAAGAGTAAAACTTTGCAAGAATTCTTGAAGGAAAATGGAGTGACAGCCACTGAAATACATTATGGCTATAGGAAATTGCAATTTTCACTTGCATATTTTAGTTGGGCTTCCAAGAAAACTATCTGCAATGGAGTTCAGGGATCAGCTAATGTTGTTGCAAAGAAGTGATAAAACAAAAGGCCTTTGTGTTTCAGGTTTCAAATTATAATGTTATGGTTTTGTGCTATAATGAAGGAAGGCTTAAGCAAGACTGATAAATGGCTCTATAGGAGGCAGCATTGTAGACATGTGAATATAGCCAGAGTCTTCACATTATGCTCTCACTTGGAGTTATTGGATCATATGGCAATAGTCTTGAATCTTAATTCAAGTTTTGAAAATTTTGGTGCCAATTATTTGCCTATCTAATTCCTTGCTATGATGTAAAAGTCTCTGGATTCCCTCTAATCTTTGAAATTGAAAACTGATCCTTGAGGACAACAATTGTTTGAAGGGGTAGGGCTTGTAATGGTAAATTTGGGCTTAAGGGTAGTTTAGTATTTTGATAGGCTTGAGGATTGGTTTTGTAGTTTGATAGTCGTTGTTAGGCTATATAAATCAATTAGGCTTTGTAATAAGGGATGATGTTGAATATTGAATGAATTGGCTGAAAGTCTTTTTTGTCTCTCTCTTTCTTCTTCTTCTCCTCTCAATCTCTATGAATTCAAGAAATCCACCTCCAGTAGAGAGGTTTGCCATAGCTAGCGGCTCTAGCTTTGGATTTCTTGAATTTACCATTTGTTTTAGAATTACCCTTATAAATTTAGTTTTACTATAGAAAATTGATCAAAAACTAGTTTTTTTTTTTTTTTTTTAATCTTTGGTAGAACTTAATTAAAAGAAATGAAAAATATTGCCTCACTTATTCAATTAAGTCAAATTGGGAAGAAATATTGACGGAAAGTTAAATAAAAGAGAAAAGAAAAAGAAAATGACTACGCTTGCTATAGAAATAGGAATTGAAATCCAAAAGACATATATATGGTTTATATTAATCCAATAGAATAGACACATATATATAAATGAAAGAGATTATTTTGATATCACTTTAAAGTAAGTCTCGTTTAGTATGAGATTTTCTTTTATTCAGATCTCATTATCAATAACAATTAGAGGCGACGGAGGAGGTGATGGTGGATGACATGTCATAAAAACGAAACACATCCTGGCCTTGCTGTATAGAAAAGCCTTGAGCACAAGACAACGGATGATATGGGCCTATGCTCCGACCACAATAATTATTGGCCCAAAAATCCGACCCACCAAATTAATTTATGGCACGAACTACCAAATGGATTCTCCGCCAATCACATTACAATACTAGAGAATCATGGATAGCACTGTGAGTGCACGTTTCTGCAGAGAGAATGGCAATCACGCTCTAACAAATTACATTGGATGATTCTAGAGACGCACTGTATGCGCTTGGGATAGTCATAAACCATTTAGATGCATCATCAACCAGCTGATTAACAATGTCGGCTACCCAGTCCCCACCACACTTACCTCTCTTCCCTCTGTGCTCAGGTCTCTGGTGCTTCAATTCTTGAGCAATTAACAATCACAGGTACGTAAAGAATCCTTTTCTTTTCTTTTTTTTTGACAAAATTCATTCAGATTCTTGCTCTTTCTTTGTAATTTCAAAAACCCAGTTACCAAAATATGTCTTTAATCACTTTTGTAACCTTAATTGCTTTGGGGTTTTATTACAATAAAGCTTTTTATCAAATGAATGAATGAGTTTCTCGAAGTTTGAAACTTCTGTCAAGAAGTTCTTTCAGTTTAAGTTTATTTAGGAATGAGTATGGGCTTTCAAAGAGTACTTTATGCCGAATCCACATTTTCATGTAAGTATTAGAGTAATCATCAAGTACCTAATTCCCTGCCCCAGAGATTAATTGAGGTATAGGGGATTCAAAATCCTCTTTTTCTTCCTTTTTATTTTTTTATTTTTTTAATGTTGGCCCTAGCTCCAATTTCATTTAAGAGGTCCATTTCTGAGAAGCTTTTCAATTTCATTTAAGAGGTCCATTTCTGAGAAGCTAATTTTTTTATTTCATGGATTCTAATGTTGCACAACAGCGTAAGTGTCAACTGTTTCTGCTTACACCATTTGACATGTACTGATACTTAAAATGCAAGGTAACTTTTGCCTGTAAAGATTTGCAGGCAGCAAGATAACATATAGAGGCCCCCAAATTTCATTGCTTTTTCCCCATAACAGAATCCACTATCTTGCATCTTAGTGAATCTGATGTTATATCAGTTCATTTTACCCCATGGAAGTTACTTGTTGCCCCAAATTACCTGAGAGTTGCTTAAAATCACGAAGGACAGTTCAATCATAGGTCATCATTGTGATCTTTGCATTAATCTTAATATCAGTAACTGAGATCGTCTTACCTTGAATTATTATTTTTCTTTTTCTTCTAAATAACTGTTTTTAGATTTTTTAATAAATGATTTGAGGAAAAGGCTAGCATCCAGCTCAAGGACATTAGATCTAGAAGTATCTGGTAGTTCACAGCCTAGAAAAAAAAAAAGAAAAAAAAAAAAGGGAACAACAAGAAAGATTTGTATTTAGGGATTATGGGCATTGTACTGTGTGATCAATTGGAGGGTTGATATGAGCAGGGGACCACTAAGTTTTCTTGATTTTAGTATCAGCAGATGAAATAAGCCTGCTCCAAAATGATGTTATCTCCTATCTCTTTCTGACATTTAGCTTATCATCAATGTTTTTTTTTTCGTTCTTAACATGGCCTTATTATTGAAATAAGGAAAAGAAAAAAAGGAAGGCTATCCCTTTATCATTATAAATTCGTTCATGTGACCTAAATTAAGGATTATTGGCTTTGTTGAACTAGTTTGCTTGGATGTATTTCATTCTGATTTCACAGGTTCACTGAATCCAAGTTTTTCACCGGGTCATGAAATAATGTACCCTGGTGGTTACACTGCTGAAGTTACAAACTTATCCCCTAAAGCAACAGAGAAGGATGTCTATGATTTTTTTGCAAACTGTGGTGTAATCGAGCATCTTGAAATCATCGGGTCAACTTTTTCTCCATTTATTTAATGAAGTTCCGTTCTCCACGATTTTATCATTTTTGTAAGAATTTATTGTTTAACATTTGAGTAAACATAAAACTATTGTCCATACTACTGTTAAGCAAAAATTTCTGTCTCTATTTTATGATTTGCTTAGTACAAAAGAAATTTTAGCTTTCGTGTGGCATTCACATCTTCATAATTTTGATTAGGATCGTCAAAGATACCAAGTCTGTGATCTTAACTAATAGAATACCATGAATTTCAAGTCTTCCGATGTAATTTTGGTATCCTTTACAGTCTTTTATATTTCATTATGTCATTTGACCTTTAATTTTTCAACCAGGTGTGATTATATCTGCTATTCTTACAGCGGCCCCTCACTCATAATGGTGTGCTCCATTAAAATGCTATGGAAAAGAAATAGAGCTTTCAGTCTTTTGTTCCATGATTGTGCTTCTATCAATACTATCTTCCCCTTCTATTCAACAGTTGAAATGCTCCATTTATTTTGGTCATTAAAATTCACAGCTGAATTCTCCTTTGGGAATTCTCTTTGAAGTGCTGTATAATTGCGATAAACATTCCCTCTCAAAATTTAGCATCTTGATTCCTCTTCCCTTTCTTTTGCCATTATTATATGCCTTGTATTGCAAGTGTTCTGCAGATAATATGGCACTGAATTATCTTGAATCTCTTCCTTCCTTCTCAGTAGAATATTCATCGTGCACTTTCTTTATCTTTCTTTATTTATCTTATTCCAGCTAATAAAGAAAGCTTGAGATTGGATATATATATATATAGGTAAAATGATCAAGGAAGTAAGATAGAAGTTAACTGGAATGAAAAAAGAAAGCTCTTCTTATTAAATGTAGGGGAAATATTATGAGATTGACTTCATGTAAATCCCGGTACAAGTGAGTACCATGCTGACAATTTTTTTGTTCATTGATAAAATAAAGTTTCCGTTTTAGATTTTTCTGTTTATTAATCTATAAGTTTCTCTTTCTCTTACTTGATTGGATGCAGGCTCTTTAATACATATGAACATACTGATAAATTAGCATTAAGATAATCCTATTACATTCTCTCAGCATGTCTTCAGTGAGCCATCAATTATGCAGTTTTATATACTTGGAATGCATAAGTTGTAGAATGATAGTTGGCTCTTTGAAGTATTAGGAGTAATATTTCACACATCTGATTGGGAGAATTGCTATTTTGTCAAAATCAGATCTGGCGAATATTCCTGTACTTCGTACGTGACTTTTAAAGATCCTTATGCGTTGGCAACTGCCTTGTTGCTGAATGTAAGTTTAAAGTTTCTTTCACCCTCTTGGTAATGTGTTCTATTAATGTGAATATGAAAGATTTACATTATTATTATTCCAGCCTTCCAGGTTTCCTCAATCGGTTGGTATGAAATTTTTTTGAGGGATTTGTAATTTTGAAGTAATTATACATTTTGATGAAAATTTAAAAATATTTAGTGTTAAGTCTCTATGAAAAAATGTTAATGAATCTGTAATTACTAAAATTGAGTATGTTCTCCCACTGGATTTGTGTAAGATCACCATCTTAGTATCAACTGATAGCCTGAGGTTCCTTTCCCTTCTACATTCATCTTTTAAAGAAGGTGATACGTCCCTCCTATCTGATGTTTCTTTGGCTGTTAACTTGCATATTTAATTGTTTCAGGGATCTGTGATTGTTGATCAATGCGTGTGCATTTCACACTCGGGATCTTATGTAGATGAATCTGATGCTTGGAACAGTCCTGCATGGAATCCTGAAGAACATATGTGCTCAGCAGTATACCTCAATCTCATTTGTAGCATGTTTTCTGCAAGTATTACCAAAAATTGATAAAATAAGCTTTATAATCTTGTTCAATATTTATTCAGTAACTATGCCATCAATCTGAGGTTCTTTTAAATAGTTGGTTACTTTTTATAACATGCAACTGTGACAATGTGCTTTTGTGCTTTGATCTTGTACTTGAGATGAGACACAGCTGATTTGGACCAGTTGTTATATTTTCATATTGACCCGTTTCATGGTATTGTTTATTTTATACCAAAATATAGAAACAATAAACTTGTAATTATAAAGAAATCTGTTGCCACGCTCAAAATAAGAACAGAGGAGTCTGCATAATGATCTTCCTTTGGTGAACTGAACTACTAATTTACGAGTCATTGTTCATATAGTAGGGCATTTTACAGTTGTATCACAATAACTATTCTCTGATTTGGTAGGATATTCATACGGAGAAATTGATGTCTACCCCTGGAGAAGCAGTAACTATGGCCCAGGTAGTTGTCAAAACAATGGTAGCCAAGGGATATGTATTAGGCAAAGATGCATTGATCAAGGCTAAGGAGTTTGATGAGTCTCTTCATGCCTCATCTACTGCAGCATCCATGGTTGCTGAGCTTAGCAATAAAATTGGTTTGACAGAAACAATTAATTCAGGCATGGAAACATTCAAATCTGTGGATCAGAAGTTCCATGTTTCAGATTTTGCCAAATCAGCTACTACTGTTACTGGAACGGCAGCTATAGTCGTAGCAACCATTACAGGGAGAGCAGCTATAGCAACCAGTAAGGCCGTAGTCAACAGCAGTTACTTTGCAAAAGGATCTCTGTGGGTTTCAGATCTTTTGAACCGTGCTGCTAAAGCTGCAGCTGATTTGGGTACTCAAAGTCACAAATGAGTGAAGTTCAAACTGAAACATTAGAATTTTAAGGTTTGTTTGTTGAATACAAATAAAACATTAGCTCTGTGAACCTGCCAAATTTTTACTCTTTGGTGTTTGCAGTTTGTGTCAAATTCTCAGTGGCAGACTATGCTCTATTCACCTTTGAGCTGTTTTAATTGAGGCAAATGTTAATATTTTCTTTTTGCAAGAAGGAAACATAGACTTCAATGAACCCCAATTTACCAGGGCCATGATTTTACAATCTTGCGAAAAACACAGCAGTCAGCACTAGGTTACACTTAGTGAAGAATCCAACTTTTTGATGCCCTTGAACAGAACAACATGGTGCCTCATCTGTTCACTTGTGTGTCATTTTCATTTATACCCTTTTTCTTTTGGATAAATAGTAATTAAATTCCTTGAGTAGTGTAATGGAATATGGATCAATAGACAATTGTTTAAAGTCATTCCTTTCTGAAAACTTAACATTTTGGGTTGAATTAGTTTTTTAATTGGTATAGAATTGTATGAGTTAAATATGATTTATTCTTATAATTAAATTTTAACATAAAAATAACAATAAGAATTTTAATGCGACAAGTTCTAGACTCACTTACACGGCAGATGTCACATTAAACTTGTTCTTGCCTAAGTCTGAATCTAAATACTTACTTGAATACGAGGGACAACTTGTTACTTTCACATTTAAGTACTCAGCTTACTAACATGTTAATTATTTTCATTTTCAATTTTCAATTTTCAATTTTGAAATGCTATTTGTTTGCCTGCCAACTGCCCAACCATATCAGATACTACTTTTATGTCTGACATATCAGTACAACCTCCCTTGTTGTAACCCAATTTTTATTGTCTTTGCAACCCAACGAATGCTTTGCTGTCTACATTTTGTGCCATAACAAGTTACATTATGTGACCATTTTCTGCCTTAACTAATGGCACTGTCTCTGGCTAAACAAATTCAACTTCTTGAAATTTCTAAATGATAATTCAACAAAAATTGTTTGTTTTTTTCCATGTGGACAAAATCAGAGAAGTATCCGCCGACTTGGTTTAGTGCAAGGGAGACGAATGCCCTAAATTTGGCAGAGTCAATCCCCCATTATAGTCTTTTCTTTTCCTTTGTATTGTAAAGGGCAGGGGCTATATTTCTCTCTTTTAATTGTTAATAAAAATAGGATTTGATCACATGGATGTATGTAGTTTTAACATTTTTTATAAGTTTATATTTATTGATAAATGCAAAACTTAGATTCTAAAACATATACATATATATATTTTTTTTTGTTCTCATATACATCTTCATTCTTGATAAAAATAAATTCACTCCGGTTCTTATAACTATACTTGTAAAAAAGACCCAAGGGCACATTTTTTTTTACAGTATAGTCTTTTCTTTTCCTTTGCATTGTAAAGGGCAGAGCTATATTTCTCTCTTTTAATTGTTAATAAAAATAGGATTTGATAGCATGGATATATGTAGTTTTACCATTTTTTATACAGTTTATATTTCTCGATAAATGCAAAACTAAGATTCTAAAACATAATTTTCTTTGTTCTCATATACATATACATTCTTGGAGGGCACATATTTTTTTTTTTTTATCTCTTTCCAAGTAACAGCCATCCAAAAGTACCAATCTTCCAAGTTACAATCCATAAATGAAATTTGTAAATTTTACCCAAATTTGCAAGAATTGAATTGTTTCAATTTACTTAAAAAATATGAAACGTTTTCTGAAGGCATGAATTGCACCTTAATTAAGCAGTTGTAACTTGCATCACTTCCAAAATAAACTTTGCACATTATTGTTGTCCCACTGTACTAGTGAACTTCCAAACTGAGCATGAATTGATTAGATGTGACGGTGTCATTTAGCCCTTTGGGAATTTCTTTGCTCAATACCCATACAATTGACAAAGATTTAAACTTAATTGGCACATTTTATTTGTATCGTTTAGGTGTCCCTTAGTGGCAATTTCCTTTGTGCAAATGGAAGCACATGAATGATGAATTCCTAAACCATTATTAGATCCATTAGTTCACATAATTTAGTCTCAAAAGCTGCACCGTCGTGTAATGATACATTTGAAAAGTAGTTTGCATAACTTTTTCATAATATATCTTTCAGAAGAAATGGTCTATTTTAGTTGAAAATATGAAAACAATTGTGGGTAAGCACACATTCACAAATAGCTTTTGAAGTTGAACCTAAGAAACAAGACTGACCAAGTCTCTATTCTATTGGTCTGTTGCCGACGTTGACCCAATACATTCTTCACCTAATATGCCATGCTAATATACTATAAACAAATAACTCTATTGTTAATTTTTACAAATTGCAAAATTTGGTCAATAGTCCTTTATTTCCAATAGAGAGCCACTTTTGGCCAAGAAAGCTTAGATTAGCATAGCAAATTGATAATTTATTGCGCTTCAACACCCCACCACCCAAAAGTGAATGCTCTAACTCTAAGCAGGACAGGTTTGACATCCATATTTGGGAAGATAAAAACATTCATGGCCAGATGCCATACATACAGTACAACTTTAAGATTGAGAAACGAAGACAAATGATAAGCAAGACTATCATTTGCAAGAAGAGCAGCTAGTTTTTGGGGTTCTTATATTTGTTCTCAACTTTGGAAATCAAATAGTATACAAGCTTCTTTGTTTACTTCCCATAATCATAGAACTGTAATTACACACTGTAGTGCAAAAACTCAATTAGCACACATTATTCTTTCAATCTATTGCCCTTTTCTTTGTCATTGATAGTCACCATACCAAAACTCCCCTGTACAGAAAACAACTCGTAGAGAAAACCCAGAAAATTAAACACAAAAATGTGACAAAGTACCTCTTTTATATGTCACTAAATTAATAGCAACATACAGGGCAACGAATTAACCCATTTTCATTACAATCTGGGCAACGTTGAAATCCGTACTCAATCTCTTCACCTTCTACTACTTCTTCTTCTTCTTCTTCATCACATTCATAATATATTTTACAACTTCCTGAACATGTTTCACAAGGCACAAACCTAATATCCCCACAGCCCTCACATACTTCACCAATACCACCTTCACCACCATCATCAACCTTTTCACAACAATCAAACAGTTTTTCAAGCTTTCCATCCTCATGCAGTTGCCGGATTTCTTCAGCACCACCAATATACTTTCTACCAACAAAGACTCTTGGCAATCCTCCTCCACTAAACCCATCTTCCAATAGCTCTTTAAGCTCCTCTTTGAATCCCGAATGCATTGATACATCTCGCTCATCAACACGAACGCCCAAGCTTTTTAAAATTACCCTCACATGGCAGCAATCCTCATAAGTCTTCCGCACACCTCGTAAACTTGTGAAATATAATACCACCTTATCCTTCTCAATTGAAGGACATTTAAAATCAACAATGTCACCATTATTGATGACATCAAAGGAAAATTCCTTGCCGGACTTGTTGTGTTGTTTCTCACCGTCCAATGGCCTAATGTAAAATTGGTGATCAGGGGGGAGTTCCTGAAATGACTTCCTGAATGTAGAAATGACTTCTGGATCAAAGTCTGATATCAAAGACTGGGAATTAGACTCATCTGTCATTTGCAGCCACATGGGTTTTGGTGATTGAGAATCATTCTCTTGCAATTTCGATCCGGGTTGATCCATATGTGCAAGAACTGAATCCCGAGCCACATTGAAAGAGAAGCTCCGGAAGCGATTGGGCGATCGGAAAGGGCTGGTCTCTTCAAGGCCTTCCATTAATTCCCATGTATTAATAGTTTCTGGCTCACCCGGAGGCGTTCTGACAGGAGTTTTGGGAATAACTTTTGGTATTTTTTCCTCAATCATATTAGACCATGTCTTGGCCTCAATTAGTCCCACTGAGAATTCCTTCTTCTTGTCCTTCCTATCACTGAGATTACCATTACCATACTTGGTCAAATCATCAATGTCACCATTTTGGGCATCCTTGTGATTACCATTAATTCTATCATAATTTGAAGCAGAGGAATCAAGCTTGAGAGAACCCAATGTGGTGGAGGTCAGAGCAACGACATGGTAGCTATCGTCTTTGCTTTGACGTGGGTGGTGTACATGCATTGAGTAACTTCTTGGGACAGATGAATATGGAGCCTGACAGTGTTTGCATCTCTTTTCCCTCGAACTTGCACAACCCATGATCACAAACCAGAAACCCCAATTTGGATCAAGAAGAAAGAAACAGAAAATGGGGGTGGTGATTGAAAAGGTTAAAAATAAAATAAACAAAAGGGGATGGCACCGAAATGGGGATTGGGAATCAGACTGGAAATGAACATTCTCTGAGCTGGAAGAGGCAAAAAACCAAACATGAGAAAAGAAAACCAGTTAGAAGCTTCCTGTGCTTGTGAATCAAAATGAATCCAAGAACCCTGCCTTAGTTTGTACTTAAATATTCAACCTTTTTTTATTATGTAATTTAATGCAAAAAAGGCAGAGATAGATTACAATACGGGAACTCACAAATATGACATTAAATTTACATAACAAATTTCCAAAACTGTCAGAACCCAGATGGGAATTTGGTTTCCAATTAATTGATTGTACCACGAGAAAGCTAACCGATGAAGAAGACCCAGAAACAAACACAAATTCTCACCGCAAATTCGTCAATCACTGCTCCTATTTTCTACAATGCAAGCACTATCTGGACTGTTGCAGATGAAGACGATCCAGTTGCGGGAAAAGACAAACGGAGAAGAACAAGTGGTTAGTTTATGAGATCTTGGAATTTCCAAAATCCCAAGAGGAAATGATTGATTGCACAGAAGAAGGAAAAAGGGGTCCGTGATTGACAAAATTCAATAAGACATATGAAAAGGAAAAAAGGGAAATGGGAAAATTTGAAATACAAAGTCAAAGAACGAGGGCTGGATACCAATCAAAAGCAAACTGTTGTGCACAACATCATTTTCTCTCTAGAGTTCTAATTAGAGGCAGAACTTTCTCTCTCTAGCAATCTATCAATCTAGAGAGAGAAATGGGTTGATGCTATTAAGATATTGAACCTGGGTCTATAGAAATAAACAAAACAAAAAAATTGAAACTTCTTTGAGTTCAGATAAAAAAAATGGAGGGGGGAAGATTGTTCATCGTTGAATGCGGGGATTACTGCTTGAATGACTCCCCACGTACAAGTCCAAACTCTGGCTCTATCTCTTTTTAGTTTTTTAGTTAAACTAAAAATGTGTACACACTCCAAGTTACAATAATAACCCTGAGATGAATGCAGAAGTTACCATAACGACCCAGATATCCCACAGTCAAAAACTATACATTGGTCATATTTTATGATTATCCCAATCTTTCTATTTTTCTCTCTCTTTTTTTTTTTGGGCAATACTTTGTAGGATTTTGGTGTTTTCTTTTGTGATGATTTGTATTGATTTTTCTTCAAAGGATACATGCAAAAGGTTATGGAAGAAGCACTTCTTTATGGGATATTAGAAGTTAGATGAAGCACTTTTAATGAACCTTGTTAATGATTTTTTTTTTTCTTACTAGTTTCTCTTGTTTAATATGGAAGGTCAAAGAATTATGGTAACAACCAAAACGGATGATATTTATTGAAGAGTTTTATTTCTTTTGCATTTGGAACTCTTTAATGAAGAGTTTTAGGTGTGGAAGAGAATTGTGACCTCTAAATATTTTTTTATGAAAATTTGACTTTTTTACTACTTTCTTTGAAGAGATTAAAACTTTAAAAATTAGTAAATAGAGCATATCTTCTTAACCACAAACCATTAAGCTATATAATCTTATTTAACAACTTATATTAAACTTTTCATGCATATTTTTTTGGACATATCTATTTTAAATATATTATAGTCCATAAAAAATTATATTTATGAACGAAAAAAAAAATGTGCCGCATCAATATTACTATATGATCAATTGTTCAATTAATAAGATACTCTCGAATATATATATATATATCCTAATTTTGAGAATTGGCAATTAGGATTCCAAGATCACTTCGATGCTGATAAAATATAATTATAAGAAATGAATAATTGTAAAATAAATTTTACATTTTCGGAGAATTGTGACTCTTTATATCAATGTTGAACCAATGAGGGAGTATTGCCTCCTATTATGTACCCTCAATAGTCAAATGTTAGCTAATCTACACCTTCTTTAATGTCATTCTCTATTTAATTGGTTAGGACTAGCTAGAGCTGAAATTTGAATCGAATAGCTTCGAATATGACACTATTCGAATTCGAATTCGGATTCGAATTCTTGTACTCAAATTTGAATAATAATTTGAATCTAAACTGAAATCCGTATTTGAATGTAATTTCAAATATTTGGATTCGAATCCGAATTCAAATAAGATTTTGAATTTCAAACTAAATTCAAATATATTTTTAATATATTCCAATTTTTAAGGGTATTTTGGTAAAATAAATAAATATTTTGAATTCAAATACTATTTTGAATATAAAATAATACATTATTTGGATTCGAATTCAAATTCAAATTTTAAATAGAATTTAAATTTCATTCAAGTAACATTCGAATCTGAGTCTGGATTATTCCCAAAATCCCCTGAGTTGAGACCAACTTGCTATATCAATGGCAACATAAGTTTAAGGTCTCCCTTCATGATACACTAGCTATAAGGCAACCTTTTCTACTAATTCAGAATATGTAGACAGTTTTTTATTTTTATTTAAAAAAAAAGAAGTTTTCCCATAAAAAAAAAAATTGGTAATTAGAGTTGGGTAATTATTTGGAGTTCACCAATTGCAATGTACGCTTGAAATATGAAATTTACAACAACGTAAACACGTATATCCATGTATGGGGATTAGCCTAATGTATAATAATTACATGCACAAATAAAGCAATTGTTGCTTAGCCATCCACGTGAGGGCACGTGTAACATTCTTCTTTACAAGTTAATTTTCCCTTAATCCTACATGATCCCCACAACCATGCATCATTTTCTTACTAAGATCCTGCTTCTTCAATTATGGCAGCACTTGTTTGTGGACACCCATTTCTTTATGCTTAATAAAGGTTAAACTGTAGCATGGACTGGTTTCTCACACATTCAACCTTAATACAATTGATTAATGTTTAAGTATTATCTCTTTCTTTCCCATGCACATCTTAGATCCATCGTTTGTATAAAAAATTATTACAACCAATTGTCTTTTTTTTTTCTTTTTTTTATTATTAAAAAATCAATTATATGACGAAAGAAGAAGGTAAAAAAAAAAATACACTCCAACATTATAACTCGAAAATGAAGAAGTAACAATTATTTCAACTAGTTAAAAATTAGTGGTAATCATGGAGTAAATTCTCTTAAATTTTAGGGACTGTCTACGTTACCTTGTGTAAAAAAAAAGAAAAAACATTTGTCCACTATTATTATTCATGGTTCGTAAGGGAATCCAATATTAGGGGAGGTCGCTCTTTTCATCTTTATAAACCTAATAATTAATAATTAATAGCTAGTACTAACTCCTCATTAGTCTTATACTAGATAGTTATGTAACCAGCAATAATGTATGATTGTTTACCGAGAAAAACGGATAGAAAATATTATATCAGGTAGTGGTTTTCTTGAATGTATGGAATGTTTGTCTGCCTAATGCTTCTAGCTTAAGTTCATGTAAGTCCACTTATTTTCCTTTTCTTTTTTAAAAAAAAAATTATTGCCCGTAAAAATTATATTTCTTTAAATCTGTAATTAATTATAATAAGGTGCCAAGTTCTAAGTTTGTTCATGATTAGTTGAGTGTGAGACACAAAAGTTATAGCTAATTAAATAACATCTAATAGTCTATATATATATATATTCTATAGTCACTTGATTTTTGGGATGACCTAAATTTTATATTATGGGATTAACGCACATGTATGTATCGTGGACTATCATTCGTCTAGGAACCCTTAATTATGTGCATTTGGTCTTAAAAAAAAAAAAATTCTTTGTTGCAAACATTTAGGCCCATCTTTTCTTTTTCTTTTTCTTCTCCCAAAAGAAAAACACATTTTTTAGTATCCATATGCTTTTGTAATTCGAATTGGGAAATGCTATGGACATCAAATAATTCTTCTGAGAACATCATGCCTTATTACTTGAAATTATTGAAAAAATATGAATATTATGTAATAAGAGAGAATTTATTAAGTATATGAATGGAGTATTTTATTTCATAAACTTAGTCCCTTAATAATAAGTGAGCTCCTCTACTTTGCAGTATTGAAGTTGGTTGATACTTTATTAATTGTAAAGTGTCGATTTAAAAAGTTAAAAGATTTTTACAACATTTATTAAAGAAATTTGAATTTTCATTAAGTACGTGCGTGGTCCCAAAGTATGCTCTTGGCTCTTTATTATTAGGGTGCCATAATAATCAAACTCGTAATTGGCACTGCTTCACAATTGTTATAAAGTTTGGTGGGCTTGAGGTTGCCCATGATTGTAAAGCCATCGCAATAGTGGAATTCTGGATTGCATAACAATTGTCAGCCCAGCCCAGCCATGGCTATTTACAGGCTTTTTATTGTTTGTCAGTTTAAGTTTGTGGCCATGAAAATATCAACCACCGTACTAAAGTTTTAGCCCATTTGTGCTTGGTAGATGAAAACGGCCCACACAGTGTATTTACAATTTCCTTTTTTTTCAAAGAAGTATAGAATCTAGCCAGGAGTAGAAAAACGAGACAAAGAATGAATGTGTATTCCCTTTTCTTTTTCTTTTTTTCTTTTTTTTTTAGAAAATAATTATTTGAAAAAATTATTCCTTTTTTCATGATAAAATTACAGTTTGAAAAAATTATTGTGAATGAATATGTTTCTAATTAGTTAATTTTTATTATTTTTTAATTTGTTGGATAGATGTGAGTTTTTATTTATTTTTAGATAAAAATTAAAAAAATAAATAAGAATTAAGAAGTTATTGGAATATATTTTTTAAATTAGTTTTCTTTTTACAAATATACTAAATTATAAAAAATATCCCATAACTTAAAAAAGTAAAAAATTAAAAATATAGGGTATTGTAGGAAAGTTTATGCTAAAAAGAATAGTTAAAACCCTATAACACCATAAGGGTGTTCTGATTTTTAGAATAATATAGATATAATTTTTCATAGTTGATTAAAAAAATAGATAAATTACATGCATCTTTGAGTCCTTATAGTTTTACTATTTTCTAATTAAATTTGGTCACTGTAATTTTTTAATTAAATCATTACAATTTTATTTAGTTTCAATTAGATCTCAGTCATATATTTACATTAATTTACAAACGAACCAACCAAATATTATAATTTTAACATTTACGAACAAAAAACTCCATAAACAAATGAAACAAATCTTGATTAAAATACACCCAGTGAGACTAATTAAAATTAAAAATAAAAGTCTAACTACCTAATTGAGAATTAAAAAAAAAAAAAAAACACCCTTAGGAATCAAATTCCTATATTAAACAAATATTCGAGCATTTGTGCACATAGACCCACCAAGAAATTATATTAACACTTTGTTACTTAGTTGATGAAGAATCTTTATTTATTAGAGAGAGAGTATAGTTAGAAAGGAAAGATTGTTAGTGAGAGAGAGAAGGGTTTGATTTTGATTATGAAAATAAACAAGGGCACATGGGAACAGTAGGGCATGTGAAGAAGATTCAGAGGACTTTCTTAAATTAGTTTTTGGGAGATGAGCAACAAGGAATAACATGGATCCACCCTATTCCCAAGGGGTATCCCCTAAACTTCCAATACAGGCATGTGATGAGCTTTGTTGTAGGCCAGACTAAAGCAGTACCTTTATCATTTTTGGGTCCCATATGCAAAAAAACAAAACCCACCAAATCCCCCACCATCTCCACCACAAGAAATGAGAGATTCAGAGTGGGGGGTCATGGTTATGGTGGGTTTTCTCAGTTCCCTTAGATACACTTAGCATTGGAAAAGTGAAAGCAACCAATGATTTCTCTATCAATGGATAAATGACACTTAACATCCCATACAATTTCCTGTTTAGGACCTATTTGGGGTGGTTGTCCTTGCAAAGGGAAAGAGGGATGTCTTAGTATGTATGTAGTGGGACTTTGTGAAAGGGATGCCTTTAACTAGTTGGGTCCAAATGGAATCTTGTGTACTACTCATTTTTTTGCAAAAAATAAAAAATAAAAAAATTAGGGTTTACAAAATTTGAGTAACCTAACTTTGATAATTTTTCATGGTGATGTTTTTTACACATTCGATATGACAAACTTAAATTGTAAATCTAATCGTAATTATGATATCATATCAAAAAGTCATTTTCATCTAAAATATAAATTATCTACTAAGCTGATTTTAGAATTGTATTTTAATGTTATAGTGCATATACAATTATATATATGCCCCCAAAACATATATATATAAAAGAAGTGGATGTAATTCAAAACAATCCCAGCCTGCACCAATAGAATCTGAGAAACACTGTTACAAAAGATAGGCGAAAACAGTCCAGCAGAGATGCCAGAGTCGCATTAATAAATTAATTGTAAGTGCAAGGTCCACCATATATTATATATGAAATGAATGTTTATAAAATGAAACAAGATCTTTTACATTGCTATTTTCTATTGTAGTTCTCCTCGGATTCTGGATTTTCATGTTACCAAGTTTCCTCGTCACACATGGCCTGTAAAATTATCTAAAAGGTTATCCACATTAATTTTTGGTTCCTAATACACTTGTATCTAAATAGACACCATAATTTCCACCCAAATATGTATTGCCATTTAGACCAAAGTACTCCTATCCCTCTAAGCCTTAACATACTTCTAGCGTTTTCGATTTTAGGTTAATTAATTGAAGTTTCTTTCTTTCCTATCAACTCACTTTCATATGAAAAGAAAGGTTTATAAAAAGATAATGAATTAATTCATTATGTAAATATAACAAGTTCACAAGAGTTAGATGTTATGACTAAGTAGAATTTTCATAATTTATAAATTAGTCGGGATATATTAGAAATACCCTAACAATTAATATTATTAAAAAAAACGAATTCCATACGGTAATTTGGGAATTATTGAGTTGAACTTGGGTGCAATTTATACACTACTATGAAATGATGAAAGAGAGAGATTTATATACAATTCTCTCTCTCTCTATATATATATATGAGCTCGAGGATGGGTCCAGGAAAGCTCCTATCTATGCTACATTACACAATTTAAACCTCTCGTTTTCTGTCTTCTGAACCTAAAAATCGCTGTCTCTTTATCAGTCTGTGCACCATCATCCACCATGCCAATCTTTCTGAAAACTCTGTCAGCAATCCCATGAGAGTGAGAGTCAAGGCCTTTAATCCACAAGCCCCTTTAAATTGGTGTAGTTCAACTAACCCAAATGGCTTAATTTGAATGAATGATTTCACACATTGCCATGGCTTTCCCACCTCATAGTTTCATGTTTCAAGCTCATGAAGATCAGCAAGAACACCTTTCTTCTCTTTGTCCACCCAAACACTTTCATGGTAAGTTTTCTTTTGTCTTCTCTCTCTCTTTCCCAATCAGAAGCTGAGTTGTTGGGGTTTTGTTTCTATTACATAAATCTGTTCGTGATAATCAGGGAGTGCACCTTTCATGATGAAGAGATCGATGTCGTTTTCGGGTATTGAAAATAAGTGCGAGGAAGTTCATGGAGATGACGAATTTTCAGATGATGGTTGCCAGCTTGGGGAGAAGAAGAAGAGGCTGAATTTAGAACAGGTGAAGGCACTTGAGAAGAGCTTTGAGTTGGGAAACAAGCTTGAGCCAGACAGGAAAATGCAGTTGGCTAAGGCTTTGGGTATGCATCCAAGACAGATTGCCATATGGTTTCAGAACAGAAGGGCAAGGTGGAAAACCAAACAGTTGGAGAAAGACTATGAAGTACTGAAGAAACAGTTTGAAGCAGTCAAGGCAGATAACGACACCCTTCAAGCTCAGAACAAAAAACTTAATGCAGAGGTGAAGTAGTATTCTCTCTCAATCTCATTGTGAAACCAATTGTATTAACTTTCATTCTTCTATTGCTGGTTAGGTGAAAATTGCTTTTGTTTTTAGTTTTGGACTTGGTAAATGAATAAATAGATTCTAGTAGTATTCAGTCTTGGATGTTGAGTTTATGCAAAAAGTTTGAGTTTTTCTTTTTTGATCTTGACTTGCTATGTTTTTTCTGCCAGTCATTTTATTGAATGTATGACACTTCTAGAAAAACTTATGTATAAACACATAACCATTTCTAATCCCTCAAGCCACCCCTCTCTAATGGGTCATGAATCTTTTAGTTGGTTATTTTTCAATCCAACTTTGAAAAGCAGTTTTTTTATAAGAACAACATCTATTTCCTTTGTTGGAGTTTTTGTGCTTTCAATTCATATTTATCAGGAGAAGAAATTCATTGCATTGGCGGGTTCTTGATCCAACTTATATAAGTTAATAACTTAGAAGTAATCAATTATCTTATTAATTAATTTTCTATTTAATTAGTTGATCAATTGTCAGAAATCAGAAGTGCATCGATGTGAGGGATAATATTGTTTTTTTTATACTAGTTGCTCTGTCGAAAGTAGACATGGTTGCTTCTCATATTCGGCTGTTAACGATTTATCTTCCAAATGGAGGAACATGAAGTTAGCTACTAATCCATCCTTGATATCAACTTGACTATTTGAGAATGGTGTTTGCAGTTACTGGCTCTAAAAGGTAGACAGCTAGGCGAAGCGGCCGGAAGAATCAACCTTAAGAAAGAAAATGAGGGTTCATGGAGCAATGGAAGTGACAACAGCTCTGATCTTAATTTAGATATCTCAAGAACAACTGTTATAAACAGTCCGGTATCTTCCCAAAGTGGTAAGAACCTTCTATCTTCTTCTCTAAGGCCAACTAGCATAACCCAACTCTTCCAAGCCTCATCAAGGCCAGACCTTCACACCCTTCAACTTGATCATATGGTTCAAGATGAAAGCTTCAGCTGCAACATGTTTAATGGCATTGACGAGCAGCAGAATTTTTGGCCATGGCCTGAGCAGCACCATTTTCAGTGAACCAAGAACAGTAATTAGTGTCTTACTTTCCATCAGTTTCATTCTTGTTTTGGATGTTGATTGGTGTATAGAGTTGGAAGGATCTGCTTAAATTTTAGCTGAACTGAGAAAAATAACGTATGAGGGAATTGGTTAGGTTGAATGATGCACTTCCTTTCCCATACTTTGGTTGGATTGTCATATAGTATAATTTGCTAGGTTGAATCACAATTTTGGAGAGAACAAAAAAAAAATACTAGTTAAGGTACAAGTGCGCCTGAGTGGGGTTTCCAACTCTGGCATGTAGCATGGGCCATGAATAAAATATGAATTCTCTGATTGCATTCTTTCAGTACTTTAGTTTGTTGTTTCTGCTTTGGAATCATGAGTTCTCACACACAAAAAAAAAAATTGTGTGAAAGTGCTTTGAAGACAGTTCCACTGATGAGGAGGAAAGTGGCTGACTTCATTGGTAATTATTGAACACTGATTAGGACTAAAAGGTTGAGCCAAATCTAGTTGGGTGCTACTCTTAGCAAGAATTGAGATTGGCAAAGATAAAAGGGGGAGATTCTGAGCACACATTCCAAGAAGAAAGAAGCCAAAGAGATAGGGGAAAAAGAAAATAATACAGAGGTGTTAAGAAATAGTTATTAAATTGTCTTGTTGAATTTTGAAGGGGTCGCTTGCCCAATTTTCGTCTGACAAAAGGAAACCGTGTAATTTTATATCCCTGAAGAAGATCCATGTGACTTACTGCCAGCATTTTCTGTCATTGAACAAAGCCACGAACTCTGTCAATGTGTGTCTGTCATGTTTTTTATTATCGTCCTTAAAAATGGTTTTTACTTTTTGCTAGTATTGCATTAATTAATTTTGCTATTTGAAATGTAAAATTTCTACTTGTCTACTCAATTATAAATAAGAACATTTTGCAAACGTGAGTAAGGATGTTTTGCTTTAGCTGCAAATTTTAATGTTACCGATAATCGTGATTGTGTCTCATTTCACTCATGCATAGTGTGTAGAGAAGAAGTTTGAATTTTTATTTTTATTTTCCGAATTAATACCAATTTAATTAGAAGGTTTGATCATTTATCTGAAATTAACATGAATGATGATCATAAGGGAATCATGATTCAAGAAAACAAAAAAATTGATGGGCCATCTTCAACCATTTAGATATGTAACAGTGTTCCATAAGATGCTTCTGAATAGGTTTCCAAATGATTTGTTTATGTTTCTTTGGAAAATGACCAATTAAGTTTGGCCATGTTGTTGCAGTTATATTACAAGAAAAAGTCACCTTGACATACTAATGAAGGCAATAGTAGCATTCAAAAAGTAGCTAATTATGAATTTAGCAAACACAAACATCTACTGCTTTTGAGATTATAAAAACAGAAGTAGCTAGTCAGAATTATAGAAATATATACACATTACTTAGTTCAACGAATTAGAACATAATTTAAGAATTTCCCCTATTTATTAAAAAAAAGAACAGGGTAACACTGTCAAGGGAGATATGTACTGGGGTTATCATGTAGAGAATGCTTGTTTTTTAATTGGTGAATAATGCAGGGCAGTAGAGCACATGATTATGGGATTGGTCAACTAATAAAAAAATCTAATAAAATCTTATTTAGCAATCAGCTACCATTATTGAGAAGATCTCTTGCTTCACTGTATATATGGTTGATTTGGACAAAATCATGGAACTGGGAACTTTAAGAAAGAAAGAAAAAGAGCAAAAAAGAAACACAGAAACAGAAGCAGTATAGTCAAATTATGTTTCTACCAACTTTCACTACAAGAATATTCATTATCCGCAATAGTGCAATACAAATGTCGTCGCGGATAAAACCAACGCAAATAACACTATTCACGACAGCTACAATCCATTAAGAATGAGACCGTTGAAATAAACTTATCCACGACGATAAATTTTGATACTTGTGGTTAATTCAAATTTAGGTTTGTGATTTGCCTCCAATTCTCCATCTCTCCTCTGCCCAACTCTCATTTTGACATTCATAGTTCTCAGTCTTGACTCTCTTTCGTTTTGCATCTATCTCACATACCTTAGCAGAAACCATGCTGGTAGAAGCCAATGCTGAACTTGACAGCAAGGAGGTACAAGAATTTCTTTTTGTATTTAATGTTGTAGTTGCTTGTTTTGATTTTCATTTTGTTTACTTTGGATTTTGGGGGTTGTTTGATTATTCATATTTGTGTTGAGTTGGCTTGATCTTAAATGATAGAGATGGTACTTAAATCACAATCTGCATTTGGTGTTGCGAAAATATATGCCAAACTATCGACGACAATTACTAATACGTTGCTGAAAATATTTATACTGCCGATGGATAGTTTAGGATCAAATTTCACCAAGTCATCCGTAATCATTATCAACCGTTGTGAATAAGTTGACGCCAATTTTAATCAAGTTATCTATTACATTAAATTATCATTGTAGATAATGCACGTGTTGTCAAATATATAAGTTATTTACTTACGATAGTTGAAAATGACCGTCACAAATAATTATTGTATTTCACTATAACATCAATTATAACAATTTATCCATGACCATTTATTGTAACAATTAATTATATCTACGACAGTTTTGGGCCGTCTCAAAAAACAACATTTCTCTAGTAAATTTAAGGATGATGGTAAAATATATATTATTACAAATGTTTCTCTAAAGGAAGTGAAGGTTAAAAGAGGGCAAGCAAGAATTAACTTGCTAGTGAGTAGTGAGTTAGTCTGCCTCAACTATTTCTCATGCACTTGTCTAATAAATATAAGAAGTTGAAGATTGTCTCCTAACAATGAACCTAGAGCAATACAGTAAGTATATTATGCTGATTTCTGGCAATCTCAATGTACATTATTGGCAAAGGGAAATTATTGATACCAAAGTAATATTTGCTATATGACACACTGATTTAGTGGAAACTAAAATTTGGGACATTTTTTATAGAATTTTGCTCTTTTTAAAATCTTGGTGTAATTAATTCCTTCTGCAATGCAAAGAAAAGTACTCCTTGTATCTGCCATTTCAACAAGTCAAGCAGGCCTTCTCTTCATATGATTTGATCTCAAACTTAACAAGTATAGATCTCCATGATATAGTGAGTCTAGATCAAAATCTGGTCAAATCCTTGTGCCCTAAGTTTGGTGCAAATTTTCAAGAATAACTCTATTTTTACACTGCAAATTAAACATCGGTTGCACACTTTCTTGGATTTGGTGGTATTTTTACTCCTAGTTACCAAGAATAATGTTTATACACACTTTTTTTTTTTACACATTAATAAAATTCATGTAAATTCAGTGATAAGTTCCTTTTGTGGTAAGAACGGGTTTCGTTCTAGTGCCCGAAAATAATATGCCAAAGCTTTCGTATGTTCTCCGTACTTGTGTGGACAAGGCCTATGTTATAAAGTATATAACTTTGATCATAGGGATCAATTTCTAGTCGCATAGCTTCATAATAATTTTGTAAAGCTTCCGCATAATTTCCTTCGGATTGAGCCGACATCCGTTACGGTCGTCATTCGGTTTAAAGAATCTTCGTTCCAGAACTGTACGTGAGATTTTCATCTCATACGGCTCCTCCTTTATGTGCATAATGATAAAAATACATAGAATCAAAATGCAATATTTTCATTATGAACTGAGCAGGGCTTGTGTTTTTACAAGAAATCTCTAGCCAACCTTCCTGTAAAAGATCTTTTCTTAACATCAAGTATGCTGGTACTGGAAAAAAAAAAAAAAAAAGAGGGGGTAACTCCAACAATTTCATTGTCCTCAACGCCACTTCATTTCCAGGAATTAGTCACTCCTATACATTTATTATACTGTTTTTTTCTTTTTTTTTGGCTATGGATTAAACTGCTTCAAGAGACGTACATCTATAGGAGGTGGTAAAGAATGGTGCACAAATAGCACTAGCTACTACTCAATAATTATGTTGAGCCACAATAATTCTATAGCAAATTACACTCTTCTCCCTTGAGTTTTACTAAAATGTTACCAGAGTTTAAAGTTTGTCGGAAAATCACTTTTAAAAAAATACTAAAATGTTTGGATTTTATCTACAAAATACTAAAAATATATTATTTTAAATTTTTTTATTCAAATGAGTTCTAAATACTTTACTTTATTGTAATATTGATTTTTTTCTTTCTTAATAACAATACTTTTGGTTAGCCTTAACATTTTTAATTTTACTATATTTTTTTCTAATAAAACAGAAAAAAAAAGAGTTTGTTTCACACGTATAAGTAAAACTAAACTTTTTTGTAGTGAATCTTCAAAGAGAAAATAGATTTATTAGAAATGCTAAAAAACAATAAGTCATGCTATAACTTTACAAGACAAATAAATTATACTATTAAAATTATTTCCAAATAAGTTTTATTATTTAAATTGATTTTTTTTTACCACTTTCATCCATTGTATTTATTATTTCTAAATTTGTATGTTTAAAATATTAAATAAGTAGAATTTTTCTTAAAAATGCAAATAAATTCGAAGATTATATAAATTTTGGAAAATTAGATTTATTATATAATCATTAATTAAAGAATAAAAACTTAACATTAATAAGACATTTTCATCATCTTCTTTCATATTTTTATACAAAAAAAAAAAAAAGTAAAGGAAAAAACTATTTTCATGAATAAATTTATATAAATAAATTGTCTATTTTTTCTTCAAGTCTTGTACTTATCTTTTAAATTTAAATATTTATATTTATATATTGTTCATATCATAAATAAAAAGATCCGAATTTATTTTATATTATATTCAGACTTACTTTTACTTATACATATACATGCATATAATTTTTTTTAATAAAAATAATATCTTCAAATTAAAGCAAATGAGATAACATAATGTATTGATATTTAGAAGGAAAAAAAATAAAAAAGTAGAGAAAAATATAAATAAATAAATATTATTTAGAACTCATTTGAATAGAGAAAATAAATAAAAATAGTACTTTTTAGTATTTTGAAGATAAAAATAACACTTTATAGTATATATTTTTTCAAAATTATTTTTTAATATTGTTAATTTTTCATCCATATCAGGAAGAATAGTGTCGATTTACCCAAACTGTACACTTTAGTATCATTTTAGTAAATCTCAAGGAAGAAAAAAAAAGTAATTTCTCATAATTATATATACCTAAAAGGCTGACTAACACTCTCGTCAAATCATACTTATTACTTCTTTTTTTTATACAACAGAAGCATTATCAAAATAAAAGAAGAGATGAGAGTGAAGATCAAATCTTATACCCATCCATTTATGTTCTGACACTTGTATAAAATCTTAAATCCATCCTATTCAAATTGTATATAATAATCAAGTTATAGTAAGGTTCAAATATCCATATAAACCCGAGATATTGTCATCCCTAAGTTGATAGCCAATTCAACAAAGGAATTTGGTCTAAGAGAAAGCTCTTTTCTCAAAAAGCACAACTTTCTTTAGAGATGGCAATGAGGCAGGTTGGTCAGACCCTAAACCATGTTATTTACCCAGACCTATTATGAATCCAAAATATGAGACCAATCTTACCCACTAGTTACTTACTAGATATATATATATATATATATATATGCGGACCCATGAGCCCAACCCATATTATATTTTTATTTAAAAAAATTATGTTTTTGTAATTAAAGACTAATTCAACTTATTAAGTGAATTATAGTACTAATTTTCTTATAGAATTTAGTTTAAGTTTGGTAATACTTTTTAAAAAGGTGCTTTGGTTTTTAAAAAGCTATATCACCTAAATACTGTTTGGTTACTTTTTTTTTTTTTTTTTAGGGGGTGCTTCTTTTACTGTTTTTAAAAAGTCATACAAGCACCTAAGTGATGCTTTTAAAAACTAGCTATGACTTTTTAAAATTAAAAGTATAAAAATCACTTTATTAATTTTAGAAAATTACCAAATATATTCAATTAATTTATAAACTATTAAATTTCTCTCCCCAAATATATCTTTAATTAATGATGTATATTTTTGACATTTTATACATTTACAGGATCTTATGACCTTGTTCATTGTTTTTACTACCCACAATAACTTTTATAAAAAATTTACCAGACTGTGACTTTTTGATAGCATGAAAGCCACATCAGCTTCTTAAAAGCTACAATATTACCAACCAAGCCTTAAAATAATATAAATTAACGGTATGATAAATTTAACTTTTTATAGAGAGTTACATTAAAGTAACAATAAAATATAACTTTCAAAAGATCAATTTTTAATTATGTAACGAAACTTTATTATTTCCTTTTTTTAGTCAACTCTCTTAATTAAATCTATTTTTAGGTAACTCTTAGTCAAATTTTCCTATAAATTCAAATAAACTCCCTCAATTTTCTCTATAATCAACTACTTTAATATTTTTTAAATTTCTTATTTGTAAATGCATGTGTATTAAGAAATTCTAATTTATACTTCTTTATGTACCAAAAAAAATAAAATGATATATCCTCATATAATTGGCTGAAAATAAGAACAAATATTTAAATTAATTCATCCATTCATTTATATACAAAAAAAGAAAAAAAAAGAGATTATATGAATCTAACTCAAATCCAATGGCTATTTGATTATTTCAACATATAAAAAGAAAATTAAAAAATTTAATATTAATTTTTCGTGATGAAATTAGACAAATTAATAAATTCAATAAAAAAATTAATTCTTAATATAAACATATATTTTTTTGTTAAATTCTAAAGATGAAAAAAGAATTAACACAATTATAATCATAAAAACTATTATCTTAATATTTCTTTTAATCTATAGTATTTAAAAAAAATTAATTTACAATATTATAATTATTTTTAACTAATCAAATAATTTTTTTTGATAAATTCAGTCTTAATTACTATTCATATATAGCTATTAATAAATTTTAGATTTATTAATATTGACAAGAATTAGGTTAAAAAAATCAATAGTTATAAAATAATTGCAATCCTATTAATATTAAAATGGAGAGGAATTAGTAAAGAAGTAAAAATAAATAACCTATTTGAAGCAAAATAACAACTAAAAAGTATTTATGTAATAGTAAAAAATCTTAATGTATTTAATAAAATAAAATTTCTTCCAATAAAATATTTTTATATTCATAAACAAATAAATAAATTTAACAAAAAAAAAATCGTAAATTTATTAAAAAGAATTCATTCTTAAGATGGAAGAAAAAGCAAAAGGTAAAACAACAATATTATAATTATGAAAATTGTAATCTTAATATTTCTTAATTCTTTATTTTTTTTAAAAAATATAATTTTAAGAAGAACTAAAAAGCGTTATAATTATGAGGAACTTATTAAACAAAAACGAAAAATTGAAAATTCAATCTTAACTACTATCGACATATAATTATTGTATTTTTTTTTTTATGAACTAAAAGTTAAAACAATAATATTATATAATCATGACAACTATACCCTTAATATTTCTTTTAATGCATAGCAAGTTTTAACATTTTAATTCAGAAATTTGAGAACAACTTAAGAAATTATGATTATTAGAAACTTATTAAACAATAAAAAAATGAAGAAAATAAAATTTAATTACTATTGACATATAATCATTCAAAAAATAATAAATTTACTAATATTGAGAAGAATTAGTAAATAAGAAATCAATAATTCTAAAACATTTACAATCTTCTTGATACTAAAATGCAGAAGAATTCAAAAAAATATAAATAAATAAATAATTGACTATTTGAAGTAAAATAACACCTAAATGTAACTGTGTAATAATAAAAAATATGTATTACTAAAATAATTCATCATCACAGCATCCATCACTAAAACAATTAAAAGTAGACTTACAATTTAAACTATCATTATAAAACTTATGATCTTGGTATTAGATTTTGTAAATACAATTTTCTTATATCATGAGAAAATAGTTACTCTTGTCACCATACAAATAGTAATTCACCAAACTTGTATCTCTCATTAATACTTAATCATCAATTGCTCAAACAAATTTTGGTTTCTTATACCCACTCATACTAGTATCATAATTTTCTTGAATTATACCATCACAAGCTTCATTTTCTCTACTCTTTGACTTCCTCTCACCTAAATGTTTTCATTTAATGCCAAAAAAAAAAATTCCTTCATTAACTTCCATGCTCTAGATTTCACCCACCGCACCATTACATAATGACTATCATTTTCATTCTTATTACACCATCATTATACAGCTTATTCAAATGATGGCTAAGAATTGCATTATATGAGTAAAAGGAAGGCCATCAAACGTTTTCTTAATTATAAATTTCGAGATAATGTCTTTTGTGGATGCATCTTTTAATTCAATAATAGATGTCCTAATCATCTAAATAAAACAAAACAAAGATTACACATATTAATATAGTAGAATCAACAAGTCAAAAAACAAAAAATAGCTTATTATATTGCCATTCCAAGTGTGATGAGTTTTTCCCTTTTGCTAATTTCCACTATACCATACACAGCAGAAATGAGAAAAAAAAACGATGTTGGCCCAAGAAGTCAAACTAGGAGGGAGTGAATAGTTTGACTGACTAAAAATTTAAGCTTTTTAGTTTTAAATCAAACACACACAGCAATAACAAACAAGCAATTACAAATAACCTACACAGCTGAAAGTTAAAGAGTAAGGGTGGTTAGGGAGATTGCTCAAAGATTTATAGTTGTTCACCAGTTTCTCTAACTACGTCCATTGCTCAAGCTCCACTTGATAGTTAATCAACTATTAGCTGAATGCATAGCGCTCAGCAAAATCTTTACATAAGCTGAATTGCAGGGCTTAGCAAACCTTTGCAAGTTTTCCCAAAACTACCTCGAGTAGAAATTTTACCAAACTTAAAGCTAAACTCTAGTTTCTCATTCGATTTCTCACAATAAAGAAAAATGGTGATTTCACAAAATCACTCAAGTACTCAAGAGACAAAGCTTACATATAAGGAATGAAAGTTAGGAGTTTTGTTTGTTGAGATGACAGAGAAGATAAGATGTGAAAGTTCAAGTCTTTACATTTCAAAGGGATTTGAAACATTGGGAATTTGAATACACGGAGGAGTGTAGAACTCTTGAAAAATAGATATTTTTTTGTGTTGCTCTTAAGCTGATCACTCTTTTAATAATAGCCTAAGGTGGAACTTTAATTGTTCTCAGACTATCGCTCTAATAATTATTGTAGATTTTCACGTAATGTCCTTTCTCTGAAGCCTTGATCATGGTCGAAAATTTCAACTTAGCAGGTGTTATACGTTCAGAGTAGAGATAGTGTTACTGACCTTATCCTCTGAGTTGTTTGTTAGTTTTTGAAATTTGGCACGAATAATATTTTTATATTTTCTCCACTAAGAAAGATGATGAACAGTTGAAGGTTTAGTTGATAGTCTTCTTGAGCAGCATCAATTAACTAACTGTTAATCTACTTTAGTAACACATAAACCTTTAGCTATGATCTTCACTGGATTGATCTTTAAATGAAACAGTGTGTAACAAGTTTCATTTGTTTTTAGATGATATTCACTAGATGACAACAAGATTAATGAAAGACTTCATTTTGTAGCTTCATCTGAGTAATCTTGATCCATTAAGAGATTTCAGCTGACTGAGAGATAGATAAGCTCAATGACGTTATCAAGCTAAGAGATCAACTAACAAAGCTTCAGCTGACTGAGACAACTTCATTTGACTTATAAACGATGTTGTATTAAGACTCAGTTGACTAGGTAATCCACTAAGATATCAACTGAGTGACCATTTTGTAATATAAAAATTGCAAGAACAATAAAACACCTTTATAATGCCTGAGTCTAGTTAGAATTTATCTTTACTTAAAACTATATTTGCACCCTACTTGTAACTACTTATAGCAAATAAGCCTCCCAAGATAAAACATGCTATTTTATATCTAAGGTTGCTATTAGATATAAACATAAACTATAACTTGAAAAGAGAAAGAAAGATAAGAAGAAGAGAAAATATAAAAAATGTGAGTTAACCATGTTATTTTTATAGATTTTTCATGAAATAACATTTCTATTTATATAAAAGTTAAAATACAAAAGGAAATGTCTTTTCATTTAATCAAAAGGTAATAACTTTTGATTAAGTCAAGTAGCTATAAAAAGTCTTATAGGTTTTCATGAAAATACATTCTTGTTCATAAAAAAGTTAATTTTATAAAACCAAGTATTTTTTCACTTAAGCAAAAAGTAATGATTTTTTGTTTAAGTCACAATGACCAAAATTTCTCTTTTCAATACTTTAATAACTATTCATATAGAAGTTATTTTATGAAATGAAATTTATTTTCATTTAAGTAAAAAGTAATGACTCTTGGATTAAGTCAAATTACTTTAATAACTATTGAAAATTCCTAACACATTTTAGCTAATTGACTTCATTGCCTTTAGTAGTTGACTTCAATCTTCAGCCGTTAACTTTTGTTTAACTCAATCAATTGTACATGCAATAAAAATAATATTTTTAAGGTTAATTATTTATTGCAATCATACTTAATTATTTTGTTATCATCAAAATCAATCATAAGTATTATTGAATCAAATGTTAAGTTTATTTTTTATTGCAATCATACTTAATTATTTTACTATCATCAAAATCAAACAAAAGTATTATTGAATTAATTAATATTTGATTCAAACAAAAAGATAAACTTACATAAGCATAATTCAAATTAGAGTAAACAAATCAAACTTTAATCACAAAAGTTAAAGTTTCCTACATACTTCCTCTACTTTTGCTATATATATCAGGCCTAGTTGTATATATACAATCTATTTTCAAAAGGACTAAGGCTGCAAAGAAATTCACAAAGCTAATGCACAACCTGCATAATCAAATTAGCAACAAAAAACAACATAAAAATACATGAGTTTTCTACTACAAATGAACATCAACAAAAAAACAACATAAAACAATATTCTCAGAAACAACTACAGTGACCACTATTGTTTTCAAATTCAAATACCTAGACCATGAATATATGAAAATCATGGAATTCTGAGTTTTAAACCTATAGCTTAAAATATATTTGATGGAATAGCTACTTAAATACAATTGAAGCAAATATAATAAAGTAGATATCTGAGACCAACAATTTCAGTTTCAATTCTCACAAAATGATACACAATTCTCGTGAATTTGTCAATACAATTATCTCATCCCAACAATTTTAGTTTCAGACAAAAATCCTAAAACACGATCAAATTGAAATCTTCACAAAATTTACTAAATTACTAATTTCAATAGTAGATATAAAAATTTTAGAAAAAGAAGCATAAGAATGAAAGAGAAAATTGTACAAAAGTGAAAAAAAAATCATATAGCTAACCTTTGATAGTTGCTAAAAGTTTAAGAGGGGGAAAAAAGCCAAATTTTTCCTCGGAAAACAATTTATTATTTTAAAACAAACATAGACAAATTATATTTCAGATTGCATTTTTGTCCATAAAAAGATAATTTTGGTGAGGGATTATTTGGGCTTCAACCTTTGGGCTTCTTTCTCTTCATATACATGTTTGGTATCGTTGGCCTGTTTGTTTGTTTAATTTGAAAAAAAAAAAAAAAAAAAAAAAAAGAGAAATCAAAGAGTGGCGAATAGCCAAGCAGGAAGCTTTTGCTGGCATCTCTATCTATCTATTTCTTTTGTTCTCTTTCAGTAACGTCTGCTTTCCTTACTAGTTTTTCTTCGTGTTTGTGTTTGTGTTTTTGCGCGCATTAAATTATAATCTCAGTAGCCAACAACATATCGGATTCAAACCAACTTTGTCCCTCTCTCTCTCTCTCTATCTCTCTCACTCTTTCCCTGTTGTTTTTTATTTGCCCAATCCCCTTTGTCTGTCTCAAACATCCGCCCTCTTGCCTCGCTGCTTTTCACGCATAACGCACGTTTTTCTCTCTCTTTCTTTCATTGCATTCAAACCTACACTCCCTGAGGAAAACCACATTGCTTGTTTGTTTTTGGTAGCTTTACCCGGACGCGTTCCTGTGGTTTGTATATGAGTGAGTGTACATAGGTTTGCAGAGCTAAAAACAGAACTGACATTTCGGGTTATAAAAGCACATTCTTCATGCTGGGTTGGACCACTTCTGGGTCTTTGATCTCTAGGGTTTTCAATAGCTCTGAATTGCCTCATTTCTCTCTATTCTCGACATAGATTACTCCTGATGGTGATTTTCTTCTCTTGCATGTCTTTTTTGTGATCTGGGTCTTTACCATTCGAGAAATTGGTGTCTCCCAAAGGCGATTCTCTCATGTGGGTTAGTCGTTTTTATGCCTTGATGATTAATGGCTCTGATAGGAGTATCACATTTGTGGTTATTCATGAATTTTGATCATTTGCCCGGTTTTACTTTTCTGTTTTGAGTTTTATCGAACTACTAATTTCTTTTTCCCGTTGTTTTGCTGCTATGTTTTTTTTCTTTTCTTTTTTTGTTAATTTTAATTTTTTGATATCTTAGTGGGATGGGGAAATTTGAGCTAAAGATTACTAGGTGTTGAATGAAACATTAGACATATAAGTGTATTTCGTTTAGCATTTTGAAGATATGGGATTAGGACCTGATACTGTTCAGGTGGGCGCTTGGAATGCTGGAAAAGCAAAGGAAATGAAGAAAAAAGATGGCGAAGGATGTTGGATGAAGTTCAGGTTGATGGGAAGCTGCATTCCTTTGAAGTCCAAACGGGAGGGCTCCGTCAGTGAGAATAGCACACAAGATGGTAAAATCTAACTTAATCCATTGTAATTGTAAGTAGTTATATTTCTAGTTTCTCTTCATTCTCCAATATTCTTAATTATATATGACGTGATTCTTTCACTATGTCATGCTTATTCATATGGTGGTGTGCATTTTTGGTGTCCATAGATATTGAAGTGTATTATCTACTTTGGTAAATCCATTTGTTTAGAGGGAATTTTGTATCATATCCATGTTTGACATTTTGATTCCTAGCTTCATTATATTTAATCCTGCAATGTAGGAAACTATCATGTTTTTCTTTTTGCTGAGAAGTAGGAAATTATCATGTTATCCTCATTTTTGTTTCATCTGTAATTGATGGATACACTAAAGTTTATCAACTGCTTGTTTAGTTTGTTTCTGTTTATACACTTGAGCTATGATTATAGTTCTTGTTTTTTCTTAACTACGAATGACAGTTATGTACAAAAATTTGATAACGTGATCTGTTCTCTGTATTCCCTCTTTGGACTCTTGAATTTTTGGGAGTTTGAGTAATAAATATTTGAACAAATTGATCACCACTTCTTGTCCTCCATTACATGAAAACCTGAGTGGGAAAATGTTTTCATCAGATTTATAGATGAATTCACAAGTTTGTCTTTGTTTAGGGTTTTCATCTAGTACTTATATCAAACATTTCAGTTGATCACATGACCTGCAAATGCACACAATAATTGTCATAAATTTTCCAGCAGTCTCTCCTCTAGCATCAATTTAGACAACGGTTTGATGTTGGTATGTTTATTAACTGCTTCTTTTGTCGGTTTCTGTTTATACGGTTGACCTATGAATATAGAAGTTCTCTTTACTTATTTAAGAAGCACCGAAAAGGACAAAAATTTGATCACGTGGTTCTGCCCATTCTAATTCTCTTTCAAGTCCAAAGTCTTGGGAGTACAAGTATTGAGCATTTGAACATTCAAGTCTATTCTGAAAACCAGTATGGAAAAATGTTTTCATCAGACAGATAAATGATTACTGATTTGTCTTTATTTAAAGCTATCATCTAGTACTTTTATCAAACATTTCAGTCATGTAACTTGCAAATGCAAACAACAGTTAGGTGTTGGTAAGTTTATCAACTGCTTGTTTTGTTGGTTTCTGTTTATACTTTTGGCATATAGACGTAGATTGTTGTCGTTACTTAATAAGAATGACGGAAAAGTACAAAAAAATTATGACATGGTTCTGTCCCCTGTATTTCGTCTTTTCTGGCTGAACTTTTGGGAGTTCAAGTATTAAATATTTGAACAAACTGATCCCTGCTTCTAGTTGATTATATCCTGAAAACCATTATGGACACATTTTCATCAGACTGAAGGATGAATTTTCTGGTTGATTTTTATTTAAGGTTACCATCTAGTTCTTATATCTAACATTTCAGTTTATCAGGTGACTTGCAAAATGCAAACATATTTATGACATATTGTCATAAATTTTCTGGAGGTCTCAATTAGCATTAAATTTGACAATGGTTTGGTGTCTACCTTTTATTTGACTTCCCAAAATTAGCCCCTACTTCAAGCAAAAGTAGCTACTACATCTCCTCCTTCTCATCCTCCACTGGGATAACCTTTTCTCTGGCTCTGCTCTACCAATCTAATTATGGGCTTGGGTAACTTCATAAGCTATTGATTGACTTTTCACAATATTATCTTTGAGAACTTTATGATTCATTCTTGTAAACTCTAACTGAACTAGAGAAATACATATTAGGTTTCTTAAACAGAAAATGGTGGAATAGTATGTTAACAGGTCCATTTGGATATTTGTTTAGTCTGTACCTAGCTTATCTGTGTGGATCCTCTCTTTCTGGTTCATTTTGCTACCTTCAAGTATAGACCGCTGATCTTGGAAATTTTTTTTTTTGGCTGTTGAATTGGGTAAATTTTTCATAGGATGGCTAGACACAGTTGGAAAATATTAATTGCATTGAAGGATTAATAGGATTTAATATGGTACTCAACTTAAAAAAGTCTTGCCTTCTTGGGGTTTCATTCTTTATTGCCTGATATAATGGTTGTGGGGCTACTTCATTCTTTATGTGCCTGATATAATTATGTATCCTTATGGAAACAAGCTTTACATGTTGATACACATTTGTATGTATTAGACTAAGTTTGATTTCGTCATCCAGGAAATGTCAAACTTTTAAACTTGCTCGAGTTTGAATTAGTACAATCTTATCAATGTGAATTTTTATCTGTTCCTCAGTGGAAAGCAAATCTACTAATGATACCAGTATAGGCCAGCCAGTTGCTCCAGTTGGATCATCTACAACCAATAGCATTCCAGAAAGTGCTCCATCCACTCCTAACATAAGTGAGGAACTAAAAGTTGCTTCCCAGCTTCGAAAGTTCTCTTATAATGAGCTTAAAATGGCATCAAGGAATTTTAGACCTGAGACTCTTCTTGGTGAGGGTGGGTTTGGTTGTGTTTTCAAAGGCTGGATCCATGAAAATGGGACCACTCCAGTGAAACCTGGCACTGGGCTTGCTGTTGCAGTGAAGACTCTTAACCAAGATGGCCTGCAGGGTCACAGAGAATGGCTTGTATGATAACTCCTTAGCCCTATATTTTTTTCCTTTAATTATTGGTTTCTAATTTGCATTACTTGTTAGAGTCACTTGTAAGATTGAACACTGCTTTTGTCTCTTGCACTATCCTCGAAATGTCAGGCTGAAGTTAATTATCTTGGTGAACTGCTCCATCCAAATTTAGTCAAATTGATCGGTTATTGCATTGAGGATGATCAAAGGCTACTAGTGTATGAATTTATGGCTCGAGGAAGCTTGGAGAATCACCTCTTCAGGAGTAAGTATTGGACTTATTATTCAAAGAAATTTTGCTATTTATCTTGCATCTGGTCATTTGAATTGCATTTATACCACAAACCCAAATTTTGTGGTGGTGAATATGACTATATCTGGATGTTTCCAAATAAACTCTCAAGGGATACCTATGGTATGCTGTTAGTCACAGATTTTTATTTTTTTCTGAATTTGGTGAGCATTATATTTTATATTCATTCTTTTCTCTGATTTCATCTCTGCTACTTGCTTAGTAAGGTCATTTTTTTATGCTCTGATATCTGCACATTCTCTTTTCTTGCTTGAACTATCATGAACCATGTGATAGTTGTCCACAGAAGAGCGGTAAGTCTTCAGTGATTATTACTATGTTCATGCCAACAATTGTTTTCACTCAACTGGTTGAAACCAATAATAGTTAGAGCTTTAAGTTTTCCTCCTCTGTTACAGAGGGTAAATATACAAGTAATGCAGTTGATATGTGGAAAGGGACAAACAATTTCCACACTATTTGAAGACCCTAAAAGAAGAAACTAATGAGTTTCTGACTAGTAAATGCAGTCGTGCTTTTACTTGAAGATTAGTTGTGGATCCAGAATTGGCTATTTAATCTAATAAGGATGAGTACCTTGGAAATATAATTTTCAAAGGTTAAGGATAGTTGCTTCCCTAAAAATTTTCAAGTGCTACTAAATTTTGTCCTCAAATAGAGGGATTGAAACTGACACATGCACACTTCTTATCACAAAAAAGAAAAAGAAAACGCTGAACACATGCAAATATCTCTATGATAATGTCCTTATCCGTATTTTGTGACTTTGTTGACGTGGTGACAAGTTACCGAGTCCGAGTGACTATGTAACTCTTTTTCTTTTCTGGAAATAATTATGTTGTATTTAACAGGATCCTTGCCCCTTCCGTGGTCCATCAGAATGAAAATTGCGCTCGGTGCTGCTAAGGGCCTTGCTTTTCTTCATGAGGAGGCTGAAAAGCCAGTTATATATCGAGATTTTAAAACATCGAATATCCTCTTAGATGTGGTGAGTGAGTAAATATAGTATGATATGCTGGATTTAAACTATTATACCTTTTCTAATGATTTTCCATTCCAGGACTACAATGCAAAGCTTTCTGATTTTGGGCTTGCCAAAGATGGTCCAGAGGGAGACAAAACCCATGTGTCTACTCGAGTAATGGGGACTTATGGTTATGCAGCCCCTGAGTATGTGATGACAGGTTAGTTTGATTAAAGTATACTTTACAATCCTTTTTCACATGGTTCATTGAATCTGAACAATAAGTTTCCATTCCATTTGATATCTGTTAATTAGGTTTATATTGTCCAATATGCTTAGCTGTATTATTCTTTTGGTTCCTTGTTGCTGTCTACTTTCTATTTGATTTACTCCTTACGGCATGCCACTATGTGCATGATTGCAATTTGCATGCCCATGTTTATTTGTGAAGAGATGGGAGAGTGGGTTGATGTACCCATTAAGAAATTGGTAATGTAAAAGCTTTTGCCTAGATCTGTAAGATAAGGTCCCTTACATTTTCTTTATCCATGAATGCCATCACACTCCACCATGCTACTAACCTTGATAGTTACTGTGCATCGACACACTTTAGTAGCTCTACACATGCACTGCCTAAACCATCGTTGAGGTATCGCAACCATAATGTACAATATCCCCATTAATACAAATTCAACCATCATTCCCACCTATTTGCAAGTGCCATAATGAATAATCATCTGCTGCCATGGCCAAACTCTCTCCCACTCGCGCGGACCTTTTTAGCTGCTTTGCTAGTGGTATGAAGTTGTTCCACTTATCCTGCTTAATTCTGGAAAATGATGTTGAAAATAAAGGAGGAAGATAAAAGTAAAATTTAGGACCAAGAAGCATAACCTGGAATAAATCAAAGATTTGTTCAGCATAATTGTTTTTCTTCCCTATTTCATTTAATGCTATAAGAGGATAGCTTCCCCAACTGATACTACAAATCTAGATAGGAATTATGATGCTTCTCTGCTTCTAAAGTTCTGCGTTGCAATATCTTCTTCTCATTTGAAGTCCCATATCTAACAGTTTGCTGTTTGTTTGCATTGTCTTCAGAGTTTCTCATGTGCTAAGGATCTTCATGGATCTGCCTATGCTTAACATGACTGCTTCTGTTGCAGGACATCTTACTTCTAAGAGTGACGTGTTTAGCTTTGGGGTGGTTCTACTTGAGCTGTTGACTGGCCGGAGATCCATGGACAAAAACCGACCTACTGGGGAGCATAACTTGGTGGAATGGGCACGCCCACAACTTGGGGACAGGAGAAGGTTCTATCGACTGGTTGATCCCCGGCTTGAAGGTCATTTCTCAATTAAAGGTGCTCAGAAAGCAATTCAGTTGGCTGAACAATGTCTTAGCCGTGATCCAAAATCTAGACCTCTGATGAGTGAAGTTGTTGAAGTACTAAAGCCTCTACCGCAACTAAAAGATATGGCCTCCTCTCAATCCTTCTTCCAGGCTATGCAAGTTGAGCGGACAGGCTCCAGCCATAATGCTAAAAATGTTAACAGGATGCAGCCTGGATTGGCTAGGAATGTAACACCGAGAAGCATACCGAATGGTGCAAATGCATCTCCATATCGCCTTAACCCTCCTCACCGGTCGCCAAAGCCCATTGGTAGACCTCCTTAACAGCATCTCATGCATGTCCGTTTTTGTTGACTTTCAAGGGAGAGGGGTACTAAACAAAACAAACAAACAAAAAAAGAAAAAAGAAAGGAAAAGAAATAGGGTAGCTTTTGCAAGTCAATGCATATATATTATATATATGGTATTATTTTCTTTTATAGTTCAGAGTTGCGGCTTATGTGGATCAAATTTATGGGAAATCTTTGAGGAGATTCATGAAGCTGCACTGTGTGTCATGTAATTGATAACAATGAATATTATGTAGTTATATTTTCCCCATATCCTGTTTGTTCTGATCTTTATGTTTTAACAACTGAGAACTCTACCCGCTTTCCTCATTTTCATTCTGCCCTTGGGAAATATTCTAATGGCGCCTCTAAGCTCCAAGCTAGAAATCCAGAGCTGTTTTCATGCCATTCTCTTTCTTTAGGGACCTACATTTAGGCTTCACTTGTACAACCCTTTTCGTTGTGGAATTAGCATGAACCCTCAAGTTAAATTTAGTTCTAAAAGAGAAACCTTAAACATTTGATGTTACAGTTAAAATGCAATAAATTTCCAAGTTAACTTTAGTTGTGCGCAGCTCAAAGAAACATCATCCATTATCGTCTACAAAATTGAGGTAGTACAAGTGAATCCATCATTATACTCCAGGAACCATGGTCAGAGGCTGTGCTAATATTGGAAAACAATGGCCACCACCTTTGCAAACAGTTGCAGACTTCCTCAGTAAAAGAATTTCTTCATCATAATCTTCTGACCAAGAAGAAGAGCCACTATAATTAGACATAATTATCTCTTTCTTTTTTTTACCTTAACTTGGTTGTTTTACAAAAAATTAAAATACATATTAGATAACATCAATGCCATAATTATTCTTCCTTTTCCTAAATTTTTTATTTCTTTTTCTATATTTTTTTGATATTATTCATCAAAAAACAAAATTTTATCAATATATATATATAATAAAAAATTCCAAAAGATTTGTAAGTTTTGTCTCATAATACATAATGATAAAAATAAATATAAGTGAAAGACAAAAGAAATTAAAATGTCATATTTGTTGATATTCTTCTATATTCATCTTAGACATTTAATTAGTGAAACAACTAGATAAATATTAGAAGAAAAAAAAAGATTAAGAAAAAAAACAATAATGATGTGTAAAAAAAATTATGTCACTATTTTATGATGATTACACTCATTGATTTTTTGATTGAGTTTCTCAAATGATTAAAAAAAATATGAGCGTCTCATATGACATTAAAAGAAAAATGTGAAAATCTACTATAAAAATAATTTTTAAGTTGAGATGTTTAAAGTATAGACAATACTTCACTCTTTTCTTTTCAGACCAAAAGTGGACGGAAATGGAAGAAAAAAAAATATTTAATGGATTTGGGAAACTTCAAATTATATTTATTATAAATAGGAAGTATTTAAAATAAAATTGATCATATTAGTAAATGCTATAAAATATATATATATATTCCTAAATAAATATTATCAATACTGATGATAATTTGATTTATGAATCTAATTTATTTGGAAATCTAATTTAATTAGATCATGTTTTTTTAGCATTTAAAATTTTCTCATATTATCAGATCCTTAATCTATTAGATTCAAATCCACTTGTTGGTGCCTGTCATTAATTTCTATTATTCCACACATCCAAATATTATGTTAATTTATTGAGAAAAGTAACAATAACTCTTATTTTTCTTTTAACATTTTAAGTAAGTCTTATAATAATTTACATTCTCAATAACTCTTACTTTTAATTTATTTTTTTTTTCAAATAAGTTATAAACTGTAAATTAAAATTTTTTATTCCACTTTTATTCTTAATTTTTATTTTTGAGTTTTAAGTCTAAAATATTAATTGAGTAACTAATTTTTTTAAAAAATACATTAACTATTTTAGAACTAAATTTCATTACTTAAAAGTAATTTTAAATTCATATGTATGTCACTTTTTTTCTATTTTTTCTTACAAAATGAGTTCAGATTTATTTTTTTACTTCTCATCATATGAAAAATTAACAATAACACAAGTTGAATTTAAAAAAATATATATATATGAAAAAAAAAAAAAGATAATGAGAATTTTTTATTAATTTTAAAAAAATATTATTTCTTCATTAATGATTATATAATAAATTTATTAATTTTCTAATTTTATACTATGTGACTTTAAAAAATATTTCACTTAATTAATCTTTTAAACTAAAAATTAAAAATAAAGGTAAAAGTAGTATAAAAAGTTTTAATCTAAAATTGAAGACTTATTTAAAAAGAAATCTTAAAAAATAAAATTTATTGATAATAGGAAATTTATTATTGGGCTTATTTACAATATTAAAAGAAAAATACATGACGTGATTTTTTCCTAATTTATTTCATTCTTTTGAGTTTGTTACGCTACTTGAAGTATATAAATTTCCCCACATGTACAAAGGAACTACTGGAATTGAACAATATATAAATGCATAACAATGTTTCTTGTTATTGATTGATCAATATTCAACCAAAAGCATACATGAACTGATGGAGTCATGCAGGGTAAAATGCTCAAGGATACACCCTCAGGTCCTCAGATATGGAAATCACAAACACATCTGCTTTTCTCGAGTACAAGGATTAACTCTTTGATTTTCAATTAGCAGATGGAACCTTTGTTGAAAAGCTATAAAGCATTTGATGCTTGTAAGTCTTTCCTGGACTCACAATTGTTGAAGGAAAGTTGGGGTGATTCACTGAATCAGGATAAGCTTGAGTCTCCAAACATAGTCCTGCATGAGCTTTATATACAAAACCACTTTTTCCCTTCAAATTCTTAATATTGTTACCTGTGTAAAATTGCAAACCAGGAGCATTTGTTGAAAGCTCCAATACTCTTCCAGATTTATTATCATGCACAATTGCTGCCTTCTTGATTCTTGTTCTTGATCTTGTTGCTGCTACCATCAAGGGCATAGTTAATGTCATAACCCTTTGGTATCTGCTTGATCCTGCTTCCAATGATCTGGGGTTTGAGGAAATCATATGGCGTTCCTTTCACCGGAGCTAATTTTCCGGTGGGAATGAGTTCTTTATCTACAACTGTGATCTTGGATCCAAATATCTGAATTTCCTCATTTAGAATACTGCCACTGTTATGGCCTCCAAGATTCCAGTATGAATGTTGGGCCAGATTCACTGGAGTAGGCTTGTGTAAAGCTTTGGCCTTCATCTTTACACTCAATTGGTTTTCTCCAAGTAAGATATAAGTGACAGTTACCTGGAGGTCACCGGGAAATCCTAAAGAAGTTGGAAAAAGAAAAATTCAGATAAAGCAATTTCATTCAAACAGACTGCAGTAATAGGGAATGAGCTATATAATTAAAGTACTGCAGTAGTAGGGGAAGATGTTGTTACCTTCTTCACCATTAAAACTGTGATAAGTGAAGACAATTCGAGGATTATTACCCGAGTTCTGGTAATTTCGGACATTCCAGACAACATCACTGAATCCTTTGAGGCCACCTAATTAATTCAAAAGAAAGAATGAGGGATCTCTCTCTATAAGTGGACTACCAAATGGATGTAAGGTAGAAAATTTTATTTTCCAAAGAGAACAACATACCATGAAGCATATTTTTCCCTTCATTGGCAACAAGCTTGTAATGGGTTCCATTCAGAGTAAACTGTGCTCCACCTATTCTGTTAGCTACCCTACCAACAATGGCTCCAAAGTAGGTTGTATCATTCTGCAAAGTGTGTGGTAATGCAGTCAGAAGGGAATTGTCTTTGGAGTTAAAATCACAAGCATTACAGCTTGGTAGACAGTCAACATGTTGGATCACTATTTTTCAAATCCGGGATTTGGAGGATCCTATTAGGAGAAATGTTATTGTTTCCAATTCCGTAATAACGCTATGTGCTACTTTTCTACAGCTTGACTGCTTAAGAATGAAACGTCAAAGCTATCCCTATCAAAGCCAAGAAAAATTAATTATATACACAAGGCCTTGGAAAAGCAGTCAACAATTTAAAAAAAAAAATGAAGCAAACGACAAGTTTACTGCAAATAGTAGGTGTGACGTTTTTGTCTCGAATTGAATTCCACGAGTCAAAACCCAGAGAGATAAACAAGATGTAAGGGGAAAAGATTCAACAATAGAGATCGAAGAAGAAAAAATAAAAAATGAAAGAGAATTTTCTGCAAAAACAAAGAAGTAGAACCCACCATGTAATCCTTGACTGAATCGTATCCAAGAACAACATCATCAAGCTTTCCTAAACTCAAAGAAAGTAACAAAGTTAATCAGAGACAGAGAGACAGAAAAAGAAAGAAACTGGATACATATAACCATAAAAAAAGAAAACTCAGAAAGAAAAACAGAATTTGATACAGGGAAAGCAGAAACATACCATTGTTGTCAGGAACAACAGCAGAAATTATTGTTGCACCCCAGTTGGTGAATTTTGCTGAGAAATTACCCTTCTTGAGCTCATATATCTCAATATCTGTCTTTTTAACAGAGCCATTTACAAACCCAGAACTAGCTACAAGGATGAAACATAACAAAACAAATATTCTAGACATTTTCTCAGACAACTTTCCTAGAAATTGAAATCAAAGAGGATTTTCCTGAGAAATTGTCTGGATGTCTGGGTTGTATATGAAGGAAATGGGAAATAACTCAATAAGAGATATGGTCTATGGCCAAATAGGAAATTTGCAAAATGCTTTTATAAGCAACAATTTGTTCTTTCTGGGTGTGCAATTGACTGGTGTTTGTAATTTGTAAAGGGGGCAAATAAGCCTTATTAATTACGCAAAAATGGTCCCCCTTTCTTTTCAGTTAGTATGCCTGGTTTATTGTAATTATCCTAAAGAAAATTATACTCACATAAAAAATAAAAAAATAGTAGAAATTACTTATTATAGGTAAAATAACTTATTAAAATTATGTCAGTGTTTGATTAAATAATTAAATAATTTTTTATAAATTATTAAAAAGTATTAGAATTAAGTTTTGGGTGGCCTGAATTATGAGTAATGAGTTTTATTTATGAAAATAATGAGGATAACATAATATTTTATTTGGTCAAATTTTATTACTATAAAAGTTAATTATAACATGAAAAAATAATCATCGATTTATTGATTATGTTCTTCTAATAATAATTAAAAAATTAAAATATCTGATTATAATTTCAAAAAATATCTGACCAATATTAAACATTTAGATTATATAATTATGGATTTTTCTAGAAGAGCGTCTTTTGGGCACTTGTTAAGATGATAAATATAAAATTTTATATCATTTATTGTAAGTGATTGGTCATGATTTCAGTGCATGTAATAATTACTATTTTTATTTTTGAAATATTTCAAATCCCTAAAATCTATATTTATTGCATCTTATCAAGTGCCTTTCAGAGTACTAATTAAAAAATCCCTTCAATTATAATTAGATTTAACCATATTATAATCAAATACAAACATTCTTTAAATATATATATATATATATATATATATGTATTATTTTAAAAGTCATAACACTCCTATAGTGCTTCTTTGGATATTTTGAGAGTTCTCAAGGACCTTTGGTTTTTTTTTTTTGGACAAAAATTCTGTTTTTTCTTCTTTTACAAAGGTAAATATTTCTCACAAGAGTTGTGAATCAAAGCCAATACAAAAACAATGTTCAAGTCTAACGGTCTGTTAAAATGTCTAAAATTCATACATTACTTCTTCTGTTTTGGTTAACTCAAGAAAAACAAAAAAAAGGATCAATCTATGAGAAATCTCATAATTAGATATGATCAATTAAACTTCACCTAACACTTCATGAATGAGTTTTTTTTATCTCTTATTTTATTGCTTGATGCTCATTGAATTTTGATTAAAAAAAAAAAAATTTAGAGAGAATAAAACCTTATACAAAATTAACCATTAAAGTTTTGATCTTTGACTTTTCTTATATATTGAGCATTTGCCAATCATTTGGTGTCATTGGCTTCTGTTTCGTTAGAGCCAAGCTTTGAGTTTTGAGACTAGAATTCCTAGCTACTTGGAACATAGGGTACAAGAAAGTTATTACTGAATCAGATTCTCAGGTGGCTATCTCTCTCGTTTCAAAAGGCTCCCACACCTCTAATGCTTACTATCCACTTATTAGAGATATCCAAGATATCATTATAGAAGAAGCTAGGAGGTTCACTTGATTCATGTCTACGGTGAAGCCAACAAGGTAGCCGGCTGCCTTGCATACATAATGCTTGACAATACTGCAGAACACTTTGTTTGGTATCAAGCTATATTGGAGGTTCTAGATTTAATTAAGAATGATAATATGGGTACTGCGTGAAAGAGCAACATAGTGGTTGCGGTTATTTAGTTTGTTGTTTTTCTCTTCTTATCAAAAAAATAAATAAACAAATCTTATTGAATTATATTTTAAGATAATTCTTTTTATTTGATTAAATTAAACTAAAAAAATAATATTTTGAAGTCACATTATTACTAGACTCATTTGCTAGTAAAAAAAACTCACAAGAAAGTAGGCCAATTTTTTAATCTTTTGCTTTGAACCATGCACTGATTGGTTCTCATTCTATCCACAGCAAAGAGACTAATGACAGGTTTAATTCGGGACCCTCCTGAATGAACAATAATTGTGCACATAGACCACGAAAATTTTATGGATAGGGATAACAATTGGCCAAGTTCGGCGGCCTGAGTGTTTGTCCGCACCGTTTTGTTATCCGAATACATTACTTGATGTAAATCCATTCGCACACTTACCTTTTTTTTTTTTTTTTTCTCCTAGACAATATAATATCAAGTGTTCGAACTCAGTATTAATGGATAAAAAAATAATTACCAACTCTTGAAGTAAGCTCTCAGTGAAAAAATTATAATTTTAAACAAAACATAAATGGTCATCAAAATTTTAATTACCACTAATATGTATAATCAATAAAGTAAAATTAAAATCAAGTTGTTAATACATAATTTTGTCATAATTAATTAATTTGATCAACAATTTTAATAAAATTCAAATTGCAAAAAAAAAATAAATAAATAAACGCAATTAAAAAAAATACACAAATCAAGCAAAGTTTCTAAATAATATAATCATAAATACAATACAGTCCAACAATATTTTTTTTAACATATTTAATGTTCAAAATATTATATTTGATATATAAAAAAATTATTTATAACTTATATTGGGGCCGGGAGAAGAAAAAAAACATAGTACAGGTCCAACTGCTTGTTTGTAAAGACCTCAATTTTAGACTTTAGATCTTGTTAACCAAGTGGATTTCCCCAATTGATTATGCCCTAAGATTGAATACTAGAATCTCCTCCATGAATGTTTTACAATAATCTGTCTTGTAGACTCAAATTGGTTAAAGTAGTTGTTTCTTGGGTAAAAAGAAATAGATCAGCCTAAGAAATGGGCTTGAGCCCATGATGCTGATCACTTCTTGGGCCTAGTTAGGTGGTTCCACATAAGCAATTATCCTTCTGGGAGTGAGAGGGATTTTTGGAGTCATGGTCACCTGACAGTGATATAACATTCATTAGCCAAAATGCTTCAGATTATATCTTTTTCTTTTTTGTGGCCTTCATTTTTTCCTTGAAACTACTGATAATATAATCCTAAAACCAGAAATTGTAAGCCAAGAGAGACTGGTTTATGGTCATGGAACCTGTAAAGCAAGATAGGAATGCCTTCCTTAAGAAGGTCTGAAATTAGAGGTATGTTGTTTAATTATGTCCCAGTTATCACCTTGATATTTAAAGAGGCCTGCAGACACATGTTGTATGTAAATCCTCTGTTTACTTTCAGATTCTACTACAATATGATACCATTTGATTCTTCTGATGTGAATTTGCTCCACAGAGACTTAAAAGTAACACAAAGTTAAGAATATGATAATAGCTCTTAGCTAGTGAGACCAGAAAATGTAATCAACGGCCATAAAGAAGCTCAAAACCTCCATTGACCCTTAAAGTGAACTTGAAAGCAGGTGAGCTGAGTCTGCTTCAGAGAAAGTAATAAAATGAAGCTCGGCCGCGCTGAGCATCACTAACTATGTTACCAGATTACCGTTTGGAAGAAAAACAGTTGGTTTATCCTGGGAGATGAATTATTAGCTCTACATAAAATTTGCAGTACAAGCTAAAATCTGCAGAGCTGGCTACCTCTAAGCCATGTGAGAATGTCACAATGAGTAACCAGATTTAGATGTGTCATCATTTAACACTGTCTTGGAATGATATTGTTGATTCCAATGTTGCTATACATGCACTGACAATTGCAAGATGAGATTCTCATTGCGCAAGATGAGTACCACAAAGTGATGTCAAAGAAACATACTCTGAAGAAATTGCTTTTCAGTTTGTCTTCATATACATGGAACTGTTAGTGTTGGTCACATCATATGCAACTGGTGCTAACAGTCCTCACAGACATAATCCCAGAAGATTAGTGAAAGAAGAACAGCGGAGAGATTTGACAGGAGCTCAGTAATAAGTTGACCATTTCTGTGGTTGGCAAGTTGTTTTAGCTTACCTACTAAGCAATACTTTTACAATTCCAAAATAGGAGGAACCCATCTGCCTTGGATATCGAACATTTAAGCGTTCTATTTTATATCATCAAAAACAAAATAGACGAGAACAAAAATTCCTGCTACTAATGATTCAGACAACAAAAAGGGTCCAATTTTAAAAAATTTATTCACTCCTAATTTCTCTGTGATGGTTCTTTGTTTTCGTTATGTACAGAAACAATCGAAAACAGCACCCAAGTACATCATGTTCCACAAAGGGAAAAATAAATAGGACGGAGAAAGAAAAGAAGAAAAAGAGACCAACAAAAGTTTCTCGTCTCGGCAGCAACCAAACGCAAGAATGATGGAAAGATGCTGTATGCTTTGAGTGTTGGCCATCAGCAATTGGCAATAGGGAGGGGAAAATGATTTGATGGGTCAAACTAGCTCTCCACAAATTTTGGGCCTCTATACAATGCTCCAACTACAGCTAACTCCTCAGGTTTCTCCCTCTCTTCAAGCCATTCATAAGCTTCCCTTTCCTCTTCGAGTATTGATACTCCATCCACTGATATATCAAATTACAACCGACAATTAATGTGTTAATCGAAGATAAAAGAAATGACCTAAACCACACAATATGGATTTATTAGTTACTGTCATAAAAATGATGATATTTATGGGGAGGTACCTGAGAATTTGGAGAAAGGGTGATTAAGGTAGTATGTGCAGTGCCTCCCGGCAGGATCAGAATATGGAGGGCCAAGCACGTCTAGAACTGCACAGGCTGTCACTGCTGTGAAGCAATGCATGTTGCCCCCATCAGCCGGATAAAGGATGGAGGTGTTGCAAGGAGCATTGAAGTCAGCATCAACCTTAACCTTAGCCAACCGTATCTCGACAGATTGCACTGCATCAAAATAATTATTTTTGGTATTTCCATCAAAAAAAAAAAAAAAACGAAAGGAAGCCTATGACAAAGATATGCATGACAAGAGTATAGCTAGAGACAGCCGATCAATGCTAGCTCCATCAAACTTCTCATTTTGGAAACAAGATATAAGAGATAATTTTTTTTTCCTCCCCTTTTAAGCTATAGGGAGTCTAAACATACTACATAAAGGAAATTTCGATTGTGAAGCATCTAGCTGCCACTATTACCTTGCCTCGAATAGAACAAATAAAAAAAGAAAAATTACTAAATACATTCTTCTTATATAAGTGACAAGAAGCATTGGAAAATAGATCTTAGCCTAAGAGACTTCACAATTTAGTACAACTATTTTAGCACAAGCTTCGTAGTTAATATTGGCATTAGCTACTGGAGAAACTTTAGATGTGTGGGAGTCTGAGAAACAGAAAGGAGCCGAAAGATGAAAAATGAAAAGGACAGCCAAAGAAGTCTTCTTTTGTATTTGATATACTCCCATTTTCACATAATCCATATGTTTTATTATCTCTCATAGCATATATTTATTTAAGTATTCAACTTCAGGATCAGGCTGTTGCACGGGATGTCAGCAGACATGGCTGTCCATATATGCATGTAGCAATTAATTGTATAAATCATTTTGCATAAGAATCATAAGGAATATAATGTTGAAAGGAACAACTTACTTTCTGATGGTTTCACAATGGTAGGGGTCTCGGAGGGAAAGTCAACCACCCAGTCATATGATTTGATGTGCATGGTCCCAAATATAAGCTTACTAAAAACCGTCATTCCAGGATGATTATGAAGCGGGATAACACCCGAAGGTGGCAAGCAAAATATCCCCATCTGCAGCATTATAGAAACACAATTTCGATTACAAGAACTGTTCCAAACTTAGTCCAATGCAAATAACTTGAAAGCAGCATGCATACCGAGAATTTTTCACACTCGTAAAGATGCAGGTATGTGATTGCCGGGGTTCTTTCACCTACAGTCATTCGAAAATATGGCATGTCTGGATTTAAACCAACATCTTCTGGTTTCATAGCATCTGTAGATAGATGTTAAAGGATACTTCAGGCACCGAATAAAACACAGGAAGAACAAATTAGACCTACAAAGCAGAGAGTATATGCCACAGTCCACATTGTGTTAATTGGTTAAAAACAATTCAGAAAAGTAAGGCTGGCTTGCTCAAAATACTAAGATGATCCTTAGAAAGAAGCTTTAAAAATGAAAACTAAAAATAAAAGAACCTAGTTCATTTGCTAAGGTCTCAAATCAAATTCACCCCATTGCTGCAAAGCAAATTTGAAGCGTACACAATTCAATGCCTATTAACATTATAACAAGGCAGAAAGATTAAGAATGTTCTAGCATCATGCTACTACAGGCAACTGAACTGGATATGCTACGGACGATCATATGTAGTATAAATCCTTATATCTCATTAGTTCTCCTACCATAATCTGGATGACACATGGAAACAGTTGAAGCAGTAAGCTCGACACCTAGTATGTTACTTCTTATTTATCATAACAACGTGCATGCCAACAAGCTCTAGGAGGGAGACAGCTGTACCATACGCAGGTACTGATGTGTTTGTTATATCTAGCAGCACATAACCCACCACAGAAAAATCATAAAATAAGTAGGGAAATAGATAAGAAAATCCATCTGAAAAGTAGGTGTAAAAAAGGTGAAATTGAACCAATTTACAACTATGCAAATTGATAAGTAAACCAATTTACATAGCTTGATCCCTCCAAGTACACAAAGACATATTGAGCAGCCCACATTTTTTTATAAATGTTCATAAAATTCAATTTGATTGACACATGTCTGTCTTTTCAATTAATTAAGAGAGAGCAAACACGGAGCTTCACTCCAAATCAATTTCAAATTCAGAAGCATACCCAGATATAAAAAGGCTTACATACGAAAATACAATATGATCAAATCAAACTACAAGTACAATTAGAGAAAACGTACCCAAAACAGACCGTAGCCTTTCAATATTTTCAGAGGACGGAACAATCCCAGTCCCACCAAAGGCGAAGACTTCCTTGCAAGTCTCAAACAATTTTTGAACCAGCGACATCTTGTTCCGCTGTCGCCGGTTCTTCCTCGACTTGCTACTCGTTTTCGTCAGCTTCGGAAATTAGCTGAACTCCTTACCTTTTTTATCATCCAAAGTTGTCTCAATCCCCATTCACAACCAAAGGCCGCAGAAAATCTAGTTCCTCACAGCCTATAATGGAGAACTTACGATCTGGGCATTGAACCAAGAAACAAATTAAACACACCACGAAATGCCTTTACTGTCAAGCTATTCAAATTGATCATAAAGGATTTGGTTATACCAGATGGGTATTGCAGAACACTCAGAAAAATGCGAACTTCAACCTGAACATGGAGCCAAAAACCAAAATGGCCCAGGACAACAACAAGGAACAGAAAAAAGAGGATGAGAAACACGACGGTACGGTACAGTATGTACGGTACCGTTTCTAGAACAACTTTGTACAGGTTTAGCAGTAAAAGGTAGACAGAGATGTGAAAATTGGCATCACTGTCTATGGGGTGGATGGTGTTGTTGATTGCTGAATGATATAAAAGAGGGACAGGGACTAGGGTTAGATGAAAGAAAAATACAGTTGGTGCGAGTCTCTTGAGGGAATGAAAACCAGGGGCCATGCTTGACATTCCAGTGGGCTGTACCAAGCGGATTTTTCTTTCTCCAGTCCTCCTTCTTTTTTGGTATTTTTATTTGTGCCCCTCTTGTATGCAATTTTCACATGCCACTACCACAAAAAACGAAAACAATTACCCAAAAGAGTTAGATATTTACAATTTTTGAACGAAGTAGGTGTTTATTATTATAATATATAATTTTTGGATAGTCATCTATTTCCATCTAATATTTTAGTTTTTCCAAAAAATTATTTTTTATTATATTAAAGATTTATTGATTTTATAAATTATATTTACATCAAGAAGATATAGCTCTCTCATTTATATCTTTCATGTTGTTTTTGGTGGATATAATTTTCATGTTTTATTTATATGTTTTTGGTAAAATTAATTTCATTGCTAAATAAAAAAGAGTTCAACAACATAATGAGTAAGAAACTATTTTGGCAGACATAAAAGCCATAGATACAAAATCTATAACATAATCATAAACAAATAAATGATATTCCTCTTATTTTATTTTGAGTTTAATTAAAACATATGTATAATAATTAGTTTCACGATAAATGTGTTTTATTTTATATTTGAAGATAATATTTAATATGCTACATGTCTTAATAATTAATAAATGCACCACATGTATTTATGTTCGTGTCAACATTAATGTAAATGTAAAATATTGACCATAGTAGTTAGCTTAATCTTTAATTTTTGTACTTTGAGAAACTTAGCTTACAAGGTGCCTTCTTTTATTTTATATTCAAAGACAACTCAAATATAAAAATATAAAAAAACAAAAAAACATTCTGCAACTTCTCTCACAATTTTGTATATATATACAAAATTTTTCTTTTTGACTTCTAGTAGATTTATTAACCGAGTTATTCAATTAAAGTGTTAAACAAAGGAGATTTATCATTTTCAAAAACAGAATCTAAACTTAAATTCATTTTTTTTTTTTTTGGTTTAAATGTTTCCAATTTTTTACACACCACTTGAAGCCATTAGATATTTATAGATTTTACTTCTTCTTTTTTATGATTAAATATGGAATATTTTTTAGATACGATTATTAAAGAAGTAGATGAAAAATCTAGTCATTTATATAAACAAACCCCAAATAACAGTTCTAAATTTTATATATATAAGTGCCACCTTTGATTTTTAAATTAGTTAACGAGATTTGATGTATATTCCTTCTAGATATGTTACTCAAAATTCTTCAATACATTAATATTCTTGTCTTAAAAGAAAATATTGTGTATAGAAAAGAAAATTCTTCTTTTTCATGGCTTCTCAAAATTCAAATTCAGAAAATAATTATATATATATATATATATATATTTAATCACTAAGCTAACCCATTAAGATTGTTTCTTTTCTTTCTAAATCACCATTTCAATATCTAGACATTTCATTTTGTAAGTGCTACTAGCTAGAAACTAAGAAATATTACTAATTGTCTTCCAGACTTTTCTTTAAGTAATTCCACCCCCTTTTTTTTTTTTTCCAAAGAAAATTATAATATATATCTTCCACCTAAATACAACTACATACAAGACCTTACCATAAATATAATTTCAAAAACTTGCAAAACAACTAATTAAAAGATAAAAGAAAAGAACCTTTCTTTTTTCTTTTTCTTTTTTCTTTTTTTTTTCGTGTGTGTGTGTGTGTGGGGCTAAGTAAGGTGTCTATCAGTTTGGTTCTTCTACATGCATCCTTTCACGTCGCCATTTCCACACATACCCTCGTATATATCTTTAATTAGAGGCATATTTAGAAAACGAGAAGAAATGTATCTATAAGTTCCAAATATAGAAATGCAAGGTAGAAAAAGGAAATTAATTTAATTCATTGTTATTATCGTGTTATACCTTTTAAGAATTATTATTAGGAGGGGGTTTGTAATTAATTGAATATAATCTAGTAAAACTTGATTATAATAAGATAATTTGAGTTGAGGGTTTGATTAGAAAATTGTTTTAGATTATAATTTGATTCTTTTTAAAATTTTCTTATTATAACCCGAAAAGAATATCAAACAATGATTTGATTCTTTTCTTTTTCATTTATAATTAGGTTTGGCCAAGTAAAATATTATGATATCCCTGTCATTTTATAAATAACACTTAATACTTGTAACTATAATTTGAGAACCTCAACTTAGAAATTATTCCAAAGGTACACTCACATTTTTTTTTATATGTATCATTGAAGCCACTCACCTTTTTTTTTTTTTCTTTTTTTTTTTAGACCTCCACCAAAAACCAGTGAAAAGTCTATGAAAAATGGTGACATGTCAAATTTTATTTATTTTTTTTTTTTTTGCACATCATTATTTTTTTTCCTTAATTTAATTATTTTTTTAGTTTCCAGCATTTATCTAGTTAATCCACTAATTAAATGTTTACGATAAATATTAAAGAGTATCAACTAATATAATATTTTCTTTTTTTTTGTCTTTTTATTTACATTTATTTTTATCATTATCTATTATGATACAAAACTTACAAATTTTGTAAAGAATTAACTATATTTATATATTCATAATATTTTTTTTCATGGTCAATAACATCATAAGAATACAAAAAAAAGTATAAAAAAAATTAGTAAAAATAAAAAAAACAATCATGTCATTGATGTAATCCAATTTATATTTTAATTTTTTTTTTGTAAAATAATCAAGTTAAGTTAATAAAAATAATAATAATAATAATGCAATTTGATGCTCATCAATAATGAATTTTAAAAAATTACTAGAAAAATATTTTTTTTAAATATTATGATGCGTATAAAAATGGACATGTCTCTATTTTTCAATGATTATGCTTACTTATTTTGTTGGAGTCTAAAATAATATAAATAAAAAGTTGGGGTTCAAGTGATATAAAAAATATGAGTGTTTATTTTGATAATTAACCTCTAAGTGATTTAGTTATCAGGATAGTTAACTCTAGATTATAAATAATTCTTATCAAATGTTTTGTATAATTATTACATAATTTAAAATTTAATTGTAATTTGATTATCAATTATAATTAAATAATTTTTAAATAAAAATAAACAAGCTCATATCTAACATAAGGACAAAATCGGAAAATCAACGTATCCAATAGCTAGTTCTATCATATCATGAGATATTTGGGTTGGTATATATAATGTGAAAGACACGTTGCATGTTTCAATCAAAAGGGTAGGATCCTACTTCCTAGGGTATATATCGATAGGTAGGTTTCCAAATATTGTGTATGGATGTTGGTGGGATAATTTTGTTGTTTTCGAAAATGACATAAATTGTATTACAAAAATTGTTGTTTCCTTCTTTCTTCTCCTTCATAGCTGGGAGACTTCGGAAGTGAATTAGAAATAAGACTTTGGATGTAAATTAGAAATAAGCTATAAGCTATGTGCTGGAAACTTCTAATAAATAAGACTTTGGATGTAAATTAGAAATAAGCTATAAGCTATGTGCTGGAAACTTCTAATTCCTAAATGTGGCGGATTGACATTTCACATTATATATTATCGATTTCTTAATATTGTTTATGAATGTTGGTGAATTATTTTGTTGTTATTGAAATAGACATAAATTGTATTACAAAAATTGTTGTTTCCGTCTTTTGTCTCTTTCATAGCTTGGATAATTTGGAGAATTTGGAAGTGAATTAGAAAGAAATTATTAGCTGGAAATTTCCTACTTTTTACTTTCTAAATATTATGAATTAATTTTTCACGTCATATATTATCAATTTTAACATAAACAGTTAATATTATCTCTAATACCAAATGTCATATGTTGACCTTAAATAAAATACTAGTATTAAAATATTGAGTAGAACCATGTGATTATGTATGAATAACATACTAAATTTACAAATTGATTATCAATTTACAGTGAAAAGTGAATACACTAATTGTAGACATCAGAATTAATAACTTGTAAATATAAAAGTAGTCGTAAGAATAGAAAAGGAAAGCAATTTTATGTAGTTACATAGCGAGTTCAGATTCCTTGAAGAGTTGTATGAATAGTCAAAAAACAGTGCTGTTTTGGGACTCTCACAAAATAGTACAGTACCAAAAAAAAAAAAAAAAAAAAAAAACATCATTCCTTCTCCTTCCTCTTCTGGATCTCTCCTCGAATCAATTATCAATTTATGGTGAAAAGTGTGCTAATATACTAATTGGAAACACGGAATTAATAATTTAAAACAAAATATATACTAATTTCTTAATTTATAAATATAAAAATATTCGTAAGAATAGAAAGGGAAAGCAATTTTATATAGTTATATAGCAAGTCTAGATTCCATGGTAAGGGCTTCCCTGGAGAGTTGTTTGAATAGTAGAAAAACAGTGCTGTTTTGGGACCCTTTCACAAAACGGTATCGTACAAAAAAAAAAAAAAAAAAACATCATTCCTTCTGGTTCCTCTTATGGTTCTCTCCTCCTTTCAAATTCCTTTTCTAATCCTTAAAAGCAGTTCGGATGAGCAATTCAAGAAAGGATATCAAAAATTGAAAACACACAAAACAAAAAGAGAACATTGGCTTTCCACGAGTTGAATGCGCTATTCAATCAAGAACTTCTCCCTAAGTTTTCACCAATTCAATCACAACTTGAGTTTTAACAATTTAGATTTTGAACCATAAAAATTGAGCAAAATGATGAAGCAAAACTTAAGTTTGTTTTTGAATTACATACACTTTTGAGAGAGGGCATTGGTATTTATTTCTTTTTTCAAAGTGTATACAATATAAGTCATGTTACATATCTAAATTCGGAACTATATATGTTCATTTGCTCAATATCATGTATGAAAATTATGACCTGGATATAGTATGTAACTGCTGCACAACGTGGCGCTGGTTGCATATATGATGATGAGCTGGATATATCTACTAGAACTAGGTGACAATGTTACACAACATGTTTTCTCTAAATTGTATGCATCATATATATTTTTTTATTATATTCATTGGGTTTTTGAGCTATGCAATGGAAGGTCATTCTCCCTGGCCCTTTCGATACCTCATCCTAAGTGAATACAAAATTTTATTCTAATTCCTTAATACAACATACCAAAAGATTTTACCTTCAATATGCATCCTAATTTAACACACGTGTTTTAAGAATTTTTTTTTAAGAGAAAGAAAAGAAAAAGGAATTTATACAATTTTGGCCAATCACCAAAAATTATTTTGATAAGAATTTCTTATTCAGAGTTTGAACTCATTTAGAAATTAAGTCAAACTCAATCTTTACAAAACATGATTCGTGAATTTTCGAGTTTGACTCAGTTAATATAATTTATATATTATAAATATTTATATAATATTTTCTTAGTAGTATTTATATACTAACTACATGCACGTACTTACACGCATATCAAATAATTTTCTTAATAATATAAAGTGTTAATTTTAAGTTTTTGAGTCATTCTTCAAAGATAAAAGATTAGAACTCATTTGACACATTATATAAAGGTTAATAGGATAGTATAAGACTATCCAGTTAACTCTTATATAATATTTGGCATTAACATGATAGTACAGACTTATATTCTCTCTTATAGTATGTTTGACATTATAGTATAACTGTATAGTCTAATATATTGTATAATCATATATTATACAATCTTATATAACACGTCAAATGAGCTTTTAGTGTGTAGGTGGAAGTAAAATAGTTAGTTATTAAGATTTTTTTTTTAATTAGTTTAAATTAATAAAAAAAATTAATTTATGTGAGTGAGTAGGATAATGAGAGATTATTAAAAGAGAGAAAATAAATAATTATTTTAAATAAATTTATATATTTATTTTAAAGTAGAAGATTATAAGCCACTTTTAGAATAGTGTAAAAATAAATAGATAGAATTGATATAAAATATAGATAATATTTTATATATAAACTTTTGATAAGTATATATTTATATGAAAAAATACTTATTTTAATAATAATCTACATAATTGTTCTCTAACTTGTCCTGATAGTACTATAAATTCATAATCACCTTAACTTCAATTTGGATTTATTGGGCCACCCAATTAATTCGACTTTTAAATTTGGCGGTTGGCCCGGCCTATTCAGTTACTTGAAAACTCAAACGAATATGTACCCGAATCAAAACTGGATCCTAACATTCGGAAGGATCCGATAGTCATAAAAGAAAGCCCGAGAGTAATTTTTTAATTTAAAATAACTAATTTATGAAATAGATATAATTTTTTTTTTTTTGGTGTTATAATAATTTGTAATAGTGTTATAACACAGAAAAATTATTGCAATGGCTAATTATCCTTGATTACATTACATACCAGTAATTCTCTCCCTTCGTTGCCTCTAACCCTGCAAATAAGCTGTGTCTGCATCGTTAGGGTTTTCCCGAAGGGGGCTTTTGATTATTGATCCACTTCCTTCTCACAAATTTCTCCATTTTTTTTCTTCAATCGATGTAATTCAATTCAGATCCTCAATTCACAGATCCGGCGATCGTTTTTTTTTATAATTTGAAGGAAGATGTATGGGTTTGAAGCTCTTACGTTCAACATTCATGGTGGTTATCTGGAAGCTATCGTGAGGGGACACCGAGCTGGGTTGCTTACAGCAGCGGACTACAACAATTTGTGTCAATGTGAAACCCTTGATGACATCAAGATGCACCTTTCTGCCACTGAATATGGCCCGTATCTCCAAAACGGTGCGTTTTCTTTGTTGGATTCTTAATTTGGTTTAGCTTTTAATTGGTAATTGGCAAATTGAGATTTGAAGGAATTGGTGAATTGTTGACAATGATTTTGAATTTATTTTTGTTTGGCTTGTTGGGTTTCCTGTTAATCATAGTTTGATAAAAGGTTGAACTTAAAGCTTAGTTTTTTAACTGGAATTGAGCCTCCGTTTGCATCATATGTTGCTCTTATGACAACATGATTCGCGTTTGGGTAGATTATGTTTAGTTAAGTTAATTTTTGGGTGTCCTTTTCTGTTATTCTCTTTACAACCTAAAACTGTGGAAGATCCATTTCGTTTGAATTCATGATGTATGTATAGGATTTAAATTTCAAGGTAGATATTTGCTTGGCGTCAGTGTTGTTGATGTTGGTGGATACAAAGTAGCAGGTAATGTTTTTGTTCTACCACTATGAATAAGGTTGAAATGAAAAAAAAAAATAAAAAAAAATATCACCTTATAGATAGTTAGTCTATTGGATATGCCAAGAGGAGATGTTGAAGCTCTTGCTGATGGCAGTTTAAAGATATTGTAAAGATGCCTGCCTCCAGGCCCTCCACTCAAATAGTGTAAAATCGTGCTGCTTGATTAGCAGGACTCCTTACGCTTGACAAAGATGTTTCTGATGCCACGTGCTTAATTTTGCACATTGAAAAACTAGCTCTTTTATTTGAAAAGCAATGGTTTTTTTTTTTTTGACAATCAGTGAAAGGTGTACAACCAATTATATGGGAAGCTTACAAAAGTTGTCATAATTTCTGGAGTAGTGCTATCTGCACTACTCTCTTTTCTTTTTCCCCTGTTAGCAAGACAGTTTACGAACAATTTGTAAGGTAAGGACTAGATCTTACTAAGTTTGTTTGGTACTGAAATCGGCTGATTGGGTTGTCCTATTAACTGAGTTCTTATAAATATGAATATATTTTATTTTATGGTTTTTAGATCTATTGTGTACAATCCTGAAAAAATGAGTGAGTTTCTTAGTTAAAAGCATCTTTTGTTCCATTCAAATACTTAAATCCACTGATTATGGTGGATGATTTACTTATTGCAGAGCCTTCTCCATTGCATACAACTACGATTGTCGAGAAATGCACTCTAAAACTGGTTGATGATTATAAGCACATGTTATGCCAAGCCACCGAGCCGTTGTCAACCTTCTTAGAGTATATCACGTATGTGGACTTTTGCTTTTCGATGATATTATTACATTAACTCTGTGTTTGCAGATACTAATGTCTTCTTGTCATTATGGACTTACTTTTATTAATTTAATATTGGTAGAACATGATGAAACATAAATTCTTAAATTATAGCAAATTGTAATTTCCATTTGATTCAAGCATTGACCTGATCATTAATCAGTAACTCATCACTACCTTTCAACCTCTTGGGGAGACTAGGTTAAAATCAAACATGGGTTGTGGTAGTATTCATATTAGCCTTTTTTTTAATGGAAGTTCTACTAGTGAGTGAAAATATAGAAATTACTAAAATATTTCTCCTATATGCAGATATGGGCACATGATAGACAATGTTGTTTTAATTGTTACTGGAACCTTGCATGAAAGAGATGTTCAAGAACTATTAGAAAAGTGCCATCCTTTGGGCATGTTTGACAGGTGGGTAATTTCACTAATTTTTATGTTGTATTTTACATGAAAACTGTAATGACATTTAATATATTTTTTTCTACTTTCTCTTCAGCATTGCTACTCTGGCAGTTGCTCAGAATATGCGGGAGCTTTATAGGCTGGTGCTGGTTGACACTCCTTTGGCTCCATACTTCTCCAAGTGCATTACATCAGAGGTGGATTTTTTTTTCTAATTTACGTAAAGTATTATTTCCTTATCTTTGTTATGCCTTTTATGTCAATACTAGATTGTTGAAGATTGTGGTAAAGATTAATGAGTGCTTTTCTGATATCTCTTAAGTGATGATTTTGTTACACCCTACGTCCTTCCAATTTGATAGTCTCTGTCTTTGTTTTAAAAGAATGTCACCTTACTAGGAGAATAAAATTAATATCAATTAGCCGATGACCTGTTGGTGTAGAACAATGAGTGGGAGGTCCCAAGTTCAAACTTCCCCCTCCACCCGAAAAAGAAAATCCCTTATCCATCTTTGATATCAAAATAATAAACAAAAAATCGGCAATTAGTCACTGGCTATAGTAGTGAAGATATGGTTGTTACTTTCATTTTCTCAAATTATAAGTGGTGGTAGCATCAATAACTTGCTTGGCATTTTCATCAATATAGCAGTAACAGTTTCTTTGGAACATATCAATTTGATTGGCTATATTTAATTGTTGAGAAGACATGCAGTCTTAAATATTTTCTGAATTCTGCTACTTCCATTTTTTCTCTAGGACTTGGATGATATGAACATTGAGATAATGAGAAACACTCTTTACAAGGCATATCTTGAAGATTTTTATAGATTTTGTCAGGTATGTACAAGGGAGAAACTTATTCCTCTTTACCAGTATTCCCATAGTTTCTTATTTTCCGGTTTCCTCATAAATACAGAAACTTGGTGGTGCCACAGCTGAGATCATGTCTGACCTCCTTGCTTTTGAGGCTGACAGAAGGGCTGTCAATATTACAATAAACAGGTATTTTTCCTGCTAAAAGTAATCTTCGAACAACTTTTCATCATTTTGAACATTTCTCTCGATCTGTCATTAATGGTTTTTTCTTTCTGCAGCATTGGCACTGAGCTTACAAGAGATGACCGCAGGAAACTGTATTCCAATTTTGGTTTACTGTAAGTTCTTATATTAATATGTATTTGATTTTAACTTAGAGATGCTATACTGTTTTGTTATGGTATACTGATAGTGTGCTTGCTCATGTTAAAACGGTTATCCTTATGGCCATGAGGAACTTGCTATCTGTGAGGACATTGATCAGGTATGGTTTTTCAGCTCAATCATGAGATGTTAAGCTGATTCATTTCTGGATAAGAGGTTATTCTACTCTTTCAATTTGTGAACTTTTAAAGCCTTCTGTTTGATGGCATATTGGTAGTAGAAAAATGTGTGAATTGTGTGAAAAAGAAGAAAACTTATCCCTGTTTTTGTTATCTGTTTGTTCTATGATTGGCTTGTTCTATGATGGGCTTACACTTGCTTTATGATGCCTGTGCAAACTTGCTGTTCTCGAGCTTCTTCACCTTTTTTAAATGATGACTGGTGAATTGATTACGGTTTTTGTGAGCCTTTCATACTTTGTCTCGGTCAACCAATTTTGGGGGTTTATGTAGAGTCCTACTATCTCTCCTGTTTGTGCATCTGTTCTTTAATACTTATTGCCTATTTGCCTGTAATAGTGAGGATTCATCTATCTGTGCTCCTTTCTTTGTTTTTTTTTTTGAATATAGTGGTGCTTGGGCTTGAAGTTCTCTACTTTTTTTCTTGTGTAGGTTCGTGCTGTCATGGAAAAATATCCTCCTTATCAGTCTATTTTTGCTAAATTATCCTATGGAGAGAGCCAGATGCTTGACAAGGCATTCTACGAAGAGGAGGTGAAAAGGCTCTGCTTGGCATTTGAGCAACAGGTTTGTATTTCAGTATTTTAAGAAAATACAGTCCTGGCGTTGGTCCTGATGTTGTAATTTGGCGCGTTGCCTACGTGTTTCTGTTTTATTGATTCCACTCTACTCTATCTCATCTGTATGCAGTTCCATTATGCTGTTTTCTTTGCATACATGAGGTTAAGGGAGCAAGAAATAAGGAACCTAATGTGGATTTCCGAATGTGTAGCTCAAAATCAGAAGTCCAGAGTTCATGACAGTGTTGTCTTCATATTTTAGGTGGATTACACCTCATTAGTAATTATACGTTACTTTGGATAATCATCTGTACATCTTCTTCCCAGTTCCTCTTCTTGAGTTGCAGATGGGGTCATCACAGTTCTTGAATTTCTGTTAAAAATAAGTTATTGTTTAAACGTTTCATGTGTAATGTAGAGGAAAGCTTGATTTCAGTTTAAATTGTATATTTTTTTAGTCTTGCGGATTATAAATTGAATTTGCATTGTTATTTTCTGACTGTTTGAAATAAATGTTTTACTCAATCCTGTATACATTGGTTCAAGGATATGAAGAAATAAACAATATATAAACTGTGTTACTGCATTCTTTTCTCACACTTTTAAGTTTTGTTATGTGTAATGTTTATAGCCAAAAAGGTGCTAGGCTGATATCTACTAACAAACCAAGTTTCCAATGGGATTGACTTATGATGTTTTTGGTGTACTCGAGTAATTTTTTACCGCGAAGTTCATCCCACACATTCTGAAGCGTTTGCCTTCATTTTCTAACTCTTTTTAAATAGTGGCCTACGACGCCATGTTTGGCGCTCTCAGTTGCCAAACCATAGGAAGTCTAGGTGTATTTAAGTTGTTCAGGTGATTTATAACAAATTTGTATAAAAATTATTGGAAAAATGTATTACTTTTTTCTTTTTATAAAAATAAATTATTTTTTATTCAATTTTCATTTTTAATTAAAATTAATTGTTTATTCTAATTAAATTATTTTTATTAAGTTTTAATTCTAATAAATAAATATATTCAAAAAATGTGCTTTGAAATAATTAGCAAAACAAACAAATTTAACTAAAGAAAAAAAAATTGAATTACAAAATTAAAGATACAAAGAAAAAAAAATTAAAATTTAAAATACAAAAAAAAAAAAAAAAAACCATAAAAATACAAAATTTTAAATTAAATTAAATCACCACTTTTCTATCTCAAGTTTGTATTCATGCCAGTTGACTTAAGCAATTGGATCACCTATTTCATAGAATAAAGATTTTTCTGTTTACTGGTACTTGCATTATTTTCATGGTTTCGACTAACCTTTAGCTATGGATATTGAAACCAGGCAACTCTCGTAACTTGCCCTGTAGCTCTCATATGGTGGGGACTTGGTGCTTAATAAAGTTAACACACGAGGATGATGAGAAGCAATTTCATATTTCTCTGCGGAGTCAAAATCATCGGCAGATTTATATTATCATTAATGGCTGTGATTCCCTTTGTTAATTTCCTTTGGCTCCCTTGTGAAGCATTTGGGCTAGTTATAGAATAGTGTAGGTGATGAAGACGGTTTGTATGGAGTGGGAAACTATTCATCACTTAAATATTGTGTATATGTAATATATTCGAATAATTCAGGTGTTTCTCAACCTTCATTTGCCACAATAGAACCGTAAACAAAATACGTGAACAAAGTTGGTGTGTAGCCAACTTTATAATCATAGTCATCATAACCTCTCGATAAAACTCGAGAAGATGAAGTTCTCTTGAAACATAGGTACTATTGAAAAGAAAGTTCAACTCGTCATTTAACTTGAAGCTCTTGTTTTTCAACTTTAGGACGTTTTGTCATGTACCTACATTCACAATGAAATTAGTTATTGCTAATTTAATTTTTTGAACACAAATTTGAAAATATTTAGTAAACTTCCTTTACTAGTTGATATTACCACTCTTCCGTACCAATCTACATCTTCTTCTTAGAATCACATCCCACTCCAATCAACTTGCTTAATTTTCGGTACAGGTTCTAACCTTTTCTTAGTCTATCCCACTTATTTTTAAATTAATTGTACTCTAATGTATAGTCAGTGATCTTAGTGTATCAAAGACCAATACTTGCCCAACCAAAAGCTTTGAACATCAAAGACCTTCCTTATTTTTTTCTTTCCTTTATACAATAGTCAACAAAAACCTTGACATCTTTTGGTCATTGTTCTCTATTTTTTTTTTTTGATAAAAATCAAACTCTGGGATAATAAGGGGATGATGAAGGGTAAAAAAACATTAGAAAAAAGAGGTGAGCTTGCGTCTTGGGACGCGTGGCAAAGAAACGCCTATTGGACCGCTTCTTGAACACGCGGCCGAGGATGCGTCCTGCGATGCGGTTCTAGAGGCCCATCCGTCCCGGGACATATAACCGTGGACCTTATGTCTTTTGTTCATTGTTCGTTGAGAGTTGGAAGCGCATCTGGAACTTCTGTCTTTCAATTAATGAGGCCATTTATGTAGTACTTCATGTGTTAGGCTTGGGAACTCGCGGAAGTCATAAAAAGGTCTTGCCAACTTGGACGTCAAGTTGGGTAAGATATGTGATCCATTTGAATTGAATTATTTACGTGTTTAATCGATATGTGGATTGGATCATGAAATGTTATGTTTGGATCCATTAAATCAGGTCCATATCAAAGCTAAGTTGGGTTTCGAATGAATTTTGTCCATTCGAATTATTTTTAGATAATTGACATATTCAGATTCATTGTTATCTCTACGCAAAAATATTCCTTCATTTTTTGAAGACATTTTGTCGATAAAATTATTAGTTTTTTTAGATACTTTTAGCGAATACTCTAAGATACTTATTAGGACGTAACAAATATAATTATCAAAGTTTAAAATACAATCTAAATTTATTATTGGCTACTACAATAACTATTTTATATAAATAATATTGTGATAAAGTTATTGATTTTTTTTTTCAACCTATACTCTATAGATACTTATTTGATAATTTATCTAAATTCATTGTCAACTACGACAATAATTATTTTCAAAAGTATTATTAGGATAAGTTATCGATTTTTCTATCTAATACTCTCTCTTTCTTTTTATGGTTAAATTCTATCTAATACTCCAATAATACGTGATAAATATAATTGTTCAAATTTGAAATATTAAAAAATAATAATTCATATTAATTGTTAATTGTAGCAATAACTATTCTTAAGATATTATTTAGATGAGGTTATTGTGAATTTTTTAAACAATTTTTTTTTAAAAATATTATGTAAAATGTAATACATATAATCTATAAAATTTAAAATATTTTACAGATAGTAATTTATTTATTACATAATACTAAATTAATTGTTACTCAAATAAATAATATTTTTATATTTATCATCTTAAAATACAAAATTAAACAACCTATCGTACTTGTATAAAATGGTTACCGCCAAGTTTTAGGGATCTGTCCCAAAGTCGGTTGGCAGCAACAGCAGCTGCCCTTCACGAATTTTTCATTTTTTTTTTCTTGATGGCACGAATACAGTAGTAAGTACAAAGTCACAGCATACTGCAATTCTAAGACTCATCGTCTTCTCTGTTCTTCTCCAATTCGATCACTGTTTTGTTTTCTAGGGTTTCTGAATCACTTCTGTGTGGAAATCACTTCTGTGTGGAAACATGGCTGACCCATTATTGTCACCATCATCTTCATCTCTGTCGACGAATCAGAACCTCAAGGCAGAGACAGTGACGACCATAACTGATTTGAACGTGGATTCTCTGGCGCATTGTGCTAGCTACCTCAATCTCCAAGACGTTTCCAACATGGCCATGACCTGCAAATATTTCACAAAGGTCGCCTATTCTGATGCCATCTGGAAACGTTTCTTCAGGTTCGTCTTCTTCTCGAGCATATAAGGTTTATAAGATGGCGCCAAAGGGGGCCAACCGTCGAAGAGAAAGAAAAAAAATACCAAGTTGCTTACAAAGGAGTCTAAAACTAAGCGTAGCAGAGAAATTCGCCTGTTTGTAGTAATTTAACTTTGAAGTTAGCCTTTTTAATTCCTGCTCACATTTTGAAGAAGGACTCCGTTGCAATTTTTTCCAGATTTGCTACTATTGCTGTTGTCATTCATATCCCTATTGATTGTTGAGGAATTTGTCTGTATCAATTTCCAATGAATCAAATAAACAAAAGAAATAAAGAAACCAGGAAAATCAAGTAAGGAGTTTACTTAGCACTTCGAACAATCAATTTTGAAAATCAATTTTAAGGGCATTACATTATGAATAACCAGGTCCATCTCATACAAACTGTTTGTTGAAGCGCTTCCGTTACCTGCTTCCCAGCATGGAAACCACTGCTACAATTTTGGCACTTGTTCATGAAAAAGTTTTAGGTCTGAGGTTTTATGGAGCGGTTGGAAAGCAAGTGTGGAACTTTGAGATAATTATAATTACCCACCCAATTTGAAAATTTTAGTCATCTTGCAAAACTCATGGCACATGCCCCTTAGCCTTAGAATAATTCGAGTTTGAATTAATATCCAGGTTCCTTCATGGACTGGCATGGAGTAACAAAAACAAAGATGTTCTTGATTCTCTCCATTTGAGCAAGTTATGAATACAACTTCTTCTGTGCGGGCCATCTCTACTCTTCAAAACTATTAACTTTCTTATGCTGTTAAAATGTGTGGTTTCTGTACATATTCGCATGTGTCTCCTCCTTCAACTCCTCCCTAATAGAATATTTATCGATATTCAAAGTTTACTCTTGCAGGGAGCATTGGCCACAACAGATGTTCTCTAGCTCTTCACATACAGGTGGAGTGAGGAACACATACTTGGCTAGGCGTACAGCATTGCAGCAATTCAAGTTTGTTGATCCCCTAGTTGCTGACATCTATACAAATGGAAAACCTTTCAACCATATCATATTGGATAAAAACAACATCATATTTTCACATGTATTGCTATCAAACATTTTATAGTTTCAGTTCAAAAACTAAGTATTGATTATCTCTAACCTTTTCCAGATCTATCATGACATTCACATTACTGGTTTGTTATTTAGGGTTCATTGATACAAATGGTGAAGCTTGATTCCTGGTTAAGTGGCAAAGATTCTCTCCTTACATTAACTGATCATAATGCAAGAATTACTAGTATGAGGTGAGAATTTTACATCAATTTTCCTTTCCTTCTGCCCAACTGAATATGTGAGTATAAGAACTTAGTGGCAGTTTCTCCATCTTTTCTTTCTTCTTCTTCAGTTAGCTATAAATTTCCTTTATGCATGCATTTTTTTAGATATTAAACCAGAAAGTTCTGGCATAAATGATATTTCCATGGCCCGTTTTTCTTGCAACTCCTTTTGTATGTTTCTGTAAACTTCAATTCTATCTATGATACAGTCTGTCTTTACAATATGTAAAGGAAACAAAATGCTTGCTAGGGAGTTGAGAATAAGTGAATGACCAATGATCTTTGGGTATTATACCTTCTTGTTTAAGAACAAGAGTGGATATAAGGTCACTGATTTGAAACTTGCCCATGATAACAGAAAATTGTATGTGAGGCATGCTGGTAGATTTCATCTGATATATATATTGGAGGTTAAAGGATACACTATGGTAGTCTAATGCTCTATTTCTAGACCTTTCTAAGGGGTTTCTTTCATATAATATGCAGATATGGTAGCAGAGTTGTATGTTTTAGTGACCATGAATTTTGTGCATTAGTTTTTTGAAGTTCTGTTTGACTTCAGTCTTAGATAAAAATTATAACCATTATCATTGACATGTTGACTATGGTAATTCTTTATGCAAATAAAGCCTATAGTTATGTCAAGTGATGCATTTGGGGTTTGTATCTCGTAACTGCTGAAAGCAATTTTGAGTAAGTACCTTTGTACATCTTAGTGGTGAAGCTGCATTTGGTTTAGCAATCAATTGAACTAGCATAATATTAGTTCAAGTCAAATGATTCATGGTAATCATGCTTCACTGTTCTCTAGACATACCATCTCTTTCTGAAATAATTTTTGCTATCTAGTCTTTATTTTGTTAAAGATGGGGGAGCAGTTAGATTTAGCAGCGGTCATTTTATTGCAAATTATATGATAGAACAAAGTACCAAGTGTTTGTCATTAAGAATGATAAATGAAAGGTTTATACATGTGACAAATACGGATGTATACACATGTATGTATAAATACAAATACATAATATAAGAAACTAATAGAGATTAGATTACTGCCTTGTCCATATGAGAAATGTTTTGTTTAGCATAAGATGGTCATTATCTTAAGCATTTGATTTTCAACTTCTATTTTACACAAGTCTTCAGTAAATTCTAAGCTGTTTGAAATGGTGAATCTTATGTCAAATAATTCTTTTAACATTGTTGAAGAAAATGCTTAGTGCATTTTCCAAGAATAAATGTGTTGTTTAGCATAAGGATATCATTATCTCTACTCAATGAGATTAAAAAAATACTCTTAATATTAGTTATATAAGCCTTGTGAAGGAAGTGTTTCCGATGTCTGGTTATCCTTTTCTGACACTGGTGTTTTAGGGTAAAATGAAGAGTGGAAGCAACTAAGCATGGCTGTATAAGAACTTAATGTGCAATCATAGAAGTAGAATTCTTGGAGTTTAATTCCAAAATTAGATTTAATTTTGATTGCAATAAACAATTATTATTTGCATACAGAGTTAAAAGGAGATTTCCATCTAAATGTAATGAGCCTCTTGAAAATATTAAGAGTTCACTTACCATTTGATCCATCTTATTAGATAAGATGAGGATTCAAACATTGGTTACATAATAGAAATGATTGTTTGCAACAGAAATCGATCCAGTTTCAGGAGTCTTATCTTCCCACAATATCATGTGAAAAAGAATTAGACAGTATCTGGGGTAAGACAATGGCTTACAACCAGTTGAGGATCCTTGTTTTAGTTGAAGTCTTGAATCCACTATCTCTGCTTAATTTTTACTTTTAATATGCGAAGTTCTGTTGCTCTGGTGAAAACAATACCTTTATATGAGCCTTGCTTTTTTGGGTGTTGTGTTGCTAACACAAACAGGAACTCATTTTAATAGATACGGTTTTGAGTGTCATAGTGTGTTTATTTTTATCTGAGACTTAATATATATGAGGAAAAATGCATATAATCTTAGCTATGACAATCAAATGCAGGTTGTTTTCCCTTGATGAGATTTTATTTCGAGGCCAAAGAGAGGATAATGTTTTGGTTACCTCAAGTTGTGACCACTCAATCCGTCTATGGCGGAAGGTAATGCTTGTATTATTAGGTTTTGGGCCCTTACCATAGATATAGTTAATGTTCATGCAATTGTTTACCTGGATCTTTTTCTGCAACTTTCATCACAAATATGAAAAAGCATGTGTGTCCTGTTATCTAGTTTTTGGGGGCTGCCATGGTTTAACATATGAGTGTCAACAAAAACTCCGTGAAATTTGATATACATAAGTTCTACCTTTTCTGTTCCCTGTAAGCTTCAGTATTCTGTGCTTATACTGGGTGAAAGAGTGAAATGTTTGTCAATGTCCTTGGTTTCTATGCATGCTTTTTTGTAACCTGTAGACTTTCTTATCTTCGGATGGCTGTAGGGATCTTGCCAACGATGTTTCAGGGGTCACAATGGCCCAGTTTTGACCTTGTCTGATAAATTGTTGGGTGATGGTAGCAGCAAAGTTCTGGCAAGTGGAGGAGAAGATGGTACTGTTCGACTCTGGTCCTTTGGCTCCAGTGGAAAACGAGGCCAGAAATCTCTGAAGGCAACACTATTTGGTCATGAGAAACCTGTAAATTTCATGGCAGTTGCTGGGTATGAGTTTTGGACAGACATATTATCTGTATTTACATGAAGCTCAAACCAACTTCTTATTTCTTGATAATTAATACGAAATCCATTTTTCTCTGGTTAGATGAAAAACCAGTCAACTTTGATTGAGGTATAGCTTTGTTAATCTGATTATGAATTTCTAGCAAATTTATTTTGGTATTATGACTTGATTAGTGAGTTGAACTGTATCATAATTGCCTAACCATCAATATATAATGGAAGTGATATAATTACCTCAGTGGTTATTTATTTATCTTTCAAGAAATGTTAAAGAGGAGAATTTAGCCAATGTCTTGTTAAAAGGAAAGAAAAAGGACTTGGGCGTTGAGTTTTAAAACTGTTTTTGACTAATATTATTATGCTTTAAGAGTTTTTTTTTTTTAAAAAAGGGAAGTTTAAGCTGTTTTGTGTTGTATTTCAGTAAAGATGTTGAAATCTTGAACTTGTTCATTGTTAAAACAAATAATGACTTAGCTAAGGACATGCTCTTGCAAATTGAAATACTTTGCATGGTTAATTATTTCCTTCAATTAAACTGGCTATGTTTTCTGTCATATATTTTTTTCAGGCATAAAACTTGTCTTCTGGTGACTATTTCAAGAGATTCTAAGGTGCTCGTTTTCCTTCTTATAAGATTCTACTTAGATATATCTATCATGTTTTAGTATTTTTTGGATAGTGCATAGTGCAAGTTCAGAAGAGAAGCTTCTAGAACCTTCTAGAATGCTCCATAGACATGTAGCACATTCTTGGAAACTCCGTGCGTGTCACTTTGGCGGGCCATGACAATAGGATCAAACCAAAAAATAAAAAATAAAATTGTTGGAGGCATAGGATGCAAAGTTGATATATAGTCCCATATAAGTGATGCTGTATATCAACTCAATAACAAGCCTCTTCTTTTCCTTTTTTATGTAAGGAGAGAAACTAAACATTGACCATTTATTTTACAATATCTGAAAATAATGTCATGGTTCTCAATTTTTAGTATGTGTAAATCATGTACTTTTATAATTGTATCATTCCCCTTTTTTTGGGTTGACTATTCTTTAACAATCATGAAGCTTCTGTAGGTAAGAGTTTGGGATACAACTACTTCATCCACTGTTCGTTCATCATGCTGTGTGGGAATGACGGGATTTCCTGGTGCACCTGTAAACATGAGATGCCATGAATCACTGGTGTATGTGGCTGCTGGTTCCTCTGTTATTGCTATTGATTTAAGGACGATGCAGAAAGTTTTCACTTCAGCAATTTACCAACCAAAATTGCACTCATTTGGGATTGTCCCTTCAAAATTCTTATTTTGTACTGGTGGTGATGGCAGGTAGGAGGAAAGAAAATAATCTACGAGTCTGATCTCTGAATAGAGTATCATTTACACAACTTTGTCCATTAAACAGTTTTGTCATGATTAAAATAAGAAATCTTCACTCATTCTTGTAGTTGGAATATCATTTGAACTGAAAGATGGATGTGTAAAGTAAGTTTTTGCTTGGTGATGCAGAGCAATGCTATGGGATATTAGGAGAAACCAGACAACAATGAAACCAGAACCAGTAGCTGAGTTGGATGGACATAGAGGGTCAGTGACTTTATTACACATGGATCCATATAAAATAGTTACTGGAGGCCCCGACGATCTGTATGTGAATGTTTGGGAGACCGAGACTGGGGTGTCAACAAATACCTTGAGTTGCTGTCTTACAGAGGAAGAAAGTTCTTACTCTGGCTGTGCTGCACTGGCTGTAGATGGTTGTAAAATTGTCACTGCCAACTGTGGTGAAGAGCAGGGGATTGTGCGCTTTAGGGACTTCAGCAATGCTATGTATCCTGCTGTGAAATATGAAGACGAGGTGCATCCTTCAAAGTTTTGGGATCCTCAATCTCAGGGTGATACTAATGGTTTAGGTGACTGATTAGCTTTGTTCTTGTATTTACAATTGTATTATCAAACTTTTGGGTAATATTATTCAATAATGGGTGACCTCTTCTAGAGTTAAATTTTGTAGTTTGCCTTCATTACCTTAATTAATGATTCATTTGCAATTTCTTCCCATAGAATTGGATGCTTGCTAAGATAACGGTGGTATGAAAATGTGGGGATATCAATAGCTGAAATTTCTAAACCTGCCAACTTCATTGTGACATATATTTTTCAAAAAGAAAAATTTGGAACAATGTTTTATCATTTTGTATGAAGCTTAGGCTCTTCTTTAATTTTCAAAGATTAACAATTACAAGTGTACGTTTTGAAAATTTCTTGCGGCAAGGTTTTTGATCATAATTTGTATACTTGTATTACTAGTATCTATTTAATTCATTAAAAAATTATGTCAATTGATTCTATTCCAATTGAAAAAAAAAAGACAAAAAAAATAAAATTAATAATAATAATAACAACTTCTCCATTCTCTTGTCGTCTTATGTTCCCTTTTCTTTGGGTTTAGAATTTAGAAATTAGAACCATTTCCTTGTTCCTGGATCCTTTTTACCCGGTTAAGCTGACTTTTTTTCCAGTTTTATTGGTGGCGACAGAGTGCTGGTAATGACTAATGCTCCATCGCCGAAACAAGTATCTTTTTCCTAATTCCTCATTTTTTTCATCCAAATGGTGCGGAGGTCAGACCCGTAAACTGTAGAGCCCAGAGACTCGCTCTATCTACTATCACTTGTCGGTCTCCGATCCCAAAAACCCAAGATGCCTGCCACCATTACCACTGTTATTGGTGGTGCTACCATCTCCTTCTTCATCCTCCTCATCACTACCGCCGCTGCCCCCCCAATCGTAGGCCTTGACTCTTTCCTCACTCATCAATACCGTGTCGATCCTCAAGCCTCCAATGACTCCTTTCTTTCTCTCCCCTCCTTCATCAAGAAATCCCTTTCTCTCTCCCATCCTCACCCTCACATCCCCTCTCTTATTTCTTCCCTCCTTTCTCTCTCACTGTCTCTCTCTGTTAATGTCCGACTCATCGGCGAATTTCCCTCCGATTCCTCTTCCTTTCTCTCTTCCTTTCTCGCCGCCTCTCAACCTTCCAACCACTTCCACGTTATCACTCCCTTCGATACCCATGGCCACCGTCTGGCTCTTAAACATTCACTTCACCTCGATGTCTCTCACTCCCCCTCTTTAGCTTCCAAGCTATCCCATGCAATTAAATCCGAGATCGCTAAAACCCCATCCAGCCTAAGAACCGCTCTTCTCTCAATTTCTTATACTTCCGTCGATCAGATTATTAAGCAGGACTTCGAAAAGGAAAAACCTGTTGAAGGAGTTTATGTATATATCTTCAATTTGGGTTCTCAATCGAAGCCTTATGCTTATAGTTATGGAGCTGGTGATTCTTCAGCAGCTTTTACTAAGTGTGTGGGGAGTTTTTGGACTGGGAAAGAGAGGTATGTCTGGATTGATATGGGTGCAGGACCTGTGGATTATGGGCCAGCTTTGTCAGGAGATGGGGTTTTACCAAGAGGGGAGTTTCACCCATTGGCGGCATTACACGGGCGACCTAAGTCCCAAAAGGCGTTGCTTGCTGACTTGGCATCATTGATTTGGAGTGCTTACCAGGTTTTTCTTGTGCCTTCTTTGAGAATTCCTGTTACTTTTGAAAATTCATTGATAGTTCAGTTCATACATGTATATGGGTCGGAGGGTAAGGACACACATGGGTTGGATTGGGAATCAATTAAGAAGACGTTTATGGATGAGACTAATGATAACGGATTATTGTTGGGTGATCAGTCTTTGAGTTTTAGGACTTATGAGTTGCAATATGAGGTGTGCCCAATTTGTGCCTTTGCAATCTCAAGGTCACTTAATTCATATACTTCAAGGTTCTTGTTCGATAACTATACTTTGATTGCAAGCGAGTACTTGGACTCGAAGCGTCTGCATCAAATATTATCTGATTCAGCTGAGGAGTTCAGGAAAGCAGCTGGAGTGCCTGCGGAGGATTTTGGTAGGGTTCTTCCTGTTTATGTTTTTGACTTGGACTATAATGCACTTTTGTTGCTTGATCGATATCATCAATCTGTTGCTTTCAAGGATATGGTTATTGCTGTGAGGACAAAGAATACGCAGACTGTAAGTGACTATAACTGTAATGGTCGTTATGTATTTACACAGACGAGGGAGCTTGAGCGCCCACTTGTTGGATCCATCCTACAGAGTATGTGGGGAGTTTCCCCAACCCATTTGTCATGGAGCCCAAGGCACAATGATACATTGGTCGATTACACATGGAGCATAGGGCAGACTCCATTCGGGCCATTCTCAGAGATTCCAACTCTGTCATTTGTGCAGAAGGATGCAGCAAGGAGAAATGTACTTTTGACATTGCTGAATTACAGTATATCAAATGCTATCCATATTCTTGAGTCCATAGAAACACATGGTGGAGACAACAACCTCTTCAAGCGAAATCAGCATGCTGAGTTTGTGAAGAGATGGAACCTGTTCAAGTACAAGCTGGACAAAGTAGTCTCTGCAATGTCTCATTTGGATTATGAGATGGCTTTGTTTTACTTAAGGTCTTCAGATCATGATTTGTATGCCTTCCACTCTATTATCTATCATGCCTCCCAAGAGATAGGGGCATCCCTCGTATGCTTTAGAGACCCTCCTTTCCCCTGGGCTTCAATTTCAGTTTCTGCAGTGGGTTTTCTTGCTCTCTTTTATGTTTATGCAAAAAGGGATAAACTTTTCAGAAATAAGAGAAAGCAATTTTGAAGCTCTTGAGAGAACTCTGTTTTTGTATAATCTTAGAGGCAATGCAACACCTGTATCATTGTACCAGAGCTATGTCACTTTGTCAAACTTAGTTTTAAAAATTGACAGCATTTCCTGCTTTCTTTGAGCCATTCCTCATTTTCTATTTGGCAAAGCCGTTGTTCAATTTGTTATGTAGACTTTTCTTTCTTTCTTTCTTGGATTTTTAGTTTAAGTTGATAGACTTACCAGATGCAGCTTCTCTCCATAAGCAGGTTGACATATATGGAATTTTCTTTTTAAAATTTAGGAAATCATAATGCTGGAAAGGAAATAGGTGCTCTCAATTTCTTGTTGCTATTGATACATTAACTTTAAAACAAGTCATGTTCGAGTATTTAAATAAAATATTCTTAGCAAAAAAAAAAAAATTATTTATTACACAATAACACATATATAAAGTTAAATAAACACAATTTGAACAACATGTTTAAACTTCAGTTAAGCTGGCCTTGAACTCGAACTTATTCAAACTCACAAGGCTTAATTTAAAACGTCCCTAATGGGGAAAAATGGTGGGAAGGACGGTGGTGCTTCCAATGGGTGCATTGAATTTAATAGTTTCAGCAGCCAAATAAAAATGTAGTACTATACAGAATAGTTACCCAATGAAAAAGGTAGGGTGAGATCATTTTCTTTTGCTAACTCTATAAATTATTTGATCCATGCAACATGTTCCTGGAGGTCAATGGGGTGCATCATTATTTTCTAATCTACAAAGGAAACCAATTTATGTTACACAAAATTTAAAAGAAAATGAAAAAGGGACTCGTATTAACAAGAACTGCACCACAAATTTTCAAGAGTGAAATTGAGATTCCCACAGCTCCTTTTCTGATGAATTCTCTGAATAAGAGTCTCCAGGTCATCTGCACATGTTGGCTAATTAGCAAAAGCATGTCTTTAATGGGCTTGTTCCATACAATATATAATCATCCCTGTTCGCAAGATAGAGCGAAGTTCTCTTTCTTGTAATTCTAACCTATCTGTGCGAGAGTTACAGACAAATGGGACACCAACAATTCCCATCATAAAAGATCCCACCATACTCATCCTCACTAAGTATCTGGGGCTGTTGATCCTGTATGTCATCTGTGCCAGTTTCATCCCCGGATATGTTCGAATTCTTCTCTACTAATTCTCTAAATACAGAAGATCGAAGAAGGAGACCGAGGGCTGTGGGAGAAGCTGATTTATTGCTGGAGTTGAGAAGTGTTTTCTGTTGGAAAATATTTTGCTTTTGAGGGGATTGCAAGTAATCTGAGTTAAGAAGATCAGTATTATGGAAGAACAATGGTTTAGGCTCTTCAGTAGGAGTATAGTTAGATAGGGATGTCTCTATCAGTGGCTCAGTGACTAGTTGTTGTTCATGTGTGTTGGTTCCTGGGATGTTTCCTCCTGCAGGCTTTAACCACCTTATATAAGTACTCAAATCAAAGTTGGTCACAGCATTGATCCCTCTGTACTCAATGGCAGCATTGTCATATGCACGAGCAGCTTCCTCTTGAGTACCTGTAACAATTAAAGACACTTAATATGGAAAATCAAGAACTCTGCACAGAAGTGAGCTTATCATATTCGAGGAAAGTGCAAGGATTAGTGACTATGTAACTTACTGTAAGTACCAAGGTAGAGATATTTGTTTCCAAAAACCCTCCCTATCCTAGCTTCCCATCTACCATTGTGATGGTGCCTGCAGAAATTTTACCCAAGTCATGTTAGGAGGCTTTTCACCATCACACGAATTGGTGATATTTTTGAAGTCAGATTCATGATATTATCAGGGAAATCACCTTGCAACTCCTCTGTACTTAGACACACCTCTTGAAAAGCCACTGCTCTTTCTGTGACAAATGAAAAATCCAAACTATTTTAGTTAGATGAAGCTCGAAATACGGATACAGCTGTACATAAAAGCCTGTCCTTATTTATAAAGATACAAGTAGGCATACCTTCTTAAAGAGGACAAATACTCCTCTTTAGTCACTGTTTGCATTATCTCAATCTCTTTCTCATAATCTGATATCTGTTGAATTATAAAAAGTCTTAGATGGATCCCCTAATTTCAGTAAAGACGTTAGCTATGCATTGATACTGAAGTGGTAGCTAGTAATATTCTTACCGGGAAGTTCGTGAAAGTTGATATCCCCCAGTACTTAAGTGCAGCTAAATCGTATGCTCTTGCAGCAGATTCTTCTTCATCATAAGCACCTAAAATGTTGTTAGAGACAACTTTCAGTTTATGATCATGTTACAGAATGAGTTTGGGAGAAAGGGAAACCTTGATTTGGTAGTGGAAAAAGATATACTCACCAAGGTAAACTGTTGAGTTACAGTTACAATGATTGATTCGAATCCATAGTCCAAAGGAGTTGGAGAAAAACTTCACACGTCAGTATCATGGAAATGTTAAAGAAGAAAATAAGAAAACATTCATAGAAACAGTGAACTTAAAACAAAATTCTACCTTGCTTCCCTTTCTTCTTCTGTGTTACGTTCCAAGAAAGCTTATCCCACAAGTGAGCTTCAAATCGACCTGTCCATCTATGTCTGTTCAGTTACGGTTCAACTTTAGTCAGTATCTGAAACAGAAGTAGTTGAAATCTGTGTGTTAGACAATCATAGAACTATGAGGTTCTTCTTAAGACCTGCTGACACCACGAAATCTTGAACTTCTCTTGACAGTGTTGGCAGTAGAATTTTGATCAACTTGTTGTGCCAACTGCTTCTGATTTTGATTGCCATCAGAATTGGATGCAACTGCAGCAGGATCTCTTCGTCGTCTTTTAACACACCGAGTTCCCTGTGTATCATCATCTGCCACGCAGTCCTTACGCCTTGCCATGCTCTCTTCGTTCTTTGCCATTCTCATTGCCATCTCTTGAATTGTATTGTTGTTCTCCCAATTTGTTTCTTCCTCTCTATCTATGGTTGTTTTCTTTCTTAATTTTGCATGACTTGGTGGAAAGTATAAAGTCCATGTATTTATATATGTGTATTTCTTTTGGAATTGTTATGCTTTTTCTCTATAGATACAACTAATTGAAGTTAAAATCTAGGGACACGATGATTTCAAGGAAATTTACTGTCAAATTTATAATGCCATAAACTGTTTGCCAGCCCAAACATCCAAACGTTCATTGTCTCATGGTCTTTGATTTATACTTCATATTCGCCATCAACAACAATCAGCAAATAAAGAGGGAACAAATCAGGTTCAGACTTTCAGATGCTTTGAAGCTGACAAGTAATTTATTTAAACACAAAATATGCATGTTGGCATGTGGTGAAAGGTAATAACTTAGAATGCTTTTGCCTTTTGTTTTATGAGAAAAGAAAAGACAGAGATGGAATAGTTTTGACAAGCATCTACTTAACAACTTGATATTTGATCATACACTTTTGTGTTCAAGTATTCTCTTGGATTCTTCATCCAGTTTGTTTTACTTTGGTCCTTGCATGAATGAGTGATATTCTTCCTGCCCAAGTTGGAAACTGCTTGAGGGCAGGAATGAAGTTTGTTTCCTTCACGGTAGCGCTAATCGACGGTGTTTTCTATGGAATCTGCAGATAAAATATTCCTCTCATCCTGTATTACTTAGACAGCTACATTGGTACGTGGCATTAAATGTCATATTTGCATTTGGATTATTAGATTATATAGTAGGATTTGATCTCATTACTTGCATCTGGGTTATGCCGTATTGAACATTAACCTGCTGTGAAACAACAGGGATTGAAAGTATAAAGTTTTTTTGAAAATTGGACAACTGTTTTGAAATTCAATAGGAAGAATATGCTTCATCTCATAGGAAACCAATCAGCTGGAGTAGCAGGGTTTTGAAGCTAGAACTCAAACACACCTGTCAAACTTTGCTTATAGATGGATGAATCTTAAATTTATTATTATTTTTTTCTACGAGTATCTCCACACTTCACACTCTTTGGATGTAAGCTTAATCTCATATGGGATTTGTGGATGCCCCTTTCTAAAAGTTTTTTTTTGCGGGCACGAATATATGACATTGCAGAAGCCCCTCAATCGCTAAGCTCACGCGTGTCTTATAACTTGAAACACATCTTGTTGGGTTTGATGATTCTTTAGTAGAATGACTTACAAGTGAAATTGAAAAACATATTTCTAGGTATGTGGTACTCACTCTCCAAACACAGCTAGAATTTTTCAATAAGTGGTTTTGTTGCTTGGTAGGGTTAGAAAATGCCTTCATCTAAAATTGGGGGATTTGTAATTATTTCTAGTTGTGTAGTTCATAGAGCCAATGAATCTTTTACAAACTATTTTTTTATTTTTATTACAAGGTAATTATGGTAAGATATTAAAATAATATTTTAAAATCTCACCTACAGTTAAATTTTTGGATGAAATAATTCTATTGGTATCAAAATATAAGTCCGAATGATCTAACCAGAACTAAATAAATATTATTACAAGATATGTTAAGATATGAAGATTCATTACTCGTATCTCACCTAGCAGGTCAATTTTTGAGATTAAATTATTCTTTTTTGATTTAATATTCAAGTATTAGGATTAGATGATCAAGAGTTCAACCATTATAATCACTCATTCAAATTGATTAAGTACATCAAGGATAACCTATATTCTACATCAAACTTAGGAAAACAAAATGGAATGCTCACACAGACAAAAAAAATTGATTAAATAGTGTTATAGTCATTTTTATACTGATATTTTGATGTTATAGAAAATTTTGATATTATACCATTGTTTTTTATATTTTATAAAAGATATTATACTATTTTTAATATGCTGATAATACATGTTTTCACATTATCTTATTAATTCTCTCTTATTTTTTCTAAACTCATTAATCATATATTATTATTAATTTTTAAATTTCTCTTTTCACTTACGTCCACCCAAGAGTTTCGTATACTTATGTTTCAACATTTCTCCTCCTTGCGGCTCTCTGGTTTCAAACGTGGGGATAAAAAGAGAGTGGCATTGCAGAAAAGGAGAAGATGAGAATGGGATCACATTTTGAGATTTTATTATTTTCTTAAAAAATTATAAAAGAAAAGTTTCATGCTCTTATGTTTTCAAAAATGAATAAAATAACAGAAAGACACACATAATAAGTTTCATTACTTATTATTTCACATGATCATTGATAATTAGAAATGGCGCAATGACAACCCTTTATCTAAAAATAGATTATTAAAAGTTGATTTTGTCAAAATAATAATAATAATAAGATTTATATAAAATATGAAATAAAACTAAGCTTATATGTAATAAATCTTTATACCTACTAATTAATAATTTAAAAAAAAAATCATTAGAGTATTATAATATTAGAATGTTGAAATTTGTTACAAGCTTATCAAATATACACTAGACTATAGAAATTTTATTACTTGAATATATATTTTCATATAATATATTAATAGAGTCTAACAAATAATTTCTTATTTATTGGCATAAAAGACAACCAAAAAAAAAAAGTAGAAATTTTAAAAGTAAATTTTAAAGCTTAAAATTTAAAAAGTAACTTTATTAATAATTTTGTTAAGTATTATAATTGATTTGTCACGAGTATATTCAGGGAGACCCTAGGATTCGAATCTTTGTCAGTTTTAAAGATTGTAATTTGTTTATCACTGCGATTAAAATAGATAGTAATTTTAGAAATAATAAAGATCCATTTAATTGTTCTAGAAAAAAAAATAATAATAATAGGTGTTTGTTAAATTTAGGGGGAGGACTCTACTTTTGTGATATAGATAATTTCATGCATAAAATGTACCATAAGAGTCTTGTTCCATCCAATTAGCGCTTCCCACGTACACAATACGAAACCACGTGGTCCACCTCCTCTTTCCTCGTACTACAACCCTAAAGTCGATTTATTCTTATACTGCGGTCGACAGTGGACCTGCCCGCACCATAACATCTCCTAAGTTCGCGCCACAAGCTGGGGTGCGTATTGCGCACCGTCTTCCAATTTCCAATTTTCAATTTTCATATATACCTCCATTCCACTCATCCACATTTTCGTTTCACTCTCTGCACACTGTAGCTCGGTTGTGCTCGCTGCCAACGTTTGTTGTTGGTTCTTAAATTCGGCGATGACGGATGGCCACCTTTTCAATAATATCTCCCTTGGAGGCCGAGGAGGCACTGTGAGTTTCATTTATTTTCTCTTTTCGACTTTTAAGCTTGATTTTGGTGTTAATTTTTTTCCAGGGATTTGGTGAAATGTGGGTTTTGATTGCTCCTCTGAAACCCTAATTTATTGTGATTTGGCAAGCTTAATAATTTATTTTCTATAAAAAGTTGCCAGAGGTATTTTTATGTACAAGTTTTTGAGCGCGTGACTGATTGATTACTTTGTCTTTCCGTGAGGAAACCCTAACTCCATTTTATCGAATTTGATGAGTTTTTTTTTTTCCTTCTCTATTACGGCCTGGAATTTTTAATAATTTGGTTTCTTATGCTGTGAAGAACAATGGGAAAGAATGTAAAGTGCGAGTGTTAGGATGGTTGTCTGTCTTGTCAGCTTCAAAACCTTAATTAGTATCAGCAGATATCCATACTTTGTGCATTTTTTAAAACATCAATTTGTTTTCTGTTATTTGACTTTAGTCCGTTTGGCTGCTTGGAAATGTGGGTATACAGATAATTACATAAATTTATGTTGAATGGCCTCTCCCCCCAACCATTTGTAATCCCAAGTGATTCTGTTTGATTATCTTATTTTTATAATATCCACTGACAAAAAGGCTATCTTTTTTTTCTTTTGGAAACCATCTGATCATGGTTTGCATTAGGCTATTTGCCAAATCATTGAAGTCTTAATTCACAAACGATCAAATTTATCAAGTTCATTGCACGATACCTATATTCTTATGAATTAAACTCAGTAACTAATATAACTAATGATATAATTTGAGTGCAGAATCCAGGACAGATGAAAATATCTTCGGGAGGGATTTTATGGAAGAAACAGGGGGGTGGTAAAGCAATTGATGTTGATATATCTGACATCCTCGGAGTGACATGGATGAAGGTTCCAAGAACAAACCAGCTTGGTGTTCAGATCAAAGATGGGTTGAACTACAAGTTCACTGGGTTCCGCGACCAGGTTTCCCTCTATGTCACACTCTAATGCAAGCTTACAGTAGCATATATTTTCTGAATCAGGGAAAATGTTTTAAGTATCTACTGGACTTAGTTGTCAAAGGAATGGCTAGGTGAAACGTGCAACATGGTGCTTCACAATGGTGCCTTGTTTGGGTTCCGGTGAGGCACAAGACTTGTGCCTTGTGCACTTTCAGTAAAAGGGAAAAAAATTCAAATTTTCAGCTTTAGAAGTCGCATTTAGTATATTTAGAGTTAATGATTTTGAATTCGTCCAGAGGAGAGAAAGAAAAAGTAATATATATGGAACAAGTAATTGAGAAAATAAATATTAGTTAGAGACTAGGAAAGGAATCTAAATTTTGCAGTTATATGTAGATTAGGGTTTTGAAGCTAGCGAATAAGGTAATTAGAAAAGAAATCAAAATCAAAGAGTTAATAGATTGGGAAAGACATCAAAAATAGAGAATCCACACATCACGGAACAAAGGAAACTAGAAATAAGTAAATAATGAAAGAAATCAAATTTTAAATTAGGAAATAAATGAATACTTAATGCAGCTTTTGCTTTTATATGTGTGGCTTTTTGTGCTCTACTTTTAGATACTTGTGAGTGTTTTTGGATGAGTAGTTAATATGGAGATGAATGTTTAGGTTTTAGACTCACACATACACACTTAATTACTCTTATTTTCTTTATTCTTTTTTTTTTCTTTCTCCCATTTTTATTTCTTTTTGTAAAGAGGAAGAAGTAAATTCTATTTTCTCTACTCTACTATTTACTACTTACTATGGCGACGAAAAATCAAATTATCACTATATTTATTCCTTTTTCTACTTCTTCCAAGATCTAGTCGCCACCGGAGCCACAAAGGACTATCTAAATGGATTCTTTTCTGTCGATAAGCCCCAATTGAATCATAGGAATTAAAAAAAAAGGGTTCTTTTTCTTTCATATATTTATAGTTATTATCGTCAATTCGTTTATTTTGAAGCACACATATTGATGCAGGACCAATTGATACTTTAATCGAAAGGCACAATATTATTTCATTAAAAGCTTTCTAACAATGTAGAACTAGGGGTCATTATGTAGACTTCCTGAAGAACCCTAATGTCATAAAAGGTAAATCTAGAGTCCTAATAAAAAAGGAAACCCTAATGACAAAAAGGATAAATCTAGAGTCATAATAAAAAAGGAAACTAATAACTCCTAATAATACTACTAATTTATCCCTAATTCTAATATTACATAATTCAAATACAATTAAATCATAAATCCTATTACTATGTTCTCCATCATGTATACATACTTTGTGTTGCTGCATTGTGTTCTGGACTCATGGAAACTTTTGATTTTGGGCCTAAATTCAACATCTATGTGAATGTGATTTTATCAATTTGTAGAGCTACCATAACTTGTAGGTTCTATAAAGCAAGTGCCTTGCATTAAGGAGTCGCTTCTCTCACCTTTGCACCATTTGACTAGGCTCCATGAGACCTTGGTGTCAGAGTGCACCTTGCTTCTTAATCAACTATGCTGCAGTAAGATTGTTCTGATAGAAATTGTGAAAAATGTGATTATTGTTGAGAATATTGTAGCTTAGTATCTACTTATACGCCTTAGACAGTGCATGTCATATGGTGTAATGAATCCCCAGAGCTCAGGTATCTACTTATATTTTCATTCCTAAACATTTAGAAGTGAATACTCAACCATGCTTTCTTATCTTGTCTTTTGTAGGATGTAGCAAGTTTGACTCTTTTTTTCCAAAATACTTGTGGGAAAACTGTAGTGGAGAAGCAGCTCTCTGTTAGTGGTCGTAATTGGGGAGAAGTTGATTTAAATGGTCAGTGTTATGCATTTAATTCAAGATTTTTGATTATCGCGGTTGTTCTTTGTCTACACATTCTTTGTATCATGTATCTCAGGCTCCTTTCATCTTTGATTCTCAATTGCAATACTCCCAAAAAACTTTAGATGTTTGATAAAACATGAAATTGGGGGAACATTTAATTTGAATTTAGTTGGAAATGTCACATTTTTCTGTAGCAGTGCACTTTAATTTGTTATCTTTTTGCTGATCAGGAAAATCGATATCTGGAGGTACTTGATTATTAATTTTTGGGGTATATGTTATGTCCTTAATGGATCATAGTATTTGCGTGATTTTTCTTTTGGGTTTGTTAAAGATACTGAATTTTTTAATGCAAGTATTTGAAGAAAACAAGTTACTAATGTATCTATTGTAGCTGAATTTTTCTTCCTGTTTCTTTGTCCTTCACTTTTCTTAGATCCAAGAGAGCCTCAATAGTTTTATTGTTTGATGAGGGTAATTTGGCAGCCTGAATTCTGGATATAGTTCCTTGCATTGAGAACAGTGCCTTTATTTATTTGTGTGATTGTTTCTGAAACTTCCTTTTCCATCTCAGGGAATATGCTGACTTTTATGGTTAGTTCAAAGCAAGCTTTTGAGGTATCTTTGGCCGATGTTTCACAAACACAGCTTCAAGGGAAAAATGATGTAATTTTGGAGTTTCATGTGGATGACACCACTGGCGCAAATGAGGTCAATAGGTTATACCATTTTTTTTCTCTGAATGAATATAAACAGGTTCACTGTATGTGGTTCATGGCTTCTTGCTAGGACACTCTAAACTATACCTTAGTGTTAATTATTTTAATATTTACACTTTTCATACTATTGTTCTCTGAGAATATTTGTGTTCTGGTCTCAGAAAGACTCATTGATGGAGCTGAGCTTTCACATACCTAATTCTAACACCCAATTCGTTGGTGATGAAAATTGTCCTCCTGCCCAGGTGAATTTGATCAAATGATTTCTTTTGGGCATTATTCATGTTAATGTTGTGCTTACTAATGTTGTGTCAGCTACATTATATAAGGTTTTTCGCGAAAAAATTATGTCAATGGCTGATGTTGGTGCTGGAGTGGAAGAAGCTGTTGTTACTTTTGAGGGTATTGCAATCCTGACGCCAAGGTGTGTTTTTGATGCAGACATGGGTGTGCAATTGCATGTTAGAATCGTGTCTGATTACTTATCTATTCCTGTTCTGCTCATAGTGCCTATTAGTTTCGTTTTTCTACTTTTTTTCCTCTCATTACACATAATGTTTGTCTAATACAAGTATTTATTTTTTACAGGGGACGATACAGTGTTGAACTTCACATGTCATTCTTGCGGCTTCAAGGACAGGCTAATGATTTCAAAATTCAGTACAGCAGTGTTGTCCGCCTCTTTTTACTGCCTAAGGTTTCTTTTCCTCTCTAACTCTTGTCTTCCTCATATCTGTTTTATTTTTCAGTAAATTCTATAACCAGCTATTCTTGACATACTTTTTGAATACAACTTTATCAATTCTTGTTATCTGTATTTGCAGTCTAACCAGCCACATACCTTTGTGGTTGTTACTCTTGATCCACCCATCCGTAAAGGGCAAACATTGTACCCACATATTGTGTTGCAGGTATGATGGCTTCATTGAGCTTAGAGTATATATATTTGCTTTCTTAGATTTACTTTCTTAGATTTACTTACAGGTTCTCTTTTCTCTTCGAACAGTTTGAAACTGACTATGTTGTTCAAAGCACCTTGTCAATGAGTGAAGATATTTTGAGTACTAAGTACAAGGACAAGTTGGAACCATCTTATAAGGTACTCATTTTCCTTTTAACATAAAACCCATAGATCTACTGTTCTTCATAAAGTACCGAGTATATGGGTACACAAGAAGTGCAGATCCATTTCTTTTATACATAATCTGTGTAAGGTTTAAAGGAAAGTTCAGCTTAAGAAAATTGTTTGAACAATAAAGCCATGGTTTCTCTGAACAATCAGGGGCTCATTCATGAAGTGTTCACCACAATATTGCGTGGCTTGTCTGGTGCCAAAGTTACGAAACCAGGAAAGTTCCGTAGCTGTCAGGACGGTTATGCTGTAAAGTCATCTCTGAAAGCTGAAGATGGAGTTCTGTATCCACTTGAGAAGAGCTTCTTCTTTTTACCGAAACCTCCTACCCTTATTCTTCATGAAGAGGTATAAATTGAAACCATGCCTTTGTCTCATTTAACTGTAGCAAATCACATTGGTTACAACTTGAGAGGGTGATCTTTTCTTATCCTTCCTCAACAAGATTGACTACGTGGAGTTTGAGAGGCATGCTGCTGGTGGCTCAAACATGCACTACTTCGACCTTCTTATCAGACTAAAAACTGAGCAAGAACATCTCTTTCGAAATATCCAGAGGAATGAATACCACAATCTATTTGACTTCATCAGGTTAAATAAGTTTCTTTCTGTATCTTACTGACAAATTTGTTGTTCTATTGTTATTAAAATCTTACCTTTGGTCTGTCCATACAGCGGAAAGGGTCTAAAAATTATGAACTTGGGAGATGTACAAGCTACAGAAGGTGTGGCTGCTGTTCTTCAGAATGATGTTGATGATGCTGTGGATCCACATCTTGAGCGCATCAGGAATGAAGCTGGTGGAGATGAGAGTGATGAAGAGGTGGCTGAATATCATTTCTTTTCTTTAGTAGTTATGCTGTGCACTACAAATGTCATTTCACTGAGAGAGCAGAACTTGTTTTCTGCCTCCAAGGCTCCAATTATTTTAAATTTTTTGAAATATCTCACTAGATGGAATTTAGAATCAATGAATTAGGTTATTCATGTCCATACAACCCCGTCAATCAATGAATTAGGTTATTCATTTCCATACAATCCCATCTTCTTTGGATGGTTTTTTCTGAATCTCTACTATTATATGCACCTGTATTTTTGTGCATCTGTGTGATGAACATTTGATTCGGTGTGGAAGTCATTTTTGTTTGTCCTCTTGTGCTGCTGTTTTTACTTTTAAAACATATTTGGTCTTTTGGCCTTTCCACCCATGTTCAAGGATTGTAATTAAATAATTGTGAATATTTTCAGGATGAAGATTTTGTTGCTGACAAAGATGATGAAGGTTCTCCAACTGATGATTCTGGGGAGGATGAATCTGATGCTAGTGGCAATGGCAATGAGAAAGAGGCAAGAATATTTTGTCTCATTTCCTGATTTTTCCAAGGAGACACTCACTTTATATAATCACTTGTGAACTATTTTTAAGCTTTGGTGTATTTCACATCTTATCAATGGCTCTTTTCAGAAGCCCGCCAAAAAGGAATCCAAAAAAGAAACATCTTCTTCTAAGGTGTCTACTTCTAAAAAGAAACATAAAGATGGAGATGACGATGGCAAAAAGAAAAAACAGAAGAAGAAAAAGGACCCAAATGCACCGAAGAGAGCACTGTCTGGTTTCATGTTCTTCTCACAAATGGAAAGAGAGGTGGACTTTTTGTTGTATGTTATTGGTTGCATGGTTATGAATATGTTTTGGTACTTCCACTTTGGGGAAGATAATAATAACATATGGAAAGGTAAGGCTGTCAGGTTAGGTTCATGAAGAATTTTGTAAACAATCAGGTTATAAATAATCTGAGACCAACAATGTGGACATACAGCAATCACCATTTAAAACCTGACACTAACTTGTCACAAGATAAACCAGACACACTGTGTCAGCAAACTTTGTTTCTGAACTGATGTTGTGAACTTAACTCCGATTTCACATTTTATCTCTAGAAAAAGAGTAGTTGCTAATGTCATTGCCCCGACTGCAGAACCTGAAGAAAAGCAATCCTGGGATTTCATTTACGGATGTGGGAAGAGTACTTGGAGAAAAATGGAAAAAGATGTCAGGTATGGTTGATTTCTGATCTTGGTTGTTTTATACTCTACCATTTTGGTGCATCATGATTCAGTTTGCATTTTGCAGTACTTGGTTTTTGAAAGTTGTTTTGTTTGCTTAATCGTGCAGTGGAGGAGAAGGAACCATACGAGGCAAAAGCTCGTGCAGATAAAAAACGTTACAAGGATGAGATCAGTGGCTACAAGAATCCCCAACCAATGAACATAGATTCAGGAAATGAATCTGGTAGCGCATAGATTGTGATCTTATCAAAGCAGATCCCATCAGTTCCCGTTCAAGTGCTACTTTAATCAGCACAATATAAGCATCTTGGTTTGTTATTTAGCAACTAATGCAATTTTGCATATTTTCTGAACATACTTGTCAATTGCTGAATGAGATCAGCTTTGCTTTACTATATGTTGCCTCGTTAGGCTATGGAGTTTCAAGCATAAGCTTCTTCTAGCGGCTGGGAGGTTGTTATTAATTTTGAGATATTATATAAAAAAACTGGGAGGTTGTTACTAATTTTTTTCTTTCAGAATGTTCAATGTGTTCATGAGATCCAGCAAAATGCAGTTATTAGTACCAAATGACATTTAGATAGGAGAAAGGAAATAAGAGTTTGAAATGTGCGTCAACTGTAAAGTCCCTCTGTAACATTGGTTTTTTTTTTAACAAATTATTTTTGGACACTTAGTTGAAACAATGTATTTAGAATTTCTTTTTACCTTTAATGTAATAGTCAGTTACTGTTCTAGTAACATAAATAAATAATTTATTAAAGTATTTTAAATACTAACAATTTATTACATCACAAACACTTGCCAGATTGTTACATTTGGAACTATGTGAATAGTATTTAGAAACATTACATTACAGAAGAAAACCCAAACCCAAAACAAGTTTAGATGTGGGAAAAAGTAATTCAGAACAAGATTGCAGTACTTTTTCAATTCTATTGCTTGAGAAATATAACAACAACAACAAAAAAAAAAAAAACAGATTTTGTGAAGTACTAAAAAAATCAGTAACCAAGTGAGCTCACAAATTAGGTCCTTTTGAAACTTTCCCCAATCCATCTTATTTACTGCCTCTCATCATTCCCAGTCTCTTTTTTTTCTCTCTCTATACACATAAAACCCACCATGATTCCCAAAAATGCACCAAGTATAGTGCATGGTGCATCCTAAATCATAGAGGACTAAAATTTTGCTTTGAATCCCATTGATTTCCTTTTTGTTTGTTTCTTGTTTAACAAGGTTTACCAGCAACACAATTGAGTGAACCAGCAAATCTTGTAAGCCTAGTCACATACTGCCCAGGCTTGGCAGTTATCAGGTAAAATTTGGAAAAAGGCTTCTTAGCAAAAGGTGCCCCGGATGGAAGAAATGTTGCCCCATTCATCAATAGGTCCATGGATGTTGTCCACCTCCAATTCCTCCATTCTGATTCTGGTGCATAATCTCTGTGGACAATCTGTAAGATATTTCATCACAAAATTGAATCAGACCCATAATTGAATAAAGAGACTTTTAATTACAAATGTGTGTGTTTGTAAACTTTACCTCCTTTGCAGCAGGGTTATTTGGAGCAATGAAGCGATTGCCCTCACTAATAATTGTAGGGTGTGAGCTACCACCAATGGCATACATAAGCCAATGTGTGTAGTCGTTGTTAACAACATGGAAAAATCCCCATCTGCATCTTGGCATCCTTTGTACCAATCCTTTCCCAAAATGGTTAAATGCCACTGTTATTTGCATTATCTTATCGCCTTCAAAAAGATCACTGGCACCAAAAAGCATCACCTGCAGACATATATAAATATGCAGAGTCATATGCTAATTCTTTCTTAGTTGTCTTGAGCTGATTCAATTCATGAATATATATATATAGTAATGTAACTTACATCGTTATGATGTGTCAAGTGGCAGTTTGAGATGGTAATGGCTGTGGAAGCTTGAATGACATCAATGAGCCCATCAGCACAATTAAACATGGAAATATGATCAATCCAAATGTTGGATGCTCCGAAAATGGAAATCCCATCTCCATCACTGCGTGTTCGGGTACCAATATGATCCACGGAGTCCCTAATAAGACCACCTTCCTTAGGGACAATATCATGAATGTGAAGCCCATGAAGGATAACATTCCTAACAAATTGTATGGTAATTCCAGCACCATAAGCAATGTGAACATTGGCTCCACGAGCATCAATGGTCTTGTCTCCTGCCATCAACAGCTCCTGTTGCAACCTGATGATCATGCTGTGACTGAATATGATCCACAAAGGTTCCTTCTGGATCACGGCATGGCGGAGAGTTCCTGGTTTTGGGTTAACCATATCATTATCTGAGGGATCAGTGACAACATAGATTCTACCAGCAGCTCCTCCTCTTGCATTTCTGCCAAAGCCTTGGGCACAGGTAGCTAATTTCTTGCGATCACTTTCCCATCTGCTATTACAACGCCAACAACGGTCAATTGGGTTGGTGGCCACACATGGTCCTTTGTATTTCTTTAGGTTCCTCCTTGTGCTGTTTGTCCCATCTAAGACCCTGCAATGTACCAAAATAAAAACAGAATGTTAAGCTTCATTTTCAAAACCACATGTAAATATATTTGAGAAACAGATTACTTCTAAAATGAATATATGTATTGGATTACATACCGGTGAACATGTGCATTGAATTCACCAGTGACGTTCAGAGGGTCTGAAACATAGGATGCAAGAGCAGCTTCATGTGCTTCGTGAGCTTGAAGCCTCAGGAAATCATCATATTCACCAATGCCAGCCTGAAGGCATGGAATTGTAACGGCGAAAGCAATGAGGAAGATCAAACTAGGCTTAATTGCTGCCATCTTTTGTTTGCCTTAAATATTTTCTATTTCTTTCTCTCTCTCTTTTTTTTTTTCCTGTGTTATTATAACTTGTGGATATGGTACAAATAGATATGTACTGTGGGTACTTTTTTTAATTTTTTTCCTCCTGGATGAAATGGCAGGAAGGGGAAGGTCTATGAATGTGAGCCTTTGGTACAAAGGGACCAGACCTTTCCAGACCAAGCCAATTAAACCAAGGCTAAGTTTTAAGCACACAATAAGGCTTGGTCCAATTTATTAACTGGGAGAAATGGCTGATTAAATAGGAACATACATGGGCCTGAAATATAGGAGCATAGAGAAAGGGGAACCATTCTCTATCTAATTAACGGTTTTACAAATTCATCAAAAGCTTTACTAAGAAAAGGGTAACAGAAGTAATGGCCACCATTGTTTTGACCCTTTAAACACCACGTCCAAACACCACCTTTCACTCATTTTATTGCTGCAACTGATCAATTAATTACATTTGTTTTTTTTAGCTGAGCAATTAATTTGACTTTTTCCCTTTTACAATGACTAAATTTAGAACCTTTTTTTAGCCAACCATGCTGTATATGTATTACAAAGATAAGAGGAGCTTCTATTGTTTGGTTCAGGGTCAACAGGGCTTTACATTCCCTTGGAAAAGGCTGTAGCAAGTTCCCCAAGTCTAAAATTTGGAGAAGGATTGCTCTGCTATGATAAAGTTTCCCCACATGATTGTTGGAGCTGACAGCCTTGTTACCCAAACAATTTTCACTTTCCTTATTTTAACTACTAAAGTGAAAATTGAAAACTAATTAGATACAAAAAAAGAAGAAGTTTGCTAAATAACATGGGAGTTAGTGACGAATGCATTCTGTATATGTCTGAAACTAAAAAAAAATAGCTTATATTAATGTATAGCAAATGGTAGTTGCCATCAGCTAGCCTAAAACTCCTCTTGATCTGTCCGAAATTACTCCTATAGAACTTTAATTATTTGAGGATGTGAGTTCAGCCAAGATTCTCAAACTGGTTGGAATTTTAACTTAACTCAAACTGATGTGATCTAAGCATACATGTATTTCGGACTTCAACATTGTTAGTAATAACTAATACATGATTCATATACAAGCATTTCCTAGAAATTAGTTTTCAATTCATGCACATTATCTTGACAATCATGCTTCTCTGTGGTTGGATTCATATGCACATTATTACTAGGCCCCAGTAACAGGCCTAGTAATAATGATAATTAAGTTTTAGTCCTGGCTCCAATATATAATTTATAGAACTTGCTGCTTTTATTAGAATCCTCTGATAAGTTTTTTATTGTGCTTTTATTTATAATTAAGATTGTCCTCTTCAAAATAAAAAATATTTAGAACCCTGGAGCATCTCTAAAGTGTGATGTGCATACAAGTAGCTACATAACATCTACACTCACCTCAGAGAAACATAAAGCATGCGAGAAGTACATAAAGGTAGCATTGCTGCAGGAAGGAATGTTGTTTTAATCGGCTTTACTCCACTTCTTATTTTTGTTTTCATACCTTAACATGTGCAATAGGAACATGAGAAAAGCCAAAGATTATTTAGGTTTTAATTAAGAATGCATTGGAACTAAGAAAAAACTTGAAAAGTTATTTGATTTGGGATTCTAATTATTATAGACTGCTAGTCAATGTATCCCAAAGTAGAAACTGAGTACAATACTGAAATATTGTTTTGTGGCACATAGGTGTAGTAAGGTATCATTTTGTTCAAGTAAACAGAAGGGAGATGAAATAACTGAGCTTCACTTTCATTTGAAGTCTGAAGTATGAAGTCTGAACATTAACTGGTTGATCAAATTTAGTTACACAATTTTATGTCATTGTTGAAGCCGATATGAATATTTTTATGTAATATTATAAAAGTCCGAATCTGTTATCTGATAATCAGGCCAATTCTCTGCATAAATTCCTACTTCTCATGTACATTTCCTGTTGTAAGCCTAAACAAAAGTATTCCCCCATCAAAGATCATATTATCATTATAGTGAACAAAGCATTGGGAAAACACCGATGCCACAAATAAAGAAAAAAACTCAACCTTGAGCAAAATTAAAAAAGTTATAAAGAGTGACAGACAACCAGTTACTTCCTTGTTACACACAAAGGTTTTTTGACGTGTTCCCTTTTCTGGGAACAAAAGAACCATGAATGTAATATATAGTAATCTTGTGACCATCAGTTAAGAAGAATATCTCATAGATTGAGCTTTCCAGTTTCATACAAAGACCACTTCAAGAAAGAGATATCAAGTCTTTTTTTTAAAGGTAGCACTGCTGCAGGAAGGAATGTTGTTTTAATCAGCTTTACTCCACTTCTTATTTTTGCTTTCATACCTTAATATGTGCAATAGGAACATGAGAAAAGGCAAAGATTATTTAGGTTTTAGTTAAGAATGTATTGCAACTAAGAAAAGACTTAAAAAATTATTTGATTTGGGATTTTAATTATTAGTTATAAAATTCAAGTCAATGCATCCAAAAGTAGAAACTGACTGAAATATTGTTTTGTGGCACATAGGTGTAGTAAGGTATCATTTTGTTCAAGTAAACAGAAGGGAAGCCCTCTTCACTCTTGAAAGCCAATGGAGAGCCCATCAGTTGTGGGCCAATCAATCGTCGAGTGTGGGCATAATGGGATGACCCATTAGTAGTAGGCATATACCTTTGATATTATGTTAGAGCCTCACTCTTGAAAACTAATTAATTTGTCCTTTCAATCGTCGAGTGTGGGCGTAATGAGGTAACCCATCAGTCATAGGCATATAGCTTTGATATCATGTTGGAGCCTCACTCTTGAAAATCAATCACTTTGTAAGAAGAGAGGCTCATTTACTTATAAAGATTATAAAGCCTTCTAGCCTTATCAATGTGGAAATTCACACATTGACATTGAAGCCTCACTCTTGAAAACCAATCAATCAGTGACAAGAGGAGAGGCTCATTTACTTATAACGATTGTGAAACCCTCTAGTTTTAGCAATGTGAGAATTCACACAATGAAACTCTCTCATGTGGAACATGGAGATCTGAAATCGTGAGGTAGAGACGATCAATCGTCGAGTGTGGGCGTAAATTCCTACTTCTCATGATTGCAAAAAACTCAACAACGTAAGCAAAATAAAAAAGTTATAAAAGAGGGACAGACAACCAGTTACTTCCTTGTCACACACTAGTAGGTTTTGACGTGTTCCCTTTTCTGGGAACAAAAGAACCATGAATATCATATATAGTAATCTTGTGACCATCAATTAAGAAGAATCTCTCATAGATTGAGCGTTCCAGTTTCATACAAAGACCACTTCAAGAAAGAGATATCAAGTCTTCTTTTTTTGGTAATATCACTTTCTGGAAAGTGAATTCCCAATAACACTTATTCTCACACTTTTTACCAAATTTAAGAAAAATTCTTCCTTACCATCATAAACTCAGTACTTCAATTTATACTTCACTTGCAATTCACTTCTTTATTCCTTCTCCTTAGTCCTTACAAAAAAGAAATATCCTATAAGAAGAGTCTAAAAGAATTTGTTAAGCTATATTGGTTAGCAACAAAGTTTATATAATATAACCAAAAATCTGATGGTGGTCAAAACTCCCTTTATAAATTTTATTGATCAGAGTGAGTAATGGATGATTAAACTAACAGAACTTTGCTTGTACCTGAGTACTTCCCTTCAGAGAGAAGTACTCAGCCTCCTTGGCTAAAGAACCTATGAAGCACGTGAATTTATTTTTGGTACGGGCAATTCTTGAAGTCAGCATTTCAGCCTACCAGCCTACTTGGCTAAAGAACCTATGAAGCAAACAGAAATCTATCTTTTTGATCCAAGATTAAAAACGTACCACTAATACTAGTAGTTAAGTTCCTTCTGATCACATAATTTCCATATCCCTTTGATGCTTAATCATTACAAGAGGAAAACAAGATAGAGTAGCAATTTCAAATATTAGAAAATCCAGAAGTTTATCCATATGCTTAGATGCAGTAAGAAACAATGACAACATTAGCAGCCTAATACTCAAAAGCATAAGGCCATTTTGGGAATAGAAAAAACTTTTGAGGAAGCTTTCCCTAAACAAGTTAATCCACCTTAATGATGCAAAATTCAAAAACGTGATATAAAGGAGTAAATAAGAGCTATTGCCTAAATATATTTAGCAGTTGAAATCTCAATTTTTTTCTAACTATTAGCTAGCCATCATGATTTCCTCTCATGATGTGTACCATATTGTGGCATCCATTATCCCATTGTATGTGACCATGATATTAGCCTATGTCTCAGTGAAATGGTGGAAGCTCTTCACACCAGATCAATGTTCAGGAATAAACAAATTTGTTGCAAAATTCTCAATCCCACTGTTGTCATTCCAAGTGATTTCTTCTAACAACCTGTACAACATGAACCTGAAACTCATGTTCTCTGACTTTCTTCAGAAACTAATTGCTTTTCTAGCTTTTACGCTAATCAGTAAAATCATTTTTCGAGGAGATCTTAAGTGGATTATAACTGGTCTCTCTCTATCAACACTTCCAAATACTTTGATACTGGGAATTCCGCTGTTGAGGGCTATGTACGGGGATGAAGCAGTTATGCTCCTTGTGCAGATTGTTGTGTTACAAAGTATAATCTGGAACAATTTGTTACTCTTTCTTTATGAGCTTCATTCTGCCAAGCCACACACTGTTACAACTCCAGCAGAAGGCACAGGTTGGTATTCAGGATTACAAAGTACATACAAATTCCTCCCACCCCCTCACTACAAGCTTGATCTTATAGACGAGGTAATAATTTATCATGGTAATAGAGCACAAGATCCTTAGTCCGAACCCCAATCCCCACTTAAAAAAGTTTAATTTCCAATTTGATTCTTACCAGAAGCATTTCTTGACTGCAAGTTGTGAAACATGGAACACTTCACATATGGCAGGCACTTCATTAATATAATTTTAAGCAACAACCAGCATTATTTTATTATAATGTCTCATGTTTCATATTACTATGGCAGCACCTCATTAATATACTTTTAAGCAACAACCAGCATTATTTTATTTCAAAAGGCAGATACAATTGGCTCCTTATTGCAGTACATATTATAATATATAAAACACATACAAGCTGAAAGGTTTTTGATTCCACTATGAGTCAATAATTGAGTTTATACTCTGCTTAAAGGGGACATGGAGGCTGCTCATCGAGAAGTACAAATAAAGGAGGAAGAGGAAGAAGCAAGATCTAGGACAGAAAAAAGAAATAAAACCTTTCTGATTCTTTTAACAGTGGGAAAGAAGTTAATCCGCAATCCTAATACCCATGCAACTTTGATTGGTCTTATCTGGGCAAGCATACACTTCAGGTAAATGATCATGAGGAACAACACAGAGACTCTTAATTTCTTTAATTTCACTCATTTATAGAGGAGAGAAATGAAGGCAGAATCTTTTGCTGTTTGCAGGTGGGGAGTAAATATGCCTAAAGTTGTTAATGAATCGATATCAATTTTGTCAAATGGAGGACTTGGTATGGCAATGTTCAGCTTAGGTACGTACGTAGGAGAAATAATTAGGTTTCCTATCATAAAACTTTTTGAAAATAAAAATATATATGGCTTGATGATGAAGACTGAAGAGCATTAAGAGGTGTTTGGTTTTATTAGAAAGGTCTGTTTATGGCATCACGGCGCAGCATATTAGCATGTGGGACAAGAAAGGCAGTGATGGCAATGGGACTGAAATTCGTAGTAGGGCCTTCCATAATGGCAGTTGCCTCTCTAGTGTTTGGATTAAGGGGCAAGTTTCTTAGAGTGGCAATCGTGCAGGTGCTCTTCACTATTATTCATTCTTTCAGTTTAATTATGATACAACAGAACATCTATTAACATGTACTGCAGGCATCTCTTCCTCAAGGAATTGTTCCATTTGTTTTTGCCAAAGAATATAACATCTATCCAGACATCTTGAGCACAGGGTAATGCAATATTGATTCTTCAATGCATCTCAGAATTATATATATATATAGCTCAACTAGATATTAACAATAGATTCTGTTTGGTTACAGGGTATTCTTAGGAATGCTCCTAGCCATCCCAGTTGCACTGGCCTACTACTTCCTCTTAGCACTGTGAACTGTGAAGTGCTAACACATATACAATAAGCAGAATAATTAACAAGCTAGTTGATGATGTATAATGAGTAATGTTGTAAAGAACCAATATTTTCCATAAAAGTTTAAATGATTTTTACCCCCTTGTAGCATTTAAAAGAATAAATGGGTTGACCTTTATGCATACACAAGATGTTTCCAAAATTTCATAGCTTTGAGCCTTTTACAATCAATTATGCAGCATCATGATCTACTGTACTATATTACAAAATGAATATTGCTACATGCCAAGTATGTGATGAAAATTAGTGGTGTAACTTGAAATATAATATTTTTGTTACGTGTATATTAAATAGGCTAAATATATAAAGATAAATTGTTTTTAAAGTATCACTTTTATTTAGTATATCAATATCATCCTAAAAATATTTTGGTGTCTTACTCTCATTCTTTTCTCAATCTTTTTTCTCAAAAAAGTCTAAAATAATTAAATATATACGAAATTGATCAGATTTCTTGTTCCTCATCTATAAATAAGTGAGAAAATAGAAACCGGTTAAATTTCGTTAATTTTTAAAAATTTTAAATCATCTCAAATTTTAATTTTATGATTTTTAGAGAGGGAAATGATGATGAAGACTGAGATAGAGTATGGATGTGGAGTAATGACAAAAATGATGAATGAGAGAAGTGAGAAAGATATAATTTTTTGATTGCCAACTCAATACGTATGTGACAAATATTATATTTTAAAGTACGTTACTAATTTTCATATGAAATACTACCAATGGTAAGTAAAGGAAGACATTATAAATATTTTAAAAATTATAAGACAATATTTATTGCAATTTTTTGTGGAATTAAAATTAATAAATTTATGATATTTTAGAGACAATATATATTACTTTATAAAAAAAAAAAAATTTGGTATGATAAAATTATCAGTTTCTTTCAAGACTGAAAAAATGATTCAATGATTGAGTACGAGATATCAAATTAAGAATTTCTTTTTTAATGCAATATCTCACTAAAAATTTGGAATTAAAAAAATATATTTCCTAAAAAAAGATGGGGGATTGTTTTGTAGCCTAATAAAAATCAATTCTTATAAAAAGAAAAAAAAAAATCCACTATAACTTGGGGAAGGGTCTTGTGAAAAGGGGCAAAAATGAAAAATTATCCAATTTATTTTAATTTTATTCTTGTGATGAGAGAACAAGGACCCATTTCTTATGGAAAAAGAAACAAATGGATTAACCTGACACTTAAAATCTACTCTCAACCAGCCATGTCTCATCTCACGTGATTATTCTATAATTCTAAAATCCGAAAATATAATTAAATCAACGGCCATAACAGCCTACTTCCTTTAAAAGAAAGATCCAACGGCCTATATTTTTTTAATCTCTCCGAGAAGAAAGTTGAATTTAGGGTTTCTGCTATATATTGGCCAAAGGCTACACCACTTTCGCTCCAAAGCTACAGTGAGCTATCCCTCTTCTTCGCTTTCCTCTTTGATTCTTCTGCAACTTCCAGATCTCCATTTTTGCGAGGAATCATGGGGAAGGGTCCAGGTCTCTACACTGAAATTGGAAAGAAAACCCGAGGTACTATCTGTGTGTGTATTTTAGTATTGTTCGTGACTGTGTATTTTTTGTGTTAGGGTTCTTCGATTGTCTAATCTATGGAATCTGATGTATGCTTTTGGGTTTTTGTTTTTGGCTTTAGATCTTCTTTACAGGGATTACCAAGGCGACCAGAAGTTTACCATCACCACCTACTCACCTACTGGAGTTGTGAGTATGATTTTCTCCATTGTGAGATTGAATTGAGCTACGATTACTGCCCGCTTAATATGCATGTGTGCTTATTTGTATAAGAATTTGTATATATAGTTTGTTTGGCATGCAAGTTATAGTAGTAAATCAATGGTGGAAGGGTACGCAATGGAAATTGGTTGTCTCTTTTAATAGTGTATTTTTTCTGTGAGATGCAAACTTGAAGTCATTTTTATTTGTTAGGCGGTACCGGGGTGCTTCTTTAGCTAATGAACGTCTTAACTTCATTATTCTTCGATTTTGGATTGTTGATTTATTCTAAACCCCGAATCCAAATTTTATAGTTTTCAAGGGATTTTCTGTGTTTTAGCTTAATTTGAAGTCCTGCAGTTCAAGCAAAAAAATTGCTATTTTAAGTTGTAAATCTGTAATCTTAATTACAATGCTTGTCTGGTTTAGTTGACTTCTACAAAGCCAATGGCATATTGATTCCTCTATTTTTTTAATGTTTCAGTTATTAGATGTAGAATAGTAGCTATTCTTTTCATATGTATCACCATGATAATTCCTGTATAATTTTCTTTCTACGATTTGTATAGATGTATGCTTCATATGAAATGAAAAGTTTAACAATTTGGTAGCATTTCTCCAACTGGGGATTTAATACTATTTTGTACTTCAACCACAATGAACTTACCTTAGAGTGTGTTTGGAAGGGGAGGGATTTCTTTCCCCTTTGTTTTTATTTTCAATAAGGAACGGGTTAGGAGCAAATGGTACTCTATCACCCACTCTCCCCTTCAATAGTCAATTTTTTCTCCCCTCCAAATTGATAGGAGACAGAGGGCTAATACTCTTATCATTCTCTTCTTCTCTCTCCTTGTTTACATTATTAAAACATCCAAACAAGGGAATGATATCCACATAGCCTAAGGATATTTTATTTCACCTGTGGTTTGTCTCAGACTTGGTGATGAATTGGTGATCTTCAGTTTCGTGTTGTTTGGCTATATATTGGCTAATAGTTTTTGTCTTTCTTGTTACAGGCTATAACATCATCGGGAGCCAAGAAAGGTGAGCTATTTGTGGGTGATGTGAATACCCAGTTGAAGAACAAAAACATTACTGCCGACATCAAAGTAGACTCAGATTCGAATGTGAGTTCTAAATTCTAATTTGTAGCTAATTTCACCACACTGTATTACCTTTATCTGACATCTCCATGTCCTTCCATTTGATCCTTGTATCATGTAATCTATCTTTTACGTATCCCATACAAGGTGTAGTAGCTGACTTAATATTTTGGTAGTATTATGCTTTATTATATTGCTTCTCAGCATGTACCTTCTTCAAAGTATATGGGAATGGGATTACAATTTTATTATATTTGATAATCCATATACCTCATTGGCTTTGTCAGTTTGATGGTTGCTGAATGAATGGGGAATGGGATGGGGAGGTAGAAATGCTCCATTAATCCTTTTATGCTTAATTTAAGAACTGGAATATCCTAAATGCCCAGAGCTTTGATAGTAGCATAAGAACTACTTGGTAACTTCTCGAAAAGGAATCCCTTAAGGCATGTTGATTTGTTAAATCCTGGTATCTCCATCCTTCTGTTCTCCCTGTTGAAAATAGTGCTAGTCTACCAGGAAGGACTTATAGTAGGCTATGTTAATTATATTAGTGATCTGTTTTAAGATCTTAGATTAAGACTTATCTTAGAGGAGTTATCATTCTTATATGTTATGGAGTTATTGTTAGCATGGTAGCTGGACTGAAGTTAATGCGCATGTTTATCAGCTTTTCACAACTATCACTGTTGATGAACCTGCTCCTGGTTTGAAGACTATCTTTAGCTTCAGAGTCCCTGATCAAAGGTCTGGCAAGGTGAGTTTTTTTTTTTTTTTTTTTTTGGGTGGAGCTTGTAGAAATGAATGATGCCCAGAACACTTGCATCCTTCTTGGGAGCGAAGACTGTTGCCTAATTTGTGTGATTTGGAAACAGGTAGAACTTCAGTACTTGCATGACCATGCTGGGATAACCACAAGCATAGGGTTGACAGCAAACCCCATTGTCAACTTCTCTGGTGTTATAGGAACTAATCTTGTTGCACTTGGGACGGATCTCTCATTTGACACCAAAACTGGGGACATCACAAAATACAATGCTGGGTTGAGTTTCTCTAATTCAGATCTGATTGCTGCATTGACTCTGTGAGTAGCTTTCCTTTGTAATATGAATGTTGGGCTTTCAATTGTTATTAATTTAGAATTCAATCGAGTATGAGTTGAATGCTGTAGGCTAATTCTATCTAAATTGTCATCCTTTGTGGTGGATAATACGATGAATACCTGCTAACGTGCAGGAATGATAAAGGTGACACACTAAATGCTTCCTACTACCATACAGTGTACCCTTTAACGGCTGTTGGTGCTGAAGTAACTCATAAATTTTCAACCAATGAGAATACAATCACTGTCGGCACCCAGCACACATTGGATCCATTGACGACAATGAAGGCACGTGTGAATAACACTGGAAAGGCAAGCGCCCTTATCCAGCATGAGTGGCGTCCTAAGTCATTCCTCACCATTTCTGGGGAGGTGGACACAAAGGCTATTGAGAAAAGTGCCAAGGTTGGATTGGCTTTGGCTCTCAAGCCATAGGAAGTTTTGAGTTTATGGGAGCATTAAGGTAGGCGGTGGTAGGATCATAGTATAGCTGCTTCCCAGACTGACTTTTGTTTTCCGAGGTTGTTGTCTCTCTGGACAAGAGTGTACTCATACAGTCTTCGTGCTGTTTTGGTCCTTTAGAGTTGTAAAAATAAGTAGTTAAATGATTCCATAAACCGTACGTGGTTACTTTTGAGTCTTCAGTAGTTTTGGACACCTCTTATTTTGATTGAGAATTAATAGCCATGGTTGAGGATGTTTGAAGTGTTTAATCGTCGTTTTGCAATGGCTTTTTTTGGGGCGTGATAGCAATTGGAATTATTCTTAGCTTAGCACCCAATTTCCTTGGTGTTGTTGTCCAATTATAAGTGACCGGCTGCTCTAGACGCCTGATATTTCTATTGATAACTGGATTATGATTTTCTGAATGCATTTTATCTTTTTCTGGTGAATCAAAGTTGTGGCTATTCCTCCTCCAAGATTCAAGGCTTAGTAATAGATGTGAGCAGCTTGGGTATAAGGTCACGTCATGTGGTTGCGTGCAGATAAATTCTCCTAAAATAATTTTAACAAATTGTCATATCAAATATTTTAATTCTACCCAAAAAAAAATCCATAGCGGCAAAAACTAGTCAGATATACCAAGTGCAAATTAGAGCAGTGAGGCAAAATAAATATAATTGAGTATTACCCCACAAAATTGACAATGAAAATTGTTTGCGGGGTACCAAATGGACATCCCTTTGGAGTTGACCAAGCCTAAAGTGACAAGGAAAATTTGGCCGTGAATATTATCTATTCTTTCTGCTAGAGCTGACTGCAATTGATTTAAAACTACGCCTACAGTTGCTGGTTCCAGCTCATGGTTAGTTTTCTATTTCCTGTTCAGAATGATGAGATGTTAGCTAGCAGCCTAGCATTAACTTTTGGATTCAAAAATAATTTTTAGTTACGAAGATATTGGTTGAGAATGGCTTGCGGTAAAACCCTACATCAATAAATAATGATGGATTTCTGATGCTTTAAAACATTTGTTTTGAAGAAATTTTGTTCATTTCATTTATTTGCCTCAGGTAACGTCTCTTTGAAATTTCGAAGAAGCCTTGCTCACCACTAAATTATTATTGGATGGGCATTACAAGTCAATGGATGTCATTGTCCTTCTACATGTGTGGGCTACCAAATATAAATATGATCACACGGCAAAGACCGGGAATAATAAGGACATGATTATGATAGCGATGAATAAGAACATTGGATAGCGCCTAGTACTACTTGACTACACATCTTGTAAAAAATAACCCACTTATTTGCTTGATTTTCCTGGAAAGGATCATTATAATTACAAGGATGTTGTGTTATATCCACTGGGATTTAATTGTTAAGCAATTCCCTATTAAACTCAAGAAATTCAAATTGGAAGCTTTCCATTCCTACCTGAATAAAAGAGAGGGGAAAAGTAATGACTTTCTTTTTCATGGTTTAATTGGTTTTTTCGGATGTATGCTCAACTTGCCTCTATTCTACAAATGCATTGAGTAGTGCACCAACTGCGACACAAGCAGCATTTTGCAAAGTAATCATTCCAACAACCATTTAATAAGATGACTAAACATTTGCCACCATGAGTATTAACCAAAAGACAAACCAAGAATTCATCTATGCATTCTGTTACATACGCACTTTGTGTAATAGTCAACTACCAAAAAGGGCGTGGTAACTAGCAAGAGAAGCATAACAATGTTCTTGCAGACCTAGCAAACCAGCAAACAACACAAACCTAACCAGAGAAATGCATCCTTTACATTTATTCTAGAAAAACTTGTATCCTCTTAACTCTGAGCAGCATTGCCTTGAAGCAGACCATCCCGAATCTGTGCAGCAACGTCCCTCACTGCACCAGGCCCATGAGGTATGAAAACAGCCGAGGACTTAGAGGATGCACCAATCTCCTTCATAGTGTCAAAGTATTGAGTCACCAGCACCATGTCCATGATATCTTTAGCTGTTGTTCCAGGCACATTCTCAGAGAAAGCAAGAACGCTGTCCCTCAGCCCATCCACGATGGCCTGACGCTGGCGAGCTATGCCAAGACCTGACAGGTATTTGGATTCTGCTTCTCCTTCTGCTCGCTTGATCTGTAGTATTTTCTCTGCTTCAGCCTTCTCATTTGCTGCCAGCCTCATTCTGGCAGCTGTTATAACAATAGAAAGTGTCAAGATCATGCCACTATTACAATTACAGTTAGAATTCCTAACCAAATGGAAACACAAAAAAGTTGCTCAAAGAGCATCTGTGGTACCAATATAGAAATAAAACTATCACCTAACCCAACCAACCACAAGCCAAAGATATATCATTCAACTAAACATATATGAGATCTGCTGTGCTCGTAACATGAATGACTGACTTCAAAGTTATAATGTAAAAATGTCTTGCAAACATGCTTTAAATGCAATGCATCTGCATACACATTCCAGCAAGTTATCATGCTAAGGAATATATCAAATGAAAAAGTAATGTGGTGTAGTCACCAGTGGACCACTATAATGATATACGTAGAGTACACAAGTATATAGTGCAATCTACTAGCACTAACAGATATTACCTGCATTGATCTCGTTCATTGCTCTCTTGACATGAACATCTGGCTCTATATCCACAATGAGGGTTTGGACTATCTCGTATCCATAAGCAGACATGGCCTACAATGTGGAGATGGAAATGGCTAACTTGTTCTTTCTCAAAATATTTATTTTATGAAGATTATAATCATTATTGCTCTACACGAAAAGAAATAATTTATAAAGAAGAAAATTGAGTAGATAGAAACAATATACCTTTTCAAGCTCATCTTCCACAGCCCTGGCTATGTCATTCTTCTGCTCAAAGACAACATCCAACTCTAATTTGGGAACGCTTGCCCTAATAACTGAAGAAATTGTAGAAAATTAGCAGAAATTCAAGAAGTTAGCTTCAGTTGTACTAATTATATTGGCCAACAATAATTCCCACATGGGAAACAGTAAGATTCCGCCTGCAAGAAATCTACTCATGTGGCCAGCTAACAGTTAATTAAGTGCAGGGATGTAGTTTTCATAGTGAGAAAAAAAGAACCAATGACAGATTCCTGTACCATCAAAAACATAGGATTGGATCTGTTCCCTGGTGTTGGTGAGCCTATAGAAAGCATCTGAGGCATTTTCTGCCATGGCACGATATTGCACAGATGCAACCACAGTGACAAAAACATTATCCTGGAAAGTCAATGAAAATAAAACTTCACGAACTAATCAGAATAGTCAAAACAGAAAGCAGTTAGTCATCTTAAGAGGAAGAACAATTTTAAATCAATTTTTTTTTTACAAATATAAAAGCAAATTTGACATCTTGCAAGCAGAGAGGGAAAATTTTCTCAAATAAGATCTACACGTGCAGAAAGTATGAAGGACACCAGAACATCAGCATGCATGTAAGTTTCCTACTCAAGACTTCAAATTACTGAAAAATAGAAGCAAAGAGAAAAAAGGAACAGAGAAAAGACAGAAGAACTCATATTGCATCTAACATTTTGATTATAAATTAGAAAGTACAGAAGCAAACATCTTCAAATTCCAACAAGTTCAACATTGTTACCAACCTTGGTTTTTGTTTCACAATGAACATCAAGTTGCTGCACACGTAATGATAGTCCACCAGCTATCTGGTACCCAAGACACCAAGGCAAGCAATGACACCCAGGTTGGAGCACATCACTAAATTTTCCAAACTGTTCCCTAATAGCCACATTCGATTGATCCACTTGAATGCAACCTAATGCTTGACCCATTTTTCAATTCTGCGATAGAGTAGTTATTGCAATAAACAAAAGAGCATTAGCTCAAGGTGTAACTCCTAATTTACCATCTATAAAACATTTCTTTTGACTTTACTAAATCCAATGTCAAATTATGTCAAATTGTCAAACTTTGTTGCGTGCAACCCAAACGCAAGAATAAATCAACAAGAGATTAACCACAAAACTGATATAGCATATATTCCATTAAAGGGTAGATAAGCTTACACCAGTATTCACTGAATTAAAATATACAAATATGAGTAGTTGAGTCGCATTGTCAAAGCAAAGGAATATGAAAGAATGACAAATCTTTCACAAATAAGGAAAGACTTGCACACCTACAATGGAGCAATATAGAATGTCTCCAACGGTCATTCCTTGCTTAGAAAGAATTGGAATGGCTATTTTATCATTCACATGAATAACCTAACCAAGGTAGAAGGAATTTTTAAAATTGTATATTTGGGTTTGGTTGAACTTGTACTATATCATAAAGCCAGAGACTTTGCAGGGAAGGCAATATCAAAGTAACACCATCTTTCGTAAACTAAAACCTGTTCCCCCAGGAAAAAAAATGTCTAATAAACTTGGAGAATTACCATATAGTATATAGTTATGTAAGTATCTGAAATAGAAATTGGGGTTGTGTTCAAGCAATTCACAATAAGTCTTGAGAGGAAAGTTATATGTGCAAGTCAATAATCTATAAATACACCCAAAGTCAACTGAAAAAGAAAATGGAATCAATTCTTAAAAAGAATAATCTACCTGTATCCTCCAATATATAATCAAATAGAGAAAAAAAACTGACAACAGATTTATTATATTTCATCAACTCAAGCTCTACCTTAAAGTTGACTGACCAACAAAAGACATTCAACATGTTCATTCTCCATCTACTGTGTGAAGATATATGTAGTCTTTAAATATCAAAACTTTACAAAACTGTAGTGGTAAAAGAATTAAATAAAAAAATGTTGTGGTAAAAGAAGGAAAGAGAGGGAAAAAAAAAAAAGGAAAACTATAAATCCAGGAAGACAGAGAACCTTATACAGTTATGTATAGGTGAAATATATTTCCTACTCTAGAAAATATTTGAAGACAAACAAAACAGAAAACAAGAATATCCACATTTTCTAATCTTTTCCTTATTATGATTTCTAAGAAAGTAAACAGAAGCCAAGGATAGGGCATATGACAGAGTGCTTCTTCTTATCTAGTTCTTCCTCGTAATATATATTGAAAAGTGTAAAATAAAATCAGATTTGAAACAATTTTAGCCGCAGTATTCATATAGAGAAGTTCAGCTCAGAGGAAAAAAAAAAGGCAGGAAGAAACTCTAAACTTTATTCAGTAAAGTACCAACAGTATATACAGAAGAGCGCTCACAGACACAAGAACCACAATCATAAATGAAATCCTAAATCCTTATACACTATTTCGCTGGCCAGAAACTAAAAAAAGAAGCAAGCAGGCGAACCTTCAAATCCAAGAAACTTGAAATTTCATCAAATTAAAGCCCATTTGGCACTAATAAAAAAAAAGTCTTTATTTTTCAGAATTCCTGAACAAAGAACCAGAAAAGACTCAATATTTCTGGGTTCTTTAACTCCCCACAACGAAAACAAAACATGGTTTAGCTAATTACATCAGCATAATGATATTCCCAGAAAGCAACACACCCCACAAACTCAAAACATCAACAAGTGAACAATATGAACAAGCAAGAAATGGGAATTTGTAGAGATAATATCTAGAGAGAGAGAGACGGAACCAGAAAGGAAATTCTGATGTGTTTGTGAGAGATTGAACCTTTTGGGATATCTCCTTGGCAGAAAACTAGGTACAATTTAAAGGCCAGCAGCTTAGGGGATATCTACGAATCACAGAAAACAGCTACCCAAGTTATCAAATTCTTGTCCCTTAGCGTCTCTTTTCTTGTTTTGTTTAATGGGCAAATGGAATGAAGTTTGAGCCTTTCTTACGGACCACGCGGTTGAGAGTATCATTATCATTTATCAGTTGCACGTTCTTTCTCGGATATTTGTAAATATTCTCAATGACAAAGATGCCCTTCAGCTCTATACTATATTTAAAACTAAACAAGTTTTTTTTTTTTTCAATATTCTTCTTTGAATCTATACATAATTGCTTCTTTTTTGTTAATTTCTCCATTTTTTTTTCCAATTTTTTATTTAATAATAAAATTTAAATTTCTTAAGTATTTTTTTAATAATATTTCTTTATACAATAAGCCCTTTATATATAATATTACAAGATATAATAAATTCTAACAATTAATAAAATTTTAAGAAATGATATTCATATCCCAATCAATGCTTATATGTAACATCTACTAATTAATAAATTTTTTTTTGAATATTCAAATTTGTTAGAAGCTTATAAAATATATACTAGTATATATGTTTTATTACTTGAACATATAATTTTACGTACAATATATTAATAAAATCTAAAAATAATTCCTTATTTAACACACTTGGAATAAAAAGACAAAAAATAAAAATAAAAATAAAAATAAAAATAAAAATGAAGGTAAACTTTAGAGCTTAAATTGAAAAGGTAAGTTTATTAAAAACTTCAAAGTTGTTAGAGGATAAAGACATAGAGAAATCAACAATAAAATAAAATAATATATATATATATATTAAAAAGAAAAAAGAAAAAGAGATGTTTTGTTGTCATTCAACCATTTTACAAAAATTAGAATAAAACTCCAACACAAACCATGACATTCTTGTTTAATTAAAAAAGTTTCAAAGAAAAACAATGTGTGAATAAAACAAAAACAAAAAAAACAATAATAGCCTGTCCAAAGGCATATTAAAAATCTTGAAATTTATGTCATTTCTTTCTTTTCTTTGATTAGTTTTACCATTTGGATGCAATGTTATTAAAATTTTGAAAGATGTGAACAAGATAGCATGAAAAAATCTTTTCAACATAGAGAAAAGGAAATTGCTTATAAATAATAATTTTTAATGATTAATAATAAAAATAAATAAATCTCAAAATTTATGTTATTTTTTATTTTCTTTGATTAGTTTTACCATTTGGATGCACCATTATTGAAATTATAAAAGATATGAACACAATTACATAAAAAGATTAGACAAATGTTTATAAATAATAATCTTTAATAATTAATAAATTTTATTTTCATCATCGAATTAATTATTAGGGGTTTACTGTATTTATATCGTGTATGTATAACTCAAAATACAGAAGACAAGAAAATTAATAGAAACAAATATGCAAGGGAAAGTGATTTACCTTTAATCTATAAAAAAGGTTGAAGTTATATATATAATATATATATATATATATATATTCAACCTTTTTATAGATTAAAGGTAGTTAAATATTTTTTTTACTAAAAATTTTATACTTGAACATTTTAAAAGTTCATCTTTCATTTATTAATAAGGAATATTGTCATATCAGAGATAAATTTCATACTTACAAACTATTAAAAATGAATTTTGTTATCTAAAAAGTTGACTTGGCGATTGAGTAATTGTATTATTTAAAAATTAAAGAGAAAAAAATCTGAATTGGAGAAGTGGGGTATCGATCCCCATACCTCTCGCATGCTAAGCGAGCGCTCTACCATCTGAGCTACATCCCCACACGCAATTTGATTGTCAAGGATTTATAATTATTGTCAATAGTATGTTAGGAACAGAACACTATTGAAGGTTTGAGGAGCGAGTCGAAAATGGTTTGCGAGAGAACAAGGGTGTGACAGAATGATGCTGAGAAAACTGGTACTACAAGCTTCCACTGCTCGTCGTCACCTCTACAATGCCTCAACCCACCAATCTTCTTCGCCTTTGGCTAATTTGTTTTGTAAGCCTTCTTTCTCATACTCTACTTCTTCTTCCTCTTCATCTTCCCAAGTACCGAACACTTCTTTCGTCGAACACTTGGAGGACCAGGACGATTCAAAGCATTCTGATTCTTTATCCACCTCCACTATCTCAATAGACCGCTCTGGCCTATACAATCCGCCTGGTTAGCTTCTTTTTTTCATTTTATTTTGTACTTTTACTAGTTTATTCTGCTATCACATTCAATTGAGCCAAAAGTTTCTTTCTTTCTTTTTGAAAATTTTGTGAATTGCAGAGCATTCTCATGGGCCGAATTCCGATTCTGAGCTCGTCAAGCACCTCAAAGGCATCATCAAGGTTCGCGTTTTATTCCTTGTTTCTCAGATTTTAAACTTTTATATATCACTTAATTATCAATTTATTCTTGCTCAAGCTTTCATTTTTGACACTTGTTAGTCCTGTATGGTAGTGAAGTGGACATGTCACTGTTAGATACATTTTGATTTTGATGATGATAGCAATGTAGTTGAAACTTGGTTACTATTGTTCTATTAATTTTCTAGGACATTATAACCCATTTACTCTATTGTTAAAGGGAAAATTTTTTGCCCCTCTTAGATTTATTATTCTTTTTTTTTTTTTTTTTCCTCTCAGTTTATTAGATTTAATATTTATGCCCATTCCTTTCAGTCATTTTCTAGTTGTGATTGTTAGAGGTGAGAATTAGATGGAGAGTCAAGAAATTTCATCCATGTTAATCCCATTTTCACTCTATTCCTCCCATTTCATTTCTACCAAGAAGACTATTGGTTGCACTATTTTTAACTACTGGATTGTGAACATGTAAATTTTCTTGTACTCTGAAGATAATTTTAGTCACTGTTAAATTCTCAGTTCCGTGGTGGCCCAATCTCAGTAGCTGAGTACATGGAGGAAGTTTTGACAAACCCTAAAGCTGGCTTCTATATTAATCGAGATGTTTTTGGTGCAGAAGGGGATTTTATTACCTCTCCTGAAGTATGCCAGATGTTTGGCGAGGTAATTAAATTTCTATTAAACTAAGTTGCTCTTCACTTGGTAATACAAATTATTCCCTGTTTATTTTTTAAGTTTTATCATGAAAGAATTACTTATCATGTCATGCTTATGAAAAGTTAGATGATTGGTGTTTGGGTGATGTGCCTCTGGGAGCAAATGGGACAACCAAAAAGAGTAAATCTAGTTGAGCTGGGACCTGGGCGAGGAACTCTTATGGCTGATCTTCTTCGTGTATGTAAACACAAACTTGTCATTCAATTTTTTCTGGATGTTGTATCTAAGATCAAGAAATGGAGGACATTGTCCAACATTCCTTTACCTTTTCATAAGTGGAATTAAATGGATGGCTTCATTCTTTTTTTGATGACACACTGTAACTTTATATAGGGTGCTTCAAAATTTAAGAACTTCACTGAATCATTGCACATACACCTGGTAGAGTGCAGTCCTGCACTACAAAAGCTTCAGCACCTGAACTTGAAATGTATTGATGAAGATAATGCTGCTGAAAATATCGATAGGAAGACTGTGAGCTCATTGTGTGGGGCCCCTGTATCATGGCATGCTACACTGGAACAGGTTCCTTCAGGCTGTATGTATCAATAATTTTCACAATGAAAACTGGCAAATGCTCATGTGTATTTGAGTGGAATAAGATTTTGTTTGTTTGTCTGATTACTTCTGTTAACAACTCCCTTCGAAATAGAAGCAAACAAGTATCACAAAATAGATGTAAAAAACAAGCAGGCCGTTAAACACCATGTTTAAAAAAAAAATGCAAATATACACAACTCTATTGTAAGGTTGTCAAAAACAAGTTTTGAAAATGATAAAGAATTGTGTTCAAGTTTGTTCTATGAGTCTTTTCAGTTAGCGTCCACTTGAAAAATGTGGCAACCAATAACTCTTGAAACAGTTGATATTCCTCATGGCTCTGGCTTTTGCTAGAATGAATGCGATCTTTCCTCTGAAAATGGCTTCAGAAGGAGAATGTCTTTCCTTAAGGATCACTAGTCATCCCCTGCAGTATATAGGCTCAATAGAGAATATGTAAATTTTCATATTATCTTTTGAATAAATATGAGAAGTTAGGTAATTTTCCTGTCACTCTATTTTCCTCTGTCTACATTCCTTCTTCCTGTCACTCTTCTCCTCTCTTTCCTGCTTGTGGTTTGTGTATGTGTATGTGCATGCACATGCAGCAGATGTGCATCTTTATAAGAGTATTTCATTTATACACTACTGGAAGAATCTTCTGTTTTGCATATAAAAGAATATGAGATGCTCACTAGTCAAAGAATATCAAATATTACATTGTTCAGAATTTTCTTTAAAGGAAAACATTTTGTTTTAACTTTCTGAACGTGATGATATGATGTGGTTGGTGACTGGTGAGCAGCATGCCCGTTGACAGTTTTGACAGCCAGCTTACTCTACAGTATGCTAGGAATTACTAATTAACTTTGATTGTTAAACCCTGTAATTAACATTGACAGATTTCTGAGCATTAAGAATATATTTCACTACTTTGTAGTGATTGTGGTCAAATTATGATGTAGCCAATATAGTTTTTCTACTTTTCTTGGCAAACAAAAAATTTTTTTTTTTTTTTTTCTAATTAAATAATTACTTTGCTTTCTGTAATGTACAGAAAAGAATTTTCTGTTAATATTTAATAAATTCCTAACAATTTTTTCCTAATATTCCAGTGCCAACAATCTTCATCGCCCACGAATTTTTTGATGCCTTACCAGTGCATCAGTTTCAGGTTTGTCGTCTTGAGTTTAGTGGTCTTGGTAAGAATATTTGTGTCACAATACCTGTAACTGATGTGCATACTTGGTAAAAAATGCCTGAATGGTTGTGGTAAGAAATTCTAGCTTGAATTAAATATCAAGCTGTATAGTTGATGTTTTAATTTTGAAAAGCTGTGTTGTTTCTTACTTTAGCAGTTGCTGTCACTTAACTGTTGGTGGTCTAATATTATCTCATTTTGTGCTCTTCGAGTTGTGCTTATAAGCTGTATCATTTTCATCTTGACGTGTTAATACAGGATTTCAACTCTGATATTATTATCTTGGAATCGTCCATGTAAATTGATAATGAATATATTGTCTATTATTATTATCTCTTAATAGAAGATTTAGTAAAAAAAAATTCTTTCAATCACATGAATTAGTTAATTCATGAGCCAGTTAAATAAATAATATGGGACTATGTGAGTTACATATCTTGCTGTTAATTTGTTTTAAGTAAAGGAAACAAAATCCAGTTGACTAATTTCAAGCATCTCTTCCAAGAGGCTTCTCAAAATGGTGCTGTTGGTTATGTGCCTCCAATAACCATGAATGTGGTGGTTTGCTGAGCTAAGGCTGGATAAACTATTTTTCCTGTTAGTTCCCAAATAGGATTATCTCAAGGATAAACTTCCTACTATTATATATATGATATCATTTTATGATTCCTGCACGTAAAAGGAAATCCAGCTTCAATGTTTATTAGTACTTTTTTTTATGTTTCCATTGGGGTAATGATACTTAAAATCATTAGTTCCTATAAATTTGCATGATTTTGTAACTTGTCTACAGAGGGCTTCTCGTGGCTGGTGTGAGAAAATGGTTGATGTCACGGAAGATTCATTGTAAGGATTTAAAGTTTTGTCTACTTGAATCTTTGATTCCTTAATAATCTATTTAATAAATAATTATTCCATATGTTGGTTAGGTTTCGTCTTGTTCTATCTCCACAGCCTACCCCTGCAACTTTATATCTATTGAAGCGCTGCAAGTGGGCTGCGACTGAAGAAATAGCAAAGCTTGATCAAATTGAAATTTGCCCCAAAGCTATGGATTTAACTCAAGCCATTGCTCAAAGAATAAGTTCGGATGGAGGCGGGGCTCTTATAATTGATTATGGCTTGCATGGAGTAGTCTCAGACAGTTTGCAGGTCTGTTATCTTGCCAATGTTCTATAGTTGTGATTTTACTCTTCTCTGAGAATGACATAATTAGAAATGGAGGACAGCTTCATACTTTGTTGTGTTGTTTAAACTGTTATTTGACTGTATAATACTTAATAATTTTAGCTACTGTATTGCAGCTTTTAGAAGAATTTATTCTTATTCCTAGTTTTTTCCTTCCCCTGAATGAACTGGCGTATAGATTGGGATCATTTTGCAGAAGTATTTTACGTGAAAGCCTTTTTTTCTTTGGCAAAATTGGGTTTAAAATATCTAAACACTGTATGATCTCTTCCTCCCCCCCGCCCCCCCCAGTAAATCCCTGTTTCTGCATGTTGTTTGGCGCCCTAGGAAATTAAGAGGTGGGTGCGGATATGCATAACAGTGTCTATGTTATACTTCTATTCTTTACCTCTTTTGCATGTCATAGCTTCCTTGGTGTCCAAATTCCTAATATCTTATTACCTGGAGTCCAATATAAAATTTGGTTGCCAGTGTCTGTTTTATAGTACTGCACCATTGTGAAATCTCCCTTGATTGAGTGAATATTTCCTAAACATTTGAATCGTTTGCACCATGGGATATGTTTCTGTGAGACTGACAAAATCTTGTCCTGGAAAGGTGTATTTTGTGATGGACTGTGTTAATAGTATAGAGCTGTCTTGTTTCACTGTATGCCTACATGTTAATGTCATTTTTATTGTGTGCTGGTTGGTAATTATAATCTTAATTTCCAATCCTCTGCTCCTCCTCCCCAATCCTCAATAATAACCTTTATGCCCATCACTTTATTGCAGGCAATACGAAAACACAAGTTTGTGAACATTCTAGACAATCCCGGATCTGCTGATCTCAGTGCATACGTTGACTTTGCTTCCATTAGGCACTCTGCCGAGGAAGCTTCAGGTGCACGTCTTGACAGTAATAGTGTATATAGTAGAATAAGGATGAATTATGTTTTTCTTGTTTGGGTTCATGAATAATGAAGATTACTTTCACGCTAATTTTAACATTTCTGCAGGAGATGTGTCCGTCCATGGGCCAATTACTCAGTCTCAATTTCTTAGTTCCCTTGGGATAAATTTTCGCGTGGAATCACTCCTTCAGAACTGTACAGATGAACAGGCTGAGTCTTTGAGGACGGGATATTGGCGCCTAGTAGGTGAAGGTGAAGCCCCATTCTGGGAGGGACCAGAAGAACATGTGCCGATTGGTATGGGTACTCGCTATCTGGCAATGGCTATTGTGAACAAGAAACAGGGCATTCCAGTTTCATTTTAATATAGCCTGATACCATAAGTGACAAGATAACATCAATTATAGTGGGTACATCAGCAGGATATACTATCAAGAAGTCAAACTATAAGTGAGCAGACGTAGGGAGGTATTCTTTTGGTGTGCTTTCTTTTCTTTATGTTCTATAGATCCCGGTCCGAAGCTGTATTCTGGTAGATTTGAATGCAACATATAAGGATTGCTGCTTTAAAAATAATGGAAGCAATAGAGAAATTATTCCCAGTCTTGTTTATGGATACATACCTTCCTAATAAAATTGGAGAAAATATCTTCCCCTTCCACAAAATTTTCTTTAGGCTCCCTCTCTATTTCTTTCTCACTCTTCTCTATGCCTAATGCCTTTACAAGAAATGAGAGTGAGAGACAAAGAGAAAGAAGAGTGAGATAGACAACTTTCTCTCATTTCTCTCGAATGATCAAAATCTAGTATTTTTATTTTTCTGCTAAACATCAAAATTAGTATAAAATATCGCTCATTTTGATCAAGGCTCTACAACTATTGATATGTACATGCTCACTTACTTTTTCAAAGAAGGAATTGCAGGTTTGGGTGCAATTAATCCATTAATTGGATATGTTTTTATTTTATTATGGGAGTAATAAATATGACTAAAAATAAAGAACCCAGGTTCGAAACTGGAGACATCATCGTAAGAGAGATTTTATCTTAAAAAGAGTTTGGAAGAATCTCGAGAAATTATCACAACAATGCCTATAAGAAAACACGAGAATACCTAAAAAAAAGGAAGAAGTAATCTTTTAATTTTCTTAGTTAGTTTAATTAAAAAGATATATTTAATTAATGGCCTAATTTGACTTGAAAAGATATTAGGTTGCCTTTTGATGTTTGGAATTGGAATTAATAATTTTAGTAGAATTAGTATTGATTAGAATTACAATTTATGAGTTTAGATCATATAAAAATCTATAATAATATTGTCTTTCAAGTATTTGATTGTCTTCTTCAACGGGTTTCAATGGTGGTTGTTATCGTCTCCGTTAGGTTTTCACTTATCATTTTTAATTTGATCTCAATGGTGATTGTCATCGTCGTTTTTGATAAATCTTAATAGTGATTATCGTTGTCTTTGGCGAGTCTCAATGATGATTGTCATTGTCTTTGACGGTGGTTGTCATAGTCTCTAATGATCCTAAAGGTGATGGTTGATGTTGTTTCTTATAGATCCTGAAGGTGGTAGTAGTAGTCGTTGTCTTGTTGTCATCTTTGACAAGTCCCAACAATAGTGATTATTGCCTTGAATGAGTCTCGACAGTGCCTTGAATGAGTCTCGACAGTGGTAGACGTTGTTGTATTCAAGGAGTCAACGGTGGCACTTAACAATGGGTGAACGAGGTTGTAGGTAAGAAATGGCCAAGATAGATAGAGAAGATTACCAAAGAGTGATGATAATAATCTAATTAGAATAATTTTATAATTTTAAGAACTTAATTGTAATAAAATAAAATAAAATAAAAAATAAGGACCAAAGTAAAATTATAGAGATCAAATATGTGATTTAGTTTATAAATTATTTATGATAAAAAAATTTAGAATTATAATTTTTAGAATCTATCCATAAAAATTAAAATTATATTTTATTGTTGTTCTTCAATTTGTTGAAATTGAGACGAGAATTTCAATTTTTAATTTTAAGATATATACACTACAAAATTAAAATTAGTTTATTTTTATTTTAAATTCACTGTATTTAAAGGAAAGAATTCTTTTACATATATATATATACAATTAGAAGACCTTTACTCCCAAAAAGTTCACCTGGAGAAGGTTTGCTCCCTAAAACAAAAAAGTATCTTAGCCACCACAGTATATTAAACAAAGGAAAAGGAATTTTCATTACCTTGGCTTAGTCGACGTTCGCACACCAGCAACAAGGCGACCACCTTGACGGAGGAGAGAGTGAAAACGAAAGGATGGGGTCTTCCCTCTCAGCCTTGTTCTCAACCGGGGCTTCCGCTGAAACGTCAACGTCGGAGCCTTCTCGGGTCCTGTCGTTTCACTCCTCGGCTCGATGGCAGCTACACTTCAAAGAATCCAAAGATTCCTCCCAGCTTGTGAGTAAACCATCATCTTCTTTATCCATTCAATCTCTTTGTTCTTTGGATCTGAATCTTTTTATATGTGATTGATGATTGATGATTGATGATTGATGATTGATGATTGATGATGGAGGGAAGGTTGTGATAGATTTCTCTGCCTCATGGTGTGGACCTTGTAAATTCATAGAGCCGGCGATCCACGCTATGGCTAACAAGTTCACCGACGTTGAATTCATCAAGATAGATGTTGACGAATTATCTGTAAGCTCTAAGTTTCTATGATTCTCCCAATTTTATTTTCTTTGTTAAAAAAAAAACTGATTTTTTTCTTTTTGGTAATTGGGGGTACCCAACTTGTAGGATGTGGCCCAGGAATTTGAGGTGCGGGCAATGCCAACATTTGTGTTGGTGAAGAAAGGGAAGGAGATTGATAGGGTGGTTGGAGCCAAGAAGGATGAGCTTGAGAAGAAGATTGAGAAATACAGGGCACCTTAGAATGAATCCATATGCGGATATGCCCTCTCTATTTTCAGCTATGTATTTCTGAATTGTTGATGAATTTGATAAATTTTACACCAGTATCTTCTGGGTGGTAATCACTGTTTTCCATGCTTTCAAATGGCAATTTATGTTGATGATTGTACTTCAAATTTTATGTCTTTTTGGTTCAATTTTGTTGAAAGCAAATTTATGGGTTTCTTGCTTCAATTTTTCTATTAACTAGAATTCATACAACTCAACTTAACATGTCGTAAATTCTAATTTTTCATTCACATTAATCCAATACATCATATTGCGAGTTATAATATATCATGCATGACAGATTGAAAGATTTATCTGTCATGTCCTATTATTATAAGCTCTATAGTAACAGAAGAACTTATGCAAGATGTATAAAAGGCAATGGCATTATCTCTCAGACAGTGTATGCTTGTTGAATTGTATCAATGTCAAGACCCTTCATTCTAACCACGGACTCAACATGGCCTTTCAGTGTAGTTAGCTCTCTCAGTCTGCATAAAACAAGATAGATAGACCATTTAGTATTTCATCATGGTATGACATAATACTTAATAAGCATCAAGAACTCGAATTGAATGCCATAATAAAAGTAAGTATTGCATTAAGAAACAAAAGTATTGCAAGTCTAGGAAGATTTAATCAAACAGCAGCAGAACATTCAAATTTGGTAATTCCATTAAATATGCCATAAGCTTACACCATTTCTTTGTTAGACCAAACTTGCCAAAGAAACATCTCCAAACAGTAAAGTTTACATGGTATGCATCTATAAAAAGTTGACTAATTGATATTTGTGTGATGATAGCATGTGACCACACAGTTCTCTTTTAATGAAAAGTAAACCGGATAAGTTATTCCAGTGAGAATTGTATTTGCTAATTTATAGAGATGCCACCATTATAAAGTCCACCTCCAGTTCCTTGGGCCAGAAAAAAAGAAAAGGGGTACGTTATATAAACCTATAATCAATGCATTTTCACTTGAGGGAATTGAGAATACTGCGCAATAGTGGATTTTGCTATTAACATATGTATACCTTGCAATCTCAGCTCGCCGTTTTGCTTCTTCAGCCATCTGATTAAATTCTGTGTAACTTGGTCGTTCACTGAACATTTTTGTGTCAGGAGGGTGAAGCCCGTGGAGGGTCCTTTGTGCATGTGCCCACTTAAGCTCACGTTCTTCCTTACCAAAGTTCCTTTTCCTTGTAAAAGCAACCTGAAAAAGCACCAGATTTCACCCCAAAAGGTAAGAATGCAGTTCCACCATGGAATTTCTCTATTAAGCAAACAGCATACATACCCGTTGATCAATAAGTAGATCCCAAGCCCTTCCACTCAAGGCATATCGAACTATGAACTTGATAAAATCAAGTGGGATAAAGCAGATGAGGTTATAAAGCCAAACAACCCCAGCCCAACCCCATCCAATCCCTTCAATTGCAGCAAAACTCCAATTCGCATACACGGCAATCAATGTAGCTATCTGATAATCAAGAAAGAATTATAATCATTCATTTCTCTTCATGGCACAATGTGCATACACAAGTAAAAATAACATTGATCCACTCACCAGCTGAGCAATAACAAATGCTGCTACAAGTAACAGACCAGGGCGCTCAACAAAAGACCAACTTCGGGCTCGTGTTACAAATATTAGGGCCTGACTGATGGTACTCACTTGCAGGTATACTGCTGATGCAAGCCTTCTGAAGTCATCCTCGTCCTTTTTCTGAAGGCTTGACACCCCGAATGTACTCTGAAAATCATATGGCAAGTATCAAACAAGGCATTCATTACTGAAAAGTAAATTGTGTCATACAAAATACATATAAAATGCATAATACTGTAAATCGTAATAATGAGATGCTGATATGCTTTCATAGCAATAGAAATTGGAGCATTTCTCTCCAATTTATGAGATGCTGATACGTTTTCATAGCAATAGAAATTGGAGCATTTCTCTCCAATTTACACTTACTCCTTGAATAATAATATCATAAATTGGCTCAACATTTTATGAGCTTATTATTGGCCCTTGGCCTTGAAGCTTCTATTTCAAAATTAACTTACAGGCTAATCAAGAGTTGTCAGATGAAACTTTTGCAGGTTCTCTAAACCACAAAACATCACAAGTGTCACATGTTCAAGGAAAGATGGAAAAATGATGCACCCTACACGTTTTTGAGGTTCCTTAAGTACAAGGGTGGAAAATCTCTTCATGACTATGAGCAGCGTAAGGGTGTAAATTAAAAACAAGGCACCACATACAGTTCAAGAAAAGCATGTATAGCTACAAGTGAATCGCTATGAGATTTCATCTCTCTCATATTTAATAAATCAAGAAGGACCCAAAATTCAAATGTGGATCACAAACAAATTTTGGACATGGTTTTTCATTGATGACTAAATCTAGAAACAGTTAGGGTCTTTCCATTGATTAATGGCACCTAAATGAGATGATCATCATGGCAACAATAATATTGTGGAGTATCTACTAAATTATATAGCATTTGAAGAGCACTACAATAGGTTGAGCACATTTGACATGTCCTATGTGAATTTGGGTAGCATTCAGTGAGAATTACTCCTTGTCCTCTACGAATTTGGGTAGCATTCAGTGATACTTATTCTTACAGGAAAGAAGTCAGTCTTATAGGCAGCCCAAAAGAAAATGACTGTCATCACAGCCAAATAAGCACCAAGAATAATTCCAGTTGTAAATATCTCTGCCAGCTTCCAGCTATCTGGTAGTGGAGATGGTTTTACCCTATCCTTTGATATTGTCATAATCGTACCTGGCATAAAGAGTAAATCTTTTATGTTGTATGGAATTTAATCCCCACATTAAGGGAAAAAAATATATAGAGAGAGAAAGAGAGAGAGACTACATACAAGAGACAATAAGGTTGAAAAGAAAAGGGGGAGAAAACAAATGGATTTCATATGACATTGATCAATGGAAAGAACTGAGAAACTAACCACTATATCTTACAGTTCACTCATAACCAATGTATAATTAGCAATAACTCCTTACTAGGAAGAACAAGGGAAAATAAGTCAGTGAAGAAAAAAAGGTACAAACCATCGTTAAGGACAGCAATGATTAGGACCATGAATGGTGGGAAGTCAAACTGCCATATGAGGGCCAGTAACATGAAACCAAGCTGTCACAAAAAGAAATAACATAAGTAAACCAATTCATATGGTTATAAGGATAGAACTAACGTAGAAAAGCAAAGACTACCAACTTACCACAACACGGATTGTAATAGAAACTGCATAGATCTGCAACAAAAATGAAATCAATTAATTTAAATTTAAAGAGATAAAAATGTTCCAACAACTTATTACTAACTGTTGTAGGTTTTCTAACATGATGCTAGTTGATGACAGAATGCCAAATACACTTCCAATATCTACATAAAATTCATCTCTAGGAGATTGCTTGACTTGCACAATGTACGGTAGCTCCCAAATTTTTAAGCAAAGCTTCAATAGGATCTGGATGTAGGACTTACTGTGTAATTTTTCATCCTCTGGAATATAGCCCGACTAGTCAATACTGCACTAATGATAACACTAAGACCTGGTTCTGTCAGAACAATGTCCGAAGCACTACGAGCTGCATCAGTTGCATCAGCAACAGCAATACCAATGTCAGCCTTTTTAAGAGCAGGGGCATCATTAACCCCATCACCAGTCATTCCACATATATGTTTCCTAGCTTGCAAACGTTTCACAATCTCGTATTTGTGCTCTGCAACAAATAATTTCATCCAGTCCAATAAGGAAAAATCAAAAGAACTGAAATACCTATAAGAACCCAGGGTTATTGTTTCATGTGAATAATCATTTGTATACAGAAAAAGTCACTGCCCCATCAATCGTATATTCTTCAGCTGCCTCCCAAAACAGTTTTTATGGGAGCTAGTCTCCTGCCACTAGTTGCTGAACCACTGGAGTGATTAAATGGAATACATAGGCTAGACAAAGTGATCCATTATCCCCTACCATTTTACAGAGATGAGAAAAAAATGACACCATACCAGGGAAAACACCCGCAAATCCATCAGCTTTTTCAATCAGCTCATCAACTGGCAAAGCAGCAATTGACTCATCCTTGTTATGCCCTAATAAAGAAGATGAAGGGTACATGTTTGTTCCCATTCCCAGTCGCCGCCCTGTTTCCTTTGCTATTGCTAGTTGATCACCTAAAAGAGATGGAAATGAAAATAAGACTATCAGAAAAGATGGAGAACCCATGAATAAACAGAGGTTCATAGAAGCACACAGAAAATCTTACAAATAGAGAATGCAAATGGAATATCCATGTCCCAGAAAAATTTATGTTATTTTCGCAAGATAATTCCTATGCATATGCATTATAGACATGTATTCACAAGGCAAAGCTAGGAGCCCTTGTATTCAACCCAATCTTGAGAACTATCACAAGCATCCGAGCAATAATTCAACTTGGAACCCACTCTACCACTATGTCAAAAAGGATAAAATATGAAGAGAACTTAGAGCTGAGAATTTGGACTGTAAAAGAACTACCTAATATTAGGAGAAAGGAGAACCCAAAGGGTTTGAATAAGAAAAAGGCTTCTTTTTCTTTTTTAGCGCGAAGTGATAGATTCATACAGGGTAATTGCCAAAGAGATTAACTTTATTCTAATTATCTTCTGCCGACATTTCCTGGATCAGCTTTTTATCATAATATAAGAATGATCATAAGATGTGCCACAGACCTAGTTGTTCAAGAAGGATACAGGTAACCAAAAAGCATTAGAATATGCAGACAGCCAGACATAGCAGAGTTCTAACTTCCATTGCAACTTTGATGTGTGCAGACAGCCAGACATAGCAGATAATGAAATGGTTTGGAGCATCCAGATTCCAGTAAACAGTTAAGAGTTTTATATAATATTAATAATACCTGTGATCATCTTAACATTTACCCCAAGATTCAGTGCCCTTCGAATTGTTTCTGCACTGTCATGTCTAGGTGGGTCAAACAGAGGCATGATGCCAACAAATTGCCAAGGCCTTCCTTGGCTCTCCTTCCTTCCATCAGGAACTTCCTGGGATAAGATGAAATAGTTGATAATAACATAAGTTTCCTTATGAATTGATTACATAACCCTCCCCCCAACAAAAAAAAAAAAAAAAAAAAAGAAAAGAAAAAGAAGAAAAGAAAAAAAAGAAAAGAAAAAAAAGAAAAGAAAAAAAGGAAAAGATAGAAAAAAAAGTAACATGCACCTGGTAGGCTACTGCTAGAGACCGTAATCCTCGCTCTGCAAACTTGTCAATGACCGCATGAACTCTACGTTCTATCTCTGATTTATTGTGCACAAGATTCAAAATCTAATAACCAAATTACAACCAGGCATTACTTTTTTTTTTTAGAAGTATCATTTAGAACCATCAAAACACAAATTAGGTTGCTCATAACTATACCTGCTCCGGTGCACCTTTGCTAACCCGATGCATTTTACCTTCACTTTCTATGTAAGTCAGAGCTGTTCGCTTATCAGTTGGGTTGAAAGGAAGGAAGTGAACCTCTTGAATACCAGCTCTTGCCTTATTCGTAGGAAAAATGATAAATAAGAATATAGTAAGCAGAAAAAACAATAGTGGTTGTAATTTCAAAATAAATAAATTATGTTGATTTAACAATTAAAGGAAGGCAGAAAGTAGCCAACAAACTATTTAAAGTTTTAAACTTATAATGAAAAACAGAATCATAATGTCCATTGATATACCTCTTTTGGATCACCCAACATCCCCACAATTGCTGCATCTATTGCATCTTGATTCTCCACTCTGGAGGCCCGAGCAGCCATGATAACAACAGTATCTATGTCAATCCTTCTATCAAACACCTACAAAATATAAATGAGAAAAAGAATTTTGGACCAGGCAGTGCAACTAAGAAAATTAAAAATCAAGATCAGACTACAGCACCCCCAACCAACCTCAATTAGATTCTTATCTACTGTTAGCTTATTCAATGTCAGAGTTCCAGTTTTATCACTGCATAGCACATCCATGCCTGCCATTTCTTCTATAGCTGTCATTCTTTTAGTGATAGCTCCCTGCAATAATTATGAAAAATGTAGCCTGAGCACACATACTGACACCTAACAAACCATGATCACATGGACCTATACAACTTTGCACCACCTATTACAACAAACCTGCTGAGCTAAGCGATGGGATCCAATTGCCATTGTAACAGATAAAACTGTGGGCATGGCAATGGGAATTCCTCCAATAAGAAGCACCAGCATATTATCAATTCCAGGACGGTATTTCCTGTGTTGAATTGGGTACATAACGATTATCTCTACTATCATCCCCACAGCGATGGAACAGATACAGAAATTTCCAATTGCAGTCAAGACCTATCAAGCAAATACAACAACGTGTGAATAAACATACAAAGAAAGAAAGGTACAGCTAGCAAAAAGTTCTGTTGATGTGATTCCAGCATGCAAATATCATGCACAATGGAATGAACAGAATTATTTTTTTATTTTATTTTTTCTGGTAGGCATGGCTGCATCTTTTCACAAAGGAAAAATACATATGTATTATACCTTTTGAAAGTGTCCAACTTGGTTTGTGGTATCCACAAGGTGAGCTGCCTTGCCAAAGAAGGTATGAACACCTGTGGCAATGACAACCGCTTCAATCTCTCCCTGCTTGCAAGTAGAACCAGAATAAACACTATCACCAGGGCCTCTTGTGACAGGAAGAGACTCGCCTGTAAGTGCAGACTGTGATGTCCAAGAAAAAACTTAAGTGACTGGTCACAATAAAAAAGGAATAACCTGATTTCAACAACAGAACATTAAAGGTTGCACCTGATCAATCTTCAGTGGATCCCCCTCAAGGAGACGAGCATCTGCTGGGATAATGTCCCCTAGTTTAACACTGATTATATCACCAGGAATCAGAATACTTGCATCTTCCTCAACCCACTTACCATCTCTAAGGACCTGCATAATTCCATTGCAGATCAACAATAAAATCACGAGTCCAGAAACATATAAGCCAACCATAATGAGCAGAAAAGTTAGCATCAGAACACAAAAATAACTGACAGCAACAAGCATAGGCACTTTAAACCAATACCTTAGCTTTGGGAGCAAGATGTGCCATGAGAGCACCAGCAGCATTACCAGCACTGTTCTCCTCAATAAAACTTATTGTTGAATTGATAAGTAGTAGAGCAATAATCCCAACAAAATCTTGCCAGTCAGGAGGTTTTCCCTGCAAAACATCAAGAAATTATAAAGCAACAAACAGTAGGACTGTGAATAACATTAAAAGAAATGTCAGAAGACTATATCAATGCCTCCTTGGGACAGTGAAAACTCAGGACATCTGGGTATAAACTCAAGTACTCAACCTTGGCAATAGGGCATTATACAATAGTGGCCCTGTTTTTCTTTCTCAATTGTGTCTGCGTACTTTTCAACAATATAGATGGAGAGGGTAAAAAGAACTTACTCCTCCATTGGCCAACGCAATAGACATGATAGCTGCAATTTCCATGACCCATGAAAGAGGATTCCACATGAATCCTAAGAACTTCAAAATCTTACTCTCCTGTAAAAAAAAAAAAAAAAAAAAAAAAACCATGAAGTCCAAGCAGCTAAAACCCTGATAGGAAAAACAGAGAGAATTGGACACCAGAGATGTTTGTCGTGAAGGAATTGAAGTTAAAAAAGCCCCTCCCAGTAGAATTTATCTAAGTTGGTCAAGAATTATTCAACTTCCTCTCTTTCACATTTATTTATTTTTTTCTGAGAAGGACGGGATAAGAGGAAGAACAAAAATTATCTTCACATAATCGTATCTGATAGCTCATCTTTCCTCGCTTACGAGGAAAACTTTTATATATCCAGAAAACGTTTCAAGTCAAAAGAGAAAGTGGATTATAGCATGGCATGTAAAGAAACTACCTCCTTCTCCTCAAGTTTGTTGTACCCAAAAATGGCCAACCTCTCTTGAGCAGCCTCTGTGGTGAGCCCATGTGTATTACACCTCAGTGTCTGAAAAACCTCTTCAATCGGCACGTTCTCCTACAATGAAGCTTCAAATTATTGACAAACTCCCAGAGAATAAACCAAAACACCCAAAGCTAATGAAAAAAAAAAAAAAACACAGAATCAAAAACACAAACACAACGACAACAAAACTCAAAGTCAAGAATCAGAAAGAGCAAACAGTTAAAACAATAAACAGAATATGAAAAAGTTGATAGATGGGTTCCTCTGTTTTGTTACCAAATCCACAGCTTCCTTCAACACAGCCTTTAGAGCTTCATCTTTGTCACCCATGGTCAGCAAACTGAATTTTATGTGTAGTCAGCTCTCTCTCTCTCCGTCTCACCGTTTGTCTCACCTCTCAAAAGTATCGTGAAGGTTCTTCAACTCTCTCTCTCTATTTTCTCTCTCTTAAACCTCTCAAATAAGACCATGTACTTGGCGGATACACTGACATTCCTCCATTTTTGTTACTAATAACATCTTCTTTTCTTTTCTTTTCTTTTTTTATAATTATTTTTAAGTTCAGAAGATACTCGAAAAAGAATACATGAAGATGCACTAAAGGGAACGCGCGCCGATACAACCATAGTGTTAGCGTGATTAGGGCACTCCTCATTTTTAGGATTTGTGAAGAATTAATACTCTTATTACCAAAATTTATTAAACAATTTTTGATTAAATTTAAATAATCGTGGTGTGCATAGAATTTTTTATTTTATTCCATATACAAAAATTTAAAATATTAAAAATATAAAAAACGTATTTTATATATTAAAAAATAAATATTATTGATACCTTAATTCAAGCAATTAGTATTTTTTTTTTTTTTATTGTCAAGTTTGAGCATTCTTAATTTACAAGAAAATAATAATAATAAATATTTAAGAAATAAAAAGTTTCGTGTATATGACTCATCCTTAGACTCTAAACTTAAAACCCATGTAAACAAAATTAAAAAGATACATAAAATGTTATTACTTGTCAATTATAGAAGTTTATACTTATTTATTTATATTTACTATGGTCTGGTGGTCTAAAGAGAAACTCGTGCCTAATAAATGATGTTTGAGTAGAAGATAATGCAAAGTCTCTTTTGAATTCAACCTCGGAAAAGGATTGTCGATTTGGCTTCTAGCTTTGCTTTCTCTATCATGCTTGAATTCTTGCATCCTTGTTGTCCACATCTTACTTCATTTCCAACATTACTATTAATTTCCTTGTGTTATTGTACACTCTTCATTGTTTGTTTTGTTTTTAGATTTGTTAGAGTTTACAAATCAAATAAACAAAATAAAAAGGGTGATGAGTTTGAAACTTCCTAGAAATTACGTGTTAAAATTAACTTCTTATATGATTATAATAATTATGTGAGTACTCCACTAACGTTTTATTAAATTTATGTAAGATTATATAAAAGTAAATCAAATGAATTATTTTTAATAAAAAAATTAGTTTTTATGATAAAAAAAAAACTATTTTTTATAATTAAAAAATTTGTTGAACTTATGAGTTACATAATGAAAGATAATTTATTTTTCTTATAAATCTTTGATCTAAAGTGAAGACGTATTTTATTCAATGTATAAAGTTACATAATGTGAAATAGTTTTCTCCCTTTTATATAAATCTTCATCTCAAATAAATGAGATTCGTTTTAGATCTTTGATATATAATACCAAGAAATTTTATCAATTGAACCAAATAATATCTTTAAATAAACTGACTCTTTTAACAAATTATTTACTAAAATGTTCATTAAAAAATTAAGCTAGTTAACTACCCTTTTCACTAGAAAGAAAGAAAAAAAGTGATACACTTTAAGTACTAAAATTGTATAGTCAAAAGGCAAACTAGTTGTCTATCCATACAGGGACACATAGATGAGTCAAGTTTTCCTTTCAATATTGCTGGTCTAACCATCAACCTAAAGCAATTATTTACTAAACTTTAGGGGCACTCCATTATTTCTTAGTGCAAGGCATGAAATAAATGGTATAATATAGAAATATAAATGGTAATTACCATATGTAAGAAAATAGAAAAAAAGATATTGGAAGTAAATAAAAGTATAAGCATATATGAGAACTAATAGAAGGCAGTTAGATTAAATTTTTATATTTCCAACAAAGTTATATTTATTTAATTCTTATCTAAAAAAAAAAAACATAAGAGCAATTAATGTTTTTTACATATTAAAAAATTTATAAAAAAAATTTACAGCATGTCAAGATTTCGAGCCATGAAGTTAGATTTTGCTTTAAATTTGATTTATTTACTAAAGAAAAAAGAAAAAAGTTTCGTACATTACATTATAGCCGGATAATACTGGGCCGACCATAAAGGTTAGTGGGCCGGACCCAATGTTCCTAACTAAAATAACCGGCTGATTCATACGTGTAACGTCAAGAACACTTCCCTCCAACTTTGCATTTCAACGAGCCAACTCCTACACTACAGACTACAGTAGCATAAGCCACAGCATAAAAAGAATGGACGCGTCTCATTTACAATAATACCCTTTTTATTTCTCTCATTTCACGGCCTCAATCGGCTCTACATTACTTCTATCATTCTATGATCATGCTAGTACATACAATATATGGTAAGGTACGTAGATCGTGATCACCATACTACGTACATACTACGTTTCATTGTGCTATTTTGGCTCGTGCAAACGCCAATAATAAGATACTTATAGGAAAAAAAATGCACACATGGGTAGTAAAAATTGTTTATTTTTATGAGATGGTTATGTTGTATGCAGTTTGTATAGATCTGGATGATGCCCGTAATGTGTTTGATGAAATTCCTTGTCCGGATCTAATTGATCAGTGGAATGTTCTTGTGAATAAGTATGTTAAATTTGATTTGGGCTATGAGGCTTTATAAGTGATCCGGAAATTGTTCGTGATTGGCGTTGAGCATGACGAGTTTTGTTTAACTACCAAATTTGAGGTCTTGCTCAGGGAAGTAGATTCATGTGTAATCAGATATGTATTTGTGGGGATTGCACCTTGTTTATATTTTTGCCTAGTGTGGATAGACATGGCCGTGGGCGTTTTTGAGCGGATGCCTCAAAAGACTGCCTCCAAGCACCAGTCATTGTTGAGCCTGACTGACTGGTGTCAAAGAAGGAATTTCTACACTTTAAGAAGTATGGAATCTGTATTGAATGAAGTTGTGCCCTATTTGAGATACTTCCTTTTTTTCCCACGCTTGTTCGTTTATTTTATTCTAAAGAAAATCGATATGCATCTTTCCACTCTGGTGATGTTTTGGAAGGCATGGCATAACTACAATAAAACTGATTGATTGTGTGACTCCTCATCAGCAAGAACACAGATATATAAACAGATAGTTACAGCATGTCACCATAAATACTTCACTAGTTGTTTCAAGGATGAAGTTTCCTAAAACACATTTGATAGGAGATTTTTCCATCCTGCTCTTCTCTTGATTATAGAATATAGGTTACGTTGGTTCAATATAATAGATCTTCTAATAGAATAACCTAGGAATATTTGAAGTTTTATGTTTTCTACTCTTTCCTTTCCCCTTTCCCTCTGATAAACTTTCTTTTCCCAGTAAGCCAGATATATCAACCTTATGCTTCTACAACATAATGGATCTTCAGACTTTTAGTCACAATATTATGCTCTAGAGCAGCTACCTATCATGTTGGAAATATTGCAGCGCATCAATTTTCTTATGTCATTATGCCGGGAAAGCCCATGTTAATAATTTCCTATAAAAACTGATTTTTACTTTTGTGAGTAAACAACTTGTGGGGAGTATGAGCCAGATGAGAATCTTTATAAAAGAAAAACGAGTATTTTATAGAGAAGACACCATGATAAGTTCTTATTGTAGGGAAACCCAAATTCTCACATTGTAGATCAAAAGAAGAGGAACAACTCCATTGGAGTCCCCGACATTTGACATCTCAAATTGATATACCCTGCCTCAATTATTGGTGCATCAATTGTTGGAGTATGTTTCATAACTTTAGTGTCTGTTCACTTACTCCTTGTACCTTGTGGTTAGGATTTTCACTGGAAAATTAGTTATCTTTAGTACTGGTTACAGAGAAATTCTAGAAGAATATGCTGCTGATGGATGCTGCGAACCTGGTATAAAGTGCAGTTGAACTCACAGGCTTCAAGGATCATCTGCTCATTCTGGAATACATAAGACAAATACTGTTAGTAATATAGAACAGAAAAAGGAAAGAAAAATGATACATGTACTTCCAGTAAGATAAAGAAAGCAGAATTAAGAACCAACAAGCCTGACTCTGTTAAGATGTATGTAATCCTGAATGATGCATAAACATCTACTGTTGTCATAGGATAACTATCTCATAATGCTTTAAGATCATAACTGAAGATGAAAAATTATCTTCCTGTATTTTTTTAGTATGTGGTTCGCTTGCATCAGTGAAAGTTATGATTAATGAGTACATGTGATCCTTGAGATTTTATTGTGTAGCGAAATTGGAAATTCTATAATCTGCAATTGGTTGAAAAAAATTCGGAAATGAGTAGAAAAAATTTCAGCTTATCAAAATGGCAAATAGCTGGTCTAACAGACATAACCAAGCTTAGATAGGGATTTGAATGTCAAATGAATTTCTCGAGACTCGAGAGTAATATCCGTGGTGTTTATAGTAGGTGTTTACCCTGTAAGTAATGACAATGGAAAGAAATCAGGTGGTCTCAATCAAAGAATTTTAGCCACTGTTACTTGTTATGATAAGTATTCAGATGAACAAGGCATTCTCATTGCAGGAAAATTACCCTCATTTATGTGAGATCGCAACAACATGAGTAGTTGATAGGAAAAGAAAACAACCAAATTGTTTGACAGGTTAACAAATGATCCAGTTCAGAAGAAATGAGCGTATGTTAGATTTGAGCACATATAGGTAATTTTGATCATCATAGGAAACCAGGAAAGAAGTGCAGATTGGAGAATTGCAAGTTATAAACTGTACAAGTACCAACACCATCCCATATAATTTTCAAGATTAAAAACCATGTTGAAGATCAAAGAATCATCTGAGATTTGTGCAATATATAATAAGATAGTAGGGATTGCTAAATAAATAGGTAAGCATCAAAAGGTATCAAATCAAAGTCTAACCTTTGGATGATAAAGGAACCACTACGATATGCATATCAGTATTGTTGGGAGGAAGATGTAAAAGCATGGGATAAAGCTTCCCATTCAATGGATTTCGTGAACATACAAGGATATCATCAAGTCCTGTCTCTTCCTTCAACTTCCCCTTCAACTCTTCCACACCACTTCCCTTGAATGTAAAGGATTTCTCATCCTTCACATTATCTACATCCCCTTTTTCATTAGCAACATTGAAATATATTATCCTGCCTTCGCATCTCAACGGTGCCTCCCCCAAAGAATCACCAATCTGCACAGCGAAAAGAGCATTGTGAATGAACAATCAATAACCTGTATAAGCTGTCTAAGCTCTGCATTTAGTTGTCAGGCTCATTTTCTATCTTCTTCTATTATCTTATATAAAAAGTACAAATTAGGATAATATAATTGTAATTAATTTAAGAAAAGAAACAAAACCTGGTTTTCTTGTCTGGGTGATCTGAGCTCAATTCTAACAGGGGAACTGAGACTGACTTGTGAAGGTGAACGATCTGGTGGAGTAATAGACTGAGGCCGGCTTTGAGGTTTGGAAGGCCGAGGATGAAACTCTAAAACATCCACATCCCACAAAACCCAATCCTGGGTTGCCGTTCTATGAGGAATATCATGTGTGATGGAATTCCTCCAAGGTGGTACGCCACCATTAGCACGAAGATACTGGCCGTACCGGGTTTTAAGCCGGACTTGGACACCTTCTCTAATGGGTTCCCATTCTACAGAGGAATCCAATCGGGAAGGCAGAGTTTGTAAAACTTTCTTGCCTGTCATTCCCAACAAAAAAGGCATATTGGAGGCAGTTAAGTATTTGCTATAACAGCTTCTCAAGCGTATAACGTTGTCGTTTTCTACAATCTCGACATTCCATCTAGCGTTTATGACAGATCCATTACGGTCTTGGCAAACAGTTTCTTGATCATCATCAGCTAATAAGTATTTGTCGTGGTGGCTCCTGAAACGTACCACTTTGGCTTTTTGGAAGAACTCCATATGTAGTAGTATAGTACACCCCCCTCAATAATCAAATCAATGACTTGGATCAAGAATTGGAACCAAATTTGTAGGATTTCTCAAATGGGTACGAGGAAGACAGAAATTAAAGAGCTAGCAGGAAATGTTTGAAATGTAAGGACAATGAAGCAGATGGAGGGTCAGGGAGAGGAAGTTGAAATTAAAATAGACAAGGGCAGACAGAGTGATGAATTAATTAAGCTTAGCAAATGATTTGTCTTTGCTAAGGGAAGCGTTTTTAAATGCATGAATGTGTTTAAACTGAAAAGCTGTATAGCGTGTTTATGACGCGTTTAAAATTTAAATTAGTATTGTTTTCCTTAATTATAAACTAATTTTAAATTTTTTTTTTTGTTAACATTCATGATGAAGGACACAAGTTTAAATCTTGGAACAAGTAATTGTTGGGAGGCCTCCCAGTCACAACAATGCCCAAATAAATTAGCTTTATAGCAATGTTTGTGAAAAGATTTAATTTATTAAGACTTAATAAATTAGACTTAATAAATTAGCTTTATAACAATGCCCAAATACTTATTATTATTAATATGTAATAAATATGATTAAATTAAATAACATAAAAATAATGATAAATCATAGTAATAAATATTACCAGTTTTCTATTTATAATATATAAACAGTATTCTTCAAAAAAACCCTTTTTGTTATACAAGAAGATTGTTGCACATACATAGAATGCAATTAAATGTGAAAAGCTAGTAACAGCCCTGCACATGTTAGTTTGAACTTTGAATTTGTCCACCCTCCCAGTTACAAAGATTTGGCATGGTTCAGTTTGGGTCGGGTCAACTTTTGTGCGGGTTGTTAAAATGCAGGCATGGCTCTGACCCCTTAACAAATTATGGCTTGGCTCGCCTATTTTATAAAATTAAATTTAAGAAATGTCAAAGAAAACTTGGTCATGTAGTCAACCTGAGTCGACTTAGGTCAAACAGTATAACGAGGTTAGTCTGGTTGAATTTTGACATGACTTCAAACTCTTGATCTTAACTAAAATAGGTGGTTAAGATTTTATTTTGTTTATGACAATTTATGGATTAGGTTGATTTGGTTTATCATTATCGATATTTTGTAGTCCAATCCAGCCTACTTAGTTTTCAATAAAAAAAAAAAAGAAGAATCAAATTAATTTATACAATCCAATCGATTCCAATTGACTCAAGACAATTGATTTAAGATCCTAATTTCTTTAAAAATATATATATATGGTAATCTTTGTTTAACATAAAACTTATTATAATTTTATAAATATTCTAAGTATCAAACATTCAAGCAACATGTAATAAACAACCCCAAATTTATAAATTCTAACATCAAAGTACAATATTACCAAAATTGAATAGTGAATAGGTATGGAGTCGAAGGACGAGTTGGGTTTCTACATTTTGTAGACAAATATTGTTTTTAAAAATGAATTTCGATTAGGTTGACGGCTAGTTAAATTTTAGAATAGTTACAATCATTCGTGAGAATGTAAATTTATCATATTTAAAAATTTTAATTTTATTTAGAATTCATCATTTCATATCTTATAAGAAAAGACAATTTTAGTTATTCAACAAATATATAAGCCATGCCACCTGTTAAGTTTGTTAGGTTTCAGAGAGAAGCTTCTCTGAAATGGTCAGAGAGTGAGGGCTGTGTTACCATTTGGTACAAAATTCACAAAGTGAAGGTCACAATGGCAGTGACACAACAGAGTTTATAAGGGCAAATTGGTCACTTAGTATATTAATTATAACTGTTTGAAGTACATTGAGAGTAAATATGACTCTTCACAGATACTTCAAACTTCAAAACTAGATCTAGTCTAGCCACCTTTTGAATAGGAAAATTTTCAAATTTTACTTGGTCTACCTTTCTGTTCACACAGCTCATACTTACCAATCTCTCAAATTAAATTTACACCTGTATTATTTGATCAAACAACCATGTCATCCTTGTTCTTTTTTGTTGCTTTTGATCTTCAACAATACCAGTCCTGGAATTCACATCATTTTTTTCACAATGACAATAAAAGGAGGCACAAATCATGCTTGTGCTGCATGCAAATACCAAAGAAGAAGATGCACAAAGGAGTGTCCTTTGTCACCATTTTTTCCAGCTGATCAACCAAAAATGTTCGAAAATGCTCATCGTTTGTTTGGTGTTTCCAACATAATGAAGATACTAAAGCAAGTTCATCCTGAGCAAAGAGAAGAGGCTATGAAATCTATAATCTATGAGTCTAATATGCGAGCAAGGTTTCCCGTTCATGGATGTTGGGGTATTATAAAGCAATATGAGTTACAATTGCAACAAACCGTAGAAGAGCTTCATTTTGTTAATACAAATATTGCATTTTACAAGGAACATTGTCATTACCAAATCCCTTCGTCCCCTGAGGATTTGCAGTTGGGTATACCAAATGCTGGGCTTCCGATTTATCAACAACATTTGCAAAATAATGGTGGTGGGATTGGAATGTCTAATGATTTTCTTATGGGTAATAATAATAGTAATGGTGTTTATATTGAAGGAGATGACAATTTGGTGAAACCATTAACTGTTCAATACCCTTATTATAATAACAACAATAATGTTAATCCTATGGCTAATACTGTGGGTGTTCAGTCAAATGTGATTGCTTCACAAGAATTTCCAATTCAACAAGAAATGGAGGTTTCTCCTGATTATGATGAGATACCGTTCGATCCAATAGCGGATGACAGACAATCTTATATTGAATCTAAAGAAGTTTGTGAATCAAGGTATAAATTATAAGTTGTATAATTCGGTTTGAAAATTCACTTTGTTTCTTCCTTTTTTTTCGTAATTTTTCTAATCATAGTTATTTATATATGTTGATGAATATGCAGTGCGGAATCAGCATTCAAGGACATTGAACATATTTCCAAGCATGAACTCAAGAGTGCAGCAGCTTGCTTCAGTTTAACGACTCTCAATTGATTGTGAGAAGATAAGACAATTTTTATTTTAAATTTATGTCTAGAAAAACAAATTTCCACATTCATTATTCGTTGGTTTGATTCTTTGATTTTTCTTGAATATAATTATTCATAGATGTGAATAGTTATGAGGTTTCTATACAATTTTGTTACATTAATTATTTTGAATTCAATTTCTGAATAAGATCTGATATTCTCTACTTTGTTTCTTTTTCTGAGTAGTTATCAGATTAGATTGCAGATTTCTTTTTTCCTTTGGAACTGAAAATGAAAACAACAAACATTACTTGAAATTGACTTGCTCCGCCTCAAGTTAACTTAAACAACTTAAGCTATAGGCTTTGGCAAGTTGGTAACTGAATGGCTTCTGTTTTCTGGGGATGTCTTTAAAGAGCATATGTTTTTGTGTGCCAGACAAACAAACCCAATCTCAGTTAACAGCAGGGCAGTTGGGGTTCTTCACACTAGGATCAGTAGGGCAATCAACCAAGGGGCACTGCTCTTGATTTCCCCACCATTCTGGCCCATAAATTCTGTTTAGCATAAGGGGCATTTGTACCAAGCTGAAAAGGGTAACCCCAGTATCCAACCCATTAGAGAAATCATAGGCTCTCTTATTCCACCACTCATTACACTTCTTGTACACTATGAAGTTCATTATGATGGCCACCACAAAGAATGAGATAATGTGTGCTGAACCCATGGGGGGCATCATTGCTGGACCACTGAAAATGAGGGGAAAATTTATGAGCTTAATCCACTTCTTTTCTGGAAATTTGTTGCTGAGAACCCAAACTATCAGGGGCCCTATCACACCTGCAATGAAGAAGTAGTATAACACGGCATAGTCTCCATTGGGGAAGAACACCCTGCTTGGACCTACTCCTCCCCAAGTCAGTGCAGCATTAAAAGTCTTCATATCAGAAGGACATGCCCATATGTTCTTTGGATCTGGGACACAAATGTCCTTGATTGCCCCAAGTGCCCACCATGCCGTGCAGAGGCGTGTGGTAGATGTGATCAAAGCACCAACAATCTGTCAAATATAGATGTAGTTAGCCAGCAAACTCAGTTAAGAAGCTGAGGGTTTGTGGTATAATGAGAAGAAATTAAATCTCAACGAGTGTAATCTGAAGATTTCTCCTTATCATATCAAAATTCCATGTTTAGTAAGTTTAGGGAAACAAGCCAGAGCTTGAAGCTTGCTAGTTTCATTACCTGAATAATGAACATGCTCTTTGGGGGAATCTTCATGTAATGTGCCAACTTGAACTCAGTTAAGAAGCTGAGGGCATGGATTTTAGTACTTCCACTATAGGCTACAAAAGCCAGGTTTGCTATAGGCTTTCCCGGAGATAAATAACCCATGATCATCTCGGAGATGAGAGTGATTGAAAGATTCTGCATTCATCGATATCATTCACAAAACACCGTCAATTTTGCTTTCTCCCAAATAGCAGGGTAAGGGGAGAGATGTCTAATACATACCATACCAGTTGTAGCTATAATTGCTCCCATGGGAAGAAGTAACACAAGAGGCACAAGGATGGCAACTAAAATTCCCCAATAAGGCAATTGAATTTCACTCTCATGCAGAATAGTATTGAACAAAGCAAAAGCCAGTGACAAAGCTATAACCACAATGAACCACCACTGAGGTACAGTTTCATACTTCTTCATGAGCTCATTATGTATGTCATTGTATTTGTTTTGGTTTTTGACAGCCTGCTTCATATAGGTCAAAGCTTCCCTGAAAATTGAAGTTTCATTTTGGTAAAAAGTGCATGACATTACATATATAACATTCTTGGGAAAAAATTGATCTAACCTTCCATAAAAAAGGAAAAAATGAGTGAGTGTTGCCGTCAGAGATGCAAATCCAAACCCAGTTCCAAATGCATGAAAGGCACTAAAATAGATTTTTGAATAACTATCATATGCCTGTAGGTCGAAGATCAGTTTGTCATCAAACACTGCACTGGTTTTGTATCTTTGTCCAAACAAATCAAATAGTTGAAGAGAGAAAATAGGAAATTTCCGAGCTGAAAACCAATTGTTCCAATATGTAAGAGGAGTAATTATAAACATGATGGCTACAAACCCCACTAATTTGTTTATGATAGCAAATCTTGGAAAGGCCATAGGTGATCCAATATAAGAACTGATGTAATTCCAGTCCAGGCTAAAGGAACCAATTCCAAGCCCTCTAGTGCCAGAGCCAAGGATGTTTACTGTCACTGAATTTTTCTTAAGCAAACATAAGACCGAGACAGCGCCAAGAATCTGAAAAAAATAGGCAGACACAATATTCCAAGCAAATCCTGAGGCAATGACTATCACCAGGAATTGTATTTTGCTCAGGCTTCCTCTGGTTCTTCCTTCTGAATCATGCATTGCCCTGCAAAGTTGAAATGTATCTTCTGAGATAAACTTTTTCTATTTGAGAAAAGTTGGTGCTTTTTTCTTACATATCTTAAATGACATATAATTATTTGGGTGGGATGGTAAGTTTGTATATATGCAAATGAAAATAAAGTGTATGTAGCAAACCTGTAGAAAGACATGTCCAGCAATGTAAGAGGCCACCACATGAAGGGAGAGTCGACAAGGAATTTCATGAACAGCCCAGCAAGCCCATAGCCAATCATCTGTGGTGCAGAAAAATTAGTTTGTTAATTCTGAAAGAATTTATATTCAACTCTCCTTGATTCTGGAAATATAAAAACAGTTAACCTAAAAAAGGAAAAGAAAGATGCCTAAGCCAAGCTTTAATGTAAGGTCTCTATTTTCTCTCCATCATGACTCTGCTATACATATCTGAAATATTCTAAACAACATATTTGGCAAAGTAATCAAACAAATTAATCTGATCTAATTTCCTTTTGTATCTTTCATGGAAAAGGCAAAAGAACAGAAAAACATAAAAGTTCACTCAAAATTATGTTAATGATCATCAAACAAGTTAAGTCCCTTCAACATTTTTGCAGCAATATGATATTACATGATACTAAGTATATATATTCAGTATTGGTTGATGGAAAAACTGGTTTAGCAATCTGACCTGATTTGTCTGAACCAGAAAGAAGGATGTGAGAAAGCTTATGTTCTTTCGAAAAAAGACTTTCATGACATTGATAATTGGAATGGACTGGGAGGCCTCCATGCCAGTGGTAGCAAAAATTGATGCCAAGACGTGCTCTTTTATGTTGAACGGTCCTGGATTCAGTGAGAACTCAAACTTTGTCCCTGGAAATTTCACAACTTTGGCAGGAAGCTTTGCTGCCATGAGCTTCCCCAGTAGCAGGACCAGAATTTGGACCATAGGCTTTGATAGACCCATACCACTTCGTCGGTATGAGAAAACTTGAAGTGCAAATGATGTGACAATGTTTATAAGAGGACCCATAATACATGTTCTAAAGGTTATCACTGGCAGGGTTGGATCATCCGTTGTAGGAACTGTAATCCTCACCTGCTCAATTGGAGACTCCTTAATCTCACCTGAATCAAATCAACATATTTGTGGAAAAAAGAGAGGAACGGAAATCAAAATTTCAAATGTACATACTAACTGCATAGAGAAAAAAGTTGCAATAACAATGTGCAAATTAACAAATACTTATCAATTACTGCATATCAATGCATATAGGAAAAACTAATCTATTTTTCTAAGCTCTAACATCTTCAAATGCTTGAAGTGCCAAGTCTTATACCCTGAATGCTTAAACATATGCAAATGTGTGGTGTGAGGGATTACCTGGTGCCTGATTTATTTGTTCATTTTGATCTTTTATACCATCAGCTGGTTCACTTGACAAGTCATAAATTTTCAAAGGTCTCTCCTCAATTCTCATTTGAGGCATCAGATGACCTTCTCCTTGAACTATGAATTAAATTTCAAATTCGCTTTCTACTTCCAAGGAGAATATTTCTGTTTTGTTTCAAAGGAAGAGAAAACAGGCAGGTGGTTTCCATTCAGCTTTGCAACTTGGTAATGAATTGTGTGCCTCCTTTAATTCCAACAAATATTTCAGGGCAGCAGTTAATATTAGTGCAGCTTTCACCTTTTAGTTAGTGAAATTTGTTACATTGCATTCATTGGAAAAAAAAATGTTGTTAAAATCTATAAATTTCCAGCAATTAATTTTAAAAATACACACGTATTTGGCGTTTAAGATACTTCTGTTACAAGACTTGAACAAAGCATGCTTTTAGGAATTCCTTGAGGTGGCATAATGGATGGCTATGTATTTCTGATGACTCTGTTTCTCATTATCTCTCCCACTGCTACTACCTTAATTTAATTACATGTTACAGCATAATTACTAATTAATTTCCCTAAAATGGAAAAGTTTTGGGGTTTCTTGTTGTCATCCAAAGGATGAATGTGCATGTAATCAGTTGGAAATTCCATTTACACCGAAACAAAACATAACCGATGTAGTTGTTTTGTAAGTACTAGCTGTCAGTACAAAATCTTATTTCAAAATGGATTCCAGAAAATTAAGTTTTTCTTGTGAGAATATATATATATATATATATATATATATATAGGATGGAGAAGAAATAATAGTTTTCCTTTTTCCTGGCTTTCTTCTTATTATAGCAATTATAATTTTGAAACAAAAGCAAGTTATACAATTATGTGAGAACAAATCTTTTGAGTTTAATTACCTCAGATTATTAAGCAAAACACATATATATATAGGATGAAGAAGAAATAATGGTTTTCCTTTTTTGGCTTTCTTCTTATTATAGCAATTATAATTTCTGAAACAAAAACGAAGTTATTATATGTGAGAACAAATTAAACTCAAAGATTATTAAGCAAAACACATATATAAGGAATAGCATATTGAACTTCATTAGTATAATATTCTAAAGCTGCAGGTACATATATTTGATTAAGCAACAGGAAGAAATACTGAGAAAACTAAATCAGAGGCCATCTACCATCTATGTCTTGCAATCTAATAAATATACAATTCTCTCATCATATACATAATACCTTGTATAGGACTCAATCATAGCATATCCAGAAATTTCATCTTCTCCATTACTATGTTTCGAAACTCTGAACTTGGTGCAACAAACCTGCCTCAACTTATCATTTCCCTTATTATCATCCAACCAAATCTGACCCAACTTCCCAACACCAACATGAACCAAAAACACATGTGTACTCTTTTCTTCGGGCAAAGTTCCTTCTTGAAATTGCAAACCCTCTACTTGAAAACACTTTCGTTTATTTAAATCGATCCCACAAAGTTCTTGTCCATATCCTGAATAATAATACACAACATTATCAAGAAGTACATAGGGTGCACCTTCGTTATTATACCCACGACATGTACATCCACATGTACAGTACTTTTCATGATTTTCATGAGTATATTCAGGAGAATACCCAGAACCAAAAGTACTTGCATATGATTTATCACAATGAAAACATGTTCTCCTCAAGGTAATACACAGCTCCAAATCAATACCGTTATTAGTTTGTGAAGGTAAATCTTGCCATTCATTCAAAAGGGGATCAAAAGCCTCAAAAGAGAGGTCTTTTCCTACATAGATTTTGTGGTCCATGAGGGTACATAAGGGTAACTTTTACCAACACTCATAGAAGGCCCCTTTTTCCAAACCAACTCAGGAACACGTGTATCCAAGTAATAAACACCATGACACAATTTCATGTGATCTATTGTAGCAATTTCTATCTTCCAATTCTTCTTCTTCTTCAACCATTTCACCCCCAAAAACATATATAATGGATCCCCAAACTGCTGACCCAGATCTTGATGGTTGATATGAAGACATCTTAGATAGAAAACTGAATTCGTTTCCTTCACCAATTCTAGAGGTGTCCAAGACATACCAAAAGTTATTCGCCGTACCATTGCGATTGTACGGATCACTAGTAAAACGTAAATATACCAGTTTATCATTGGATGATGATGTTTTTGAAGAAGATGACGAGGTTGATGGACTTGATCTGGATGATCGAGAAGCCATTATTTCCATTATTCTTGGTCTGGTTCAACAATTTAGCTACCCATATAGCTATAGGGTTTACTGGAGGCTAAGGCCATGGTTTTGGAAATTTCAATTAGCAGAAGACCGGAAAAGGGTTTTAATTCTTTTTTTATGGATTGATAGAGGTGTAGACTACGTACTTGCAGATTTACTTTTAGTGCTTCATAATTATACTATTTTTTATAAGATTCTTTGTGATTTGAAAAACAAGATGTGACCCAAAAAAAAGAAAAAGAGATGGTGTAAAATTTTTAAAATAAACAAATAAATTTTTATAGTAATTGAGCCAATGTTTAGATGGTTTTATGTATTTTAATTTAACCATCTGAAAAGATGCGTCAATTAATTTCATCTCGATTTAACAATTTTAGTTTGATCAAAGATTTAATTGAAAAAAAAAATTATTTTTAAAAGATCTTAAAAGAAAAAATTGAGTCTTGAAAAATCTGATTAGAAAATATAATTTATTTATTGACATATTATCATGTGATTAATAGATCAATAATAGATAAATCCTAACTAAAAAAAATTTAAAAGTGGTGTAATTCTCAACCAAAAGAGTAAATAGGCCAAAAAAAAATAAAAAAATACAAGTGAGTGCATTGCACTTTCTTGTAGCCAATTTTTTCTCTTTACAATTTTTTTCTAATTTTGGTTTTGATAAAATGATATCTAATATCCTTAAATATCACCCTTATGTTAATTTAGTACTAGTTTTTATTTTTAATTTTTTAATTTTAAGTGAGTGTCACAGTGTTAAACTTGATGGATGTGAATATAATTTACTCTTAATTATATATATAAAATAACACCAGCCTCATCTCATGCCCACGACATGCTCAAAGATTTTTTTTAGTTGAATATGTGTGAGCATATTTTTATAATATTTTTTTAAGATAAAAAAAAACAATTATTAAAATAATATTTTTAATTTAATTATAATTTCTTTAAATAATGGATTGAGGTGCGCATATGTGGGTCAGTTGTTTTTTTTAATTATTTTTTAATTTTCAAATAAAAAATAAAAACAATTCTATAATATGAAATAAAAATAAATAAATAAATAAAGATACAGTAAGAGACCATAAGAAATTTCTTGCATTTACACTAGTATAGATATAAAAACTTGAAAAACACCTTAATATATACGTCTATATTTAGAATTTGTCTTATCATATTTTTATCAATTTTGTTGTAAATGTATTTTTCGATTAGTTTTATTTTAAAATTTAAAATATTTCAATATTTTCTCTTGGTCTAATACCATTAGTATTTTGAACGCAAATTCCCAAATAGACTTAAAATAAAATATTTTTTGGTGAGTGTGTTGAGTTAGCAAAATAAATTATTTCTCATTTTATGCATAACTTATCTTGCTATTCTCTCGTGCATCCTTTTTCTCACTTTTTTTTTTTTTTAATTCTCTTTAAAATCATTATAGTAGGGTTTGTGATGATTTGGGAATTTTAAAAACTTCAAAAAATTTATCAAAATTTTATTTTCTTAATGATTTATGAAGAAAGAACAACAAGACCGATGAGATTGATAATATTTTAACAGATTTTTAGATTTGTTTTAGAGAGAGAAGTGGGGCTGAAATTTGAATCGAATAGTTTCAAATATTCTATTAGTTGTATTTGTATTTGAATTTATCTATCGAATTCAAATTCAAATTCAAATTCGGAAATCTCATCAAATTTAAAATGATATTTGAATTTGAATTTGATGAATATTCAAATATTTGATTCAAATTCTAATATTTGAATTTTCATTGCATAAAATATTATTTATCTAAAAATTTTATGTTTAAATTTTTATTCACACTATTTTCTTAAATTTCAATCATCCAAATAATTTAATTTAAAATTTTTATTATCTTTTAACTAGCACATTGAATATTATTATATTAAAAATATTCCATATTTTTATTTTTATTCTAAATCCTAACTCTACGTCTAAGCCTAACCCTAATCCTAACTCTAAGTGTAAGCCTAAATTTAATCCTAAACCTAACCCTAACCTTAACCTTAATCATGATCCTAACCCTAATCTTACCCCTACCCCTAACTCTAATCCTAATTCTAATTTTAATTATAATTTTATTAAAATATATTTTAAATGAGTTGTTGTTAACAAAAATAAGAGAGTTCTATTTGGTAGAATTCCTAAGAAATTCTAGAGGATTCAAGATTTGAATCCGTAAATATGGTAAAAGTAATTTTTTTTTTAAAAAATTAAATAATTATAAATAATTATATGTAATTATTTTTTAATAAATATCAATTAGTTAATTAAATAATTTTGATTGAATATTACATCATTTGAATTTGATTTGAATTTAAATTCAAATTCTAAAAGGTATTTTTATTTGATTTGAATTCATATTCAAATCGACTTCAAATTCGAATAATTAAATCGAATTCGAATTCAAATATCTAACTGTGTGATTTGAATTCCAGACCTAGAGAGAAGTGAGAAATGAATGAGAGAATGTATTATTGTAAAATATTTGAAGGTTAAATTTTTAAATAAAAAAATACTGACAATAGATGTAATTTTTATTTTTCAAACTCACCACACATGTGATAAAATATTTTATTTTATGCTGCATGTGCAATTTTCATTCAAAGTGGCCTCTATGTATTGTTGTGATCAACTAACAATAATTTTTATTGTTGATCAAGAAGAATTATGAAGGTGAAGAAATTTCGAGCATCATGTTTATTACTTGGATACACATAAGGGTGGCATCCGAACCGAACAATTCGGATTCAAATTCGATTTGAATATAATTCAAATTTTACGTAATATTTGAATTTGAATAGTATGTAATCCGATTTGATATTCGACGATGTTTTCAAAATCAAAATAATATGCTTTCTTATTAACATATATATATATATATATATATATATATATATATATATTATTTTAATATTTTTTTAATCATAATACTTCTAAATATTTAAATATTTGAAATTTTATTCAAATCCCAGTTTTGAATTTGAATTTAAAATTAAGTTCAAATAATTATTTGAATTCGAATTCAAATAATGCACCATTCGACTTGAATTTCATCCCAAAATACTTATCTTCCCTCCTACAAATTTTGATAGCGGATTCCATTATGCTACCATCATTAACGACAAAACTTATGTCATGAGGGTGCTGCTAATTGCTATGAAGTACTCTACCTTTTATTTCAAGAAATAATTTTTTATATTTTATGTCATGCATCGAAAAGAAATCATTGTTTCCTTTTGGTTGAATGATGGTTGGTTGAGGCATGTTTATTACAACAAATTAGGTTTAAGTTTAAATTTTCGATTGTGGCACATTATATAAAAAATGATATAATATTATAAAAATATCTATTTAAATCTTATAAAGTATTTGGATATATATCTCCCCATATTAGGTGAAGCTTCAAGCAACTTTTTGATGTATGTTTAAGGGTAAGGTTACACATCAATATATAGAGGAAAACTTCAATTGGGTATGATATATATGAAAGGAAGACCTTCATTAAATTCAAAAGGGTAATTTAAATCCCATTGCTTTATGCACCAAAAAATCCACTGCTTTCTTCCTTCTCCTCCAATCAAGTAATTTTTGCCTCTTCTCAAATTAAAAAAGAAAATGCAATCCTGCCTCTCGAGAATTTCAAAGAAAATAATTGAAGGAATCTTGGCATTGGCATAAGTGAAGTAGTCTGACTTCCCTTAATTATGTTCACACTAAACTTTGCTAGAAGAAAGCAAGAATTGTAATCAAGAATGGCCAGTAGTTCAATTTGTTTAATTTTCTTTAACTGATGAAAACATCTTATTAATTTATTGTCTCGAATTCTCGAAATACTTACTGAAACGTTAATCTCCCAATTCTGCTCTACTTATTAAAAAAAAAAAAACAACTTATTTAATCTTAACCATCTCAGTCGAGCATGCTGACCTTTAATTACCATATGAAACTCAAGTAATTAGGTTTAAATAATCATCTTCTAATCAAATGTATTGTCACCCCAACGACATGCTCATGGCTTGATTCCTGCTTCTGACATAATCTTCAGTAATTTATTTTAATAGCTTACACCTTTATGGCTTTAAAAATAATGCACATGAACTCTGGCAGCTGATTGATTTTGCCTCCTAATTTTTGATTTCTCCAACAAATTAATGGCAAGGTATGAAGTTAATGAAGCTTTCTTTTTTCAAAGACACGAAGCTTCTGTAGTTGGTACATATTCATGGATTCTCAACAATTACAGGTAAAGCTAGAATTAAAATCACACAATTCGATACTTAAATTCAATTTAATTATTTGAATTTGAAGTAGATTTGACATTTTAGAGTTTGAAGTTAAATTCAAATCAAAATCAAATTCAAATGATGTAATATTTGATCAAATTATTTGATTAAGTGTTCGATTAATTATTTAGTTAAGTAACTAATTGATATCTATTACAAAATAATTATAAAATTTATATAATTATTTTTATTTATTTAAATTTTAAATATATATACGTATTATTTTTACTATTTTTACTTTGGATTTGGATCTTTTAGAATTTTTAGCAATTCTACTTAATAGAATTCTCTTAATTTTTGTTAACAACTATTTTAAAATATATTTTAATAAAATTGTGATTTAAATTGGAATTAGAATTAGGATTAGAGTTAGGGATATGATTATGATTAGAATAAGGTTAGAGTTAGAGTTAGAGTTAGGTTTAGAATTATATTTAGGCTTACACTTAAAGTTAGGATAAGGGTTAGGTCTAGGGTTAGGTTTAAGGTTAGGTTTAGGCTTAGAGTTAGGCATAGGTATAAGGTTACACCTAGGTTTAGTATGATGCCATAGTATGATGTTAGTTTGTGTCTAGGACTAGTATTTTTTTTCTTTTTGTCTATTTTGGTAACTGTGGTAGTTACGTTTTTTTATATAATAATTATGCATCTGAATTTTAAATTACTTAGTTTTATTTATATATATTTATATTTTTAAAGTTTAAACATAAAATTTCGATAAATATTATTTTATGCAATAAAAATTCAAATATTTAACATTCGTCTAATTCAAATTCAAGTTCAAATATCATTTTAATTTGAAGAGATATTTGAATTTGAATACAAATACAACTAATAGAATATTCGAAGCTATTCGATTTGAATTCCAATTTCAAGTCACCTTGTAGTAATAAAACAATATTGCTTAAATAACAATATTTATTAAGTTCATAAATCTTCTCTCACAAAATTTTCCATGATATGAACTAAGTGAAACTGAAAATTCTCTTTTAATATCTGAATTTCAAGGCATGTTGCACTTGCCTGAATTTGATGTCATTAATTATTTCTATATGAAGAAAACATATTATTTCTTATGTTGCAGGCATAAGATGTCATTAATTAGTTATAACATGCCATGTTTATTAATGAAGTTACTTACATCTATAAAAAAAAACAAGATAAAAGTACTATCTAATTAGAAGCCAGAGGCATGTGCAAAGTTAAAGGAAAGACTTGCCAAACATCCTTGAGAAAGCCAGCATTGTCTGGTTTTTAAAATTCAGATAGCAGACAGCCCTTTAATCCTTTTTAACATACAGTAATATTGAAGAAAATCAATATGGCATCTGCTGACTTAGTACCAATAAGAAAATAATGAAGAGAATAGTCTGAAATAGAAGCAAAAAGTACCTTCTCATTCTTAATAAACATACTACAACAGCGACCAAAACAGTTCGGGTCCTCTGGGATATACTCCATATTCAGCTCATAGTTAATTTCTGTAGACACAAAGGTTTCATTCATTTGTCTGTTAGTAAGCTAGTGAAGAATTGTAAACAACATTTTTAATATATATATATATATATATTACGTTCTAGTTTTGATAACAGTTTTCTCCTCAAGCTTTGGAGCTTTGTACACTTAAAAGTTACAATGGCTCAGTTTCTAGGAGGAAATGAAAAGGAGTCTCTCAAAATGGAGTTTGCCGAGATAGGAAGAAGCATTAGGTGTTCTTTCCGTCAGACTGCTTCAAGCTTCAGAACGAACTCGGATGTTGGTTCCTACAAGGAAAATGATGATGAAGTTGAGTTAGAGTGGGCAGCAATAGAAAGATTACCTACTTTCAGACAGCTGAGAACGTCGTTGTTTGATCAAAAGTATTCCAACGACAGCAGAGAAGAAGGTAAGAGGATAATTGATGTTACAAAACTTGGAGCCTCAGAACGGCATGTCTTCATCGAAAATCTAATCAAGGAAATAGAGGAAGACAACCGCCAATTGTTACAAAAGCTGAAGAAAAGGGTAGAAAGGTACGTTCACTTTTCTAGTTGACTTGTTCAACATGCCCCCGCTCATGCTTTCTCTATTCAAATCAGGTAACTGCATGAACTTCTAGCAGAAAAGTAGAAATAGAATTCAAAAAATTCATTTTCATGTTCAAAATCTCTGAGCACCTTTGCTTGTAGAGACAAGTGTCCAATGAGGTATTGAGATGATGCTGACTTAACAACAGATACCAGAAATTCTTAATTCAGTCAGATTGTAATCTGGAAAGCATCAAGCCTCTCTCTCTCTATACATATATATATATATATATGAATGATATCCATTATATGTGTGTGTGTTGGCTTTGAAGTTATAATAAGAAGGTACTATCTTCCATGATATTGATTATTATTGTGTAAGCAATAATAACTGGGGATGTACCAGCGGTGATTAGGATCACATAAGAGAGTGGTGATCAAAACACTTTGATTCAGCAGCAGTTGCAAAAGGAACAGGTTTTTGGGAGGGAACTTACTAAAATCACTGGACATGAAAGAGTTTTCCATTGGACCAGAAAACTGGACTTTAATTCAACTTCTCTCTGGAGCTCTGTCTCCACTTCTTTTCAGATCTATCTGCATCAACTTTCCAACATTGCCTCAATAATATCTGAGAAACTTCACTATGCTTGTCATGTGTGCACTTTTCTCAAAATAAGCTGCATTACAATTGGAATGAGGTTAAGATTTTCTCAAGCAAACAACCAAAGTACTTCACAGATAAACTGTCTTCAATCCTCCTTGGCAACTAAAAACCTGTCTGGCTAGCGACTCTGCTCAATGAATAACATTATGATTTTTTGTCTCTGCTTGCCCTATGGGTTATTTAATGTAATTTTGAATTTGGCCAGTGTAAGTTATGTCATAATGGATATTTCTTCAAAACTACCCAGATAGATCGTCAAACAGGATGGTTCATTAGCAATGATATATTTAGCACATCAGGGACAATTTGAAATATACATCCCCTGCATAGGGTGAATCTTGCCATTCAGTGTGATTCATCATTCACTGAAATATAACAATGGAAAATGAAGTCTGTCTCTTTCCTCCCCACCTGCTAACCAGGAAAAAAAGATTGTTTGCTTCTCCAAGTATGAAAACAATCATAAACTCAAGCAAATTATTAAGATTGGTGAACCAGTGTGATAGGCAGGTATAGAGAACAATCAACTGTGGGAGCTGTTATTTATTCATGCAAAGATTCATTATTGCACCATAACTTATAATTATACATAAGCACGGGCAAATATTTACAAAGTGCTAAAACTATGATTTACTCTTTAGAGTGGGTCTAGAACTACCACCTGTGGAAGTGAGCTACCAGAATCTGTGTGTAGAGGCAGACTGTGAAGTTGTCCGAGGAAAGCCGCTTCCCACACTTTGGAATACTCTGAAGAATATATTTTGTGTAAGTTGTGTAGCCCATCCTTTCTTCTGGTATTATGATCCCTATCTGGCACTGTTCCTAAAGAATTTGCAAAATTAATATGTTTCAACACAACAGAATTTTGTAATAGATAATTATGTTCATCAACAGCAAAAAAAAAAAAAAAAAAAATCTTCTTCGAATGAACCCTTTTGAAGTAATTTCAATTTTCATGCTTTGCTATGCAATGAATCTCCTATCAGCTATCATCAGTAGAGTAGCTTAAAAAGAGCTGCAATTCAAAAAAATTCATTTCCATGATCAAATACAGCAAATTTTATTTCAACTTTCAGCCATTCATTATTTGAAAGTCAATCAATCAGAATTTAAATGAGGAGTAGTGCAACAAGCTGTAATTGTACCTGATTGCAACCTAGAAACTTGTCTATTTTCACTTTATTTCTTTGTAAAGGCTTGTGCTACAATTCTTTCTTATATGATGCAAAGCTAACTCACTTTACTCTTTTCCCACTTCCTTTAGAATTTATTTTCCAAACTGCTAAATTATGAATCTGGGAGTGTGAAGAAGATGCTACATGTTTAACAGGTTGTGTCACAAATAAGTTGCTGCAAATCTCAACAACATAATTTTAAAATTCTCAAAGGTGTCAGTGGCATTATCAAGCCTTCAAGGTAGGTTTATTCTGATCTCCTTCATATTGTACTAACAAAATAGTAACTTTCTTTATGATACACAATTTACTCATACTGAAATGGACTAACATTCGTGCAGGATAACTTTATTGCTCGGACCACCAGGCTGTGGGAAGACCACTTTGTTACAAGCACTTGCAGGGAGACTTAATAGCTCTCTCAAGGTTCTCTACTGCTCTTCAAAGTCTGGTCAGGGAAACAAAACAAACCATCAAATAAGCTACTCTTACTAATGGGAAAGAAATTAGTTTAAAATCTCGTGATGCATAAATCAGTATACACTGTTCACATTATTAAAGCTAAAAAAACTGGTATTAAGCTGTTAACAAAGAAATGTACATGTACATCTGACCACTTTGTTCCTAATAGGCCACGGGAGATATCTCCTATAATGGTTACAAATTCAGTGAGTTTGTTCCTCAGAAGACATCAACTTATATTAGCCAATATGACCTGCATATTTCTGAAATGACTGTGAGGGAAACACTTGACTTCTCGGCACGTTGTCAGGGTATTGGAGACAGAGCAGGTAAACCTTATTCTGCTTCTCTTATCCAAAAATCATGTTCTTTTGAAATAAATTTGATATCAGAAGTACTATCTTTTATGAAGATATTATGAAAGAAGTCATTAGAAGGGAGAAGCAAGCTGGAATTATCCCAGAATCAGATTTAGACACTTACATGAAGGTAGAAAAAGTTGCATAAAATAAGCTCAAATTTCTGCGGAGTTCCCACTGTAATGGGTTTCTGGCTTATTCTCTTGTTGATCATTACCATTGGAAATTTGAATAACAGGCTATTTCAATTGAAGGACTGAAAAGAACTATCCAGACTGATTATATATTAAAGGTAACAATCTACCAAATTTGAATAAACGACTATGTTTCCATAGTCAATGTCATAGACATTTGTGACACCAATTTTGGTTTCAGATTCTTGGACTGGATATTTGTGCTGATACAGTTGTTGGGGATGCAATGAATAGAGGAATTTCTGGTGGTCAAAAGAAGAGGCTGACAACTGGTTCGTAGACTACTGACTCCATCCTGCTCATTGATCCTACACAGTATCCATTACCAAATTTTGAAACTAAAACTCTAAATATAGGTTTGAGACTTGAGTTGATGTTCAACTGTGTGTCAGTTTTTCTTTCATCAGATTAACTTTTTTCATATCATCCTAATCCAGGGGAAATGATTATTGGCCCGACAAAAGTTCTCTTTATGGATGAGATATCAACTGGCTTAGACAGCTCCACTACCTTTCAAATAGCTACCTGTCTGCAGCAATTGTCTCACATAATGGATTCCACCATTTTAGTATCCCTTCTTCAGCCAGCGCCTGAAACATTTGAACTCTTTGATGATGTCATCTTGATGGCAGAGGGAACAATTGTGTACCATGGCCCTCGCAATTATGTGCTGGAGTTCTTCGAATATTGTAGTTTTCACTGCCCACCAAGAAAGGGCATTGCTGACTTCCTCCAAGAAGTGTGCATACCTGTTTGATTTTTTAAATTACATCAGCATAGTAGATTCATAATGATGTTCATCCATGCTCTCCTTTTATAGGTGGTTTCTGAAAAGGATCAAGCAAAGTACTGGAACCATAAAGACCAACCCCATACTTACATTTCTGTTGTCACATTGGCAAATATGTTCAAGGCTTTTCACTTGGGGAAGAAGCTAGATGAAGAATTGTCCAGACCTTTCCCAAAATCTGAGAGCCATAAAAATGCTTTATCATTCAGCATATACTCAATGAGAAAATGGGAATTATTCAAAGCATGCATGGCCAGAGAATGGCTTCTAATGAAGCGTAATTCATTTGTTCATGTATTTAAATCAGCACAGGTAATAAACTGTTATGTTTTTCTGATTGTGCATCGTCTGATAGCTAAAAGACCAACAGATATTCACCTCCAAATGATATATTTTGCAGCTTGTGGTTATTGCAGTAATAACAATGACGGTGTTCCTCCCTACAAGAACGAAAATAGACATGATTGGTGCAAATTACTTCATGGGTTCATTGTTTTATGCTCTAGTAAGACTCGTGTGCAATGGAGTTGCAGAGTTATCAATGACCGTGTCTAGACTTGTAGTCTTTTACAAGCAAAGAGATTTTTTCTTTTATCCGGCATGGGCTTACTATATTCCAGCTGTCATTCTAAAAATTCCATTTTCATTACTAGATGCTTTTCTTTGGACAGTCCTTACGTATTATGTCATTGGTTACAGTCCAGAACCTGAAAGGTGTGTCCATCAAGACAAATGTTTCTGATAGGTTTTAAGCAAGAATGAAAAATGCATATACCTGGCTAATTTTAATTTGTTATGAGTTTCAGGTTTTTACGTCAACTCCTTCTTCTATTCCTCATACATCAGGTGTCAATTTCACTGTTCCGTTTGATTGCATCTGTGGTCCGAAATCCATCTGTTGCAGCAACCTGGAGTCTTTTCTGGTTATTAGTATTATTTCTATTGGGTGGCTTCATAATCCCCAAATGTAAGGAAGGCCATCCTGACTAAATTTTAAAGTTATAAACTAATCAAGTCAATGTAACAAAGTTTACCTCCTGCAGCTTCTATACCTGCTTGGTTGAACTGGGGCTTTTGGCTTTCTCCATTGACATATGCAGAAATAGGTGTTTCAGTAAATGAATTCCTTGCTCCAAGGTGGCAGAAGGTGAACCAATGAAACTCAACTTAGTCCGTTGGAAAATAGATTACAGATCCAGCTAGATGCATATGCACCGCTGATATTTACTGGGAATTGTCCCTTACAGGTTTCATCTTCAAATGTCACCATAGGGCAACAAGTTCTGGAAAAACGTGGACTCAACTTCAGTGAATATTATTACTGGATATCAATAGGAGCATTATTTGGATTTTGGATTATTTTCAACATTGGATTCACTTGTGCACTGAATTATTTAGATCGTAAGTGTATCTATACAATGCACATATTGGGAAAAAAAAAAAAATGAAATGAGAAAATGATAGTAGGAACGCATTGTTTACATACTAACCTGTATCTAGTGTAACAAACAACCTGTGCAGCTCCTGCTAGATCCCAGACTATGATTTCTCATCGCAAGCTATCTGAAATCAAGGGAGAGAATGATTTGAGAAATTCCAGTGAGACAGAAAAATTACCTCATGTTATTACTTCCACAAATGATGTAGAGAATAGAAGAATGGGTAGGGAGCCTTTCTTACAGTCTTATATTTGGCATAGCATTAACATTCAGAAGTCTACTTGGTGTCATGACTTATAACATTTAACAACATAGAAGTATCAATAGTGACATTTTATATCTTGTTCTGATTTTGGCAACTGCTATATCAATAGTGACATTTTAGAGTACAGGTACAGTGTTACCCTTTGAACCGATGTCTATATCCTTTGAAGATGTACAATATTTTGTTGATACCCCCAAGGTAAATACTTTATCTATCGAATCCTTACACTCTTCTGGTATTTGTTATAATTAAGAAAAATCTATTTTATCCATCTATCTTCCAGAAAATGAGAGAACAAGGTTTCCCCCAGAAAAAGCTACAGCTTCTTCAAGATATTACTGGTGCATTTAGGCCTGGAATTCTTACAGCTCTGATGGGCATCAGTGGAGCTGGAAAATCAACACTAATGGATGTTCTTTCAGGAAGAAAAACTGGAGGAATCATAAACGGAGATATCAGAATTGGTGGGCATCCTAAAGTTCAAAAGTCATATGCCAAAATATCTGGTTACTGTGAGCAAAGCGACATACACTCCCCCCAGATCACAATCAGGGAATCAGTGATATATTCAGCTTGGCTAAGGTTGCCTGCTGATGTTGATAGCCATACAAAGTTGGTAAGATGCCTTTTAAACTTCAATTCACTTACTTATATGCTAAATTTTCATACTTTATAGTTCATTCTACAAAATGGTATTTGGTGACAACAACCTTGAAAACTATACAGAGAATGTATAAGATCAGAGAAAGGATATCTGAAAAAAAAGAGAGACAGATTATATGAATATATATGAAAGTTAAATAAAAACAAAATTTGTTGGTAAGTATGAAAGGTTTGCTAATGACTTCTGAAGTTATATAGATGCCAAAAACAAGTTATCAATAAATAATTAAACTATGTTTATTAGAACAGATTATGTGAAAATGTATGAAAGTTAAATATAACAAAAATTGTTGGAAATATGAAATATTTGCTAGAAATTACTTCAAAAGTTACATGACCAAAGAAGAGTCAATAAATAAATAGCTATAAACTATGGTTATTAGAACTGGCTGCTATTTTCAGATTGTTACAATTGGTCTGTCTGTCAATCATGTCTGTCTATCAGGAGTTCGCAGCAGAAGTTCTGAAAATGATTGAGCTTGATAAAATCAGAGATGCCTTAGTGGGAAATCCTGGTGTCAGTGGTATTTCGGTTGAGCAGCGTAAACGGCTAACTATAGCAGTAGAGCTTGTTTCTAATCCATCCATACTATTCATGGATGAACCTACTTCCGGTTTAGATGCCAGGGCAGCTGCAATTGTTATGAGAGTTGTAAAGAATATTGTAAGTACGAGACGGACAGTAGTTTGCACCATTCACCAGCCGAGCATTGACATATTTGAGGCATTTGATGAGGTAATTAACTAATTTATTTATCTAAAAAATGTACCCTGAAGTGATTTTGATGATTTCTCAAAGAGTATATATCCTGGATGAAATTTTATGAAAAATGAAAAAGGCCATATAGATAGTTTTCAGCAGTTTTATCAACTTGTTGATATCCAAATGAATCAGAAGTTATGCTCATAAAACTTGCTAACAAAAGGGCTTGATAACACATGGGAACTTAAATTTTCAAATCAAAGATGAAAACAGTTTCATTTTCTTCTTTTCCATTTTTTTTTTGTTTGGGGGGGGGGGGGGGGGGGGTGTGGGTGAGGGAGGGAGACTGGGGTTGAAGTCTTCCTTTCGCTGAGATGGATGAAGTCCTTTTCTTACAGTAAGAAGCTACTGAAATTTTATATTTCTTTCTTTCCTAAGTTCTAAATAAGTGTACTTATAATAAAGTAAATCCTCAGTCAAAGTCAAACAATCGTCATTTATCCTTCATACAGCTGATTTTGCTGAAGAGAGGAGGTCAGATAATATATTCTGGAGAGCTGGGTCAAAACTCAAGTAGGCTTATTGGATACTTTGAGGTAAGCCTTAAAGTAGCACAGATATAGTATGGGCTGTTCTCTTTCAATTACAACTTTTTTCTTTCTATTCCTCATACTTATATCTAAGTTGATTCTCACACCTCGTTAGACATGCTTTTAAAGCAAGTCAGTGATTATGAGCTTCCCTTTATCCCTCCCTGCTTCTGACAGGCTATTCCTGGGGTTCCAAAAATTAAAGAAAATCACAATCCAGCGACATGGATGTTAGAAGTTACCAGTCCTTCAGCAGAAGCTCAACTTTGTTTAGATTTTTCCCATCTCTATAGAGAGTCATACCTTAGCCGGTAAGGACAACCATAAAATGTACTTTTTAAGATGCCAATGTTTTGCAATAACTAATATCTAAATACCTATGCTAAAAACGTTAAATTCAAATATGGAAAAAAAAAAAAAAAAAAAACAGATGAAGAATATATTTGTGAACTGTGAAATGCTACTGAAGCATTAATTTTATGGTTTACCACATCCAATCAAGTGACGCACTTTCTTGTTTTAGGAAAACCAAAGAACTAGTTCAAGAACTGAAGTCTCCAATAGATTGTTCGAGAGAACTACAGTTTTCTACTCACTATCCACAAAATGGATGGGAGCAATTCAAAGCCTGCCTCTGGAAGCAGCACCTGTCCTATTGGCGAAGTCCCAAATATAACCTGGCACGACTGACATACATAACAGCATCTTCTTTAATATTTGGAGCACTTCTATGGCAGAAGGGTCAGAAAATGTAAGTCATTTGATTTGTTTAAATAGGTTTTCTACAAAAGATCAGTGTTCTAGCCACTCATTACTGCATCTTCTTCGTTATTTGGAACACTTATATGGAAGAAAAAAGAAGTGAAAACATCAGTTTCATATACGAATTCCAATACATTCCTTATAACAACCTTTACTAAAAGACCATAGATTATAGGAGCCACACAGGAAGTAAGTAGTTTAATCTATATTTGAGAAATATCTCATCTGATTGGCCAGTGATCTAAAGCATGATTTGTAGGTATGAGACAAGCAACACAAACTTAAAACTGCACTTCTTTAAGCTCCATATCTTTTCCTAGTTGGCGAGATTGGTGAAATAGCCTTACCCCATTCCCATCTTCACTTATCTCCTGCAGAACCCCATTCCAGCAATAACTAGTGCTTTTGATACAGTATGAGAAAGTTTTTGGAACTAGCTGCCATTTCCTTTCATAATGTGTTGAAGACACATACTAAATGCTCGCCTGAAAATGTATTCAAAAGCCAACTCATAGCTCGTCATGATCTCCTGGAATATTATTTAAACACTGGTGTCCTGAGAAAAAACATTCTGCTCATCAAATCCAGTCAAAGACAACTCACACAATTTTCAAGTCCTGGATTTTCCTAGTGTGACTATTAAAATGAGGTACCTAGTAGCTTTCATTTCAAAGATCCACTATGATAATACACCAAAACTCCACTTAAGAACCATCTGAACTCTTTTCTATGTATTCTGCCAACTATAAACTCATCAAATGATATTAACCAGAAGGCTGCAACCAACTCCATATTTACCATGGCTACTAATAGCTTCTACTGTATTGCAAGCAAACTACATGCTCTTAGTGACAAAAAAAATGAGAAACCAAAATTTGTTTTCACTTCTGTAAGGAGCTTAATGGCAGTGCAGATGAGACACTGAGAATAGATTAATATCTCATGCAATTTCCGGTACTGTTTTACATTTGCTCTAAGTTAACTACCAATAGACATCAAGCTCTGCCAAAAACCATGTTCCCGTACTGATTGGATGTTGAACTCTAGGTTTTACACTGGTTTATAAAGACCATCATATTCTTGGGAGCAATATCTCCAGTTTTTTATTGAAATTTTCTCCACATCAATGACAGACTGACGGTGCACGTTTTACTGACAGATTAATTTTAAAATGTTAAACACTGAACTACAGTCTCTGGTTTTGAAGTGATGGTGAACAGGATCTTTTCAACATTCTTGGGTCATTTTACATTTTCGTGCAATTCACTGGAATCAGCAACTGCTCATCTGTCATACCATTTATTATTACTGAGCGAACTGTTATGTACCGGGAGAGGTTTGCTAGAATCTATTCCTCATGGGCATATTCATTTTCGCAGGTCCACAATCAAACATAGATCATTTCTTACTAATTCGAGTTGTTAGGGATTTCAATATTCAGGTTCTTACAGAAGTTTTCCTTACATATGTTTCATTGCAGGTGACTATTGAGATTCCATATATGTTAGTTCAAGCTCTTCTATTTTCAACAATTACATATCCAGCAGTTAACTTTTACTGGTCCTTTGACAAAGCACTTTGGTATTTCTATATCATGTTTTGCACGTTGCTGTACTTCAATTACTTCGGCATGCTGCTTGCAGCATTGACCCCAACTTATCAATGTGCTTCAGTACTGGCAGCTTTCACCTACACCTTGTTGAATTTGTTCTCAGGGTTCCTCATCCCTGGCCCAGTAAGCTATTTATATCTTTTACTTGTTTCCCAGTTTTCCTAGTCTTGCATTTCTAACTGGATTTGTATATGAATATGCCAAATTGTACATGGAAAAAACCAACATAAACCTAGCGTCATTGTTTCCATTTCCTTCACCCCAAGCAACTTTCAATTTTTATCCAAAGAAGAATACACTCTTTCTATAAAGGTTCTCTAGCATGACGTATTGAGTAAAAGATTAATTCCGCTGACCAATTGTTCTCCGCTAAAATTGCAGAAAATACCTAAATGGTGGGTCTGGGGTTACTGGATTTGCCCTACAGCGTGGTCCTTAAAAGGTCTCTTCACATCACAATATGGAGACATAGAGAAAGAAATAACAGTATATGGGGAGCACAAAGCAATTAATGCCTTCTTACAAAGTTATTATGGATATAACCATGATGATTTGGGTTTTGTAGCAGTTATACTTCTTGCATACCCACTTGTTTTCACATCTGCTTTTGCATATGGTATAGCAAAATTGAACTTCCAGAGGAGATAAGGAACCAAAGGTGGTTTCTCTTTCTCCAAGCCAAAGCCCTATTGAGGGAGCAAGCAATATGCACTTACTGCTCTTCAAAATGTAAAAAATAGCTCTCAGTTATTCAGTTTGTCACTTGCGACCTTAACGTTGCACATACGCTACTACAATGTGCCAGAATTTAGCATGTCAGTTTGTTCCTTGGACCTCATTTTTGAGATATCAATCCTCTAAGCTTTTTACATAGAAGATATTGTTTCTTTTCGGAATAAATCTTGTCACATTTATTCTCTAAATATTGTAGAGCCTTCTAACGTTTTCGGTTTCCATGCCTTAGTATTTGCATAATGTGGTTGTCCATTATTTCATTTTCTATATTTATAGAAAAAAGATGGTATTATTAAGAGAGTAAAAAGGAAGAGGACCACGAGACCTCCTTACAAAGAGAAAAAGAAAAACATAAAGAAGAGAGCTAAAAGAAGTGCTCACTGCAAATGTTAAATGAACACCCAGAGTGGCTTCTGAATCAGAACAACACCAAAGAGGAGGTACAAAAACAATCATACCCCATATTTCTTATCTAATCTCATATTCATAATTTTTCAAAAATTTGTACATCTGAGTTTTAATTTGTTCTCCAAAGAAGATAGCATAGCACTGTATAGATTTTTTGAATTCTCCAATAAGGACACCTTTTTATGCTAATATATATATATCTTAAAAACATTCTTCCGCATTATTTAGAAATCTATGAAAGAATTTAAAGACTCCAAGTCTAACGTACTGTGGTCACAAGAACTTTTTATAAGCTAAAAATAAATCAATAGACTGTGATTAATAAAATCGTATTTCCAATAGATTCCTTAACTTGACAACACATTATTAAGCTTGTGATCAAACATTGCAACCTGAGTACGGGTTCCATATGCCTGATAACCTGAGCAGTAGTATTAGCTACCCACATAAACTGAGATTTTAAGGCAAAGATAATATAGTTAACCATCCTATAATATTAATAATATATATTAACCAACTAGCTGCTAGCATCAACATAAGTTCTTAAATACGAATAGTTTATCCAGTCAAAGCATCATTTCTAGAACATATAATCAGATTTCAACAACTCACATTTTCTTTCGAAACATTACACAAACAGCTTATGGGCATGGCTGAGTTCTTAATATATATATATATATCAATAGCAGCTATATGACATTTTGTTAAAATTATAGTTAAAATAATGCTGAAGTGAATCAGAATTATTAACAAGCAATTGGCAACGAAAGCTCGAACACTTAAAGTAAAAAACTTTTAGAAAAGCCAGAAAGTTACTTGTATACATACATACGTCTTCTCCAAAAGAGTTCTGAAATTAGGTTTGGCACACGGAGTACATGCACAGTGGACATTACTATGCGTATACATGGGAATGTGGGACTCATTCCTGGCATTGTTGCAAGGATGTTCACGGAGAAGTAAAGTTTGTTCTGTTGAGACTGAGATTTTGCTGTTTATAAAAAACTAATTTTTTAATTATTAATTGTTAGTTAATTTAATTTAGTTTAAATTTAATTAATTTATATATTATTATAAAGGAAGAGTTTTGACATGTAGATTCTGATATTTTAATATTTAATTTCTTTTAATAGGACTCTAAATAATTTAAATTATTAAATCAAAGATGGAAGGTAACAAAATTAACTGAACTTTTTTAACAATTTTTTGAGAGATAACATTTTATTCTGTTGTTATTTTTTGTTTTTTTGTTTATTGTTTTAACTTTTTGATAATGAATACTTTATTAGATCATCAAATTATTCTATTATATTCTTAACCATATCAATTAACTATGTGATTTTTTTATCTAAATTTAAATAATTTAATTTTACAAAAGTAATTATAAAAGATTTGATTAGGTAAAATAACTTTTAAAGAATCAAAATAAAAACCAGTATAAATAAGCCTAATAAATACAAAGGTAAATTTTATGAATGAATCTTTGTAAAGAAATATATATATATATATATATAGATATTTTTATAAAATAACATTCAATCAAATTTGATATCAAATGATTTATAATGTATTCAAGCGCTAATATTTTAATAGAAATTATTAATATATTTAAAATATAATATTTTATTAGATTAATTAAATAATAATAATAGAAATTAAATCAATTTTTTTCTCAGTCCCATCTTTCACCTCAACATTTATCTCTAAAAAATCATAAAATTATGATTTTTGATAATTAAGATTACAGTGGTTGTGGTGCATTATCACTTCAGCCACGTAATATAATTTTTAAATTGCAAATAAATACATAATCTGAAGTCAATGCGACTCTTTGGTATTGCCGTTTCAAAACATGGATCATAATCTGCAATTTCGTTTCTACTCACTATTTGAAGAAATTCGGAAAAGCCAGTGTCGTTTCTTGGGAGTCCGTCAACTTTCATTCTGTATTTCATACCATATTACCATGGCCATCGCTGGTTGCTGGCAGTGTAGCAAACCCCATGTGGATCCTAAGCTCCTAGCTTCATCTTCTTCTCACATAGAAAATAGGTATTTGATTTTGAAATTTCACTTAGCTCTCGCGCTGTTTCAGTTCCTCTTGTTGTTTTCTTTTTCTTTAATGAATGCATTGCTCAGTTCCCGTTGTTTTTGTCTCCTTCTATGTATGTATATACCATTTTTGGAGGTCAAGTTGATACGGAAGTTCATGCAGTTTTTGTCATCCCCATAAATATGTTTCTACATTTGAAAGTCAAAACCACGTACGGGCCGACCAAGTTAGATGCTACATTGATGTTATACAAGTACTGTATTATAGAGAATAAAGAAGTAAAACTCAGATTATTAGGGGGGAAAAGTATTTGGGATACTTAATCTGGAAGAATGTTCAACACCCATAAATTTAATTTGTATTTTGGGTTCAATGGATGGTAGTACAGTGATTGAGTTTCTTTGGACAGTCATTATCAGTAGACTAAAACAGTAAGACTGGAAAGAGAGTTGTGTTTACTTATATGTGAGATTGGTTCTCCTAAGAAAGATGAATTCTTTGGTATCTTTAACCTTCTTGATTTTTCAGCTGGTGCTGTTCACTGATTATTCTGTGTCGTATCCCTTGTGTACTAATAGGCATAGGTTCTTGTCTTTGAAGTATTCCATGTGATTTCTTTACCAGTTTTCTGATTTCGCTTTGTGGTAACATTGACTGGCCAGTGGCCATCCAATTGAATATTTTATCTGAAATTTTTTGTTTTGCATATTTTACATACAATTACATCCCAACTGCGGGTCATTTATCAGTTTTTTTTGCTTGCTCAATTGGAACAGGATCACCCTTTTTCACAAAGACTGCACTTGCATTCTGTCAATACAATGGCAGTGTTAAGAACAAGAATGAGAACATGTGGGATAGTAATCTTTGGAAAAGAAAACATGGGAAGTTGGTTGTGATTGTGTGGGAGGTGGATAGTTTAAATTTTGGAATAGCTTTAGGTAATTGGTTTACCTTAAATTTAATATTTCGAATGCGAATAAAATGAGAATTGGAATTCTTAGTGTAATATATATATGCACACACGCACATCATGAAATCAATAATTTGCTCGGTGAGGCCATGCATCTGGTTTTATTAGTCTTTTTCCAAATCATAGTTTGTTCCATGAAAGTAAGATTTTGTGGTTATTGCTCAGTTGGTTAGACCTCATCCACTTACAATATTTGGTTACCTGTGGAACTTCCAGTTTTCAGTAAGTGTTACTATAGCAGCACTTACGGTACTGGAGTTGGTCTGCTGTGCCTGGATCCTTCTGTATATGTGCATGTTACTGTTGTAGCTATATATCTTATACCTCTATATGCTTAAATTCTCTGATATTGTTACTTTTAGTTATTTACTCAAATTTTTAGTCAAATCTCTTTGAACAACCATGTAATAAACACAGTAAAACATGATGTTGTCATTCAAGAATTAAAAAAAGAGCCAATAACGTTTCAGTTTCTATAAAGTTGCTATAACTTCATTCCCATAGATTAGATATCTTCGAAACTATTGGACAATGTTATACAATTATGCATAATGATTTAGTGTCCTTTTTATGTATAGTATATATGGTCTAATGGTCCAATAAAATATCATCTCTAACTAGTCTGAAAATATCTCCCAAGTATATATTTACATTTAGAAAAGATATTGACTTTGATTCATCACTTTCTTTGCTGAACCTAAAGCTAGCAGCAGTGCATTCTTATGGGCAATTGAACATGAGAACCCTATGCCGTAAGTCTAAACGGGGTGGATTGATATACTTCTTAGGCTCATACCTTATGAATTGATAATTGAAAATATCTAAACCAAAGAGTGGGAGAAGAAAATGTAATTTATTATTTTCTGACTCTTCCTGTAGCCCTATCTAAAAATACTGCTAAAAAGAAAAACTACTTTTCAGAGATGTGATCCGTTCTCAGGAGGGCTATATCAGATTGAATCAACACCTAGAGCAGTTCCTGTTCTCTGTAACACCACTGTTTCAGCAAACTCAACCCAGTCTCGACTACTGATATGAACTTTTGTTCAAAGGTCTGGGATGAATGCAAAAATATATCCATATTAAATACTCCTTTTTCATTGCAAGCTAGAGATGGAGTATTTCTGAATTCTGCAAAGAAGCGGACTGATATATGGCATTCAGAGGTTGCTTTTTGCAGTGAATTTGGTGGAGCTTCTTATGATGAATCTATATGTTTTGGTGGTGGACCAGTTGTGCTCAATAGCACTCAAGATTTAAGCTCCCCAAGTGGTATTTGCCTTGAGAAAATTGGGAATGGATCTTACCTTAATATGGTGGCCCATCCTGATGGGTCAAATCGTGTCTTCATATCTAATCAATTAGGCAAGATTTGGTTAGCCACTGTTCCTGAGGAGGGTTCAGGGGAAGTATTGGCAATTGATGAATCAAGTCCGTTTCTTGATCTGACAGACAAAGTATATTTTGATGCTGAATTTGGGATGTCGGGATTAGCATTTCATCCAAATTATCAAGACAATGGCCGCTTCTTTGTGTCATTTAATTGTGACAAGTTTAAGTGGCCAGCAGAATGTTCAGGAAGATGCTCTTGTAACTCAGAAGTGGGATGCAAACCTGAAAACCTTGTTCCTGAGAATGGGGCCCACCCATGTCAATATCACAGTGTGATAGCAGAGTTCACTGCTAATGATACCACATCACAACCTTCCTTGGTAACATTCTGTGTGGTTTTCAGTTTTAGACTTTAGTTCTCACATTTGCATACAAGAATGTAATCCAAAATATTTCAACTAAAATGCAGGTAACAGTAACAAGTGCCAAACCACAGGAAGTCAGAAGGATATTCACCATGGGCCTTCCATTTACTTCCCAACATGGTGGTCAGATCCTTTTTGGACCCGAAGATGGGTACTTGTACTTCATGATGGGATATGGTGGAAGTAGAGGTGACCCTTACAATTTTTCACAAAACAAGAAATGCTTGCTTGAAAAGATAATGAGGCTTGATGTGGATAACATGCCAAGTGAGTATCAGCATATCTTGTGTTGGGATGATAATAACCTCTTTGAATTTACTTTGTCTATAGTAATTTTTCTCTTTAGATATCAAGGTAACTTCCTTTCCTTTGTGTCTACAAATCATGTTTATGTTTTCTATATCTCTTCTCATGCAAAGAATATCTACCTGGATTTTGTTGAAGTATTTGATTGGAAAAATCAGCACTACCATAATTTGAAATATATTAGAACCTTTATTCTAATATCCTACTTACTTCTTACTGCAATTATTTAGACAATTACTAAGAAGAAGAAGAAAATCTCCTGAATATGAATTTTTTATCATGTTGGAAGAAACAAATTTTGTTCTCTTGTATTCATCAAATAAATGAATTTCCTTACTACTAACTGAAACCAAATACTTCTAGGCTTTGTTTGGATAAGGTATTTGACATCCATGGATTTGATTTCATTCATTTCAAAATCATCAATTTGGAATACCATCATTTGAAACCTATTGATTTAAATTTTCTTTGTTTGGATACAATAACTAAATGAGAGCATTTGAAATTCGGTCATTCCAAATCCTATGTTTGGTAGCAAAAGATGATTAAGAATTTAGATTTAGAATTTCTAATTTTTAATATTAAATTTAGTTTTACTCATATTTCAAATCTTAACTATTTTAGTTTTAATTACTTAAAAATAATACGAACATAAAACAAATATTTTATTACTCTAAAATCAAAAAAGCAAAATTATAAAAAATTAAAGGCGAAGACACTTACTCTATAATAATACTGAAATATAAGTATAAAATTTAATTATTTATTGTAATGATTGTGATCATCATACATTCAGCCAACATTTACGTATATTGATGGTGATCAACAGAGAAAAAAAAAATAGATGCCTCATTTTCCACCAATCTTCAAGCGTGACCAACTAAAGCCAAATAGAGAAGGAACCAAAGGACCTAAACCTCTTGAACCAAATAATTACTGATACCCCTTCTTTTTTTTTTCTTTTTTTTTTGGTACAGAATTACTGATACCCCTTCACACACCCCTCAAAAGTCAAAAGTATGAATGTACTTTCAGAATCTGCAGAAAAGGTGCCAGGCCATATTGACCTTGAACCACTGTAGATCAAAGAATCAGTCCACAACCTTTTAACTTGCTTCTATGCAATTTTGTACTATTTCTGGGTACAAGGTTCAACAGGATCGTGTACCTCAGTATTGCGGGAATACATTTTTGTATTTTAACAAATCAGCACTATTGATTGGGATGGATCAAGTTTGAAAAGTACGGGTCAAAACGCCCGGATCGAGTTCAAAATATGGACAAACCGGCTAAAAAGGGTCAGACGAAAATATCCATATCATGTTGAGTCAGGACAGGTAATATATATATATATGATAGGGATACAGGGCTTGACTTGAAAACAAACAACTGACACTGCAGTCCAGGATACGAAAAAAATTCCTCCCCACTAAAAAGAGCGATTGAGAGTGGATTTTAGGTTCGATAGTGTCGATGAGGTATTATATATGTATATATTCATATCATGCTTGACTGGAGTGGGTTATGACCTCAACTGTCATTTGGTCCTTAAGGGTGGATTTCAAATAACATTTTCTAATAGGTATTTCAAATCCACTAGATTGGGGCCTAAAATCCATTCAGGAATTTGGTCCATATCCAAATACCCATTCAGGAATTTGGTCCATATCCAAATACCTTCACATTAAAAACGACCAAACAGGTCCTTTGAAATGACTAGCCCCAAATGCACCTATCCAAACAAAGCTCTAAGGAAGTGCATTGTCTTTTGAAGTTCTGGTTGCTGGTTAGGTTGTGCTTTCTTCATAAAGAAACTTAAAATAGGAACAATTGTTAAAGAATTTTCTTTTCAGGAACAGGATAGTTTAGGTAACAACTTTTTATATGTTTAGCTTAATTAAAAAAAATCTTATTTCACATTTGATTATTCCATGATCGACTTTCATTGAAATTTTTTATGTAAATTATTGATCTCCATGTATTTTAGCTCATTTAGTACATTTTGGAGTAGTTTTGTCATTCAAGTCCTATTTCTTTACTACATTAATTTTCTTAAAAAAGGAACTCGTAGTGTACTTTTCTCATATCTGCAGTACATTATAGGTGCAGCAGAAATTGCTGCTCTTGGTCTATGGGGAAATTACTCTATCCCTGGAGATAATCCTTTTTTGGAACTTAAAGAATTTCGACCTGAAATTTGGGCCCTAGGGCTCCAGAATCCTTGGAGATGTAGTTTTGATTCAGAGAGGCCTTCCCACTTCCTATGTGCAGACATTGGCCAGGTTGACAAGTCTCTTCTTATTCCTGAAATCTGTTTTTATTTAAAGCTTCTCCGCCATATTTTATTATCTAGCTTCATGATGGCAACAAATATGCAAATACTCATAAACCGTAGTACCGCACTTCTAACCATCTGAACGAAACTGTGCAGTTGATATTGTCTTTTAAAAGAAAATGGTGGTTTTACATGCATAAGTTTACCTCATGGAGTGGACTGTTAAATGATTTTATATTAATTTGGTCTTGTAGGACCAGTATGAAGAGGTGGATATAATTACAAAGGATGGAAATTATGGATGGAATGATTATGAAGGACCTTTTATGTAGAGTCACCCAAATTCTTCTGTTGAGAGTATGTCTGCCAGCACCATTAACATGATATTACCTGTTATGAGATATAATCACTCTGATATAAAGAAGGCTGAAGGATCTGCATCAATCATAGGTGGCTTCTTCTATCGATCATCAACTGATCCATGCATGTTTGGAAGGTGGTTTCACTTGACCCTTTGATGCCTACCAAACCTTTTAAGTTTTGCACATTCTCCCAACTTGAAGTAGAAACATGATAGTTTTTTTTTCTTTTTGACTAATTGATGGATAGTTAAGTAATGAATCAAATGAAGTGATTTTCATTTTGGTCATATTTCTACTGTAATTGCATTAATGATGACTTTACAATCACTTTTAGTCTTTTCTTCTCGCTGGATCAGGGAGGGGGGCTGGAGTTTTACTCAAGCAATTCAGTTACATGGGAAGATTTAATTTAATAGATCACAAATATATCCAATTATCTAAACCATAGTTTTTCAGGTATCTTTATGCAGATTTGTTATCTGGTGATATGTGGGCGGGTACTGAGAACCCCAGAGGTAGTGGCACCTTCACTAGTTATAACCTTCCTGTTAGTTGTGCCTGCAATTCTCCAATCCCTTGCAGTGATACTGTAGGAGACTCTCTCCCTGCACTCGGTTTTACATTCTCATTTGGGGAGGATAACAGGAAAGATATCTTTATCTTGTCCAGCAGTGGTTTGTATAGAGTTGTTCGTCCAAGTCGCTGTAACTTCTCTTGTTCTAAGGAAAATGTAACAGCATATACCTACCCTCAATCAGCTGCTTCTCCTCCACCTCGTTTTACTTCAAATGGTTGGCAGTTGAGCATTTTAATTAATGAGCTGCTGTTCTTCTTTCCTTCATTACTTTTTTCTGCGCTTCTTATTTTAAGTAACTAGAGTTGCTGTTGGGATGGAAGAACAGATTTTTTTATCAAAAATGAAATGCATTGTTTGTTTCTATTGCACTCTTCCTGTTTGATTGATCCTTTATGAAGTCTGTTTGTAAATATTTATACCTGTTAAGTCCTGGTTTGGCTGGGCTGAGATGTCTAGGGGTGGCGTCCATGTGGCACTTGAGGTCCCACTCGCAACTCGCAACTCGCAACTCGCAAGACCCTGCAAAAGAAAAAGAAAAAGAAATGGAGGGAAAATTTTGTATAGTTTTAGTCCCTGATGAAGTCACGTGAGCCCATGTTTAGATGTGAAGCTTTAACAAGAATTTCTCTTGCACATCTACAGGTTTTCCCTTTTTTTCGTGTTTCTCAGGATTTTCTCTTGTATATCCACAGGTTTTCTCTTTCTCAGAATTTGCTTTTGTTTACCCACAGGTTTTCTCTTGGTCCATCTTCTCAGAACCTATGTAAGTAAATGAAGGTTGATCTTCAATGAAGTTTCATCTTCTACAAGATTTGATAAATAAAGTTTCCTCTTCAATGATGTCACAATGCAATAATGAGCAAAGGCTAGCATGTCATATGATCATTCTAAGCCCACCTGAAATCAGTTGCATTCCTTTTATTTCTTGCTTTTTTTTTTTTGGTCTTTCCTTCTAGAGGAAATAGTATGAAGTAAAGGTAATGACTTCTTTTACTGAATATACAGGAAGTCTAAAGGAGATGCCTTCCTTGGGATATTGGTTTTCCAATATTCAAACTCACAACTTAAAACACATTTAGTTCCATATTATTCTCTTAGAGTATAATATTTCCTAATATCAGTATTTGTTTTTAGCTCTGATAAATGGACATGAAATCTATACCTATATACAAAGTTATACATATACACACATATATACATACATACATACATATATCCTTGACCTTGTTGCATTCATCTCTATTAATTTTAGGGATGCAATGAAGACCATGGCCATATAGATATATTGCATCTGTTTGCTAAGTGTATTCTGCATCCATAGATGAATGATGAATATACCTTGGTGTCTTATTCATCTTGTCCTTCTTGGTGGGCTATGTGTATATATGTATATAGTATGTTATTATAGACCACTGCTCATATTTTAAAGTATATTCTTCTTTTAAACAAAAAAAAAATATTATGTTATGTTCTTCTGCATTTATCATCAGTTGTAAAATAAATATATCTGTGTCACTGCATGATAACTATGGTTCTATCTCTCTCTAAACAAGTTGATGTGGTCAAAATTGGAGTTGTACTTATTTTAACATAATCAATGAAAATCAAACTTGGATGCATGTCTGTAAAAAAAGAAAATGATATCCTAGTCATGCATGTAGAATTTAAGGGAGGCAACCAGTTACCACTGAAGTATTCACAAATAAGAATGGCAGCCAATAATAAACTATTGAATTTATCTTTGATAGGGCACCTGATTTTGTTATATTTATCAATTAATGAGCTTACTTTTACAGACAAACATAATCAAACATAAGTTATTATAATGTCAGAATTTTTTTAGGGATGATATTTATATTAATTATAAATTGTAATAGATAAATAAAATAAAAAATTTACACATCTAATTTTAGTAAAATTCGAATATAAAATCTTGTTATCTTAGCAAGGTAAGTAAGGAGAAAAATATATTATTTACTTTTGGTACATACGTTATTAACTCATACAAAGAGTTAAGAAAAAAATACATTGCAAATATTAATAATGTGTGAATTGCTACATAATAAATTCTTGTATTAGAATACTCACATGGCATGCCGTACATGTCGTGGACGTGCTGTGCACGCCATTGATATATACTGCCATGTATGCAGATCACCTATTTTATTGGAAAACATAAACAGAAAATTAAGAATACTCAAAATAAATTTTCATCAAAAGCTTAAATTACTATTATAACCAGAACTTAATAATTAAAATTTTAAGTTATTATTATAATCCCATGAAACATGCATGCCTGTAAATACGTATCTAAATCCTAACATCCATATTTTATGTTCCTAACAAACATTAGCAAAAATTAATAAATTATTAATTACTTAGAATGTCGTTAAGAAGCTTGTTTAATTAATAAATTAATTATCAAGTGATTTATAATGTATGCAAGAATAAAAAGTTACCGTCTTTTTTTTTTTCTAGACTTTCCGGGGGGAAAGGGCAAAAAATTACCTCTCAGAAAAATAATTTTTTTTTATTTTTTATTATTGCTAATAATATCAGAAAGATACAATCACCTAGTCAAAATACAAGTTATGCTCAGCCACCTAATCTGACTCAAACCTTTAACAACAAAGTAACCGGTAAAATCAAATCAATAAGTTACCCGTAAGTCACACGGGGAGAGAGTCTGCAAGAGAATTGGTCCATGGTATTGGTAATGGAAGCAGGAGCATAAGATGGTATTCTTGTATCCATCTCCAACACGTATATACTTACAAAACACTCACTCCCATACCTAAAATTCTACAAAAACCTCAACTTTCTTACTTTCATTCAACTCTACGTCTCACTTTTTTCTGGGTCTAGCTCAAATTCAAAGCCTTTCTGCAACTATATTATACATACCCATCAAATTCCATCATTAACCCACTGTATCTCTCGCATTCTCTCTCTGCAATTTCCTTCACTTTGCTGAAGAAGCTTTTAGAGAGAGAGAGAGAGAGAGAGAGAGATTGGCACCTGAAAATGAAAAAATTAAAGAACTATTATATGCATCTGAGACACCCACAAACAAAGGAGTGCAAATGGATTTTCCCACTTGCAATAGGGTCTGTAGTTTCTCTTTTCATTCTCTTTCTGATAACTCTAACCTCATCCGATGGTACCCCTCTCATTCCGTTCTACCGTTCTATAGCTTCCTACTCCATTTTTGTTGAATCCAAGCTACACCCAACACCCATTTCGTCTCACCCTCCACCCCCTCGATTTGCATACCTCATATCTGGCTCCATTAATGATGGTAACATGCTCAAGCGGACCCTTCAAGCTCTGTATCATCCCCATAATTACTATGTCGTGCATTTGGACCTTGAATCCACGCCTGAAGAGCGATTGGATCTGCAGAATTATGTGAAAGATCATCCGGTCTTCAAGAAATTTGGTAATGTGAGGATGATCGCGAAGGCGAATCTGATAACGTATCGAGGACCGACAATGGTGTCAAATACCCTTCATGCCGCAGCGATTCTTTTAAGGCAAGGTGGAGATTGGGATTGGTTTATTAATCTTAGTGCTTCGGATTATCCTCTCGTTACTCAAGATGGTCAGTGATTATAGTATTGTGTCTTCAAGTCTATGTTTTTCTTTTATGTTATTTGATTGATTGGTCAGTGGTTTTTGTTTAATTAGATTTGCTACACACGTTCTCATACTTGTCCCGGGATCTAAATTTCATTGATCATACTAGTGACATTGGGTGGAAGGAGTGAGTAATCTACATCCTTTATTGCTCATTTTGTTTCTATTATTGTTTGTCAGCGAAAATTATGTGACTAGTACTATGTTGCTGCTAATTTTGTGTAGACAACAGCGGGCAAAGCCAGTAATTGTCGATCCAGGGTTGTATATGACAAAAAAAGCAGATGTTTTCTGGGTCACACAGCGGAGAAGTAAGCCGACTGCTTTCAAACTTTTCACAGGTACAAATTTACATAACTTGTGTATTTCTTTGCTTTTGGGTTCTTGAGAGCCCTTAATTCTACATATTTGCTTGTGTGTGATTAAATCACCTGCCTTTTTGTTACTTTATGATTCATTATCAAAATCAAAGAGGCTCTATATCTCACGGCTCTCTAGCTGGGAAAACGGTTCCTAATAAAAAAAAAAATTTGATGATGCATTTACTTGTCAGAGGTCCAAAAAGTTGATTAATGAGTAGTATGTAGCTCATTTCTTACTCTTAAAGCTGTGTGGTTGGTTTCTTATTTAGTTGTGGAGTATATATGTTATTGGTGTCAGTGCCTCAAAGGTGTCATTGCCTCAGTGGTTTCTTTTCCCTCCTAATGTCAATGTTGATAGAGCAAGGTTTCTTTGTTGCGAAGGAAGAATCTTTCTGGTTGTCATTTGTGGCTAGATTTCTCTCTCATGCAACAATCCCCTTCATCTACCCCTTGTTCATGTAAAAACCTTAAGTTGTGAGCTCAATTCTCCTTTCTTCTCTTATGCCATAAGAGACCTTTCTTCTTCTGTTAGCTACATTTCCTCTTACAGTAACAGCTAATTCTTCACTCCCAAATTGTTAGTTACTTTTTGCTAAATGTATGAGATGTAAGAACAAAAGAGTCTAATGTATATTGGTGTTTTCTAATCTTGTCCACATTTAGAGAAGAAAAGAACTAATTTTTTTGAAGTAGTGATTAATTGTTATAAGTGATTTTGAATTTGAATTGAAAAGGAAATATGGTGAAGTAATTTCATACCCATAGCTTCTAATAATAAACTATAATCTTGGGACACTAAAAGAATTGAAAAGGGAGTCTCATTTCGGACCAGGTGTGTGTGAAATGAGATTATAGGGTCGATTACTGAAACATAGTCTAGTAGACAAATGGTAGGGACAGGACCAGCCCTGTCCTCACTTCTATATTTATTCCCTTGTATTGTCTATATCTGTTTTACCTCTATATCAAGTTGTTCTGCTGTGGAGTAGAAATTTTAGTTATCAGGTTTATACAGCCAAGGTATTTTTAATTTTCATACTGCCAACTACATAACATGTGAATTAAATGCAACCCTATTTAGAAATTAGTAAACAAAAGGAATTAGAAAATGTTATGAGTTATCTGGAATCATTTTCTTCATCTTAGGACCTGACTTTCATAGGACTCTCTTGGCAGCCCCTGATTTTGCTGATTATGTTTCCTTTTCGAAAACAAATGGTCAATATCTAAGAACATAGGAACCCAGTTTGGTTTGAACATCTAAGGATCCTCTTTTTTTTAAATGCTAATAATCTGAAGGCCCAGTTGACGTATCAATTAATAATCCAGAAATCCAGTTTTCAAGGTAGGATTGTTATATCCCACCTACCGCTGCAGCACTGCGTAATAGGTAGAGTGTTGATCTTGTAACTAGCTCTTGGAGATGGATGATATTAAAGATACATCTGTTTTTCTTGTCTGCACACCTTTGTAATATGGGTCCTAAACTAGGTTATATTTCATGGTACGGTAAGAAGGGATTCTGATGCAGATTTTTGGTGGTAACCAAATGAGTCTATCTTATGAGTTATAACTTTTTGGCCGGTAGCAGTCATAGCACCATGGGTTTAATCCTAGCTGTTTGTAGTTTGAGTATTTATCTGCTATAGGGCCAAAATATCCCCCATTTCCCTAGTTAGAATTATAATTACTAAATTATGGCTGTTGCAAACTGATGTATGAGTGCATATACTTTGGTGAAGGGTATATATTTTATTGTTTTTTATTTATTTATTATTTATGCATCATAGTTCATCTTCCTGATCCTTGGAATATCTAGATTCTAGCCTCAGGGATTTGAATTTGTCAAAATATGAAACTGAATCTTTATAGAATTTGTGTGGGTGGCTTTTATGACTTTGTGTAATGGTTACTGGAAGTTGCTTTCTTTTGTTAGGCTCTGCCTGGATGGCACTCTCTAAGCCTTTCATCGAGTACTGCATTTGGGGATGGGACAACCTACCTCGAAATGTTCTCATGTACTACGCAAACTTCCTATCTTCTCCTGAAGGATACTTCCATACTGTCATTTGTAACGCTCAAGAGTTCCGCAACACAACTGTGAATAGTGATCTCCATTTCATTTCATGGGACAATCCTCCAAAGCAACATCCCCACCACCTCACCCTTGCGGACATGCAAAGGATGATCAATAGTAATGCTCCCTTTGCAAGGAAATTCCGAGATAATGATCAAGTTCTGGACAAAATTGATTCTGAATTATTATTCAGAGGTAAAGACATGCTTGTTCCTGGTGGTTGGTGCACAGGAAGCAGGGAGAATGGGACTGATCCGTGCTCTGTCGCTGGTAATATTACTGTACTTAGTCCAGGGCCTGGGTCAAAACGGCTGGAAACTTTAATTGGCTCATTGCTATCGAATGAAAATTTTCAACCGAGACAGTGTGTATGACATTGACTGGAAACATGGTGGTGTTTTCCATTATCATGTCATCAGTTCTAGTTTACAGAGAGTTTGAAAAAGTGATCAGCAGCTTAGTATTTCTTTCAAGTACAGGGAAGAAAATTATATATACATTATATCTGGTACAGAAGACAAGTGTTAAAAGACTTTGGTGGAACATTTAAGATGGGAAGCATTGAAGCTTTTTTAGGACCAATAATGACTTGAAGAAGTATTTGTGAGATAGAATGTGAAAGAATGCTTCATGTTCGTTAGAAAAAAGGGGAGAGAATTGAAAGAAAGAAGAAGGGAAAACTGAAGAAAAGAAGAGGAGTGAAATGCAAATTTATTGGCGTGCTTTTAAATTTAGCATAAATCACTATTTCACACATGTACATGGACTGATTTCATGTTATTCCTAAGTAAAATAACGGCCTTCTATTTACTTTCAAATTTGTTCACTTTCTAGTGTGATAAGAAGCAAATTTACTCGAACGGTTTTCAACTAGAAAGATATTTATAAGGTGTTTATAAATTAAATTATACTAAAATTATGATTAATAATTATAATAAATATTATAAAATTTTCATATATATTACTTTCACAATTATTTTTAAGAAATTCATTAGAAAATTCTTATTTAAACAACTAATTATTTAGACTTACTACTATAAATCTTTTTATTCAAAAGTGTAAAAGTACAAATAAGGAAAAAAATTCATAAATTTTATATTATAATTGATCTTTTAGGTCCACTATCAAAATTCAAAATAAATAATAAAGTATCATATTTTTTTAAGCAATTCAATAAAAATAAAATATATTCCAGCTCCAATACAATTAAAATATATAAAAACCAATAATGAAAATAAAATTAACAAGTTGTTAATAAAATATTATATTCTTACAATGTTGTTAATAATATTACATCTAGTATAAATATTTATTTTTTTTGTCCGATACATCTATTATAATGTAAGTATGAATCAAATATTTTTGAATACTCCATGCATAATTTGAATTCGGCTATCTATTCAAGTGTAAATTTGAATTTGAATTAAATTTTGAATATTCAAAATTCAACATTCAAAGTTGTAATGAAATTTTGTAAAAATAAAAAATAAAAGTTATGAATAAAAATATATATATATATTATGATAATTTATTAATTAATATATTATTTCAAATATTAATTTGAATAGTAATTCAAATACTAAATCAAATATTAATTCGAGTTATTTGTCGAATATTAAATCAAATATAAAATTATTAGATATTCATTCGAATTCGAATTCAAAATTGAATACTAAACATAAAAATACTTACAATGTTGTTAATAATATTACATCTAGTATAATTTAAGTATGAATCAAATATTTTGAATACTCCATGCATAATTTGAATTTGGCTATCTATTCAAGTGTAAATTTGAATTTGAATTAAATTTGGAAAATAAAATATATTAACAACATTGTAAGTATCATATTTTTTTAACAATTTAATAAAAATAAAATATATTCCAGCTCCAATACAATTAAAATATATAACATTCGTACAACTTAAAAATATATAAAAACCAATAATGAAAATAAAATTAACAAGTTGTTAATAAAATATTATATTCTTACAATGTTGTTAATAATATTACATCTAGTATAAATATTTATTTTTTTGGTCCGATACATCTAGTATAATTTAAGTATGAATCAAATATTTTAGAATACTCCATGCATAATTTGAATTCGGCTATCTATTCAAGTGTAAATTTGAATTTGAATTAAATTTTGAATATTCAAAATTCAACACTCAAAGTTGTAATGAAATTTTGTAAAAATAAAAAATAAAAGTTATGAATAAAAATAAAAATATATTAAGATAATTTATTAATTAATATATTATTACAAATATTATTTTGAATAGTAATTCAAATACTAAATCAAATATTAATTCGAGTTATTTGTCGAATATTAAATCAAATATAAAATTATTAGATATTGATACGAATTCGAATTTAAATTGAATACTAAACATAATTCAAAATTTTAAATCGAATATGAAACCGAATAGTTCAAATCGAATGAGAGTCATAATTGCAATCCTTGATATTTGAAATGAAATAAAATATTAATAACAACTTTACCAATATAATTATTAATTAAATTAACTCAAAAATATATAAGATCTTTTATATAAATTTCAATAAAAAATTTACTATATTTAATTAATTATTATGTAACTAATATATATATTTAGAATAAATACTTATTAAAATATATTTTTAATTAGTTTATATAAATTCCGATGTCGCCTCTATTGAATTTCTAATATTTGACCTTTCTTTTTGGGTCGATGACTAGTCTGGGTCTAAATAATTTGCCAAGTGTGAACAAACTTCGTGTTATTTCCTCAACAAATTAAAGATTGTTTCCTAATATAGATTTATTCATTTTTTTTCCTTATAAATATAATTTCCTTTGATGGTTTGTTGAATAAAATTGAATATTATATCCCTTATCACAAAAATGAAATTGTATTCTATAAAATTGTGGTTATTCATAATTGTTTTTTATATAGAATATGGCTATTCTCATATGTCTTATATATTTATAATTGGCAATATTTTCTTCTTAAGACTTCACGAAAATCAGTCTCACTAAATAATTTGGGTAACATCATATCCTCAAATTGCATATATAATCATTTTGAATGATTTTTTGATGTATGAAGAAATCAAAAACAATTTAAAGAGAAATACATATAGTTGAATATCATTATATTTCATGTATATTTTTCCATAATAATCAAGATTGAGTTTTAAGATAATTTTTTTTAAAGTGATTGCAAACACTTCGTTTTGAAATAATTTAAATTCTCCTAAAACAAAAACTCCCAAGATCATTATATCTTCACATGTGATTCTTGCTTCACTTCAAGGAAAGTTGAATCTTGAAACTTCTCTACAATTTCACATATTAAATCATCATTTCTGTTGATTCGATATGTGGAATTCAGAATTGCTTCATAAATCCCAGCCTGCATTCATTTAGATTAAGTCAAAGTTATTTCTTTGCAATTAAAGGAATTTCACAAATTCAATATGTAAAAGAACATTAAAAATAAAAGATGTATCAATGACATAGAGTTATAAAAATTATGTACCTCTATTCGTATCGGAATGAGAATAGATGTATTTGATAAATCATTGATTTAATCATTGTAATTATCAAAAGATAAATATTTATTTTTTGAATTGGAGCAACTAAAATTTCGATAATCATGATGTCCTTCTAAACAGAACAACAATAGAGTTGAAGAGAACTAATCATGATTATAGGAAGATGAAGAGATGATAAATAAGCTTGAGAAAACATAGTATTTATAGAAATATACAAGATATAATTGGTGAAAAATGGTGCATTTGGCTTGGAATTGTGACACATCAATAGAACCAATGGTAGGCGTCCACGTAATAAACTTGTTAAAATCATTGTTAGACACTTGGCATTCTTAGATTGGTAGAAACAAGTTATTAGACCTAATGGTGGAATCCACTAAGTTCATTAGACAATTGGCATTTTTAGATTAGTAAAAACACGTCATGAGACCCAATAGTAAGCTCCCACGTAATAAACCCGTTAAGGTTAACACAATTGATATTTTTATATTGGTAGAAACACATCATAATACCTCAAATCTATTGTGACTAAAACTTATGACTTTGATTCTTCGAATACACCCTTAATTAGTTTTAATATGTTTACATTCCCAAACCCTAATTAAAAAGAACAAATTAAACACATCACCCTGCTGTTAGATTTTTAATGTTGTCACACCCTCACCCACAGGCCATATCTTCTCATCCACAAAAAATAATCCTTTGTAATAAAGGATGTAAAATCAGAGAGAACACTTGTGTCAAACATGAAAAAAAGGTCTCGTAGTCTTTGAAATCAACAACACCTGTCAAAAGCTTTCATGTTTTGTAGTGTTTAAATCAAATTTCAGTGTATATATGTCATCCTTTGTTGGTTGGAATACTAGTCTGCAAACACAATCATGGAAAAAAAAAAAAGGTCTGTGGTAAAAGAACTTCAAAGTGTCACTCTTAATTTTATCAAGAGACTTCATAGACTCATATTATGTGAGAATTTACATGGGAAATATAGTGATTTAAGAGAATATTTGGGAACTTTTATTTTTCAGTAAAAAAAAGAAAAAGAAGGTAATTTATAAAAATATTAAATTAAATTATCTTCTATTATTTATTATTATAATCCAAATAATGTAATTCAGTTGAGTTAGAATTAAATTTCATCAATATGATAATTTGTTTTTAATATTATGAAATGATTTAAAATTAATTGATTTGAACTAAATGCAATTCTTTTAAGGTCCATTTGGAAGCACAAAATTAGAATTTGATTGTAATTCTATTTTTTTTTTTTTTCAGTTTGATTGAAATTTTCAGCAATAATTAAAAACAACATTTTCAATTAGTAATCGTAGACCATAAAAATCATAATTTTAAATAATTGTAGATATGTTAATTTTGGCAGCTAGTTATGGCAGCTACATCATGTTACCTCCTACTACTACCTGCCACCATTTACTAACAACTTTTGCCACCCGCCATAGTTTGCCACCTATTACTGTCAACTCGATGATGACAACCATTGGGATCTTCAGAGATCACCATAATAATAGTTGAGACTAGTAAAAGACTGATGATAATTACTGTAAAAAAATTACTAAAAATAACTATAATTAGTGTAGAAAACTGTTAAAGACAATGATAATAATCATTCGAAATTGTTGAAAACCGCTTAAAAAAAATTAAATTACAATTGTACTCATAATTTTTCACATTATCCAAACTCATAAATTATAATTTTAACTAATTCAAACCTAGCCTAATATCGTGAGTTTATTTTCAACAACTAAATATGATTTTAACAAAAAGGAAAATCATCTTTGGGTTTGTTTGATATACATATTGCAAAAGTCATATTGGTAATAAGTCAAATTGCATAAATCAGATTGGTCATAAGCCAAATATATGTTTCGTATGCATATTGTAGATAAGTTAAATATGTGTTTGATATACGGATTGTAAAAATCAGTTTACACATGTAATTACCACTAAGGACATACATAAAAATGATATTTGGTTTACATATTTCATAAGTTACTTTAATATTTTTTAATTATCAATAAAATATTTTTATGCATGTTACATTAAATAATACATTGTAATAATAACTATATGAATATCATATTGCATAACAGTAATACATAATATAATCAAGTGAATAAATTTAACTAAATCAATTTTTCAACAAAAAACTTTGAGAGAGATTTGGGATAAAGATAACTGTCAATATATAAAATAATAAAAATAAATTAGACAATTTTAATATAACATATAACTTGGAAAGCCAAAACTCATTTACAGTTACTTCTGATAATATAAAATTTTCTCTGATTTAAACTAATTACAATTGAGTCAATTCCAATCTTTTGAGAAGTCAAATACTTTTAATCTACATATTAAATATCCCAATCAACAATTGAACTTTGCAACCAAAAGGCCTCTTCATCTCATAGTCTAACAATATTCTATTGATATTAGAGGCCTATTCCGTGTAATATAGGCGTAAATCTTGTTAGTTTGCGTTATGGAAAACAGGGCTGGAAGCCCGTACTCAAGGGGCTATGGATCCATTTCATCTTCTCTGAAGGCACAAACTTGCTCTCTATCTCTCTCTCTCGCACAGACAAGCACAGAGTGAGATCTTTCAAAAGGTGCAGGAAGTGAAAGTCCCTGCTTGATGTCGTACTAATGTTCGGTGAGTTTTCCCTTCTAGTTTCTTTTTATTGGAGGAAATTTCAATCGCAAAAATTCACCTTTTTTAGCTGCACAAATTATAGTTTCTAGATTGTATTCTCATGTCTGAATGCACTTCTAGTTTAGTTTATATTTTTATAATTTGGGCCTCTCATTTGATAATTTTGATGCCCACTAGACTAGATAGTAATTTTTGGTTCTGCTTCTTGTTCCTGCTATTGTTCATTTGCACTTCAACTCAGGGTTGTGCTTGAGTTTGACTGACCCCCTTTTCTGGTTTATACTATTATAAATGAAAGATTTTTAATACTCCAAACAAAATTTCAGAGTAGGCTTTTCTGTAAATGATTGATGGGCCATGGATTAGTTTAAGGACGTCTCACATAGCATGTACCCAAAAGGAGACATATAAGAAAGATACTGCGGTTTGGTTGTTGGATGTATTGGGAACATGGCTTTACATCATGCACCATTCACCTCTGCAGTATCTAATTTGTGCAGGAAGAGAAATGGTTATATGATTGTAATTAGGATTTTCATACCTTAGCAGCAGAATTATATTGTTTTCCTATATTTTCCTACAATGTGAGCTGAGAGATTAGTGTTGTGGATTGCAAAGTTGTAACATATTGATATTGGGTTTCATACAGTTTTTCATGTGGGACAAATTTGAGAATTTTCTGGTAGTGGGTGATTTAAATTATACGATTTTGCATGGTTTCTGCGGACTATAATCTCTGATTTTTCTCCAGTTACTTGATAGGTTTGTCACGTTTGTAATTTAACATGGAAAAAGTGTGACTACTTGTAGTAATTTGTAAATGCCTTATGTAGCTATTGTATCTTACTCTTAGAATCCTTGAGTATTCCATAGAAGCTTACAAAGTAGTGATTCTAATATATAGATGGTCTAACTTCCTGAGATTAGCTTTACTTGTATTTAAGTTAGGTGAAAGTTACGTTGGAATCATGGGACTGGTGCAATTATATTATTGTAAGATTGTAAAAACATTGTCCATTTATAAATGTGTGATCCTAGTTGATACATTCCCTGCCACTTATTTTTTGCTCTGTCTTTCCCCACTTTCCATTACCTGATAGGCTTCTGTATGCACTGAGCTGATGTCTATTTTCTCTATCACCTCTAGCTAATGAACATTCTTGTTTCAATAGATTTTCAGAGAACGATTGCCCTTCTTACTCTTTTGCTTCTATGGCTGATGATTCAAACTCTTTTGCTTCTTCCCCTGCTTTCAGTCTCGCTTCTTTTGTCAATTCGAGAGCTTCGATCAAACTCTTCAATTGAAGTTCTGCATCCCCTGAAGCATTTTTGGGCATCAAATACTCTGCAACATCAGCTGGGGTCATTTTTGTTTCTACCAGTAATTCACAGATAGTGGCAAACAAATGGTGTGATTCAAGTTTCAGATAGTTCTTAGCAAGAACTTTAAATGCCTCAAAGCTACAGTATGATAATTCAATGTGCTTATCCATCCTTCCTTTCCTAATGAGCGCTGGATCGAGTTTCTCCACATAATTAGTTGTGAAGACTATCAATCTTTCTCCACCGCAGGCTGACCAAAGCCCATCAATGAAATTCAGAAGGCCAGAAAGAGTTACCTGACTATTTTTGTTATCTCTTTCTTCTTTTCCTGGTGTTTGCGTAGGGTCCTTCCCTTCATCCTCTTCCCCTTTATCCTTTTTCTTCTTCCTTTGACCAGTAAGATCAAGTGAACAATCAATATCCTCAATTACAATTATTGATTTGCTTGATGTTTCAATCAATAGCTTCCTCAATTCAGTGTTATCCTTCACAGCAGTCAATTCAAGATCATACAGATCATAGCCTAACAGATTTGCCATGGCAGCAATCATGGTTGACTTTCCAGTTCCTGGAGGACCATAAAGTAAATAACCCCTCTTCCAAGCTCTCCCAATTCTTGCATAGAATTCTTCTGCTTTGCTGAAGGTAATGAGATCATCAATAATTTCTTTCTTCTTCTCTGCCTCCATTGCTAGTGTCTGAAATGTTGCAGGGTGCTCAAACACAACATGGCTCCAGTATGACCCATTGTTGGTATAAAGTTTTCTCTGCCTGTTTTTCACCTTAATCGCCTTACCCTCTTTCAATACCTGATTCAGGTATGTCCCAATAATGAGATCTCTCTGACTTTTATGGAAAGTGAGCTTGTAATACCTTTTCTCATCTGTCACTGGTTGAAAAGAAATTGTTTGTTGTTTGGTTATATTCTTACCTGAAGCCCACCATAATTTCGAACCTTTAAACTCATCAGCAACCTCTTCATGATCATCCATGCTAAGAACTAGAGCCTGGTTGTTCTTGACTATATCGGCCTTGAGCCGCTTTGCCTGTGTGGATGCTTTGGAGCTAAGGTAGTTTTCAATTGCAGAATAGGCTTCACTCCGCATGAGACGCTCTCCAGTGAATTCATGGAATGTAATCTGGATATAAGGGTAGATTAAAGTCACACATCTTTGAGTGTATTTCTCTATGTAATTTCGAAGTTGGTAAGGAAAATATTGTTGGAACACAGCCCACACAAACATCAAACTTGCAATTATGGATCCTATGTGAGCAAACATGTCTCCTGGTTTCATGTTTGATTCAATTGCCTTCTTCCTTGTTCTTGTTCTTGTTCCGAGGAGCTTATACTTCCGGGAATCTTGTATTATAGTAATACAGATGGGGTTGGGGTTGGGGTGGGTGAGTAGGAAGGTGTCTTTTACACAACCATTGGTTATCCCCATTTGAATGCATTGACCAGCAGCTTTGTCTTCATCCTCTAAAGGTCGGCAAAAAAGTCCAAGAGCCAGCCACGATTATTTTTGTTAACTCTCATGGTCCTTCACCACAACACCCACCATATCCTAAGTAATTACATAATCAAGCCACCAACCTCTGGGAGTTTATCAAGGTATTCTTTCTTTCTTTCTTTAAGTTTATTTGGATAGAGAGAGAGAGAGAGAGAGAGAGGGGAAAGGGAAAGTGAAAGTATTATCACATTTTTTGAGAGTTTTTTTTTTTTTTTTTTTTAATTATTATTGAAAGAGGAATAAGAAATTGAGGGATATATAAAAAATTTATATATATTTTTTAATTCTAGAAAATAAATTATATATTATAAAATTATGTAATAATATTTGTTTTTCATTTTTCACTTACTTTTAAATAAGAAATGTAGTTTGTATATATTTTTTAAAATTTACAAAAAGAGACGAGAGAACTTTCATCTCCTTTCCAATCTACTCTCCCTCGGTACTCTTTACATAGATCTCTAGATTATGCAATAACACATGTAAGCACTAGGAAAAGTAATTAATCACTGGCAATAGAGCAATCAAACTTTCTGTGTGCATAATAGTAGGTAAAGATTACAAAAAATAGTAACTAAGACTTAATTTCAAACTAATGTTAATCTACTTAAATTCTCACAAAACAAGTTGATATAGCAACACAATTTTTTTTTCTGTTCATTCTGGTTCATGGCTAAGTTTCTTCTAAATCGTTTACATATATATTTTTCATCATTACTATTCACATAGATTTTGGCCTTATATATATATATATATATATATATATTGTTAAATTCAATTTTTTTTTCACATTTACACCTATACAATAAGAACAACTATCAATTAAGCAAACTCTCCAAAAGTAAAAGGAGTGGTGATCTTGGTGGACTTTTTTTTTTCCCCCTGGTTGGCTTAGACTTGGCTTCTTTCTTCCTTAGCAATTAAGGTTTCCAAGCAAGCAATCTGTATCTTCTTTCAACGTCTTGTTACAAAGCAACATCTGCAGAATCATGTTTTTTAGCATCTTTGAACAATTACGTGATTCTTTTCAAACAAGGGTCCAAGTCAATGACCAAATATTTCTTGGCCAATATAATAGTTTTAAGAGTCTGGAACGCAGAAATTGTCCAAAAGTCACACGGATATAACCATATGTTCACTCTGCAAGCAGAATAGAAGTAAGAGAGACAAACATTGAGCTATTCATAGACATTTCTAAATTGCTGGTTCAAAATTATTTCGATGTACTGATCTATTTGGGGAGCTATGTGCTCCGTGCATAGTTCTTCCCCTAAAAAGTGAGTTCTACTTGGAGGTTTTTCTTTTTCATTTTCAGTTTCTTTATTTATTTATTTATTTATTTTTCAGTTAGAAGGAAGATTGTGCACAGAACAAAATGTATTCTACATTTTCGAAATCAAGAAATTTCTACTGGAGTAGGTGCTATTCGAGAATAATTAACTAATGAGAAATTTTTATTGGAATGGGTGCTATCCGAGAACAATTAGCTAATATAGATTTAAGAATATCATTGGTAGAATGGACAGAATTAGGGGAAGAGGGGTCCACGGGTATAGCTCATTCTTTTATTTTTGCACTTAAACAGACCTAAGTCACATACTATCAAACTAAAGCCAGGAATTTTATTTATTTTTTTGACAGTGAAGTACATGAGCTAAACATTGAACCGTATTTTTTGATATTTTTAACTCTAACCCAAGAAGGTAACTTATTGGAAGGCTCAGACACATTCTTCTCAGATTTCAGCTTTGCTTTCTGCTTGATATCTCTCTCAAGTGATTGAACCAGGTTTTCCAAGCAACTCTCAACATCTTTAATGTCACTCTTAGACATTAAATTTTCGGCAACATCAGCTGGAACCATATTGCTTTCTTCCAACAAGCCCTTTATCTTTCCAAACAAGTTGTGGGATTCAACATCCAAATAGTTCTTAGCTAACACCTTGAATGCTTCAAACTTACAATATGACATTTCAATATGCATATCCATCCTCCCTCTTCTAATTAAAGCTGGATCAAGTTTCTCCTTGTGGTTAGTTGTAAACACAATGACCCTTTCTGACCCACAAGCTGACCAAATACCATCAATGAAGTTCAAGAGCCCAGAGAGTGTAACCTTATTTGTTTCTTCATGTTCAGTCAGTCCTGCTTTTGTGGGATCAGTATCTATGTCCTCCATTTTCTCCTTCATCTTCTTTCTTCGACTGGTGAGGTCTAACGAGCAATCGATATCCTCAATCACAATTATTGACTTGCTTGAAGTCTCCATTAGTAGCCTCCTGAGCTCAGTGTTGTCTCTAATGGTTGTCAATTCCAAGTCATACACATCATAGTTTAATAGATTAGCCATAGCAGCAATCATGGTGGACTTACCTGTTCCTGGAGGACCATAAAGAAGGTACCCACGTTTCCATGCCTTCCCAATTTTTGCATAGTACTCTTTCCCTTTGCTGAATGCAGTAAGGTCATTGATGATTTTCTCCTTTTTCTTTGGATCCATAGCTAAAGTTTGAAATGTTGCTGGGTGCTCAAAAATTATGTGGCTCCACATGTACTTCCTTTTGTAACTATTCCAGCTGCAGCTTGGGTTATTTGTGTATAGCTTTCTCTGTGTGTTTATAGCTTCTAATGTCTTGGCTTCTTCTAGCACATAATTTAAGTACTGCTTAGTTATGATTTCGCGTTGATGTCTATGGAAGGTAAGCTTGAAATACCTCATCTCGTCATTAGCAGCAGTCTGAGTTTTGGGGACAGATAATGTCCACCAAAGCTTGAACCCGTTAAACTCGTCAGCAATATCATTCTGTTCTACAACTAGGACAAGAGATTTGAAATCTTTCACAAGACCTGCCTTGAGCTGCTTAGCTTTGCTAGAGAATTTGAAACTGAGGTAGATTTCGATTGCGGTGAAGGCTTCATTGTTCTTGTAACCACAGAATTCAGGAAATGTGATGCATATATGAGGGGAGAAAAAGCTCACCATTCTGTCACTCCATTTTTGGACAAAAGAAAACTGTTGAAGTGTAGCGAAAAGAAACTCCTGGAGAATAGTTCGAAGTTGATGAGGAAAGAATTGTTGAAGAGTTGCCCAAACAAACATCAAGGCAGCAATACTTGATCCCATTTCAGCCCAGGACTCCCCCATCATCATCGTCGTTTTTCTCTCTTTCAATTTGCTTTGTTTATTTTCTTTGTAAGGATAACGATGAATCTTTCTACTTGTGGAGTCTCTTTTTTTGTAGTTGAGAATTGTGCTTGTATCTGTGAACTATTGCAGAAGTTTCCTTAACTTTTCTTGCTGCTTTTGTTTCTTTTCCGGGATGTTACCTCTAGCTTTTTTTTTTGGATGCTTCCAAAGTTGTAGTACTTTGTTTTGGATGGTTAATTTTCAACAAAGGAGTTCTTGAGTTCTCATTGCAGGAGTCTAAAAGAGACAACAACAAACCATACTTAATATTTTAGGCAACAGTATGGCTCTATTTTCTAATCAAGCAATAAGTTTTGCATGTAATAGAAAACTTAAGTTAATTAGGAGTTTATCTTTCTCTTTTCTTTCGGTAAAGTATAAAGGTATCTAAATGCTTTTTAATTGCAATTTTTTAAGGTAATATATAATGGCACTACAAGTTCTAAAGACTGAAAGAAGACCTTCAGGTCTTACTAATTTCCAAGTATGATGAACCACATGACAATATAAAAAATGTGAGATGCTTCACTGAAATCACAAATCATAATATGTGCTTATGTAGAGAATCATAGGGACATCCGCTTTAACATAATTTATTATAAAAACGTTAAAGTTTGGACTTGCACCGACCAGTAGGCAGTAATTTATCATCTACGATTGAAAATGACAGATTTGCTACATTTTATTAACAGAAAGAAAGAGCAAAACTGAAGCATGCTTTTCAAATTCATGGAAGGCACAAAATACAACTATACTAACTGTTATTCAAAGTTATTTTACTAGTTATACAACCTACTGTCAAGATGACAAGCAGAGATTGTTTTATTTATTCTGATGTTTAGCATCTAAGTTGGCACTGCAGCCACCTCTAGTTTCTTCCAGTACTCATGAATAGACTACAATAGTGCTGCTTGGACAATGAGAAGAAAAAAAAAATCCAATAGATCGTCCCCCCCTTTTCTATCTTTCTTAAAATTGTCTACTATATCTGCTCTTTTGTCAATGTTTTCTTCTCCTCTGCCTCTTTCTGAGACTGCAACATTGCATCTTCTTTTGCTGTCTCAAGGACCTGAATCAACCTCTCCAAGCAACTTGTCACATTTTCTGTGGTCTTAAGCATCAAATACTCGGATACATCAGCTGGAGTGATGTTGGTTTCCTCCATTAACTTGTCAATGGTTCCAAAAAAATCATGGGAATCAATATCCAAGAAATTCTTTGCTAGGACCTTGAATGCCTCAAATTTGCAATAGGATAATTCTATATGCATATCCATTCTTCCCCTCCGAATGAGAGCTGGGTCAAGTTTATCCACATGGTTAGTTGTGAACACAATGATCCTTTCTCCCACACAAGAAGACCAAAGGCCATCAATAAAATTCAATAATCCAGAGAGTGTAACTTTAGTTTTACTATCCTCTTTTGCATATTTGAGTATCTGGTCATTCTCCTTTTCTTTATTTCGATGGCCTGTAAGATTAAGCGAGCAGTCTATGTCTTCAATCACGACTATAGACTTGCTAGACGTGTTGATCAAGAGCTTCCTCAACTCAGTGTTATCCCTTACTGATGTTAATTCTACATCATAAACATCATAGTTCAACAGATTTGCCATGGCTGCTATCATAGTTGATTTACCGGTACCAGCAGGACCACATAGGAGATAGCCACGCTTCCAAGCCTTCCCAATTTTCAAGTAATACTCTTTCCTTTTTGTGAATGATACTAAGTCATTGATAATCTCCTCCTTCTTCTTTGTATCCATTGCTAGAGTTTCAAATGTTGCTGGATGCTCGAAAACTACACGGCTCCATACTTTATCGTGCATTGAGTTCTCTTTCTGGTTGTTCGTGTACAGCATCCGCTGCCTGTTTCTAACCTTAATTTCCTTACCCTCTTTTAACACATGCTTCAGGTACTCCTTGGTGATGTTCTCACGGTCTCTTTCATGGAAGGTAAGTTTGTAGCATCTCCTCTCTAAATCAGAGGAATACAAAGAAATGGTTCTGGAACTTTGTTGAATTATCATTAGAACCCAAGAGATTGTGATCCCATTGAACCTGTCAAGCACTTCCTCATTTTTATCCATGGAAAGCACAAGTTCTTGGCTTCTGGGGACAATGTCACCTTCAAGTCGTTTAGCTTGCTTAGTAGAAATAGACCCAAGATAGGTCTCAATGGCAGCATAAGCTTCACTACGCCTGAAACGATCACCTGTAGAAAACTCGGGGAATGTTATCACAACATGAGGGTAAAAGTATTTGACAACTTTGCTGCAAAATTTTCCTATATATTGCCTGAAGTAATATGGGACAAATTGTTGGAATGTAGCCCAGATAAACATGAAACCCGCAATACTTGTTCCAAATTGAGACAACATCTTTTCTATCAAATTCAATCTTCTTACTTAGATTGTCTTGGATGTGCAGATGCCATTTTTCTTCTCATTATATTCTACACAACACACAAATGAAGCTAAAGAGCATGGAGGTGTAAAGTAAATGCCTCGCATGCTTTCTCAAAAAATCATCTTATTTAAAACATGATAATAAAATCGTATCATATTTAAAATTAGCATTAAATAACATCTCTCATGCATGCTAACCTCAATAGTCTCTAAAATAATTTCCACATGAATATCAATAAATCCATATTAATTACTTATGATTTAGAAGAACAAAAGAAAACATCAGTTCAGGTTCCAACCATTGTGCTTATGACTTCCTCTTTGGTTGATCCCCCTCTTCTGCTATTTCATTAGCTGATGGATTTTTCATGATTCAATTCCCTCTGACATGTTTCAACCTTGTCATTCTCTCAGTCTTCCCCGTGCTTCTTTCCAGGAATTCTAAAGGCTTGAATCAATCTCTCCAAGGCTCTTGGGCATCAAATTCTCTGCAACATCAGCAGGAGGCATATTAATCTCTTCCAACGAGGACTTAATAAGTTAATAGTCAGAAACATATCATATGATCAATATCCAAGTAATTCCTTGCCAGTGTCTTAAAAGCTTCAAAGCAACAATAGGACATCTCAATATGGTTGTCCATCCTTCCTGAACGAATCAAAGCTGGGTCAATCTTGTCCACTTTTCCTTCACAAGAAGACCAAAACCCATCAAATACATTCAATATACCAGAAAGAACATGACATTGGCAATGGTGGACCCCACGTACTCTGCCCAAAGAAATCCATATTATTTTTTGAAGTTGTGGTTATTTCTCTCAAATTGCACTAAAACAAAACAAACCCAGATTTGTGGTGGGCCAACACAATGAAATTACTACTGTAGCAAGACTATAAAGGTTGAGCCTTTACAGGTGGAGAAAGCTGAAACAATGGAGGGGACCGAGGGGTAGAGCTGAGAGCATCATTTCTAATTCATTGAAGCCGGTCAAAACTTGTTGTGGAAATACAGTCTAGTAGTCTATACGATGTGACCTGCTGCAAATGACGATCACATTTGCCTAATTAAGTTCGTACTCAGAAAACTGTTTTTGCTGAGAGGAAATAGAAAAAAGTAAAACCCAAAGTGTTACTCTAATTTGTCTTTGTCATTTGCCTTGCCAATTCAGTTCTTGACTAGATACGTCAACCCACATTTTTTTTTAATTTTAATATAATTTAATTAATTTATCTCTTCCATTCAATTAAAGGTTCTCAGCACAAGAGGATCCAAATTCGATATTTTTATATGCTAAAATTGCTAATCTCGTCAGAATTATTCTTCTCCAGATTTCTCAGTTAAAGTCATGATAATTTGTATCAAGTATCAAACAAGTGAAAGCAAACAAGTATCAAACGAGCTTTTACCAAATTAACAAAAGAAAACATCAGGTACCAACCACTGTGTTTATGACTTCCTCTGGTTAATTCCCCCTCTTCTACTGTTTCATTAGCTGATGAATTTTCATGGTTCAATTCTCTCTCACAGGTTTCAGCCTTGTGATCACTGATCACTCTCTAATGGCTTCCCCATAAGAATCCCGGGAATTATGAAGGCTTGAATCAGTCTCTCCAAGGAAGTCTTAGGCATCAAATTCCATGTGCAACATCTGGGGCCAAGTCAGTTTATTAGCAGACGGTATCAAACATACCACCTTCATGTCTTTACCTTCCCATTCGATGTACTTATTGGGTACCACTCTCCCAGTAAATGAAACCTGAAACTCTCAAATCCAACATAAAAATAATTCATAAAATGAACAAAACAAAAATCTTTTGGAAGAAAAATTTATGTATTCAACCGTTTGAATTTCATGACCGATTTGTCTCCACCACCTTCGGACAACTTTATAGAAACAATGTATACAGAAGAGGCGTTTTTGAGGGAATGTGAAATATGAAACCAGTTGCAGTGTTTTAATATAACAAATGCATAACAAATTTGTCGAGTGTCTTAACAAGTTTTCTGATGTAAACTCTAACAAGTTTTCTGATATAAACTCTAGCATCAATCAAGCCCCAGCAGAAAAAGATTACAATGACCACTAGAGAGAGAAGGCAATACCTCAGCAACATACTTACGAGTCATTACATTTGATAGTTTAAAGCCAAATACAAAATAAGTTGAGTGTTTCCAAGAAAAACCCATGAGAAATTCACATTGATATTCGATCAGAGTATAAGGAATAATTGGTTATAAAACAAGTATTGAACAATATATGCTATCAAAGTGAAGTGAGGAGATTTATTTATATTTTTATAGTGAAGTACATCGGCTAAACAGTGGACATGCGAGATGAAGTAGGAATCTTGTTTCTAAATTTAACCCAATAAGAGAACTTATGGCGAGGCCTAAACACATTCTTCTCAGATTTCAGCTTTGCTTTCTGCTTGATATCTCTCTCAAGTGATTGAACCAGGTTTTCCAAGCAACTCTCAACATCTTTAATGTCACTCTTAGACATTAAATTTTCGGCAACATCAGCTGGAACCATATTGCTTTCTTCCAACAAGCCCTTTATCTTTCCAAACAAGTTGTGGGATTCAACATCCAAATAGTTCTTAGCTAACACCTTGAATGCTTCAAACTTACAATATGACATTTCAATATGCATATCCATCCTCCCTCTTCTAATTAAAGCTGGATCAAGTTTCTCCTTGTGGTTAGTTGTAAACACAATGACCCTTTCTGACCCACAAGCTGACCAAATTCCATCAATGAAGTTCAAAAGCCCAGAGAGTGTAACCTTACTTGTTTCTTCATTTTCAGTCAGTCCTGCTTTTGTAGGATCAGTCTCTTTGTCCTCCATTTTCTCCTTCATCTTCTTTCTTCGACCTGTGAGGTCTAAGGAGCAATCAATATCCTCCAGAACAATTATTGACTTTCTTGATGTCTCCATTAGTAGCCTCCTGAGTTCTGTGTTGTCTCTAATGGTTGTCAATTCCAAGTCATAAACGTCATAGTTTAGTAGATTGGCCATAGCTGCAATCATGGTGGACTTACCTGTTCCTGGAGGACCATAAAGAAGGTACCCACGTTTCCATGCCTTCCCAATTTTCGCGTAGTACTCTTTCCCTTTGCTGAACGCAATAAGGTCATTGATGATTTCCTCCTTTTTCTTTGGATCCATTGCTAAAGTTTGAAATGTTGCTGGGTGCTCAAAAACTATGTGGCTCCACATGTACCTCCTTTTGTAACCATTCCAACTGCCGCTTGGGTTATTTGTGTATAGCTTTCTCTGTGAGTTTCTAGCTTGTATTTCCTTAGCTTCTTCCAGCACATAATTTAAGTACTGCTTAGTTATGATTTCCCGTTGATGTCTATGGAAGGTGAGCTTGTAATAGCTCATCTCCTCATTATAAACAGCCTGAGTTTTGGGGACAGATAATGTCCACCAAAGCTTGAATCCGTTAAACTCGTCAGCAATGTCATTCTCATCCACAACAAGGACAAGAGATTTGAAATCTTTCACAAGACTTGCCTTGAGCTGCTTAGCTTTGCTAGAGGATTTGAAACTGAGGTAGGTTTCGATTGCGGTGAAGGCTTCATTGTATTGGTAACCACAGAATTCAGGAAACGTGATGCATATATGAGGGGAGAAAAAGCTCACCATTCTGTCACTCCATTTTTGAACAAAAGAAAGCTGTTGAAGTTTAGCCAAAAGAAACTCCTGGAGAGTAGTTCGAAGTTGATGAGGAAAGAATTGTTGAAGAGTGGCCAAAACAAACATCAAGCCAGCAATGCTTGATCCCATTTCAGCCCAGGTCTTCCCCATCATCATCATCACTTTTGAATTTTTTTTGGTTCTTGCTTCTAAATTTGTACAATAACTGAAACCCAGATTTCAGGTGGGCTCGCTAATTAACACAATGAAACTACCACTAGCAGGATTATAAAGGTTGAACCTTTATAAAGAGAAAGCACAATAATGGAGGGGGAGATCTAAGAGGATCGTTTTCTAATGGCACGGTAAATTTATCGAGCCCGTCACCGTTGTTGTGGAAATACTAGTCTATACTATGTGACTCAGTGCAAACCATGATTACATTTCACATTTGCTTTGTCTCCAAGAAACTTCCACTTTTGTTGTTTTGCAATTAATTACAGCAGAAGTGAAAATCACTAACTTCATTTCTATATGAATCCAGAATTCTGTTTTGATTCTCAAAGGTTAATATAACACGGGCCATTTATTAAAATAGCTGTCTTTTTTTATTTTTATTTTGCTTCTGAAAGTATTAGTCTAATCAGCTGGGCTTGACAATGTAGTCCTCGGCTTATTATATCGACAACACGTTTTCTACACTGGTCTGGACTTTTTCTCAACCTTTTTACTTGTTCCCATTCAAGCAAATGGGTAATCCAGAGGCCCCTTAGTAAATTATCTACTCAAAAGATATAAATAATAATGGCAACTACTGAATCAAAGTTATGTTATTTTTTTTTGCTAAGTGAATCAAAGTTATGTTATGACACTTTCTTTGTTTTTGCAAAAATGAAACTGGGCTGTTTTTCATTATCATGTCCATAAATTTGATAACTTCAGTCATGTCTTTTCATTATCTATTTTTGTCACCTTGTATGACAGATAAATAATAATGGTTGAACTATTTTTCACTTCATGCTCTGTCTGATGGGTCAAGACCAAATTAAAAACAACATTTTCCACCAGAGTTTTGCTTTTGAATCTTAAGTAAATTAAAAATGCAAAAAGGCTTTGAGAATTAAAAATCCATGACGATAAACATGGATGCTGAAATTGCAAAAGAATAGTTAAGATGCAATTTTCAATTGTTACTTCAAATCATATGAGATGTTGTTACAAGCAACTTAAACAACAGCATAAGGTGGCTCTTAATTAGCCAAAAGAAAATACAAAGCCGAGGTCCACTTCATTATTATTTCACATAGCTCAGTGGATGGTACCATTCTCATTCACATCTTCCACTGGATTTCTATTACTTTTCACGTCTTCTTGAACAGAATTTTCATCCTCTTCCTCTGCCTTTTTCTTTGCTTCCTCCTTAGCCAACTCAAGTGCTTCAATCAAATTCCCCAAGCATGCATCCTCATCTTCATTAACTGACTTAGGCATCAAATTCTCTGCAATATTGGCAGGTGTCATATCCGTTTCTTTCAACAATTTACGAATTGTGTCAAACGGATGATGGGAGTCAATCTCCAAGTAATTCTTGGCAAGCACCTTGAAGGCTTCGAAACAACAATAAGACAATTCTATATGCTTATCCATCCTTCCTCTCCTAATCAAAGCAGGATCCAATTTGTCCACACAATTAGTAGTAAAAACAATGATCCTCTCTCCACCACAAGCTGACCAAAGCCCATCAATAGAATTCAATAACCCAGAAAGTGTCACCTTACTTTGTTTTCTTCCTCTTCAACCTTTCTATGAACAAGATCTTTGTCTTCCTTTCCCTCATCTTTCTCCTTTTTCTCTGTCCTCTGGCCCGTAAGATCAAGGGAACAATCAATGTCTTCAATGGGTATGATTGATTTATTTGACGTATTGATTAATAGCTTCCTCAGTTCAGTGTTATCCTTCACCGCTGTCAGTTCCAAATCATACACATCGTAGTTTAAGAAATTAGCCATGGCAGCTATCATGGTGGACTTACCAGTTCCAGGAGGACCATATAAAAGATACCCACGTTTTCAAGCCTTCCCAATTTTGGCATAGTACTCTTTACCTCTACTGAACTTAACAAGGTCATTTAAAATCTCTTCCTTCTTCTTTCCATCCATTGCTATAGTTTTAAAAGTTGCTGGATGCTCAAAAACTACATGGCTCCACTTTGTTACTTTATATTCGTACCAACTATTGCTAGAGTTATTAGTGTAAAGCTTCAATTGGCGATTTTTCAGAGCAATTGTCTTTCTTTCATTTAACACATGATTGATGTAAGACCCAGTAATGAGTTCTCTGTAACGTTTATGGAAGGTCAGCTTGTAAAACCTCCTCTCATCCACAGCAGGGTAAAATGAAAAAGATTGCGTTCTGGGGACGATTCTGTTTGAAGCCCACCAAAGTTTAATCCTTTGGCATTCATCTGTAATTTCTTCATTATCATCCAAGCTGAGTACCAGTGGAGACTGACTTTATGTGACAATTTCAGCTTTAAACCGTTTGGCTTTTTGGGAAGAATTTCCACTGAGGTAGGTTTGGATGTTAATGTAAGCTTCACTGCGCTTCATATAACGGTTACCTGTGAATTCATGAAAGGTTATTTGGATGTAACGATTGAAAAAGTCTACAACTTAGTGGGTGAGTCTGTCAAGGTAAGCTTGAAGTTGGTAAGGGAAATAACGATGGAACATAGCCCATAACAACATGACACTGGCAATGGTGGATCCTGTGTACTCCGGTCAAAAAAATCCCAGCATTGCTTAACTTTATGGTTCTTGCTCTCCAATTTGTGCTAGACAAAACCCAGAAAAACCCAGATTTCAGGTGGGCTAACACAAAGAAGATGTCACTGTAGCAAGACTATAAAAGTTGAGCCCTTATAAGAGGAAAAAGCTGAAACCATTATGGGGAGAGACGAGGGGATTTTGGATAGAAGGGTCAAGTCCCAAAGTTTTTATTCAAAATGATAGGATTTATAAATAATAGTCAATATGAGGTGAAAGTAGAAATTGAAATTTTATAATCCGACTTATGAGTTCATGTCAATTTTTTTCTCTCTAGTAAGCTCCTTTCTCTCCAATCAAGAGATGCCACCATGGTCGTCAAAAAAAATTCAAGGGATGCCAGCATGATCGTCAAAAAAATTAAGTTTTACTTAGAGTGCAAATTTTTTGACTTCTTTTTTTATTTGAAATGTATGATAATTTATATATATAAAATATTATTTTAAAATTTTAAATATATGATAATATTTAGATTTATAGTATATAATATTTTATAATTTTAAAATGTATATAACTTTTAAATTAATATATAATATTTTTTAAATTTAAAGTATATGATATTTTTAAAATTTATAAATTTTTTTAATTGTGATATATTTTTAAATTTTTATTGTATGATATTTTAAAAATATATGATCAATTTTAAAGTGTATGATAATTTTTAAATATAAAGAGATAATTTTTAATTTATAGTATTTAATATTTTAAAAATATGTAAATATATAATATTTTTTAAATTATAGTGTATAATATTTTTCAGTTTTAAAATTCATACTTTTGAACTTTAGTGGGACCGAATATACAAAATTCTGTTTCAAATCTACTGTGACATCTTTTTGGCTGAAGAGAAGAAAACTTAGTGGAGAGAAAAAAGTAGATTGGACCTAAAGGCAAGATTTTTAAAATTTGTTTTGTACTTTTATCCCATATTAGCTATTATTTTGAACAAAAATTTTGAGGCTTAGACCTTTTTCTTAAAATCTGAGAGATGGGTGGCGCATTCGTTGCAGTCGGTCAAAGTTTTCTGTGGAAATACATAGCACACGATGTGAACCACATAACATAAATTTGCTAAGTAAGTACTAACTTCCTACTAATAAACTGTTTTGCTTTGGCACCATAAAACTCACACTTTTAATGTTTTGCTGAGAAGAAAGAAGAAAAAAAAACAAGGTTAAAATGGGAAGTGGAAATCACTAACTCTAGGCTCATAGGGTTTCTGACTTGTATCAACCACAGATTTCTGTTTTATTGTCAAAGGTTAATAACTACAGGCTTGACAATTTAGTCCTTAGCTTATATATCAGGTTATCAACCCACATTTTTTACTTATTTGCCCATTCAAGTGTAGAGTTAATTCAGAGGCCCCTTAGTAAATTAATTACATAAAACAGACTGAATCAAAGTTCTGAGGCTTTGTTTTAGGCAAAAAAAAATTATCATCCTTTTGTGTTTAAATTTTGAAATATTATCACAGGGAGCCATCTGCCCACTAGAGAAAACAGAATACGGGGGGAATATTTTCACTTTTCTTTTTTTCCGACTTGAATTGTAGTTTATGAAGAATGCACTTCATCTCTCTGTCTGATAGGTCAAGACCAAATCAAAAATGTTATTTTCTAACAGTTTTGCTTTTGAATGTCATGTAAATTAACAATGCAAAAGGACTTTCAGAAATAGAGAACAAGGAGCTGACTGTAAAGAATAGTTAATGTTATAATTCTCAATTGTAACTTCAAATCATGAGATATAACTACATCAGAAGAAAACACAAAGCAGATGGCAAATTGATTATTGTTCCACTATTTTTGCAAAGCTCAATTTCACCAAGGTGAATTTCTCCTCCCTTTGCTTTCCTCAGTGTATGACACCATTATCTTTCACAATTTCCACTGATTTTCCATTACTTATCACATCTTGTTGAGCAGAATTTTCATTCTCTTTCTACGCATTCAATCATTCTTCACCCTCTTCCTTTTTCCGTGTTTCCTCCTTAGCCACCTCAAGAGCTGTAATCAATTTCTTCAAGCAAGCATCCCCATCTTAATTAACTGACTTGGGCATCAAATTAACATCAGAAGGTGTCATATACGTTTCTTTCAACAATTTACCAACTTTGTCAAAAAGATGATGGGAGTCAATGTCCAAGTAATTCTTGGCAAGCACCTTAAATGCTTCGTAGCAACAATAAGACAGCTCTATGTGCATATCCATCCTTCCTCTCCTAATCAAAGCAGGATCCAATTTGTCAACAACATTAGTAGTAAACACAATGATCCTCTCTCCAGCACAAGCTGACCAAAGCTCATCAATGAAATTCAATAACCCAGAAAGTGTCAACTTAATAGCTTCCACGGTTCAGTGTTATCCTTCACTGCTGTCAGCTCCAAAACATAAAAATAGTTCAAAATATTAGCCGTGTCAGCCATCATGATGGACTTACCAGTTCCAAGGGGACCATACAAGAGATACCCAAGTCTCCAAACTTTCCCAAATTTGGCATTGTACCCTTTAACTTCACTGAACTTAACCGGGTCAATTAAAATCTCTACCGTCTTTCCACCCGTTGCTAAAGTTCCAGAAGTTGCAGGTGCTCAAACATGAAAAAGATTATATGACTCAAGTGGAAGGTCAACTTGTAAAACCTCCACTTATCAGCAGCAGGTAAAATGAAAAAGAATGTTTTGGGGCCGATTCTGTTGGAAGCCCACCTAAAGTTTAATCCCATGGAAAGCATCTGTAATTTCTTCAGTCATCCAAGCTAAATATTGTTGGAATTGTGTCAACAATCAGAATTCATACAGTAGCATAACAACAAAGCTGCAGAAAGCTTGTACATAAAGGAAGAGAAGAGAACTTTCACTTTTTAATGAAAAAGCTCAGTTGAGTTACCAACTAGTGCAACTTCTTTGTACTTTCCAAGTCATACCTCTTAGCATTTATAAGCATATCCTATTCCTATAGTTTGTACATTGGGATGTAATTTATAATTGTAATTTCTTGCCGACCAGTCTTGGTTATTGTCTTCAACTGCAAAAGTTTAGTTTTTGAAATTCTGACCAGCACCAGCTAAACTGCATGCAATATACGATAATAAATTAATTAGGGAATGTAATCAACACATGTTTTGGTCTCACATCCACAATACACAGTCTGCCTTTCCAGACCATTTTTACATACTCACTAGCAAAAGTTGTGTAAAAGTACTCAAATTGGACCAACTTTTCTATTATTGTTATTGCCGTTCAGTACAAACACTTTTATAATGAACGTTTCCTGCGTTGTAACGTTCAATTGTCGGTCCTCATACTGTGGGGAAATAATTCCCCACATGATCAAACAATGTCCGAAGTGTTATCTGTTTCAGAGGATTGGCTCCTACCATGTACAATCAAGAACCTATTATTGGCATCAATTTGACCAATGTCCTTCAAATTGGTCATGTAATGTCTCCAGTTTTAACACGTTGAAGTTGCTTTCCTGCGAAAAACAACCATCCGGAAAAACATGGGACATTTTATCTCAGAACAAACTCCAAACAAAGAACACTTTCAACAAGCATTTTGAGCAATCTACCAAGCAAACCAACACAAAAGGATAGCAGAGCATAATTTGACTGAATTGGCGCCATCTTAAAGCTAAAGCAGCCACCAAAGATCATCAATGATATTCACAAGTCCAGCAACCAATTAATCAAATAAACTACCCATATGGCATTTTGAAAGAATTCAGACTGCCAAAAATAGCAGCAAATAACACTCTTTTAGTTGTAAAAGTCAAGTAAGCCATTCATTTGTTAATTGAATAGCTTTCTTGCCTTTCAATTAATCAACAGTTTCTCAAAATCCAATACGAAAACAAAAAATTGTAATTCATAACAAAGTAACAATGTCCATTATGTATTATTAACCTTTCTCAAAGATATTGTTGTTGTCAGCAGAACATAAGAAAAAATTTTGTAAAAATTTCAGAAAGGGACTCCAGTAATTGGGGTTTAGGGTAGAATTGTAGAGGGACACTCAAATTTTTCCAATGCTCTCAATAACAGTCAAAGGAATCAAATCTACTTCCATGCAAGGAATGCTTGCCAAATCAATTCAATTTTGTGACTGTACAATACAGAATACTGAAAATTTTCAGGATTTGCCACAAGAATAAGGATAGCCAAAATATAATCTTTTCAACCGAAACCGAGTAAGATGATAATTTTGGTTCAGAATTAATGTATGTCTCATGGCCAGTCCCAAAAGGTAAAGGCAGCGACGCTGCTCCACAAGGCAATGGAATATGAGACAGCCTCAGGCGGAGGAGCCTCCCTAATCAAAGGGAGGGACCGTCAACACCAAAAAGCATTGATTTTTGACGGTTACTTGGGACCTATGCGAACATAAGAACATTGGCTCGTTCGCTCCCACGTAAAAGCTTGAGACATCATCTCAGAAATCTCCCGTCGACAACATAAAAACAAAAAACAAAAAAGTAATAAATAAAAATCATACTAAGATTCACAGTTCTGCTCAGAAAAAAGAATTGTCATTCTCATTGATTTAGAAAATCTCTGAAGTCTGACATGTGAATTTCATTCTTCATTCATCAAAGCAGAAACCAAATTCGTATGAAAAATGCATTAAAAACATTTAATTTCATAAAAACACCAAAAGAATAGAACTCATTTGAGCTATCATTTTTTTCTTTTCCAGAAATTATATTAACAGAGCGACTCAAATGAAAAAAAAAAAAAAAAAAAACCCAAATTACAAAAAGAAATACCTTTCACAATTATCATAAAAACTAAAATTTTAAACAAATCGAAAAATATAATTAGGGTTTTTAAGAGATCAGAAATTGGTTAAGAGTTATCGGTCACGGTAAATCAGAAACACGGACCAAATAAAGTAATCATCATATCTCTTCCGTATAGATTTGAAAAGAAAAACAATTTTTCAAACAAAAAAATATATATAAAAATTTGATCATCAGAGACTTAAATACTTACGAATCATGGAATATATCCATCATATTGTTGCAGTATTTTCCTCATCATCTGATTGATTCTATTCAAAATTAAGAAAAAATAATCAGATAAAACACGAAAATAAATCATAGAGGGAGAAAGAGAAAACCAAAATTGGTTGATCCATGTAGCGAACCGTTCTGAGAAACCCTAGATGACGAAGAATAAGAGGATGTCAAGCTTAGAAGAAGGTACTGACCTCTCCGGCGCCAGGAAGCACGAATATATAGAAGTATAGTGGGCGGTAAGTAACCCTAAATCCAGAAAATCCGTTAGTTTTAAAATTGGCGCTGCGCTTCATAGTAAAATGGGCCTCACTTCTGTTTGAGTCTATCTTTGCCCAAATAGGCTTTGAAACTTTTATTATTGGGTAGAATAGCCCAATTAGTTTTTGGTCCAACAGGCCCAAACATTTTAAGCTATCACGCTTTGGGAAAAAAAGACATTTTATAAATAGTTTTTTTTTTTTTTTTTTTGCTAAAACACATTTTACAAATAGTAGAATTGATAAATACGTCAGATTTAATAAAACTTTAATTAATGATTCTTGGTGACTGTGGCCTATTAGGGTCCTCTCTCATACAGTCCTCAAGATTATTCATAACATCATCCAAATGTGCTTTCTGGAACGTTTTTCTTTTTCAATTTTTTTTTGGTGCATAAATTTTTATTGTTCAACAGTGGGTGTACAGAAAGAAACCAATTTTTTTTATAAAAAAGTGAAAGTAAAAAACGGGACAACAAACAAAAAAAAGTAACAACAATTCTTCGTTGTCAAGCAACTTCCACATTGTTTCATCAACAAGCAAATGAAATGATAAGAAATCTGCAACAGTCCATCTCACAATCATGGTAATCTAAAGCAAAATTAGCTAGATAGTTAGTCACCAGTGTGCGGAGGTCACAAATCAGTTGCTTGTGAGCTTTCAAGTGGCAATCAACCAATTTTATGTTTAACAAAAAATATATATAAGAATATGATACATTTTTATCTCATGTTTTGGTTATTTAGGAATCAAGGCATTACATCCTCTTCTGTTAATTTTCATCCATTTTAATATATGGTAGGGGTTTATGCCAAATCCCTCATCATCTCAAGGCGGTTTTCTATATAATATATATATATATATGTATATATGATGCAATTCTTTTATTTTATTTGATTAATATTAGTTGTATACTATATATTCATTTTATCATGTTTAATAAATTTAAATGATTTTTTTTTTTTTGGTTTCACGAATATTAACAAATATATACTTGGTTTTGTTGTACTTAAAAAATTACAAAATACAATTTAGTGATAGCAATTAGGGTAGGTATGTAGAATTAGGAATCCGGTTAACCCGGTCAAACCCGACAATTTGCTTAAATCCAAATTTTAAATTGGATGTTTTTTGTTTTTTTTTTCGGGTTGGGTCTATTATCTAGGACTAAAAAATTCCAACCGAATCCATCTAATGTTATTTATTAATATTTTATATTTCTTTTTATATATTTCAAAAATGTGATCAAATTCAATTTAGAGCATTTTAGTCTTATTTATGTTCATGTTGATCTTTAATCTTATCATATTTAGTTTGAATTTATGTTATTGTGAAATATATACTATTGTAAATTATATTTTTCTTATTTTAACTTTTTAATTAAATTTGTAAAGTAAAAAGAATTTGATTTATGTTTATCCCTATTGATCTAGCCTATTTTTAACCGGATGTAATTTTTTAGTTCCCGGCCACCCAACTTCAAAATTTGAGTATAATTTTTGCCAACTAGACTTGCTCAAATAGAATAAAATTATTCTCAAACCCAACCCATTCATCCTATTACACACCCTAATTGTAGTATATTTTAGATATGGGAGATAATATATTACATCTCTATCTAATATTAGTTATATTTATTTTTAAATGCGAAGACACTATATATGATTGTGGTCCAATGTACCAAGAGAAATTATTGTTGAATACAACAGTATTGCAAAGCTACCGAGTACCAATAAATTAGCGAAAGATACATACGAACAGTTGGAAGTTATAGATTTTGTGTTCCTACCACAAGAACTTATATGTGGCAATTGAGTACACTATCTTATTGCAAAAACTCAGCTTCAAAATCAGGTACTCCTAATTATATGTCAACTAGTTGAAATATTATATTCAATTTTAGTTTATATATATATATATATATATACATATGTTAGATTATATACTTTTTAAATAATTAACATATCCAACCTAGAACATTAAAAAAAAAAACTTGTAATTCTATAAACTGTTCTTTTTTATTAGTGTTTTCTTACGAGCTCAATTCTCTGACATTAAAAGAATTTGTTCAGTTTAAACGTCTCTTGCCTTATCACTTGAAATGTTGGATCGGTGTCCCAAATGCAATAATCATATTCACATTGCAGCTATTTAATTGGTTGCATTGTTCTGGTTCAAGCAGTGAGTGGAGTTTTTTTTATATTATTTTTCATATTTATTTACTCATATTTGTCATTAAGGGACCATATAAATAGTCTCCCTGGTCTAATGTTTGGTTCTAGGGAATATCCAATGGAATCTTGCATTGCACACATGAAGCTCAAGAATATAAATCATGGGAACGAAAACCATCCATTATCCAACCCACACGTTGATGTACCTAAATTGTAGTTAAACCCCCGAGTAACGGTATTGGATGATAGAGCGTTTTTAATATTTGTTTAGAAAATCTGAATGGCTTTTGTCGTCCTCGTAATTAGGGTCTCTCTCTCTCTCTCATCCTCTGTTTTGTCTCTAAGCTGTAACATTTTCTGGGACACTGCAAGTGATGGACTCAAACACCAACCCAGTCATTGGGTCTATCACTCCATTCCTACAGTTCAAATTTGAACACCCTTTTCATCCTCCTTTTGGGTTCCTATATTCTTCGCGCCCGCGTCTCTCTCGCTCTCTCTTTGACCGCCTCGGTCACACAACTCCACCTTGACCTCGCTCCCCCATTTTTAACCAAAATTTTCTCTTAAAACTTTCATCAAACACTGTAGCATCCAGTGTTTGAGGCATGGACAAGCCACTTCATAATGCTGGGAATGGCGATACTGAGGATGTCATCAGCAACCTCCAAGACCTTAGTGTTAATACCAGTGTTAGTATTACCCTATGTAACAGCACTCTTTCTGGGTCGGAAAACAGTTTCAGTAGCAAGATGAGCAATTGCACTGCTGAACCTCACAAAAATACTGGATCGACAGTGGATTGTGATGGAAGTGACAAGAGTAGCTTGAGCTGTGGAACTAATTCCAATAGTTTTGATGCAAATGAGATCAGCTTTAGGAGCTTTTGCCCGTCAAAACCACATAAGGGCAACGATATTAGATGGGATGCAATACAATGTGTGAAGGGTAAAGATGGGGGTTTGGGTTTGGGTCATTTCAGGCTCTTGAAAAAGCTTGGATGTGGGGACATTGGGAGTGTGTATTTGGCTGAATTGAGAGGGATGGGTTGCCTTTTTGCAATGAAGGTTATGGATAAAGGGATGTTAGCTGGGAGGAAGAAATTGGCTAGAGCTCAGACTGAGAGAGACATATTGTGTTTGTTAGATCATCCTTTTCTTCCCACCCTTTATTCTCATTTTGAGACAGACAAGTTTTCTTGCTTGCTTATGGAGTTTTGCAGTGGAGGGGATCTTCATACTCTCCGCCAGCGTCAACCAGGCAAGCATTTCACAGAGCAGGCAGCAAGGTTAGAAGTAACAAGTTTTGAGATTTCTGTCTTTGTATATGTAATGTTGTTAATTAGGTTTTTGTGTAAATGGAAGAGGCACAAAAGTGTAGAGGAGAAAAAAAATGCTCACTTTTGGTAAAGGAGAACTCCCCCTTTTCCTTCCTTACCTTTTCTTGGATGAATTAGTTGAGTGATTAAGATAGGAAGGACTTTATTGATGTTTTTGACAATAAGTTTAATAATGCTTACAAAAAATTGTATGGGTGAGAGCAAAGAATCAAACCAATGGCTAGATCCTGGAACCTACTGGCAAACCTTCTTATCTATAATCAAATCAATCACTACTATGAAAATTATTTGAGCTTAACATCCTTTGTGGACTGATGCTTAATGGTTTCAGTTAGCTTTTTAGTTTTATTAATCTTTAGCCTTCTGAATATGGAGAATGTTGATTGCATTAGCATATATAATTTAGTCAATCTCCCACTGGTGTTAGATCCTTGCTACTATACCAATTGGCTGTCAAGTGTTTGTGTTCATATGTAGGTTTAATTTACTTTCTGATTTAAAAGAATATAATATTTGTTGCAGATTTTATGCTTCTGAAGTGCTTCTTGCACTTGAATATCTACACATGATGGGAGTGGTATATAGGGACTTGAAACCTGAAAATGTATTGGTGAGGGAGGATGGCCATATCATGCTCTCTGATTTTGATTTGTCATTAAGATGTTATGTGAGTCCTACCCTTGTTCAATCCAGTACAGAACCATCCTGTCGGATATCATCCTACTGTATCCAGCCATCGTGCATTGATCCAGCTTGCAAATTACCTGTCTGCGTGGAGCCTTCATGCTTGCAACCTGCTTGCTTCCGGCCTCAATTTTTTAACTCCAAAACAGCAAAGGTGAAGAGTGAAAGAATGAGTTTGGCAAATTCAGATTCACTTCCAGTACTAATTGCAGAACCAACTAGTGCCCGCTCAATGTCATTCGTGGGGACTCATGAATATTTAGCTCCTGAAATTATAAGAGGCGATGGTCATGGAAGTGCTGTGGATTGGTGGACATTTGGTATTTTCTTGTATGAGTTGTTACATGGGAGGACACCATTTAAAGGAAATGGAAACCGAGAGACATTGTTCAATGTTGTCGGCCAGCCTCTCAAATTTCCCGAAGGATCAAGTATCAGTTTTGCTGCAAAGGATTTGATCCGGGGGCTGCTTGTAAAAGATCCACAAAAGAGGTTTGGATTCAAAAGAGGAGCCACAGAAATTAAACAGCATCCTTTTTTTGAAAGTGTTAATTGGGCTCTCATTCGCAGCACTCATCCCCCAGAAATTCCAAAACCAGTTGATCTTGCAATTTTGAGTCACACATTCAAGTCATCAGTCCCGGCAAATGACAAGGGTACTACTGATTCAGATAGGTCATCAGGTCCTTACTTGGACTTTGAATTTTTTTAATAAGGTCACTCTTGAATGTTGTTGTACATTGTTGGCATTATTCATCTCATCAATGAAATGGCATTATTTATCTGCATGATTGTTTTCCTTTACATAAAGAATTGTGCTTCTGGCTTCTGGGTTATTGAGCTATTTATTTGCTCTCTATTTAGTTCAGAAGCTATGAATGTATTAAATATTGGAAATCACATGAACACTGTTTTTCTCCTCAAACACATTGAAAACAGAAGAGGAAAAAGGAAAAGGATAAAAGATAAACAGAACACAACAACTTTGTGTATGTTATTCCAGGTTATTGCAGTCTTTTAGCATGGAAGTTAAAATGGTCCTCCACTGGTGGGTCTAAGGCCCTTTTCAGATTCTCCCTTTTGCAAAGTCACTGTCTGAAATGTGGATGACCCTGTAAATCTCAGAACCTTTATCATGGAATGAACTTTTGCAAAAGGAAAATTTGAACCAGACAACACATGGAAAAAGCTTTACTGTGTTCTGGGATTAGATTCATCTGGCAATGTGAACATCTGGTGTCTCTGTCTTGCTGATGATTTGTATCTTATATTCGCTTTAAAAGTATGAAATGCAACCTTGGATGAATCCAACTGGTGCTTTATTCCTCTGCAACTACAGCCTTTTTTTTTCTTTTTTTTCTTTTTAACTTTGATTTTAAAAAGATGATACTCTAGTATTGTGTATTCTTTTGCTGGTGAAAGCAATATATTATTATCAATGGAGAATTTTCTAAATTTAAGATAAATTTATCATTGCTGCACTGTTGCAACTCTTTTATACTCTTTGTTTCTTCCACTTTACCCAAAATTTTAACCAATCAAATGTAACTCTTGGTACCAACTCTCTAGAAGACCCAATGAGCCGTAGTCAATCTCACCTTCATCATTGAAGGAAGAATTATTAAATAGAAACAGACTGTTGAATGCTAGCTAGCAGCTTGTTGAATGTTGCATACCTAGCTTGTCTATGTAAAACTCAAGGGGACCTCTTTAAGTTTTTATGAGAAGAGAGTTTTTTACTATTACCAAAACATTAATTTGAGAAAATTTACTAACAGATTCTACAATTTTTGCATATTATTAATTATATATGATTTAGCATTTCTTATAGAAGATTATATATAAACCTGCATACTAAATGACAAAGGAAATTGTATTGTTGTGAATTAATTATTATCATGCCTGTTCTTACGTAACCACACTCCATCTAGATTTTGCTTCAACCTAACACAATAGTCACGCTGGTAAAGTTATACACGCGACGTTTGAACTGCAAAATCAATACATCAGAGTTATAAAATCTCTTTTTTACTAAAAATAAATATAACTTTGAAGAATTTAACATTAGAAAATTCAATTAATTAAGATAATAAAATAATACATACTTTTTATAAAATAAATTAAAAAAATATTAACATATTTGTGATTGGATAGTTTATATAAAAAAATCACAATCAAACTGAATGACCTAAATAATAAAATGTTAAATTAATTTTAAAACTTATTTTAGTTAGATTAATTATCTTATTTGTGATTAGATAGTTCATCAATAATCAGATTGACCACGAGGTAAATTGTACAACCCTAGCTACTCTTTACTCTCTCACACTCACTCATGTCCTTCTTCCATATATACTAACTAAAATCAAGTAAGCAACACAAAGCTCATATTCACAACCTTTGTTGGCCTAAAAGTATCCGAAATCAAAATTGTTGCACGCGAGCAATCTTGCCAAAATTTTATTCACGTGACATTCCCCATTCACCTGGAGACAAGGCATGTTTTCTTATCATGTTGGAAGAAATGCATCCTCACGGTGAATCAAAAGATTATGGTGCTATTAATTTTCTCAAAGTATTTGGAAGTAAACCTAATTAGAAAATTTCGATTAATATCTAATTAGATATTTCTTGTTTACTAAAAATAAATTAATTAGCAAACTTATTTGGGTCAAAATTCTGGAGCCCTGTTGGCTTCATTCTTGTTTGTCAACTTCGTTTAGGGACATGCTATTTCCTTCTTATGTTTTTTCAATATTACGCACAACGGGCTCTAGGTTTTTAAATTTTTTTTATGTAAAAGATAACCTTCTTCCTTCTTTAAAAGATTGAAATCGGGTTAGATTTGTTTGCTCTCATAGAATAGTGGCTGACCCGGTTATACTATCTGGAGCTCTTGGTCGTCTAGTACCAATAGTGACATATTCTATTTAACGTTTAATACAAATCATCTCTCTCAACAAGATTATTCAACTTACACGAGATCAATCGCGTAACCGATTCTTTCATCATCAAGAAACAACTAGAAAAATGTGATCTCTGTGTTTGTCCATAAGGTACACCTTCTGTATGGTGAGGACTAGACCCCTAAAGATTATGTATGATTAATTTGGACTCCTTATTGAAGTAACATGTAACTATTTACTTTTTTCGATTGTCTATATTTTTGTGTTAAATTTTATTTTTAATTTTTTTACAAATGAGTCAATTTGAAATTAATCTCATCTAAATGAAGTCAAATTTAAAAACAAGTAATTGAAATTAGACCAAAAAATTAAATGGGACGGAACTAATCTTATCTTATATATTTTATTTTTGTTGTTTTTACATCACAAACCCATCATAAATTTTTGTAGTCTAGGCTAGATCTGGCCATGGGTCTGAGGGTTACGCCCATCCCGTCCAGGCCCATTCATTAAATAGGAGGATTTTGACAAAAAATTTAGGCCAGTTCGGCCAGTTTAGACAAATTTTATAGGCTTGCTCGTCAATTTTAGGGTCGGTCGGGCTTGGATTTACAAAGGAAAGCTCAGGCCCGACCTACTCATATTATAATTATATTAAAGCTTAACTACTGTTTTAATTGTTTAGAATTGCCTAAAATTTTAATTTAGTCCTTCAAAATTATTTTCGATCAATTTTATTCTAAAAAATTTAAAATTTTTCAATCAAGTTATTTTTTCTCATTCTCATGTCATACATAATCTAATGATAAAATAATTATTATCATGCCTGTTATTACGTAAACACACTCCATCTAGATTTTGCTTCAACCTAACACAATAGTCACGTTGGTAAAGTTATACACGCGACGTTTGAACTGCAAAATCAATACATCAGAGTTATAAAATCTCTTTTTTACTAAAAATAAATATAACTTTGAAGAATTTAACATTAGAAAATTCAATTAATTAAGATAATAAAATAATACATACTTTTTATAAAATAAATTAAAAAAATATTAACATATTTGTGATTGGATAGTTTATATAAAAAAATCACAATCAAACTGAATGACCTAAATAATAAAATGTTAAATTAATTTTAAAACTTATTTTAGTTAGATTAATTATCTTATTTGTGATTAGATAGTTCATCAATAATCAGATTGATCACGAGGTATATTGTACAACCCTAGCTACTCTTTACTCTCTCACACTCACTCACGTCCTTCTTCCATATATACTAACTAAAATCAAGTAAGCACCACAAAGCTCATATTCACAACCTTTGTTGGCCTAAAAGTATCCGAAATCAAAATCGTTGCACGCGAGCAATCTTGCCAAAATTTTATTCACGTGACATTCCCCATTCACCTGGAGACATGGCGTGTTTTCTCATCATGTTGGAAGAAATGCATCCTCACGGTGAATCCAAAGATTATGGTGCCATTAGTTTTCTCAGAGTATTTGAAAGTAAACTTAATTAGAAAATTTCTATCAATATCCAATTAGATATTTTTTGTTTACTAAAAATAAATTAATTAGAAAACTTATTTGGGTCAAACTTCTGCAACCCTATTGGCTTCATTCTTGTTTGTCAACTTCGTTTAGGGACATGCTATTTCCTTCTTATGTCTTTTCAATATTACACACAACGGGCTCTAGGGTTTTAATTTTTTTACATAAAAGATAGCCTTCTTCCTTCCTGAAAAGATTGAAACGGGGTTATATTTGTTTGCTCTCATAGAATAGTGGGTGACCCGGTTATACTATATGGAGCTCTTGGTCATTTAGTACCAATAGTGACATATTCTATTTCACGTTTAATACAAATCATCTCTCTCATCAAGATTATTCGACTTACACGAGATCGATCGCTTAAATAGATTCTTTCATCATTAAGAAATAACTAGAAAAAGGTGATCTTTGTGTATGTCCGTAAGGAACACCTTTTGTATGGTGAGGCTAGACCCCTAAAGATTATGCATGATTAATTTGGACCCCTTATTGAAGTCACATGTAGTTATTTACTTTTCTCGATTTTCTGTATTTTTGTTTTAAATTTTATTTTTATTTTTTTTACAAATGAGTCAATTTGAAATTAATCTCATCTAAATTAAGTCAAATTTAAAAACAAGTAATTGAAATTAGACAAAAAAAATTAAACATCTTATATATTTTATTTTTGTTGTTTTTACATCACAAACCCATCATAAATTTTTGTAGTCTAGGCTAGATCTGGCCATGGGTCTGGGGTTACGCCCATCCCGTCCAGGCCCATTCATTAAATAGGAGGATTTTGACAAAAATTTTAGGCCGGTTCGGCCAGTTTAGACAAATTTTATAGGCTTGCTCATCAATTTTAGGCGGGCTTGAAAGCTAGGCTCGACCTGCTCATATTATAATTATATTAAAGCTTAACTACTATTTTAATCTTTAAAAATGGTCTACAATTTTAATTTAGTCTTCCTATAATATTTTCGAATAATTTTATCCTTAAAGATTATAATTTTCAATCAAATTATTTTTTCTCATTCTCATGTTATACATAAATAAAGTAATAATACATAATCTAATGATAAAATAACTAAAAAAGTTTTGTAAAATCTAAAAATAACTTTTATATCTTATTATATGTATGTCAAGTTTGATGATTTTGTTAATCCATAATATATAACAAAATAATGGAATTTAATTGAGAAATTTTGGATCTTTTAAAATAAATTAACTGAAATTTTTTTTAAAGGACCAAACTGAAGAATAATATATTTTGAAAGACTAAAACAATAGATAAGTCTTATATTAACTATTTTATGTAATAATAAGACGATTCATAAAAAAAATTCTTACGTTCTAGTGATTTGGACAAAAAATTTAGGCCTGTTTGTCCAGACAAATTTTATAGGCTTGCTCAATTTTAGGGTCGGGCTTGGATTTACTAAGGAAAGCTTAATCCCGATCCGCTCATATTATAATTATATTAAGACTTAATTACTGTTTTAGTCTTTTAAAATTGTCTAAAATTTTAATTTAGTCATCAAAAAATATTTTTGGTCAATTTCATCCTCAAAGATTTAGAATTTTTTAATTAAGTTATTTTCTCATAACATAAATAAGGTAATTATACATAATCTAATAATAAAATAACCAAATTTTTTTACAAAATATAAAAATAACTTATATACCTTATTATATGTATGTCAAGTTTTATTATTTCGTTAATTCATAATATATAATAGAATAATAAAACTTGATTGAGAAATTTTGGATCTTTGAAAATAAAATTAACTGAAAAAATTCTTAAAGGACCAGACTGAAAAATAATATAATTTTGAATGACAAAAACAGTAAATAAGTCTTATATTAACTATTTTATGTAATAATAACACGATTCATAAACAAAAATCTTAAACTCTAGTGACGATGACGAGGGAAAGAAAATGTCATTGTGTAGGTACTATAAACTTATTGATGTCACATTTAACAATATTGATTTTATCAGATAATTTTTAGGTTCTTTTAATACAACGATCAACCGACAGGAAAAAATAATTTAAAAAAATTATGATAGGCAAGCTTGCAAATTAAGATTTTATATAAGGGCGGGTTTGGGATAAAAATTAAGTTTGTGTGTCCGAGCCGGGCCAGACCAGGCTTAAACAAGTAAAAAAATCTTTAATTATCTACACTAGCCAAGACAGGTTTGCCAAGCCTGCCTAGTGGTCCTGTCTAGTCCGGATGTGAATGCTTGACTTTAATTAGATTAGGTAGGTAATTAATTAATATGCGTATAAGCTAGTCAACGGCTAAATCAGAAAAATCCTAAATAGGTTGTTGGAAGGATAAGTAGAGAATTGGAATATGATGGAATTTGTGATTGAGAAATGGAAGCATACAAGGAAGAGCTGCTTACGACTAATATCAACAAGCCATGTCATCATCGGTGGGACCCACTGAATAATTAATTTGTGTACTTTTCCACCTATGGAGAGAATGGGCCCTTCTTAGGCCCAAATTTTTTGGTAAGTTACCTGGTTCCTCTCTTATTTAAACGGAGACACAAATTTACGGGGACGCTTTCCCATTAATCAGTATCATCGTCTCCAATTGTTTTGCTTTGATTTCAGTTCTAATTTGCGGATTTTCTCACATTCCAAACAATAAAACCCTAGAAGCAATCTTTTCTGCTATTTTGTACTCTTTGTACACATCTTACTAATCTTTCTTTCTCATGGATTCTCTACGTTTTCTCGCGCTTTCCCTCTTTATTCTCAGCTTTCTCCCTCATCTTTCTGTCTCTTCGATTCGATTACCGGGTCTTGTCGAAGACAAGGGCAGGTATTCCCCTGTTCCCAACTCTCTCTCTCTCTCTCTCGCTTTCTTTTTTTTGTGTGATCAAATGGTATCTAATTTGTTGTTGAACTTGCTTTTAATTCGTTTTCAGGCATGGATCGGTGATAAGATTAAAGAAAAGTGCTTCTTCAATCACATTCGACCCCACTCGGGTCACCCAACTCTCATGGCGCCCCAGGTTTTGTTTCTACTATTTGTATTTTTATGTCACAGTGCACATTAGTTTTACTTTTGGTTTGTTTGATCAATTTGGGATTTGAGGGCTGCTTTGATTTACAATTGCAAATAATGTCTTGTAGGGCTTTTCTGTACAAGGGATTTCTGACTGATGAAGAGTGTGATCATCTAATCACTCTGGTTAGTGGGCTGTTTTATTTGTAATTCAGTTTGTTCTTTTCTCCAATATATGTAAATTTGAGCTTATGGAGAATGTTAGGTGGCATAATAATAGTCATGATCTTAAGTTGTCTGCTTGAATTTTGGGAAGTAGGCAAAGGATAAGCTGGAGAAGTCGATGGTGGCTGACAATGAATCAGGCAAGAGCATAGAAAGTGAAGTCAGGACGAGCTCCGGCATGTTTCTTCGGAAGTCCCAGGTGCTTTAGCTGCTTTTCTGTATGCTTCTGTACTTCTAATGATGCTATTGATTTGGGAAGCCTAGGTTAATATTCATCTATATCTCGTAATTTTAAGTATTCATATTTTAACCAGATGCTTAATGTTCTAATAATATTACCATGGAGAGAACTATAGTTGCAAAATTGATTGGTTTTCTGTTTGTGGGCTTCCCCTTCTTTTTTCTTTTTTTTTTCCTTGTTTAGGGGGTGGGTGTGGGAGCTTGCTTTTCTGTTATATTTTGTGAGCGGCATGATAAGCATGATTAGAAATGTGTCATAGATTTTTAGTTGTCTGTCTCTTGCAACTGCACTAACCGGTGGAAAAGAGAAACAATGGCTTCTTTCTGTAGGATGAGGAAATCATGCTGATATTGTGGATCAGTTCATCATCATTCTATTGATGGAATTATCACTAAAGTAATGAAATTGAATAATTTAGGCAACTTAGGGGTTTTAATACAGTTTTAATCTAGAATGTTGGGGGTTGGTGTTTCGGCTTTCAAATAACTTAGTTCCTTTTCTAGTCTTGTCTTCCCTACTTATTTTCAGATTGAGTTTTTCTATTATTGACAAATGATACACATGTTGCTTAAATTTCTGGCAAAAGGACTGTGCCAAAAGCTATGCTGTTTATTGTTATATTAATTATGCCCGGTGCTAGAGAATGAGACTGTCTGTCGAGGTATGGAAGGATGGTTAAAATTATTTCTTCCCAAAGAATAGGAATGGATTAAATTCATTAGTTTCCAAATCGTGAATCGAAATCCAATTTTTTTGAATCGTGAACCCTATAATTGTATGCTTCAGTTATTTTTTAATTAATTCTTAAAATATTTATTATATGTAAAAAATTATAAATTGTTTAAAATTAATATAGTAAAAGCACAAAATATTGATTATAATAATTTAAATGTTCAAAAAATAATAATAGAATATATAGATGTATGAAACACAAAAACATAAAGTACAGGACAAAAGAACGTAACACTTCAGGTATGTCCACCCATTGATATATTTCAAGGAAGAAAAAAGGATAAACAAGCCCATGGCTCAGAGAAAAAAAAGACACTGAATACTTTGAAATTAAGTAAATGCAGCGTTTTATACAAAGCTGCGAATGATTCTGGTGTTCCCTTTCTGCATATGATAGTATGCGACTGAAATTCAGCTCTAAACCACGACAAGCTTCTGCGAAGGCCAAGGGGTCGAAGGAGGAATAAGACCCAGGTTCAAAGGAGGAAGAAAATCTGGGTTCGAAGATCGTTTTACAAATCAGAACTTTCAGAAATTATGTATTCCGAATACTTGTTGCTGCGGGCCGAACTGTTTTTGCAGGGAAGCCTCTTTCACTCGTAGCTTTGTTCTTCAAGCAATGCAAAAACCCGAATCGCCTATTCGGTGCAATTCTACAATTTACACACTTGAATTGCGATGCATAGTCCGATTCATGCTTTCTAACAATTCTCCAGGCAATGTGCTTCATCAACCCCCTAAATCAAATTATACTATTCTCGTGAATTGTACGGTAATGACTAGTATGATTAAATTATGCTAGATTCTAGTGTCTCAAGTTTAAATTTCTTTTCATCATCATGTTAGCCAGCTATTCTTTAGTTCCGTTAGAGCCTGAAGCGACATATCTGCTTCATTCCAATTTTTGACATGAGGATGAATGTTCCTTTTAATGCTAGATTAGACTAGTTCTTGGAATTTCATTATATCACATTACATTTCAGTAAAGATAGAATATGTTTTTAGCTATTTCTTGAGTATTTGACAAACTTGAATCATTCATCAATGTCATGTCCTATCATTTTTGTGGCCCTTCTTCTGGGTCATCCCTTCTTGAAAAGCTTCCTAGAAGACTCACTAATGGTTTTGATGATCAAAAATTCTTACCTTCATCTGTTGTCCACCACATATCTGGCTCTTACTGGTAAGCATTTTTGGTTCTTTTTGTAAGTTTTTCCATTTGCCAGTAAACTGTTACACTCTAAATACCCGCATTTCATAACCTAATTGGTCATAAACATCTAACTTCTCTGTAGAGTTTCTTTTTTTGCTTGCTTACATTAAACACCATTCCTCCTGTTTGGTTCATGATAAATAATGATTATCCATCATCTGATGTTTCATTTTTGTAAATAATACAGTGGTCCCTTAAAGTACCCCTTCCCCACCACAATTTTGGGACACATTGCATGTATATTAGTTCAACATTTTTTCGTGTCTAAGGAAAAACAGATGTCCTTTGAATGGATCAAATGGTCAAGTTGCAAATCTCTCCCTTGCAAGTTGCAAATATTTGAAAACTTAATCTATTTCCTTTTGTTTTTTAAAATTTTAAGTGAATAGTTGCTCTTCTGAGGTGGATGAATAGGCGACTATCTATTTCTGAGCAGGATTTGTAATTTGTAAGTCAGGTGCTACTCTTCTCATCCCCAGCACCCATTTTTTCTTTGTTATCATCCACAGCACACATAAGCTAGTAAGAAGGTACTTTGTAGTGGGTAAATCTGATATGACCTATTGACCTATATCAAAGCCGATAAGAACCTTTTTCTCTTAAATGATACATGTTTCATAAAATCTAATTCGGAAGATTTCTGTCCAAGATGCTTGTCCTTTTATGTGATAGAATAGCTGTAAAATTGATCTGCTGAGAGCCTTTATGGTTTTTTCCTGATTATACTAATCTGTCTATCATGCTTGCTGTTTGTAATTTATGATTCTAAACTACTTGCTGTTTTCTTTTTACTTTGAAGGATGAAGTAGTTGCTAATATTGAGGACAGAATCGCTGCTTGGACCTTCCTTCCAAAAGGTAAGTTTCCAATTTTATTTCTGTTTCATTAAATTTCTTTTGAAAAAAATATCTTTATCTAAAGCTTATTATGTAAACAGAGAACGGGGAATCTATTCAAATACTACACTATGAGCACGGTCCAGAAGTATGAGCCGCATTATGATTTCTTTCAAGACAAGGCTAATCAAGAATTGGGTGGCCACCGGGTTGCCACCGTACTGATGTATTTGTCTAATGTCGAGAAAGGTGGGGAGACAATCTTTCCCAATTCAGAGGTAAATATAATGTAGTCCGTGATACTTTGAGGCTCATCTTTTTCTATTTTGGCCACAATCCTCTTTATAGGAAAGCATGCTCGTTTTTTATTCTTTGCAAATTAAAATTTATTTGTCTTTAGGCAAAATTGTCTCAACCGAAGGATGTCAACTGGTCTGATTGTGCTAAAAATGGGTATGCAGGTATTGATATTTTCACTATTCCTAATATGGTTTTGCACTTATTTACTTGAGATTGTGCTCAGTTTTGAGCTACTTAGTTTAAACAAATATATTTATGAATTCCTTGTATTAGTGCTTAAGTGAAGAAGTTTAGGGGATACAAAAATTCCATTGACGCTGTTTATCTGTGGAGATGTCTTGCTGCTTCTTTGATAGAGCTTGTGAAAAGTTGATATCTATGTAACCTTTAGGGCTAATTGCGTACTTTTCCTCTTTTATATGGTAATTTATTTAGTTAGAGAAAAGGAGAAGAAGGAGGAGCTTGTGTCTGTTACTTCTTCTAAGACACTTGCGCAATTTCCTATTGGATCATTCAATCGACTAACATATGTTTGATGGTTTCTTTCTCTTTTTCCCTTGCTTAGGGTGCTAGATGCACTGGGTGCCTCTTTTGCTTTCTTTTGTTGAAATTTTATATGACTGATTCTTGCCCAAAGTAGAAAAGGAAGTAGATGAACTTGCCATAGTTGCATCTTGGTTAATAACTACCTTGGTAGATTTCTTATCGAAAAAAAAAAAAAAAAAAACTGCCTTGGTAGAGGTTACCAATTTGTTGTTTAGTCCTGTCACCCAATCTCCACAAAGCAGTTTGGCTATGAAGTGAAGATGTCTGTCTACAATCTTTCTTTTGGTGTTATTTATTAGATATCCACAAAGCAGTTTGGCTGTGAAGTGGCCACTGGTCTAGCTTCTGCAATCTGCAGATCCATTTTGTCAGTTTCATTCTTTTTGTCTGTTCATTACTTAAGTCCTTGTTTTCCATTACTTTGTCAAGCATCTAACTCTACGTCTCTACCAAAAGTTTGTTGAGGAATCTTACTCTTTCAATTTGCACAATTACAGTGAAAACTATGAAGGGTGATGCCTTGCTTTTCTTTAGTCTTCATCCAGATGCAACTACAGATTCTTTGAGCTTGCATGGGAGTTGTCCAGTCATTGAGGGTGAGAAGTGGTCTGCAACTAAGTGGATTCATGTTAGGAACTTTGACAAACCACTTAAGCCCGTCTACAGTGGGGATTGTGTGGATGATAATAAGAATTGCCCTTTGTGGGCTAAAGCTGGCGAATGTGAAAAGAACCCTCTTTATATGATCGGAGCCGAAGGTGCCAGAGGATATTGTAGGAAGAGTTGCAATGTTTGCTCGTCCTAAGAAAGCTGTTTTACATTCCTTTTTCTTGGTTCTATAGGATCATGGTCAATTGTGGGATTCTTGTATATAAACACACAGCCGTCTTGAAATTGTGATGCATTAGAGCTCTCGTGTATCATTCATTTGTCTTTACTGTTTCTTTGTCTCTTATCAGTGATACTTGTAGGAAATGCCATGTAGTTGGAATTTTTAAGGATTCTGAGACATTTTTAATGAGGAATGTTATATACTTGATATTCAGAAATGTTTTGTTCACAAGGCTTGATAATCTGTTGGTAATTGCTGACAAACTGTCCTCTATTAGTATCACCCATTGCTTTTATCAAGCATTGGTATTCAAATTGTTCAACCAAGTTTCAATGTTTGAGAGATAGATATTCTACTCATAAAATGTTACTGACAGCTTCTTTGTTGTATATTAAAACCTTTGAATATGATTTAATTTAGAAAAGTGACACAGCAATTTTATTTTTTTTCTTTCTTTCTTTGTATATTACTGGTTATTTTCTCTCTATAACTTCAAATTTGATTATAGATTCACAGTTTTAACCAAATAGCTCATTCAGTTTGTACCTTTAACAGGTTGGACTTGAAACCAAGGATATAATATGAGAGAGGAAGAAAGCACTTGCATTGTGATGTCATTCAAATAGTTTTCTCTTTTGTTTCCACAAGATGAAAACAATCATGCAATTGTTGTTAATTGGGGAGCCAAACAGCATGCTTTCCTTGCCTCTTCTTATCTTAAACTTCCCCTTTCACCTCTTCAAATTCACCTGCAAATTGCATCACCATTACATAATTCACTTTCTCATACATTTCTTTCTTTCAATTTTTCTCTCACAATATGGGAAGACCGCCTTGTTGCGATAAACTGAATGTGAAGAGAGGCCTTTGGACTGCAGAAGAGGATGCAAAAATAGTTGCATATGTATCCAATCATGGGATTGGAAACTGGACATTGGTTCCAAAGAAAGCAGGTTTTGTTTTACATTACATTTGTTTCCTTTTTCAAATGAAGATTGCTTTAATAATTTTCAAGTGTCAATAGTAAGACAGACATGAATTTCTTAAACTACATTGTCAGTATGAATTTGTTTGCAGGATTGAACAGGTGTGGTAAGAGCTGTAGATTGAGATGGACCAATTACCTCAGACCAGACCTCAAGCATGATAGCTTCACTACCCAAGAAGAAGAGCATATTATTAACCTTCATAAAGCTATAGGAAGCAGGTGATTATTGCCTTCTATATTTGTTTTCTCATTGCATTATGTTCTATTAATCTGTTTACTTATTTTTAGAACAAGTCTTACACAGAACATGCATGCCCAAAGTATTCATCTAATTTAGTCTGCTATTAATAATTAAAAAAGAAAAAGAAAAAAACTGTAGCATTTTAGACTTGCCCATAATTACGGGATTCATTTACTGAAACAGCAATAGCACAGAAAAGGAGGCAAGATAGATAGCAATATGTGATGCAGTACTTCTTTCTTTGTTCATAAAAATAGGCAGAAAACAACTGACTCACTGGTTCTTGTTCAGGAGAAACGGGTCATAGATTCCACCCAATAAAGACGTACATATATGGTAGTGAACAATTTTGAACCCAAAAACTTAAACTTATAAATTCAGAGTCTACCATTGTTGTAATCTTAAATAATCTTAAATAGTGTGTAATTAAATAAAATTAATTTGAAATTCATATTTTATTAAAGTATGAATTTCACCAAATATGTTGAATTTTATTTTCTAGAATTCATTTAAGATATGTGATTATTTTGTCTCATCTCAAACGAATATTACATACATCTTTTTTTACTAATATAAATCGATAAAAAGTCATCAATACTTTGTCTCAAATGCTCATTTAAATAACTAAATTTTTTTTTCTCTTAACTTGTATTTTTTTTATTGAACAACAATTAATCTCTCATCTTTATAATTTTAGTCCAATGTTAGTTTTAATTAAAAAATTTGAGGGGAATATGGAAATATTTTTTGAACTAAAATAAATTTTTTATTAGTTCCAAATAATAGAATTAAACTGAATTCATTTTTATTTGTTTCAAATAATAGAATTAAACTGAATTCTATAACTATAATTTTTATTCTAGTCACAGATGAATGACTTGAACTCTATATTTTATTTTGTTCACAAACTTCACCTTATTTCAAATGTGAGAATTGCGAATAATTCTTGCTACACACATGATCAGGTAAATCTCCTGTCCCCTGATTATCATTATTTTTGGTTAAGGTGTCCTGTCACCTGATTCCTAGAATATTTTCATAACAAACTTAACTTCCAATCAGTATAGCCATACAATTGTAACAATATATTCTTCTGTTACCAGTACAATTATACCGATCTCTCTCACAGACACACACACACACACTAATTACAATTCCATTTCTTATGTGGTGTGCAGGTGGTCTTTAATAGCAAAAGAGCTACCTGGAAGAACAGATAATGATGTCAAGAACTATTGGAACACAAAGCTCAGGAAGAAGCTTGTGAAGATGGGAATCGATCCAGTCACCCATAAGCCTTTCCCACAGGTTTTTTCTGACTATGGTAGCATCAGTGGTATCTCAAACACAAGGAAAAGCCTAAATTCCAAAACAGAACCCTCCCCTACTCATACTGGATTTTTTCCAAATGCCAATGTAAATAGGAAGCCATTGATACTCCAAATTCATGAAAATTCCTTCCCTGATAATGTTCCCACATGGAAACATCAGACTCATTTACAAGTTATTAACCAAGAGACAATCCTGCCACATTTCTTTACTGAAGCCACATCTTCTTGCTCATCATCATCTTCTTCTAATGTCACACAACTAAGAAGCTCACCACAATCCTACTCATGCCAACCATCTCAGACACAAATTACTCCTTGTTCTCCCTTTAACTGGAATGAGTTTCTTCTCAGTGAACCATTTATCTCCTCAGAGTTTCACCAACAAGAAGAGCGTGACTCACAGGGAGTTCTAATACAAAATGAAATTCAGATGACCAACAAAAGCAAAGGAAATGAATGTAACATGAATGGAGTCACACATAAGGATTCCGGGGCATTCAATTATGGAACATCCTTTGGAGGTTTGATTAACAAGAAATCTGAGGGTAGTTCATCTTCAGGGAAATCATTTGTGGACACTCTTCTGGATAGGGATAGTGAGATAAGGGCAGCATTCCCAGAACTTTTAGATGACATTTTTTATTACTGATTCTAGTATATGTCAGTTGACTTTGATCTACCCTACCAATGCTTAGGAGCGGAATTAAGTTCAAAGTTCACACTTTCAGATTAGTCTGGATAGCTTAGAAATCCAATGTTTAATTACTTAATATGTCTAATCAAGATTTTCTTTTTACAAATGGTTGCAATGGAAGAATAACAAAACTATTAAAGGTCATGAAAGGTCGAAGTTCTGTCACAAATCGCTCAACCTAAAAGTTTAAGGTGTTAGGTGATTGTCATAGAACAGGTTTTGATATCTAATGAGCTCTATTATCCTAAATATAGCTTTATTGTAAGCATAAAATAATCATGTTTGGTAGATCCTACTTATCAGGCTGAATCTGTTACTTGGAGGGTTAGGAAGAATTAGTCAGAGTTGTAGACTTATAGGATATAGCCTAGGCACGGCAAATTTTTAGCCATAATTAATCATTATAAGAATTCATCAGCTTATATTCAGTTGCTCCTATAAAGAAAGATCCTCAATCTTGTGCTTTACCTACTTTGAAGAGATTTGGGGGAGATTAGCCAAGGGATTTTTAAATTAATAATAAAGGGTTTTGTAATTGGATGCTCCAATTTGGCTTTGACTACCTTTTTCCTCAAGGAATGCAAACTTACAATAACAATACCTAATTAGGAATATATTCCTTGTTAGAACCAAGTACCTGAAATAAATAGTTGATTTCCCCAATTCCATTATTCCATGGAAAAGAAGATACAACTTACCAAGCTCTTAAAAACACACTTGGGTTATGTGACAGTTAGGGAGATAGTGAGGTCCCATTTCCTTGCTGCATCAAAATGCACAAAACTATTGAAAGGAAAAGAGGGGTCATTTACATAGACCCACTTGACACATAAAGACACTAATAAAGAACCAACTTTTCTAATTCATTGGCCTTCCATATTCATTCTTGCTAACTCTCCCTCACCCACAGACACAAAGCACAATTTCCTGTATCTACCTTTAAATAGAATCAGTCACTCCTTACCCGCCAATTAAAAACCCACTCCCTCCTCCTGATTTTCTTGCTCTGCATGTTTGCTTCTTCCACTTTCCTCTTCTCAATGTTAACATGGTTACCTTATATCATATGTGAAAAGAGAAAGAAAAATATGGGGGTTCGTGGTGGTGGTAGGAGCATCAGAGTTTTCTTTGGAGCTTTAGTATTTTTGGGTGTCATCTGCTTTATGTTTCTTGCAATTCCAGTAAAAGCTGAAATCAAAACGACAATTGAAGTCCCATCACATGGAATCTTCAAGTTCATTGGCAGAGAAAGGCATCAGAATTTTGAATGGATGTATGTGAGCAAGAGAAGAGTACCCAATGGACCTGATCCCATTCACAACAGGTACATATATATTCTACATTTTTGCTAATGACTTGTCTAAAAATACATTTGAGGGATGAATTGCAGTTTTCTTGATCTTTGGAAAAAACGCAGAATTTTAATTACACATTATGTCGTAATTCTCTCTTTCATTTTAAATTTGATGTCAAACTGGCAAATTTTATTATAGAGGGTTAGTAGAGTTTTACCCTTTTGCATTAATCTACACAAATATCTTAAGTAAAAGAAAACACAACGGATTCATTTGAATTTTGTGGGAGTTGGGGTTAGTTTGTCTTCTTTATCAAAAGCTTCTTTAATACACATCTTTCTCTTATTTTCATGTGCAACAAAACAATGAAAAACACATTGGGGGAAGAACTAGAGAACTTTAGTTATTATAGGTAAAAAAAAACATATTAGATGGCTCCTTTTCTTTATATGGAAAGCTTGATAAATTTTTTTGAAGTATCATTATCAAACTATTTTTACCCCCACTAGGATTCCATAGAAAAAACCCAGTGTAAGTCTCAGTCCATGGGTAGGATTTACTGGCTATTATATAATACTTAATTGCTCTGATATTTTCCATATTTACATTATTTTCTGTCATATATTCTGGATTTTCTTTTCTCTTTCTCAGGAAAGCAGTGAATTCAAGACAGCCTCCTGTCCGAGCCTGAGCATTGTGAAGCTTCAGAACTTTGCCTGTCAGTCTGTGGAAGATGATATGCAAGAAATTCTGAGTTTTGTTCTGTGTTGTACAAAGAATATATGTCGTTGTGTCAGAAAGAAATGTTGAAGAGCACAACATATGATTTTTCTTTCTTTCTTTTTTTGGGTCAGATAGATTAAATATAAGGTTGAGAATATTAGCAATTTGTCTAGATAATCATGTTGCATAGCAATGCCTTGATTAGGACCTGTTGAGTGATTAACTGTCTAAATTTTTTGGATTTAGATCTTATGACTGCTTTAAATATGTGCTTGTGATTTGTGGGATTCTGACTAATAAAAGCATATACCTGACTTAAATATGAGTTTTTGTTTAATATAGCACCCACCCTCTTTTTAGTCTCATGTACAACCAAAAAAATTCTACAACTAAAGGTGTCCATTTTACAATTTCTTTTCCTTTTTTACACCTGCATTTTATAAATTGATAAATGAAAATTACATGGATTCTCCAAATTTAGTGAATTGCTCAATAATAACAATAATATTCCATATTCTAATTTGGAAACTAAAGCTACAAGAGATTCTTGTGCATACAGTACAGGCCATGGTCTTCAAGTAATATTCCAAAAAACACATTACTGCTTTAGTTTGTGAGATTGGTTGGGTAATTGGATTCTTAGGTCCCTCACTAAAGTGAAAACTAAGAAAGCAGCTGTCCCTGCCCATTGCTTTCTCTTTATCTCTATTTGCTTTTCTTTTTTGTCTGATTTCTATGGATTTGAGAAGGAAATGACTGGTCCAAAGGGTAGATTCAGACTAGGAACTCTTTTTTCTTTTCTTTTTTGTTGCAAGGGAGACAGATTCTCATCTCGTGCAGTTTTTGTATCTCTTTTTTGAATAGTAGTTCAAAGATGCAAAGCATAAATCATTGAACGAAATGACAATGTGCTCAAAGTAACACTGCCTTTGATCAAAAACTCTCTTATAAGTCTCTCCTTACAATTACTAAAAGCTAGTTGATCTAGTTGGAGATCCCCCATACTAGTTTTCACATAATCATTCACTCATAAATGCAGCTTTTTAGGTGCAACTGAAACTAAATATTTACTAAACCAAAATTTCACAAGTTATAATGGGAAGCAGACATGGATTAGGTTAATAGTTAATACTAATCAACCAGAAAGAAGTTGCTGAAACATAACAGTGTCCCTCCAGGTACTGAGATTGCACGGATGCAAGCTACGAGACTGGCAACAGTTCATTGATAGCATCAGCATGCCTGTTCTGATGAAACTGCAGCAGAAGTTACTTTCTCTATGATTTACTTATGGTTGGAGCTACTGGGTCTTGTAAGACTATAAGGGCAAAGCTTTGGCTTTACTAAACTGCTTATGTTTCCCTGCCTGTTCTATGATTTGTATCAGTTACATGAGTAGATGGATGAAATATTTTGATAACAGATAATAACAAACCAAATTGCATGTTCCCTTTGCCAATAGGCATTAAATATTTGAGGCTACAAATTGTGGGGATGGGAGCAGATTATAATATTGATAGATCATCATCTTGAGGTTTTAGTTTCACACAGCAAAAAGCAACCAAATAGATTTCATGAAGTGGAAGAACATAAGCTACAGCAAAAGGAAGTTTATTGTATCATACAGCTACTACACCTGACTGGGGCGCATCCAGCCACAATGAAGAAAACATCTATAGTAAGATCATTTTGAGAACTCACCACAATGTGTAGGAATCCAGTGATACTTTACATATTTTTACTTCTCCATTCTTTGCCAGAAAAAGCTAGAGTCACACAGGATCATTATCTGGCTTGCCAAAAATCAATGGAAATTCATCATCCTGTTCTGAGAAACTATGGTCTTTGGACATACTTTTCAGTGATTGATAAACCTGGTACATAGACCACCTGTCCTTGGGGCGAGAAACCACACAATTACTAGCAATTTTGAGAAACTGCAAAATATCTTCATCCTGTCCTCTTCCACAGATGGCCTTATCAATAGAATCCTTGATGCGACCAGAACTAGAGAGCACATTCACCCAATCCACCAAATTACCCTTAAATCCTTCCTCAGCATTGGTGACTTCAAGAGCATTATGCCCAGTTACCAACTCCAAAAGCACTACACCAAATCCGTAGACATCCCCTTTTAGTGAAGCAACCATAGTGCTTGGGTATTCTGGAGCTATGTACCCAAGTTCCCCCAAGTCCCCATTGATATAACTACTCCCATGGGAATCATTTGTCATAAGCCTCGCCAGTCCAGAATCCATCAATCGAGCATCAAAATCCTCGTCAACAAGGATCACATTGGAACAAATATTTTGGTGCAGAATTGGAGGATGACAGCCATGGTGCAGCCAAGCGAGACCCCTAGCTGCACCCAGACCAATCCCGAATCTAGTTGGCCAATCCAGTGCTGAACTACCACTATTATGCAACAAGGAATACAAAGTCCCGTTCGACATGTGCTTATAAACCAGAAGCTTTTCCTCTTCCACAACACAAAACCCCAAAAGGGGTGTCAAATTTGGGTGCCGCAGCTGACCTAACCTATTCATCTCCATACGAAACTGCTTCTCCCCAAGCTTACAAGTGTTGAGCCGCTTAATTGCAAGTGTTGACCCATCAGGAAGATCAGCCTTATAGGTAGTCCCCGTTCTAGTCGAAATAATAATATTTTCCGCACTAAAATTATCAGTGGCTGCAATCAAATCACCCAATTTAACCTTAACAAGTGGTTTTTGAAACAAGGAAACTTGAACAAGCTTGTAACCCCTTAACCTTGCAGCCCAATCATCAACTGTCCCAATTCCATACCCTCCCTTTGTCCTCTTACTCAACCTCAAATGGTACCACCACCACAGTCCAAAAGCCAATAACAAAGAGGCAGCAGCACCAAACACCCCAGCAGCAATTATAATAGCTAGATTCTTCTTGCTTATCCCTCCACACTTTGATCCAAGAGGACCTCCACAAAGCCCACTATTCCCAACAAAATCATCTTTATTAAACCCATCAAAAAACGAAGGAATTCTACCAGTGAGTTCATTATTAGCAACAGAAAACCTCTTAAGTCTACCCAAACTCGCAAATTCATAAGGTATGCCACCCGAAAGCTTGTTAGAAGAAAGGATCAATTCATTCAAATAAGCGCAATTCACAAGTGTCGAAGGTATAAGACCAGAAAGATCATTGCTAGACAAGTCCAATGTTACTAAAAAAGGTAACCAGCGACAAATTTCAGAAGGTATCATACCAGACAGGCCGTTACCAGAAAGATCCAGTTTTTGCAGACTCCCACAGTATTGCAATGACTCCGGAACCTGGCCTGAAAGACTCATGTCTCCGAGCCCGAGATTAAGGATTCGATTCTCCTGATCGTTCCAGCACGTTACCCCGGTGAAACGACAAACGAATCCAGGCGTACTGTTGTGGAAGTTCCAAGAGTTTAGCAACCCCTGTGGATCAGTTAACGAATCCTTAATTCCTTCGAGGCATTTCACGTCGTCCTCAGTAACTGCCGAGACATCAAAACCTCCAAAAAACATCAAGCTACATAGTATCAAGCCATTAATCAGATCCATCAAAGATTTCCTCATACTGAAACTGTGAAATAACTTGTTCTGATATTAAATTTCCTTTATTGTTGGGTGGTTTTGTTGTCAAAGATAGGATGGGAATCGAATAAGGAAAAAGAAAGGCATTGACTTTATGGGTATGTTTGGAAGGTGAGAAAATACCAGACAAAGTGCAAAGACAATGAAGGCCAAATGGTGAATGTGGGGTTTTTCTTTTTAGCTTTCTTTTATTAATACTAGTTGATTGTCTGATCCATTATCAGGGCTTCTTTGACCAAAGAGATGTTTATTAGCAAAAGGTTTTTAATATTTTTTGGAATTTTGACCAGAGATGTTATTATTCTTCGCTCCTCTTTGATGACTAGTCTCCAAGAATGACAAATTAAGTTGGACAGTGACAGGCAATTTGTTAGTTTTTTATTATTTACGGGTAAAGGATGTTCGGATTAGTTTAGATACATGATAATTAATTATGCCTCTTATTTATAAAAAATATGTTATTTATGTCGATCTTAACAATTTACTATGTCTCTGTAATTTTGTCAAAAAAATATTCTAATTTAGAAAGTCCATGAACAGTTTTAACTTTTACATTATGAGAGCCGAAAGATGTAAAATAAGGGGTCGATAAGTTTAAAATTTACAGTTAAATATTAAAAATTATTCACAAACACATCAATATTTTTTAATGGAAAAGAACAACTTCATTCCTTGACATAAAAGTCAAATTATTCTTATATCATACAAGAAAAGTTTATATTCTAGATCTAATAATACAAATTGAATTTCAATAATTTGAGTGGTACCTAATAATATAGTAAGTAGAGTTCAAAAGGAATGCCTGAACTTGATTTTTTTTTAAAATTGTATATTTGTAAATAGAGATCTAGGAAAACACAACTTTTATAAATGAAAAATCAGAAACTTCACTACCAAAACTTAATTTAAGTAATTGATACATAATTTGTACTTTAGTATCCAATTCGATCACTTATAATATTTCAAATATATATATATATATATCACAAACTTAGAAGATATAACGTAGAATTAATTAGATTTGAAATAGAAATGTCAAGCCACATAAGATCAGTCATAGATATGGACATATCTTTCATTTTATTAAACAAACGTACAAAAGAGGCAATAAAAAACTAAGAGACTGCCATTATAAAGAGAGATGGAGAGAAACAACTTCATTTCTGGCTAACTATTTGTTAGTCCTGCTAATAAAAATATACAATGTCAATTTGGTCTTCACCAAAATTGGAATTTTATTTATTGAGTATATTTAGTCTGTGAAATTTTTTTAAATTTAAATTAATATAAAGGCGTATCAAAAATATTTTGCAATTGTTCCATCAATCACAAACTCATTTTGAATCTGAAATTTTTGCATGATACTTTCAAAAATGTTCGATGTTTATTAAGTGTAAGGAAATTATATATGTTAAATACTTTAATAAATAAATAATAAATGTAAAGAAGATGGAATTTATATTATTTAGTAGTTATCTTTAGAAATTGAAAGTATAAATACAAAATCGGTTTAATTTAATGGTGTGATTTTTTTTATTTATTTAACGGTCAAGTGTGTTGGATGCTTCACCACTTGACATTTTTAAAATGACTAGTCTCACCACACAAACAAGCAGGTATGTGCTTACAGACTTTTTTATTAAAAAAAAATTTAATAATTACAATTGTATAAAAGTAGCAAAAAAAAGCTATAATTAAGCCTCTAATTTTTGTAGTGACATCTCATTAATTATAAAGAAATAATAAAATTTGCAATGATTTTTTTAAATTAATAAAAAAAATTATTTAATATATAGTATGAGATTATCAATGTCTTTTTTTGGTATATTGGAAATATTTGAATTCGGCACTGGGAGTGATGGAATAGGAACGTATATTGGGAGCAAGAGAACAGGTACCAATAGCTTGAGCTAAGCTCTCAGTAATGAGATTATAAATATCTCTTCCATTAAAAAGAGTATAAATATGTGATAATATGATATATATGAAATGATGTCACGTAACATTTAACAAAACCTTATTATCCACAAATAAAGCAATAATTATTATAGACGAATTAGTAACTCAAAATGAAGAAAACCCATTTAATAGAAACTGTTTTGAGACTGAAAATATGCTATCATAGTCTTAAGAATTCTAAATCAAATGGTTTCTTCGTTGAGAATTTGGTGGGAGCAGCAGAAATCCTTAAGCCCCATTCAAGCAGATCTTTGTTGTATGATCATCTCGTCAACAATCACTTCAATGAAGCACAAGGAATCTTTCTGGAATATGTCGACAAAGTGAAAACTAATTTGTAAATCATGATATTTACCCTAATTTCTTTCTCATCTCTTCACAACATGGCATTAATATTTTCAAAACCTTGTTCGACTCAAATGCTTTGAACTTCCTTATTTGATGATTTTGCTTTGGAAGTGTTATTAAAGTTAATTTATTCAATTCTATTGGCATCCATTTTATTTTTGACACTGTCTTTATTAAACATTCTTTTCATAATCAACCCATAGTTCACATGTTGTTAATCATTTAAGCTGAATGCATGCAATGGATTTAAAATTATAAAACTAATTTCAATCCTATTAGAATTATAATATGACAAAATTACAATTTATGAATTTGGATAACACAAAAAATTACAATTGAAATTGTAGTTAGGTCTTCGGTGAGTTCCAATAGTAGTTATTATCGACTATGACGGATCACGAGATGTTGTTTGTTGCCTTCAGCGAGTTGTGATAGTAGTGGTGGTTGACATATCAGACATGTCGACAATGACAACTGTTGGCGGTAGATGAGGTTGTTGGTGGGTTACGGGTAGTGGTGGTGGAAAAGGTTGAGTAACGGCTGGATGTGAGTATGACGGAAGAGATTATCAGTGGGTGGTGGTAGGCGATATAACATGATATGCAACTATAAATAAGTAGTTATCAATTATATATAAATATTTTAGAATAAAATTATTTGGATTGTAATTTTTTATGTGAATTTATAAGCATTATTTCCCAATCCATACACATCCTTTCATAATTTTGACTTACAAGTTGATCCGATTATAGTTATGTAAATCATTTTCTTCATTAAGAAGTCGATTTTAATTAACGATATGATATGCTACACATTAATCATGTGAAGAAGTCATGGATACGTTTGTTGACCCCATGAAAAGCCTTAGGTTGGACTTTCAATTGCGTGTTAGAGCTTAACACGGCGTAAGAGAAATATATACTTCGATTATGGGTAGAACATTGACCACCACGATTTTTACCATCGAAGCTCATAGTTCAGTTGAAACCTGCAGACAAAGATTATGATGTTGGCCCTGTGGGGAGTTTCAAATCCTCTTACGTGTGCAGCACATTGTGTGTGTGAGAGAGAGAAAAAGATAAAAAAATTAAAATTAAAAACATTTTGAGAGAGAGAAAGAAGTGCAAAAATCTGTATAACAAAGAGAGGACCTATTCCCGTGAAGAGGATGGAGAAAAGTAACAAATATAATTCTTTGGTTTGGTACTAGTCTTTTTAATCATATTCCAATACATTAAATCATTTATTTGAATAATTCAGACTATTCAGTTCATTTAATCATTTATTTGAATGATCTAGACTATTTACAAAGTGAGTTCATTATTTAGGTCACAAAGTATTTCATTTAAGAACAAAATTTAAATCATTGCAAATTCAATGATAATTTCTTAAAATACAATTAACTCAAATTTTACGTATTCTATCACCAAGTTAAACACAAGTAACTGACACTCTTTTTAGAATTTAGATTAAAATATAATTTTTCTTTGTTCATTGAAAGTTAAAGAAAAAACACACTTGGGTAAAAATGAATAGAAGTAATTACTTTTGATATGGCTCAAATAGTAAAGCCCAAGACCGAAGCCCACACCCATCATCCAGGGTTGGTCAGCCCATTGGGCTAGGTAACCCAATAATAACATGCAAACTTTGTACATAATGTATATTTATACTATTTTACTTTAGAATAAATATAAATTAATTAATAAAATATAAAACATGGAGATTTCTTATACGCTCCATCAAGAGCAAGGTTCTATAAGTAAAATTTTATGAATATTATTTAGAAAAATAATTCTTATCTTCAGTAAAAATCAAATAAAAACTTAATAATTCAAAATTTAAGAAAAAAAAGAAAGAAAGTAAAATAACTCAATTTCAAAGAAAGACACTTTGTATTTTGCTGCTAAGGTTCCAATTTACGTAGGAGTCCTAAAATTCAACCTGTCCCAATAAATTGAAAAAAATAATAGTAATAATCATCTATTATATAAATGAGACTTTTTGAAAATTGTGAACCCGCGTTTCAACTTACAAAAACTGAAATAAAAGGAGAGGGTGGGCCCATCCCTTGAAAAATATAATCCTCATACCATACTGTAAGTAAAGTTGTTACTAGGGGCCCACACCTACGTCCTCTTCACTTGCGCGCGCGCCTAGTTTCTGTTTGGCTGACGCAAAATTAGTTCACACTGATATGGGTCAATGAAACGACATCGTAGGAATTCCACGAAGTTGACACCTACCGAAATGGTAACGACTGATAAGGACACAGTTCCGTAATTTAAACATTAAAATAGGGTTAAAAGGGTAAAAATGTATAAAAGAAACACTTTCTGGTTCTTAACGGAAACTGATTATTATTACATACCTTCTCTTCTTTGTTTTCCCTCTCTACTAACGATGCCGATGGTTTGTGAAAAACACTGAACTCGGAAATTCATATCAAAACTCAGTCGTTTCACAATCATGGAAGAGGAATCCCAGGTAATCATCGCCATTATAGAATAATTTAGAAAACAAAACTAACCTAACTACCTATCGCTTCCATCTCAACCACCACCACTACCATCATCCACCACCGCTGCCGCCGCCGCCTCCTATTTCTTGCTCGTTCTTTCGCTCTCTTACTATTTTAATATTTTTACTTCGTTTGGAGTATGGAATTTCAATTTTTTTTTTTTTCTGTTTTGTTGCAGAAATTGGTGGCTCTGAAAAAGGCCTACGCCGATATGATTCTGAATACTGCGAAAGAAGCGGCGGCTCGGATAATGGCATCGGAACGCAAAGCTCTTTGCTTTCAACATGATCTCTCTTCCACTAAAGAGGAGGCTCTCCGAATGCTAGACCGCTTGAAGAAAATGATCGATTCCAAGGTTTCTTTCTTTTTATCTACTAAACTCAATGTCTATGATGCTTGTTTCTTTTCTTCCTTTTTTTTATTTTTTTTATTGTGCGAAATTTTGAAGTATTCGTTTGATAATTTTAGTTTTTAGTAAGGGGGCAATGAGCCAATTCATGGGATTGAAGTGAAGTTTAGTAGTGATGTTTTTTTATTTTTGTTTTCATTGTTCGTATCAATTGTTTGCCTTTTGCAATGGGGGTACAGAATGTTTAGTGGTAATGCCTACACACATTACTTTTATTGTGAGTGATATAAAAATTAAGTGGGTGCAATTAACCAAACCTAGCTGAGTCAAAGTACAGCTTGTTTGAGTGCTTAGTTTGATTGCATTGCAGGTCAAGCTCACTCAAGTTCGATCTTCAGCTTGTAAAACCAAGGTCAAGCATAGCTTTGGGTTCTACAAGAGGTGGTGATTGAGCAATCTCGATGATTATAATTTATACAGACTCACATTACTAAACCTTTGAATTTGTTAGAGATCAAAACTCATTCTTGGGACTCACTAAACAATTTTAGCTTTTAGGTCCATTAATTCTTTGACATGGTAATACACTCTCTTTTGACTAAGTATTCAACAGTTTGACCTTGACTGCATCCATTCTTTCAAGTATATTTCATCAAAGTTATAGTGATTCTCTTGTGTTTTGTCTGTACTTTCAGTCCCGACAGGATATCGCATAACTTGCATTTGTTAGGAAATCTTGAAAGAAAAAAAGGATACAATTACAGATGTTGCATCTAGTAATTGGGTTACTGAGCTGCTGCTTGATGAAGTCAAGTTGTTTTTTTTAGATGTCTGTTAGGGTACTTCACTCTTGAACTTAAGATTTCTGAGTTATATAATTCAATTACTAATTTGGTTTCATATGAATTATATTGAGATTTCGAATCTTTCATGTACTATGTAGACATTCTTCTCTCAACTTTGACGCGTACAGATTACCAATTTGTCTGATATGTGTACATTATCTTTGGAATTTTGGTCAATGATTTTGTAACATAGTGACAGATAGTCCAACTTGCCAATCTCTTAGGTGTATACCATGAGGCAGTGCTCTATCCCTAGGACTCTTGATTCTTGCAAATTGATGAGTTAAGAGTTCTAACCATCTTGGCATAAATCCGGAGCATGGGACATTTGCTCTCTACTTAATTAAGGCAAGATGCTGAATGCCATTTTATAGGAAACTATTGTGATCTGATCTTAAATAGTATTCATGTCCTCCTTTAATCATTAACTTTTGTTTGTTTAATATACCAGTCCTTTCCTTTACATTTATTCCTTTTTCATGAAATTTTGTGTAATTTATCTGGAAAATAATTATTCTTTGTATATTGCTTCATCAGGAACTGTATTAGATTACATGCTAGTTATGTGCATTTTCCTAGCATGAGGAAGGAGGAAGCATGGTTGGCAATATATTTGCTCACTTACCATTGTTTTCTTCTTTACAGACAACTGAAGCAGAGATGACATCATTAAGCCAACAAAGAAATCTTCAACAGCTTGAAGCACAGCTCCATGAGGCAGAGGATGTGGTAATAGACCTTAGGATGGAGTTGAAACAGGTGTGGCATAAGTTAGAAATGGTGAAAAACAGTCAGGTGCAACCTTTCAAAGGGCAAACTGCAATGCGAGTGGCATCTTCTCAAAAAGATGCTATACTGGAGCCCATCATATCCTCTCCTCATCTATATCTTGAAAGTTTGGCAAATTCTGATGTGAAAAACGCTGCATTGAATAAAAGAAGTTCAGATAGTACGTGCTGTAATGCAACTAAACAAAATGAGCAATCATCTGTCTCTCGTTTGGAGAATTATTATGCTCATGACCCTGATTTTGCCTCCATATTAATGAGAAGAAAAGAACCTGAGCTATGCAGAAATGGATGTACTCAGAGAACCCTTGCCTTTGAAAGGGATTTGTTGGAGGGAAAATTGCCTACTGTAAATGCAGATGATCAACATGTTGCTCTGAAGAATGAGTTGATTGTCAAAGCTAGTGACAAGGAAGATGAAAAATGTGGTTTGCACTCATCTGGGACCAAAAACAAGCAAATTAATGAAAACTTGTCCATGGAAGGAATAAAGAAGCCTGTTAGGCTCTGCAGAAAACAAAAAAGAAAGACTGCTGCCAGTTACTGGTCATCCTTTCTTTCCTGTTCTGACACATACAAGATCGGTGAGAATACTAAATTTGCCAAAGATCCCTGCATTCAACGATCTATTAGTAGGTATTTTATTAATAAAGTGAAAAGAAGGAAAATATGTAGGACTACCACTTGTAAGCAGCCTCCTGTTCTTAAGCATTGCTTGTCAATCGGTCATAATGTTAAGACTAGTGAAGATTGTTTGAAGATAAATGAAGCAAATGCTAAGATAACCCCTTCACCACATCTGGAAATACTTGAATCTGATGATAACATGAAGCCCTTGCACCATCTGGATCCGGGGGCTTTATCAATTAAAGATGATAACCACACCTTATCTGGGTCTACTAGAGATACAATGACTGTAAATGCTGTTAAAACATCTGCACTTGTCCAGAAGGCCATAGAGAATGACAGAGAGTTATCTGATAAATCTTTATTGAGAAATCTAGAAGGTACGAATGCAGAAAATTTAATTGTTCCAGGTTGTAACTTGGAACTTGAGGTGGTTGATGAGCCATTAAATACTGGCATGGAAGATGCAGAGACATTTGAAGAAAACAATAAATCTCCTAGTCAAGGTGAAGATAGCAAGCTTCTCAGGTATACCTTCCGGAGGAAGCGCAGGAAGGAATCTTTGACCAACACTGATCAGAAGACTTCTGATGAAAAGAAAACTTTAGAGGGGATGGTGGATGAGAAACAAAATGGTTCGCCAAAGCCCCAAAAGTCTAGCTTGATAAATGAATCTTCAAGGGATAATCAGAGCCTGGCTCAGGTTGCTCGTCGGGTCTGTATTAAACTTCTGCATTTATATTTTGAATGTGTCAAATAACTGACTCTGATATCATGTTCTGTTAGTTAAATTATGAGTAAAGGTATGGATTTCATTGTGGCATAACAAGTCTTTGCTAATAGGGTTAAAAGTGGTCAGCAAGCTATCTGGTGCATACTGATATTTTTATTTTTGTTTTGGAGGAGGTGGATAAAGTGCTACATATAGTGATCACTATTTAGCTTGGTTGTTTCAAATGTGGTTTTTTTGCAATTAACCATCGATCATATATATCAATTGGCAGAAGCAGATTGCCATAGGTGATGCTGCTATTGAGTTTTGTGGTTGTTTAAGATCATTACTTGTTAATTAAAATTCATTACTGTATGTTCTTTCCTTTTCTTGGCTGCTTTCAATATGTGTTAAATAACTGCAGCTGACCTTGCCCCTAAACTTATTTCTTTTCTCATGCAGCTTATTTCTTTGTCTGGAAAAAGGTGGTGATATTAATGGAGACTGCTTCCTTAAATGTGGAGGAAGTCAAATATAATGAGAAGTTGAAGCAAAAATCACCTTTATGAGGCTGTTAGAAAGAACTTTAGAGGAAACACATAATGGCTGGCTGCTCTGTATTAGAGAGGGAGGGAGAGAGTTCTAATTAATAATCTGCTGTTCTTGTCCATAAAATTGTGAGTATTTTTGCAGCATTTCCATCAAAAGTTTTGATTTACAGTGTTGGCTATATTCAAACCAAACTACCTTTACTATCTTATCAAATTCCAGTCAATAGAAAAAGTTACTTGTTTGGCACTTTGTCCACAAAGTTGCTTGTTATCATTCTGCAGCATTTTATCCAAAAAATTAGTTGATATATGTCTGTTACTTGTTTGGCAATATCTATGCCTAATTACTACTATCGGCAACTGATGAACATTATCTGGACGAATGGAATTACTCAGCCAACGGTTTAGTAGTCTACAGTCTTTGGATATCCCTTACGACTATCATTGATAAAAGAGGCTCAACGATCTATAGAGGGCTTATATGTTTGTTTGAAATACTACTGTAGAAAAATGAGATGTTTTGTGAAAGTTTCATTATGTGGCTTTAATTCTTGCGAAAGCCAAGCCGTAAACCGAAGCAAATATGGCATTGTTTTCTTCTAGAAAAAAATATGGGAAACAAGGATTTAGATTAGATCAATGGATATGTCAGGTCATTGTGGGGTTATATGCATGGAACAGGCGTGACTTTTGGACAGTCACAAATCACTTTCATGCTGTCGAATGCGGATGGCCAAGCAAACAAAATCACTTAAAAGCTCTTGTTAGCAGCCTGCTAACACAGAATAATTCCAGTTACCCCACTAAAGTAAACTGCATGTGCTTATCTTCGTTTACTCTACGTCATTCAACCCATATCTAGAATTTCAATTTTTAAACCTTGACAAAAAAAGAATTTCAAATCTCTCTCAATGGAATTTAAACTTTCCATGTTCACCAACATAAAGCAATGTGCCAATAGCATGAGCAAATGACTTGATTGGACCACTGGGTAATGCTTTGCACGCCAAGGCCCAAAGTACACAAGCTTACAAAGGTCAATCCCAAGACGGAGCTACAATCATGGTGGATGTAGGTTCTGTAGCAGTACAGCAGAGATTATGTTATGTCTGCTTGTCTCCCAGCATCTTACAACTTTCACTGATCAGTGATAACTATGACGACTACCCAACTTTACCAACTCAGAGTGGAACATCATACTGTCCAAAACCATTATAACTAGTAATTCTATAAAGAGTGCAAGACACAAATGAAACTCTGTAAGACTGTAACACATCACAAGTATGGATCAGGTGAAGAATAGAGAATGTGAGAATGTGGAAGTAAAAGAGAGAGAGCATGGAGATGATACTATACAGAGAATTATGTTCACAGCAGGGACAGTTCTGCTAATAGCATGTCTAAAACGTGCTACTGTGGTGTTTTTCTTTGAGCAATGGCGTGCGTGTGTCTTCCTCATCCTCAACCTCATCCTACTAGCTATTCTGTTCATGTCTCTAAGCCCTGGATTGTGGTCTGGAAATCAAGAAAGTAGTGATCCTTTCGTCAAAGAAGTGAAGATTGGAAAGACAAAGAAAGAGGGACAATTGAGGTATTCTAAAGCGGTTGAAGGAGGTGAAGAAGATTACGAAGAAGAATGTAGGACAAGCGGTGTTAGAATCGAGAAATCGCAAGAAGAGGGGGAGGAGGAGGGGGAGGAGAATGAGGGGGGAACACATTTGTCTAAGGAGGAGTTGAACGAGAGAGTGGAAGCTTTCATTGCCATGTTTAGGCAGCATTTGGTTTCAGATGCGAAACATTTCTACATGAACTCTTCTCAGAGGACTTGTCTTACTGTTGAGATCTAGTCATTTAGATTAGCTACATTTTTGTAATTTTTTTTTTTTGTGATTTGAGAATATTTATTCAATGAAGGATATCCTTTGCAAGTGCCAATGAACTGCTGTTGGACTATTGAGTGGTGCAGATGTAACTGGAAACCTCCAGTTAGTGCAGCTAACCCCATCTTCCATTTTAAGTAGCTAAACAATTCCATTGAACATTAACAGTATAAAAATGTTCAAAAAGTTTAAACTAAAAAAATAATAATAATAATAATAAAGAAGACCACAACAATTATATCTGCCCCCGGCCCCCACAACACTCTTTTTCCTTGTGCTTGATGTTTGACAAAACGAGGCTTTAATTCACAATATTAATGCTTGCCAACTCTCCCTTGACTTCTTTTTTATCATAGATCAATTCCACTTTCAAGTTGTGCTAGCGTTTCTATTACAAACCATGTTTCTCAATACTGATATTTTTATGAGTACCATCTCAAGCCAGCTCCGCATTGTAGCCAAGAAGAATAATCAATCCTGTTGGATAAGTTAGACAAGCTCCCAATCATTGATAGAACTTCTCAGATCTTTCTGAATATCTACCAATATATAATGCTAGTTGCCAAATCGAGTATAATGTTATATTTTTGGGTATTTCGTATAAACCTTTCAATATGAGAGACGCTTCCGAGAGGTCTGTGCACCTATCAATCTCCAAAATTTTAATCTCATTGCCAAAAATTTGACAGACACATTGCGGCATTATAAAAATTTAATTTCAAAACTAGATTCTAAAAAATTGGTGGTCCAAGCCATCATCATGTTGAGCATGAAATATACCAGCAAATGTTACAATCTCAACTACTTCTCGTTGGAATATAATAACCCATGAAAGCAACGCAAGCAATTATGTTTATCTCAGAGTAAACATCTCAAGTGCATATCCTTTCAATTGTACCAACAAAAAAGCTCAAACACATTTTAGTATTGGAGGGCTGCCTAATCACAATTTAAAATTGAAACTAATGTGATTCTGTTTATAAAGAACAAAATACATGGAGCTTTAATGCCAAGACGGACTGGTACTACTGGCAACTTTCTTTTGAGGACAAAAAAATATAAACAAAAAACAAAATCTTTTTTTTTTTTCCCTCAATTTTATGGGCCATTGAGTTGGGTCATCAGAGTTTCGGTCAGTGGGGCTGGGGCATAAGGTTAACAGCCAGGGAGAGCAAGACACAAGCCTCCCAGAGCAGCTTGTGTATGCAGATATATGAAGCAAGAGTAGCATTTGTGCGAATCAAATGGGGGAGAATGAAATGCACATTACAAGTGGAATGTATCATCAATGATATGGACCAAAAGACGGGCTGCCTCAAAGGTTAATTCACAAGAATATGATCTTAAGTAGAGAGGGGAAAGGGGAGATAGAGAAAGTGAGAGATGGTCCTTTGGACAGCAACTTGTGTAATACCGAAACCATACAAATCTAATATTGTATATAGAGATTCTTGTATAGCACTGACTATCAATGTAGGTTATAGTTACGCCAATTAATTAAAATTGATCACATCAGCTCACTTTTTTACATTTAACTGTTGGTGAAAATACAAGAAATGATGGAATTTATAAACAGATGTGAAAAATTTTAATTTGTGTAACCGTAATCAAGCAATAAATTTCCTTCATAATATAAAGGACTCGATTAGATTGGGAGGAATCATCTGCATTCAACAATAAAAAAATTGAAGTTCATTATGTTATACTAGATATGTATCTTTATGATATATGTGAGCATATGTATTTATGGAATTTCTCATACGAAAAACCTTGTCTGATAGGATATCCATGGAACGTACGTGACAAGCACCACCTAACAGCTCTAATTATCATGCAAATGATGTAACCATATGTGACCCATATCTATTTGGTTCCATTTTTTATTTTTTGGTATTATTAATTGGTTCCCTTTTGATCCAGTCATTTTAAGTATCCCCTCAAGTATGGAGAGAGAGGAGCTTGTTGCTACCAAGGTTTGACCTGGATTACTGTGTAATCTCTCTCTCTCTCTCTTTAATTTTCTATCTATCTATCTCGTGGTTATCACTAGCCTAGGCTTCCTCTATTTGTCTTTCTCTCATCACTTTGGTGAAGGCGATTAACACTATAATCCAACCCTGTTGCCGTTTAACATGCCGAAAGTAGGGCCCATGGTTGTCATCCAAGGGGGAACCAAAAGTAATAGAATACTTGGAGGCTTCTTCTAATCAGTGTGGCCTGCATGGACTGCACCCTCTTTGAGCTATGGAAGTTGAGAATCAGAAGTCAAGGACTGGGAGGTTTCGCAACTGGTTTACGAGAAAGCATGATCAGAGAGATAATCCATCACACAATTTGGGTGAAATATCATGTTTTCTATATATTATGTTTGAAAGTCAGAAAAAGAAATTAGGTTCTTATCCTTGTGCTTTCGAGTAATTAAATTAATGGCTTGTGTTGCAGATGGAGATGGAGATGGAGATGGAGATGAAGGTGATTACTACATGGATGATCTCTATGTTCAGTCATTCGAGATTGACCCATGCATTCTCACCAATGAGTTAAGGTGAATTTCAAGTTACTTTTCATTGAAGGAAATGGGTCAAAGGGATTGGGGATGTATTTTCCCTTTCTTCTGTTGCATAATAACTCAATTCTGGCCCTACTTCAGGATCTTTGTGGGTACTTGGAATGTTGCTGGAAGATATCCTGTTGGAAGTTTAGCTGTAGATTTGGATGAGTGGTTAAACCTCAAGGAAGAAGCAGATATGTATATTCTTGGGTACGTAAAACTATTTCAGAGTCATCCTAGGAAACTAAACTGTTTGGTTTCCTATAAGAACTTTCATCTCACTGCAAGGATTTTCCAATTGCAGATTTCAAGAGATTGTACCATTAAAGACCCTAACAGTGATAGGAGCAGAGGACCCTACGGTGGCAACAAGTTGGAACCTGCTTATAGGAGAAACTCTCAACAAGAAGTATGGAAACCCTCGGTTGACACCAATGCTGAATCCAATCTCAGATGACAACTATCAGTACATGGTCCCTAACTCTGAAGGAAGAATGACAATTGGCAGCCATAGTGGAACACCAATGACGAAGCGATCAAAGACTCTACATGAAAAGCTAATAGAGGGAAGTAAATACAAGTTGATGGCAAGCAAGAAGATGGTTGGAGTGTTCATTAGTGTATGGATGAAGAAGGAATTGATCAGGAAATACTGCATTTCAAACGTTAAAGTTTGTTCTGTAGCTTGTGGCATAATGGGTTATTTGGGAAACAAAGGTTCTGTGTCAGTTAGCTTATCAGTTGAAGGAACAAGTTTTTGTTTCCTTGTTGCCCATTTAGCATCTGGGGAGAAGAAAGGTGATGAAGGCAGAAGAAATTACCAGGTTTCTGAGATTTTTAGACGAACTGCTTTCTCTAGAACCCCTAAAGACGATACCAGTACCCATCCACTTACAATTTTAGGACACGAGTAAGTGATCCTCTCCCAACCTAAATAACACATTTGAACAGTAAATAGGAGGATTAAAAGTCTAACTTCCAAGAACTCATTCTTGTTCTAAATTTACTTGGTTTTAGAATAAACAGGATTAAGAGATTTTCATCAAGTCTTTTCTCTCCACCATGACAGTTAGTCAACCTGATGATTTATTATCATTTGTGTACGACAGAACTATTAATGGATTTTATTTCTTTTATTCGAAAAAATTTCATGAAAATTTGGATATCAAGCTTCTATTTGTGTTACATGACTAACATTAATTTTTCTTTTGAATAGTCGGATATTCTGGTTTGGGGATCTCAACTATAGGCTATACTTGGAGGACAATTTTGCCAGGCAGCTGATAGAAAAGCAAAACTGGTCAGCATTGCAAGGGTTTGATCAGCTTCGGAAAGAACAAGAAGAAAGTGGAGTGTTTGAGGGTTGGAAAGAGGGTAATATAGAATTTGCACCTACCTACAAATATTCATCCTCAAATGGCAATAGGTACTCCGGTGGCCTTCCAAGCAGATCTGGAGAGAAGCAAAGAACACCGGCATGGTATTGTTAGTCACTGATAACTCTTTCATATATTAAATAAGAATTTTGGCCAAACAAAACAATTATGACATAAGCATTGAAGCAGTGCAATGTTAACTTGAGCCTCGTTCTAGGTCACAAAATCCATGTATACAGTGTAGTCTATTATAACTAAATAGATTTCGTATGTGGATATCGTGTATAAATATATTATTTAGTGGATATTATTGTGGCAGGTGTGATAGAATCCTGTGGTACGGGAAAGGAGTGAAGCAAATATCGTATTTTCGCAGTGAAAGCAAGTTTTCTGATCATCGCCCTGTCTCTGCACAATTCTCTACGCAGATTGAAATTAAGCCATCTAATCCAATAGGTGTTGCATCACACAACATCACGCCTACCATGGTGGCCCCCAAAACTGTAAGTTCTCTCTGCTATTTGGACATAGTATGGTTGTTAAAATATGTATGTTCTCACTTATCATTAAAGTTTGGATGCGCTAATAAAATCACAATTCTTTTTATAGCAGGGCACAGACAAAGGAGATCACGAGGAAAAACCTACATTGCTATCGTTGATGGTAAAGGATATAGACGCATGGAAACATGCAGAACTAGTTCTCAAATAATATAGTTTCAATATCATCTATTGAATACCTCAGTGTAAGTTACATCCTCCAACCAGACAGAGAAATTCACATAGGAGATTAGAGCATTGAAATTCATTCAAATATTCTGGTCATAAGCTAAAGTAATCTATTGAAAAACAAAAACAAATCAGAATAATTAGCATAATCCGTCTCTCCAGCCCTTTCACTTCTGGTCTTTTTGCCCCAACTAGGTATTCATTTCTTATTGTCAATCAACAAGGAATTAAAAAAAGTAGGCCATAATATAAACAAATTTAGATAGTAAAGTTTCAAATTCTGGGTAAAGAATTAGAATACTTACATCAGATCAGTTCCCGTCATTTGCCTGAAGAATACCAACCAGGGCCTCCATATTGTCCAAATGACAGCTTGGGCATGCACATATTTTTTGCAATTCCTCACCAAAGGTACTGTATGTTGCGTCTAATTGAGAAGTTTTTTGTAACCAGTCAAAGAAACATTTGAGCTGCTTTAACAAGTCACACAGTTAATTGGCAATAGTAGCTTCATTCAAAATCTTTCAGTCACAAAGACCAGTATAGTTACCTAAGCCTCTTTTTTGAACAGAAGATTTTAGATTAAGATGTACAAAATGTATTACAAAAAAAGGAATTTGCAAAATGATGTGACAATCAATTTTGTGGTGTGCAGTAAATGTATCATATTCATATATCCTCCTCTGTGTATCCACCCCGCGGAGCACGCTTACAATACCGCCACATACGCATAGCACATCATTTAGTTAAAAGCCTTTTTTTTTCCTTTCTATTTTTTTAGGACTCTTCTACCAGTAGCATTATTCTTATTTGATTACTCAGAAATTAGTTGTTTTGCCTACCACTGATTTTGAAACTCATTCCAAGTTCAGTTCTTAAGCTGCTATGTTACTGGAAATCAGTAACTGGAAAATGTTGTTGTCACAACTCACAAATAGCTTATGCAAATAGACCATAGAGAATAATTAGTATGATCAATTTACGAATGATGAAATCTCCACTTGTGAGCTGTCATGATCTTCAGAGGGCTGCTGCTCCTAACTTCATGTGTTGTATATAAGTATGTTCAAGAAATGATACCCAGATTATAACTGCAAAATCGAAAGGACAGTTTCTTTTTTCTCTTGAATTGAAAGAAATTACTACAGTAACTATGTGCAACCAGTAAGGCAGTAAGAATTAAAACAGGTTACAACTGTAACATTGATAAGGATATCAGGTCAATTCTTGCAATGCTTTTGGTTCTTTCATTATCTTGTCCATCAGAAAGAATATTCTTCAATATTCAATCAGTTCTTGCTGGACCTGCAGGAATCTCAGAGTACTTATATTTAAAAGGAAAGTGAAAATGTTTCGCACAATAAAAATTGAAGGAAGGTGAAAGACTAATACCCGGTCTAGCAGCATGTTAATTTTAACTCCTCTTCTTCTGAATGTTCTGTTCTGATTGATATTCCTCTTCCTCTTTAGTTGTTTGAGATATTATATCCGCAAGCATATCTTCAAGTGGACCCAAAGCAACTTCAGCATCATCATTTTTATTATTCCGTGCTGTGAATTTGTGACAAAATCACCATGTTCACTCAGTAAGTAGAAAATTCAATTCTGTGAACAAAAAGATGAACGTCTTGAGAAAGGGGGAGGAATCGAGGAAGAGAGAGGTCATTCCAAATATACAGTAGCACATCAGCCTAAATTCAGCTTCCAATTGGATGTCTAATACTGTAATCACTAATGATGGTTTTTTTGTAAGTACCACTCAAACGTCTGTTCTTCATTAAATATATAAAAATATTAAATTATTCACCAAACTTAGCTTGATAGGAGTCAAAACAATAATGAACTATCCCCCTTTTCCTGGGATGTATGACTCTGCAAGCTACTTTTCTGGTCACTTCCTCACATAATGTTCTTAAAAAGAAAAGCCTAAGGATGCAATATCACATGACGAAGAATTGATAACAGAACCTTCAATGCTGCAGATTCATCACAATCTACTGAAGGAGTGGTACAAGTGATTCTCTCCTGGAAGTTCCTGCATTTGAAAATGCTTAATTACGGTGACTGAGATGTTGTTTTTGATAATTAATAATACTCAGCTTGTGCATCAACACAGCCATTCAAATAATTATTTTCTACTAGGACTGTGATCCCTTTTTATCTTCTTTCAAAAAATTTCACCCTTTCGTTAGAAAGTCGGCACTTTTTGTATTACACTGTCTGTAAAAGAATACAATTATATAATACAAGCAGAGAAATCTGTAGCAAACATATGTAAGTAGTTTCAGTCTCAGAAGTCTACTCGGGAGTAATTTCAGTCTCAGATCAAATCAGGTTCAAGAACGCAAACTTCAGAAGATTTTCAAAGTGAGAAGATAGCACAGGTTTGAGAGTTTTAACTAAGTATAGCAAGAAATGTGGCTTAGAAGCAAAAGTTGATAAAGCAGAAACTCACAGCTTTTAATAAGGCAAAGTTTCCTTAAACTCTATATAAATAGGATCGCAAACCACTGAAAGATAAGGAAAAAGTCTGTAAATATTTGTATCTCGCTACCCTTTTGAGAACAAAAAGTATTCTAGCAAAACAACTATTGAAAATATTAGGATAGATACAAATATTCTAGTTTCATATAAATATAAATTATAACAATTCAATGATATAAAAAATGAGGGTTATAAAATAGAAGATAGTACTACAAAATCATGCACTAGGCACTGTTATTAAAGTTGATTTTCACCGTTTTAGAATATATCTGGTGCACAGAGGTCTAACAGGCCAACCCTCGAGGATTAGATTATAAATCGTTCTCAAATCTTTGCACATAAGGTTGAAATCTCAACGAGCAGCCACAGCTCTTTCTTTTGTAAGATTTGGAAGAGAATATGGATTAAGGAAATATAATAGATATAATCATGGAATAGTTATAGAATGGTTGTGGAATGAATATAGGAAATGGTTACATGCTCTTCTTATATAGGAAGAGTCACAATGATCATAAACGGCTATATTCCAACAACTATATTAAAAATAAGTTTGTAACACCCAAATTAATAATTCAATACTTAATTTTACAACAATCCCCCACATATTACAAACTTTTATTAGAATAAGAAATTACAAGAGCATTATGCATAAGCATTGTACTTGCAAGTTTGAACTACACTTTAGGCTAACAAGTAAGAATCCAAGAAAATAAGGTAAGGTAAAACTCTTTGAACATATTATCGTTCAGTGGATAAGCTTAACTTATCAACCACATAATAATCTATGAATTGTGGCTACTCTAAGCGGTTTGGAGCATTTAAAGGCCCTACGTCCAGACTTAGATATCATGAGTACTCTAGAGCTCATGCCCAAAACTCATAAGATATGGCCCGCTATCCTACACTTATTTAGGTGGATTTTCATTAAGAATATGCTACAGATTATACCCCACTCCTACAATTCAGGGCTATGGATTCTATTAAGAGCTAAGGCTCATCCCTAGATAATCACTACAGCTACACTAGTCTAACACCATAGGGAGAGACTACTCGCTATTATCTTTTGATGATAAGCGGATAAAGTATAAAAAATATAACAATACCACCATGAGAGAACATATGACTTCGTTTGACCACATTGAACCTCTATAAGGCGTCCCTTATCATTGAAATTGGGTATCAATCACATGTCTCATAAAATAGGCATCAGTCTCATCCCCTTGATGTTTTGCTCACTAGCCTCATTGCCATTAAACTAGTCAGAGAATCAGCCAATTTTTCTCTTGATCATATCAAATCCATGGATACACAATTTCATTCATTAACTACCTCACAAATTTTATTCTTTGCTAGAGTTATGGCAATCTAGCAATCACAATACAAAGATATAGATGAAACTGTTCTCTGCCATCAAGATATATCTACCAAAAGATTCATTAACCACTCTGCTTTGGAACTAGCCTTCTCTAAAGCAATAAACTCTAACTCCATGGTGGATTTTGCTATGCAGGTCTGCTTAGCAGACTTCCAAAAAATTACTCCTACTGCTAACATGATCATATAGCTACTAGTAGATTTATCAGAGTCAAATATTCAGTTTGCATCATTATATCCTCTAAATCAGAAGGATATCCACAATATATAATACCATAATTCATAGTTCCACATAAATGTTTTAACATTCTACCAATAGCAATCTTATGGTCTGAACTAGAATTATGAATATATCTACTAAGTCTACCAACAACATATGTAATATCAGGTTGGGTACATTTCACTAAGTACACTAAGCTTTCGATAATCTGTGCATACTCATTTTGTCATATAATATCACCATTATTTTTACTAGATGAAAACTAGAATCATTTAGAGTAATCACGGGTGTATTATCAAAGTATTCAAGCATGTTTTTCAAAATAGTGAGATTGAGACAATATATACGAATCTCCATTTCTATGTACTTTGATTCCCAATATTACATTAGCTTTACCCATGTCTTTTATATCAAACTTAGATGCAAAGAATTCTTTGGTTTTACTCACTATATCAATGCAAGTTCTAAATATAAGCAAGTCATCCACATATAGACAAATGATCATACCAACATCATTGTTGAATTTACTATACATACATTTGTCGATTTTATTTATTATATAACTAATTGATATCATGATACTATCAAATTTATCATGCCATTGTTTAGGTGCTTGCTTTAAACCATAGAAAAACTTAATTAATTTGCATACCTTATGCTTCTTGCCGGATACTACAAATTGTTCAAGTTGTTCCATATGAATCTTCTCATCAAGATCTCCATTAAGAAATGCAGTTCTTCATATCTATTTGATGCAAAACTAATTTATGTATGGATGCAATTGCAAATAAAACCCTAATAGATGAAATTTGAGCAGCTAAAAAGTATGTATCAAAATAATCAACATTTTGTTTTTGCTTATAGCCTTTAACCACAAGCATAACCTTATACTTATCAATACTACCACCTGGTTTCAATTTTTCTTAAATATTTATTTACAACCAATAGGTTTATTTTAGAAGATAAGTCAACTAGTTTCCAAATATGATTAGCCATGATAGAATCTAATTCTTTTTGAATAACTTCTTTTCAAAATATTGCATCATAGATGTAATAACATCATTATATGTCAAAGATTCATCATTTACTAGCAAAGTAACAAAGTCATTACCTTCTTCACCATAATGATATATCTCTCAACCTTAAAGCAATACATATCATTTTACACAAATATACCTCATTGTATATCTGCAAAGCATAATAAATATTATCAATTTATTGATAAGAATTATCTCATCTTAGCATCAATATACCTTTATGTATATTAGGAATGCATGTTCATTCTTAATTTTGACACCATTATACCTTATCGTATAATATGAATGCTTAATCATTCAACTTCGGTAACATTATACCTTACTGTATAATATGAATGACTCTAATACTCAACCTTAGCATCATTATACCTTTTCGCATAATAGGAATGCTTTATTTCTCAATATTAAACTTATTGCTACTATCGAGAAATCAATTTTTTCTTTACATTTCTAGTGACACATTTTATTGATAATAACTTCAACACATTATTTTCAATAAACAATCAACAAGAGATATTTAAATATAACCAAAAGAAAAGTATAAAACTAAAACACAATGTCTTTTCCTTTTGATTCTCAACATAATTTATTTTTTCATAAAAATATTTATGCCTTTAATCAACAATTTTTTTTTCCCCTTCAAGAATATCTTATTCTTGCAATCAACATTTATTTTATATTGCAAATACCTCAATATATATTTTTTCATCACATAGCATATATATTCACATATAAAATGAATCATACATATTTTTTTTTGTCATCTGACAATATTCATTCCCTATAGAAAACAAAAATTAATAATTATCAAGATAACATTTTTTCTTTGGCACAACCCAAAAACTAATAAGCATCACAACTGATAAAACTTTATTTTATTTTATTGTCACTTAAATTGACATATAACATTTTGCATTTGCAAACTTACATTTTATTTTACTTTAGAATTCACAATTTCAAATATGTTGCTTCTCACGTAGTAAACATAATACTCATTTTATTTTTTATCTACTTTCATCAACATCTCGTAGAAAGATATTCTTAAATTTTTGCTCTAATAAAAGATATTTTAGTAATACATAACATAAATACTAACCATTCAAATTATACAAAACACAGAGATTATAATCACATAATTTCTCATCAAAATCTCAAAACCTGAAAAGTAAGTAGATAACTACAAATAATTAGACGTTCATTCTAATCATTAATTTTATTTTATTTTAGCATCTATGATTCCAAATTTTGTTGTTTATCACACAACAATCACAAATATTTATTATTCATTACTTTTAACATAATTTTTACAATAAGTTATTTGTGATTAACAATCATCTAACGATTTTTCTTCACAACTTCAAAATTCTCAAATAGACAAATTATTACATACCTTGAACTTGATGCATTACACACGGATAAAACATTTACCATAAGTGAGATCTTCACTTTCAACTTTAGTAACTCAATTGCACATGTACATTCGACTTTGTCTTTCCTTGCTCCATTTTATTTGCTTCCCACAAATTCTTTAGTCACTTGACTCTTTTATTAAAATACATGTAACTCAACCAAATAAAATTACATGAATTAAATAATAATCTCACATCATTTTTCTACCTCTTTTTTTATTTTTTATTTGGCAAATTTACATGCGTGTCACCATAATTTGTTTTCATGCGTAAATATATTCATTAATATATGTACCACAAATTTCATATCATTATCATAAAAATATGATTGATTTCATTTGAAACAAGATAAACTTATAATCATCAAATTTATATATTTTCTAATTCACACATACAGTCATAATAATTATGCAAAACATAATTGAAACCATCAAAATATAAGAAATAGATTTTAACAAAATCTAAAACTTCCTTAATCTGATTTTTCGATCTAGAAAATTATTCCATCATTAAAAATTTCAATTTGGTAAAACATCAAGAATTATCTTGTCAATCCTAGAATAATTGCATCGATATAAACCTTTAAGATTGTTGGAAATATTGAGATAGATACAAATATTCTAGTTTCATATAAATATGAATTACAACAATTCAATGATATAAAAATTAAGAGTTATAAGATGGAAAAATAGTACCACAAAATCATGTACTAGGCACTACCCTTAAAAATTGATTTCCGCCCTCTCAGAATATATCCGGTACACAGAGTCTAATGGGCCAATCCTCCAAGATTAAATTGTGGATTATTCTCTAATCTTTACACACAAGGTTGAGATGACTCTTTCTTCTGTAAGATTTGGAAGTGAATATGGATTAAGGAAATATGATATATAAAATCTTGGAATGGTTATAGAATGGTTGTGGAATAAATATAGAAAATGGTTACATACTCTTTTTATATAGGAAGAGTCACAACGGTGCTATATTCTAACAGTTATATTACAACGGCTATATTGTAATAGCTATATTTAAAAAGGCATGGACCACCGACCACATTATCAAATTTTATTTTTTCTCTCTCACTAAATATGTCTTTTTAAGGCTCAATTGTGTTTTCTAGCCTCAAGTTCATGTAGCAAACAAACAAGACCAGGCAATTAGTAGAAATAAAGTGCCAGTAATAAACGACATGATTTGACAACCTGACCTATTTTGACATTTTATAAAACAATTTAAGCATATAGCAGAAAAACTGGATGATATGTAGGCAAGTTTTCTACACCAAACTAGTCTTAGACAATCATTATGATTAATGCGTAGACATCAATCTACAAAATCCACTAACTACCTTTCACAATTCAAAAACCTTGCCTCACAGAAAGCAATTAAAGTTAGGAGACAGAAGAAGCATCATACAGCAAGAATGTACTTCAAATAGAATGCTCTAGTCAAAACTGGCAAGAAGTCTATCGTCCAATTGCTGATGAAACTTAGCACAAAATGGATGATGCAAAAAAAAAAAAATCTGAATAACAAGATCAATCTTATCTTTGCATTCAGCTCAAACATTATGTTGATAAACTGTTTACTCAAAAGTACAAATTGGTGAAAATATGAGAAGATAAAACAGAAGTGTTGTTCATCAAAACAATGATTTTATGCTCAAAGGATATCAAAACAATGATGACAAGTCCTACCGTGAATGTCCTTCTTCATTCTTTGCACAATTTCCGAACCATCGAGGTTTATTGGAAAATAAATAAAAATAAAAACAGCGTAAGAATAAATAGCACAAGCTATGTCCACCTCATAAGTACGCAATTTAGGAAAAAGAGAGAGAAGATTGGAGAGTACCTTAAGAGCTTCCAGATCAGTTCCAGTTGTAGAAATTTGCCCTTGAATCGAAGAAATCCTCGTCTGAAAGCAATTTTGTAAGAATATTTCGATCAAAGAATAATCAAAATATGGACAATTTAAATTAAATGCTTTACAAATTGAAAGTAACCAAACCTCTAGGGTTTGAACTGAAGCTTCAGTCATAGCCAATTGAACTTCGTAGCCTTTAAGCTCTTGTTCAACAAGTTCCTTGTTGCGCTTGGCGTCTTCTAGGTCCGCATTTGTCGAGTCAAATTCAAATTCAAGCTCTTCTATTTGCTTCTTCAGACCTAACAGTCTTCTCTCTGCACAATTCAGAAAATATCTATAATTAAAAAACGAAATCATCTGTTTGCTTGCCGAGAAAATGTGAGAGACGAACAGGAATTCGACACTGTGCGTTCCAACAGTTTCTCAGTAAGCAAACAGGAAGTCGAATGAAGACATATGCACCTCCTTGTGATTTCTCGGATGCTAAGTTGCGAATAAGGCTTAGGATTTGCTTCTGTGGATCACTTCCCGCCATTGCTTTTAGGCTTCTGTTTGGCGCTTCTAATACAAAGAATGGATTTCGGAAATCACCCGTAGGCTATATTTATAGGATTCGTAACGCCAGATGTCGACGATCATAAATGCGCTCGCTAGTCCCTGAGTCAGGTTCATAAAGAAACTTGACTAATTACTAATTAGGCCCAAAAAAAGGACTAACTCTAACTCGAAGAATGCATGGGTCTCTTTCTTCAAGACTCGGCCCAATTGGGATGAAGTTCTCTTTCTCTTAGGTGGTTAAATATACATCTTTCTTCCGTGTGCAAATAAATATACAAATTTACTCTCCTCTAATATGTTTTTTTTTTCACCATCCAAACACAAAAATAACGAAGAATTTCCGAGCAAAAAGCCGCTTTCAACGACGAGGCCGAACAGCTAATATTATGCGATGGTTTCTAATTATATTATAGCTTGTAATAAGATTATGCAAGAGAAAATTAGATAAATCAATTTGAATTATTAATTTAATTCGATACAGTTCAATTAGGTATTTTATATTGTCGGCTCAATTTCAATTTATAATTTATCTTCTTTTTTTGTTATGTTATTGTTCAGGAGATAAAAGAGACATGGCTATTCGAACTGAATAAAAAACTTAAAAATATATATTGCTTTGTATAATATGATAATTTTATGTTAATTTATGACTTTATGAAAATTTATTTTTGTTAAATTTGTTTTAATATTATGTTTTTTTTTGTGTTTGTTTATAATAATTGATTTATTTTAAGATTTAAAACTCAAAAATAAAATAAATTAACCTTTTCTAAAGTAATTGTAGAATAATTTGAATAAATTTCGAGTAGCAATTATTTTGAGTAAAAAAAATTTAATACCCAAATTTTGCTGTTTAATATCTAAACCGAACTGACTTATATTCCGTCTTAATTTGTAATAATAAAAGTTTTCCATTCTAGCTAGTTACACAATAAATGCAAATTTCATTTTATCTTTTCTAAATGATCAATTAAGCAGGACAGATGTGCATGTAGCTATAAGTCAAACAAACATTGGCTACAATAGAGAACAAAATCAATGAACAAAGGTGTAAGTCAACCAAATGTAAAGGGTACTAGCTAAAACTATGTTTGGGAGATTAAACTCAATGAACAGAGGTGTTAGTGAAACAAATGGGAAGGGTACTAAGACTATGTTGGGGAGCTTGGATAGAAATGAAGGGAAGATTATATAAATTAAATGAAAATTAAGGGTATTAAAAATTTCAGTTCAGTTGTTATTTCATAATGAATTTAATTATAATAAATACTTATCATGATATTTTCTTATTTTTCCTTTATCGAGGAATAAATAAAAATAATAGCAACATCATGTAATCTACCTAAGATTTATTTTATTGAAGTAATTAATTGTTGTATACAAAATAAAAATATTTCATGTACATAACATTAACTCTTATTAAGATATATGTACTACCCCTTTTGAAATTCTGTGTCTGATAACACCAAAAATATGATTTATAGGAAAATAATTTGGTCCATATGGTCATTTAGAAAACAATTAACTATAATTTATGTTTCACAATTAACAAAAGCACTATCTTTCATAATCTTTCACAAGGTGGCAATCTTAAAAATTTAAAAGCCAGTCCCTTATTTGCTACAAAAATTTACCCCTTCTTATTTTTTTACTAAAAACATCATTTCGCCCCTTAAAATTTTAAATTTACACAAATAACATACTAATACAAGTGAAGTTGTAACTTTTGTAATGGTAGATGTATCAACCCCAAAAAGTCTAATTGTTTTTTGGTACATTAGAAAGTTAAGCTTGATTATATTGGCCCATTTATTCTTCTCAAAAAGAAATTGTGTTAATATATAGAATATATATTAATTACAAAAACTATAATAGTTACATCTATTTTATTATTTTTATTGGAAATAGAAAACTATCTTGGAATTAATCTTAAACATTTGAAAGTTAAGTGTCCCTTGCTTGCTACAATAATTTACCAAAACATCATTAGCCCTTAATTATTATTTTAATATTTTACAAATAAAATATTAATATAGGTTAAGTTGTATCTTATAACTGTACACATCGCACATAAAAGAATGTAATTCACTCACAAGACATCAAATTTTAAATGTAAAACAATTTTTAATCACCAAGAATTGATTGTTGGATAACTAATTATATTATCAGTATTTTTTTAATTATTTTCTCTCTATATTTCTTTCTCTTTTCTCACTGGTCACCACAATTAATGGTCTAATGACACCTATTGTAACACAAAACATCCCCACAAGCAATCATTTCTGTAAAAAAAAGTTAATAGCATAATATATGTTACAAACTATTAAGAAAATCAGTTTGACATAGCTTAAGTACACAAACTATTTGCACGTGGACAACAAGACTATCATTGGTGACAACTGGGGAGGCCTGGATGATTTCATATCATCTCTAACTCATGTTTAATTGCAGCAACTTGTGAAGGCTGAAAAGCAGGATCATTATTCATCTTACTGAGAGTTGAACTTATATCTGATATTCTGGAATTGTGCAAACAGTTCTGTTATAATTATAATGGATGATATTTAGACTTTAGAGTGGGAATACATTAATTTCTTTCTTAGTTCTCGCACAAGGTGCCATGAAAGAAAGAGATGAGAACAAAGAAACTAATCATCAGTAGGTATGTTTTTCTTAGGTGGTTAAATATACTGTGTGCAAATAAATATACAAATTTGTTCACCTCTAATAAGTTTTTCTCAACCATTCAAACCCAAAAATAACGGAGAATTTTTCCAAGAAAAAGCTGCTTTCGTCGACGAGGCCGAACAACTAATATGATGTGATTGTTTCTAATTGTATTATAGTTTGTAGTATGACTGCGCAAGAGAAAAATAGATAAATCAATTCAAACTATTAGTTTGATTTGATTCAGTTTATTTAGGTATTTTATATCATCAGCATAGTTTCGAGTTGTATTTTCAAGTTTTATTTTTGTATTTTTGGGTTATGTTATTGTTCAGGAGATAAAAAACAAGTAGTTACCCGAACTAAATCGAAAACTTAATAGAGATATATTGATTTATATAATATGATAATATTTTAAATATATTTTTATGTTAATTTATGACTTTACAAAAATTTATATTTGTTGAATATGTTGTCATATTATGTTTTTTGTATTTGTTTATAATAATTGATATATCTTAAAAATTAGGTTTAAAACTCAAAAATTAATTAAAATAACTTTTCTTAAAGCAATTTTATAATAAATTTCAAGTACTAATTATTTTGAGTTTAAAAATTTTGATACCCAAAAATTTTGTGTTTAATATCTAAACCGAACTCACCTATATTTTGTCCTAATTAATTATAGGCTGAAAAATTATATTATGCTTGCTAGATGAGGGCTAGAAGAGCAATTGAAGTTTTTCATTCTAGCTAGTTACACAATTGCTGAAATGCCAATTTCATTTTATCTTTTCTAAATGATCAATTAAGCTGGAAAGACTGATGTACATGTAGCTGTAAGTCAAACAGACATTGGCTACAATAGAGAACAAAAATCAATGAACAAATGTGTTAGTCAACCAAATGGAAGGGGTACTAGCTAAAACTATGTTTGAGAGATTAAACTCAATGAACGGAAGTGTAAGTCAACCAAATGGAAAGAGAACTAACATTATGTTGGGGAGCTTTGATAGAAATGAAGGGAAGAGTATATAAATAAGGGTATTAAAAATGTCAGTTAAATTGTTTATCTCATCGCGAATTTAAATTTTAATAATATTTATGGTGATATTTTTTTTATTACTTCTTTATCAATGAATAAATAAAAATAAAAATAACTTCCCTTTTACATTGAAATGAATCTACCTAAGATTTATTTTATTAAAAGTAATTGATTGTTGTATATGAAATAAAAATATTTCATGTACATAACATTAACTATTAATTAAGATATATGTACGTACTATCCCCTTTTGAAATTTTGTGTCTGATCAACACGAAAAATATAATTTATAGGAAAATAATTTGGTCCGTATGGTCATTTAGAGAAAACATTAACTACAATTTATGTTTCACAATTAACAAAAATACTATCTTTCACAACGTGGCAATCTAAAAAATTCAAAAGCCAGTCCCTTATTTACTAACAACATCTTTGCTCCCCTTAATATTATGAATTTACACAAATAACCTATTAATAAAATTGAAGTTGTAACTTTTGTAATGGTAGATATATCAACCCCAAAAAGTCTAATTTTCTGTTGGTACATTGGAAAGAAAAGCTTGATTTATTGGCCCATATATATATTCTTCACAAAAGAAATTTGGTCCATATATAGGTAGCAATTAATTATAATTTATGTTTCACCATTAACAAAAGCTATAATAGTTACATCTGTTTCATAATTTATTAACTGGAATTAGAAAACTGTCTTGTAATTAATCTTGAACATTTGAAAGTTAAGTATCCCTTGCTACTAAAATTTACCAAAACATCATTAGCCCTTAATTATTATTTTAATTTTTTGTAAATAGAATATTAATAACTAAATTTTTATCTTAAATTGTACACCTCTCGCATTGAAAAATGTAATTCACTCACAAGACATTAAGTTTTAAGTCTAAAATATTTTCAATAACCAAGAATTAATTATCGGGTAACTGATATATTATCATAATCGTCTTCTAATTATTTTCATACATCTATCAATATTTTTCTCTTTTCTCACAAGTCACTACAATTAATGGTTTAATGACACCAATCGTAACACAAACCATCCCCATAAGCAATCATTTCTGTTAAAAAAAAAAAAAGTTAATAGCATAATATAAATGAGCTGGCATAGCTTTAGTGGCATAGTATCAAAATTTAATGCTCTTTTCACTCTTCTCAAGTGGTGGGTTCGATATTGACGGTAAATGATTTTGATCGAAACACTAAACAAAAAAAGAGAAATATCCATAAACAATATGGTAAACTCCAATTTTATTATTGCTCTAATTTAATGTTTAAACTTCGGCTTGCCCTACCCCAAGCCCATATACACAACGTGGCCTATGTATATGTACAGGCTATATTTGGTTGTTCATAGCTACTAGCACTACTACTAGTCTTGAAGCAACTACGTTTTAGAAGCAAGCAAAGCTAGAACCACCTCAGACGTAGTGTGAGAATTTCATCGTTGTAAGTTTCTGGAGAAAGGTTGGGGAAAATGGGTGGGGACAAAAAAAATACGGGTATAGCTACAGTGAAGACGAAGAAGAGAAATGGGTCTATTCGCTCCATTTTCATGCATGCTGATGGTGTAGATTGGTTGCTTATGGCTTTTAGTTTCATTGGGTCCCTTGGTGATGAATTCTCAATGCCTCTGGTATTGTATGTCAGTAGCAGCTTGATGAACAATATTGGCCTTGCATCATCCACAGGAGCCGATTATTTCCAGCATAGCATCAATAAGGTCTCTCTCTGTCTATCTCTGTGTCACTCACTCAAAAACACACACAAATACAAAAATAAAGAAAGTAATTAAGTTGAAGCTAACTGGGTTTGGCTACGTGGGTTACATGCAGAATGCTGTGGTTCTGCTGTATGTCGCTTGTGGATCATTTGTTACTTGCTTCTTTGGTGGGTTTCACTATAATTTTTGTTTCTTTCTATATTTTCTATTACTATGCAATTAGTTAAAGAAAAATACTGAAATTGTGTGTGTCCTCTCTTTTGTTGGATTTTCAGAGGGTTATTGTTGGACAAGAACAGGGGAACGTCAAGCCGCAAGAATGAGGGCAAGATCTTTGAAAGCAGTCCTCCGTCAAGATGTGGGCTATTTTGATTTGCATGTGACAAGTATATCAGAAGTTATCATCAGTGTCACCAATGATGCTCTTGTAATTCAAGATGTTCTTAGCGAAAAGGTGCTTACTTGTACAAATATATAATCTTCCTCTATTTATAGTAATTTGATTATACTTATTACTGAGAAATTAACATTTCAAAACTCAAATTGGGTCCCAAACTTTTTGATGAACTGGTTCTTGTTTATGGGGAGCTACATAGCAGCCTTTGCAATGTTGTGGAGGCTAGCAATTGTCGGGTTTCCATTTGTTATTCTCCTTGTAATTCCTGGTTTAATTTATGGGAGTACATTAATGGAATTGACTAGAAAAATCAGTGAAGAGTACAATCAGGCAGGAACAATGGCTCAGCAAGCCATATCTTCTATCAGAACCGTGTATGCCTTTGTGGGGGAAAGTAAAACCATAGCAGCTTTCTCTGAAGCTCTAGAGGGGTTAGTGAAGTTGGGATTGACACAGGGCTCGACTAAAGGCTTGGCCATTGGAAGCAATGGTGTTGTCTTTGCTATTTGGTCTTTCATGTCTTACTATGGTAGCAGATGGTCATGTACAATGGCGCTCAAGGAGGAACAGTCTTTGTGGTTGGGGCCGCCATAGCTTTTGGTGGATTGTAATAATCTTTACCCTTTGTTTTCTAATTCAGTTTAGTTTTATTCTCTAACCCCCAACATTAATAGGTGTCTCACTTTCTCTTAATTCTTTGTGAAAAAAAGAGCACTAGGTGCTGGTTTATCAAACTTGAAGTACTTCTCCGAAGCATGTTCAGCCGGGGAAAGTGTGATGGAAGTGTTAAAAAGAATCCCCGAGATTGATTCGGATAACATGGAAGGTGAAATTTTAGAGAGGGAGGGGGTTTATGGGGAAGTTGAATTTCAACATATAGAATTTGCATACCCATCAAGACCAGATAGCATTATCCTCGAAGATTTCAGCTTGAGGATACCAGCAGGGAAGACAGTGGCTGTAGTGGGTGGCAGTGGCTCAGGTAAATCCACAGTGATTTCATTATTGCAGAGGTTTTATGACCCACTTGGGGGAGAGATACTTCTTGATGGGGTGGTCATTCAAAAGCTGCAGCTCGAGTGGGTGAGATCACAGATGGGATTGGTGAGCCAAGAGCCTGCACTTTTTGCAACTACTATTAAGGAGAACATACTTTTTGGCAAGGAGGATGCCACAGTGGAAGAGGTTGTGGAAACTGCCAAAGCTTCTAATGCTCATATTTTCATTTCACAGTTGCCACAAGGGTATGACACACAGGTGAGTGATGCTTGTCCCATTTAGTAAGTCTGGGAACAAGTGTGGTAAAACAAAAAGCATTTTACCTATTCAAGTAGATTAATGATCTAACTCAAGGCAATAATAATGATTACTAGAACTTATAAATGATCTCTAAGATTTTTTGCTTGATTATAGTATCAGTTGATGTCCTATACTCAAAGCACTCCAAATTATTTGGACACCCACATTCACTTTGAATAGTTGCAAATTTGCCATTGCATTCTTTAAGGAAGAAATTCCACCACCAAATCAAAAAGACTAAATTAGGAACAAAACTGAACTAACAAAAGAGGAGATTTCATCCCACTTAGAATTCACTTTTTTAGTTTTGATGGAATTGCCGCAGCACTTTGTTTCATACAAATAGCATTCTCCTTCTTTTATGGTAATAATACTTGGCCAGGACTCATGTATTAGAAATAATTATATGCAGACCTTTTCAAGAAAACAATAATATTGATTTAGGCTAAGATATTTTAGTTTTAACATTGAAAAGATTACATGAACAGGTTGGTGAAAGAGGTGTTCAAATGTCTGGAGGTCAAAAACAGAGGATTGCAATCGCTCGTGCTATAATCAAGAAACCCCGAATCCTTCTTCTTGACGAAGCAACCAGTGCATTAGACTCCGAATCTGAACGTGTTGTCCAAGAAGCTCTTGATAAAGCCTTTGTAGGCCGCACCACCATTATGATAGCTCACCGTTTGTCCACTATTAGAAACGCCAATGTCATTGGAATTGGGCTCACACCATGACTTGATTGAAAAGGAAAATGGCCTCTACATCTCACTCTTTCGTCTTCAGCAAACAGAGAAATCAAAAACCCAAAAAGAAGTCACTTATGCTCCATCTTCATTAGCAAACATAGATATAAACAACACCATCAGCTGTAGGCCCTCTCTGGTGAGCCAGTCTAGCTTTGCTAATTCAATGGCACCTAGTCAAGCTTCAATTGCCAAAGATCAAGAAGACAGTAAAGAAGACCATAAAGTTCTTGTACCATGGTTTCAAAGATTGTTGGCTTTGAATTTCCCAGAGTGGAAGCAAGCAAGCTTAGGGTGTTTGAGTGCAGTATTATTTGGTGCAGTTCAACCAGTGTATTCATTCGCAATGGGGTCCACGATATCTGTGTATTTCTTGACGGACCATAATGAGATTAAACAGAAAACTAGATTTTACGTGATCTGTTTTCTGGGATTGTCTGTGTTCTCATTACTTATTAATATGATCCAGCATTATAATTTTGCGTATATGGGGAATACTTTGACGAAGAGGGTCAGAGAAAGAATGCTTTCAAAGATACTCACATTTGAAGTTGGTTGGTTTGATCAGGATGATAACTCCAGTGGTGCCATTTGCTCTAGACTTGCCAAAGATGCCAATGTGGTACATATATATCATATACTATTCATTTTCTCACTGAAGTATTGCTTTTTCTGCTTGTCATATACACCTTATACATTTTACATCTTATACTTAGTCTACCACCATTCGTATCCTGGTGTTATCCAATAGCTTGTTTACTATGATTTTCAGAATAGAAGTTAATATTTCCGCTTGTTGGCTTTTGAGCCACGATCCTTCTTGGACCACACTAGTAGTTGTAGATTCACTGCATCATTCTATATCTTCCTGCCTTTCAAATATCCTTCAAAATTTATCTTTGATTGGTTGTTTGTTACTTATTGCAGGTCAGGTCTCTAGTGGGAGATTGAATGGCTCTGGTTGTGCAAACCATCTCAGCAGTAGTCATAGCCTGTACAATGGGACTAGTAATTGCAAGGAGATTAGCCATTGTCATGATAGCTGTCCAACCCCTTATCATTGTCTGCTTCTACACCAGGCGTGTCCTGCTCAAGAGCATGTCTAGCAAGGCCATCAAAGCCCAAGATGAAAGCAGCAAGCTTGCTGCTGAAGCTGTTTCCAATCTTCGAACTGTCACTATTTTCTCTTCCCAAGATCGAAAACTCAAGATGCTTGAGAAGGCCCAAGATGGTGCACGCCTTGAGAGCATTACACAAGTCATGGTTTGCAGGCATTGGCCTTGCATGTTCTCAAAGCCTCATGTCTTGCACTAGGGCCCTAGACTTTTGGTATGGTGGCAAGCTTATAACTCAAGGATACATCACTGCAAAATCATTGTTTGAGACCTTCACGATCTTGGTAAGTACAGGTCGTGTAATTGCGAATGCTGGAGGTATGACCACTGACCTTGCTAAAGGCTCTGATGCTGTTGTGTCAGTTTTCGCCTTTTTAGACCGGTGCTCTAAATTCGAGCCAGAAGATAAAAAATGTTATGAACCTGATAAGATAAAGGGCAACATTGAACACCATGACTTGCATTTTGCATATCCAGCGCGATCCCAATGTGACCATCTTTCAAGGATTCTCAATGGAAATTGAAGCAGGAAAATCAACAGCTCTAGTGGAGAAAAGTGGCTCAGGCAAATCAACCATCATTGGATTGATTGAAAGATTCTATGACCCACATAAAGGAAGTGTGATTATAGATGGTAAAGATATAAGATCATACCAGCCTAGGTCGATGAGGAAACACATAGCACTTGTTAGCCAAGAGCCAACATTATTTGCTGGCACTGTAAGAGAAAACATTGCCTATGGAACATCTGATAAGATTGATGAAACCGAAATCATCAAGGCCGCCAAGGCAGCCAATGCTCACAACTTCATCTCAAGCTTAAAGGATGGTTATGACACTTGGTGTGGGGACATAGGAGTGCAACTCTCTGGGGGCCAAAAAAAAACGCATAGCAATAGCCAGAGCAATACTGAAAAACCGAAGTGGGCTGCTGCTGGATGAGGCAACTAGCGCTCTTGACAGTCAATCAGAGAAGGTAGTTCAAGATGCATTGGAGTGTGTCATGGTAGGAAGGACTAGCGTGGTGGTAGCTCACAGGCTGAGTAGCATACAACAGTGTAATGAAATTGCTGTGTTGGATAAAGGGAGAGTGGTGGAGAAAGGGAGTCATTCATCTCTATTGGCTGAAGGACTCACTGGAGCTTATTACTCTCTTGTAAATCTTCAATGGCCAGCACCAAACTGAAGCATGCCTAAAGACAGTTGAGGATACAGCATGGCTCTCTTGCCAGGACCAGACTATTGGGTAGGGTCAGGTTGAATATTTTCAAACTGGGGTAATTTTATGTATCTAAACAATTAAATTTGAATTGAATTATAATTTATTAGATTTTAATCCAGTTTAGATGAATCTAATGATAAACCCAAAAAAAAAAAAAAAAGTAAAAAAATACAAAAAGAACGAAATGAATTGTTTGAATTGAATGAGATTTTGACTATTTCGATATTAAAAATCTCAAATGTGATAACATTTCATAATTGATTAGATTATTTTTTATAAAATTTAAACAATTTTAAATTTAGTCATCTTGGATTCTGGTTGGATGCTGATCAGTTCCTTTTCATTGCCATGCTTAAATGTTAAAACTGAAAAATAAAATTTGCTTGAAAAATGGCAAGAAGGCACAAGACTTGAAGAACATTAGACAGTCTTGGTTTGCAGGTGATGGGTTTGAATTTTCTTAAACACTCATACTTGTAATTGGGCTTTAAACATTGTCCTCGAAGGAGTTGTGTGGTGGTAGCCCACATGTTGAGTAGTAGTAGTCAAAAATCAAAATTGTGTTGGATAGAGGACAGTGCGGTTAAAGGGACCCACGCGTCTCTGTCGGCCGAAGGACCCACGCTTATTATTTTATTTCTCTAGTAAATCTACTCTATTTATGAATAATTTTTCCCATATTTTCGAAATTTATACAATTCTCTCTCTCTATTTATGAATAATTATTGAATGCAAATGATTGTATTGTGTGATATACGCCAATTTTACTTACGTATTTTAAAAGCTAGATTAAACATAAATCAAATTATATAAGTCACATTAAGGGTTCAAACCCCGACCTTCTGATGTACCAAAACAAATGTGTTTAATATGTAGATTAATAAGTCAAATTGATGAATTTAATGTGTTAAGTATATATATATGATATATGTTATAAATCAGTTATTTATGTACTAAATTACAATAAATGATATATATTTATTTCTTCACACATTTTATAAACTAGTAACATTCACATGTTTACACACATGTTAAATAATTTATTTTTTTAAATGTAAAGTGATAATTTTAAGTTTTTGAGTTTAAAAGATAAAATATGAGATAGTGTTTGTGGGAAAGTGAAATTGCAGTTTTACACATATGTTAATTTTTTTTTTTAATTTATGTTAGTGGGTAGGATAATTGGTAGTTATTTAATTATTTATACTTATTCTAAAATAAGAAACCATAAGGATCTTGTAGCTTTTAGAATAGCATAAAAGATAGATAGATATAAGTTAATTAATTTTAATTTTCTAATTACTTTAAATTAATAAAAAATTAACTTATGTGCATGGGTATGATAATGGGTAATTATTAAGATATAAAATTAAGTTTTAATTTTATTAATTAATTTAAATAAATTAATCAATACTTATTCTAAAGTATTAAACCATGAGTATCGACTTTTGTCATAACTAGTTTCATCACACACACTTACTCGCATGTTAGTTAATTTTTTAAAATTTTATAATTTGGTGCAAATAGACGTATATTTTTATTTCTTTTTAGATAAAAACTAAAAAATTGATAATAATTAAGAAGTTACTAGAAGATATTTTTTTAAACTAATTTTCTTTTTTAAATAGACTAAATTGACAAAAATACATTGTAACTTAAAAAAGCAATAAATTATAAAAATAACGACTCATTTGGCACATCATATAGGATTGTATAGTATGTGATTATACAACCTCTCTATCATATAGCCTTATATTATTAGGTATTGCATAAGAGGGGGTCAATAGTATAAACCTATATTATTCCGTTACTGTTAAACATTGTATAATAGTCAACTAGATAGTCTTATGCTATCATGTTATCCCACCAAAAGAGCCTATGGAAAAAACAATCACTTAAAGCTATAATACACTATAAGGGTGTTTTGACTTTTAGAATAACTAGTCCATCGCATGTCGCGCTTGTTGAATGGACTCATATTATTTTAAATAAAAATTAGTAGGTATTTCAATTTATCTGGTTTTATAATAAATAAATTAGTAGGATATTAAGAGTATGAGAATGTGGGTAGTTAATAGACAAGAAAGAGTATATATAATTTTTTTTTAAAATTTATGTTTTTAATTTCCTTAAAATAAGTTGTTTTATCTCATTTTTATTTTATAAAAGTTTAATATTAAAAAGATTACTTAAAGCCAGAGGACACTATAAGAGTATTATGACTTTTAGTATAGTATAGATGGATAGATATATAAATATAGATAACTAGCATCATCAAATGCGTAAGGCGTGTTTAGAGATTTTTTTTAATACTTTTTTAGATAATTATATATCTATTATTTGAAGAATTTATTGTGAATGAATAGATAAACGAATTTTTAATAGTCATCCAAAATAAATTCTTTATAAGTTTAAGAACTTGGACAATGTCTGCGAAATTCCTTCCCATGCCAAATGAGCTACAACACACAAGCTAAGTCATATATTATTTTAATTTCTCAAAATAAGAAAATTAAAGTGCTTTATTATCTTTTTTTAAATGACCATATTATCAAGCTAAGCAAGATAAGATTAAAAGCGAATTGACTTATAGATTAATTTTTTTAATTGATATAAGACGATGGTTATCTTGGTAATTTTTTTTTTTTTCAAATATCTCTATATTTTTTGAGTGTGAGCTTAATCTTATTCCAGGTTCATGACTACTCTCCTTACAATATTTTTCATATGGGCTCGAACTCATGACATTATAAAAATCTCTTAATCGTTAAGTTCAAGCGTGTCTTATCACTAAATATTTTGCACGTTATTTACTCATATTTAAATTATATGCAGCTCAAATTTCTATTCGTGTTTGGTGATTTATTTTATCTTATTGTTTTTGTTACAACGGGAAGCCTAATTTTGTTCGAAATCAATTTTTTTTTAAAGTAATGATAATCAAATATAGTTTATTAATGAATAAGGAAAAAAAAAAAAAAACAATGGGTTTGCTAGCAATGGGTAGTGTCCAAACTCCAAAAGGACGAAAACACGCCCCAAGAGTATTAACGGTGTGCCACGGAGAAATTTTTTCTAAAATTGGAGCATTTTGTGCATAAAACCCTCAAACATAAGCTACATTCCTCATCAGTTTTCGAAATATTTGTTTTTGACTGCGACAATTGTATTCGAGTTCTCGTTGTACAAAAGCTTTTCTTGTCTCACATAAAATTTTCTCACCACCCTATTCTGTATTGTTCCCTCAATTCTTCCTTCTTCTAACGTAAAAAAGAAGAGTAGAGATAGACAGACCTATTTCTGTTGTTTCCCTCACTTGGTGGGCGATCAAGCCTTTTCTTTACTATAGTTTTTCTCTCTTCTCCCAGAGATCTACTACCTCCTTTGTTTGTTGTATATTTTCCCAAGAAAATCTGGGAACTCGAAAAGTACCCTTCTTTCCCTTCTGTCTATGAGTTATAGATATGGGTTCTTTTTGTTATTTTGTTTTGTGCTTGTTTATTTTCTAATTGAATTTTGCTTTCTGCTTGGGCAGAGATGAAGAGAGCAAGGGATGATGTTTATGCTGGCTCTCAATTCAAACGACCCTTTGGTTCCTCGCGTGGGGATTCGTATGTTTATTTCTTTCCCTATGTCTTTCTCAGTATGCTTTCATTTTGCTTTCTTGAAAATTTTATTTACCTTAATTTTGTTGTGTGCTGTAAGAGTTCAATGACTGTATTTTATGCCGAGTTCTCTGCTTTCATATCCTTGATGATGAATTTTAACCATACCCCACATTGTTGTTAGTCGTATCAACATGCTGGCTTTGTTTGTTGATATGTGATCAGGAAGTTTTGTTCCTTTTTTTGTTGGGAGGGGGTTTGATTGTCTAATTTACTTAGATTTAAATTGAATAGTTAATGGGGTCTTTTTTTAGAGATAAAATATAGATAAAAGGGAGAGCTGGGGGTTTGCTTAATTGCTTTGTTCAAATGGTATTATTATTATTATTTTACCGATCAAAGAGAGGGAAAATGTTCAAAAATACCTGAAACATCATGTATGGTAGAACAGAGATGTTTTATTTGATTAAGCAGCTATAATTGTTGATACTGGGATTATTGGTGGTTATAACAAAGCTATCTGAATATGGTATTGTCTTCTGTGTTTGAAGCTATGGGCAATCCCAAGTCCCGGGTGCTGATGGAGGGGGAGGGGGGAGGGGGAGGAGTAGTAGGAGGAGGAGCTGCCTCACAGAAATTAACAACAAATGATGCCTTAACCTATCTGAAGGAAGTGAAAGACATGTTTCAGGATCAAAGAGAAAAATATGAAATGTTCCTTGAGGTCATGAAAGATTTCAAGGCTCAAAGGTGAGTTTCTTTATGCCTTTCAAGTATCTGCTTGTGAACAATGGGACATTGTACTTAAAAGACTGCATAATTCTCATTACAACTCGGGCACCTGTAGGACGAATACTGCTGGTGTCATTGCAAGGGTGAAAGAATTATTCAAAGGGCATAATAATTTAATTTTTGGATTTAACACCTTCCTGCCAAAGGGATATGAGATTACTCTTGAAGAGGATGAAACTCCTCCAAAGAAAACAGTTGAGTTTGAAGAAGCTATAAGTTTTGTCAACAAGATAAAGGTGAGAGTTTTGTTTGGTTGTTGAGTTTTGAATCATCATGGGTACCCAGAATATCAATTCATAGATTTTGCTCCTGCAGAAACGGTTTCAAAATGATGAATGTGTCTATAAATCATTCCTGGACATTTTGAATATGTATCGGAAGGAGAACAAGGACATTAGTGAGGTCTACAGTGAGGTAATATGTTTTACAGGGCTTGATGTTTCAAGTCTCTCTATTAGACTCCTCTGTGATCTCTGGGTAACTTTCCTCTCTCAAGTATCTTAACTGCTTTCTTTTTCTTTATCTTTTGTTTAGGTTGCTTCCCTTTTTGGTGACCATCCAGATTTGATTGATGAGTTCACTAGATTTCTGCCAGATACTTCATCAAAGCCTTCAACTCAGCACATGCCACACGGTCGAAATTCATTTCAGAGTTTCAATGAGCGAGTCTCTACGACACCAGCAATGCGGCAAATGCATATGGACAAGGCACTAAGATTTGTCTCCTCATTCCTCCCAATCACATTCCAAATAAATTTTGTTAACTGGTTTCTGATTGATTGAACAATGAACTTTCTAACAGCAACGTTGCCGGCGGGATAGGCTCATAACTTCTCATGATCATGATCTTAATGTTGACCTTCTTGAGTTGGATGACGACAAAGAAATGATGAAACTTCACAAGGAGCAGAGGAAGCGTGCTGAAAAGGATAGGAAAAATTATGATCAGGATGATAGAGAACCTGATCGTGACAGAGACTTCAGCTTGCAACGTGTTTCTGACAAGAAGAAATCTGTTAGGAAAGCTGCAGGTTATGAAATAAATGCTGACTTTTGTTCTTATGATGACAAAGATGCACTGAAGAGTGAGTGAATTATGCCATGCAATAGAATAATTGCTACATGTCCACTCATGTTTCATATTGCACATATGAAGTTTATGTAGTTTATTTTGTGGCAACCATGCTGTTTTTTTTTTGTCATTTGACATACATTATAGTTTGTTTTATATTGTTATAGTTTTATCTATTTCAGATAGGGTATGGGAGCTTGCATGTCAATGTCAATTTGCAATTGGTATTTATTTATTTGGATGTCAAAAATTAGTGTTGTTTGTAACGTGATCAACCACTATACTTCTTCCTTTTTCAATCTGGAAAATGGATATTATACATTTTTTTTCCTGTTCTTTTATCTTTTGTATAGGGATTAGGGACTTAGACCTTACTAGACATACATGGTGAGTTTTGTAATTGAATGTTAAGCAGAGGTGGTTTCTGGACTGAATTCAATCATCAACTGCCATTGGGAGTTTCTACAATTTTTCCACTTATTATATGTTATGAATCTTGTGTACTTTTCTTAGTGGGAAGACTGGAATAGAGCATCCCTTTTAACATTATATCCCTGACAATAAGAAATTTATGCATATAACTTGTGTCTAGTGAACGTTGCAGCTTTCTTTCATGTTGTGGTTTTTAAGTTATTAGATGTTTTTATTTCATATTTTTAACCTGTATACTGTTATTCTCTTATATTTTTTAGTTTGTTGACTTCATTGCAGGCATGTACAACCAACCGCTCAGTTTCTTTGAGAGAGTTAAGGAGAGGTTGGGCAGTTTGGATGACTACCAGGCGTTTTTGAAGTGCATTAATATTTATAGCAATGGAATAATCAAAAGGAACGACTTACAAAATCTGGTATGTTATACAATCTCACTTGTGTTTATCTAGGTTTAGAAGTCACATGTCTGTAAGCTATCAATTTGGTTGATGACGTCAGATCATGCTAGTTATATGATTCCTAAAGTAAAACGTACTGTTTTTCAGGTATACACAATAGATTTACTTTGTATTTAATGAAGAAAATAGTTTTTAAAAGGTCAAATTCTAAGATGCACAGACATGGAGACAGAAAAATCTAGAAACATTTATACAAATTTCATTTAGATGTGGTGTCTGTGCCGTGTAGCTCTGTTTTGTTTGATACAGCAAAAACACTGACAGACCAGACCAGTGGTAGAAGTTTCCATACTTAATGGTGAAAATTTTATCTTTTATCTTTTTTTTTTTTTTTTTTTTTTTTCCAAGAAGAATATGTTGGGCGTTAAAATAAATTTTCCATCTTGTCATGCTTTTAGTTTTGTTGAATCTGCTTATTCGGTTTTAAATTTAACCAGACTTACATAGATACACTAGGAAATCTACATTTCTGCTTTATAGTGAAGCTTCCATCTTGTGACATTTTTGGTTTTGTCTACTACCATTAGTACAACTCATTATAATCTCAAACTTAATTTCAGGTAACAGATTTACTCGGAAAGTATCCCGATCTTATGATTGAATTCAGTGATTTCTTGGAGCATTGTGAGAATATTGGTAACTGTTCAGAACTACTGTAGTTAAGTTATTTTCCTATTCCATATCCTTAAGGATTTAGCTGACGGATTTCTTCTTGCAGATGGGTTTCTTGAGGGTGTGATGAGTAAAAGTAAGTTAAATGTTGTATATTTTTTTGTCTTCCTCCTTTAACTTACTGTTCCTTTTTTTTGTGGGTGTCTTGTGGGGGGGGGGGGGGGGGGGGGGGGTTGGTTCATAGATCTGGGGCTTGTTATATGTATATATTAATTTCTCGGAGTTGATCTTATCTAAAGGGAGGTTGATTATTCTGCATAATTTTATTTAAACTGAAAAATGATTTTTGAATAATGTATCCTATTATAAATATCTCCTGATATTGTTGTCCTTTTACTTTCAGAATCATTATCCAGTGATGGTCATTTATCCAGATCAGTGAAGGTGGAGGACAAAAATAAAGAGCAAAAGCGTGAGATGGACGGGGTTATAGAGAAGGAAAGATACAGGGAGAAATATATGGCAAAATCAATTCAAGAGCTTGACCTCTCTAATTGCCAACGTTGTACTCCCAGCTACCGTCTTTTGCCTGAAGACGTATGAAACTTATATGTATTTTTGTTCTTGAATACTGTTCTTCTTTTTCAGCCTGAATTACTTTCACCCATGTATCCATGTGCAACTCCTTGGTACTCAATTTTTGCAGTATCCAATTCCCCCGGCTAGTCAGAGATCTGAACTTGGTGCTCAAGTATTGAATGATCACTGGGTATCCGTGACTTCTGGAAGTGAGGATTACTCTTTCAAACACATGCGAAGAAATCAGTATGAGGAAAGCCTATTTAGATGTGAAGATGATAGGTACAATGTGTGCTAGCTTTAATCTCTGCTTTTGATTTTGTTGGTATCAGCTTATTAGTAGTATTTGCAAAAGGAAGTTTCAATATGTCCTTCATACTTACGCAGTTAATGATTCTAAATTATTTATTTATTTATTTTTTTGTTAGAACATTGTGCACTTCTTTTGCTGTCAAATAATCTTTGTTCTATTCAAAAATAGAACTTGATGTATCTAATTTCTAACTTCTATAGCAAGTGATAATGAAATTGTTGTTGGCTGGTCCAGATTTGAGCTGGACATGTTGTTAGAGTCTGTCAGTTCAGCTGCTAAGCGGGCAGAGGAACTGCTGAATAGCATCAATGATAATAAGATCAACATGGGGAATCCATTCCATATTGAGGAGCATTTCACTGGTCCGTATTTAAACTATATATAAAGTTATGCTTTTAAACTTCATTTCCCCCCTTAACTGGGTGTTATTTTGGTTTGGTTCTGACTATATGGCTTCTTCTACTCACCTTTTTTTCAGCCCTAAATGTAAGATGCATTGAACGTCTATATGGTGACCATGGTCTCGATGTTATTGACATATTACGTAAAAGTCCAGCCCATGCGTTGCCAGTCATATTGAGTCGCCTTAAGCAAAAGCAAGAGGAGTGGACCAGGTGCCGTTTAGATTTTAATAAGGTTTGGGCTGAAATTTATGCTAAAAACCACTACAAGTCGCTTGATCACCGAAGCTTTTATTTCAAGCAACAAGATTCAAAGAACTTGAGCACCAAATGTAAGTTGAGGTTTAATATTAGAATAAGGGAATTGCACCTTTATGCCCGTTCTTAATTATTATATTTTGTATAATACCTGCTTGAATTAGTTTAGACTGTTTAGTTTTACTTTAGTATCGGTTCTTTAATAATGGAATTTCACTTTATGCCTTTCAAGTTTTTGATGTGAGGATCATATTTAAGGAAATCATTTATCAGTAGTACCTGTCTAATCTTTCATGAGTCTGACTGGACACTCATATTGATGTAATTGCTCTTATTACGTCGATAATCTTCTATTGATGCTTTAATATAAGAGGCGTTGTTATGCAAGAGTGATAGATGTTCATTTAATTAGCAAATGCTAGACAGTTTGCGCCAAGGTTTAAAAATTCTTGTCGAAACTTGCAAAACGTTTCCGTTTCCACACTACCCGAAACAAAACTCACTTACAAAAACGCAACCACCGTTTCCACACAAAACGGGGGCGTTTCCACACGAAACAGGAGTGTTTCCACTCCAAAGTCTGTCGTTTCTATCGTTTTCACAAGAAACAAGTTGACAAAAACATGGCATTTTCAAAATTTAAAATCTAAATTTGGCTCTAGTTCTCTTTATATTTTAATATTTCAATTATTTTTTATCTTATTTGATGTATATTCAGATAGTATAATTTAGCAAGAATAATTCTTTTTAGGATTTCACCCATGTTTGGTTTCTTGGTCTTTTATTTATTTATTTATTTTTATACAAATGCTTTGTATTAATTTAGTTTAACTTAGTGATGAATAATATTAAAATTTAAGACATATATATGTTGGTTCAAATTAAGAAAAATTTATTAAATATGGGTTAAGCAATTGCTAGCCATCCCACTGTTGGTTGGACGTAATTGTAATTTGATATTTTCTCCCATTTGTGTGTCTATATTTAGAATTTTACTTTGTTATGTATTTAATAGTATTTTATATACTAAATTAATAATTTTGAATACTTACAATTATTATAATATATATTTTATTATATATTTTCATGCGTTTTCACAAAAATTAGCTTTTTCATGCCGTTTCTATACTTATTTCTCTCGAATCGTTTCCGTTTCTAGACTTATCAAAACGGTATCTCAAAAAGAATTTTAGTTCCTTGGTCTTGGTCTGCGCAGGTCTTCCTTTCTAGCGGAGTTCCTTTGTAAGATTGATTCAAGCAAAATTTATGGAAATATGAGACATAATTATGCAAGCTTATTGAGTATTTCTTTTCTTGTTACTGCAAGTTACTCCGCAGGCCTTCCTTTCTAGCGTAGTTGCTTTATAAGACTGATATCGTGAAAATTTCAAAATTTATACATGATAATGTTAAGTATCCTGGGTCAAAGTAATTATGTGTTATTCTGCAAATTAATAGAAGGGTTTTGGACCTTTTGGTGGTTCCCTTGTTACCACAAAGCTGTCTCTTCTGGTTAATCAAATGTAATGACTGACATGCACCATTGTAGATTCTTCGTATAAAAGTAAATGCCACTTGTGAATTTTTAAACATCTCTGTGCAGGAAACTCTCTCTCTATCTTTCTCTCTCGCACTCTCCCTCTTTGTCTGTGTGTATGTGTTTGTTGCATGTTAAAATTAGAAATCTGGAACTTGATCTCCCAGTTTTTCCTTGTACAGGGACTGCGTTCTTCACTTGTATTTGGTTGGGGAAGCAAATTGATTATGCTATTGTTCTTTTGTTTCCTAAATGCCACTTTTGTAATTTGTTTCTAAACTGGAAATACACTGCAAATCTTTTGTTTTAATAACTTTTCTGGCTTTTCCTTGTTGTAGAGTGAAAAAGGCTCATGTTATTTTGGGAGAGTTAATTTGTTATTTATTTGGAAATCTTAAAGTAGCTTATTAAGTATTGATCAAATCAGTATGTTCCTCTATTTTTACATTTATTCTTCAGTCCTAACTGCTCTTCAATTAAATGCACAGTGTTGGTGACTGAGATTAAAGAAATTAAAGAGAGCCAGCAGAAAGAGGATGATATTGTTCAGTCAATTGCTGCTGGGGATAAACTTCCCCTTGCCCCCCATCTGGAATTTGAATATCCTGATGTTGCGATTCATGAAGATTTGTTTAAACTTATTCAGTATTCATGTGAAGAGGTCTGCGCTACTAGAGAACAGTTAAACAAAGTTATGAAACTTTGGACTACCTTCTTAGAACCGATGCTGGGTGTTCCTTATCGACCTCATGGCACAGAGAGTACAGAAGACAGAAAAGCAGGGCATCTTGCTATGGATTGTGATGCATCAAGTATAGGAGAAGGTGATCGAAGTCCTGATGGTGATGCTATAATGAATTGTAGGCAACCAAACTCTACTAATAAAGAAGTTGAAAATAGATTACAATCGGATGAGAATGTTTGCCTAAGTAGCTTAGCAAACGGTGATAAAGAAAATGATTGTGCTGATGCTGATCATGTCCTTAGAGAAGATCCAGTTTCCAGTAATTTTCGGCTGGATAAGGAACAGACAAATGTAGATAATACTGATAAAGTCTCTGGATTTAGTGCACAATTTTCTGCTGATGAGCAAGTAGCCAACTGCAATGGATCTTTTACAACTAGGGCAGAAATTAGTCATAGCAGAACAAACTTAGAAATGTTGTCAGGTATGCATATAGTTTCTTTTTTCTGCTTTTTTGAAGATCTGAATGTAGGGTTGATTACAAAATGGATTTCCTTTCACAATTTTTAGGGTTTTATTGACTGTTCAGTTAATCTCTCTTCTTTTTTTTTTTTTTTTTTTTTTTTCCCTTATAACTTACTGGATTACAACCTTGTGGAAATACTTTTAAATTTCAAGGATGTGTCCATACTCCATCCAGACCTACTGATGCAATTGCCGGGGACAACCATCCACCCAAAGTTCAGTGTGATGCAGTACCTTTATTGGAGGTGTGAGTTTACAGATATGATTACTTTAAACTTTACCTACCTGAGGAAAAGTACATATAATCAGTCTTTACCTATCATTCAATTAATTTGTTCTATGTTTTGTCGCCCTTTCATCGAGGAGTTTTCATTGTAATTGATATTGATATATTTTTATGCTTCTCTTGGTGTTTCAGGGTTGTGATGTTGCAAAACCAATTGTGTTGGCCAATGGATTGTTCACCGAAAGCAGTAAAGATAACAAAGGCCATGAAGAATCAACAGTGTTATGCAAAGTTGAAAAGGAAGAGGGCGAGTTATCACCCAATGGTGATTCTGAGGATAACTTTGTTGGCTATGGAGATACAAATATTCAAGCAATCCCTGAATTAAAACACAGTGATGAAGGAAGGCAATATAAATCTGGGAATGGGGACGAGGAGTGCTGTCAGGATGCTGTAGGGGATAACGATGCTGATGATGAGGACAGTGGAAATGTTTTTGAAGCTGGTGAAGATGTCACGGTCAGTGAATCTGCTGGTGATGAGTGCTCTAGGGAAGAGCATGAAGAGGAGGAAGATATAGAACATGGAGATGTTGGTGGTAAGGCTGAGAGTGAAGGGGAGGCTGAAGAGGTGTGTGATGGACAATTTGTGGAAGGAGATGGAAAGTCGTTGCGATTTTCTGAACGGTTCCTTTTGTCTGCAAAGCCTCTTGTAAAGCATGTACCACTGGTTTCACATGACGCGGAAAAGAAAGATTCCAGGGTATTCTATGGAAATGATGATTTCTATGTGCTTTTTAGGCTTCATCAAGTAAGCCTACTGTTGTTAAATAGTAATCGTTGTTTGCTATGTTTATCTCTCCACCCTTTGTCTCCTTGTTTTTTTCCTCCTTCTTCCCTTTATGGTAGGCTTTCTGGAATTTCAGATTCTTTATGAAAGGATCCTATCAGCAAAGAGGAACTCTATTAGTGCTGAAATGAAATTGAAAACTGCAAAGGATACCAGTTCTTCAGATCTTTACGCAAGGTACATTTGGATCAAATTTTGTTCCCTTTGAGTTAGGAAGTGTCCAATATACTTCACTTTGAGATATATTGTTTTGATGTCTTCTGCAGATTTATTAGTGTACTATACAATTTACTTGATGGATCTGCTGACAATGCTAAGTTTGAGGATGAATGCCGAGCAATTGTTGGGAACCAGTCATACGTATTGTTTACTTTGGACAAATTAATATATAAATTGGTCAAACAGGTTTTGTGCATTTGCTGACTTTAAGTTTTCTTTCCACGTTACCCTCTAGATCTCTTATCTCATTGTCCAAACAATTTACTTGTCCTGCAGCTCCAAACTGTTGCAACTGAGGAGATAGATAATAAGCTTCTTCAATTATTTGAATATGAGAAGTCCAGGAAGCCTGGGAAATTAGTTGATTCAGTGTATTATGCAAATGCTCGCGTCATCCTTCATGAAAATATATATCGTTTAGAATGTGTAGGTCCTCTCAATCTCCGAACACACTACCAAGAAAATGAAAAGCACATACATAAACATTGATTATTTGTCTAGTAATACATGATTGATGTGCTTGGATTTATCCTTTTTTCTTTGGCAGTACTCTAGCCCCTCCCGACTGTCCATTCAGCTGATGGACAATATGAATGAAAAGCCCGAGGTGTTTGCAGTTTCTATTGATCCCAATTTTGCGTCTTACCTGTATAATGATTTTATGTCAGGCTTTTCTGGCAAGAAGGAGCCCCATGACATTATATTGCAGAGGTATATATGTTGTAGTTTATATTTACAGTTTTGTTTCTCCTTTCTCCAATCACTAGTACTTGTATTTTTCTGGGTTCTTAAATGCCATAAAGTGGAATCATGGAATTCATTCATCTGGTCATTAGTATGTTGTTTCATATTATCTAACATGTAGGCATTTCCAAATTCCAACCAGGATAAGCATTACGTAGCCCCATCCTTTATGAGGAAATCTGATGGGTTCAGACATAGACTATAGTTCTTGTTTATATCTAACATTGAGTCTGGACCAACTAAATGTGAATATTTACTTTGCTACTTGCAGCTTTGATAGCTTGGCTGTAGATGTTTATTAGCCATGTTATTTGTTTAAATACATTTGGAGTAAAAACATGTAACAAATTGTTCTCCAGTTAGCTCATGCATAAACTTTATTAATATATGCAGAAACAAGTACAAATATTCCGGCCTGGATGAACTGTCTGCAATAGGCGCAGCCATGGAAGGTGTTCAAATAGCTTAATGGTTTAGAGTGTAAGATAGCTTGCAACTCATCCAAGGTATCTTGCTGTTATCATACTTGTGCTTTTTCTCTTTTTGACATCGTTACTGCCTTCTTTCATTACTAAATAATTTTTTTCCCATTAATGACTCTTGCGGACCTGCGGTAGCTGCCCCTGTCTTTATTAGAAGCATGCTCATATTTGTTGGAGCTCTCATTTGGACTGAATTTCTTGATTATTATTTATTAATCACCAATAAGTGAGGTGAAAAGAACCCCCACCCACCCACACCAAAAAAAAAAGAAAAGCTTTTGGAATTGCATGAAAGTATCATTAGATGTTGTTTTTAATTTTGTATGAGTTAAGGAAATTTTGATCCCCAAATCATACCATGGCATCTTTTGTTAATTACTGTGCTTTCTTGAATTGATGATGACTGACATTAACAAATAATCATTAGCGGAAACAGAACACAAATTGTGGAATCCTGGTGTTTCTTCTATGCTGTTTTTTCTGATCCATTAGTACCATGAGCAGATCTCCTATGTTCTGGACACTGAGGATTTCTTCTTCCGGTCAAGAAGGAAAAGAACATCAGGGGATACATCGTCACAGTATCAGAAGGCCAGACGAGACCGGTTTCAGAGATTCTTATTGGCATCATTATAATCAAGTATTTCTGACTGGAAATCTCGTGGTAAATACAAGGTTACCGAGTTGATCTCTATCTAATTATCCTTTGGAGAAAGACTTCCATCCATACTTCTTCTATGCTCATAAATTTATAGATTATAAAAGCCTTGAAGCAAGGGACACAAATAATTTCTGGGTCATCTTTCATTACTCTCACGTGTTATATGAAAAGCCTATCATGGGAATAGAACAGATATGTAGTATGCTAAATTGCGAATGTAGCAATCCAGTCTGTACTTTGTAAATAGGCTGCTGAATGATACTCTGTTAAGAAATTTGTTTGTTTTTTGAATCTTGGTCTCCAATAGAAAGGAACAGACTTTCGTTCTCATTTTTTGTTTCAATGCTTAGTTGACAATGGTTCCTTTGTTGGATATCAGATTTTTTTAGTTTGATATGGTGAGAATAATGAATAGAAATAGAGCCTTGTACATGAAATAAACAAAAAAGCAGTAGCATCTTCTAGACTTCCAAGTATGCATCAATGACTTTATAGACAGGAAAAACTGTTGCTTTTGATTTGAAACAACTAGAATTAGCAATACCAAAATGACTCTAAAAATTTCGTATCACCTATGCTATTATTCTTGTGGTTGACATCTTTTGCTTTTCTTTTTGAGGTGGTTGACATCTTAACCAGTACTATAAAGTACAAATCGCTCTAAGTTGAGTTTGTGAATATAGTGCAAGCACCATATTCCACCCATTGTGTGTATTTGTTTTACTATTTATGAATATGACCATAAATGGAGAATAATAGTGTATACATTCTATTAAACTTGAAACATTGGTTGGTTAAACTTCTCAGTTCTCATTGAACTTCACGTGATTAACCAAATTAAAGCATTAATTAACTTTTTAGTTCCCAATTACGTATGGTTAGTGCATATTTAAAATGTATACAAAGACGAATAATGTATCTTTTGTATGACTCACTTATATTCCTTTTAACATTCAAAGAGTCCACTAAGAACATAAGTACTTAGTACTATAAAAATATGTTCAAAGCAGGCGGCCACAACAGTGGACTCCCTGAAACTTACCAACGTTAATGATTCCAATTTTTCATTCTGAGAAGATTCGTAGAGACAACCTTTTTCTATTACAAACCGCCGAAGGGTATCACTTTGTCACATCACGACCGCGTTTAGATTACATATATAAACAACTAAACATGTTTGTTTTCCTATTGCCTACAACAATCAATTTCTTTCTGACCATATCTTGTCTTCCTCTTCCTCTGTTTTGGGTTTGAACCAAAATCTAGTAATGTTCCTTTCAAGACCAATTTTCCTAGCTGTTTTCTCATTTTTTCTACTTTTCTTTCCTGGTAATGCAATTCGATCTTTGCCCAGAAAAATTACAGATGTGGGTGACGATAAACAAATCAAAGATGTATCCTTTATGCAATTTTTAGAGGCTCCTGATTATAAAAATGATCAGAGTTGCCCTGTAATAGGCAAAGACAGTTTACAATTGGTTTGTGATCCTTCACTTATTCACATTGCTATGACATTGGATTTGGAGTACTTAAGAGGCTCAATAGCAGCAGTGCACTCAGTTCTCACACACACTTCTTGTCCAGAAAACTTATTCTTTCATTTCATTGCATCAGATTCCAGCATGATGAATAAGGATGAGCTTGCTCATATTGTCAAGTCCACCTTTCCTTCTCTGAGTTTCAAAGTCTATGTTTTCAATCAGAAACTGGTTCAGAATCTGATATCGTCTTCGATTCGACACGCTCTTGAGAACCCATTGAATTATGCACGAAGTTACTTAGCTGATATGCTTGAGCCTTGTGTTGAACGTGTGATCTATTTAGATTCTGATACTATTATTGTTGATGAAATTCAGAAGCTATGGGGGATTTCACTAACTGGGTCAAAAGCAATTGGAGCTCCAGAGTATTGTCATGTCAATTTCAGAAGATACTTTTCCAATGAATTTTGGTCTGATCCCGAATTTTCCGAGGTTTTCGCAGGGAAAAATCCTTGTTATTTCAACACTGGAGTGATGGTGATGGACTTATTGAAGTGGAGAGAAGGTGATTACACAAGGAAGATTGAGAAATGGATGGAAATTCAGAAAGAGAGAAGGATTTATGAATTGGGTTCTCTTCCACCATTTCTATTGGTTTTTGGTGGTGAGGTTGAGGCTATTGAGCACAGATGGAATCAGCATGGGCTTGGTGGAGACAATTTGGTGAACAATTGTAGGACTTTGCATCCTGGTCCTGTCAGTTTGATGCATTGGAGTGGTAAAGGGAAGCCATGGACTAGACTTGATGCAAGTTTGCCTTGCCCAATAGACTATCTTTGGGCTTCTTATGATCTACACAAACCCCATCATCACCATTTATAGAAGCAGGAGAGCAGACATCAAGAACAAAGAACAAGGGCAGATCAATATAGCACAGTTTGCAATGGTTTTGATCCTTGATATATTTTTTTCAGATTATTTTAGGCAAAATTGTTTAAGGAGGATAGAGAGATAAATGAAATCCAGTATGATATTGTATTCATCCTCATTGTTGCTTTTTAAAATTGCAATGCATAACACAAATATGAAGTAAATTTTACATTCAGCTTTTGGATTTAATTTTTTGCATCGAGTTGCTTAATTACAGATAGAAAAGAGAAACATTCAATTATCATTTTTTTTTCTAATAATAAATTAATAAATTTGTTCATTTTTAGATTGGGAGAGATTAATCATTTACTCATTACATTCTACTATGATAACATGATAAATTGCCAACTCATTTAAAAATATAATCTTTGTAAAAAAAATAAAAATTGCCAGATTGTAACACAACCCATTTGAAAATTTCTGGTACTAAATATGCAATTTTGAGAAGCATTTCAAAGTTTTTGTTTAAGCTGGGTATCATAGTTAATGGTCTGAGGTTATTGTTGTATAGATTTTGGGTTTATTGAACTTATATTTTGTGATGTAAGTGTATTTAGCTTATAAAAAAAAAAAATCTTATCTAATACATCTTTTAGAAGAAGAAGCGATGGAAACCTTATCTAACATTACTTATGCCATTCTTTTTACTCTTTCAAATTCCATTCAGGCTCTCTAATTATGCATGTATAGTACAGTATGTACACCAACTCTTCTCAACGTCTGCTATTTTATAAACTTACGTAAAAAAACAATAAGCTACAAAAAATTAAAAATAGACTCACAAGGTATGGTTCAAGTAATAAGATTGAACTCAACCATTGAGAAGTCTCTGCAATGTCAAGAATTCGAGTCCGTAGGGAAACAATTATGGGGAGGGGTAGCTCGAACCTCGAATGAGATTAGGCTCATACCAAAAAATTGTAGGAGTACTTGTGAGAAATCAAAACAAAATTATAAGTATAAAAATTTTGATTTTGAGCAGAACTTGCCATCACTTCTATAAAAGTTGTTGAAGAACAGAAAAACAAAAAACAGGAACTAATGGCAAAAAGTCTATGATTTGGCTAAATGTGATCTCTTGACATCATATTAAAATCGAGCCGAGCCTATAAGTTAATGTGATAATCTTGATATCATATTAAGATCGAGTAGAGCCTGCATAAATTAATGTGATCAATATTAATAGTATAACTAATACCCTTATGGATTTTGTTTATTGAAATGCATTCTAAATACAGAGATCAAATTTTCAACTGAATCAGCCATTATTCTGAAGAGTACATCATATTAAGAAGAAAATGAAACATATGCTTGAAGAACATACTTCCAGCTAATGGAAAAAAGTTTGAAAACTGTAGAAGAAGTACAATTTTATAAAGACATGCTGCTAACTTTGCCTCAATATAACCAGCAATAGAGTATTAATATAATTCCATGGTATGATCCTACAATGTTAAACAAATGAGAATAGTGTCTGTGGAAGAAAACACAAGTAGCCATCAGTATAGAGAATATCTATATTTCAAGCCAAAAGTGGAAAGTACCAAAACCAATATACACTTTGGGTGGGAAATTTCTTGATATCTCTTGGCCTTATAGGAACAACAGATTTAAATCTACCACTCAATGAATGCAAGCAGCATCCCAGCTTAACTAAATAATTGAGTTTGTATATGGAATTGTGATCCTTTTGACAAGCTTCCCCCGAATGAGTCTCTCAATCTGAATGAATTCAGAAACAAAGCTTGATCTCCCAAGTTCCACATCCTTGCATACGACTTCTCCAAAATGTTTAACTTATAAACCTCAAAAGGGCCCTATCAGTATCAGGTGAAGCAATCAGCAAGAGCTGCTCAAAAGAAGCCACCATTGCCTCTGCATTTCACTTCAAATAGTTCCAAAACTGGGAGGGAATTACTAAGATTTACTATCCCTATTTTACCATGATTTTTCAAAATATATATCTTTCCTTCAAGCATAGCTCCGCCTTCATCAACAATCTTCCCATTGATGTAATAAAAACTCCAATGGTTATCATTGGATCTACATTACTGTATAACTTGTGCAGAGAGACCATCAGAGAGACCAACAAGTATATGTTCTTCCACAGGTGTAACTGAGGAAACCAGGATGAAACGAGATATATTGCTACAGATAGGCGAGGGAAAATGGAGCTCGTGTCTTTTAATTGGATTAAAGAGTCAAAGTGGACTTGGACTTGTACATTTTCTTCAATTCCAGTTTGTTCTCCAGGATCTTATACATGTAGTGACTCCAACACATGTTTTTCCAGAAAGATTAGGAAGTAATGTCGAGTACATTCTTCCTTCAAAGAGATTATAAAAGTAACATGTTTTCTTAGCATAACTTGATAAGATCGTGATCAGTGGGGGTTGGGATGCCAAGAAAATTCTCTTATGTGCTCTAGTGTTTGATTTCCATGATTTACAAACCTGGTGAAGTTATCAAAGCTCCATTAAATGTCAAAATTATTTAGAACAAAGTTGTCAACTTTATCTAAAAAGTTGATGTATATGACAATCTAACTTTTTGATGTAGCCATGAATACACTTTGTGTAAGGTGTAATGATGAGATAGCAACTCTTACTTTATGGTTGGATTATACATAAAGTAGGGGTTGTAATGGAGAAAATAGGAACTGTAATGCATAAAGCATTAGCTGTAATGCATATTACAGCTGAAAACGAAGTCCTGAAACAAAATGCTGTAGCCTATATATATATATTATATATATGTTTGAAAGTGAATGAAACATAAGAACGTTTTTCAGCATTTTCTCATCCTTCCTCTTTGAGTAAAAACTTACAAAGACACCACCAAGGAGAAAATACCCTACCACATTAGAATGCGTTGCTATCAAATTAAATAAATCTTCTCGTAGTTCTGACCATGGTCTCCAATTTCTATTTTCAGACATCTTCCTCTTTCTACTTTTGGTCATGGTCTTGAGGTCTGTCTGTGTAGGTATCCTCGCTGACTTCCATTTGTTATCCCTTGAATTCTCATAAAAGAACAAGCTAGACACAAATACTATTTTCATTCCTTTTTTTTTTTCCATTCCATGCTTGTGTATTTCAATTAAGAGTACAATTCAAACCCACTTGGTATTCTATCAAGGTAGATTATAGTCAAGCCAATAAAATTTAGTCAAATTAGCATTAGGTTTTATATTTGGTGAAAATACATGGTATTAAGGAAATTTAATTATAAACTGACTTGGGCCACTTTTTATAGGCGTGACCATAATTCATATACACATACATACAAGCATAAACCAAGAAGGAACAAAAGAAAAAACCACTGACCCTTTTTTCCCAAAGAAAATATCCAAGTAATGTTGTTAATGGGAAAAGAGGTCTAAACAGAAATTATATTGTTTTCAATCATATAACTCTGCAAAAGTTGAACACTTACCAAAACCTAATAAAAGTCGTTCCCGTATAATAATATAAGAATCAAGTTTTCTTTCTTCTTTTTTAATCGAAATTTCTGTTTGTATATCAAGAAAAAAAGGAGACAATGTCATTAGTTGTTTTTTTTTTTTAATGATTTGTAGTCTTCCCTCCCAATAGTTATTCTGTTGGGCTATTCAAGTGGGGCTCAATGTGTTTTTTTATTTTTTAAAAGTACACACACTCACTCTTTATTATTACATCTGAATCAATTACACCTTATTCCAAAAACTTCTCCTGTGTTATAATTACTTAATTAGCAAGTAAACACGAATAATTTTTCATTAACTCAAAAGGACTAAATTATTTTTATTATATTTTCTTTTATGTCTTCCACTTTTTTTATTATATTTATCCAATTATAGCATATATTTTATAATAATTGTAATACAATAATAAAAAATAAAAACTTTGATGAAAATTACTTTCATTAAAATGAAAATTGAAATAAGAACTTATATAATTTTTTAAAAATGAGAAAAAAAAATAGTATTGTCTATTAATAATTTAAATATTATAACAAGAAAATAAAAGTTATAAAGGATTTAAATATTCTCTATGCATGATAAAATTAAATCAAGACTAAAGAGTTTAATTTCATAGAAAAAGAAAAAAGAGACATAGAAAGGAGATCGAAATTATAAATAATTAAAAATCTTATTATAAATAAGGGATAATTTATTCTTTTTGAGTGAATTTGTTAAATTTATAATTAGTTTAAACTGATTGGAGATTATTTGTTGATTATGACTCCAATAAGAATGTTATAGTGTTTAATTCGATAGTTTATGCAGGTTATTGTCAAATATGTGATAGTTTATAAAGATAAAGTACAATTGACATTATTTTTATAATAAAATTAATGATACAAAATATTAAAACATTAGTGTGTATATCAAATAATTTTGTAGATTATGAAATAAATGTGAAGCCTATGAACAAGTGAGCTAGAAAGTAGGCATGCGGTCTTAACTGAAGAGGTGCTTAGATCATATAGTTTCACGTTTGAAGAAAGTAGGCATGCGGTCTTAATTGAGGAGGTGCTTAGATCATATAGTTTCACGTTTGAATGGAATTTTATAATCGATTGATGTGAAGATATTTTCTCTTGTTTATAAGTTGTTGTTTTTATCCAAAAAGAAAATTCATAATGTCTTTTCAATGAAAGATGGTAGTATACAAAAGAAAAGTCATACAAAAAATTGCTCAAGGTGCTGAATCACATGGGAATCTATGGAAAAGTATTTGGAAGCAAAAAAATTACAAGCAAGCTCAAGTGTATTCTGTAGAGAGCAGGTGTTTTGTGTAATCTACTAATCTTCGTCGACGAGTGAGATAAAATTATATGCTTTGTCCGAGTTGCGGGAAGAGAGTCAGATGCACTTATTTGTGTCATGCCCAAAAGCACAAGAAGTTTGGTTCTTTGGATATCATCTTCTTTCATCTTTACATTCTCTAAACTTTGAGGCTCAATCTTTTTTTATTTTTATGAGATGGGTGCATTAAATAAAAGTTGGTTTGAAGTTGCAATCCATGGGGTATAGTCCCCACAAAGTTAGAGTACAAGACAGTAGACAAAAAAAGAAGATACACACTACAATAAATCAGTTTAACGATGAAGACATTATGAATGAAAAATTTAACATCTCACAACGTGGAATGATGTTTCACATTCTTATTCAGGATATAAGAGATTATAGAGCTGGCAACAAAATTAACACAGGAACTGAAGGAAATTTTGAACTTGCTTTGTAATCAGCTGGCCAGAAGAAAGACACGAGGTATCAAGGGCTACTACCTTCATGGAAAAAGCAGTAGTAAACCTCAATTTTATGTCCAGCCAATGCAATTCGATCATTTCCCAGAAAAATTACAGATGTGGGTGACAATAAACAAACCAAAGATGCATCCTTTATGCAATTTTTACAGGCTCCCGAGTATACAAATGAGCAGAGTTGCCCTGTAATAGGCAAAGACAGTTTACAATTGGTTTGTGATCCTTCACTTGTTCACATTACTATGACATTGGATTTGGAGTACTTAAGAGGCTCAATAGCAGCAGTGCACTCAGTTCTACACACACTTCTCGTCCAGAAAACTTATTCTTTCATTTCATTGCATCAGATTCCAGCTTGATGAATAAGGATGAGCTTGCTCAGATTGTCAAGTCCACATTTCCTTCTGAGTTTCAAAGTCTATGTTTTCAATCAGAAACTGGTTCAGAATCTGATATCGTCTTCGATTCGACACGCTCTTGAGAACCCATTAAATTATGCACGAAGTTACTTGGCTGATATGCTTGAGCCTTGTGTTAAACGTGTGATCTATTTAGATTCTGATACCATTATTGTTGATGAAATTCAGAAGCTATGGGGGATTTCACTAACTGGGTCAAAAGCAATTGGAGCTCCAGAGTATTGTCATGTCAATTTCAGAAGATACTTTTCCAATGAATTTTGGTCTGATCCCGAATTTTCCGAGGTTTTCGCAGGGAAAAATCCTTGTTATTTCAACACTCGGGTGATGGTGATGGACTTGTTGAAGTGGAGAGAAGGTGATTACAAAGGAAGATTGAGAAATGGATGGAAATTCAGAACGAGAAAAGGGTTTATGAATTGGGTTCTCTTCCACCATTTCTATTGGTTTTTGGTGGTGAGGTTGAGGCTATTGAGCACAGATGGAATCTGCATGGGCTTGGTGGAGACAATTTGGTGAATAATTGTAGGACTCTGCATCCTGGTCCTGTCAGTTTGATTCATTGGAGTGTAAAGGAAAGCCATGGACTAGACTTGATGCAAGTTTGCCTTGTCCAATAGACTATCTGTGGGCTCCTTATGATCTACACAAACCCCATCATCACCATTTATAGAAGCAGCAGAGCAGACATCAAGAACAAAGAACAAGGCAGATCAATAAACCACAGTTAGCAATGGTTTTGATCCTTGATATATTTTTTTCAGGTTATTTTAGGCAAAACTCTTTAAGGTATATAGAGAGATACCTGAAAACCAGTATGATATTGTATTCACTATTCATCCTCATTGTTCATAGATTTTGATTTGTTAAGAAATTTGAAAAAAAATAAAACAATGTTATAAACTTAATTCTTCTTTTGGGGTACAATGTACTAGGGGGTTATTGATTTAGTTTCATAATTCATTCTTCTTTTTTCCTACAAAGATAGACTGGGAAACAAAAATCTTGGGGTGCAACGCGTAACACAAATACTTTCAGCTTTTTTGTTGTAACTTTCTTTTTAAACTTATGTTATTACAGATAAAGAAAAGAGAAACATTCAATTATCATTCTAGATATAGAGATCAAAATTTTAACTGAAACTGCCTTGATTTTGAAGAGTATATATGCATATTATGAAGAAAATGTAACATCTGCTTGAATAACGTACTTCCAGTTAATGGCAAAAAGTTTGATAACTGTAGAAGTACAATTTTTATAAAGACATGCTACTTACTAATTTGGAAAACACAAACATCCATCAGTATAGAGAATCCGTATTACAAGCCAAATGTGGAAAGTACCAAAACCAATAAACACCTTTGGGAAATCTCTTGAAATCTCTTTCTCTTGGCCTTATAGGATCAACAGATTTAGATTTACCATCCAATGAATGCAAGCAGCAACCTGAATGATTGAGTTCGTGTATGGAATTGTGATCCTTTTGAATTCGGAAGCCTCCCTGTGAATCTCCACATGTAGTTAGAAACAAAGCTTGATCTCCCAAGTTCCACATTCTTACACATGACTTTTCCAAAATGTTTAACTTATAAACCTCAAAAGTGCTATTGGCAGGTGATGAAGTCGTAATAAGCAAGAGCTGCTCATAAGAAACCACCAGTTTTGGATAATTGAGAAAATAGTCTATGCACTTTACTTCAAATAGTTCCAAAACAGAAAGGGAACTAGGATTTACTACCCCAATTTTACCATGATCTGTCAAAACGTATATCTTTCCTTTGAACATGGCTCCATCAACAATCTTCCAACTGTTGTAATAAGGTCTTTGATCAACATAACAGAAACTCCAATGGTTATCATTGGATCTACAAGACTGTATAACTTCTGCTGAGAGACCAATAAGTATATGTTCTTTCACATGTGTAATTGAGGAAACCAGGATGAAATGAGTTATGTTACAGATAGGCGACGGAAAATGGAGCTCATGTCCAGTAATAGGATTGAAGAGCAAAAGTGGATGTATACAGCTTTTTCTCCTTAGCTTGTTCTGCATGATCATATACCCACTAGTAACTCCAATACATTTTCTTTTGGAAAAATTAGGAAGTTGTGCCTGGTACATTGTACTCTCATAGATGTTATGTAAGTAACACGATTTCTTAGCATATCTGGACAAGATCATGATAAGTGGGGGTTGGGATGCCAAGAAATCTTTCATATATGCTTCGGTGTATGACTTCCATGATTTACAAACACGCCCTAACAGAAAATACTCTCGCACGTTAAAATCCTTTGTTATCAAATTAAGCAAATCATCTGGGAGTTCTGACCATAGTCTCAAATTTGTATGGTCAGACGTTTTCCTCTTTCTACTTTTCCTCTTTCTACTTCTGGTTTTGGTTATGGTTATAGTCATGTTTATGTTGGTGTTCTCGCTCCCTTGAAATTTCATAAAAGTACAAGTTAGACACAATGTGATACTAATGATTCCATACTTGTGTAATTCAATCAAGTACAATTTGTGGCAGAAAATACAATATTAATGTCTTCGGATGAATCAAAAATATCTCATACATATACATACACCAATACATGAGTCTGGTAAGGTTTCAAAAGTAAGATTTATGTTCCATGGCAATAAAAAAAGAGAATGGGTCCCTAGGTTTAATAAATCAGCATTGGCATTTGTCCTGGTGAAGGTTGAAGATTTAATTCAATGAGCTATTGCAAACCAATGACCCAACAAACCATGCACGTTAACTGAAACAGTCAAAAACCGTTGTACTGATCTTGATCTTAAAAATATGAAGGGAATATAAAGGTAAAAACAGAAATTCAAATCTATAATAACAATCTAAAATATTCTTCCAATTGGATTCTTATCAAACTAAACGCACCTCTTAGTAGCAAAACAGAGAAAAATCCACCAAAAATTACTAATCTTAGTTGGCAACAAGCAACTAGCAACTTCGCATGCATCCATAAGAAAAAGACAAAGGACAAAGTTAATAAAGCATGAACCAACAATTGCAAATAGCACAAGAAACAGATGAATCGCTTCCAAATACTTTAATCCCTAGAGTTTATTTTCTTAACAACCAAACAAAAACAAAATCCAAGTATGGCAAAGAGGGAAAATAAAAAAACCCAAATTTTAAACCAACCAAAAACAAATGCCATGAATCCTTAAAAAGAAAAAAAAAAAACTTTAGATTGAAGGTTTACCTGTTTCAAAAAGCTTTGCCTTGTCCATAAGTGAGAGCTTTCTTCAATGTTTGACTCAAAGATTGATTTTTAATAAACTTTTCTGGCCTTAAGTTGGTGAGAAAGAAGACGTGTGATTAGGAGGAAAGGCAACTCTCCTTTTTGTAATGAATTTTTTTCCTAAGGCAATACGGTTATTATGTTAGGCTATCCAAGTGGGATTTAGATTGTTTTAGAATTCCTAATAAAATTAGAACTCTTTTTTTTTTTTTTTTTTTTTTTTTTTTTTTTAAATATAGAAAAAAATTAAAATTAAGATTAAGACCATTCAAGTGGGCCTTGAAGGAGATTTGTTTTTGTGCGGGTGTAGTCAATTCCACCTTATATATTATTACATTTTGTATATTTTCTATAATGAAATTAGCAATAAGTTAAAATACAAGATAGCTTGCAACTCATCCATGGTATCTTGCTGTTATCATTGCTTTTCCTATTGCTGCCTTCTTTTCATACGCGCCGTGTTAGTGTGCGTATTTATTTTCCGTGCGATAAAGACATGCGCTGCAGTGAATGAGTTGAAGTGAGATGAGTAAATGATCGTACTAGTGAATTTGAAGATAAAGCCAGACATTGATGACCTTATAAGTACAATATTGATTATTTATTTTGGGTTTTATTGTGAGAGAAACCGAGTAACTAGCACGGCCCCTTAATAACACTTCATCACACACGGAATGCGTCAAAAAATAAACAGCCCTTTCTTACTCTACTATTTTGTTTTTTCCCATTAATGACTTCTTAAAAGCATGTTTTATTTGTTGGAGCTCTCATTACTGGATTGAATTTCTTGATTATTATTATTTATTAATCACCAATGAGTGAGCTGAAAAGAACCCCCCCCCCACACACACACACCCCACAAAAAACCAAAAAAAAAAAGCTTTTGGAGTTATATGAAAGTATCATTAGATGTTGTTTTTAGTCTTTTATGAGTTAAGAATATTTCAATTAGCTTTCTTGAATGGATGACGATGACAATAATAAATAATCATAAGCGCGCGGAACCCGAACACAAATATGGAATCCTGTGTTTCTTCTATGCTGTTTTTTTCTGATCCATTAGTACCATGAGCAGATCGTATTTCTATCAAATGACAATGTTTGAAAACTTGGCAAGTCTACAACTATAAATTAATCAACCATATTGGTGGTTATTCTTGCTGCTAGGTTCTAGGGTATATTAGATTAATTTGTCAACCCATTTACAAGAATTTATTTATTTTTTGCTACACTTATGCTCATGGTCTTTCCTCTGTGGACTCGGTTATTTCTCACATGTCTAGGTCAGGCAAGCACAATTACGTTCATCATAACAAATGTCATTGATATGTGGAAAATGTCTATTTTCATCTAAAACTGTAATGTTGCCAACAGTGCTAATTTTTGCGCACCGTCTGCATGCATAATAAGTGATCGTACTGCGTATGAGAATGGATCAATCTTGCTAGTGTAACATAATCAACCTTGGAGTAGCCAGAATCATTAGAATCGAACAAAAGGCATTCATATTGCTAGAAAGAGAAGTCATTGCACTATTCAAGCGTTATTAGTAATAATATTACATGATAAATTTTGAAAATGATCACACCATTAGCAGAGCCGCAGTTCCTTTATAACCATGATTATCCTAACTATATTACAGAGGTAAAGGAAACCTACAATGCAGTGTGCTGCTTCTAGTACATTGAGATGAAGCGTTAGAAGCAAGAACTAACTGCCATTTACATTTAACTGTCAGCACTAAAGAATATTCATGGCACAATACGAAAGGGGGGAGAAGGGAAAAAATGAAAAAGAGGAATAAAAGAATGTACACGCCTTCTAGTTTCTTCTCATTATAACAATCCGACAACACAGCTTAGCTGCAATCTGTTCTCCAATCCTCTAAGGTGATGACCCAATAACATACACCTGTCAGAAGAAAGAAAACCAAGGTATGAACACAGCTATCAACAAGGACTTACTTGCTACAGTAGATAATTCAGAGACTGCATGAAGGGAAAGAAAATGGTTCCAGTGGGCAAATCTGGCATGACTTATTCAGAAGTAGATAATAGTTTAGGAAGCCAATGCAAAGTACTAACCAGAAAAGTAATTTTGCTAGGTAATCCCGGGAAGTGGTTACTGTATCACAAAATTCATCACCACGATCTGGGTAATTATCTGTGATAGCTTCAATAAAATCAGAGCTGGCATCATCCTGAAAAAATCTCCGCAATATGTTTCGAACACTTTGATGAATTATGTCCTCTACTTCTGCTGATGATGGCAGAGACAGTTCAGTCACCTGCCAAGATAAATTAAGTATGCAAAGATGTTTTGGAGTTTGTACACAATAATAATTCTATGAAGGGGAAAAGAGGAAGATGAAAATCACATGTCAATAATGAAATTTAAAAGCATTGATCCAAAAAGTTTTGGGTCATTACCATATCAACATCCAAAGATCGTAGATACTCTAATAAGTTGTTCTTATTCTCTCTGCCAGACTCTATTTGCATGTTTTCCTTCGTTTGGACATTCAGTTCCTGAAAAAACAGCCACAGATCACCATGGTTAGAATACAATCTCAACTGTCTAAAATGATTAAATATACAATGAAGCACCCTCTTCATTGTCACCATGGGCAGGGATCTTAAGCTCATCAAGTCTAAATTTATTTAAACATACACCTGGCCACCTTTCCCACTGTCTTTTTTCCCCTTGTGGTTACAAGGTTCACATTTGAGCTACACTGGTGAGTGGTGACCCTCCCTTCCTTAAACCCTCTCCCTCCATGCCATTGCCTGACTTTGAGCCCAGAAACTAGGGCTCCTCCTTTTGCAGTTTGCAGGAAGGTTGGTGCCAGCAGGCCACAAGGCCATTGGCAAGCCACCTTAAACTTGTATACTGCATGTATGGATGCAAAAACTTGCATGCTGCATGTATGGATGCACGACAATCAGGTATTACACCAAAGCATACTCATTCCAAAAGGGAAAAAGGAAGGCCCTCTACCAGAGAAAGAAACTCCTCCTTTCCTTTTGCATAGATGTTGGTGCCCAGATAATATTTCTTTTTAGTTTTTTTTTTTTTTTTTTTTTAAAAAAAGAAACTTTCTGTAGTGTTGTTGCCCAGATATTATTCAAGAGGTAATATTCTAACCCAAAAGGAAAAGCAAAGGCCTCCACCAAAAGAAAAGAAAATAATGTCTTCCTTGCCTTTTGCAGGGAGGCTGTCACTAATTAACAGGCCCATGGGCAACGCATGTTAAAAAGGAAGACATGAGCATATGTGGATGCATATTTCCCAACTGATGTAAAAATCTAAAAATAAAATAAATATGTTTAGCAAAGCAAACATATACAAATAGAAATTAATGTTGATACTTGATAGCATATCAAATCAGGTATTAGACCTAGATCATTTAGTCAAAAAAGGAAAAGTAAGACTCAAAGCCAAAACAAAAAGTAAAACTAAACAAATGCAAGCACAAAAGTATCACCACATTCAGATGGAAATCTTTAGAAGCCAACAGAAAGATTTCCCACGATACTTTCTAAAATCAAATTTTATTGTGCTTAACTGCTAATTCATTTGACAACATCTCTTTAACGCTATAGAAGTAATTTGCCTTCGAAAACTCCATTATATCCATTCCTTTTACGTTCTAACTAAAGAAGTAAATACTAGTCATAAATATTAACAGTGTTAACTTCAGAAGTAATCTCAATAGGCACTATATTCAATCTTTTGAGCTCAATAACTAATAAACAGCACAAAACCAACTGTCAAGTTGGGGCAGAAAGACTTTCAAAGTCCCATGAGGGAAACCCACATGGATTAAAAAATATCTCATACATATACATACACCAATACATGAGTCTGGAAAGGTTTCCTACGGTTTTCTAATATTTCGAAGTATTTCAATGCTCAATCAAAAACTTTTATTAACAGAAGTTAGATAAATATAAAGCTCTAGGATTTTAGTAGGCAACTAGCAACTAGCAACTTTGCTTGCATCCATAAGAAAAAGAGAAAGGACAAAGTTAATAAATCACAATAAAGAACCAACAATTGCAAATAGCACAAGAAACAGAAGAATCGCTTCCAAATAATTTATCAAAGAAAGATCTACCTCACACAAACCCAGAGATTAAATAATCTACAATAATTTGATTGGTTACCATTTACATAACATAAATTTCATTTTTTAAAGAGGAAAAAAAGATACTCTAGTAACTTTTGGCCTTCAACGGCAGAAAGAGTATTACTGGCCTCCAACAAAGCAGCCTATACCACAACAGTTATGAAGGCCTTTCTTCTTTCTAATGTCACACTATAAGCATCGAGGAAAACATCAGAGCTCAATAGCTTGGGCCTTTTGTCCCAATCCTAAAGTTTATTAGCCACCCCATATTGAGGTTCAGGTAATCAGAGTCATCAGACTATTCTTATAATTTCAGGTGCAGAATCCATGTCTTTTTCACACTTCTACTGAAAAAATACCAATTCTGGGAAAAATGAATTACACTTACCTCCTTCACATTTGATAAGTCCGACTGCAACTGTTGAATGTACTTCAAAGCTTCAGGAGATAAATCCCCGAAAATCTGAGGGCTTCTCTCAAAATCATCATATTCCAAATCAAAACCCCCTTCAAAATTCCTGTGCTCGCTACCCTTATCTTCTGAAACCTCAACCTCAACCTCGATCTGCTCCAAACAATTTAACGTCTTTAAGCTATTAGGTGATATATGGAGGTTTCTCATCAATGAAATCCTATATTCCGCATTCCACAAGGTATACCTATGAACCCAACCCAAAGAAAGGAATCATTTATTTCCATGAACCACTTCAATTTCGATTTTTTTATGGAAAAAAATTGATGTGAAAATAAAGTTAACTAGTCTAATTGAAATAATCGTTACCCTGTGATGATCGAAGAAACCAGAAGGCGGTGGAGAGGACGCTTGGAAAATTCAACGGTAACGGAGAACTGATCGGATGGAAGCAATCCTAGCATTGTGGAAATAGTCTGTTTCATGGAGTCCTTGGCAGAATCGGAAACACCCTTGGAAATAACGGACGTGTCGAGAGGTTCAATTCGTTTGAGCATGTTGGCAATTACGGTGAACCCTTGGTCGAAGGTGGACTTTCGAGTGGAAATGAAGTCGTCGGATACGCCTCCACCTAAGCAGCTGATTGTGGAAGCTGAAGTTGCCAAACGACAACGCTTACCGGCGGTAGCTAACGGAGGAAAAAGAGGCCGAGGAGGCGGAGGTTTGGTAGAGTGGATAGGATTGCGTGACAGGTTGGTGACACGAGAGAGGATGATCGCTCGGGCTGTGGCCGCCATAAGAGAGGCAGAGAGCAGAGCAGAGAGAATCAGAGAACTCTCTCGCTCTCACGGCTTGGAGGAATCTTTCTCCTTAGCCTCGATCTTTAAGCCCCCCAATTTCAGTTTGTTCAAGATAGTGCCCTAAGTTTTTGACTTAATTACAGATTCACCATTATATTGGGCCCTTTTTTTTTCATCATTAAAATCTAATAACTAGTAATTATAAATTGAAAAGAGCAAACAAATAAATCAAGTAATTGCATTTATAAATAGAAAATTTTGACATCATTCTCATACCATTTTCAAAATTAAAATTTTTCAAAAATTAGCTAATCAGAAAACACTATCATAAATATTACAAACTTTTAATCTAATATTAATTTTTTGATTTTCCAAATTTCCTCAAAAGAAAAAAGGTTGAAAAGTCCTCTTAACAATTTCCTTAGAAATGCAGTTCACTTGCAGCTGTATGCAACCCTGGTTGATATATATATATATATTATCTTAACAAGACTCTAAAGATGCCAGTATTTTTTTTTTTTTATGTTATCTATTGTGAAATTTTAAATGCATAAAAATTTTACTTCGCACAATCTCTCTTATGTTACTTAGGAGTTTCAATGAAAGGAAATGAGAGAAAAGTAAAAAAAATATAATATCTATCATTTATCTTATTAGGTTGTTTAAACAAATAAAGAGAGACGAGCAAAAAATAAATGTGTTAAAAAAAATGAGAAGAGAGGATATTAATGAATATTTAATAGAAATGAAAGGAAACAGAAATAATGGTGTATCTTATACTAAGGCTTTCCTCTATCCCCAATCTCCAGTTCGACAACATGACTTCACATAACTAAGAAGAAATCTTTCAATTTAAAAGAATTAAGATATGGGCAAATTTGGTAGTGTTCCTATCTTTTCATTTTCTCTCTCTTTATTCTTCTCTATCCAAACGAGCCATTAAAGAGATATAAAAATGTTCAACACAATCAATAATTTTATTTATTTTGAAATACTTTAATATTGAAAAAAATATATATATATTTTTAGATAAAAAATTAGATTATCAGATATTTATGGTTCAATTCTTATTTTTCTTTGATTTGAAATTTCTTTTACTTATACATGAAAAGATATATTTAAGTTTTGAGTTACAAAATAGATAACTCATTTTTTACATTCCATTTCAGTCATATTCAAACTAAAAAAACTCAATTTAATAAGTTTTAAATTCTAATCATTAAAATATTATGTAAAAATAAATTAGACTTGAAATAATTTTTTTATTATCATAGCCAAAAAAATGTTATTATTACATCTCATAAAGTAAATTAAGGATCAAGAAAAAATTAGTGATATATAAATAATATTATATAATAAATTAAAACAGTTTTCTAATTAGTGATATATAAATAATATTATATAAAAAATATATATGAATGATTAATTAAAATATATGTAAATTTGTCTTTAACACATAAATATAAATAAAAATTAAAAAAATCGTGTACCATATTTTATGGTAGGCCCGTATCTCATTATTGTTCACAGCAGAAAGTCGGCAGTGGGACCAAATGACCAAACGACCAATTGGCGGTTTTGGCTTGGGTCGCCAAAATCTCGTGTCTTGTATGGCGGCTTAGCGCCAAAAATAACGTGATTTTTTACCTCAGTCCCCTAAAATTATAGAATTGGAGCTGTGGCCACCAAAATTCATATTTTTTAAGGTATTATGTCAATGGCATTGCCAGTTGCCCATTTAGGTTGTAGAATTTGGAAGCTGCAAGTTCTGAACCAGAAAAATGCCAGGCAACGCGGGTATTAGGCTTTTTTTTTTTTTGTTTGGGTGAAGTTAGGTAAGTTATTTTGCTTAAAATATATAAACATTTCAGGTCATCAATTCAAAATAGCAACTATATTTCGATACCCTGCCGTGCTAGCCCAAGGTTTTATGATAGTCATGCTTGAACTCCTGAATTTATGCTTCTGAAGCCAAACTTGTGCACACTATGAACAAACATATACTCTTTTGTAGATATGATATTGTAATTACAACCCTAGGCTCCGTAGCTGCCTAATATACTGGTTTATTTCCTTGTTTTGTGTTACATTAACTGGATCATTGGTTAGCATGGCATACATGATTATTTCAAATATGCAGAAAAGGAAAAACAGAAGACGAAAAAGCAACCCGAAAGGCTGTCCTGCCACAACATACCGAGGACAACCATGATGTTAGAAACCACAGCATAATCCTTCTTAAACAATTGTCATTCAGCATAACGCAAGTTCAACATAGCATTCAACTGTAAAGAATACTACTCACTTCTCTAGGTGAGCAATAAATGGGAGTTAGGAATCACAATTCAATATGAAAAGATAGAGTAAATAAAACTCCAGCTAATGCATTACAAATTCGTGAAAGCTGGATTATCTGCTATTCAGAAAGAGTCTCTCCTGCCCCCCTATTCCTTTGGAACAAGGAAGAGAAACTCTGCAAATATTTGAATGTATCTTTTGTGAAATAAAGCAAGGAAACAATGAAGCACTTCTCATCAAAGATTAGCAAACACAATTAGAAAGGAAAATATTCATTACTGCACAAGTTTCACTTCTTTAAGGATGTAGGCAATAAAACCAATGAGACAAAGGGACATAAAAGGCTTGTGTCAAGTTTATCATGACATGGTCAGCAAAGGTTATCCACTTGGTGAATCAAGAGAATACATTCAATCAAAAATATATACTCCAATCACTGAAGAAGTTAGAAATGTATTCAATTGGTAAAACGTCTGTACTTGATCATGTTAAGTTAGCATGATCTAGATGCTCGGGATTGATCTTTCGCTGTCCAGCTGCTTTGGTGAACCAAGACTTCCAAGCCTCCGTGTAATGAGCAAAGAGATCACTCAGAGCTGCCACACCATCAACAAAACCCAGGTTCTATAATTTAGTTTCCGCAACAGTCATATGCTGAAGTATAGAACAAGTGTTCATTACATGGAAAATGCATCCTTATTGTATAGCATACCACATTTTACATGATATATAAACCAAAATAAAGTTGAGTTTTAACGCACTAACTGGTTCTAAAATTTAAATGACTAAGAATACAGCAGGGTGACAGATCAGATAGACCAAGAGATTATGACTAATTAATGAGCACAGCAAGATAAACTACTGTTTTGAAAATAGTTGTACTAAAAATTTGCTTACCAAAACTGACATTTAAGCATAGTCAAGGCAAAAGAAAGGGCCATTGTGATTCTGGATGCATATGATAAAATTTCAAATTTAAAAATAAAAAAGCAGAATAATTGGATTAAAAATCTCGCAATCTACTAGAAATTCTGGACTGCTTCGAAGGCTCATATGACACTTGTCATCAAAATAATTTAAGGAACTTTGGGAGAAAAATAAACAAAAAGGATTTCTGAACACATACTATGATACTACACGAAGCCCTCTCATCTCTTATTTTCCTTAGCACAGGCAGAACAAGAAACTCAGAAGAAAGGATCACTAACAGTTGGCTTTATTAATTTGTGGACCCATATGAAAATCATCTTTTTGATTATAAAACCCATATGCAGGTCAAAGAAGTGGATCCTTTTGGTTGATAGAATATCATCTAAGAGGTACCTTTATTACAATACTGTGGGCGATATGTAGAGCTCAAACTCTCCATGTCAAGAATCTGTCTCACAGTTTTACCTTGTCTGTCTTCTCTTCTGTGCACAACAGGGGCAAAAGGACCAAATACTATACCCTTTGATCTTTTTCTAGGAAGCTCCTCCAACATTTTACCATTATCTTCATTTTTCAAATTGTCTCGTTCAGTATGCACTGGGATATATTCCTTCTGATTTGACTTCACAAAATCCCCCTTATTTCTCTTCAAATTGTAGTTTGTAAGTTCAGCCCCAAACACTCTCCTCTTTGATCCATTTAGTTCCAAAGTACCATCAGATCCAGTATCGGGTTTTCCTCTCCATCCCAACCACCTACATGCTGTTTTCCTTCCCTCCGGATGATTAGTCTGCAAATAATCAAGGGCCAACAATCCAATATAAAAATTACTAATAAGTAATTTAGGCTGCTCTCCCTAAGCTCAGAAGGTACTTTAGGGAATATATTTTACCTTCTCAATCAGGTTGATGGAGGCAAACACATTTGCAATATCATATAGACGTCTGACTTTTGCTGCATGTCAAAAGCTTAATGTTAGAGATATGATCATTCCTTCCCCACACTCTACTTAATCTAAGAGGAGTGGAACAATGCATTTGTAAGGTCAGTTACTTCTCAAAGCAGTTGAATTGTTGGCATCACCCGGCAAGGCCCTTGCAGCATCCTCAAGCAAGATAATGTCCACCTAGCGAAAGATATAATTGTAAAAAGTGAATGGAACAAATAACTGAGGAAGTTCAATAAAGTAATTAGTTATAGAAACTTCACTTACATCTGAACAAAGGAAAAGCTTGATAAAATTCTCTGTGAGAAGAGCTAGAGATTTGTCTCTTCTGCTGTCTATCAATAAACCCATTTTTTTGGGTACACATACATAAAAAAAAAAAAATCAATTTGTGAACTCTAAATTATGGACACCACAAACATTATCAGATACTCAAATGCTAATGACTTATTTTGCTAAGTTCAAATGGCAGAACAAGGTGGACAAAGATGTTACCTATTTTGGATGATGACAAGGAATTATCCTCACAATCAATTCCAAGGCTGGAAGATCCACCATTTTCATTTTCGTTTAAAACCTGGTTAGCAATTAAATTCTAAAATGAGAAGGTAAACCATAAACGTATTGATTGATATTGATTTCCCCATCTAATTGCTGAGAATATGTTAGAAAGCCTTATATTTCTTTGATATGTTATCTTATGTAGTACATGGAAACTCAAATTTTTGGTAGTTCTATGTGGTGTCCCAGCAACCATCTGGAGCATATAAGTGAAATAATAGAATTAGGTCAACATACTTGAGCAGTTATAATTAGGGAAAAATAAATAAAGAACCATACTTTAGCTGAACTGCAGTAAGCTGAAACTTTGAACTTTTCTCTCAAACCCTCTTCCTGTATCGAACTCAAGAACAGACATAACGTCAAGGTGCCAAATTCAAACCAAAACAAAATGTAAGAGACATAAATTTCATTAACCTTAAGCTCCTTTAAGGCTCGAGGGATTTCTTTGAAACCTTTCCAAGAGTATTGGTTCTTCGCTTTTCTAGCTATAATCTAAAGATATTATAGAACCAAGTCAAATTTGTATTTTGATTTAATAAAAGGGTAGCCCAAATATATATATATTTGAAAAGAAACAAACTGAAAGAAAACATTTTTCTGGTAAAATAAAGATTAAACAACATGAAAAGTGAACTTACCCCAACGCTCTCCAATATATTGACCACATCATACATGCGGCGACGCTCAACACCTATAATTGAAATGGGTATTCAATACGTGTCATCGATAATCTAATCTTCTATCCAATTGACAGAAAATTTTGATTTTTCTCTTTTCTTTCATTCCATTTTCTCAGCAGTCAAACAGTAATTGATGAAACTAACATGGAAAAAAAAAAAAAAAGGGCGTCAACCCGATCGAATACAGACCTAATCGGCTGGCAGCATCATCAAGTCCAATCGTCCCAACTCCTTCTCGATTATATAACTTCAAGAAACTGATTGACCCAAAAAAAAAGAAAATCCCAACTAATCAATATATTATAAAGACCAGAACCTGGAATAAAAAGATCTAACATTAGATTGAGATAGACAATAGGGTTTACTTGGAGCAGAGAACTCCAAGAGACTTCTCTTTACGGCTGTAAATCGGTGGTCTAGGCTCCGATTCTTGAGAAACAAACAAGGACATTTCTCAAACAGCTGCGAACACTGACGTGCTTCTGAAATCTCAGACTTCAAAGAGAAAATGGAGGGAGAAGAGAGAGAGGAACCGTTAAAAGGGGAGGGAGGGATAAACAGAGAAAGGGATTGTTTGGCGGCTTTTGAATTTCGAAAATGTGAGATAGGGATCTGAAATCTGAATCTGATCTCACTGAGCCAACGGAGTTCGGAGGAGGGAAGGGAATGTATTGGGTGGGTCGCGGGAATTCAAATTGAGAAAAAGGTGCGCGCTTTCTTTTAAATTACTAATACGTCCTCTTGGAGCTTCGTTACAAATATTTGGTGAGAGGGCATTGTTGGTAATTTGTGGAGATCCGTAGCTTGTGATTTCTTCCCTAACTAGGAGGTATATTGTTCCAAAAGGTAAGACGGTAGGGCCGGCCCAATGATTAAGAATGTTACAAAACTTTTCTTCTTGAGATGTTTCCAAATATAACTCTAGAAAATTTAATCAATAAATAAATAAAATTGATGAGCATTATTTTGGGAAGAAAATATTATATACTGTGTTTATTCTTATATATAACTTTTCAGGAATCAAGAAGACAATATTACAATGATTTTGATATTTATTTTGTTTACATACTTTTTATTTTAACACTAATTTGGTATATGATTTTTGCAAAATTAAGATTAGAAAGGAAATAAGAATGGAATGTCTAGAAATGAAGTGGTTATTTTATTCTATTGTTTGGTTGTATCACTAAAAAATAGCCATTCTATTTTACTTTATTTGTTTGATATATAATTTTTTGGACATTAAATAATATAAAAATTATGTTAAAATGATAAAAATATAACTAAATAGATAAAATAAAAAAAATGTAACAATTATGAAATTTATATATTTCTTATTTTTATTAAATTATTTTAAATTTTTATATTAGTATTTATTTATTTATTATTAATTAATTATTATTATTACTTATATTTTTATTATTTATTAATTTTTTTAGTTTAAAATTACTTAACTAATTTATTTATTTTACACTAACTAGTTATTTATAATTATATTATTTAATATGATATATATTTTTTTTCATTTGACTAAAATGAACTTATTTATTATTATTTATATATACAATTTTTATTTTATTTTATATTATTTAATGTGATATGAAGAATATTTATATCATTTAACTAAACTAAATATATTTATTATTTAGCTTATTTATTTATATTATTATTATTTTATTTATCTACAACTTTTGATTTAATTATTTGTTTTATATGAGAGACAGACATTTTTATCATTTGACTGAACTAAACTATGTACATAGAAGTAATAATATGAAATCTCTAGGTGGGTTTGAGAATTCTTAATTTTATAAAATAAAATAGTCAAAATAGAATCAATATTTTGAGGCTAAATGTGTAACAAATGAAAAAAATAATTATTTTATAGAATCATGCATTTAATGGAATGGTCAATTATGAGTGCCAAACTAGCCCTTAAGTAGTAATAAATTATTTACTCATATTATTGGTATACTTCACTCGAATTATTGGAAGTGTCTAATTAATTTTATTTTTTTTAATTATAATTATTAGTGTGTTGTCAAAAAATTATTAAAATTATTTTGATAAAGTAATAAGATAATTATATTGTGTTAATTAAAATTTAAGTCAACTGTACTTTATTTTATGAATTACCACTCATTTTGTCATATACTATTGAATTAGGCAAATAACTTATTGGTGTCATAAGTAATAAATAACTCTCAATTATCTAAGTTAATCATGAAATTTAACAAATGAAGGATACTAAACTACACTTATTATAAAAAATTTTATATCTTCTCATTTCTAAATCTTTTTTTCTTATTTTATTTTAGAATTAAACTCATTATATTGATGTCATTTTAACCCACATACAATAGTTGAATCCTTTATAATCTTTATTTTCTTATCACAATATTAAAATTATCAACATATTTGCTAATATTATTTTTCACATTTATAAAAATCATATAAGTTCTTGTTTTAATAATAAAATTTTCATCAAAGGTTTTTTTTCTTCTAATTATTGTAGTGCAATTATTAAAAAATAATGTTAAAATTGAATAAATATGGAGAGCTCGATGGCTAAAAAAATAAAATAAATAAAAGAAAAACTTACAACTGATAGTTGAGTATTTTTTGTGTTAATTTATTGGATTTAATTATTAATTTGGATGATTTAGAGTAATTTATTAATTATTATTCAAATAAGGATATCACACATCTAATTTAATAATGTATGACTGCTATTGTAAAATATAGTAATTCATAAGATAAATTACAATTAACTCTTATAACAGAAATAACAGTTTGTTTTTAAAAACAACACCAAGTAATATCATTTTAATAATTTATATAGAAATATTAGTTCAAAACATACACTCAAATTGAGGTAAGGTCTCAAATCATAGTCTCTATCTCTTGCTAAAACCAAACAGACTTTGAATATAAAAAAATTACCAATCTAATTACCTATAAAGGTATCACCGAGAGTTAACTTTAATGGTTGGTGTCTGTCTCTCACCATAATGCTCGAGTACATGCATTCCAAATGAAAAAAAAAAAAAAAAACCATGAAGGTCCTATTACTATATATCGAGAGTTAAGACCGCCACTCCCACTCTACGCGGGGTACCCTTTGCCCCGTGCATAGATTCTATCTTCCTATTTGATCATCAGATGCTCCCATTTAGTGCTGGACTTAAAAGACTCCACCTTGATAGCTCCCACTGAAGACAGAGTCGGTTTTGCTTCTTCATCTTCTTACTTCCCACCATAGATGATAGATCCCAATCCCATCTCAGACATTTACACATAAACTTCGAAGAATAAATAGTATGAATAATTAGATAAGTAAAAGCTATCACATTTTTAGTAGGGTTTCAGTCCTCCATCACTGATCCCATGGCTTTCTCCTCCTACATTGGAAGCAATAGGCGTGGAGGCTGGGCTCAATCTATCCTCCCATCTTCATCCCCCAAATCCAAGCTCCCCAGAAAGTCTCGGAAACGAGCTGCCATTAGAGATTTCTTCATTGCGAATTTCTTCACGATCGGTTTATTGTGCACCCTTTTCTTATTCCTTGTCGTTGTCCTCAAATATGGTGTCCCTAAACCCATTTCGTCCCACTTCAAATCCCGGGCTTCTCGCTTCTCTAGAACTCGGAAACCCATTTACCGTAAACCTGTATCGTACGGCAGTGGAAACCACACACTTTGGGGTGCTAATGTTGACATCACTACGAAGGACTTGTATGAGAAGATTGAGTTTTTGGATGTGGATGGTGGACTATGGACGCAAGGTTGGAAGGTGAGTTATAAAGGGAACGAGTGGGATTCTGAAAAATTGAAGATTTTCGTGGTGCCTCATTCCCATAATGATCCTGGTTGGAAGCTTACAGTGGACGAGTACTATGATCAGCAGACTAGGCATATACTTGATACCATTGTTGAGACGCTCTCCAAGGTGAAAAGCTTTTTTTTTTTTTTTTTCTTTGTCTGGAGATATTGATTACTTTATAATGGTTAAACTTCTTAATCTGCTACTCAGAACTGAATTGAGCGTTAATCTAATAATCCTGGAGATACATGTAACTTGAAAGATGCCAAAGAAGTTAAAAGTTACTTTGAACTCAGCTTTTGACACAATTTAATCTAATATTCCTTTTAGTATACTTCGTTAATGAATTTCACAAACTACTAATAACTATGTACATACAGGCAAAGGAGATTTGTTAAGATCTTTTTATGTGTTGTGGCAATTAGTTTCTTCTTATATAAATTTCAGGTATCAAGGTGAAGTCACACTTTGTTTACATTTTTCACTGGTTTGCTTCCAGACTCCAGAGTAGATTGAATTATTTTATTAACTGGATTAATAGGACTTGGGTATGTAGGATGGTCGCCGCAAGTTCATATGGGAAGAAATGTCTTACTTGGAGAGATGGTGGAGGGATGCTTCGGACATCATGAAGGAATCATTTCTCAATTTAGTGAACAATGGTCAGCTAGAAATTGTTGGAGGTGGCTGGGTGATGAATGATGAGGTAATATTGATTTTTCCATTTAAAGGAATTTATCTTTGATATGGTATAACACTAGGTTTTTCAAACAAATATAAAACAAAAGGACAATTACCATTATAATGAAACTTTCTCTATCACTGAATTCCATTCTATTAACTTTAGGCCTTGAAGTTTTTCTTATTGCTATGCATCAGTTCCCTACATTAAGCAAAATGTTGGGATTTTAGTATTTAGATGCACTATCTTACTTTCATGTGTATTTTCTATTGTGTGTTGCTTTCTTGGATTTTAAATTATTTGGTAGAAGTAAATTGACTAGTTACTCCAACATATATATTCCTTTTGGATGCAAGTACAGGCATAGGCTCTTCTAGAAAGTCATATTTTATACTGTATATTCTTGTACGGGGTATTAAGTCATTTGCTACCTGCAAAATTGACTCATAACTAGGCATATGCTTGCGGTTTCTGTTGAAGTAAGAATAACACAGATTTGAAAAAGGAGGTTCTTAAACATATAGTGTTTGCATTATTGTATGTCATAGAAGATCAAAACGCAAGCCTTGTTTCTGTTCAGTTTACTATGGTGTCAAGCCTTTTGCCAAGCCAATCTATGTGTAGTTTCTCATTGTTGTGTTGGATCATGTTATCATATTCATCTTCATATTGTTAGATGAGTTTCTGAACGCAACTAATTTCATCCTTTTAGCTTTTATTTTTTTCTTAAATGAGGGAGTAGTCCAAAAGAGCACAAAGGGATCGATCAGAGACATGCACTCTTCTGGAATAACTATAATCTTACTAGTTTAGGCACCTCATCAAAGATATCTTGTTAATGAAGTTGATCATGTGACTACATCCTTTTCTATAGAAATTTTACTTACCATTTTAATCTTTTTCCTCTATGCAGGCCAATTCACACTATTATTCCATAGTTGAGCAGGTAAACTGAAAGTTTCCTCTATCTTTGCTTTTATTTCCTTGGTTTTCTTTCACAACGTCTATTTTGTTCATGAATTTTATCTGCACTGGTAGCAGTCCACTTATATTAAGGATACCACTGTTAAGTTGTGCAGTTTGGGTTAAAATCAACCTAAGTGGTTGCTTCAAATCTCTTTCTTGCTAATAAGTCAAACATCAGTGAGAAAAGTTTCTCATAATAAGGGAAGGAGTAAAGGAGTAATATATTTGATTATGATTACTTATTTGAAAAGGAAAAAAAAAATGATAAATTCGTGTAGACACTGTTGCTGATGATTGGTCAAGCCTGTTGAGATTAATAGAGATTATTTGATGTAACTTTTGAGCTGATCATGATTTCTAAAATACATGTTTCGTTGTGATACTAGGATTCGGTGTTTCCTTTACCAGGGTTGGGGAAATTAGGGTATTGGCCGGATTAACTTCTATTTGTAGCCTGTGTAACCAATGAGCCTCCAATAGTAGTAATTTGGTTTTTATTTAATTGTTTTCCCTTAGTTTAATTTTTTTGGGTAGAGCTTATATGAAATGTGTATGATTTGATGAAATGATTGATGTGTAGAGGGGGTTGATAGATACTATTTTGGTTTTGGTTTTCTCGGTTTGGCTGTCTTCCCCTGTCTCTATATTTTGTTGTGTTCCAGTTTGAACTATGGTAGGTACCATTATCTTCTTTTTATTTATGATATGTAGTTGACTAGTTGTTATATTCTGCAGCTTGTGTAACGTTTAGCTGGGTTAGCTTTCAAATGGGATGTAGTGCATGATGCAACTAGGCATACAACATGGGATGCAGCACCATATACATGAAATGCATAACTTGGTCTAATATTGCAACTGAACTTAAACTTGTTGCAGATTTTGATGAAGCAAATTCTCTTTCTGGTATCATGCTTGTGTGCACTTATGTTGATGAACAACTAGTCTTAATCTTGGATGATTCATGAAACTGATTCCCACACCCCCCCCCCCCCCCCCATCTTATCTTAAATTGAAAATTCTATCTGCCTTTCTTCTTTTCTCCCTGTATCATCATATACATCATTTTGATGAACAACTTAACGTTGGACAATTCATGTATCAGATGACAGAGGGGAATATGTGGTTGAATGAAACCATTGGAGTTGTTCCTAAGAATTCTTGGGCAATAGATCCATTTGGTTACTCGCCTACCATGGCATATCTTCTCCGTCGTATGGGATTCGAGAACATGCTTATCCAAAGGACCCACTATGAACTGAAGAAGGAACTTGCGTTGAATAAGAATTTGGAATACATCTGGCGCCAAAGCTGGGATGCTGAGGAAAGTACTGATATTTTTGTCCATATGATGCCCTTCTATTCATATGATATACCACATACATGTGGTCCAGAGCCTGCTATTTGCTGTCAGTTTGACTTTGCTCGGGTACGTGGTTTCTTCTATGAACTCTGCCCATGGGGACAGCATCCTAAGGAGACCAACCAGGAAAATGTTCAAGAGAGGGCACTTAAGCTACTGGATCAATACAGGAAGAAATCTACTCTGTTCCGGACAAATACTCTTCTTGTTCCTCTTGGAGATGATTTTCGTTACATTAGCATTGATGAAGCAGAAACTCAGTTCCGAAATTACCAGTTGTTATTTGATTATATCAATTCGAATCCCAGTTTAAATGCAGAGGCCAAATTTGGTACTTTGGAAGACTACTTCCGAACTGTTCACGATGAAGCAGACAGAATAAATTATTCGCGACCTAATGAAATAGGCTCGGTCCAGGTTGGTGGTTTTCCTTCTCTTTCAGGCGATTTCTTTACCTATGCTGATAGGGAACAGGACTATTGGAGTGGCTATTATGTCTCAAGGCCCTTTTTCAAAGCTGTTGATCGGGTACTTGAGCAAACACTTCGTGCCACAGAGATGATGATAGCTTTACTGTTCGGGTATTGTCAGAGATCGCAATGTGAAAAGTTGTCTATGGGGTTTTCCTATAAGTTGACAGCTGCAAGAAGGAACTTGGCTCTTTTTCAGCATCATGATGGGGTTACTGGTACCGCAAAAGATCACGTGGTTCGAGATTATGGGAATCGCATGCATACATCTTTACAAGATTTGCAAATATTCATGTCCAAAGCAATTGAAGCTCTTCTTGGAATCCGCCATGAGAAATTAGATCAAAATCCTTCCCAGTTTGAGCCAGGACTGGTGAGATCTAAATATAACGTGCAACCAGTGCATAAAGCAATCAGTGCCCGTGAGGGAACTTACCAGACAGTGGTCTTTTTCAATCCTTTGGAGCAAACAAGAGAAGAAGTTGTTATGGTTATTGTTAACAGACCTGATGTTACTGTTGTAGACTCTAACTGGACTTGTATTTCGAGTCAAATTTCTCCTGAACTTCAGCATGATAAAAGCAAGACCTTTACTGGGAGGCATCGTGTACACTGGAAAGTTTCTGTTCCTGCCATGGGGTTACAAACATATTATATAGCTAATGGATTTGTTGGGTGTGAAAAGGCCAAGCCTGCAAAATTGAAGATTTTCTCAAAGTCTAGTTCTATACCTTGTCCTACTCCATATGCTTGTTCAAAAGCAGAAGGGGACGTGGCTGAAATTTGGAATCGGCATCACACACTAACTTTTGATCTAAGTTATGGTTTGTTACAGAAGATAAGCTTTAAAAATGGTTCCCAGAATATTGTGGGTGAAGAAATAGGTATGTACACCAGTTTGGGAAGTGGAGCTTACTTATTTAAACCCAGTGGTGATTCCCAGCCTATTACTGAAGCAGGTGGGCAGATTGTAATCTCAGAGGGTCCTTTGATGCAGGAAGTATACTCTTATCCAAGGACAGCATGGGAGAAATCCCCTATCTCCCATAGCACTCGTATATATAATGGAGAGAACACTATACAGGAGTTTGTCATTGAGAAGGAATACCATGTTGAGCTTCTTGACAAGGATTTTGATGATAGAGAATTGATAGTTAGATATAAAACAGATGTCGACAACAAAAGAGTCTTTTATTCTGATTTAAATGGTTTTCAAATGAGCCGGAGAGAGACTTATGATAAGATTCCTCTGCAAGGCAATTACTACCCTATGCCCTCTCTTGCATTCATGCAGGGAACTAATGGGTTGCGGTTTTCTGTCCATTCCCGGCAATCATTGGGTGTAGCAAGCCTTAAAGATGGATGGCTGGAGATTATGCTAGACCGTCGTTTAGTAAGAGATGATGGGCGTGGTCTTGGGCAAGGTGTGATGGATAACCGTGCAATGGATGTGGTCTTCCACATCCTTGTGGAGTCTAAAATTTCATCCTCTTCAAACATGGTTGATAACTCTCTTCCTTATAGTCCATCTCTACTTTCTCACCTTGTTAGTGCTCACTTAAACTACCCATTACATGCTTTTCTTGCCAAGAAAGCAGAGGATTTATCTCTGCAGCCACCCCCGAGATCATTTTCTCCTTTATCTGCTTCCTTGCCGTGTGACTTGCATATAGTGAACTTTAAAGTTCCCCGACCTTTAAAATATTTGCAGCAACCCCTTGAAGATTCTAGATTTGTTCTAGTTTTACATAGACGACATTGGGACTCTTCATACTGTAGGAAAGGAAGATCACAATGCTCTAGTGTTGTTGACGAGCCTGTGAATCTGTTCAAACTATTCAAGGGTCTTGCTGTATTGAATGCAAGAGCAACTTCCTTAAACCTTTTGCATGAAGACACAGAGATGCTGGGCTACAGTGAGCAGGTTGGAGATGCTGCACAAGAAGGGCATGTGGTTATATCTCCCATGGAAATACAAGCTTACAAGTTGGTATTCAAACCAAACCAATAAATTCTGCAGATTGATAACTTTCCTGTAATATTACTGGTGCTGTTTGGAGCTGGGTTTATGGCCAAGAGGAGTATCTTTCATACAATGCTAGAAAAAGATCATCTTCGAACTTTTCAATGACTGTTTTCCAAGTTTAAGCTGGTGCAGGGCAGAAAATTTGGACAGAAATTCTTGCTGTAAGCTGGCAAAATGACTTGGTTGTGGACGGATGCTGTTTTTTTTTTTCCTTCATATAAAGCTCTGATAAAGTAGAGTTGGATATAATCTGATAAAGTATAGTTGGATATACTTCTTATTGTTATTTGTTCCTTGGAATACTGTAGTATCTGTTATAGGTTATCCAGAATCTCAGCAAGTACCTAATCATTTTGAATTCTTAAACTAACATATTCTCACCAATACTGTGAATCTGTGATGAAAAAGGTAAGAGATAATCTGTATTCTTTACCGTACCCAAACTGGTATCTATACCAAGAAGCAGATTATGCTTATGGTATCTGATAATTTTGTAAGTAGCGCGGCCGCTCTTTTAATTTAGATAAACAGTTGAGGAGTCACGGAAAGGGAAGATAGTTCTAACTGTATCTATTGTCCTTGAGTCAATCCTAAATGATTGGAACTCAATATGGATGGAGCTTCGAGGGGAAACCTCGGGATGGCTAGTGCAGTAGGTGTAATTTGGAATAGTCAGGGACATTGGGAGTATGGTTTTGGCAAAAAGATAGGATGGTGTTGTTCCGTTAGAACCGAACTTTGAGCTCTGAGATTAGGACTACTAGCAGTTTGGGACAGAGGTTTTAGAAGAGTGATGGTTGAGGTGAACTCCTAGGTGATTATTCAACTAGTTTGTAAGGAAGACTGTTCTCTCAATGCTCACGAACCGTTAATTAAAGACATTCGAAGAATTATCACAAGGGATTGGGATATTCACTCGAGGCACATCTTTCGTGACGGAAATAGAGTTGCGGGCCATTTAACAAACCTTGGTCTAGGCCATTCAGACAGCGAATTCAGTTGGGAGCAAGTGCCACCCTCTCTTCGGCTTATTGTTGGTGCAGATAACATAGGAGTTGCATAGCAATATAAAATTGTTATTTTCAGCTAGTTTTTTCTCTGTTTGTTTGTTTTCTTTTCCCCTTCAATAAAATAAAAAAATAAAAAATGATTGGGATTATTGCTTGTTACGTCCAATTTCATAAAATGGAAATGTTAATTATAAGCTGGGTTGATTGCTTCAGACAGTAGTCAACCCTGGAAATAGACCCACCTTTTCACAGAATTTTCAAATAATGAAACGGTACGCCCCCCTATTGTTCTTTCAACAATGATATTACTAGTATCATGTATGTAGTAAAAAGCTCAACATAGAATGACGAATGTGTAGTACCAACAAGTGTTAATGGGTCTCTCAATACACCAAGTATATGTGTTCAAATTTGTTTAATGTGATTTGGCTAGAAAAAGTAGAAAACATAAAAACATGAACACCATAGGGAAAAGAATAAGCTAATATGAGAACGGCTCGTCGAAACTTCATCCCTTCAGTTGTTATAAGATGGTTTCCTCATGTACGCCAACATTGAGAGTCTTGTTTTGGAGAACTATGCAGTTGATCACCACAACCTCATCTTCTACAGTCACACCTTCTCCTGGCAAATAAATAATAATAGTGACAATAAGCCCAATGGCTAGAGTTGAGGGTGAACAACATGGATCAGAAATTTTTGAATTTGGGCCACCGATAATACTGAAATCCGGCAGAAAATTGAGAAGGCAAAGATGCATACCAAGGATGGTTATTCCATGCTTTTCATTGTAGTCTCCATCACCCTGAACCAGTCAACTGATTATTAATCAAAACTCAAAACAGTCACTAGGAACATTTTAAACCCAGTTTGGATTCAGAAAATGTTGATATCATATTGAAATCCATTTGAATCACAAATTTCTTCGCAAGTATTAATGGCCCATAAAAATGGATAATCAAGACCAAGTGCCTAATGAAGAAAATTAGAGGACTAGTAAATTAGTAATATAACTAGTCTTTTCCAATCAGGCTTGAAAAGTTTTACTTAGTATAGAGTTGAGTTGACGTGTAGTGTTCCCATTATTCAGTACTTTCTTTAAACATTTACCGTATCTAATAAACTTAAATGTGTTTATTCATTAATATAATTTAATAAACTTGCCTGGACACGTGACCATTTTCCTATTGATGACTTCCATCCAACAATAGAATTCATAACAACTGCATTTTCCTGTCAGGAGAAAACCACATTTTGTTTATAGAATTATAGGTAAAGGAAATGACACATCATAATGATGTTAGTGTAATTGCTCTAACACATCCAGTTCCATACCTTAATTTCAACATCATCCAAGACAATACAATTAATTAGCCTCACACCTGCACCTACACGAACATTTGCTGAAATAGAGACATCCGGACCAATCTGGCCAAGAAAGCAAATGGAAGTCAAGGAAGTTCAACGGCTCCATACCTCATGTCAGCTTCTAAAATGATATATGTATCAGCTTACGAGCAAAATTCTATGGTTCAGGAAGATAAGATAACAAGCAATATCTATTATCTTCATATATTTGTTTTATTTTTACATATGTCCAAAGATATGTTTTCAAGATAACCCTCCTCTGGATACAGCCTGGAAAGACTTAACTTCTAAAACATTACTTTTGAAGGCTTTCAGAACAAAAAATGAATATCCCCTCTTGAGAATATTATAATGAACCTAAGTTGCATATATGCGCTTGGGGATTGGCGAGTTGTTGTGTCTTAAACACCAAGGTCACAACAACCATCTTGCAGTTGCTTCACAATTTAAAGACATTTAAGAATGCATTTTTTATATTATCTACTACTATGCCTTTAACACAATTATAACATGTATATCCAGGTTAGCAAAGAAAAGACATGCTGATCCAATGTAATAGTTTTATTTTAGATAAGGAGGGAGAAGCCTACAAGTATCAAACTTACAGACAGCATAGACCAGTTGTGCATATTCTTGCACCCCTATTATGTATGCTCCTTGTTTGGCATGTCACATGCTTATGTTCATTTTTTTCATGAAAGGAACCAAGAGTATAATGATAAACTGAAATGCATTTGAATTTCCATAATATCTAATATGAGTGTAATGGTACAAGAAGCTTGCAAGGAAATAAGAGTTTAACTTGGGCATGGTTTTGTTTAGTAAACAAAACTAAGCTCAAGCTTGATCTTAGGCTTGTTCGCCATGGCTTACCTTAGCTAGGTTCAGCTTGTGAGCTCATGAGCTTTAATATATTAATACACAAAAATAGATATATATATTTGCTAATATGATGGGAGTGGGGGACGGCTCTTTGGGCCGGGTTGAAGTGTTGGAGGGGGTGAACCCTTCTGCAAATCATTCGCGAATATTTGAAGCTTGGAGGCCTTGCCGAGTCTTATCCAACCACCGAGTGCTAGCTGAGTAACTTCTCGATGGCTATATTTTCTTTTCTTTTGTTTGTATAAAAGCGTGTTTCCATGTGTTTGTGTGTGCATGTAACCATGTATACATATGAGTATTGATTTAAATGTGTAAATCTTCATTTAGGATTTAGATTTCAAAACTGAGCAAGTCTTTATCTTGAAAAGAATTTAGGCTGGCCCATACTCGTTTATGGGTTTGGTTTAAACAAGACAAGAAAGGTTAAGTTTCACAACTTATATGAGCTGACCTTGAGCCTGATACATGGGAATTGGGATAACTAGCTGAGCCTTGTAAGCTTCACTCAGAAGGATAATATTGTCACCTTAAAAGCATGATACTGAAAAAATAGGTATTTTGATAGTAAAGACCTGTATCAACAAATTATTGCTATTCTTTACTGCAAAAAATGTAAGTATAGCATATAAAGATAAAATGTGAAACAAATATTTTTATCTTATATAACTACAAATAAAACTACCTTTGCTGTTGGATGTACTTTTGCAGATGGATGGACATAAACATCACCAACAACTGTAGTGCTCCTAGTCCCATCTCCACTGGCCAGAATATGGGGTGAGGTGAACCGGAATTGGTGAAGATACAAACCAGAGCATTTCAAAGACATTCTGTTAAGACAAACACATATTAAATTGGGAAAATGATGGTCCATCCAATCCCTATGGATAAGATTGCAATGCAAGGTAAGGCTACTCTACCCTGGAGTTTTGATCTGCTCCCAGAAATCCATGGTCTCATAAGTGTACAATTGCTTCTTTCCAGCCAGGGGTGACAGAATATCTTGGTCCAGTCTTACAAAATCTGTAGGATGGGTCCTGCCAAGAAAAAACGTATACTTATAGCTGGATGAACACTGGTAGGCTCAGCAGCTTTCAGAAGCAAAATATGTGTAACGAATCATTGCATATTCAGACTATACAACACACATCACCCAAATATTTGGCAAGAATATAATGGAGCTCGACATTAAGATTGGTTATTTTCTACATTGACATACGATATTATTTGAACTAACGGGGAAAATCAAGTAATCATGTGCAAAAGTTCTTTTACATTAGACAAAAAAATCAGAACCTCTACTGTGCTAGGATGTTTTTAAAGTGATAATTTTATTGTCAAAAAATTGTAAGTACTGGTAACAGGTCAACCTTGTTGCAGATTGGAGTGCTTCAAAGCTGGAGACACGGCGTAAATTAGCTGCAATAAAAAGATTCAATCAGATCAGATAAGCAAATCTCGTGATATAAGACACTAGATTACAGATATTAATGCAGAAACTTCAAACATGAAGCACCTAACAGAAATTGTCAAGGGTTATGCAGAATTGAAAAGTTGGTTTTCCAATTGATGTAAACTCCCCACAAAATACTTTCATCATATTAACTAAGAGTATCGAAAATTTTATACCCATTTGAAGACAACGTAATTAATTCTAATAGCTTAAAAGTTCAACACTTTCTTATATTAACTTCAAATGCCAGCTTGAAAAATGTGCCAGGTTAGCTGGTAAAGTTTCATCAGAAGGACCAAGGTTCAATTTCTGCCTTAACTAGGATTAGATTCTAGAAAGGATTTACAGAAGAGAAAGGTCTACTTTATTTTGTGTGGTTCACAAGTCCTTTGGACTTACAAAGAGAGAAAGAAGGGAGAAATAAGAAGAATAATTCAATTTCAACAGATATTATGCTTGACCATCTGAATAGATGCCCATTTGATGCTAGACTTAACATGTTAAAGGTAATGGTGAAAATTCATATTCAGATAAACACAACAAGAATACAACTGATTTCATACCATTATATTCTAATTATTGGCTTGTGAAGGCAAAAAATGACTAAAGGTGGATTTGAAACTAAAATGAATTATGGTTTATATAGACTGTTGAGACTCTGTAGTCTGTTCAGTTTTGGAGGTAGAGTAAAACAAGAAAACACATTAATTATTTCTCTGCCAGCTTTGTGGTCACATGAGATGATGAAAATCTGTTGCAGCCAGCAGTAAAATCAATGCACGTCGACAATAATTAAGGCATGCAAGGCACATATACTGACCTCTGTCTTGTCGATGAGTGGATACATCTTCGATGGCAGTAAAAATACCAGGGGTGAACACATAGACACCACAATTTATCAAATCACTCACCTGCATTTTATAAAAAATTATAAACCCTAAACAAGTGCAGCCAGAAGGGAGTAATTCAAAAAACAAATAGGGTGGAATAGATAAAGGGAAACATAAACAGGATTATGTACTGACAAAAGTCTCAGGTTTCTCTGTGTAATGCAATAATTCTTTGGTACTTGGATCAGCAACCAACTCACCAAACTGGCTGGCAGATTCAGCAGAAACCTGTATATGCATCCACCCCAGGAAACAAAGAAAAAAGAAAATTAAAATAAATAAGAAAAGAAAAAATATGATGAAGAACAAAATGTATTGTGCTGAATAACAAGGTTTTTTGTCTATAATTGTCTGCTTGTTCCAGTGCAATTGGCAATTTCTTATTATTTGTGGACAGTGGTAAAGCCAGAACTAAAAACCTGGAGCGAGGCAGGGGGTAATTGAAAACAATCAAAGTTATTAAAACAGCCTCTACATTAAGAGTAAAGTTTTCAAATGTATGTAAGTTTCTGCGATCACCAACCTTGATTACTAACATTGTACCCAGCCCGCCATATATTTTATGAGCTTCTGCAGAAGGAAATAAGAAGTTCAGCAGAGACCATACACATGTATCTATCTCTACATATATAACTAATTTCTAACCCAGCGAGATACTCACCAAGCATGTCTGGTAGCGGAAAACTGCAGCAAACATCACAATTTAGCAGAAAGATGTGTGACTGCCAAGTAACAAAGCAATGAATGAAGGAATGATAACTTCCGATAAAGTTTCCTATAACAAGTTGCATTAAAAGAAAAACATAGAATTGGGTTTTCAACCGGACTGTCTTCCATGATCACATCTCTGAAGTAGTAAAGGCTACCAGCTGAACCATGTGGTCTATCCTCCTTCAAATATCTAGATTGATTATATTACAACAGACACTGAAGTAAGACAGCAGTTTGAAATAGGTGTAAGCAGACTAGAACATACATAATAATGCACTAGTCACCTTACAGGTACATTCAGCTCCATCGAAATTGAAGATACGTATAATGCAAATTCCCGCTCCTCATGGAATCCAATAAGAAATATCTCAGCCAAATTGGCTATCTACGAAAGAGAAGCAAAATTCAACAGCTTAATTAGTTTACAAAACTTGCAATCTTAATAGGTCAATCCTCTTTATCAGTTTGAACTTCGACAATTGAAATTCCATTTAAATTATATTTTTATTTCATGGGTCCTCTTCTGTTCAAAGTTCAAACCCAAGTTTAAAGAATGAACTTATAATTTCACATTCAAATTGCAAGTTTACTAGTTTCCTTCAATCATTAGGGGAACCTCCACAAATTGAGGGTATTTGATGAGAAAAAAAGAAGCTACCCTTTTACATGCAGAAATGTGGTGATGAACCATCGGCTGCCCAGCCAAAGGGAAAAGGGGTTTCGGAGTATTGAATGAAAGAGGCCGAAATCTAGTCCCTGAATAAATATTTGGAAAACCCAAAATCATAATTGCACTAAAAATTACTCAAAAACAAAAATTCATCAAAAGCATACCTTTTGTGGGTCCACCCACCATAATAACAGCAACAACCTTCTCCTCCGAGCTCTCCATCTCCAAGAGCGTAAATCCTCAGTTCAAAAGCCTACTTCCAACACAAGAGTTCGATTGAATTACTAAAGTAATGAAAATAATTACAGAATTTCAAGAAGAAGAAAAATATTGGTGATGCGGAAAACAACACCGATTCGGTGAAAACTATGTTTGAATTCCTGGATCTTTTTATATTTGATGATGAATCTGAACTCAGGGTGTTTTAACTTTTAAGAGAGTGAAAGCTCTTAGAAGGAGGGAGCTTTTGTCGGGTTTGATTCCTAAGTTTTCTAGGTTTCAAAAAAATAAAAAATAAATTGGTATATTTATTTTAATAAAGTTAATAACTTGAAAATATATATATACTCAATATTAGATTTTTATTTATATATATATATTTTTTGGTGAAAAAACTAATTGTCAAGTACACAATTAGTCCCTGTGATCTCAGTCTAAAGTCAGACAAATACCCATGACCTTATATGAGATTTTACTCATGCCATCAACACAAATTCAAAACAAAATGCCCTTATAGTTTTAATTCTTACAATTTCCTAACTAGAAATGAAGGAAAATTATGATATAAAACAGAAAAAGGAAGACTATTCAATTATATTATTTTACTGAAATTTTGTGTAATATTTTATAAGACGACATTATCTTTATTATTCATTTGTATTTAATTCTTTATATTTATAATAAATAATATAATTATGATAGTTATAATGAATTATTTATTATTGTATTAGTTTATAAATATTTTATCATCTCCTGAATTAATTAATTATATATAAATTTTTTAAACTTATAAACTCATCTATTACGTCCTTATTATCTCTCATAACTTATGAGACGCATAAAAAATTTCTTATTACTTCTTGTTAATATTTCTACTAATAGTAGTCCCTTACTTTATTTGTCTGTTTTTATATATATATATATATATATATATATATATATATATATATCTTTCCAAATAAATAAATAAATAATCATAATTTACTCTCATTTTATATATGTTGCAGATTTTAAATTATGAATTAGATAAATAGTTTTCTGTGATAGTTTTTAATTTTATTTATTAATGACAGTTAATATATTAATAAAATATTATTTTCTTAATTCTTATCTACATAGAACTTAGTATAAAAGTGAATGATTTGTTGATTTGCAAATATATAGGTTATAAATGTGCATTAAAATACAAATTAATGTAACTCATATAAATCGGTTAATATTATGACAATTTATGTTAAAATGTTAATAACACAAATCGCTAAAGTCACTAGCAATTTATTGTGTACTAAACCATTTCATTACTCTAAAATATCTACTAGTATCTTAAAATATTTAGAATTTTAGAAAATCCAATGTATATGCTAGGAGATGGTTTGTGACGGTTACCAATTTAATTAACAACATAAGTGTTATGTGCTATATTCACGAGCTCTTCTACTATGTGAACATTTTCTAGTTAAAAAGAAAAAAAAAAAAATTATCACATTACAGAGTCCATTTGTTATTAATAATCTTGCAAAATATTGTATTCACAAAGCAATTATTAATAACCTAAAACAGTGTTATCATTTTACAAAGCATTTTTGTTATGTGAGCACTTTCGTAAATAAGAAAAAATAAATCTCACAGTATAGTCCAGTCATAATTAGATTACACATTTAGAATTAGAATGCAAGTTTAAGTGCACGAAATAAATGCTCCTTTCACACAAACGCAAACACCTCAAGCATTAAACAAAGACATAAATCGTGAAGCTAGTTCATTTTTTTGTCAAAAAGGAAATTTGTTAAACCAAATTAAGAAATACAATAATCCTTGCCAATAACGGTAGCATCCAAATGTAAAGCAATACAAACTAACCAAGGAGGGTCATCAACTATTTGCGGATTTTTACATTTTACTGGCTTATCTCATCTTCACTTTTAGTGTAGTTTGTTCTTACATTTTAACCTTTTGCCACATCTTGCAAAAATGAATGAAAAAACCAAGAAATAAAAGATAAACTAGTATCACTGTCTAATCCTTGATTGCCATAAAGAAAAAGAAAATACTAATCCCTTGCCAAGCTACGACCACATCTTTCCTTTCATCTCTGTTTTTCCGGAGCCAGTTCAAAAATTTCGGGGGGCTTAGTGAATTCTATTAACGCTGTATAAACAAGACATCCTTACTATGCTTACAAACCCATCCATGCTGCTAATGAGTTTATCCATAGCATTCTATGGCAAATCTTCTTACAATAATGAAGAAAACTGAGTCAGAAGTTACAATCAAACACATTCCACCTGCAATGTCAAATCCTTGATTCCAGCATCATGTAATATATGTGCCGCCTGTTCCTTTGCATAAGCCTTGTCTGTTTCTATTGAGACATGAAGATGTAATGTTCCCACAATATCTGTATTTGTAAAGCTCCATACATGAAAGTTCTGAATCCCATATACTCCCTTTATCTTCATAACATCACTCAAAGCTTCTTTAAACTCCTGCTCATGTGCCCTGGGAATTCGTTGAAGCAAGATTTCTGCCGAGTTTCTGAGTAAAGGTATAACTGAAGATACAATTAAAACTGAAATAAATATGGAGCATGCAGGATCAGCAACAAGCCATCCTTTATACTTTATTAATAGGGTTGAAATAACAACTCCAACGCTTCCCAGGGTGTCTGCCAGAACATGCAAGAAAATCCCTTCCATGTTGTGGTCAATGTGGTGATGGTTGTGCTTTAGTGGCTCTTTTCCATTAGATGTCACTTTTGTTTGCTGTGAACCACAAATTCCTGAGGAAGAATCAACTCCACAATGAGATCCAGCAACATTATGGACTTCGAGGGGGTGAGAATGTAAAGTTATTGAAGAGCTATGTGAGCTTTCATGATCATGATGGTGAGCATGTTCTCGCTGAACATGGTGATGGACTTCATCTTGGTGACCATGTGAGTGAGGATGGTCATTGCAGTCATGCTGGTGAGCACAGTCATGGTGGTTTTGCTGGTGAGAATGATCATGGTGGTTCTGATGGTGAGTATGATCGTGGTGGTCATAATGCTTGGAGCTCTGAATGACATGAGGTTCAGTACGACAGTCAGCACTCTCATGGTGACTACAATGATGGTGTTCATGATGGTCATTGCTGGAGTGTGATTCTTCATGATCTAGATTATGCCTTCCATGCCCTTCATGACCGTGTTTATCATGATCATGCAAATGATGATGATGGGAGTGTGCGTGAGAGTGGGAGTGTGAGCATGATCCTGAAACACCATGGGCATGATGATGCTCCTCATGAAAGAATATCAAACCAACCACATTAACAATGAGCCCTCCTACAGAAACAACTAATAAACTATTAGTCGAGATTTCTTGGGGGTCCAAAATCCTCTCAAGTGACTCCAACACTATCAATGCTCCAACAAGAACCAGAAAAACGGCATTAGCATATCCTGAAAGAACCTCAAACCTCCCACGGCCATAGTTATACTGACTATTGGCAGGTAAACGAGATATATATGAAGCATATAGCCCAATTGCCAATGCAGCACAATCAAACAACATGTGGCAGGCATCTGATATCAACCCAAGACTATTGCTCATAAATCCACCAACAAATTCCACAACCATGTATCCAGCGTTGATCAAAAGAAAAAGTGCAATCTTTCGGGACTTCCTCTCACTTAAAATATGACGGACTGGCTTCATAATTACGCTAGAAAACGATTCTGAAGACTCCATTCCTAATTCAAGATATTTTGAATACAAAGGATCTAATTCTCTAACAGCTACATAGAGCAATAAACCACAGAGCAATAATCCCCACAATGAAAGCTCAGGAAAATAGAACAGCTCTAATACAAGAGTGCAGGCAAAAGTAACTAAAAACTCCCTCTGAAAGTCTTTCGAATTCACCAACTTTTCATCACTGAAATTTTCACTCAGAAGAACCCCAAAAACAACAGTATTTGCCAGAGGCCAAGCTAAATTTCCAACGGAAACAGTATCTCCTTCAGTTTCAAACACGAGGAAACTAATTACAGCAGGAATGAAAAGCACAATCGTAGTGAAAAAAAGTGAAATCAGCCGAACCCGTTTTTGACCCAAATGCCTAATTGTCCCCCAATTCATTGAAACACGTTCGTAACTCCCCAAAAAGCCAGATAAAAATGGAAGTAACATAGGCCAAATTCTCACACAATTTTCTCTCGGGAACACTGAGAATCCCCATTTCTCAATAAAAGAAGTAGAAAACGGAAAGCATTCAATCAGATCCCAACTAACAGATAACAGAAACAACCCAAAGAACAAGGCCAGAAACCCACGAACCTTCTGCAATCGATTATTATTTTGTTCCCTCCCCTCGGCGATGAATCGGGCTGCAACATTCCCAGTCAATTCAGCTAGAATCATGGCGGCAGCTCCACAGTATCGAAGAGCTTGAAACCGAAAGAGAAAGACCAGGGCCAGCAGAATCGACTTCGAGACTAAAAGTCTCTGCTGTGACTGAGTAATTGAAGTTAGCGAGAAAATGGGCTGGTTTTGTTTATGGTGACGGAATGGGTCTTTAGAAGAGGATGAAGACGGCGAGAAGAGAGAGAAAGAAAGGGTTAGAAGGAAGGAGAGGAGAGAAACGAGGAAAGAGAAAGGGAATAAAGAGAAAGAAGGTGAAGAGCGAAGAAACGGAAGAAGGGAATAGAGGGAACGCAATGAGAGAAGAAGGAGGAATAGAAAGGAAAGGGAGGATTTACCGGAGGATTTGGAATTGAAAGAAGAGAACGAAGAAAGACGGTGTTTTGATGGAGTTGTGATTGGCGTTGACGCTGAGTATGGGTACAGAGGATATGGTCTAGAGGTGGTGGGCGTACCGGGGAAGGTGGTGGGTGTAGGGGATCGAGGTGGGACGGAGAGGCGGAGTGGCCGGTGCTGGCGGTGATGGTGGTCAGCCATGGTGGTGGACTACGGTTTGTAAGAGGAAGACTGAAGAGCTTATGCAATATGTGAGGATTTAATGTGATTTGAGGCCAACACTATGAAGCCCGAAAGAAAAGAGAGGTTTCCATCAGACTTTTCTCGATTGTCTATATCACAAGCAATGAAGGCTGAAGCCGTTTCAGGATTGCCACTAGAATATCAAAATGGGAAAGTCAGAATTCACCTAATTTCACCCTGAAACTTTTTCTTTTTTACTATTGTATCTTTTTTTACTGAGATAGACGTAATTGGTCATGTGGGATGAAGTTAGGGCTTGCATGGGTTTTAACCATTTAGTGTGTTGATAGTCTTATTAGCATTACTTAAACTCAAGATTAGAATTTTGAATCCACTATCACAATAGAATTACCATGATTAAATATGTTCAATATGCCAAACTTATTTTAGTAATTTCCTACTTTCGTATATACTAATGGAAACAAATATAAAAAGATATTATTATATTTTGAGCATGTATTTTTCTCGTCCAAATATATTTTATTTTTAACATAAATTATTTTTCTTAGTTAAAATAATTGTAACTACCAAACTAAATTATATAAATTGCATCAAGACCCCCTGAAAAATTATAAACTCAATATTCTCACCCATGTTTATTTTCAATTGTTTCTCTATCAAATGGCAAAAAACATTTCCATACAGTAAACAAAAACTAGAGAGAAGAAATAGAATTACTTGAAGAGTTGAACATATCTGCTTGGAAGAGAAAAACAAAATATTACAAAAAAATTTCAACTCGAAATAAAAACAAGATTCTAATTAAATACATTATTTCAATACCGCTTGAAAAGAATGATCACTGTAGAGTGTTGTTCTGTAATTGTATTACTTTTTCCTAACATCCAAATTTGGTCTAAGAGTTACTGAATTGTTTGGTGCGTGCGTGTATGCCTTGCTTGGGCCAACATTGTCATGCATTCTTAGTTAGAACATGAGACAGGTTAAGCTTCCCAGATCAAAACTGACGTACGGAGATTGTTTCACGTCCACCTCATCATAATAAATGACACCATTCTTCTCTCAGACTTAAAGTGCACTCAAACTTTTTCTTCCCCCTTTTTTCCTTGAATAAGAGCAGCAAAATTTTGAGGATATTTTTGGGATGGCTAGTTGTCACAACCCAAGCTTGTCCAGTGCATGTCGCACATGGCCGCTTGCCTTGTGATGGGCACATTGTGGGTAGCTAGGCATATGTCATGACACAGTGTGGCATTTCTGTAAATAGGTAGCCAGGGGTAGTCGGGCAACTGGGAAATATGATGTTCCCTCCTGCCATAGGGGTTATGGCACAGAAAGCTCTTTAGGGGGGTGTATATGTGAGAAAATCAAAGTTGTACACGAGCTTGTCGGATGAGTGTCAAAGGTCTTGGTGTTGCTTGTAACTCCCCCTACACCAAGCCATTTGCCTATGTCGTAGCCATGTCGAGAGCATGTCAAGAGCATTTTGATAGCATTGTAATTTGATCGTTTTTCAATTAATGAGAAGTTGAAGCCTTTTCTTGCAAACTGTGTTCTATTTGCTTTCTTGCTTACATTGTTGCGCACTAGCCTTGCGGGTTGACACCCGAGGGGCATTGGAGAAGCTGACTTGCTGCCCACGAGGGGTTAGCAAGTGCTACATAGGCGTCTTTGCGTGCTAGCACAGTCGGCCCGTGACAGTTGGTATCAGAGCTACGTTCCGAACCGCTGAGGAAGTAGCAGTTGGTTGTTGTCATGATGAAGGGAATGACGAATCAACAAAAGTTCGATTGGATTAACTCGCAGCTGGGCGAGCTTGCTGGAGTGTCTGACTCCATGATAGATATACGGGCGTCATTGAAAGAGTTTGACATACCCGGATTGATTGAAAGGGTGACTACCCTTGAAGGACTTGTCAGCCGTGTGCGGGCACTCGAGAGGAATAAGAATGTCCAAGGCACAGGTGACAATGCTGTTGAGCTCGAGGAGCGAGTTAGTAGTATCGACCAATCCCAAGCACAACTGGAGGGTGCGGTCCACACCATGCGTGGTGAAATTTTGGAGGACATGGCCATCATGAAAGATGAACTTGGTGAGCTGAACACCAAGGTCAACATCACCATGAGAGCGGTGGGTAATGACAACCACAACCCGTATGCTGAGGGTGTGGGGCAACGTCGAATGAAAGTTCCTGAACCTCGGGCTTTTGGAGGAGCACGAGACACAAAGGAGTTGGAAAACTTTCTATTTGACATGGAACAGTACTTTCGAGCAGTGAGAATGGATTCGGAAGAAGCGAAGGTGACAACAGCTACGATGTACCTTGCTGGAGATGCAAAACTCTGGTGGAGGACAAAGTATGTTGACATACAAGATGGTAGATGCGTAATTGACACCTGGGAAGATTTGAGGCGAGAGCTGAAGGCCCAATTCTTTCCGGAGAACGTCGAGTACATCGCTCGGCGCAACTTAAGGGAGTTGAAACAGATAGGGACTATCCGGGAGTATGTGAAGAGATTTGCGGGGCTGATGTTAGACATTCGTGACATGTCAGAGAAGGATAAGATGTTCTATTTCCTTGAAGGCTTAAAGCCATGGGCGAGGGTCGAACTTCAACGACAGCGGGTCCAGGATTTGGCCACAGCTCAGGCGGCAGCCGAGCGCTTGACAGACTACGCTCCTGAAAGCTCTGCTAGTAAGAAACCACAACAATCTTCTAGTGGAGGCAATGACGGACAGTTTGGCAAGCCAGGAAAGAACAAAAGTGGGGGAGGGGATCAGAGGAAACCTTCCTACCCCTCCAATAGTCCACAATCATCACGAGGGTCTGTCTCAACCTCCAAACCAAGGACCATCTCTTGTTTCTTGTGTAATGGACCGCATAGAGTTGCAGGAATGTCCACAGAAAACTGCACTCAATGCTTTGCAAGCTTCGGTTCGTAAAGCACCTCAGAGTCATACTGATGAGGATGAGGATGAGGATGAGGATGAGGATGAGGACGAGTCTGATGAAGATCAGCCCAGGATGGGTGCATTGCCGTTTATTGGGGCACTCAAGAAGCATGCTGAGAGTTCCAAGAAGAGCGGAGATAAGGGTCTCATGTTTGTGAATGGCCATCTTGGTGGGAAGCCGGCTACGAGTGTTCATGCTGGACACTGGGGCTACCCATAACTTTGTTTCTGAAGCGGAAGGCCAAGAAGCTGGGCCTAAAGTTGGAGAAAGACTCAGGCCGGATGAAAGCTGTGAATTCTAAATCCTTGCCTACTGCGGGGCAAGCCAAGCAAGTGTCTGTAAAGCTTGGGACATGGGAAGGCCTGTGTCGATTTTGTGGTGGCCAAGATTGATGATTTTGATGTTGTCCTCGGGATGGAGTTCATGCTTACTCACAAAGCAATTCCAATCCCTGCTGCTAGTTCTCTTATGATAATGGGAGAGCAGCCAGCCATGGTGCCAGCAGTGATCAAACAACTTGGTGAGACCAAGCATCTGTCGGCTCTTCAGTTCAAGAAGGGCGTGAAGCGACATGAACCTACTTTTGTGGTGGTACCCTTGGTTACTGAGGATCAAGGGGATGGAGAGCCAGTACCGCCAACCATACAGGGAGTTTTGAAGGAATATGAAGGAGTCATGCCCGACAAACTTCCACAAACCTTGCCGCCGCAGCAGGGGTATTGATCATGAGATTGAGTTAGTGCCAGGCATCAAGCCACCTGCAAAGGCTCCATACAGGATGGCAACACCTGAGTTGGCTGAGCTCAGAAAACAGCTGAATGAACTACTAGAGTCAGGGTTCATAAGACCTTCAAAGGCACCGTTTGGAGCACCAGTGTATTGTTTCAGAAGAAGCAGGATGGGAGCCTGCGAATGTGTGTTGATTATCGGGCACTCAACAAGGTCACAGTGCGGAACAGTTATCCTATACCGCTTATTGCTGATCTTTTTGACCAACTGAGTGGTGCCAAGTACTTCACAAAGTTGGACTTGAGGTCCGGGTATTACCAAGTTCGAATTGCGGAGGGGGACGAGCCGAAGACGACTTGTGTCACTCGATATGGTGCATTTGAGTTCTTGGTGATGCCATTTGGGTTGACGAATGCACCAGCCACATTTTGCACTCTCATGAATCAGGTTTTCCGCGGCTACTTAGACAAGTTCGTCGTGGTTTACTTGGATGATATTGTGATCTATAGCTCCACTCTGGAAGATCACAAACAGCACTTGCAGCTGGTTTTCAACAGGCTGAGAGAAAACCAGTTGTTTGTGAAAAGGGAGAAGTGTTCTTTCGCGCAGAAGCAGGATCAAGTTTCTTGGCCACATTATTGAGGAAGGTCAGTGTCCGAATGGATTTGGACAAGGTGAAGGCCATCCAAGAGTGGAAGACTCCCACTAGCGTGACTGAACTGCGCTCTTTCCTTGGTTTAACAAATTACTATAGGCGATTTGTTGAAGGCTATTCGAGGAAAGCTGCGCCCCTTACAGAGTTATTGAAGAAGGGCACAGTTTGGCATTAGGGTGAGCCATGTCAAACTGCGTTTGAAGACATGAAGTTGGCTATGATTAATGATCCTGTTTTAGCCTTGCCAGATATCTCGAAGCCTTTTGAAGTTCAGACTGATGCATCTGATTATGCCCTTGGGGGAGTCTTGCTTCAAGAGAATCATCCTGTTGCTTATGAGAGTCATAAGTTATCACAAGCCGAGATGAGGTATACAGCTCAAGAGAAAGAGATGCTTGCTGTTATTCATTGCTTGCGAGTGTGGAGACATTACTTGTTGGGGATCAAAGTTCATTGTGAAGACTGACAACACGGGAGTTAGTCATTTCTTTACACAGCCGAAGTTGACACCTAAGCAGGGCCGTTGGCATGAGTTTCTAGCAGAGTTTGATTTTGAGTTTGAGCACAAGGCTGGGAAAAGTAATCAGGCTGCTGATGCCCTTAGTCGCAAGGCTGAACTTGCGGCAATGACCTACGTAGCACACATATCGGCTAGTCGTGTTGCTACTTCAATGCGAGAGCGCATTCGAGAGAACTTGGATAAGGATCCAGTCGCTCAAGCCATCATAAACCTAGCCAAAGAAGGGAAGACTCGTAAGTTCTGGGTGGAGGATGGACTACTGATGGCAAAGGGAAGCCGATTGTTCGTTCCCAAAGCAGGGGACCTGCGAAGGACGCTCATGAAGGAGTGTCATGACACTTTGTGGGCCGGTCACCCGGGTTGGCAGAGAACTTATGCCCTTCTGAAACAGGGGTATTACTGGCCTCAGATGAGAGAGGATGCAGTTAACTACTCCAAAACGTGTCTTATCTGCCAGCAAGACAAAGTTGAGTGGAAGAAGATTGCAGGGCTACTAGAGCCGTTGCCGGTGCTGACTCGTCCGTGGGAAAGTGTGTCTCTGGACTTCATCACCAGTCTTTCAAGAGTGGGAGATTTGTCTACTATCTTGGTGGTAGTGGATCGGTTTTCGAAGTATGCCACATTCATCCCGGCACCAAAATACTGCTCGGCAGAAGACACAGCACAATTGTTCTTTAAATATGTTGTCAAATATTGGGGTGTGCCCAAGAACATTGTCAGTGATCGAGATAGCAGGTTCACAGGGACTTTCTGGTCCGAATTATTCAACCTACTCGGTTCACAACTCAACATCTCATCTAGCTATCATCCACAAACTGATGGCCAGACTGAGAGATTCAATGGCATGCTCGAGGAATATTTGCGCCATTTTGCCAGTGTCAACCAGAGGAATTGGCCAAAGCTACTAGACACTGCTCAGTTTTGTTTTAATGCTCAGAAGAGTTCTGCGACAAACATGAGTCCTTTTGAGACTATTACAGGGCAGCAGCCGCTCCTACCACACACACTTGATGGGCCTTATACAGGAAAGAGTCCTAAAGCACATCACTTCACTAAAGACTGGAAGCAGAACATTGACATTGCCCGAGCATACTTAGAAAAAGCCTCTAAGAGAATGAAGAAATGGGCAGACAAGGGACGTCGACAGCTGGAGTTCCAAGTTGAGGGATCTTGTATTGGTCAAGCTCACGAAGGAACAACTAAAGGGACTGAGGGGGCAGGATCACAAGCTTATTCGTAAGTACGAAGGTCCACTTCCAATTGTTTCCAAGGTTGGGAAAGTTGCCTACAAGATTGACCTTCCACCCTGGATGAAGATACACCCAGTGATTCATGTTTCCAACCTGAAGCCGTATCATCCTGATCCAGAAGATCCATCACGTAACCAGTCAACCAGGCCAGCAGTCAACCTCAAGAAGCCACCAAGCCGAGTAGCAGAGGAGATTCTAGCTGAAAGGAGAGTGATTATCAGAAGACGCCCACGACTTGAGTTCTTAGTCAAGTGGAAAGGTCTTGGAGATGAAGAAACCAGTTGGGAGAAAGCCGAAGATCTGTCAGAGTTCCAGCAGAAGATTGAAGACTTTCAAGCAGCTGAGTCAACGAGGACGTCGACCAATTAAGTGGGGGAGAATGTCACAACCCAAGCTTGTCCAGTGCATGTCGCACATGGCCGCTTGCCTTGTGATGGGCACATTGTGGGTAGCTAGGCATATGTCATGACACAGTGTGGAATTTCTGTAAATAGGTAGCCAGGGGTAGTCGGGCAACTGGGAAATATGATGTTCCCTCCTGCCATAGGGGTTATGGCACAGAAAGCTCTTTAGGGGGGGGTGTATATGTGAGAAAATCAAAGTTGTACACGAGCTTGTCGGATGAGTGTCAAAGGTCTTGGTGTTGCTTGTAACTCCCCCTACACCAAGCCATTTGCCTATGTCGTAGCCATGTCGAGAGCATGTCAAGAGCATTTTGATAGCATTGTAATTTGATCGTTTTTCAATTAATGAGAAGTTGAAGCCTTTTCTTGCAAACTGTGTTCTATTTGCTTTCTTGCTTACATTGTTGCGCACTAGCCTTGCGGGTTGACACCCGAGGGGCATTGGAGAAGTTGACTTGCTACCCACGAGGGGTTAGCAAGTGCTACATAGGCGTCTTTGCGTGCTAGCAAAGTCGGCCCGTGACAGTGCACGAGATTCCCTCTTGTTTTAGCTAGAGTTTACTTATATGAGAGGGAATTCGTGTACAGAACAATTATTATAGGAATTCATGTTAAATTTACTCCCTTCTCTGAGAGAACTCAATTCTATACAAGGCAACCCATCCCTCTGTAAGAGAACTCGTGCACCGAGCAATTAAGGTTCCCTACTTTCTTTTAGTTAATATATTGTGACTATCTAGTGTCCCATTATAAGGCCTTAATTAAAAGAAGCAGAAGCTATTTCGGCTCAATAAATAAAATCAGAAGGCAGAGATAGCTGTTTCATTTCATTTTAGTTTCTCTCATGGCTGGAGGACAGAGAAGCAACAAACTCAACAAGTCATGTATTCTTGTCTTATGTAATCTTACTTTCTCTCATCTTTGCCTTTATTGTTTGCTTAAAGATGAAAACTTTAAGTATTTTAGTTAGTAAATGGGATTAATCCATTAGTGATTCTCCCAAAAGGATCAAAACCCATATGTGAATCTTTTTGCTGTTTTGTTTAATCCAATTGGGGAATCTGGTAGCTAGTAAGAACTTAATCTCATTGTTTTGGTGTTTTCTATGGTTTAATTTAACAGTGGCTGGTTGTATGGAGAGGCTTGCATTTAAAGGGGTGTCATCCAATTTGGTGACTTATCTTACTGATGTTGAGAAGATGGGCAACTCCTCTGCAGAAAAGATGGTTAACCTTTGGTGTGGGATCTCATTCATAATGCCAATGGTAGTTGTACTTTTTGTTGGTTCTTATTTGGGTCATTACTACACCATAATGGCTTCCTCTTTTTTCTATGTTACGTTGAGTCACTGTCTTCCATTCCTTTCATTTGGTCCATGAATTAATTCCTCCTTTGCATAGTGCTTCTTCCATGTCTTCAATTTTTAGCTAATGAGTTTACATATATTACGTGTTCATTTGTTAGGGACTTCTGGCATTGACAACAACATTGGCATGGTCATGGCACACTATGGTCGTCGTTTGTCCTTTGGTCTTCTCTCTGATTAATATCATTAGGCCAAGGCGGATATAACCCACATCTGCAAGCTTTTGGAGCAGATCAACTTGATGACGAGGAGGAATTGCCTTGTAGCAAAGATCGTAAGAAGTATAATAAAAAAACCAAGTTTTTTCAAGCATGGTATATTGCAGTTTGTGTTGGAAGCGTTTTGGGCACACTTACGTCCTACATCCAAGATACCATAGGCTGGGTATTCGTAGGCTGGGTATTCGTATTTGCTATCCCTGCAGCCTCCATGATCATATCTATTGTAATTTTCGTATGTGGAAGAATGAATTATGTATATAAACAACAAGATAAAGCTAGTGCTATTAAGCCTTTGACAAACATTGTTCAATATATTAAAGCATTTGCATAAAAAAATGATGCATTGTGGAATTACATTGCCAAATGACCAATCTGAGATCGCTGAGCTAGAGTAAGTTCCCTGTTTCATCAATTTCATAAAGTCTTTGTTTAAGTTTGTGCAAAAACTTACAGCAGAGTTGTGTTTTCATGTTCTTAGGCTTCAGGGGAACCCTCCTTGTCCTGAAAACTTCAATAGCATCAATTTGGATAAGAATTCTAAAAGCAGCAAGTATAGACTTGCAAATGCCAAAGTGGTGCAGAGGCTTTTTTCTATATGGACAATGCTGCTTATGAATGCAGTTATATATACAGAGTCTGCTACCTTTTTCACAAAACAAGGTAAGACAATGCAGAGGAACAGAGGCAACAACTTCAAGATCCCACCAGCATCACTGCAGATTGCTGCTACATTGTCCACAATACTCTTGCAAATGCTTTTATATGAAGAATTTTAGAGTCAGTTGTAAGCGTAAAGCAAAGGATGGGGATCGGAGGAATACTTTTCTCAGTCATTTCCATGGTCATTGCTGCCGTCGTTGAAATGAAGAGGCTTGAGACCAGCACAGAAATGAAAATCATTGATTCACAATCAGAAACAGTGCCTCTAAGCATCTTCTGGTTGCTGCCTCAGTACATTCTCATAGGCATTTTGGGTAAAACTTGTTGGTATGCAGGAGTTAGTGAGGTTCCAAATAGAATGAGAACAATGGGCATTACATTGGACAGCAGTGTTTGGGGGTTGGATGTTTTGTGAGTTTATTCTTGATCTCACTAGTAGAAGAGTTCACAAGTTCAGATGGTAAACATGGTTGGTTCTCTGATGATATGAGTGAAGCCAGGCTGGACAAATACTACTGGCTACTACTAACCTTGTTAAATTCAGCGACATTGTTCTTGTATGTAATTTTGTGTAAATGTTACAAAAGTAAGTCTGATTTGGGTAATGAAATTTGAGTTCTATCAAAACACAAAGAAATTTACACAATATTGATCAAAGTTAAAAAAGAATGTAATATACTGTTACCCCATAGACAATGAGAACAACCACCCACACCAGCTAGTAATGTCCATAAAGGTGTGTCGAACTAAATATATCCTGAAAAGTCACTGATTATGTTGAGTTTATAACTCAACTAAGTAAGCTTTGGTCCCAAAATATTCGGGATAGACTAGTTGAATCATTTACCTCCATTATCATCATCTAATAAACATACTAACCCACTAGATGCTGAACTTCTCAAGTTCAGATTTAAGCCAACACTTTTTTGAGCAAACTATTTAGTTTCCTGATATTCCTTCTAGACGGCTTGCACCACAGTAAAAAATTCAATAGATAGCATTCTAAATAGACTGATCCTGTTTACGAATTTGGTTTATATATCTACTAGAGATTACTCTTGCCTATAGGGAAAAGGCATGTGGTATATCAAACAAATACACTTAACATGAGAGAGTGAAATGATTCTAAGAAACAAAGTTCTCTTAAGATGCTAACATCTTATTGCACTTTTCAGTGAGGAGACATCAGTTAAATAATCAAAATTGTCAATCAAGCTAAAAGGGACCATCTCGACTTCTTTCCACCCTTGTTGGGCTGATAATTAAATGCAAAATCAAGCAAATGAAGAATGCAGAGAAGAAAGATATTCTTTTTCCCCTATATGCACATAATATATCATTTTGTATATAATCTTTCCGAAGTATTTGGAAATACTATTCTACTAGCCTCCCCCACATCCCCACCCCACCCCAACCCAGCAAAAAAAGATAAGATAAGAAGAGATTAATTCAAGAAATGACAGTGGACAAAGTCATAAAGGCAAAACCTTCACCATCATTTCAGAATATTGGTCAGTTCTTTTGTGATTCTTTTGACTTCAATAACCACACCCAATTGATGATTTCATAATTGAGAACTATTGTTAAGGACATCGTTAACACAGTTGCATTTTTTCTTTTTCTTTGTTCGGATAAGTAATGATTTAGGGGTACCGACACACCCTGCCAAATGCCATAAACACTACTAATTGCGTTTTAAACTCTCTAATTAAAATTTTCAATAGGGTTGAAAGGGTTGAAAAATGGGTGAATAGACATCCATTAAAACCACATGGATAAAAATTTTCAGTTTTTCGAATGAAGCCTCTCATTCTTGAACATACAGTTGTTCCTCTCCATCCAAATCACCCACATCAAACAAAGAGAGCTGCCTTCCAAGCAAGTTTACTGCTCCTTCTACCTCCTCTGTTGTGCCAGCTAAACAAGAGATCCATAACAATATATAACATCATCCAAACAATCCCAAAGAGCCCAAAAATCAACTCCGACAAGATTCTAGCAATTAGACAATGAATAAATAAAGGGTTCACCATTTCAACACAGTTTCTTGCAAATACAACACCAGTTCACGATGCAAAAACCTCTCTTCATCAGATTGTCAGTGTTAGTATACGATTTAGGTAAGTTGTCCAAACAAAAAATGCAACTTTAGAAGGCACCTTAGCATGCCACGTTGATTTCCAAGGGAATAAAAGTTTGTTGCCTACATTCATTTGGATGTAAACTTTTCCCAGAGAAGTAATCAGTACTGCAACACATAATATATGCACCTTCCCCATTTGCTGTTAACCTTGTATAGCATAGAGAGAAAGGCATCCAATGAGTCAACTTGCCAGTCTAGCAAATGACGATTGAAATGTATGTCTCAGGACAACAAGCCGCCACTACTACCCATACAAGCAGAGACAGTTGCAAATTTGCCTCTCGCTATACTACATAGATCAAGGAATGTGTTCATTAAAAGGGGAGTACCACACATCTTTCCAGAACAACACTCTTGTCTGTATGCACATTAAACTTAAGTGCTTTTCTTTCCTAAATTTCTGCCTGATATTAATAGTCAAGGTTTAACATTCACTAATTCCAACATGTACTAATCTGTGGATCCATCAGGGGGCGGTAACTTTGAAAGTGATAGTTATGTGGCACATCTCTTATCCTGACTGTAGTTTCAAATATTTACTAGCAAAGCAGCAGACCACTTTTTGGACAAAGTAAAATTTGAATTTTCCAAGTAGTATCAAATGTCTGATAGATGTAACTGTATTTCCATGTCTTCCATAAATCTTCTACGCCAATAGTATCAAATTGCTAGTCTCAGAATATAATGTGAGAACTAGTAACACAAATTCTAGGGAGTTAAAGACTTGAGACAATTTACGCAAAGCAAATACTTGCTGAGTTTAGCAGCAAGTTTTCATCATTATTGGATCTATTAACTTCACAAACTTGGGACTCATTTGGGTGTCTCAAAAAAGAAAGCAACAACGTTGTGTTTCTACAGGGCTTAAATAGTATAACATGTTTCTGAAAACTTTTATAATACATCTATACTTTTTCTAAACAACAATGGGTCAAGGTTACAACCCAAAAAACTAATCTAGCAGGCAGCTAAAGAATCCAACCTTAGACATGCCAAACAGTAACTCATTTCCAAATTCTTGCACATAAATCTAAAGTTTATGGGAAGTTCTATATACAGTTAACCAAACGACCCCAAAATACACATAGCATGATAAAGGACCAATTTTAGAATAGCATTTGAAGAAGTGCATATATAACGTACACAAGCTCATCTACACAACTGAAATTTGAAAACTACTCTATCTGATTTCAGCTATACAAAGTTGATAATATCGTCACTAACAGCATCAAAATCAATAATTGACAATATGAATAACAAGACCAAATCTAATTGTTACACTCACCAACTCAAAATTCTCTACATTCACCTCAATGAATAGAGCCATTACCATTCATACCCAATTCCACCTTAGATGCCTTCTGCATGGACACATTCTCTTCCTTAATCTCTTCATCAACATCATCATCGGAATCCAAAGTGAACTGGGTACGATTCTCAAACGGCCGCATTTCTTCTCCAAGTGGCCTGTATCGCGAAAAATCAGCCCGACCCCCATTTCTCCAAGAAATTATCGAGTACACCCCAACAAGTATAACCACGTTGAGAGCAAGATGGCAATTAAACTGAAGCGTAGCAATTCCTCTAGCCCTGTGATAATCTGGGTGTCCCTTACACTTTACTGTGTAATTCCCTCTACTCTTTTCGTGCAGATAACACCCATGAGCCATCAGATTGGAGAAAAAAGACAAACCCATTTGCAAAAACCATGTTCCTTGTAAGATTAACCCCACCCCACGAGCCAATTTTGGGAAATTTGACTTCGGCGATTTCAATTCAAATATTGTAGAGAATACACATATCGTTATGGGCGCAAGTAAAAGATCATAATACCGATTCTCAATTCCACTTGGGTCCTTTCTCTGAAGGTAAAACAATAAAAACTCCTCCACAAAGGCGAAAAGAAAAACCAAACTGAGAAGTGACGAAGGCAAAGAAAACGAATTCGTGAAATTGACCAAGAGACCAAGAACGGAGTAAAGAAGGAACACCAAAGCAATAGCAAGCACTTGTAATTGGACGGCTGCGCCAATACTGTCGCTGGAGTTGTTGGCATCAATAAGCGAAACCAGAGAGTTTACGATGAAGAAGAACGAGAAAATAGAAATAAAGATAAAGGACAAAGACGAGGAAGATGGGTTAGCTTTGGATTTTGATTTCAAAGATTGTGTTGGTTGTGGGATCGAATTGAAAGGAGAAGATGGAAGTTGGTTTGGGCTAGCAGTTGTTGAATTTGAATTGAAGGAAGTTAGAGCTTCAAACGCACCTATCAATATGAAGCCAATGCCTGCCACTGCAAATGTGTAGAACCCCATTTTCTTGTTTTTCTTCCTCTATGCAGCCTTGTTGTTCCGGCCTCGTTAGAACTGCTGATCTCGCTGGTAGAGAGGAAGACGATCCAGTTGCTCCTTTCTCTGTTAAAAGTCTAACATTTCATCGTAATTGAAAAGTCAGAGTCGGCTTTCCAATTCCAATTATGACTTTGGAGCTTTCTGATTTGATACGTGCGAAAAAGACGCCTCTTCAATGGACCTGGTCTGTTTATATTGAGAGGCCCTTATTTTGGGCTTCTTTTAGTTTTGGGCTAACATTCCATTATTTAGATAATAAAAATAAATTAATCTACATCTATGCTATAACTTAATGACACAAAATTTTAATTTCTTTAAAATATTTTTATAAATTCTTATTATTATATATTTACCTTGTTACTTTGTTTTTAATATACTATTATTATAATTTTCTTCTCTTTTATAAGTTTTCTCAATTTTAATATCAATAAGACTATAATTATTTTAAAACTACTAAATTTTTTTACTACTTTCTCTCAATATTAATAAATCTATAATTTTTAAATAATTATAAGTTAATAGTAGTTAAAATTAAAATTTTCAATTTTTTGTTTGATTAGGTCCTAATAAACATAATTTTTTTAGGCTTTCTCAAATTTATGAATTACAATTTTAAAAAATTACTAAGAATTAAAAAAATATATATATATATAAAGAGTATATTTTTCATGATTATAATATTTTTGTTCAAATTTTGAATTCATTAAAAATTTATATATTTTTTCAAATATTATATTTGTGTAGTAGTTAACATGAATTTGTCAATTTTTTTTATTTAATAGGTATAATATATTTTAGTTCTAATCAAATTTATGAATTAAATTTTTTAAAATATTTTGAATTAAAAAAAAATAAGAGTACATTTTTCATGATTATAATATATATTTTTTAATTTTTAGTACTTCTTCAATCTTAGAAATTAATTTTTTGTTAAATTTATCTATTTGATTATAAAAGTAGTTTAGTGGAAGAAATTTTATTTTCCTAAATATTCTTATGAATTTTTACAATTACATAAAAGTTTTTAGTTGATATTTTGCTTTAAATAGACTATTTATTTTATTTTAATTTTTTTACTTCTTTCCTTATAATTCTTCTCTATTTTAATATTAAGAGTATTGTAATTGTTTTATGATTGTTGATTTTTTTGTCCTAATTTTTTTAATATTAATAAATATATAATTTTTCAATAATTATATGTTAGTAGTAATTAAGATTGAATTTATCAAATTTTTTATTTAATAAGTTTCAAATAATTATAATATTAGAAATTAATTTTTTTTTTTTAAATGCTGTGAAGTAAAAGTGTAAAACAAATATTAAGAATATAGTTTTTATGGTTATAATTTATTTTTGGTTAATTCTTCTTCCATTTTTAGAATTTAAAAAAAATAATTATATGTTTATATTATAAATTAATTTTTTTTTTATTGAACTTATCGATTTGTTTAATGTCATTAACATAGAGTATTATTTTTTATTAATTATAATTCATTGATATGTACAACAATTATTGATCAACTTATATATATATTATAAACACGATTTTAGTATAGCACAAGTACCACCAAATCTAATAATTTAAAAAAAATTACTTGATAGTTAGATAAGGCTCAAAAAGGTTTATATGTAAACAAGCAAAGAGAAATATATGAGTCATTTTTCAATATATATATATATATATTATTATTATTTATTTATTTATTTTATTTTATTTTATTTTATTTTATTTATTTGTGTAATAGTAATTAAAAAGAACAAAAACCTAGAATGCCTTTGACAACCTGCAAAATACTTCTACGCTCATGCATTTAGTTTTGTGACTCCTCTAAGTATTAGTAAGTAATAACATCGTAATTGAACCATTTTTTTTTTAGGTAAGACAGTCCAGCGAAGTTTCTCTTTGCAATAATTAATCTCATTACTTAAACCTATATTTAGTATTTGTTTGGTATATATATTCGAAAAGTTAGATTCATATGTCATGTAGCAAAAATCTAATTGGCCAAAAGTCAAATTTATGTTTAGTATTGAAATTAAAAATAAGTCAAATATGTGTTTGATTTGTAAATTATAAAAGTGAGTTTATATATTAATTACTAACATCCATAACAATAATATTTGATTTATAGATTGTATAAATTAATTTAATATTTTTAGTCATTAATTTAATATTTTTATGCATGTTACATTAATAAATGGTGTATTGCAATAATAATTATATGAATCTCATATTACATAATAGGATCAAATACATAAAATAAAATAATTATAATAATTGAGAAAAAATTGGGTTTGAGAAGACTGTTAATATATAAAAAAATAAAAATAAAATAGATAGTTTTAATATCACATATAATCTGAAAAGTCAAAAGTTATTATAAAACTATTTATGTCAATGAAGGAAATTATTCGATTTAAACCAATTGCGTTTGAGAAACCGAACAGACTCTTGGAGCAATAGAAAGTGAATTTAGCTGGTTGGTGATTACCATGCCTGGCTAAAGTCTTTAGAGTTTTCATAAGGAAAAGAAAAAACTCTTAGGAGACTTCTAACAAATGTTTTAAAAATTTGATTGGCTAGTTAGATAGTTATTGGTTTGAACAAAAAAATAATTTTGATGATTAGACTGGTCAAAACTGTGAGAATCGAAAGAATCGATAAAACTGATATATGGTAGATTGACCCAAACTATTTTAAAAAAAAAAAAAAAACTATAATTTATATTAAGGATTAGTGAATTTTTTATTTTTTTATTAAAAATTAATTAAACAATTATATTTTAATTGATATTATCTTTATTATTTTAATTTATAAGTTAAAACTTGAATGTTGTGATTCACAAGAAATTAATTAGTGATTGTGTTAATTATTAATAACTATATTTGATTATTTGTGATTTAATTTTTTTTTTATTTAATAAATATTAAATAATTTTTTATTTTATTGTGAATTTAGTATTTATAATTAATAAAAAAATTTATAATATATATAATATTTAAAATATATAATAAAATATATTTATAACATCATCTATCTGATTAAATTAATTATTTATAATAATATTTGAGTTGATCACCAATTCAATTTTAAAATTTCCTCCAAGTGTGGTTTAGTATTTATTCTATAAAAGTATTACTAGGACTACAGTTGGAAAAAAAAAAGTGGTACCTTTTTGTGACTTGACATCAACCAGCTAGAAGACAAGGAACAAACTACAGTGTATTACGTAAGTAATCCTAAATTTGTTTTTGCATAGAAACAAAACAGGGTTGGAAACTGACACATCAATAACAAAAATCAGTCCAAATTATTGCACATATATCTATCTTTCTATCTACATCAAATCTACATTGTATTTATTAGTTTGTGTGTTTCAAGCATCTCATGACTCCTATTACAATTTCACAAGCCCATTCACCTCAAGTTCTATTCAAAGAAAACGAGAAACGGAGGAGATTTACAACTAGCTTTCTAACCCACTGATCCTTCAAGCTTCAAGCTCATAAGTTGGTTTACCTCTGAACCAAACTCGTCAGGAAGCTCATTAAAAACATCCCGGCAAAACCCAGAAATCATAGCAGCCATGGCTTTCTCGTAGTCTATTCCCCTTTGTTGGAAGTAAAATAGCTGATCTTCACCAAGTTTTGAGGTACTGGCTTCATGTTCAATGCGAGCAGTAGGATTCTTCACCTACGAAACAAAGTTGGTTCATATGTTGAGCAACAGAACTATCCAAAAATAATGAAAGAAGTAGAACAAAGTTGAGAAATAAATTTGACAAAATAAGGAGCACGGTGCACTATATAGCTCATCATCATATCGGAGGCATATTCGATCAACAAATTGTGGTGATTATAACACATTAGAGCTACATAAGGACCAAATTCCTACCAAGATTCATATACCAAAACAGTGTGACCAGTTTCAAATCATAATTACCATAAAAAGAAAATGCCTACAAAGGTTGACTTACAATTTTCCAACTGTTAATAAAATAGATAGAGAAAAGGTCGTCGCTTTTAATAATCAAAGACTGCACCTATAACTTTTATTTGAGATTATCATATTTAAACAGTATGCAACTGCAAATGTATGGTTATTGTCTGGAAAGAGGTAAATAATGTATGGTGACATGGACCTCCAGGGATTGGAGGAACAAGGAGCACGTGGAACCAAACTTTCGGATGATTAAGTAGTTAATTATTGATAGAAAGAAATGCTGACCTGAACCTGTCATACGTACCAGCATGGAAATGTTTAAAATAAACAAGCATGACAGAAAAAGAGAGCTTCTCCAGAAGGTGGGGAACAAAGCGTGGAAAGGTAAATTAACAGCGAACCTATGCACTTAGGCTTTTAACTTAGTTTGTCCACGAATCATATACAGGAAGAAGGTGTTCCGAAATGAAGGAATTAGAAAAAAGGAAAAAAATCATATTGTTTATTGTCTTGTATGAAGGGTGTCATGGAACGAGGGGAAACAGAAATGGACAGAACAGATATGAATCATTGAATGAGTATGATCATGGATGCCCAAGTCCTAAAATATCCACTTCTTTGTACTGAACTGAGAAGCCAATTGATCAAGTGTTGAGATTTAGTTTATAATATATATGCTAATCCGATATAAAGCCATGTGTAAGAGGGTTACAGTTGCCATATATGAACCAAACAACTTCCATAGTATCTGATTCTTATAAACCTCTTGCTCCCAATCAAATTCTTCTGCGCTAATCAAACACTGTCAACTGTCTAGCGGCACCAGACAGTTAACAGTGTTTCCAAATCTTATCAAAAAGTTTTCTGTTATTCGTTGATGATTAGGGCTGCCATATGAATAACCTGGTCAATGGTCACCCACAAACAGAAGAGTGAAGACCAGACTATAATGACTCACAGAAATGCTACTTTTTCAATCCTCACAAGCAAATGCATCATCAATCTACTTGAATTGGCCCATCAATCAAATGGCTCTGTGACCACTTTCAGTCTTTGATCATATATGACTTAAAAAACATCAGATTACAATCCTAATTATGGTTCAAAGGCAATAATATTTTGAGAGTCAAGCAGATTACTCTCTCACAAAAATCTCACCAAACATTGTTCAAGAGGTATCAATATTTGAACTTTGAAATTCTGGCCTTTTCTGTTAGGTTAATATCCAAATAATGGGTTAAAGGAAGCTATTTGATTGCACAGAAAAATATGCTGAATGTGGAATGTCAGTTTGAAATGTTTAGATCTACATTGTTCTATCTGTATTCGCATAAGGATCTGTGTCCTGAGATATCAGACGAGTTGGTAACTATTAATGGTAACATCGATTAATCTCATATATCTGCCAAAGGGTTTGGAAAAAGAAAAAAAACGCAGGGCGAGGCGGGTAACCCACAGCAGGTTGTAGGGCAGAGATCGGTGAGACTAAATATATGATATGAAGGGTGATTGGGAATAGAAGACTTGCCCAATCCTGCCCTGTTGTCATTCCTTGACCAAAAAGGCAACATATATTCAGATAGAAAATGAAAGGTCAGATATGAGTAGCAGGACTCGGTATAAAATATAGTAAGGGTAATTTTAGCTGGTTGCCTAAAATCATTTGAGAACCTCTTCAAGCAAACCAATATACTGATTACTGACAGTTGCAAATGAGAGCATGAATGGCAAAAAGACACAATTACAATGTACACAAAAATAAAATGGCAGCATAGAGAAAGTTACCTGGATGTATGGATATGTGTTGGCAGCTGCATTATCTCCAATGAGCATTGAGTCGCATTGTGAGGAGTTTCGAGCATTCTCTGCCTTTGACTGAACCTGAACAAGCCCCCTGTAACAGTTTTTCGAGTTTCCAGCAGATATACCCTTAGAAATAATTCTACTCCTTGTATTCTTCCCCTTGTGTATCATCTTTGTCCCTGTGTCGGCCTGCTGATGGTTATTAGTCAAAGCTACCGAATAAAACTCACCCACAGTATCATCTCCCTCCAAAACAACACTAGGATATTTCCAAGTAATAGCGGATCCTGTCTCCACCTGGGTCCACGATATCTTGGAGCCAGCCCCAGCACAGAGGCCTCGCTTTGTAACAAAATTATATATCCCTCCCTTCCCTTCTTCATCTCCAGCATACCAGTTCTGCACTGTGGAGTACTTAATTTCAGCATGTTCAGCACAATACAACTCCACAACAGCAGCATGAAGCTGGTTCGTATCATAAGAAGGTGCTGTACAACCCTCCAAATATTCCACAGAACTCCTCTCCTCTGCAACTATCAACGTCCTCTCAAACTGCCCAGTTTCCAATGCATTTATTCGAAAATAAGTTGAGATTTGCATTGGGCACTTAGTCCCTTTAGGAATATAACAAAATGATCCATCACTAAATACTGCCGAGTTCAGAGCTGCATAATAGTTATCCTCACTGGGCACAACTCTCCCTAAATACTTCCTAACCAAATCCGGGTACTCCCTAATAGCCTCTGATATCGAACAAAAGGATGACACCTGACTTCTCCAAAGTCTTCCTATGTGTCGTAGCTATTGACACACTGTCAAGCACAGCATCAACAGCCACATTTGCCAGACGATTCTGCTCATTCAGAGGGACCCCCAATTTATCAAAGTACTTAAGAAGCTCTGGGTCAGCCTCATTGAGGCTGTTCAAAGTCGGTTTCTTCTTGGGCGCAGAGTAATAACACATATCTTGAAAATCAATAGGTGGGTATCTGTTATCAGACCACTTAGGTTCTTTCATTTTCAAGAATTTCTCAAAAGCATTCAATCTAAACTCAAGCATCCAATCGGGTTCCTCTTTTAAAGTAGAAATCAATCGGATTGTTTCTTTCGAAAGCCCTTTTGGAATTGAGAACGAATCGATGTCAACAGTAAAACCGAATTTCTTATCATAATCACGATTTCGGAGAATTTCCCGAATTTTTTCATCAGCACTAATCGTTGCAGTGGAGGACGTACCTGATGAAGATTCAATATCATACCCAACATCAGCTCTGACTTTCAAAAGCCTTGTACTTGGGTTTCTGGATTTGGGATTCGGAAATTTAGGAACTTCAAGCTTTGGGTAACATCCTTTTGGCAGTTTTGGTGATTCATAAGCAGGTTGCAGAGACAAACTAGAGATACCGTTAGCCAGCAACGAAGCCATGGATGAGGTTTAGACAGAGAATAGACAGAGCCACAATATGAGTATCAAATGTGGAAACGGCAATGAATTATCTTGGCCTTATGTTCGTTGCTCGACTCGTGTACACCACGTACCTACATCTTGTGGTCAGGATTTCAACTTTTCAAGTAATAACGGCACCATATATTTGACTCTATGGCTTATTCAGCTAAAGGCCTAAAGCCACGAAGAAACTAACAAAACTTTTCAATTTGCCCCCTTACATTCGTGAATATGCCTACGAATGAATAGGGTAAAGTTTTGATGTAAAAAGAGTAGTATCCAAATATGATTTAGTTCATGCTACTCTAGTTCTATTTTTTTATGTGCTAGTACAATCATTTTAACATAATATAATTAATGATTTACTGCTTCTGTAATATTTTTAAGAGTTTTTTTAATAATTGTTTTAAAGACACTTATTTAATTATAATTAATATAAAGTTTGAAAATTACAATTTTCTCAAATTAATAATTTATTCATTAAATAATATTAAAATCATCATCAACTACCTTAATAAATAAAAATAAATAAATTCTATTTTCAAAACCTTAACAATTACCTTTATGATACTCATTATATAAATCTTATTTTAAATTCTAAGAATTATATCCATTGCATCCTAATAAATGTCATAATACCAGTTGTGGATTATCATGAGTATACATGAAAAAAATGTGCGGTTACATGAATGCCTCTACAACACCAGGTACCATTTCTGAATCTATACACTCTTCAAATCTATAGGGCTCTAGAAATTCAGTTTAATTTCATAGACATTAGGAAATTGCTAAAAAGAAAATAAGAGCTACCTTGGATATATCATTTTCTAATACAACTTAAGATGAACTTTATGCAAAGCAATAGCATCAAACTCCCACCAATGTTATGAGCATACAAGCAACATGCGTGTGACATCAACATGTGGGAGGTTGCATCAGAATAATCGTCAATTGAAGGAAATTTTGCTGGAAATCCTTTCACACAAAGCACCAAGTCATGTCAACTCAACCAATAAAATTGTCACTTGTTAATATCAAAGCAAACTTTCACCAAAGGCGCAACAATTGCCACCATCGTTGTCCTCAATCTGGCTTCTTCAAGTTCAAACAATTATCTGACGCTTGGCTAAATAATTCCTGGACATGTTTTAATTCATTCTCTGCAACAGGCAACCCAGCACAATAGTCAGTTATGGTAGTTACATATTACTAAATTCAGAACATAACTGAATAAGCTGGAAAAGGATTAGAATACACAAATACAAGCATTTGGAGTAGCGTGGAACTAATTAACTGACTAAAATAGTTATACCTCTACTACGAAAAGATAGCAAAACACAAGTTCACGACATTCTAAATAGAAGATAATGCTACATGTGATAGATGGCATACAAGGCCAACTACAGCTACATGCACACATTCATCACGTGAGTAATCAATCATCTGTATGAAGAGAAAACCATGGTATCACAAAATTTCAAATTCTTTTGTTTTGATCTCCCCTTCAAATTAACCTTTTACATCTAAAAGAATTTCAAAATCCCATTGCATTTAATATTATATTGCATTGTCATACGATCTAAATATGAGAAATGGCAGAAAATGAACACAGACCAAAGGCAAGAGGTAAACCTGCAGCTTCCAATTGCTTCTGAAGTTCTTGGCCTATTACATCATTTTCAGCCTGGATGGTAAATTTCACAATCAGTATAATAATATGTGCATGAAAGCTGCAAGGTCAATTTGGTTAGCAAAACAGAATACAGAAGGAATATTCAAGTGGACAATAAATTTCATGTTTTGAACAGATGTTGCAGTATATCACGAGTGACTTTTCCCAGCATTTTATATTATTATTGCCCATGCAATATATTCAAACAAGGCTCCTCAAAGGCATAATATCACACTGTTAACCAAACAGATTCATGGAGCTTGCATGGAAAAAAGTCAATCCGTTTATTCCATACCTGCAATTCTGCAATTCTTTTCAGTTGTGCTTCTTCACCTCCTTCAGATATTGGAAGAGCTGAAACCAATGCATCAAACTGCAGAAGAAACAAATTAAATACTCAAGATTGTTCTATCAATTTTGATGTTATCTTGAAGATAGTAAGCAAGACTGATCATGAAACAAGATTGTGTTGACACAATCAGGTTCGGTAACCACAAAACAAAAAGATATCTTCCTACAATCTGACAAATGATTTAATACCCGAAGTGTCCATATGATTGCTTGCGGCAATGTTAATTACATGGAAAGCATGTATCTAGCTCATTGAACAAGGTGGGAACACAAGAAATACTCAGAATGGCACATTGATGGACTGGGCCTACTTGGCTCGGGTTCCTGGTTCACAATTTACTTTGGCAGGTTTAACTTTACATGCCTGTGCTTGTGCATGCACCACCCACCATATTCTCTTATATAAGCAACAAAGTTTGATTACGCCCTACTATAAGACTACATTTATAATCTAAAAAAATTTATAATTTTATTAGTTTCTGCTTATTAAGATTCATTTTGTGCACATGCCATATTGGTTGCGTAATTTAAGTTGCAATCCAAAGGCAACCTAGAGATCTGAATCACTATAATAAACACAAACTAGCTTTCTTTTTTGATGTCTAATATTAAGAAAATCAGAATTGTCATTACTTAGTCCGCTTCAAACTAATTTTTCTATACCACAGAAGATGTTTCATGATGAACGCTCTTTCAAACTTAACTATGTTAAGTAAGTACTTAAAGGCTGCAGCTAGGGGTGTCAATAAGCCGAGCTAGCTCATGAACTGCTCGTTAAGAGCTCGTATCAAATTCGACTCATTTTTTAAACAGGCCGATCTTGAGCTTTATTTTAAGCTAGTTTAGTAAAACGAGCCGAGCTCAATCTTTATAAAGTTCGGCTCGTGAACTCGTGAGCTAGCTCGTTTAATATTATTTAATAATTTTTTTATTATTTATAAATACATTTATAATAAATCTATTTATATACAAAAAACTAATATAAATTATTGCTTGGTTTAGTGGTAATTTGCACAAATACTCATTAAGTGGTCTTGAGTTCAACTCTCCTTGCCTACAAAACTTTTTAAGAATTTTCAAAAAAATCTTCACGAGCCCTTAATGAGCTGAGCCGAGCTTAAATATTTGATCAAGAGCCTGAAACGAGTTTAAGCTTGAGAGCCTGAAACGAGCTCGTGTTTGCCTAAAATGAGACGAGGCGAGCCGAGTTTTGTCAAAACTCAGCTCATTGACAGCCCTAGCTGCAGTTATAGGCATGTTACAGCTACTGCCACTTAAGCAGTAAGAACACACATACTCCAACAACATTCAACAATTTCACCTCAATGAAAAATTCTTGGGTATAGAAGTGAGAAGGGCTCTTATCGTACAACTAGATAGCTATTGTATAAGATCTACCAAATCTAGATGCATATAAATGGACAGAAGGGTCCAAGTCTCATAATTTTTGGACAATATGATAAATTTATTATTTTAATAGCCAAAATGAGGTAAATCTTGACACCGGATTTTCAAAATCCATTTTCTGGTCTAACTCACCATGCCATGTCACCCTCACGGACTCACCACCACACACCTCACGGGCCCACAACTGTCCAAAATGGACCTGGGAGCACTGAAACTGGGTTTTGAAAACCCAGTTCCAATGCAGAGTTTGTCCCCTTGCGCGCCTCGCCTCATGGGGGTAAGGCCAACAAGCCCTGAAACCGGATCTTGAAAATCCGATTTCAAGCTTGTCTTTTTGCAAGCCAAAGCATGTGAAAACGTGTTTTGCTGCAGCCCTGCCTTCACCCTTCACAAGTTTTTGCAGAGTTGTATGCATGCAGTTCTGCTTTCTTTGTTTCCCCCTCCCCTTTACTTTTTCTCTTTTACTCCCCACCACAAAATCCCAACCCATGATCTTCTCTTCTTGCTTATATATAAATACCCTTATTTCTTCCCTCATTTCCTTCACACTTGCATATTTTCTTCTTCTCAGCAAACTCTTCAATTCGTGTATAAATTTCAGTAAGTTATGAAATTTTTAGTTTGAAAAATTATTATTATTAGTTAAATTAAATTATTTAATTAATAAAAATTTTATTTACAATCTATTATTTTTAAAAATTTTAAGTTTTAATATTTAATCATATATATTATTATATATATTACAATTGATGAAATTATAATTTATATTATTTATTCTAATTAGTAATATTTAATCAATAATAGTTAGTTAAATTACGTATACCATTTAATTTTTTTAAAATAAAATATAAAATAAAAATTATATAAACCGTTTAATGTTAAAATTGATATACATATTTTATTATTCTGAGTTTATTTATGTTTTTTTTAATATTGTTGCTTACATCCCGTTGCCAGTGTTGATATTTTTTGTTCTTTTGCTTCTCACCTAGTAAGTCATAAAGAAGAATTAATTTTGTAGAACATTGTTGTATACATGTACCTATATTTGCTGTAATTTTATATTATATTTATTGAAATATTAATTTTTATGATATGTTATAATTAAAAATTTATTGAAATTGTAATTTTTATGATAATTGCAATAACTAGTATATTTATGATAAATTATTAACTTTTTTAGGTCTAAATTAATAAATAATATTTATAAGTTTAAAATAGTACTTATACAACATTTAAATTAATTAGTAATTTTGTGACATTTGAATTAATAGATTGTAAATAAATTTTTTATTAATTAAATAATTTAATTTAACTAATAATAATAATAATTTTTCAAACTAAAAATTTCATAACTTACCAAAATTTGTACACGAATTGAAGAGTTTGTTGAGAAGAAATACAAAGAGTTTGCTGAGAAGAAGAAAATATGCAAGTGTGAAGAAAATGAGGGAGGAAATAAGAGTACATATATAAGTAAGAAGAGAAACTCATGGGTTGGAATTTTGTAGTGGGTGGGAGTAAAAGAGAAAAAATAAAGGGGATAGGGAAACAAAGAAAGTAAAGTTGCATGCATGCATCTCTGGAAAAACATGTGAAGGGTGAAGGCTAGGGTTGCAAGGGGGTTTTGCATGCAGCTCTACAAAAACACGTGAATGGTGAAGGCTAGGGTTACAGAAGAGGTTTTGCATGCAGCTTTGCAAAAATACGTGACGGGTGAAGGCTAGGGTTGCAGGGAGGGGGGGGTTAGGGTTGTAGCAAAACACGTTTTCACGTGTTTTTGGCTTAAAAATCCGGTTTCAGGGCTTGTCAGCCTTACGTTTTCATGTGTTTTTGGCTTGCAAAAAGATAAGCCTGAAACCGGTTTTCAAGATTTGAATTCAGGGCTTGTCAGCCTTGCCCCGCTGGCCGCTTGGGCGGGGCCTGTGAAAGGACAAACTCTGCATTGAAACCAGGTTTTCAAAATCCAGTTTCAGTGCTCCCTGTTGCCAGGTCTATTTTTAGACAGTTGTGGGCCCGTGAGGTGTGTGCTAATGAGTCCGTGAGGTGGCATGGTACAGTGAGTTGGATCAAAAAAAAGATTTTGAAAATCTGGTGTCAAGATTACCCCATTTTGGCTATTAAAGTAAAAAAATTATCATATTGTCCAAAAATTATGAGACTTGGACCCTTCTGTGCAAAAGTCCCATATAAATTCTATCGAAGGTTGAATGAACCATTTTATTCCATCCCATAAACACATACACAATATCATAGCAATGTACATAAAACCAACATTCACTGAATTTGCATAAACTTGATCTGTCTTAGTTAGCTACTGCATAATCCAATTCTAAGAGAACCTCATTCTTTGGGAATATGAAATATCACATATATATGTAGTGTTCTGTTGTAATACAAGATGATATCCCATATAGCCAAAAGGGACTTATTTAATCATCTAGATTCCTAGAATGTGGGCATATTTCCTGGTCAACAACAAAATGACACCGCCATAATTCGAAAGAAAACAACTTTCTATAACCCCACTTCATTTAACACAGTTATTTACCCCATACAAGTTTTTTTTTTTTTTAGGAGAAAATTACATACCTGCTTAGCAGCCTTGACCAAAGCAGCACTCATGAGTTTCGGCTGTTCTGCAAAATTTGCTGTCTCCTCCGTAGGATTAGCACTAGCAGGTGGTTCAGGGTAATTTGGAGAGAGTCGTACAGGAGGAGCATCTCTTTGCAACGTCCCGATAGTATTGAATGCAAGACTTGCAATTAAATTCAGTTGTTCTTGCAATTGGGAAATTATATCCATCTTGCTCACAGCTCGACCCAATTCAAGTGTGGTTTATATAAACCCTAACAATAGGGAATAGATTGTATTTTTGTAACTTTCCTCTTTTGCCCTTTAGCCATCTTAAAAAAGTCACGTTCCATGCACGTGATTAACTTTTAATTTTGGACCAGAGGCTGGATTGATCTTTTGGACATTAATGGGTTTTAGGCCCGTTGCAAAAATTGAGCCCAAGGCCCTGAAAGAGCGCCGACTTTAGGAGATTAAAATCTAAAGATTTAATCAAAAAAATAGATATATCAAATAACCACAAAAAAAAAAAAAAAAATTTCTTCTCTTCCTCTCTTCGTCACACACGTCGCAGAAATCGTTAGCTATGTCTCTGCAAGCTTCCTCCTTCGCCGTTGGCATTCCGTCGTTCAAAGCACCTCTCAGAAAACAACCTCATCTCCCCGTAATTCGAGCCAAAGGTATGTAGGCCATGACTGATCCAGAAAGATTTAGATTAGAATTTTAATTTTATTCTACTCCAAGTTGTATCAAGTTCCAATTTCTGTAGCTAAATTAGATTTTCTTATAACTGAGTGTAACACTAATTCATGTGCTGCCTCCTATTCGGGCAATACCTGAAAATTCAGCTATGGTGTTAAGCTAAGTTGTAGTGATTGAAACCCCAAATTTTTATTTTTTTTCTTCTCCCGAAGTTAATTTTTTATGGCCAAAAATTGTCCCCAATATGTAGATATTTTTCTATTTATTCATCTCATTTGATATTTTTCATTCATTTTTAGTGCCCACTTCCATTTTCATTGTGTTAGGGCTCTTCAGTTGTGAATATAACATTGATGTTGAGTCAACTTGCTTGTTTTCCCAGTGGAACCGTCAGAGAAATCTGTTGAAATAATGAGGAAATTCTCAGAACAATATGCTCGTAGGTCAGGCACTTATTTTTGTGTTGATAAGGGAGTCACTTCTGTGGTCATCAAGGTAATCTTGACTTACAAAACTAATTTATTATTAATTTGACTTGTTTGAATATTTTTCGTTTCTTGTTTGAGTACTGTGTTTTTACACATAAGGTTCTTTAAAGTGATAAATCCTATGGGTAGTGATCCTATAGGTAGTGAAGTTGAGACGGATGACTGGACATATAAGAATTGATAGAATATGAAATGTGGAGATTTGTAGGATGGTGGAGGGAGGACCTATCAAAGAGAAAATGAGAGAGAATGGTTTGGACATACCCAATGTCGGCCAATGGACACTGTAATTAGAAATGTGATTTGGTGCATGTGGAAAGTATTAGATGTGGTAGAAATAGACCGAAATTTACATGGGGGTACTCATTGAAAATGATATGACTGCTTTAGGCATTATCGAAAATGATGTCTTGGATTAAGCCGAATGGAGGAAAATGATTCATATAGCCGACCGCAACCCGTTTGGGATTTAAGACTTAGTTGAGTTGATTATTGTACAATCTACTCGGGATTAACATTTTAGTGATTAACAAGCATCTCATATGCATTTCCACATATTTTGTGTTGGATTACCCTTTGTCCCCAAAAATTTAAGTTGACAATGACAACAAAGGGGACCTATTATGTGTATCAATCTTAACAAAGTTAACACGAACCCTTATGCACACTTCTACAAGGACCCAAAAATTATAAAAACAAGAAAAGAGAGAAAGAAATACTCTGAATTCTGAAACCACAAGAAATACATACTACTGATATCTGAATAATTATAGGAAGGGGCAGGGTTAATTTTAACTTATGATTTATGAAGATGCAGGTAAAATCATATTTCATAAAAAGAAAAGGGAAGGGAAGGAGGCATATAGTCATCTATATTACATACATATGCATGGAAAAGAATGATATAAAATGATTATCAATTAATCCTAATGTAGTCGTTATATAGTTACAGGAAAAGGGTATCTTAGTTACTCTTTTATATTCTTCAGTCGCCACTAGTTGTTTATCAAATTAAACACACTTGGGGGTATTATCTTATGTGCAATGAATCAATCAGAAGCTAATATTCCATTTTTTCGTGTTTCATTTTGTGTTTCTGTTTTTTTGTTGAGTAATTTCTCTATTGTCTATGCTCCCTGCTTCTAATGAATATAACTCTTCCTTTGGGAGTGTACACCTTTCTTCTTTTTTCAGATATTGATGTTGTATTTGTGCAGCACATACATATATCCAAGTTGCAGTATTGTATAAGTTTGTGTTCACCTGAATAGTCCTGTTTATGCTTGAATATGTTGCTTATTATTTAACTGCTTCTGGATTTTACCGGAGCTACTCTCTTCTTTAGTAGATGGGTGATTTGAAGAATTCCTATTCACTTGTATGGCATTTAGTAACAATATTAGATGCTGGCATTTGTTGGTGAGTAATGAAGTTCTGTGTTGTAGCATATATTCTTTTAGTTATTCAATGGTCCGAGAGAAGTACTTGGCATAACAGTTGGTTCTGATTTTCTCAAATGTATGGTAAATGCTATGTTACATGAAGAGAGGATAGCTGATTATAAAGAAGATAAGACATGATAGCCCTATAACTAGTCTTGAACCTTTGCACTGATCATTCGCGTTTGCATGAAACGCCTCTTCCTTATGATTGAGAGGAAGCATGTTTCTGGAAATTAGTTTCTCCGCATTGAATGCAAAATATGTTCCCCATAGCTTTAGCCATCATGTGTATGAGAGGACCTCAGGAGAAAAGATTAAAGATTACTGGAAAGGCAAATGAAAGGAGAGAACAACGGTGAAGAAAGCTTTAATTTACTGATTAGAAATATGATATACCTTTTTCTTCCTTTGGTTGTTTATGAGGATGAAAAGGGTCCTAAAATTCATGTAGGCCACATATTTCTAGACCTGGAGTTAGGATGCATATACTTCAGAGATTCTTAATCCCAATAGTTCTAGAAAATATAGATGCACATAGGCTACATGCACATAGATAGAAACATGTAATCTGAGAATTAAATAGTTTACTCTTGTTATTTTTAATCAAATAAACTTGATTTGTTTCAGGTAGTAAAATACTAAGTCTTCTGTGAGAAACAAATCAACAACTAAGAAGGTTTCTTCAAGAAGAACTCTTGATTTTCCCATGATTACAAAACACACACATGCACATACTTATTTGCAAAGAGAGGGTCATGTTTAGTTTTAGATTTCTACCAATTATTATGTTCACAAAGTTTAGAATATTGTGGAATTGTTGGACGGTGTTTACCTTCTGGTATATGTTGCATCTGAGGTTGGTAGTAATGAAAATTATGGTATGATAGGTGGGAATGTGAACGAAAGGATTACAATTGATTAATAAAAAGACATTGTGGGCACACACACACACATATATATAGATATATAAATAATAAAGCAAGATAATGATCCTCTGTGACGAGCAATAGTTCTAGAAATTAGAGATGCACATAGGCTACACGCTTCATAGATAGAAACAACAAATCTGAAAATTGAATAGTTTTATTTGTTATTTTTAAACAAATAAACTTAAGCATTATGTTTGGTTATTTCAGGTAGTAAAATACCAAGTCTTCTTTGAGCACATGCTTATTTCCAAGAGAAGGGTCATGTTTAGTTATAGATTATTAATCTACCAATTATTAAGTTGACAAAGTGTAGAACATTGTGAAATTGTTGGATGGAGTTTACCTTCTGGTATATGTTACTTCTGAGGTTGTTACTATTGAAAATTATGGTATGATGTGTTGCAAAAAAATTTAGGTGTGAATGTGCACGAAAGTTTACTTTCAAAAAAAGAATGGTTTCTTAAAGGAATGGTCAATTGGATGAAAACAAAACTGATGAGATATGCACCATGGTAGGGAGATGAAAAGGATTACAATTGATTAATAAAGACAATGAGCTAGATATTTATATAAAGCAAGATAGTGATCCTTCTTCGCGACGAGCAACCATGATTAGTCAGGCTCCTATATGAAGCGAGCTTGTAAGGAAATATTAATTTTGTGTTTCTTTTCCTAAAGTCAGATCTGGTTTGGTCTAAGATCCATGGGTACTCCTATTTGCAAAATGTGCCCGATACTCGTATGTTGGGTACACTAGGGTACTCACCCGATGATGGTGATGTCTCTTGATGAACCAAATTTAGAAGTTGTAATCTTCATAGATAATGGGCAACAATGAAAGTTAACACTTTTGACTTTCGGTGTTTGACCATGTATTATATATGATGTTTCTATGTCGCTTTAGGATTATTATGGTTGTGGATTGAATTTGATGTGTATTTTAGTTTGATGGCAGTTGAAATTAGAATCCATATGATTTCGAGATTGGACTATAGATGAATGTTGTTATGATGTCATAGATTCATAGTCATTATATTTCGTTAATTATAGATTTTATATATATATATATTTAGCTTAATACACCCCAGCACACCCGTATCCTGGATTTTTCCAAATTGCTGTACCAAGCACTTGTTACTGTATAATACTAGGTACCAGACCTGTTTTAGTGCTTCCATGGGTTTTGATCAAGTACCAGATCCAGGTTTTCATTGCCAGTATGAATTCATATATTGTTTCTGAATTTGTCATGTCCAAAAGAATTACTATAATTGTTTTTTATAGCATTGGTTTATCTTGCATACCTATAAGGGTCAATCTTCCATTTACAGTGTGCTGCAAGCTTCCGCTTTCTTTTGTTAATTACTTTTTCTTTGTAAGCTTTGGCTAATTAAATCCAAACTGTGTAACTGAAAATTTCAAATCATGTATATATGGTGATTTCCGAAACACAGAACTGAAATGGCAGTGAGCAAAATTGATACTGTTTCTTCATCCATTGGATCTATGAGTTTATTATGTTTGTTGAAGGTCTGGAGTTTTTGTGGTCTAACCTTTCTCGGTTATTATTTCTCCATATGTAATTATCATATTGAATTGATGTTGTTGTTGTTATTATTATTACCTGTTAGTTTGATGCAAAATACTTTCCCTGGCTTGGTAATATTCTTTCACTTGATGTAAAACTCTGCTAATCTTGGGAAGGACAGTGGCTGATCTAATCTCTTGGATGTATGCTCTGGTGCACCATCTTTTGTGGGATTGGAAGCCAAGAAATTCTCCACTTAATGAACATGTATAGGACTGGATATAGTTTAAAATTAAGTAATTCTCTTCTAAGTTGACATGAAACTGACTTTGAATGTAATTGCTTTCTTTTATATCGGTTTTGAACATCATTTATCCATAGCATTGTAAGGGAGATTGATGCTGGAATTCAAACAGGGGTTGGCGGACCACAAAGATTCTGTGGGTGCACCTCTTTGCCCCTGTCGGTAAATCCTTTTTCTTGAAACTTGTTCTTCACAAAGTTTTTGCCTTTTCCTAATTGTTCCAACAGCATTTTTAACAATATATCTATTTAATATTTTGTTTATTTAAACTTTCTATGTGCTATGCATTGTGTTCCAGGCATTATGATGATAAAGCTGCTGAGGTTGGGCAGGGCTTTTGGAACTGTCCATGTGTTCCCATGAGAGAGAGGTTGATATAACTTTATTATGATGTGATAGAATTAGGTATTTGTATTGGTATATATGTGTACAATATCAAGTCCAATGAAGTATTCTTAACTTTACAGAGCATAGTTATATTATGTCATTCATCTTCAGTATCCTAACTACGAGAAAAAATAAAAATCTTCATTGAACTATAGTTTCATACACATCAGGAAAGCTTCAAACCTAGATATAGAAGACTTGAATTGTGACTTTATCTTAATCCTAATGAAAACAAGATTGTTGGTATTTACGATTTAGGAACTTGACAATCAAGTTGGAGGTGATCAGCTCTAAATTTTTTTAGCAGATACCCTTCTGTTTCTTATAATCTGAAAAGAAACTGGTTAATCTGTTTATGTTTAGATTAGTAAAATACATGAAAATAGTCCAATACTTCTTTTTTGGAGTTTGATCATAAACTAGTTTACGGCGATTTGCTTAACTGTTTTGTTTAAATCTTTTGATAGTCTTGGTGAGGACAAATTTAGGTGGCAGCGTATTCCTTGTAAACTTAGCATGACAGTGGTTTAATGTTGTTGAGTTTTATGTATGTGGGTATGAATATTGATGATGACATTCTATTTGATGGTAAAAGTACCTGTTGAAAATGAGAAGATAAACAAAATTAATTTTGACAGAACTGTATAATAACATGCGTATGTATTTTATTTCAGAACCTTGTTTGCTTTCTATATATTTCCATCAGAATCTGTGAGTAATAGTTACTCGTTATATATATATGAAATCTCTGGGCAATATTTTCAGACTCTACATTTGTCTGCCTTAAGCAATACATTAATAAGAATGGCATGACTTCCTCTAGAATTTTGTAAGTCTTCCAATTCTTAGTGGAAATTATTTTCAATCCATATACTCATCTTTTATGCGATGTTTGTCCTTCTTTTTTTGCTGTGGGGGCCAATAATGATAAACTCACCAACTGATTCATGAACCTGGGCTAGTATAATCCTCTGTTTATACCACATGGATGTTCATATTGAAATTATGAAACTATATTGGCAGGAAGGAGTGCCACTGCATGCTCTTTCTCACTCCTGACAATGATTTTGCTAGCCGGGAACAGGTACTTCATCACATTCATTTACTTCAATTATTGTTTTCGGTGAGGAGCTAATGAGATTAAGCAACGAAAGTAAAGCTGTGAATTCAATAAAATTGTAAATAATTTCTATCATGCCCTTGGGGAATATGTGACTTGGTTTAAATGGCCTTCTATTTGACTGTAAGTTGAACCTCTTATTGAAACAAATGTGTGATGCCACCTTTCCTGTGGAAAAAAGAAAAACAGTTGTTGGACTTGGTACAAAAAACATTTTGTGAAACTAGGATTGCTCTCAATTGGAATTGGATTACAAAAGAATCTGTGACAAACTTACAAGCTGTGTGTAACTGCAAGTAATGCATAGATATTCCATTTGTCGCGTTTAGAAACTTTTACCTGAACTTTCTTTGCTGTTGTAATACAAAAGACAATGAATGTTTTTCCATGCAGGCGATCACAATTGAAGAGATTAGAGAATCAACAGCAAATATGTAACATGTTTTAGTGTATTGAAGGTTACTTGTTAGCAGATGTATGTAATCACATGTACTTATACGTTAATCCAAAATCATATGTGAGTTTTCTCCTTTTATTTTATGCAATCCCCTTTCCTCTTAAATATGTATCATTACGCTTCCGAACTTCATTCTTTGCCTTGGATGGGGGAATGCATACATGTTCTAAGAATATTGAACAATACATTGGTAGGGGAGTGAGTATTTGTTAAGAGATGGAATTCTGTTTGTCTTGGGTTGCACGTGGTATCTTAGAATGTTCATTCTGGGTCTTTCCCCTTCGGTCTAGATGTCGGCAAAAAGAAAAGGAGGAAAAAGTTTTGAATGTTCATTCCAGATCTTTCCAAGGGACTTAGAATTGCACTTCTATAACTCTCCAAAAGAACTAAATAATTGGTTTGTCGGAGCCCATTTTGTGTTCGGCTGGTGAAAGGGTGACGTCCAACGGTCAGGGGGAGCCAGCATTCAATTTTCTTTTGTATATGGCGGTCTTTGCATAAAAGTCAATGTAGACACCAAAATGAGAAAAGGAGATTAAAGAGGAGAATCGTATGTCAATGGAATATAGACATGAGCTGCAGCCTGGGATCATCATATCTATTTTGGTCAAAAAAACAAAGATTCCTTCATGAAATAGCTTTTTATTTTTTTTATTCAGAAAATCGTGGAATCTCTAGTGCAAGTTGGAGATTGGGACGAGGACATAGTAGATGAATCAGATGACGATGTGCTGACTGTCAAGCTAGAATTCAGTCTGTAGTAATATGGGCCTCAGTCTAGCAATCAGTCTCTAGTGGAAGAGAACAGAACAAAACAAAACAAGAAACAAAAAAACAAAAGTTTTTCTTTTATATTTTTTCCCTTATTTTTCTCGAGCTCCCAAACGTATCCAATAAGCAAGCCTAAAAGGCCCCACAAATCTTTTCAAAAACTATTTTAAGCAAAAAAAAGAAAAAGAAAAAGAAAAGATAAATGGGTCTGATACTCTGAGGCTTAAGATGAATCATTGATTAAAAGGAATATCTTAATCTGACAATTAAAAAGGTTGCTTGACCTTAATTCGAATCTTATTATGGTGATCAAAAAAATCTGAAATTTTTATAATCCTAATGTGAAAATTACAATAAAGATAATAGCTTTTTATTTTTTTATTCAGAAAACGTGAAATCTCTAGTGCAAGTTGGACCCACCTTACAGAATTGATGACATGCACGAGAGAGCGTCAAAGCGTCGTGGGTCATCCCTCTTCAACAACTCTATCAACCATATTTTAGTGGAATCAGTCGATTTCATCTTTTCACAAAATCTAAAAACAAGGGGTATACTAATAAATTTCACCAAAAAGTTATAATTACTAAATTTTCAATTCTAATATAACTTTCTCTCTCATAAGGAGGACTCTTTCTTCAATTTGTCTTTTTTTTTCCTGTTCATCCTTTCCATCTTTCACTCTCTACACACATGAGATTATTTTTATTTCGCAATTGATTTAAATCTTTCTTTCCATTTAATGCCATTAACTAGATAGGCTTGATAAAATTTTCGATTAGACAGGGCCTGCTTATGGACCAAATCCCATACACAAACAAGAAATTTAATTCCATTTCCCCGCAATAAATATTATCTTGTATCATCAGTAAAATAGTAAAAGTTGTCAATTAATTTCCAGTCCTAAATTAGCACTAAGTTAATAAATTTCAGATTGTACGGACTTACAAAACCATCATTTACAAATTAATTGCAGAAGTTCATAATCAATGCCATAAGCCACTACATAAAGAAAAAGAAAAGACGTATATGTTATATGTTAGTTAAAGCAGGGAAAAGAAGTGCATGCATTAAGAATTAGTAATGCCATCTTGTTCCTTCTTTAGATTTTTGGCACAAAACTTAAGAAACCCAGCAAAAGAAATTTAACAAAAAATACAATTTTCATTTTTACACGTACGGGGTATATTCGCTCATCTTGTTGTAGCAAAGACTATGTTAGAATCACTTAAAACACACAGGAAGAAGCAGAAGAATAACTTCAATGATTGCGCAGTGTGAGAGTTTCCAACATAAATAAGAGACAATGGCATCAGGCTTCCACTTCAAGTCGATGTTTAAAATGGCCTAACAGGAAATTCATCAGAAAAAAAGAGGTGTGGACATGAACAGGAAAGTCTACACGCTGTTCATGTCCACACGTCCAACATTTTCTATATATTTCCATCAGAATCTGTTTATAATAGTTAGTCGTTTTATGAATATGAATATGAAATCTCTGGGCAATATTTTTAAACTCTACATTTGTCTGCTAAGCTTAAGCAATATTTTAATAATAATGGCATGACTTTCTCCACAATTTTATAACAAGTCTTCCAATTCTTAATAGAAAATATTTTAAATCCATGTAAGTCTTTATGCTGCCATGCGTGTTCTTCCTTTTTTAGCTGTGGGAACCAACAATGATAAAGTCACCAACCGATTCATGAACCTAGGCTAGTATAAATCCTTAGTTTATACCATTTTATTTTTTATTTTTTTTGGTATGGCTAAAATCAGTTTATACCACTTGGATGTTCATATTGAAATTATGAAACTATCTTGGCAGGAAGGAGTATCACTCCATGCGCCATGCTGTTTCTCACTCCTGAAAATGATTTTGCCAGCCAGGAACAGGAACTTCATCACATTCATTAACTTTATTTTTGTTTCCTTGAGAAGCTAATGATACTAAGCTACGAAAGTAAAGCTAGCATCTCGCACTGGTTTCGGAAATCTAAAGCAAAAGTGCTGTGATTTCAATAAAATTGTAAATATTTTCTATCATGCCCTTGGGGGAATATGTCACTTAGTTTGAAGGCCAGTTTATATGGGCTTCTTAATATTTTGGACATGCCTAGTGTCTCTACCTAGTATCATTTGTCCACTCTCTATGGTGGGCCTTAGATTTGACTGTAAGAAATACGAATGGATTACAAAATAATCTGTGACAAAGTTACATGTTTGTTTGTAACTGCTAGTAATGCACAGGCATTCCACTTGTCACGTTTAGAAACTTTTACCTGAACGTTTTTTTTTTTCCTACTGCTAGGGGCTCATGTGGTTACTAAAAAACTGAAAAACAAAACTAATCTGATCGAAATTTCAATTCAGTGCCGTTTCCATACAAGTGTCAGATCACTTATGATTTTGTGTTCGAAGAAATCGAAAATTTGGTTGCTGTTTTGTTTTCACTGAATCTGAAGATTGAGTTCAGATGTCTCATTACTGCCCTGTGCAGACTCACAACTACTCCAAACCCTAGTTCGCATGAATTATAAAACATATTGGATGGAAAAGAGAAAGTTTGGGAACTTGGAAGCATTACATACAAAAGGTTATAAATATCATATAAAAATAAAATTTAAAAAGGAACAATTCAAGGATGTACTGGGCAGCCTTAAACTGAAACAACAAGCAGAATAAAAGATTTTGGGCCTCTTATGTATACATATGAAAAATCTTAATATTTTAGGGCCAGAGTGCATTAGGTCTTGGAGCCCACAATAAATCGACCAGAAGTTGAAACCGGTCTCTGTCCACTATGCTCGGTTCCGTTTCGGTTGCACATCAGAACTATGCTCTGTTCTGTTTGGGTTGCACCCACTGTCAATAGTCAAAGCTAAATCGAATTGCCTCAAAACCGAGCAAGTTCATCAGCTATTCCCTTCAATAATTGCAAGGATTCTCCAACAGATTTAAAACCACGTTTGGTTAAAGTGAGTCTTTTTCTTGAGATTCATGATTCATGATTCATGAGCGAATTTTGCTTGCATATAAATGAATGATCTGTTTCGACCGAGGTTTTAGCCTGAATCATAGGTTTTAGCATAATTAATAAGAGGCATGACTAATTTAGATGTAGAGATATGATAGTATGTAAGATAATTGTATCACTGGCACCTAAATGATCGAAGAGGACATGGATTTGTTCCATCAATGAATCCTGAAAGATCATAGCCATAAAGAAGGGCATTGATCTTAGGCTCTCCAAGATGAAAAATTTAGTAAGTTTTTAAGTTTTCCATTTGTCAGTGTTTTTCTCACTGCACATCGAAGGGTCAAGTGTTTCATGGTGCTCCCCATTCATTATACATTTCTTTTGGCGGAGATTCGCAATGGATGATGGATTTTGTGCCTGTTCTACACTGTCTTCACCGCCAAGCCAAATCTTGTGCAAATTAGTTGATTAATAAACATAATAGCTCATACCAAATTTCTATATCTGACGAAAGAAAAAAAGAAATATATATATACTTCAGAGAAAAAAGAGAATAAGAAAGGATCCTGGGTTGTAGACTTGTAGTGCAAACTCAACAATATATATAAGATGACTAAATGTACCTCACAGGTTTGGAAGAAAGTGCATACATTGAAATTATAAGCAAAAACAAGAAAGATTCATACCTCCAAATCCTAACATTGTAGATTCAGCAAAGGGAAAGTAAATCATACTTCAGTTCAATTCAAACTTCCCACTCCCCAGTCTTGTACTCGTCCTTGTGATACTTCATGAATCCAGCAAGTGTTGTATCACAGGAAGTCCCCTTGATTTTTTCGTATTCTCTCCACCACTGCATAAAGCTGCTGCTATTCAAGAAAATCTCAGGTGACACTGCATAATTCTTCAACGATTCAATGACATAATCCTCAAATTCAATCAATTTATTCTTCTGCACTTCATTGGCTTTATCATTTTTCAGCAATCTGCATGAAAGGAGAGCCTCCTCGACACGGGCCCAAAAGCAAGAGTCCTCCGTCAAGTTAGATGCTACACTCAGTTTCTTGGCAACATTAACACCAGTTGACGGTTTTTTGTTCGCTTGTTTTGCTTTCTCAGCATTATTTTCATCCAGCCACTTTTCCAATTGTTTGTGATGTTGTGATCTTCCTTGACTTTGATAGTCTGTTCCATTACCTTTGTAGTATTCAGCAATGTCTAATGGCTCAACCATCCTTCTATAATTAGTCCCACCATAGAGCCAGCGGGTACGAAAAGCAGATCCTTCCTTCTGTGGTTTACTCTCTACCTCCTTAACCATGTCTTTCCAGTAATTTGTGAGGATTTTCTTAAACAAGACAACATCTAGGTCACTTGCGAAATTCTCATGTCTTGTAGCTGTCATAGTATCCTACTTCCTGAGCTTTAGACTCCTTCTTGTACCATTCAAGGTAGGCCATATATATTTTCATGTCATTCAATTTCTTGGAGGGATCAGAAACCTTCCTCTTTTGGATTATGAATATCTTTTCCCGATTGTTAATCTTCGTTATCAGATCCTTCTGCTGCTGTAGTTGCTGCCATGAGTTTCAGAAAGGAAGAACATAGTGAATTTAAAACTACTTGAAAACTAAAGCAAGTGATGTGATGACATGCCAATCATCTGAAAATGTTCATTATAAACAAGTAAGGATCAAGTCATTAAACTAATAAGGTAATTGAGCTACCTGCAACTGCAGTAATCCAATAGCTATAAGCTGTAAGATGATGGTGGCTGTAAACAAATCTTTCTTGCCTTTGTTGATTGTGGCAGCTATAAACGAATCTGTCTCATCTTGGCTCCACGGTATAACATCCTCACAAATCGCCTTTCTGCTGAGACGTTCCACAATGTTTCCATATTCAACAGATTCCATTTCTTTATTTCGATTACCAACCGACCTCATTCTCCCCAGAAACTCCAAAATAGATTCAGGGTTCTCGAAACAAGAACAACCCTGTTCAGAACACAAGAGAAATGTTCCGAAAGGCTTGTATTCACTGGTTTGGGAAGCAAGTTCAGCATCTGAAGAACTTTGCTGTGAAATGAAAAGCCTAGGAAGAGGGTCTTTGTGAGATGCTACGTGCAAAAAGCACGAATTCCATGTTGAGTATTCTAATATGGCTTGTTGCAGGCTTTTGTCACCGATGAGAGGTGAACCGAAAGTGATGCAAAGTGGACGCTTATAATTTTTTGACAAGTCAATGCTATCTAATAGCAAAAGAGTGAAGAGAGAAGCAATTGATCCGCCAAGAGAATGCCCAGTTATAATCAATCGGGTTGCGGTTGAGATTGAGCTGCTAATCTGTATAACAATGCAATGTATTCACTTAAATGATCAATTCTCAGTAATCAGCTTTTCTCAATTTTCTAAGTCCACAACAAGTCATAAAAATATTAGATTTGTAAGGTGAGGAGCTGCCAAATAGTATCCAAATAAAACCACAATGGAAAAAAAGAATACTAACTAATTGCATTAGTATCTTGGAAGCACGCCCATGATACACATGGCCAAGTCAAGAATACCAATCCAGAATGTTTGAAATCTGAAAAACCGTTCAGTACTGCAGCAGAAACTCACAAATAAGCACGAGTTCCAGTTAAGTAAGTTTTACATTGAGGCCATGGCTAGAAGTGGAGTCTTGGAAACTTTCTCAGTGCTAAGAGAGTACTTGAAATATTTACTCAGCCTCTAACTACCGCGGATTAATGTTCAGACAGTTGAAAATCTCAATTAGAAATCATAGTCAAAAGGTTCATCCATCTTAGAAGACTCTTCAAAGGGAAAGGAAGAGATATACCTCATTTTTCAGGGGAGAGAGCTCATTCTGGTGAGAGATAAAGAGATCAATTGCAGCTTTGTTAACAGAGAAACTTGGGTTGACTTTAGTGCACAGAAACTCAAAGAATTGCTCTTTAAAATATGATGATGGAACCAAATCAGCTGCTTCTCCTTCTTGAAGATGGTTTTGTGTACAAGTGGGTGCAGTCACAAAAGCTATGATTGTCAGATCTGACTGCTTGAAAACTTCATATTTAATTGAGAAAGGCAAGGATTTCTGTTCATGATTCGAATTGGTGCTTCTGTACAGATCAGAAATTGCAGTCAATGAACGATCCAGAACACCAGAAGTCAACACCAAAGTTGCCAATTCTGACCCACTGCTAAATCTGCAATCAGAAAACGCAATCAAAGCAGGGAAAAGAAGTGCATGCATTAAGAATTAGTAATGCCATCTTGTTCCTTCTTTAGATTTTTGGCACAAAACTTAAGAAACCCAGCAAAAGAAATTTAACAAAAAATACAATTTTCATTTTTACACGTACGGGGTATATTCGCTCATCTTGTTGTAGCAAAGACTATGTTAGAATCACTTAAAACACACAGGAAGAAGCAGAAGAATAACTTCAATGATTGCGCAGTGTGAGAGTTTCCAACATAAATAAGAGACAATGGCATCAGGCTTCCACTTCAAGTCGATGTTTTAAAATGGCCTAACAGGAAATTCATCAGAAAAAAAGAGGTGTGGACATGAACAGGAAAGTCTACACGTCCAACATTTTCTATATATTTCCATCAGAATCTGTTTGTAATAGTTAGTCGTTTTATGAATATGAATATGAAATCTCTGGGCAATACTTTCAAACTCTACATTTCTCTGCCTTAAGCAATACTTTAATAATAATGGCATGACTTTCTCCACGATTTTATAACAAGTCTTCCAATTCTTAATAGAAAATATTTTAAATCCATATATGTCTTTATGCCATGCGTGTTCTTCCTTTTTTTGGCTGCTGGGGACCAATAATGATAAACTCACCAACTGATTCATGACCTCGGCTAGTGTAAATCCTTAGTTTATACCACCTTTCTTTTGGTGTGGCTAAAATCAGTTTATACCACTTGGATGTTCATATTGAAATTATGAAACTATCTTGGCAGGGAGGAGTGTCACTTCATGCGCCATGCTGTTTCTCACTCCTGAAAATGATTTTGCCAGCCGGGAACAGGTACTTCATAACATTCGTTAACTTTTCTTTTGTTTCGTCGAGGAGCTAATGATACTAAGCAACGAAAGAAAGGCTAGCATCTCGCACCGGTTTCGAAATCTAAAGCAAAAGTGATGTGATTTCAATAAAATTGTAAATATTATCTATCATGCGCTTGAGGAATATGTCACCTAGTTTATATGGCCTTCTTAATATTTTGTAAGGGCCAAGTGTCTCTACCCTAGTATTCATTTCGTTCACTCCCTATGGTGGGCCTTAGATTTGACTGTAAGAAATACGAAGTTGGACCTCTTACTGAAACAAATGTGGAAAAAGGGCAAAAAACAGTTGTTGGACTTGGTACAAAAAAAAAAAACATTTTGTGAAACTAGGACTGCTCTCAATTGGATTACAAAAGAATCTGTGACAAACTTACATGTTTGTGTATAACTGCTAGAAATGCATAGGTATTCCGCTTGTCACGTTTAGAAACTTTTACCTGAAAGTTATTTTTTTTTTTGCTGCCGTTAGGGCTGGGCGCAAGTGTTAATAAAAAATGGAGAAATCGAACCAATCCCGTAAAAATTTCAATTTGGTGTCATTCCCATGCAACTGCTGGTTTACTTGTAGTTTTAAATTGGAAGAAATCGAAAATTCAGTTGCAATTTTTGTTTCTATGTGATTGTATTGAATCTAAAAATTGAGTTCAGATGTCTCGTTACAGGACCAGACTCACAGCCACTGCAAACCCAGCTCATCTTAAATCATAAATCATATTTGATGGAAAAGAGAAATTTAGGGAACTTGGAAGCATTACATACAAAAGGTTATAAATATCATATAAAAATAAAATAAAATTTAAACGGAACAATTCTAGGATTTACTGAGCAGCCTTAAACTGAAACAACAAGCTGAATAAAAGATTTTGGGCCTGTTATGCAATTTTAGCTTCTAGGTAGCTCTGACATGCCTGCTATTTGCTATATGTGGGAGAAGTTATCTAACTACAGCTGTAAAAGAAGCAACTTAATGACTTTCTTACAAGTTGTCACAACGTCACTTGCTGAAATCAATATAAACTGCAAGCTTGGTTCATCAGAGAGAAAGAAACCAAAATAATCACCATAATACATATACACGCTTTATAAGACCACGAAACTCTACTGTTAAATGTGAAAAGTTCATCGACTCTCACATAGTTCACTTATATATGATAAGCAATTTTATGTGAGAATCAAATATGTTACAAAATGCTGGTTCATGTACAATGAAGTAGAGGCAGTCAATGAAGGAAACCAAATTATCTTCTATTATTGATTGAATGTCAATTGTGGTGTAATAGTCCCTAACTACTTTTGTTTTGTTGCATGCTTGCATATTGATTGTGATGCAGCATTTAGATTTTGCTGCATGCCTGCATATGTATTTAGTTGTTGCATATTGATTTTGCTACTGAATATTGAATTTGGAGCTACAATGAAAGAATTTTAGGCTGCAACAGGCATGCTTTCTTCATTTGACAAGTATAATATTTTGAATTTGTAGTTTAGTTTAAACTTTGGAGAATGAACATGAATATGCTGCATATTGATTTTGATTCTGTTTTCCTTAATGCAGTCTCAATAAGGAAGAAGTAACTGAATTTGAAGATATGTATCTAAGCTTCCTGGTGGACCAGATCATCCTCCACATGGAAGAACTGCAAAGGTGGTGGCTTGGATGAAGAATATGAAAACTGCAGTATGGGAAGAATTTGAGCTTGTGGAATTTTGCCACAATGCTTACATGCAACTGAAGAATGGTATCAAAACCTTCCAATGAGGATTCTTTAGTTGCATGTAAGCCTTGTGGTAAAATTGTTCAAGTGTCACTCACACCATTGAAAGTCTTTTAGAAGACCTCATACGTTCAAAAAGAGCTTGCAAGTATTTATTTTTTCAGTTTAGTTATTTTATTGTTCTTTTAATACTTAACAAATTTAATGTATCTATTCTTAATGTTTCTATTTGTTTTCCTTTTAACCGAGTTTTCAATTTCTATCAACAAGCATAAGTGTCCTATAAGAAATTGATAATTGACGAGTAGATGTAAGCTTTTAACTTGCTCTCTTTAACTTTCAAATTCTGTCAATTTGCTTGCACTTTTCTGCATTTAATTTCCATTGCTTCTGTTTCTGTTTTGTTATTTTTCTCTTTCTTTCTTTCTTTCTTAAAGTTCTCTGCAGGTTTATATATTATGTTCCTCTGTTTAATGACTTTAACATGTTAGTTTGCAGTTTGCTTGTGAGTTTAGCAATGCCTCCAGGAATTGGATCAAGAGCTGCAGTCTGCACTGCTACAGCCTATTGTAATTGGTATTTTAGTTTGAAAAAACACCTTCCCCAATTATTATATAAAAGTCCTATTACTCTATTTGAAACTTAAATAATTTGTAATCTTTTAACTCAAACCCTAACCCCAAAAATATAAATTAAATTATAAATTTCGACCGAGCAATAAAAAAGTGAAACATGGTGATGGGGAGAGCACCGACACTGGTATGGAAGGGACTGTGCAGATCTCTTATCTGTCTATGGTGGTAGGGGGAGATAATAAGAAGAATGAAGGGAAGAGGGCTACAGCAGAGCAGAGGAAGCTGAAGCTGAAGCCGAAGACGAAGATGTGGATGATGGAGATTGGGCGAGGCTATAGTAGATGAATCAGATGACGATGTGCTTACTATCAAGCTAGAATTCAGTCTGTAGTAATATGGGCCTCAGTCTAGCAATCAGTCTCTAGTAGAACAGAATAAAACAAACAAAACAAAAACAAAAGTTTTTCTTTTATATTTTTTCCCTTATTTTTCTCGAGCTCCCAAACGTATCCAAGAAGCAAGCCGAAAAGGCCCCACAAATCTTTTCAAAAACTATTTTAAGCAAAAAAAAAAGAAAAAGATAAGATAAATGGGTCTGATACTCTGAGATTTTGATAGTGTAAGATGGACCATTGATTAAAAGAAATATCTTAATCTGACAATTGAAAAGGTTGCTTGACCTAGGTTTTTTTAATTCGAATCCTATTATGGTGATCATAAAAGTAAAAAAAATCTGATTTTTTTATAATTCTAATGTGAAAATAAAAACGAAGATATCTTCACTGAAATAACTTTTTATTTTTTTATTCAAAAAACGTGGAATCTCTTGTGCATGTTGGACCCACCTTACAGAATTGATGACATGCACGAGATACGTCAAAGCGTCGTGGGTCATCCGTCTTCAACAACTCCATCACTCCACCATGTTAGTGGAATCAGTAGATTCCATCTTTTCACAAAATCTAAAAGCAAGGGGTATACTAATAATTTCACCAAAAAGTTATAATTACTTAATTTTCAATTCTAATATAACTTTCTCTCTCACAAGGAGGACTCTCTCTTCAATTTGTCTTTTCTTTTTTCCTTCTTTTTTCGCTGTTCATCCTTTCCATCTTTCACTCTCTATTCACATGAGATTATTTTTATTTCGCAATTGATTTAAATCTTTCTTTCCATTTAATGCCATTAACTAGATAGGCTTGATAAAATTTTCGATTAGACAGGGCCTGCTTATGGACCAATCCCATACACAAACAAGAAATTTAATTCCATTTCCCCGCAACAAATATTATCTTGTATCGTAAAATAGTAAAAGTTGTCAATTAATTTCCAGTCCTAAATTAGCACCAAGTTAATAAATTTCAGATTGTACGGACTTACAAAACCATCATTTACAAATTAATTGCAGAAGTTTATAATCAAGGACCCAAAAATTATAAAAAAAAAGAAAAGAGAGAAAGAAATACTCTGAATTCTGAAACCACAAGAAATACATACTACCGATATCTGAATAATTATAGGAAGGGGCAGGGTTAATTTTAACTTATGATTTATGAAGATGCATGTAAAATCATATTTCATAAAAAGGAAAGGGAAGGAGGCATATAGTCATCTATATTATATACATATGCATGGAAAAGAATGATATAAAATGATTATTAATTAATCCTAATGTAGTAGTTATATAGTTACAGGAAAAGGGTATATTAGTTACTCTTTTATATTCTTTAGTCGCCACTAGTTGTTTATCAAATTAAACACACTTGGGGGTATTATCTTATGTGCAATGAATCAATCAGAAGCTAATATTCCATTTTTTCGTGTTTCATTTTGTGTTTCTGTTTTTTTGTTGAGTAATTTCTCTATTGTCTATGCTTCCTGCTTCTAATGAATATATATCTTCCTTTGGGAGTGTACACCTTTCTTCTTTTTTCAGATATTGATGTTGTATGTGTGCAGCACATACATATATCCAAGTTGCAGTATTGTATAAGTTTGTGTTCACCTGAATAGTCCTGTTTATGCTTGAATATGTTGCTTATTATTTAACTGCTTCTGGATTTTACCGGAGCTGCTCTCTTCTTTAGTAGATGGGTGATGTGAAGAATTCCTATACACGTGTATGGCATTTAGTGACAATATTAGATGCTGGCATTTGTTGGTGAGTAATGAATTTCTGTGGTGTAGCATATATTCTTTTAGTTATTCAATGGTCCGAGAGAAGTACTTGGCATGACAGTTGGTTCTGATTTTCTCAAATGTATGGTAAATGTTATGTTACATGAAGAGAGGATAGCTGATTATAAAGAAGATAGGACAAGATAGCCCTATAACTAGTCTTGAACCTTTGCACTGATCATTCGCTTTTGCATGAAACGCCTCTTCCTTATGATTGAGAGGAAGCATGTTTCTGGAAATTAGTTTCTCCGCATTGAATGCAAAATATGTTCCCCATAGCTTTAGCCATCATGTGTATGAGAGGACTTTGGGAGAAAAGATAAAAGATTACTGGAAAGGCAAATGAAAGGAGAGAACAACGGTGAAGAAAGCTTTAATTTACTGATTAGAAATATGATATACCTTTTTCTTCCTTTGGTTGTTTATGAGGATGAAAAGGGTCCTCAAATTCATGTAGGCCACATATTTCTAGACCTGGAGTTAGGATGCATATACTTCAGAGATTCTTAATCCCAATAGTTCTAGAAAATAGAGATGCACATAGGCTACATGCACATAGATAGAAACACGTAATCTGAGAATTAAATAGTTTACTCTTGTTATTTTTAATCAAATAAACTTGATTTGTTTCAGGTAGTAAAATGCTAAGTCTTCTGTGAGAAAAAAATCAACAACTAAGAAGGTTTCTTCAAGAAGAACTCTTAATTTTCCCATGATTACAAAACACACACATGCTTATACTTATTTGCAAAGAGAGGGTCATGTTTAGTTTTAGATTTCTACCAATTATTATGTTCACAAAGTTTAGAATATTGTGGAATTGTTGGACGGTGTTTACCTTCTGGTATATGTTGCATCTGAGGTTGGTAGTAATGAAAATTATGGTATGATAGGTGTGAATGTGAGCGAAAGGATTACAATTGATTAATAAAAAGACATTGTGGGCACACACACACACATATATATAAATAATAAAGCAAGATAATGATCCTCTTTGACGAGCAATAGTTCTAGAAATTAGAGATGCACATAGGCTACACGCTTCATAGATAGAAACACCAAATCTGAAAATTGAATAGTTTTATTTGTTATTTTTAAACAAATAAACTTAAGCATTATGTTTGGTTTTTTTCAGGTAGTAAAATACCAAGTCTTCTTTGAGCACATGCTTATTTCCAAAGAGAAGGGTCATGTTTAGTTATAGATTATTAATCTACCAATTATTAAGTTGACAAAGTGTAGAACATTGTGAAATTGTTGGATGGAGTTTACCTTCTGGTATATGTTACTTCTGAGGTTGTTACTATTGAAAATTATGGTATGATGTGTTGCAAAAAAATTTAGGTGTGAATGTGCACGAAAGTTTACTTTCAAAAAAAGAATGGTTTCTTAAAGGAATGGTCAATTGGATGAAAACAAAACTGATGAGATATGCACCATGGTAGGGAGATGAAAAGGATTACAATTGATTAATAAAGACAATGAGCTAGATATTTATATAAAGCAAGATAGTGATCCTTCTTCGCGACGAGCAACCATGATTAGTCAGGCTCCTATATGAAGCGAGCTTGTAAGGAAATATTAATTTTGTGTTTCTTTACCTAAAGTCAGATCTGGTTTGGTCTAAGATCCATGGGTACTCCTATTTGCAAAATGTGCCCGATACTCGTATGTTGGGTACACTAGGGTACTCACCCGATGATGGTGATGTCTCTTGATGAACCAAATTTAGAAGTTGTAATCTTCATAGATAATGGGCAACAATGAAAGTTAACACTTTTAACTTTCGGTGTTTGACCATGTAGTATATATGATGTTTCTATGTCGCTTTAGGATTATTATGGTTGTGGATTGAATTTGATGTGTATTTTAGTTTGATGGCAGTTGAAATTAGAATCCATATGATTTCGAGATTGGACTATAGATGAATGTTGTTATGATGTCATAGATTCATAGTCATTATATTTCGTTAATTATAGATTTTATATATATATATATATATTTAGCTTAATACACCCCAGCACACCCGTATCCTGGATTTTTCCAAATTGCTGTACCAAGCACTTTGTTACTGTATAATACTAGGTACCAGACCTGTTTTAGTGCTTCCATGGGTTTTGATCAAGTACCAGATCGAGGTTTTCATTGCCAGTATGAATTCATATATTGTTTCTGAATTTGTCATGTCCAAAAGAATTACTATAATTGTTTTTTATAGCATTGGTTTATCTTGCATACCTATAAGGGTCAATCTTCCATTTACAGTGTGCTGCAAGCTTCCGCTTTCTTTTGTTAATTACTTTTTCTTTGTAAGCTTTGGCTAATTAAATCCAAACTGTGTAACTGAAAATTTCAAATCATGTATATATGGTGATTTCCGAAACACAGAACTGAAATGGAAGTGAGCAAAATTGATACCGGTTCTTCATCCATTGGATCTATGAGTTTATTATGTTTGTTGAAGGTCTGGAGTTTTTGTGGTCTAACCTTTCTCGGTTATTATTTCTCCATATGTAATTATCATATTGAATTGACGTTGTTGTTGTTATTATTTATTACCTGTTAGTTTGATGCAAAATACTTTCCCTGGCTTGGTAATATTCTTTCACTTGATGTAAAACTCTGCTAATCTTAGGAAGGACAGTGGCTGATCTAATCTCTTGTATTTATGCTCTGGTGCACCATCTTTTGTGGGATTGGAAGCCAAGAAATTCTCCGACTTAATGAACATGTATATGACTGGATATAGTTTAAAATTAAGTAATTCTCTTCTAAGATGACATGAAACTGACTTTGAATGTAATTGCTTTCTTTTATATCGGTTTTGAACATCATTTATCCATAGCATTGTGAGGGAGATTGATGCTGGAATTCAAACAGGGGTTGGTGGACCACAAAGATTCTGTGGGTGCACCTCTTTGCCCCTGTCGGTAAATCCTTTTTCTTGAAACTTGTTCTTCACTAAGTTTTTGCCTTTTCCTATAGTTCCAACAGCATTTTTAACAATACGTCTATTTAATATTTTGTTTATTTAAACTTTCTATGTGCCATGCATTGTGTTCCAGGCATTATGATGATAAAGCTGCTGAGGTTGGGCAGGGCTTTTGGAACTGTCCATGTGTTCCCATGAGAGAGAGGTTGATATAACTTTATTATGATGTGATAGAATTAGGTATTTGTATTGGTATATATGTGTACAATATCAAGTCCAATGAAGTATTCTTAACTTTACAGAGCATAGTTATATTATGTCATTCATCTTCAGTATCCTAACTACGAGAAAAAATAAAAATCTTCATTGAACTATAGTTTCATACACATCAGGAAAGCTTCAAACCTAGATATAGAAGACTTGAATTGTGACTTTATCTTAATCCTAATGAAAACAAGATTGTTGGTATTTACGATTTAGGAACTTGACAATCAAGTTGGAGGTGATCAGCTCTAAATTTTTTTAGCAGATACCCTTCTGTTTCTTATAATCTGAAAAGAAACTGGTTAATTTGTTTATGTTTAGATTCGTAAAATACATGAAAATGGTCCAATACTTCTTTTTTGGAGTTTGATCATAAACTAGTTTACGGCGATCTGCTTACCTGTTTTGTTTAAATCTTTTGACAGTCTTGGTGAGGACAAATTTAGGTGGCAGCGTATTCCATGTAAACTTAGCATGTCAGTGGTTTAATGTTGTTGAGTTTTATGTATGTGGGTATGAATATTGATGATGGCATTCTATTTGATGGTAAAAGTACCTGTTGAAAATGAGAAGATAAACAAAACAGGTAAAAGTGAAACAACAAGCAGAATAAAAGATTTTGGGCCTGCTATGCAATTTTAGTTTCTACCTAGCTCTGACATCCCTGCTATTTGCTATATGAGGGAGAAGTTATCTGACTACAGCTATAAAAGAAGCAACTTCGTGACTTTCTTACAAGTTGTCACAACTTGGTCACTTGCTGAAATCAATATAAACTGCAAGCTTGGGTTCATCAGAGAGAAAGAAACCATAATACTCACCACAATACATATACACGCTATACAAGACCATGAAACTCTACTGTTAAATGTGAAAAGTTTATTGACTCTCACATAGTTCACTTATATATGATAAGCAATTTTATGTGAGAATCAAATATGTTACAAAATGCTTGTTCATGTACAATGAAGTAGAGGCAGTCAATGAAGGAAACCAAATTATCTTCTATTATTGATTGATTGTCAATTGTGGTGTAATAGTCCCTAACTACTTTTGTTTTGTTGCATGCTTGCATATTGATTTTAATGCTGCATGCCTGCATATGTATTTAGTTGCTGCATATTGATTTTGTTACTGAATATTGAATTTGGAGCTACAATGAAAGAATTTTAGGCTGCAACAGGCATGCTTTGTTCATTTGACAAGTATAATATTTTGAATTTGTAGTTTAGTTTAAACTTTGGAGAATGAACATGTAATATGCTGCATATTGATTTTGGTTCTGTTTTCCTTAATGCAGTCTCAATAAGGAAGAAGTAACTGATTTTGAAGATATGTATCTAAGCTTCCTGGTGGACCAGGTGATCCTCCACATGGAAGAACTGCAAAGGTGGTGAATTGGATGAAGAATATGAAAACTGCAGTATGGGAAGAATTTGAGCTTGTGGAATTTTACCACAATGCTTACATGCAACTGAAGAATGGTATCAAAACCTTCCAATGAGGATTCTTTAGTTGCATGTAAGCATTGTGGTAAAATTGTTCAAGTGTCACTCACACCATTGAAAGTCTTTTAGAAGAACTCGTACGTTCAAAAAGAGCTTGCAAGTATTTATAATTTCAGTTTAGTTATTTTATTGTTCTTTTAATACTTAACAAAGTTAATGTATCTGTTCTTAATGTTTATATTTTTTTTTATCTTTTACAAGCATAAGTCTCCTATGATAAATTGATGGTAATTGACGAGTAGATGTAAGCTTTTAACTTGCTGTTTGTGCAATTTGCTTGTAGTTTTAACCTCCACTTCCACTTTCTGCATTTAACCTCCATTGCTTCTGTTTCTGTTTTGTTCTTTCTTTCTTGAAGTTCTCTGCAGATTTATATATTATGTTCCTCTCTTTAATGACTTTAACATGTTAGTTTGCAATTTGCTTGTGAGTTTAGCAATGCATCCAGGAATTGGATCAAGAGCTGCAGTCTGCACTGCTACAGCCTGTTGTACTTTTGCAAACTGCTGATGTTTGAAGCAGCCTGCTGCATTGTTCTATTTCTCTTTTTTTTTTTGAGTTTGTAATTGGTATTTTAGTTTGAAAAAACACCATCCCCAATTATTATAAAAAAATCGTATTCCTTTATTTGAAACTTAAAATAATTTGTAATCTTTTAACTCAAACCCTAACCCCAAAAATATAAATTAAATTAGAAATTTCGACCGAGCAATAAAAAAGTAAAACATGGTGATGGGGAGAGCACCAACACTGGTATGGAAGGGACTGTGCAGATCTCCTATATGTCCATGGTGTAGGGGGAGATAATAAGAAGAATGAAGGGAAGGAGGGCTATAGCAGAGCAGAGGAAGCTGAAGCTGAAGCCGAAGATGCGGATGATGGAGATTGGGACGAGGATATAGTAGATAAACAAAACAAAACAAAACAAAAACAAAGTTTTTCTTTTAGTTTTTTTCTCTTGATTTTCTCGAGCTCCCAAACGGTATCCAAGAAGCAAGCCTAAAAAGGCCCTACAAATCTTTTCAAAAAATATTTTAAGCAAAAAAAGAAAAGAAAAAGAAAAAGAAAAGATAAATGGGTCTGATACTGTGAGGCTTTGATCGTGTAAGATGGACCATTGATTGAAAGGAATATCTTAATCTGATAGTTAAAAAGGTTGCTTGATTTCCTGGTTTTTTAATTCGAATCTCATTATGGATGATCATAAAAACAAAAACTGTGAAAATAAAAATAAAGATACCTTCATGAAATAGCTTTTTATTTTTTTATTTAGAAAACATGGAATCTCTAGTGCAAGTTGGACCCACCTTACAGAATTGATGACATGCACGAGAAAGCGTCAAAGCGTCGTGGGTCATCCCTCTTCAACAACTGTATCACTCCACCATGTTAGTGGAATCAGTAGATTTCATCTTTTCACAAAATCTAAAAACAAGGGGTATACTAATAAATTTCACCAAATAGTTATAATTACTAAATTTTCAATTCTAATATAACTTTCTCTCTCATAAGGAGGACTCTTTCTTCAATTTGTCTTTTTTTTTTCCTTCTTTTTTCCCTGTTCATCCTTTCCATCTTTCACTCTCTACTCACATGAGATTTATTTTTATTTCGCAATTGGTTTAAATCTTTCTTTCCATTTAATGCCATTAACTAGATAGGTTTGATAAAAATTTCGATTAGACAGTGCCTGCTTATGGACCAAATCCCATAAACAAACAAGAAATTTAATTCCTATTTCCACGCAACAAATATTATATTGTATCATCAGTAAAATAGTACAAGTTGTCAATTAATTTCCAGTCCTAAATTAGCACCTAAGATAATAAATTTCAGATTGTACAGACTTACAAAACCATCATTCATACAAATTAATTGCAGAAGTTTATAATCAATGCCATTAGCCACTACATCAAGAAAAAGAAAAGACGTATATGTTATATGTTAATTAAAGCAGGGAAAAGAAGTGCATGCATTAAGAATTAGTAATGCCATCTTGTTCCTTCTTTAGATTTTTGGCACAAAACTTAAGAAACCCAGCAAAAGAAATTTAACAAAAAATACAATTTTCATTTTTAAACGTACAGGGTAGATTCGCTCATCTTGTTGTAGCAAAGAGCTCTGTTAGAACCACTTAAAACACACAAGAAGAAGCAGAAGAATAACTTCAATGATTGCGCAGTGTGAGAGTTTCCAACATAAATAAGAGACAATGGCATCAGGCTTCCACTTCAAGTCAATGTTTAAAATGGCCTAACGGGAAATTCATCAGAAAAAAGAGGTGTGGACATGAACAGGAAAGTCTACACGTACAACATTTTCTATATATTTCCATCAGAATCTGTTTGTAATAGTTAGTCGTTTTATGAATATGAATATGAAATCTCTGGGCAATATTTTCAAACTCTACATTTGTCTGCTACGCCATGTAAGTCTTTATGCCATGCGTGTTCTTCCTTTTTTAGCTGTGGGGACCAATAATGATAAAGTCACCAACTGATTCATGAACCTAGGCTAGTATAAATCCTTAGTTTATACCACCTTCCTTTTGGTGTGGCTAAAATCAGTTTATACCACTTGGATGTTCATATTGAAATTATGAAACTATCTTGGCAGGAAGGAGTATCACTCCATGCGCCATGCTGTTTCTCACTCCTGAAATGATTTTGCCAGCCAGGAACAGGAACTTCATCACATTCATTAACTTTATTTTTGTTTCCTTGAGAAGCTAATGATACTAAGCTACGAAAGTAAAGCTAGCATCTCGCACTGGTTTCGAAATCTAAAGCAAAAGTGCTGTGATTTCAATAAAATTGCAAATATTTTCTATCATGCCCGTGGGTGGGGAATATGTCACTTAGTTTGAAGGCCAGTTTATATGGGCTTCTTAATATTTTGGACATGCCTAGTGTCTCTACCTAGTATCATTTGTCCACTCTCTATGGTGGGCCTTAGATTTGACTGTAAGAAATACGAAGTTGGACCTCTTATTGAAACAAATGTGGAAAAAGGGAAAAATCGGACTTGGTAAAAAGAAAAAACATTTTGTGAAACTAGGATTGCTCTCAATTGGATTACAACATAATCTTTGACAAAGTTACATGTTTGTTTGTAACTGCTAGTAATGCATAGGTATTCCACTTGTCACGTTTAGAAACTTTTACCTGAAAGTTATTTTTTTTTTTTGCTGCTGCTAGGGGCTCATGTGGTTACTAAAAAACCGAAAAACCAAACTTACCTGATTAAAATTTCAATTCGGTGTCCTTTCCATGCAAGTGTCAGATCACTTACGATTTTGTGTTTGAAGATATCGAAAATATGGTTGCAGTTGTACTGAATCCAAAGATTGAGTTCAAATGTCTCGTTACAGGCCCGGTGCAGACTCACAACCACTCGAAATCCTAGCTCATCTTTTGCATAAATTATAAAACATATTAGATGGGAAAGAGAAAGTTTGGGAACTTGGAAGCATTACATACAATAGGTTATAAATATCATATAAAAATAAAATTTAAAAAAGGAACAATTCTAGGATTTACTGGGCAGCATTAAACTGAAACAACAAGCAGAATAAAAGATTTTGGGCCTGTTATGCAATTTTAGCTTCTAGCTAGCTCTGACATGCCTGTATTTGCTATCTGTGGCAGAAGTTATCTGTCCACAGCTATAAAAGAAGCAACTTCATGACTTTCTTACAAGTTGTCACTACTTGGTCACTGGCTGAAATCAATATAAACTGCAAGCTTCGGTCCATCAGAGAGAAATAAAGTACGTAAGAAACCAATACTCACCATAACCATGAAACTCTACTGTTAAGTGTGAAAAGTTTATTGACTCTCACTTAGTTCTAATATGTATGATAAGAAATTTTATGTGAGCATCGAGTATGTTACAAAATGCTGGTTCCTGTATAATGAAGTAGAGGCGGTCAATGAAGGAAACCAAATTATCTTCTATTAGTGATTGCTTGTCAATTGTGGTGTAATAGTCCATAACTACTTTTGTTTTGTTGCATGCCTGCATATTGATTTTGATGCTGCTTTTAGATTTTGCTACATATTGATTTTTCTGCTGAATATTGAATTTGGAGCTACAATGAAAGAATTTTAGGCTGCAACAGGCATGCTTTCTTCATTTGACAAGTATAATATTTTGAATTTGTAGTTTAGTTTAAACTTTGGAGAATGGACATGTAATATGCTGCACATTTATTTTGATTCTATTTTCCTTAATGCAGTCTTAATAAGGAAGAAGTAACTGAATTTGAAGATATGTATCTGAGCTTCCTGGTGGACCATATGATCCTCTACATGGAAAAACTGCAAAGGTGGTGGCTTGGATGAAGAATAGGAAAGCTCCAATATGGGAAGAATTTGAGCTTGTAGAATTTTACCACAATGCTTACATGCAACTGAAGATTCTAATGAGTATTCTTTAGTTGCATGTAAGCATAGTGTTAAAATTGTTTTAGTGTCACTCACACCATTGCAAGTAAAGAGATTTTGGAAGAACTTATACTTTCAAAAAGAGATTGCAAGTATTTATAATTTCAGTTTAGTTATTTTATTGTTCTTTTAATGCGTAACAGTGTTAATGTATCTAGTCTTAAATGTTTCAGTTTTTTTTTCTTTTAACAGAGTTTTCAACTTCCACCACAACAAGTATAAGTCTCCTATGTTAAATTGATGATAATTGATGAGTAGATGTAAGCTTTTAACTTGCTGTTTTTAACTTTTAATTTCTGTAATTTGCTTGCAGTTTTAACCTACACTTCCACTTTCTGCATTTAACTTCCATCGGTTCTGTTTCTGTTTTGTTATTTTTCTTTCTTTCTTTCTTGAAGTTCTCTGCAGGTTTATATATTATGTTCCTCTGTTTAATGACTTTAACATGTCAGTTTGCAGTTTGGAGTTTGCTTGTGAGTTTAGAATGCCTCCGTAACCTGGAATTGAATCAAGAGCTGCAGTCTGCATTGCTACAGCCTGCTGTACTTATGCGAAACTGCTGATGGTTGAAGCAACTTGCTGCATTGTCCTATTTCTTGTTTTTTGAGTTTGTTAAAGCCTAAAGTGCTAACTATTGAGTGTTTAATTTGTTACTTTGTAATTTACAATTATGGTTGTTGTTAAAACTATTTAGGATGCAGGTTTTTAGTTGTTACAAGACATTGCAGGGTTGTTAAAAGAATGCGTGTATTATAAAAACAAAAAACAAAAAAAAACAAAAAATGGCCCATAAACATGTATATTTTTCATTTTTAATTATTTTGAGTAAATTTATATGTAAACATATGAAAAATCTTAATATTTTAGGGCCAGAGTGCATTAGGTCTAGAAGCCCACAATAAATCGACCAGAATTGAAATCGGTCTGTCTACTATGCTAGGTTCCGTTTCGGTTGCACCCACCATCAAGATCAGAACTATGCTCGATTCTGTTTCGGTTGCATCTACTGTCAAGATCAAAGCTAAATCGAATTGCCTCAAAACCGAGCAAGTTCATCACCTATTCCCTTCAATAATTGCAAGGATTCTCCAACAGATTTAAAACCACATTTAGTTAAAGTGAGTCTTTTTCTTGAGATTCATGATTCATAAGCGAATTTTGCTTGCGTATAAGTGAATGATCTGTTTCGACCGACGTTCTAGCTGAATCATAGGTTTTAGCATAATTAATAAGAGGCATGACTAATTTAGATGCAGAGATATGATAGCATGTAAGATAATTGTATCATTGGCACCTAAATGATTGAAGAGGACATGGATTTGTTCCATCAATGAATCCTGAAAGATCATAGCCATAAAGAAGGGCATTGATTTTAGGCTCTCCAAGATGAAAAATTTAGCAAGTTTTTAAGTTTTCCATTTGTCAGTGTTTTTCTCATTGCACATTGAAGGGTCAAGTGTTTCATGGTGCTCCCTATTCATTATGCATTTCTTTTGGTGGAGATTCGCAATGGATGATGGATTATGTGCCTGTTCTACACTGTCTTCACCGCCAAGCCGAACCATGTGCAAATTAGTTGATTCATAAACATAATAGCTCATACCAACTTTCTATATATGACAAAAGAAAAAAGAAAAAAGAATACAAAAAAAAAAAAAAATATATATATATATATATATATACTTCAGAGAAAAAGAAGAGAATAAGAAAGGATCCTGGGTTGTAGACTTGTAGTGCAAACTCAACAATATATATAAGATGACTAAATGTACCTCACAGGTTTGGAAGAAAGTGCATACATTGAAATTATAAGCAAAAACAAGAAAGATTCATACCTCCAAATCATAACATTTTAGAATTCAGCAAAGGGAAAGTATATCATACTTCAGTTGAATTCAAACTTCCCACTTCCCAGTCTCGTACTCCTTGTACTTTTTATCTTTCATGAATTCGGCAAGTTCTGAATCATAGGAATTCCCCTTGATTTTTTTGTATTCTCTCGACCACTGCATAAAGCTGCTGTCCTTCAAGAAAATCTCTGGTGATACTGCATAATTATTCAAGGATTCCATGACATAATTCTCAAATTCAATCAATTTACTCTTCTCCACTTCATTAGCTTTATCAAATTTCAAGCAATTTGCATGAAATGAGAGCCTCCTCGACGCGTGCCCAAAAGCAAGAGTCCTCTGTCAAGTTAGATGCTACACTCAGTTTCTTGGCAACATTAACACCAGTTGACGGTTTTTTGTTTCGCTTGTTTTGCTTTCTCAGCATTATTTTCATCCAGCCACTTTTCCAATTGTTTGTGATGTTGTGATCTTCCTTGATTTTGATAGTTTGTTCCATTACCTTTGTAGTATTCAGCGATGTCTAATGGCTCAACCATCCTTCTATAATTAGTCCCACCATAGAGCCAGCGGGTACGAAAAGCAGCTCCTTCTCTCTGTGGTTTACTCTCTACCTCCTTAACCATGTCTTTCCAGTAATTTGTGAGGATTTTCTTAAACAGAACAACATCTAGGTCACTTGCGAATTTCTCAGTCTTGTAGCTGTCATAGTATCCTACTTCCTGAGCTTTAGACTCCTTCTTGTACCATTCAAGGTAGGCCATATATATTTTCATGTCATTCAATTTCTTGGAGGGATCAAAAACCTTCCTCTTTTGGATTATGAATTTCTTTTCCTGCTTGTTTATCTTCTTTATCAGATCCTTCTGCTGCTGTAGTTGCTGCCATGAGTTTCAGAAAGGAAGAACATAGTGAATTTCAAACTACTTGAAAACTAGAGCAAGTGATGCGATGACATACTAATTCATCTGACTATAGTGAGAAAAAGTATCATGGTTCATTTAGATATTCCATGATCTATATCATCAACTTGCCACATGTTCATTCTAAACAATTAAGGATCAAGTCATTAAACTAATAAGGTAATTGAGCTACCTGCAACTGCAGTAATCCAATAGCTATAAGCTGTAAGATGATGCTGGCTTGAAATGCATCTGTCTCATCTTGGCTCCATGCTATAACATCCTCGCAAATCGCCTTTCTGCTGAGACGTTTCACAATGTTTCCATATTCAACAGATTCCATTTCTTTATTTGGATTACCAACCGGGCTCATTCCCACCAGAAACCCCAAAATAGATTCAGGGTTCTCAAAACAAGAAAAACCCTGTTCAGAACACAAAAGAAATGTTCCAAAAGGCTGGTATTTACTGGTTTGGGAAGCAAGTCCAGCAGCTGGAGAACTCTTCCGTGAAATGAAAAGCCTAGGAAGAGGATCTAGGTGAGATGCTACATGCAAAAAGCAGGAATTCCATGTCGAATATTCCAATATGGCTTGTTGCAGGCTTTTGTCACCGATAAGGGGTGAACCAAAAGTGATGCAAAGTGGACGCTTATATTTTGATAAATCAATGCTATCTAATAGCAAAAGAGTGAAGAGAGAAGCAATTGATCCGCCAAGAGAATGCCCAGTTATAATCAATCGGGTTGCGGTTGAGATTGAGCTGCTAATCTGTATAACAAAGCAATATATTCACTTCAAATTATCAATTCTCAGTAATCAGCTTTTCTCAATTTTTAAGTCCACAACAGCCATAAAAAAGGTTAGATTTATAAGGACAGGAGCTGCCAAATAGAATCCAAATAAAACCACAATGCAACAAAACAATACTAACTACTAACCATTAGGCATTATTGTCTTGGATGCATAACAATGATATACATGGCCAAGTCAAAAATACCAATCCAGAAAGTTTGTCATCAGAACAAACGTCCTGTACTACTGCAGAAACTCACAAATAAGTAAGAGTTCCAGTTAAGTAAGTTTTACATTGTAGTACCATGGCTAAAAGTGGAGTCTTGGAAACAAGAGATTCATCTTATACAGCAAATTATAACTGGAAGTATATTGACTTTCTCAGTGCTAAGAGAGTACTTGAAATATTTACTCAGCCTATAACCATAGCAAATGGATTATTATTCAGACAGTTGAAAATCTCAATTAGAAATCATAGTCAAAAGGTTCATCCATCTTAGAAGACTCTTCAAAGGGAAAGGAAGAGATATACCTCATTTTTCAGGGGAGAGAGCTCATTCTGGTGAGAGATAAAGAGATCAATTGCAGCTTTGTTAACAGAGAAACTTGGGTTGACTTTAGTGCACAGAAACTCAAAGAATTGCTCTTTAAAATATGATGATGGAACCAAATCAGCTGCTTCTCCTTCTTGAAGATGGTTTTGTGTACAAGTGGGTGCAGTCACAAAAGCTATGATTGTCAGATCTGACTGCTTGAAAACTTCATATTTAATTGAGAAAGGCAAGGATTTCTGTTCATGATTCGAATTGGTGCTTCTGTACAGATCAGAAATTGCAGTCAATGAACGATCCAGAACACCAGAAGTCAACACCAAAGTTGCCAATTCTGACCCACTACTAAATCTGCAATCAGAAAACGCAATCAAAGCAGGGAAAATAAGTACAATCAAGAATTAGTAATGCCATCTTGTTCCTTCTATGGATTCTTGGCACAAAACTCAAGAAACCCAGCAAAAGAAATTTAACAAAAAATACATTTGTCAATTTTATTTACACGTACAGGGGAGATTCGCCCATCTTGTTTTAGCAAAGGCTCTGTTAGATCCACTTAAAACACACACGAAGAAGAAGAAGAAGAATAACTTCAATGGTTGCAGCAGCGTGAGACTATCCAACCTAAATAAGAGACAATAGCAGGAAACTTCCATTTTAAGTCAATGTCAAAAATGGTCTAACCGGAAACTCATCAGAAAAGGCGATAAGAGCATGAACAGGAAAGTCTACACGTCCAACATTTTTTATTGGTTTAATTTTAGTAAAGGACATATCCAATTCATCAAAAAAAGACAGGTAGTCTTACTTTATTTTATATGCTTGACTTGAGGATTAGTTTACTATTGGAGGGCAAGTTTTTCTCTCTGTACCCAAAAAAAAATTTAAAAAAAAAAAAAAATTAGTTTCTCTCCACGGAGTATGGACTTAAACAGCATCTTATTCTTACCAAAAACTGTCCTGTCTTTTTCTGTTTTTACAGAATTCTACACTAGATTGGTCTGCGTACACATGAAAGCGTTGGAATATCAGGGTAAAAACCGTGTGGTCCTTGTAAGTTGTAACCGAAGGCCCAACTACCTTATTGCCTGTTTGAAATTTCTTCTCTATTTTACAAACCGTGATTTAAAGAATATTTGAGAAACCCTTATTAATGTAATATATATTATATTTTTGTCATACATTATATGAAACGAAGAATGTATGTAAGACCCTATTTTTCATTTTGATTGTTGTTAGTTTAGAATAAATGAAGGATACATGATGAGTTTTATTGAAATTGAGTAGAATTTTACATCAATCACTCTTAATTTTGTACAGATCAAAAAGTATATAAAGAATATAACTAATAATCAGCGAAGTGACGGTGATATTTAGGACTATCATATCTTGCTAATTCAAAAAAAGAGAATTTGAATTACTGACTAATCTAAACCACGTTTAACTAAGCCTTCATACACATTAATATGAATTGGATTATCACATGTAAAAATATGAATAAACTTCTTACTAAGAATTTGTAATTTTAAAAAGATCAATAAATTGATACTAAACGATATCATGTCAGATCCCTGATCAAAAGGACAAAGGCAAATATAAGTTTTTTCCACTTATAGTTAGAATATAATGGAAAACATATTCCGAAGATGGCAGTGGATTTGTATTGATGAATATCAAACATGATAGCACATAACCTCCTGCACTTCTAAATTCTTTTGGACCATGCAGACCTTGCTGCTCGTATAAATGTTAGAACAAAGCTGTGTAGTTAGCAGGCTCACAACTGCTCTGAAAGCTTAGGCAATTTAGGCAGACAACAAGCTCTGACAATCGATTTATGTCATCGTATATCAGGAAAATGGGATCGTATACATACAATTTAGAAGTACTTAACTGTAATTAGGCTGAGCAGCTGAGGCACAATAATTTAACAGCCTTGACTATGTTTCTATATTGTTTCCAAATCTCAACTGTGATGCCAAACTACAGCAAATATGAATATGATTCTATTTGATCAATCACCTCTAGAACATGCCAAAAATTCAGATCCACTAGTCCAAATGACTAGGAATGCAGACAAAAAAATTCTTCCTGGCCTGAAGCTTTCCTCCATGGGTGACAAAAATTGGTAAGGGCAAAGATATAGGACAAGAAGCTATATGTTAACAATAATCAATGCCGCTGTAAAAATGTGAATGGTCATCTCTCAGGGGAGGAGCTAACTGATATACGCACCAGATATCCCACTTGATACAATCTAAATTGCTTTCCAGGAAGATCGTACCGCTGAATCACAATGGATGTCTTTTGTGTATATATTTGTGAGGGCAAAAAGCAACAGCACAAAAACCACTTGAGCACTCACGATTCCGAAATGGCTGATGCTATTACCAATTTCCATCCAACTTCCTGTATTCCGCACCTAATAACAACAACCAAACTAGTAAGTGAGGTGCTATGTTCAAATATATGCACTTACCAATCCAACGTAAAATCTGAGACATTTAAAAGCAACGATACAGAACTACAGATTATGATAATGATTACAACTTTGATTTTTATAATTAACTTACAAATTATGATACACCAATATTATTGATGAAGCATACATGAATTCTCTAAGTACGAATATAACTCAACTAGTCTTAAATCCAAACTAGTTGGAATTCTCTAAGCATGAATCAACCAGCAAAACAAGATTTGAATGGCCCGTGGCAACTAAAAAATGAAGTTAACATTCGTGGGTTTGAATCAGGTAAAATTGAATTAAACAAAGACAATGACCAATGACTATATCAATTTCATTTAAAATTGAAACTGGGTTCACTAGCATCACATGGCTAAGCACTAGGCTGTAGCATCAATAATTAATTCAAAACATTACCCAGTCTAGTAAGGAAACTTCCATAACAATTGGTAACATGAATGATTGAGATGAAGAGTCTAAAATTAGAACGATTATAACTTTATGATTATGAATATATCTCACTTATAAGTCAGAACTATAACCTGGTTAAGGGTTATCCTCAATGGCAACATTAGTTATGATACAAGACCTATTGTATTATCATTGGAAAATTGAGTAAAAGATTATAATAAAAAAACAAAAAGTTTCTAATGGACTTGATGCAAAAATAAATAAACATCATAAGCTAATCAGATAAGCCATATCTTAAAACTACATTAAGTTATTCTCCAATTTACATTTAATTCATAATAACAGGTCAAGAGGTTGGAGTGGGGAGTGGGGAGTGGGGAGTGGGGAGTGGGAGAAAGGGTATTTGCAGCATTGTCAGATTTTCTAGCTCTATGGAAGTTGAGACTTACATTATCATAATAAAGTGAAAAAGTATAATAAGTTTTACATATAAGAAATTAAGACCCAAGACTGTAACATTGCCATACACCAGCATATTAAAAGGAAAAAACCAGAATCAGAATTGAGTGATTATACCAGGAAGAAGAAGTGAATGGTCATCACATCGGAGAATAATATGACAAGAAAGTAGCACCCCAACCTCGGTACTTGGTTTAGTTTCGTTATTGCACTGAATGCGCAGCTGCATTTCATCTCATTGCAATTAATATAAACCCCATTACAATAAAAGGTCTATTTTGGAATTCTAATTTCCTCATGTAAAATCTAGAATCTTTAAACTAAGTGGTAACTAATATTTAATTGTTTAAAACAACTGACATACTGTAACTTGTAAGCTGAACTAAATTTCAAATAAACAATTTGAAAATTTTGAAGCAAATTTGAACTGATGTTAAACATGTAACTTGTTAATAATGCATGTGAAAGATAATCTACTTCCGAGATATTATATATTAAGGAAAGAAACATAAAAATGAAAATTAAAGATAAACAGAACGTGAGCCAGAGTGCAGAAGCCCTGACTTCAAGGATTCATAAGGTCTAGAGCAGCTAAACTTTTATGTTATGACTCATTGTGAGTGACTAACATAATATTTAACATTCAAAACAAATTGTTTTTTTCTGTGACTGGTATGATAGTGGCTGTAAACGTTTCAATAAAATGAAGATGGCCAGATATCTGCAGCTTTGACATTCAAAATATAAATACTGAATTTTGAGGGTTGGAAGGGACTTTTTACCCCCATACCCACAAATTGTTTATCTCAAACAAAAAGTAAGTATACTGCTGAAACTGTTTCTGATTAGCTTTAAATGAAAAAATTGCAAATCCACTTACATCACAAGCATGAATGGTATAAATAACTTGAAGATAAGTAGGGCCGCCATCAGAAATGGCTGCAATAGAGAGGAAAGTTATTAGTGTAGGAATAGATTTCCTGCAAGTTATTGTATAGTATATAACTAGTGAGTTCAACCTTTACTTACATTGAAGATAGTAATGAACCGATAGACAGATGAAATCTCAAAACTAGCAATACTTGCAAAATTTCCAGTTCCGAAGAAGGCGATATTAAACAGTACCAACTGCATGGCATAGAAGCTCACATAAATCTCAAAACAATGATAATTTAAATTACTAGTCATTCTTTGTGTAGGTATTGAGCTTCTGTAACCAAACAAAAATTCATCCTTGACCTAAATGCTTGGAGCCAGTTCAAGAAACCTACATAGTCTCTAACTAATCTGCCAAATGTAATCTGATTAGCCATTCTCCTATAAAGCGCCATGTCCTTCATTACATCGCTTGTAGGCACATTCTTAATACCTCAATTCATTTTTATTTTTTTTTATAAGTAATGATTTTATTAAAGAAAATGAAGGTAAAATCTTTGTACAAAAGGTGGGTAAAAAAAAAAAAAACATATCACCAAAAGGAAAACACAACAAAACTACAAATTACAATCTAAACCATCTAAAAAATCTAAGAGGGACCCAGTAGAATAGAAAGATGGATGCACAAACATCCATTAATACCACAGGTACCTAAGTTCATTGTATTCTTGGTCTCCCTTAAATAGTTTTTAGTTCTTCTACTTGAATCATCTAGAATATTCGCACCAAAGCATTCAAATCATTTTATATACAAGGTCAAACCATCTTTTGACTTTTAGCATCAAATCCTTAGTTTGATGCTATCCTCCCATTTGAACAATCTCTAAAGTTTATTTCAATGCAACCACTCAATATTCTTAACAACTTCATGGCAATTGTCAGCCCATCAATGAAAGCTTGAACCATTTGAAGTTAGACAAGGAATTGTTGTTCAGTTACCATAATAAAGAAAAAGAAAATGATGTTCACACTTGATGAAGTTATGTAGGTAAAATAAAAAAGGAGAAAACAAAGAATAGACTTACAAAGATCAGTGGAATTCTCACATCAGACAGCTCCAAGCATCTATTATCATCTCCAAGGGTTATATGATCGGCCACATTCTTAATGAAAGCTGGTGACTTTTTCACCTTTTTTAAATAGCATACTGTGTTTTCAAATAGTATCCATGCCATAAGAACTAAAGCAAGAGCAGCATAGAAGACAGCTTCATATCTGCACAGGTTTAAAAGAAAAGAGATTGAATTAACATGTCTATTCAGAAAGTATAAAAAGCAACTAAAGGAAGAGCCTCATCACTGTGACATACCCAATAGATAGAAGAAGGAAGGAGGGTGAGAAACCAAGAAATATGGAAGTTAGCCGGGATAAGAGGCTACTTTCTGACAGCAGTGGGAGAAGCATCGAAGAACCTATGACAGAAAATAATTGAGAAATATCAATAGTTATCAAGTTTGCAGTTACAGATGCTTTATGCACAGCTAATCCAGCAGTAAAGACTAAAGAGTAATAAGGTAAAAGGAATATAAAATGTAAGCTCACTACATCCACAGCTTCTACTGTAGTGTCCAGCACAAAGAAATACATATGGAGCACAATAAGGAAAAACCAAAACCCGAGTCAATAAACGACCAAAAAAAAGATATGAGACTGTTGAAATATGTGAAGAACATAATATTTGAAAAGGAAGAATTATATCACATTAGCTCTATGAAAAATGAAAGAAACCCACTAGCAGATTTCTCAAAAAAGAGAATAAATCAAAAGCATACCGGCAAGGAACCAGTTTATCAACTGGTGTGATGCAAGCAGTTCTTGCTTTTGAGTCCTATGAGAAGTTGATAATGACACCATAACAGATGATATCCCAACCAAAAGAGCCTAAATCTCATGTATGAAAAAGAATTATCCATTAGTATTGTTCAGATACATAGATATTAAGCTTCTGTGACAATGGAGGGTAAAGGCATGCCATGCACCTGTAAGTGAAAGAGCATTGGAAACTTGGGCTTCTTCAATTGATGGTTACAGATACTTTGCCAATACTTGTTCCTTCCAGCATGCACATCTAGCCACCTAGCAGCTACTCCTATAATGATAATAATAGCTCCACTAGCAATTCTGTATGCATAACAAGCACATATCATCATCATGACGAGAACAACTGTAATTAGTCATAATTGAAGTCAAGATAATTAGTGTTACATTATTTGCTTCTAGTAGAAGTAAAAAATGTAGAGCATGTTAGAATATACTAATGACTGAAAGCCCATCTCACTATAAACTCGAGTTGTTAGGTGAGGCACTAGAAATAGGTTTCAATTTCTCACAAAGCAAAAAGGATACTTTTTCCTCGAAACTTAAAGTAACTAAATAGCAAAAGTTTGCTGAAAATGACAAAAAAATCAACTTCAACTGTAATGCAACTCAATGCAATGTACAGATGTTCTGAGGTGTCTTATGCTAATTGTTGGACTTCCTTTTGGATGGGTTACTAGTTATTACAGCAACCACAGTGGAGGCACAATATGAAATTTCAAGGCATTTTTTTTATTGTAAATTAAGTACAATTCCAAGACAAATGAAAACATATAATAAACAATTTCCACTTATTTTACTGAGTCTTACTATGTCAGCATTTTTGTAACAACGGATCATCAGATTCATGATGTCCGCATCATGACTTATATGCTTATCAATATTGTTCAGATTGTGTATGATATCAAAACTTCAAATGCTGACAAGATAGTAATATAAATGAAAATATAACTGAAAAGTTCTCAAGAATATTGATGGAAAAATGAGGAAAAAAGTTAATCTAATAGATAGTACCTGCTGCTAAAAATGGGATTTCTAGCAAGCAAGCTAAGCCTTCTCTCATGAAGATCTTTACAAGCGTTGAGAAAGTTCAATACTCAATCTAAAATTACAAGTTGATTTAGTTTGTTATTTTGGTTGTTCTGTAACTCCTTCGCTTTTTAATAAAATTGTTATTCTCAGCAATTTAGAATGTGAACCTAAGTCATGTGTCAAGTTATGAATAATTTGTCATGCTCAGTAAAATTAATTTCAGAACTCAGATAAAACCTTGGCCACCTAGATAGGTTCTCACTGACAGAAAATATTTAGGATCACACTAACAAAAGCACATCCCATAAGGAGTATACACTCAATGGAAGTCACTTACACTAATTGGTTATTATCAGGAATTTCTGCCGGCATCAAAGTAAATACAGACAAAAACCAACATGCAATGCAAACAAAAAGTGGTATCCCAGATCTCCAGGGAATTGACTTGAATAGATATAGAGAAGCTATGACTCCCACAATCAGGAAACACCAAGTGTAGAGCCTCCTCTCAGTGAAGCTGTTAACCTGCACAAGGAAGGAAATGACATTGTCAGATGGATTAGCACTTTGGCAAGGTAGTGAATAGTTAATTGAAGCCCATACCAGAAATTCAAGAAGGAGTACTGAAAAAGAAGCAGTTGCTAAAAGTTTCAGGACATAATTCAATCTTCTTCCAGATAAGTGCTTCCATAAAGCTTTCAGAAACTGGCATTCACTGAATATTTGCATCCATAGAAATGCTGTCATTATGGTGTATGCATGGTAAAGAGGAGGAGAGTGCTCCAGCATCAGCAGAATACAAAGCATTCCCATCAACATACAACCATATAGGTATACCTGCAAAAGAAGTTAGATATGTGAAAACATATTAGTGGACAAAGGATGAATAGATATTCACCAAAAAAGGATGAATAGATATTAATAACGGAACCAATGAGATTCATTTGTCTTCCACAAAGAATTTTTGTAACTTAGTTCTTTTCTTCACTATGATAATTATAAATATCTCTCACAAAAAGTTAAACTAACACTCATAATATTTAAGGCAAAACTAAGCTTACACGGACATTACTTTTCCAGGATAGTTTCTCTGAACTGCTTGCTCTTTTCTAAAAAAAATTCCCGGCAATGAAGTATAAGATTGCAGCACATGAAGAACAAGATAGATCATCCAACCAACATAACCAAGAGTAACTACAGTCATGAGCATCAGCCAATCGTAAGTTTGAAAATAATGAAGTCCTTCCAGCGCCAAAGTTCTAAGATTTTGGGATAGGTCTATTGCAGCTTCATAGTCTCTAGCAGATATTAGCCCCTCAATTCGCTCCAATAAAGAGGAATAGTGTGTCAGTGGTTTGAAAGGCTTGAAATATAATGAATTTGACTGTTTAATATCTGATTTTGACCAACACAAACAATACACAGTGGAGAAGATCAGAGATTTCAAACAGCATGAAGCCACGAACGTATATGTAATAAACTATGAATGGAGCCAAGAAGAAGAGTAGCACTTAGTAGCTACTAGTAAATTGAAGAGAGAAACAAAATAGATTTATTATCACAATCAACATTATGATTAGTACTGATATAGATACTTTAAAGATTGGTATATCAATATGATGATTACGAAAAATATTATTATTTTACATCAGTAAAGATACTTGAAAAATGGTAATTGTTTCATAGGAAGGAAACTAAAGCCATAGTTCCCATGATAGGATAAAGCAATGCAATCCATTCACTTAGAAGCAAAATTTCACGGATTTGGGAAGTCTTCTATTTATATAAGGATACTTAAAAATTGGTAAAAAAAAAATTATATGAGCATACTAAAGCCGCAATTTCCATGCTTAGGACTTGAAGAAAGCAATATACTTCCATTCACTTAGAAGTAGAGTTTGATGGATACATGATTTTTGAAGAAACTGATTGAGTATTTGCTTTGTATTGGCTAGCACTGCTTCAACTTCATCTTCCTGGAACATCATACAAAACTAAAATGTTAGTCTTCTAACAATTCAATCTCCATTCACAATGTTGATTTGGACTTTTTATATACAAACCTACAATCCGCCTGCAATTATCAATGTAAATCGAGTTTTACTTACCTACCCATTTGCTTCAATTAGAATAAATTCAATTCATAAATCATAACATAAATAATTCATTGACGAAAATGAAAAAACGTTGCCAATTCCTATTTATCATTTAAGCCCAAATAAGTCATCTATCAATCAGAACAGACTGAAGATACCTTGATCATGTTGATGTAGTCAAGGGGTAAACTTCCAACTGAGTTAACAGGACACGGAAGTCCAAGTAATGTTGACTGTCAGAAATATCAATGAACATATCAGATATTTAGAGACAAAAAACTTAAGATACTTGGAAAGATGTGATTTAAGCTTGGAACAAGAACTTTGAAGAAAAGGAAACTGTACAACCATGAGTGGTGTAATATCGGCTTGATTGACATCCACCCTTTCTATTTCATGCAGGCCCCATTCATCAGGTGTCGGCATGTCATGCACATGTTCATCAATGAAACGGAACCCACAATCAGAATGGTTACTGCTAGATTGAGGCTGGGGATATTGAACACCAGCTCCCCAAACAACAAGGGGAGTATCGGTATTTGAACGATGCCCGTCCCCGTGGCTTCCTATCAAGAAAACAATAATTACATCACAGTCTCTGTTTCAAAATAGCAATTAAATATGAATATGGCATAATTGAAATGCAAATAAAAAAAATCCATGTACTCTAATGTCACAACACCAGATGTCTTGGCAGATCGTGTGAATTGCATCTTTCAAGGGCAAGGAATGAATTATCAAGTTCTAGTCCAGCTATTAATTAAAAGGTGATAACCATGAAAAGGCAGGGAATAAAAGAGAAATTGTACTTTAGATGTATGATGTAACTTCCAATACCAACTGTGACAAATATAATTTACATGTTTGTTCTTCTAGCTAGAAACATATACTCATTACCAAGAAAATAAACAAAGAGGCATATCTACCTCAAACCTAGTGTAATTTTGTAGCCTAGATGCTGATTACACACCCCCCCCCCCCCCCCCCTCTCACACATTAAACAACATATGTCATCAACATAGAAGATTTAGCTCATTTTGCTCACTATCAATTTAGCATGCAAAGGAAAGCCTAGCATCCTTGAAGCAAAGTAAAGCCATGCCAAGAGCTATTGAATTATAAAAAATATGGAATCCCTTCGATATTCCAACTCCAACCTGTTTTATGATAATTGTGTGATGAATGCAGGGAAACTCCATGACCGAGGGGAGAAAAGACCAATACAAAAGGAAAAATGGAATGCAAAGAGGAAAATGTGATCCAGAGGATCATAATTATACAAAATTCCAACCTTTATCAGACATTCCATGATCTGCTGTAAATATATAAGCTGTACGATTGTCCTTGAAGTACTCTTCAAGAAGATTGTTAACCCTTTCAGCTATATGGTCAACAACCTTGACATTATTGAGATAGATGGACGAATAGGGCCTGTGTGCATGACCATTAGAATCACAACCAAGTAGATGTAGGAATATGACAAGGTTATCCTGTAGAAGTAACTCTTTCAACTTTAAGTCTTCGCTTGACCTATTCAGGAGGCTCTGGAATTGATCAAGTGACCACATATCCAAAAAGGATGCATCTGCAATTATACTTTTAAAGTGATCAAGAAGTCAATGAAACTGTGAGTTATAAAAGTTGGTCTATTGTAGTCTAAGTATTCACAGCCTAAAAAGAAACAAAACCATACAAGACAACAAATAACTCTAAGAAAACAATCGTTCACAAATTTTGAACAACAACACTTCGAGCAAGGGAAACTCTAGGTAATGTCTAGGATACAACATCAGCATGGCATAGCACATAAATAACAACAACATGATGTCAGCAAAAAAGAAACTTGTACATGAATATATGAAAGCTTAGAAGAACTTTGATGTAAGATATGCAATTTTAGAAAATCTGACAAAGTAGACATTCTTTACTGCTATGAAGTATTAATCACGATGAAAGCACTGAATGTCCTAACAGAGCCACAGAGAAGGGAGAAGCAAGGCGCAAAAACCATAACAACATGAATTGTTAATAGAAAACAGATGAAGGCATAATTGAGAATAAAGTAAAAGAAAGAGAAACATAAATAAACTGATAGAATTTCATTGAAAATGCATAAAACCTTTTAACTTATCAGCCCAAGAATCAATAAAGTAGGCTGAATTAGAGATGGCACCAGAGATTTCATTGAAAAATAATGTCATTGGGATAATCAAACTGAACGCAAAACTAGACAACCAACTGGGAACAGAACATGGCCAAAGTCAATTGAAGAATGCAAATAGGTGTCAACAGAAGTACCAACAAGTCAAAAGATAGAGTTTATGTATCTCACTAGTTAGCACAAGGACTGTATCTTTCTTTCATTTCTTAATCTTTCCAAGAAATGTAACAATAGGAGAAGTTGATGAAACATGATGGGATAAAACCAGTATTGTAATTGCTGGATAAGACATTAGAACAGGTAAATAATATAATTGGATTTACTTCTGTTTTGGCCTTTCAGTAAATAAAGTTAACGAAAATAACAGTAAATAGATTTTCATGAATTAAGTAGTTTATCCACAAGGTTGTTGTCAAACCAGTTGCAAAGTCTTCAAACTCATGTGGGTAGGAATCCCAGGTGCTGTGTTGCAAGGCACCACAGAATATTGGAACTATATCAGGGCTCCCAAAAGCAAATGTATGCCGACTTTGGTTAAACACTGAATCAAATTCCACAGGATTAGCTTTCCATCCTGCATACAAAATGAAATATCTTCAGTGAACCTATAGAAATGTCAGACTCTACCAGATCATGTAGTCTAGTTGGGTTGCAAGAAAGCATAAGATATTTACAACATGTAATTTTATAAAGGTGCCAGAGAAAAATTGAAAATCAACCTTTTGTAACTGCACTAGGATCCTCATAGAAACCAGCAATTATGGAAACATGTCCAGGCCTGGACTCTGTTGGAGGGCGTGCATGAGATACTCCCCAGCGACCTTTCTCCTTAATGATGCTTCTTAAGAAGGGTGCTCTATAATTTCCTTCAGAGTCCTGGCTCGAAAAACTTGTCAGCTCTCAAACCATCAGCTGCATTATATATATATATATATATATATATATATATATTCAACGATAAGTACGATTCTCATCCTGTATAACATATAATTTGAAAGCCAAACTCAACCAACTCTCCTCACTAAGCAAAGACTTGTGTTTTATCTAGCAGATATCAAACTTCAAATTAAAGACACTTACACCCTTTTCTCGGGATATATTAACCAATCATATATGGGTTCCATTAAATTTCGAAACTTGAGAATCTTAACTCCCAATCTAAACACAACATTTTAAGAGTAAGCAGCAGTGCAGCACCAATAACTGCACCTAAACAACGAATCATGTGAACAAAGACCGCCATCAATGTCATTTTGCAAATGGGTTTAGCTAGAAATCCAAAACAAATCCAAGAAGAAAATGGGCTAAAAGCCTCAAACTGCATCAACAAATGAGACAATAAAACAACAGGAGCTGCACGAATTAACGCACCAACAAGTAGAACAAGACGCTTTGCAGGGGCAGTGAAGCGAGGTTTGACAGGATCCATGCCATGGACAATGGGGCTTTTGAAATATATATCGAAGATGCTAAGCATGTAAACAGCATGAAGAACAACACCCATTACGACTAACCATCTCTCCCGCCTCTTCAACCACCTTCTTCTACTTGTTACTGGCTGCTTTGCTTCCTTGAACATCTTTGTTTCCTAAAATCCCATCTCCAACCATGTTTTCTCAGTTTAGTTTTTCTTTTCCCTCCTTTGTTTTTTGTTCCCGATGTTTTCTGTGTTTTGGCTCGCGATCTGGATACTGAATCCAGAAAAAATGAGTCGCTTGGAAGTTCGCAGAACTGGAAACTCTGTTATGAGTAGTGATTACCTACATATTTTTAAATTTTTTTTTTATTTACTTCCCTTCTGCCAAAACAAAAACTCCTTTTGTTCTTTTATTTTTTGGTTAATGTGAAGACTCAAGGGCCCAAACCAATCCAATTAAGGGAAGTTCATGTTAGGGTAAGAATCTTAATACTAAAATTTATGGTTTTAAGTAGTTTTTTATAATATCATAACTCCTTTTATAAACAAAAAATTTAATTTTAATTTCAATTTGATTCATATATGGTAGTATTAGTTTCAAATTGAAAGGTTGTTTGTTTGTAACATTAAATTCGGACGTTCGAATAAAGTTAAATATATAAGATACAGAGTTCCGACCATATCATTGTCGAATTTTTTACCAAATGCCGCCAATTGTCATGCCTACTAGTAACAAGTTTTTTTTTTTTTTTGGTAAAACTAAAGTATGATAATACAAAAAGTTGTCTGACACTCTTAACAAATGTAAATAGGTTACGTAGAGTAGAAGTAAAGATGGTCTCCACTCCTCACGTTATACACAATTATTGTGTTACCAATAATCTATAATACCACTAACTGGGTTCTGGTTTAGCTCCTCCCAATCACTTGTAATTAAAATGAAGAATAACTGGGCAATCAAAGGCATCCCACATCACCAAATATGCATCTAGGCTTATTTGATTGAGCATCTGATAGTCATTTATATATATATATGAAAGAAGACCAAACTGATAAATTGCATAAAGTTGAAGAAGATATATATTAAATACGGCTGGTAGTTCAAGGGGTTTTAGCATTACATGTCACATGACTGATGACACGAATATATATACAATGTCAAAAGCAAGCTGGATTGCTAGCAGTAAGAATGGTCCATTGTCAACAGCTGATGACTGCTAACAAATGACTAGAGGAAGACACTAGCATGAAAATTACCATCTGCATATTGACTACAGTTTAAAGAAGAATAACAGCTTTACTTTGCAACACAACTTTTTTCCTAACACGATAAACCCATCCTACACAAACTGCAAAAGATGGTTAACTTTTTCGCCCAGAAGCATGTCAACGTAAAGAAAAATATAGATTCATTGATGCAATTCTCCATGTCTCAGATTTTGTTATTTCTTATACCAGCATGAAACATCTAGGCAATGCCATCTTCTTCATCATCAAAACTCAGGTTCAATGTTTGTAACTTGAAGCCTGAGCCTTGTATGGCCTCAATCAAGCTGGAAGCCACCCCTGTAGCTTGGACTGTTGTCTGTTTTTTTAGCTAAAGGGAATAAAATAGGGAAATTAATGAAGCAGGAATATCAAGATCTCTTTCCAAGTATGCATAGTTTTGATGATGATTTAAAAAGCACATGAACAAAGAGACCTAGTAAGCTAGTACTAACAGACATTTTGGACCATTCTCACTGACTTGCGTGAGAATACAACAAACTGATGTAGTATTAATTAACTAATTAACTGTTGGCAAGGTGATCTACAGGATTACATCAATTTTCACTATTGAACAGAGTATACCACATTTTTTAGATATCCCACTGTTGAATAAATACCAGCATTTTTCACATATTCCACTGTTGAAGAAATTAACATTCTCTATTAAACTGCAATTTCAGAAATAGTATCAAGAAATAACTACTGTGAACATACCTCTACACTTGCTATACCCTCAACAACTTGAGCTTTCAAATCGGTAACACCTTCTATCTCCTGAAAAATAATACATACATAAGCAAGGGTAAAGGTCAATATGTCAGAAATAACATGCTAGATATATAATCTTACAATTCTTAGAATAAAAGTTGTCCACAAGTAAGATCTTTTCTCTTTCTTTGTGGTTATCAGACATAACAAATTGATACTGGATATATTTGTAAGAGACGGGACTATCATTAATTACAATTCTAGCTCACCAACCAATATAAATATCATTCACTTCATTGTGAAAGTATATATTCTGTACAAACTACTATTTTTAACACAAGTTTTAATTGCCAAAATTCCCATTGCTAGAAAAAAATAATGGATGCATTAGTTTTTATATTTCCACTCAATCCTTTGGTATCATACTTTCCCATTCCATTTCCATTCTAGGTACCAGTTGTTCCCCAATTACAAGTCTATCCTCTGGTAAATTTCAGGTCGGGATCTCAGATTGACTGTTCTGCCTTAAATAACAGTCCAAGAATTGAGATCTTATTGTTATTATATTGTTACTTACCTACATTTATCAGATTAGCATTCAAACATAAAACTGGTGCAAGATATCTGTTATATATGATTCAAACTTTATTCAAGGTATCTTTATCAAATTCACATGCAAACATTAAATTCATCCAGTCGCTTCTCCACAGTCCACATAAAAAATTCTGAACTTTTTTTTTTTTTTGTAGATAATGTTATTGACAGACTTGATAAAAATAAATAAAATAAAAAAACTGGAATTTTCAATCATAAGAAATAGCATGTGAACTGGGGAATTTAAATCTTTGTAAAAGAAGTGGTTGTGAACAAAAGATATATGCACATTAACATCCAAAACAGACAGAGTAAATAGGTCTACCTCTAAGGCATTGATAACTGTAGGAATTGCTGTCTCATTCATTGTCCCCTCCGCCTTCAAACGTGCCAAAGGCAACTCATGAGTTCATAATAAAGTGCTATGTAAGAACCATTAAGCTATACTCGGAATGCCTACTATAAGAACAAGCTTTAATCCCAAATCACCGAGGTTGCCAACTCATATGCATAAAAATATGTTAAACCAAGAGGTTGGATTATGAAACTGTTAGGTGTCATAGGCAATGGTTCCCAATCCTAAGCCTTTGGACTCAAAAGATACTTGCAGGCACAGCATGAATATTAGGAAGTTAGCATGAAGAGGAAAACCCTCATTTGAAATTTGAATCATTGCTTCAAGAGTTTGTCTCATGGAAAATAATTCTGTGAACAAATTTTCTCCATTTTCCGGTGCTTCAAGATAAACTAAGGCAAGATGCCAATTCAAGTGAACCAATTAATTAGATAATGACAAACTAATCAGATACTAAGACTCCACTGCTCTACAGAAAATCACCAATCAAGAAGCAGAAAATGATTTCCTCTTCTAATAAGGCGCAATCATTTTCCAGTACAAACTCAAGCCTCCTAAAGTCACATTTTTTAGCAACAACAAGCTACCGCAGCACTGCCTACAACCACAGTAAAAATTCTGCTAGCAACTACTGCTACGCCGTGGTTGTCAATTGTCCAGTTGTTGCTTTTTCTCCTCATGTATGCATGAACCAAATAAAAGTGAAGATATACTCTTTTCTTTAGTAAGTGTTTTCTGCTAATATCATTTTCCCCCTGCCATGTTATTTTCTGTAGAAAAATGGAGTCTTAGTATCTCATTAGTTTGGCATTATATCATTAATTGATTTCCACCTGAATTACCAACTTGCTTTAGTTTATCTTGGAACTTTTGAACATAGTAGTAGTTGGATTGGACGTAGCTTTGGTACAGATATAAGTAAGGGCATGGAATAAGCAGTGAGGATGACATGAATCACAGAAAGGTTTATTCCTACCCAGTCTTGTCTTTTGCAATCTGTCTCCCAAGTCTTCTTTCACAAAAAGATGCTACTTTACTAGCATAGGGACTAAAGAAGTTGTTACTGGCCAATTTATGTAAGTGAATGAATTCCATAAAATCCCAGAAGCACATTTCAACGCAACAAAGTTCCATTGAACGAAATTGAAGTGTTCTAAAGGGTTAACTCACACTCCTATCCAGTAAGGTAACAAAAGGTACCTGAAAGAACATGGTGAGAGTGTCAGACGGCGAAACTGGAACCACAACGGACACCTGTTCAGACAATGAAGCTTCTTCTTGTTCGTTTTTCACTTCTTCTTGTTCTGCAACTTGGGTTTCTTCATCTACTGCCTTTACAACTCTTAGTCTACGGGTATTACTCCGGTCCTTCACAGTCAAATGCTTAGGAAAGGAATTGGCCATGGCATGGGTCTGCAAGTGAACGTTTCGACGCGGAAGTAAAAGAGAAGGACTTGAAATTCTAGGCACGAAGCAAATTGAGTGCAGGGACGAATATGCAGAGACTGTTGCCATTTGTAGCCAGTATGAGTGTTTCTTTCAGAGATTGCTGTTTGTCAGGCTAATTGCTACTTCGCCTCCTATCCGGATGGGTTGCATTTGTATAGTCTCAGAACGCAATTTCTTGAATGATGGTCGGTCGTTTATCCTTTTCTCAAACGACTATCGGAAATGGATTATACAGCATTATTATTCGCAATAGCAATAGTGGGACTAGTTAATAGCATTGACTGTAATAAGCATACTATATACTCAAATTTCTACAAGTGATACTCCCTCCCGATGGAATTTTTCTAAAAGGAATATTTGATGCATTTACAAATAAACTAATAATTATAAGGATCACTAACCAAGTTATAGTCAATTGGTTTTAGTTCAGTTGATAAAAACAAGTTTAAATTCATAAAAAATTTAACCCAATCAATTCTCAATATGACAAAAACCAAGCTAAGAATGATGAAGCTCTTTTATATATATATATATCTATATTTTCCTTTTGATGCGGGGTAATGCTTTTAAATAATAGAAAAAAAAAAAAAAAAAAAAAGGTCCACATCTACTAAAAGAATGCCAAATTAAGGAAAATATGAGAAACTAAGAGTGACACTTTGCTGTCACTGGTAATAAGACGACTGTCGTTTATGCGTTATATATGCTGTGACTAAACCACAGGCAAGAACAGAGACACGCAATCCCAAATTTCCGTGCACAGCAGCAATGCCATTTAGAGATTACAATCTGAATCCTTAGTCTCAAAACAAGTGGCTGGCATCTACAGCTAATACCATGTTCTAAAGCAGGTTATGGCACTGGCAACAGCTTATATAAAGTGCTTAAGACAATTATATGGTTAGACACTGGTCTTCAAAAGGTCTGCTCAAAACTTATGCTACTTCACTATTAGCTAGAATGTCTCACTAACTTCACCAGCATAAAAGCAAAACCAGCAGATATTGGCCCAGAACAAAGCTACTGCTTGAGCTTTTGACCTACATACAATCCTCTTCAACTTGACCAGCTGCAAGAGTTTACAATTCAGTAAGTTTTACTGAAGCAAATATGACAAAATTATTTGACCAAGTACTTTGCAGAAACTTGAGTCTTAGGGCCTCACCTCTGAGATTTGTAGCCAAGTTTGCTTGGGTATCAGCCTCAGAATTGAATTCCTTGAAAATGAAGAATAGTAAGCAAATTTTGGAAGTGTTAAAGAAAAAGGGAGGCAGAAAAATAATAGAGCTATAAGCCTATAACCTACAACAATGAGATGTAAAACAGTACGTGTAGCATTACTATCTATGAGTTTTATGGTAGAAAAAGTAATTTTATGTGAGTTATTATATATGATAACACTACTATTGTAAAGTTAAAAAATTTCATTTTAAAAACAATTCCTTAAGATAATGCATATGTTTGTAATTTGAATGCTTAAGCCACTTTTGTAAGCATAGAATGAGGTGACTCCAACTTATTGTGTATGAATGAGAGCTAGTAGAGAATCAAGTAATTGTCATATGTACCCTAAGAACATGATTGATCTGGAATGACAGAAACTTATCCTTCAGCTCCCTGGCCTCTTTACATAAGATAGCCATATTCTGGTTTTTGGTTTTCCATAAACCCTGAACCTGACCATCAAAAATTTTCAATAGACTTGTTGGAGATGGAAAAAAAATAAATTGTGAGAATAAGTGGTAATAAAAAGCAAAAACAACACCTTAAGGTTTTGGGCACAACAATATTAAGGTTTTGTTAACCTGGACAACGACAAAAAGTTCCAAGTCATCAAGATTAGAATAGTAAATCTAAAAGGTAGTTTGATTTCCTCACCATAGTATACCCACTAACAACCAATATTTAGAAAGCAATTGCTCGTTTGGATTCAAAACAGTATTAAAATCTTACTCCTAGGCTCTAGCAAAATGAATAATTTGAATAGAAACTAGCATTTTATATCTCTAGGGCACCTAAAAATATATTAATTGAAATTAAGCCTTGAATGATTTCTAAGATTCTCATGTGATGTTCTTATTATATCAAATTTTCTCTCTGGAATCCTTTGCAGTTAATTCTATACAATTGGCCAACAAAAATTTCTCAGAATTCTTCTTCTTTTTCTCCTTTTTTTTTTTTTTTTTTTTTTTTTCCTGGTTATGACAACTTATTCTTCTAATCTCAAACCAGCATGTTAGAAAAGTGGGTTCATGAAGTTCTTGGATCAGAAAATAAAAAAGAAAAGAACATAGAAGAACAAAAGATTACAGCTATCATGACTAGAGACTGACAAACCTGCTTACAGACAAGTAGAGAGTCTCCTTGAGCACAAACATGTCTATATCCTTTTTTAAGAGCATGCCGCAATCCTAATATTAAAGCGCGATACTCAGCAACATTATTTGTATCGACGCCGACTCCTTCACGTAATCGACAGATCTACCAAGGCATATGATATCAGACAGATACACTTTACACACACAAATGGTCACATAAGATTTGGGTTGAGATGAATCGTGAATGTTTACCTGGCTTCCATCTTCAGCACGAAGAACGGCTCCTGCACCAGCTAGTCCAGGATTTCCTTTCGATGCACCATCAAACTCAAGAATACAGGAACACTGCAACAAGGATAAGGCTAATTGTTGCAATCTACGTTCAAAGCTACATTGAAGAATCAATATAGTAGAGCTCAAACAAAATAGTAATATCATATAAGAAAAGGGCACAAGGTCTGGCAGAGAATTTGTATTTTGTGCTATCTTACAAAGAAGTTTCAAAGTAAAATATGAATATGTGATACCGAGTTTTTTGCAATATATGGAAAATAAGTAACCTTGATGACACTTAATATATACTCCAAGTGCTACCAGCCTATCACAACTGGATTTCAACAGATATCCAGGGTCTGCATATGCAGGAAGCTAAGTAAACTCCAGATGGAGGTATATATCATCTGAAGAATGTCAAATGTAATAGAGCTGCATTTGTCATATATGCAAACAACTTTCTGAATGTTGTCCACTTTCCACAACAGCGCATAATATGTAGCCAATTAAAAGAGTACAACAATAAGAACACGACAAGAAGCTTCACTACTAAATCATAAATAATAAAAAGATGAGAATAATTAAAAATATATTTTAACATCAACATACATATATAATCAATGATGTCAGGATCGAGATCTTACCTTGAATCATGAAGGGCCAACAAGATCGGATTGTAAGATCGAAATCAATTCATGCCGACAAGATCAAAATCAAATCATAAGATTGAAAGATCCTACCAATTTTGTAAAATAGCTTTTTATAAATACCTATGTGTACTAAGTTCCAAATAAAAGTAAACTTTTGCCAATTACATCATTAATATCAAATTTATACCTCATACAACAAATACAAACATCTAATTCAAAAATGAGGTTCATAAACATCCACTTCAACTTCAAATATCAAGTTCATGACTCAAAGCATTCACATCAAAGTTCAAACATCTAGTGCATAAACATAAAGTGTTCTTAAAACAACAAAACTAAAATTCAACATCCTTAACAAGTTCCTAGTTCGAACCAAAACTAGCACCATCACCACTATTATCATTATCATCTTCTTTATTGTCAAATATCAACTTCATCTTCATTACCAATATGCATGACTTCATCAATATCATCATCATCACTTCCATTGACATCAACTTCTAATGGATGTAGGTTCTCATTTGTAATATCATGGCTCCCCTAGCCAACTTGAACTTCGTCTTCATCCAATGGAGCATATACAGTCAATCACATCATCATCATTAGCAATAGAAAGACCATCAAGGACATGTAGCCATTCTCTATTTGATGAAGAATCCACTAAAGTCTTCTTTTGGAGTTATCCATTCATCATCCGAAGAGAGATCATCCAAATCCAAGTCTGGGCCCCCATATTTTTTGGTTTTTCTATCATTCAACTTGTAGTTGTACATAACAAACACTAGATCATTCAACTTCTTTGGGAGCAAACGATTTCTTTTCTTTGTGTGCACCTAAACAAGTTATGAATATTTTTATAAGAATATAAATTTTCAATAAATGACATTTATCCATTACCATCTCAAATGCACTCTAATTACGTTCGCTTCCAGAAGAGCTACAAGTCAAGCTTAATATCCGAATAGCAAATTTTTGTAACTGAGGACATTCATCTCCATAAGAATCCCCATTCAACTGGAGCTTTTTTATTCCTCGTTGCCTTTACAGTTGAGATACCAAATAATCCTCTTGCATTTTTGAACTCTTCAAGTTGCAAGTCAATTTTATCCCTCTCATTTACATCCTTAACCAATCTTTCCAAACAATTATAAAATTCAAGCTTAACTTCATAATTAACTTTAAAGTTAGAACTATAATGATATTGAGGATTTAGGTAGTAAGCTGCAGTATGCAAAGGCTTGTGGGGTTGCATCTCCCACCTTTCACCAATAATCTTCCAAATAGGATCATACCTACAACGATTAAAATTGATTGCCATGAAAATAATATGGAAGTATGAAAATCTGTAATTTGAAGGAAAAAAAAGGATAACCTATTCTTAATATTGCCAAAATTGAGTTATATTTTTTCTTTATCTCAGTCCATTTCTTCATAGATAAATCCCATGGCTAGTTTCTCTTATGAATCCATTAATCTTAGCACTTTAATAAGTGATTAGCAGCCTAAGACATTCAGTTACTTTCATCCAAAAGTCACTATCTAAAACAATTTTTGCAACTTTCTTTCCCTTTTCTGTGGTTGCATAACTGCTAGATTTCCACTTTTGAGAAGAAAACAAGGTCATCAATGCTCTCTTTAGTTCATGAAGACATCCCAAAATCAAGTATGAAGTAGCAAATCGGGTCGTAGCTGGTCTAATTAAATCTCTCCCTTTAGTAAAAACTCCTCAACTTAGCAATGAGCCCATTTCTTCGATATATGTATGTTGTGATTCTTTTTCCTTTTGCAATGGTCACACTGTGTAACTTCAATTTCTTTGCAAAGTCCTCCACCATTAAATCAATACTGTGTACAGCACATGGGGTCTGATATAAATGCTTCCTCTTCTCCATTAACATATCCCATGTTGCTTTGTAGTTTGCAGTGTTATCAAGTAATCACTTGAACTACATTCTCCTCTCCAACTTTCTCCACAACATCGTCTAATATTTAAATACTTTAAAAGCAGTTTTCGAGGAGTCTTTGTGTCCAATGTTGATAAAAAAATAGTCCCACTACGACTATTAACCAAGAAATTACATATAAAATGTTTTTTCTTATCTGACCAACCATCAGACAGTATGGAACACCCTATTTTCACCCATTCTACTTTATAATCCTCGAGTATGTTCATGATGCCAGCTACCTCTAGATTCAAGTACTTTTCCCTCACATTATAATAAGAAAAATTGAGTCCACAACCATACTTCCCAATTGCTTCAAGCATTTCGACAAACTTAGAATTTTTCACACAATTAAAAGGGATAACACTTGTGTAAAAAAATTGAGCTATCTTCCAACATGCATCTTCTCTCAACTCCTTTTTAACCCATTGATTCATTGTTGATAGGGTTTTGTTGCTTCCAACTCTACTAGAATTGTTTATCAAGAAATATCCCATGATTTCTTTCTCTTTGCCCTTATGTCTTTAGACAATTTCCATCTCTTCAATGTCATCTTCAGTGTTCTCCAAAATCCTCTCCTTATCCTTATTTTCTTTTAATTTATCCAAAACAATTCCCATCTTGTTCTTGACATCATCCGGAACACCTACACATGACTCTATTTCTTCCCGAGTACCACCTAGATGGTGCTTAAACTGATAAATTCCACCAGTTACAACCTTTGAACAATATTTGCATTTTACTTTTCTTTTGTTTCCATCAGCTAGCAAACCATATTTCCAACCCACATTAGTTCTACTTACACGAGCTTTTTTTCTTCCCATAATCTTAGTCGAACAAGATGAAGACAATTCCTTTAAAACAAAGATATTTGAACCAATCAAAATGCATATATGATCAACAAGTTAACAACCAAATAAATAAGGTTATTCACAAATCACAAACCAGAGTTCATTGGTACTAAATGCTAATTGTACTCTAGGCAATAAACAAATTCTGACTCTATGACTCAAAAGCAGGAATCTACAATTATGCATCAACTACCCCAGTTGAATTTTACTAATGTAAAAAACTGCATAAGTTTTAGTATTTGAGTTATCTCTGTGCAAGTTCATGATTGAATCATCCTAGAAACTTAGCTAGGTGCATCAAAACTTAATGGTGCAGCTTAATTTAATGATGCCATCATGAGAAATAAAAAAAATAAAAAGTAGAAGGCAAAACTTTAGACAGAGCAGACATGTTCAAGGGACAAACAAACTTTTTTTTAAAAAAAAGTGAAGTTTAGAGCTCGCACACACCGGGAAATCACAAGCTTGCAAAGTCAAATACAACTTGCAGACACCTTCGAAGTCGAAAATGAAGGCGAGCTGCAAACTTCCAAAATGGAAACGGAGGCGAGCTGGCTGCAGACAACTTCGAAAATGAAAATGAAAAAAGAATGCACCAGTGTGCAGTGTGCTTTTATCTCAGCTTTGCAGTCGATACAGAGGGGAGTTAGGGCATAAGGAGAAGGCAAAGCCGCAAAAGGAGATTTTTGGGTCAGGTGTTTTGTTTGGGTTTCAAAAGTCCATCCTTAAAAGGCCAACCCACCCGAATTTGTGGCTCAAATCAACCTGTTTGCAGGATCTGTAAGATCAGGTTCAGGATCGCAATCTCACAAACCTACTGCCAATCTTGCTGGAATTCAATTTTTGCTCACTTTTAACTTATGTCTTGCTTCTAGGATCATAAGATCACATGACACTACGAGATGGCACGCAATCCTGACAACATTGTATATAATATTTGCAGATGACATAAATATATTACTAATTACATGGGTAATTATAGTGATACTAAATAATTAAACATGCACTTAGGTAATTTAAAAGTAGAGGTAGCTCTGGTCATAATACAAAATAATTGTATCTTGACAGAAACTTATTAAAGAAGCAAAAACTGGTTGAGCTTCATGTGAAGATGATTCTTCAAAGGATTTGTTGAAAGTGAAGTTGATCTAACCACCTCTTGCAAAATGGACCACTGAGTAAAATATAGCAGCCACCTTTTACTCAACCAACAAGGTAGGATGCATAGTCTATGATTAATATGTCCATGCTAGTAATCATAATTCATAAGTGTAGTGAACACGCCACATGTCTTTTGTCATCCATACTAAATTTGGACATGGCCACACATTCAAAAGACTTATGCATTGCTCAAATCTCAATCATAGCACTATGATCATTTGTCTTCAAAAGACTTATGCATTGCTCAAATCTCAATCATAGCACTATGATCATTTGTCTGGATATAATTTCTGTAACAAGAAAAAGTTAAAATCGTTAACTTACATTACTAGAGAAATCAATCACTCCTTGCAATCTCTTTGTTGGAGGATTATTGTCAGAGTCAGGCACTTTTCCTCTAGAAGAATCTGGGTGCTGCATGAAAAGAAGTCTTCACTAGAAATTAAACTTTTCAACTTCCACGCATCCAGATAGTATAAGATCAGTGATGGTCCAGACTGTACATTGGGAAGAAAAAAGAGTAGAAAACTTTAACAAGATACTGCTTTCTTTCAATCAAATTTAACAAAATACTGTTACTTGTGACTACATATTTGCCCATTACTGCTGTTAGATTGAAGAGGGGAGGGTGAGGGGGAATTAGTGCATGATTTTTGCACCAACAATACCAAGCCTTATAGGCTTTTAAACAAAAGGAGAACTTGATCATATACCATAAACATTGATGGAATGTTTAAGAACAGGGAAAAAAAAAAGTACAAGGCGGTGTGGTTGTCAAACCTGATAGGGGCAAGCAACAAGTTCCCCAAAAAGTCCATCAATCACATTAAGAGCACCAATAGAATAAGTGGAGTTTTTAAGCCCATGCGAGGCAAAATATTCTTCAGCTTTCTTTGGTAAACAGTATCCTTTATAAACACTTGCTGAGCTATCACATACCTGTTTTAAAATAATAATAATAAATAATTACAAATCATTTCTGTGAAAAGTAAAATAGATGTTAATCGAGCTTTAACAAAACATCATCTACATCTTTAAGAGCCATGTCAAATAGCTTAGTCATTCAGATGACAAAATCACCACACGCCCCAAAGAACTTGGTACAATGATATTATGACATAAAAATTTATGCTACAAGCTCAAATATATATAGACATCCAGAATATGAAACATAAAAAGACAGCCCTAATTAACCCAGAATTGGCATGTATTCTTTGAGACACAAAACCCACAAAATGAATTGAGAAAAGAGACAAATATATGAAGATCACATATGGTCCATTTCCCCAACAAAAAACCAACCCCAGCAACCCACTATAATCTTTTCTTTCTGCCGCCAAAAAGCTTCATTTACAAAACCCATGCTCATATTATACATAGCACAATAAGGAAGGCATGATAGAGAAGAAAATGACTTATAAAAGTGGCTAAGTAGGTTTTAGAAAGTTACTGAAGATCCAAGTTGATCTTGGAAGTCACTTAAACTCTTGTAAATTCCAACAACATCCCCCTTCCTAACGACGTAGAAAGCGTCCTTCTCTTCCTCCATCGGAGCACTGCAATTAGTACCACACACTCAGTAAACAACGTGATTAAGAAAAATCACATAAATAAAACACTTCAAAAGAAAGATTTTTTTATTTTTTTTTTAAAGTTGAAGAACCATTAAAAAATCAAGGGCCATACATTATCATCAAATTCACAATGGGTTATTTAATAGTTAGATAGGAAAACCTAATTCCCAAAATGAAAATTTTGAGAGAGAAAAAGAAGGTAGAGTAATATTGAAGAACTAGAATTGAATTTACATACATTTGCACAGAATTTGAAACTAACTGAGAAGAGCAAAAAAAAGTAGAAGTCTAGTCTTGCCTGTCAGTATTTGGGTGAGTGTGGAGCACTGAGCGGTGGCAAGACAACGACACTCCAGTGTACGAGACCTCGTATGGGCTTTGGCGGGAAAGTGAAGGTTCGGAATTGTAATGGGCGATCAAACTTCCTAAGAAAGCCCATTTTTGTCATTTGGTAAGAATCTTTGGTGGGCTGAATGCTGGGCCTTTGTCACTTGCTATTTGACATCCACACAAGACATTTGCTTATTTTTATTTTCCTTTTCAAATAATTTTAAAAAAAAATTCTGTCTTTAATTATTTTAATAAAAATATAGTTTTTATTTAAGTTAATCTATTTTTGAAGTTTTGATTTTTTTTGTAACTCATATTCTACAGGTAATTATCTTTCAATTTATTTACCATTAACACCTCACCTTAAACTCTATTTACATGGACAATTAACCAATTCTTATTACCTCATATTTACCTTCTTTATTTTCTTTTATCATGACTAGTGAAGTTACTACACTCTGTGTTGTCTTGTCAATAAGTGTGTAAAAGTGCTGTGAAAAGGTTAAAAAAAAAATATGTGATTTAATTTTATGATTAATATTATAATAACAATTCACTTATCGTCTTAATTAAGTGACCTTGTGCATGCATCATCTTAATCAATCTATATAACATGAAATTGACAGTGAAGACATTCAAACAACCCTCGTGACATGATCAAAATAATATATTTTAATTTCTGTTAATATATGATTGTATTTACCTTGGAGTATTTATTTAATTAATTTTTGTTATTTTTATATATTAAGAACATCAGTACTTATAAAAAGAAAATAAAAAATATAATTAGTGGGTCTTATTTGTAATTATGAAGGTGAAGCAAATTGGGTTTTATAAATCTTGGTCGTGGAAATATCAGGAAAGTTGAGTTGCGTGTTCTGATAGACAAGGTAACTACTTCAAGTAATTGGAGTCGGACGCTTTCTAGCTGTTGTGGGTTGGCAAAATGTTGATCATCTTGCTAAAGTTATGACATGGCATTACTAAAGTATTCATATCTAAAATTCATTCTTTTTGATATTTTAAGTATACAACTTCTTCTTTTTTCTCTTACCAAAAAAAAAAAGTATACAACTTTTTTTCAACAAAAAATAAATAAAGAAAGAAAAGAAAAGAAAAAACAGATTCTTTTTTGAAGGAATACTCATTCCTTATTATATTGACTGTGCTATCATCTATACTTTTATATCTGATTCCTTCCTTGTTGATCCAATTACAAAATGAACAAAATCTGAAATTATCCCCAGTTTCAGCCCCAGATTGAGATGCCTAACAACTGAAAACTTATTCTTTAACCCTGCATTAATTTTGCAGTCCAAAATAAAAAATTAAATCATTTGCATCTTTTTCCATTTCAGTTCACCTGCTCACCAATTAAGTCCAAGCCTACTACAAGAAATGATAAGCCTTGGAAGAGCAAAAAATAGAAATGAACTCCATGTGCAGATAGAAAGCTTCTTGCTGATGCAGTCAGTAAAAGAAATGCAAGGGCAAGTTCCTTCCTGTAGAGCTTGTTTCTCTTCTTATTATTCTTGGAAGGGATTTCTTGTTGTGTAAGTTTGCTTAATAATTCTAAGCCAGACTCAGAATGCCTTCTAAGAATCTTCTCTTCGTTTGAAGACTTTGATTCTCTTTCTGCAAATGCTAACAAATCCGACTCAGACGATCTACCTGTCTTCTTTGTCACTACCCATTCATAAGCACTGCCAAGTTGAAATAGTCCCGAAACCATGGCATTGAATTTTGTGACTGACATTGTGTTCTCAAAAAGAAGGTAAGGAACCAAGAAAGGGAATGATTTTGGGGAAGGGAGGATGTTTAAGAAAGACATGAAAATGGGCACATAGCAGATCACCCAAATGGGAAGCTCAGCCTCAGGTACAAACATGGTCAATGGAAGTATGATGCAGAACAATGTGAATGAGTAAAAGGGAAGTATAAGTTTCCTTAACAAGAAAAAAAGAAATATCAAATTGGCCTTCTTTCCCATTGATATCTGTACAAAAGAAAATTAGTCCTTAGAAACTGTTCTTTATATAGGTATCCCATAATATATCAGAAATTACAAGAGAAATAGGAAGTGGAAGAACCTTGGAAGTTACTATAGCAGGAAGACATAGCCGGAAGAGCTGCATTGGACCCGAATGCCAGCGATGTTGCTGTTTCTTATAAGCTTCATAGGACTCTGGCAATTCACAGAGCACTTTGACATCATTAAGGAAGATAAACTTCCATCCATTCAGATGAGCTCTAACAGCTATGTCCATGTCCTCGACTGTGGTTCTTTCTAGCCAGCCTCCTGATTCCTCCAATGCCTTAATCCTCCAAACACCAGCTGTTCCATTGAATCCAAAGAAATTTATAAACTGACCATTAACTTGTTGCTCCACCTCAAAGTGAAAGCACAGGTTGATGTTTTGAAGCCTTGTAAGTAAATTCTCATCCTTGTTCACAAACGACCACCGAGCCTGTACAAGACCCAGCTCAGGCTTACCCTGCACTGGAAAAAATTGACAATACATTTAGAGAGGCTTTGTTTGCATTACCTAGAGAAAATTTAATCCTAAATCTGCTTTTCTTTTTACCTTAAAGTGGGGAACTGTTTGTTTAAGGAAATCAGGGTTAGGCTGGAAATCTGCATCTAAAATCGCTACAAATTCATAATCTTTGATATAATCACAGGACATTGCTGACTTTCAGATTGCCAGCCTTGTACCCAGTTCTGATCAATCTGTGTCTATAAATTATGTTAACCCCTTTCTGACTCCAAGAGGAAACCTCTTCATTGATTAGAAGCTGTAAATTTCTGTCATCTGAATCATCTAGCACTTGAATTAAAAGCCGGTCCTTTGGCCAATCAAGTTGACTGGCAGCAGCAATGGATTGTGCATACACCTTATTAAATTAAACAGTTCACCATCAGATAAAGAAACAATGACAACAATCAATGAGCTACTGAAAAATCACATAATCGAATCATGATGTCAATCCTAAAAACTGTAACAAAATCAAAATGAAACCCACTATCTACTGCAAAGAACAGATGTAATTGAAATTAAATTCTAGTAGATCATATGTTGGCAGGGTGAACACAATGAAATAGTAAGCAAGTTGTGGTTTTATTTGTTACCTCTCTTTCATTGCACATGGGAATCTGAACTAGGACCATTGGGAAACTTGAAGGATCCTCAATGTCATAACCATCTGCTTCAATGGTGTGCTTCAATTTCTTGTACTTGATCCAGAAACACCCAAGACAAAGAACTAGTCTATCAAGGGATTGCATCAAGAACAGTACAATGCAGAACTCAGAAAGCAGTATCAGTAAAGGAGCAATATAATCTTCCCTGAAAGACAACCAAGCCATATAGGACCATTGAACAAGGCCCTCAACTTCCCATGGCTGAATCAAATGCAAATTCCATTTCTTGTAATGAGCAATGACTTCTATGACCAAACCCACAATTGAAAGAAAAAGAAAAACTTTGATAAATTTATACAACCTTCCTCTATTGTTGGGCTCTTCATCGCTTATATCAGATAGGGAAATACGTTTCTTTATTGAAGAAAACAAGGTACCAAATGCCATAGGCAACCATGATAAGCAGCTCAAAATTCTGTGAACTTTTAGAAGAAGAACCCATGTAAACTTGTTTTGTACTTGCAGACTTTTGTTTATCAGGAAACAAAGATGAACCTGACCCATCAACTTCTACTAAGGAAAAGTTATTTGCTTTGTCAATTGTGACCACAACAGAACTTGGAGCCATCCCTTTTCCTGCAATTAAATTTCACAGGTAAAGATAGAAATGAAATAATCAATACCCAGATCAAGAACTTTGAAAATTGAAGCAGAAGCAGTGGTCAGTAATAGGACTTCATTGTTGAGCTTTCTCGACCACAATCAATGAAAGAGGAATGAGAAAACTTTGTACAATTTCCACTGAAACCTGGATCTTCCTACTTAGAATTATCAAAACAAAGAAATCCAGATGAAAATTAGTGGAGTTTTGGAACTAAAAGTGGAGCTCAAAGCATGAAACTTCTGAGGAGGGAGACAAAGACAACACAGAGAGAAAGGAACCAAATTTCACATGCTTCTGGGAACTACTACTAATAAAGAAAGGAGGAGGAACTATAATATTTGGGTTTGCGGTGATTACTCTACTAATATTATTTTCAACAATGTTACATCACAAAGGACAACCAATAATCAGCTACAATCAAACCTTTTCCACTTTTACAACTACTCTCTTTTAGATTGTTTCATATATCACAATCTGGGTTGATTGACCAATTATTACTTGACATGTAAACAGCCCACAGTATTGACAAAAGCTTGTCCGTAAATAAGACCATTTGGGTGACAACTAGATACAGCCAATATGTAGATCACCAAATGAGAAATAAAGAAAAAATGGTTGCAGCTTGCTCTCCATCAATTAACGCAGAAATTTCCTCACTCTGATTTCTGTCACAGAAGTTTCTGCTGCATATCTAATTGACCTTTAGTGCATGGAATTTAGCTGTGTCATTGACTGTGATAATACTATTTAATTAGTAATTGTTATGCTTTAGTTGTAATGATTGTAACGTCTATGCACTAAGTCAAACTATTAATTCAATTTTCTTTTGGGTCTGAAACACTTAAACCAGGTAAGGTACGAATCATGCTTCACTATGTGAATGTGAGAATTAGTGGGGAGGATTAAAGTTAAAATATTTTATATGTTAGTTAAGAAAATTCATATTTTCACACTAGCTGTTTCCTATTTGGCTTGCGTCTAATTATTATAAAAATAAATAAATAAACCTTTTATAGTGTCTTTATATTTATTTTTTAAAAGAAGTAAAATATCATAAATCAATCTTTGCATAATTCAAGTCTCTCATGTTTCTGAATGGATGAGTTTTTCATCATTTAAACTATGGTTTTCACTTTTAAGCAAATAATTTATCTCACCATGATAGTCAAACGACATAGGAGAGGAAAATAAAACAAATGCACCTTTCGTTCATTATCATATTAATGTTTCAAGCAAATTACTAAAGAATACCTTTATTTTTTTATTTTTTTTATTTAATGGTGACATGGTGTGATCTGGGTTAACTTATGTGCAATTCAACTAAAGTTTGATTTGGTAATGCTACTTAGGAAGAATCAATATTTTTTAATATTTGAAAAAAAAAATTGGGATGCTTCTGCTTAAATTTTTTTAAAACTAGTATGATATTGACTTTTAATGAAAATCCGTATTTGTTATTTGATTAATTAATGCAGTAAGTTAATTATCAATTTAAATATATGGAGTAGTTTTACAATAAATTTATCAAACATTAATTTTGTGATTTCTACTTACTGATAACAACTTTTATATTATTTTACCTAAACACTACTAATTACTATTGTGACTTTTTAAAAAGCAACTCTAAGAGAGCCAGCGCTCAAGGAGTTGCTTCTTTTTTGCTTTTTGTGCTCAACCTCAAAACCTGAATTGGAGAGTCAATCTTTCCCATCTATAGCAAAATATACTAGAAGACATAGCAGAGCGACGACCTGGAAGCGAATTCCCCGCCGGCAAGGGACCACATCATTATCAAACCAAGCATAATTCTCTACATTAATATGGTCAAAGATAAATCATCCATATGAGAACTAAGAAATTTATAAATTAAAAAATATATATATATATTTACTCTCGCAACCTTCAAAAAAAATTCAAACTCATCAATGAAAAGAGCGTGCATTCCTTAATCAATTACTATGGAATAGCTTTTTAAAAGTTGTAGTGGTACAAAAACTCATGCTAACTATGTGATTATTGTCGTGCATATAAGTGTTAGTTTGGTTTTTGTTTAGAATATGTGTTTGGTACTTGGAATTGAGAATTACTTTTGGTCAAACGCTAATTACAGTTTTAAGCCTATATTTTAAAAATTACTCATGTGTATTTTTTTTAGAACACACTTATAGTGTAATACAATGCACAATTTTTAAATTATTTTTTAACAAAAATATCTCAATATTGTGATTCAAAATTATTTTTTTAGATAAGTAATCAAACACAAAATATTATGTTAAATCAATTTTTTTATAATCTCTACTAGTAAAATTAATTATTGAAACACTAATTTTCAAATGCCAAACCAAAGGCCCTGAAATTTCACTTAATATTTTTAATGTTTCATGTTACGCTTGCAAAGTTAGATTATAGATGTGTCACATTAGTAAATAAGAAATTCTGTGTATATTTTAAAATGGATAATAATTTTGGTAAATAATTAATGTTATATTGTATTTATGCAGAGAAATAAACAGAAGCAGTTCAGATGCACTGAATAGTATTACCAAAACAAAAATAAAACAGATGCACTGAATATTATGTAGATAGAGCAATTAACGCCAAAATAGAAACTAAAAATGTGGGGACGTGATCACAACAAGGGAGTGATATAAGCCATGTTGACAATCTCACTCACATAAAAAACACCATTTTTGCTTTGCTTCCAATGAGAATCATGAGATCGTGGAGGAGCATGATGATTCTGGCCTTAACAGCTAACAGCCTTAATATCTTCCGGAAAGTATAATATTTTAGTTTATTTTTCTCATATTTCAAAATTATATACTTCAATATTTTATATTTATTCTAGTATTTAATAATTCAGTACTAGGTCTTATAAATTTTTTCCATTGACTAATGTAGACACAAAGCTCAAAGGGATCATGGTTTGAAAAGAAAGATGCATTATAGATTTGTGAGCCTTGGACTACAATTGGATAAATAAAGATGGATTATTGGAATCATAGGAAGATTATTATAATATTTTATGATAATTAAATAATAATATGTTACTTTATAAGATGCAGTAATTATTTATTATAATATTTTAGTTGGAAAGATATTATTATGTAATTTAATGATTATCTCTCAATCTGATTACATGTAAATTATAACGATGAAGTAGAACACATATTTGTAATCATTAAATTAACTTTACGAAATAATATATATATATATATATTTCTAATAATATCTTTTAGCCAAATTTACTATGTATACAAAATGTTATATTTTACTCAAATTAGCTAGCCTTATACGCAGCAACCTCCCATCCAAATCAAAATTATAAATATTTAAAGTTAAGAAATCTATTAATTAATTAAGTTACACATAATGTATCACTGTGACCATAACACAAGCGAAATAATACCTAATTCAAAGGCTTTCTACTCTACTTTCCGATTCGGGATTTGATCTAGGGTTTTCTCTATACGGATAAGAATAAATAGATAAATAAAATGTTACCCACGACACAGGTCAAAACACAAATGGGGTTCAGAGAGTGTGATTTAATGGGCATGTCAGTTGTAACCTAGCAACCAAGCAATGTAACCAAGGCTCATGCTGGCAGGAAAGCTAACTAGGCAGAGTTTCTACCAGTTAGCAGCAGAGGACATGCTGCTATTTTGTCTTGGTTGATCATAGGCATGCAGAGTCCCATGTAATAAATTCACTCCTACAAGCCCATGTGCCTCAACTAACCTGGCCATGGTTGCACTTGTTAACTTTAGGATATACAAATAAAATACTCATTATATATAAAAATATTCCTATCGGAGTCAATTACATGAATTTTCACATTAATTAATTACTGACTTTCTTAGTTTATATGAACTCAAAAATCTATTTTTATGAGTTTTGAAAAAAAATAAAAATTATCATCAACTTATTACAATTTTTATCATTCAAAAAAATTCAATTCTTATCACTATCTTCATCTTTTATTGTCTTATATATAAAATTACATATAAAACTGGTGTATTCTCAAATAATCACTTGATGCAATCTCAATTCAATACAGTAAAACACATATGAGTGGAAGTAATATACTCACAATTTATTAAAAAAATATATACAAATATATCAATCAACATATGATAATTTGAATCTTAACTTCATGACCTCAATATCTCCATCTTAACCCCACATAGTTAGAATTGAACTTTGTTCATCTAAGAAATTGGAGGACATCTAATGCTTGATTCTCTGTTTTTCTTTTTCATGAAATCAATGATGGAATCACCTTGTACCTAGTAATTGAGCTAATGCATCTAAGTGCCACCAACTCTTAATTATGGGAGAGCCACATCGTCCAAGATCCCATGTGCTAAGTAACCAATTTAATTCATCTTCATCACAACAACCATATATAGTACCATTTATGACAAGTTAATTAACCAATCTTGTCCAAATCAAAAAGATACAATTTAATGAATGGTGAACCCACATATCAGTTATCCCAATCAAATTCATAGCCCACCCACATGCACATATATACGAATAGTACCAAGGCCAAGATATTGATACATGTATACCTATATAAGAATAAGATGCATTATCAATCTCAAGCTTCTGCCGACACACAGTTCCATGCAAACTTACATACAAAAACAGTGTTAGTGCCAGTGTGCCCTCACCAAATGACAGGTTCCACAAGCTAACTACTTCACCAGCTAGAGCATAATAAAAAAGACAAACACCCACAAGTGCCTCAAAAAGGTTGCACTTGGTAGACATATATAGAATGGGAAAATGGCCAATACCATGCAGACTTGTCTGTTTGTTGAGATGTCCATCTTGATGGATTAATTGTGATTCATGTTAAAAATAGCAACTAGCACCATCTTTACACCAAATGAAAGGTTCCACAAGCTAGCTACTTTACCAGCTAGAGCATAATAAAAGAGACAAACACCACAAGTGCCTCAAAAGGCTGCACTTGGTAGACATATATAGAATGGGAAAATGGCCAATACCATGGAGACTTGTCTGTTTGTTGAGATGTCCGTCTTGATGGATTAATTGTCATTCATGCAAAAAGTAGCAACTAGCACCATCTTTAGGGCTCATCTTCCTGTTAATGGATTCTCATGGAGAGTGATACACAAATCCAAATCCCTTATGTTGTGCCATTTGGCCCAGTGGGCTTCTCCATTCTAAAAGGCCTCCAATTGAAATTGGGCTCTGAAATGTTGAGCCGCTTGTAAGCCCAATAACATTATATAAAATATCATTTCAAAAAATTTGCATAGTTTTATGTATACATACAGATGACATGCTAATATATAAACTGACATTTACGTACACGGTTGATCGTCTCTTATCTATACCCAACAGAAATATATTATTTTGTGAGAAGGTGAAAGAAATAATATAATCGTATAACTAATACTATCTAATTCAATATTTTAATGTATAAGTTTAAGCTATTCGATCATATACATCACGCCAATAGGAGACCATTTCGCATAATTCGGGGCCACTTGAGTCAGCCTGACTGCATCTTGACCCCTATCTCATTTTTGGGCAAACTCCCCCTTCGTAATACCAAAAAAATGAGACTCTTGACTAGCGTTTAAGGTCTTGGCGAAAAGTAAGTCATCTTTCCACCCAAAGACAGAGTTGATGATGAAGACGTGCTTGCATTGCATCAATGATGTGTAGTGTAAAGCACTTCCGTGTCTACAAACATAACACTTTTGAAAATGTCCAGGTCTTCCTTGCAAAATTCAAACACGCAGCTCATGCATCCATCACCACCCTCCAAAATTTTCAACACAATTTGTATGAAAACGTGTTGTGTGAACGTTTATCATCTTAAAGGTATATTTTACTTTATTTGCATTTATATCATCATGGTGAAATGGCCCTAGCTAATGGGGGGTGTGGTTTGGTTGCACGATTTTTTTGATTTTGCCCTTTCTAATACTTTTTGACTTCATAGAATCCCAAGTAGACTTGTTGGATCAACTGGAAACTTTGCTTTCATGTGAGTTTGAAGCCCAATTCAACCTTCACACCAAATCATCAGTTAACATAATCGATTAGGTTAATAATTACTAATTAGAGAATTGATGTGAAATGGCAACCCTTAAAAATTTTTAAAAAAATAGAACTGCTTGGAAGAGTTGGCATTGTGTATGCTCATTTTTTTGACTTTCTAGGCTTCAATATTTTTGGGATGATCGTAATGAGTTATATCATTCTTATAAATTATCTAGTCCTATCATGAATGTTGTTTTCGATCTAATTAAAGAAATAGATTGATCAAGAAAAGCAAAAGTCGACCTGGCCAGATATCACTAGCCACTAAACCAAAAAAAAAATAGAATGAGCTTGCTAATGAGTTGACTTTTTGAAAAGAAATTCAATATCTGTTTGATTAAGTATAAAAGCATTGTAAGTAAAAACACATTTTAAGTAAAAATACTGTGAGATATAAAAAATTGTTTGATTGTGTTTTTTATTTTTTAAAAAAGAAAAAATTGTGAGTAAAAGTGCTGCATGTAAAAATACTTTCAAGTAGAGCTATTTAAGAAGTTGAAAATGTATTTGAATCAGTTAACGTAAAAGCGTTGTGAGATAAAAAAATTTGTTTTGATTTATATTTTAAAAAAGAATATTGAATATTAAAATTACAAAAAAAAAAAAAAAAAAAAAAAACAGTTTTACAAATATTATGGATATATTTATCCAAATAAAATAAATATTAAATTTATTTGAGCTTTCCTGATTTTCTATGTAAATTTTTTTCTTTTTCTAGCTTCAACTTTTAGGACTCTAAAAGCCCGAAAAATATTTTTTTCCATAAAGCTTAAAAAATAAAACCTCTATTATGAAACATCTTTGTAGAAAAGCTTTTGGATTTTAAAAGATGAACCAAACAGGGGCATTGAGTATTGAAATTACTAAAAATTGGTATGTTTTGAAATCTTTTTCTGATAAGTGTTGTTTAAAAATATTTTTATATAAATACTTCTTATATCTAAATAATGAAAGAAAATGTTTTACTTTTTTTTTTAAAATGATAACATTTTTTTTGTTTGAGAGATTTTTATTCTATACATAAATTAGAATAAGAGAATGAAATATAACAAATATTTATGGGTATAATTGTCTAAATCAAAAAATCATTAAAATTCATTTGAGATTCTCTTGATTGCTATTTGATTTTTTTTTTTATTTTTAACTTCATCTTTTAGGATTCTAAAGGCTGAAAAAAAACCTCTTTGTAACTGGGTGAGTAAGCCCGGGTAGAAGCCAAAAATCACCCTACCTGACTAAGTTAGGTGGACTAAAATCACTACCAATTTGGAAATTCGGGTGGCTGGGTGAGAGAAAGTTTAAGAGGTACAAAATTCGGGTGAGTCCAATTGAAATAATTGATATTTATTTTAAACTATATTAAGGTTCAAAATATAAAAAGAAAATACTAACTTATAAGAATTTTAGCTAAACAATCATAAATTAAAAATGTTTCCCCTTACAAAGTACAATTAAAAGCTAAAATAATAATGCATATTTAACAATAAATTAAAATATAATATTTTCATAGTAATATTTCATATATATTTAGGTTAAACCATATTTAAAATTGTCTAACTTGATTACCCAACTTGTGATAAAGAACAAAGTCACCTGATTTTAAACCCTATCCTTCACGGATTCTCATATTTTGGGCAAGTTCGGGTGAGTTGGGGCTAGGTTGATGAATTTTTTGCACACCCTTACTTTTTGATAAAACTCAAAAATTACTATCTCTATTATCAAATATTTTTTAATAAAAACTTAAATTCAAAAATTGTTCTAAAAAGTAAATCAAACATGGACTTTACCTACTTCTGCAAAGTCTAAAATTAGTGGTGGCTTTGATTTGCATCACTCACATGTAGGTTATGATGACTAATGGGCAAATTGTATACAACGTAAAGTTTATTAAGTGAATATGGCTTCTGATTATAAAAGAAATAATATCATTAAATATATATATAGTCTGCTGGAGTTGATTTATGAGATTTGCTATTGATGATAATATACTAATTAATTCACGGATACAAATTTTGATGTTTCCTTTGAGTTTTATTTTTATTTTTTTCCTGATCCTTTGAGCTATTAGCAAACAATAACAAGTAAAAAAAAAAAAAAAACAATTTATTAAGTCTATATATTACCTTTGGCGGCTACTACTTGCTCCTCAGATAAAAAAAGGATTTTAAAGCTCATTAATTTATTAGAGAGAGGTGCCACAGAACAAAATGATGTGTGTATAAATTTGAATTTTTTTATGTTCTTAGTAAATAGGAGTGGTTTAAAAAGGAAAATACATAATATTTTATTTTTAAAGTTTATCTCATTAAAAAATAAATAAATTATTTTTCTGTTTCATTTTATACTTGATCATATTCCTTAACATCAGCAGATCATCCAATCTATTCGATCTCAAGTAGTTGTCAAAGGGATTCAAGAAAGTCATTGCTGAAACGACTCTCAAATGGTTCATACCTTTGCTACTAAAGGTTCTATCAACTTGAATACAAACCAACTTCTCATTCGAGATATTCAGAAGCTCTTAGCAAGGGATTGGAAGGTTCAGTTATTCCATGTGTATCGGGAGACAAAAGGTGTAGCGGACAAGCTTGCTAATATAATATTGGATGGAATTGATAATGAATGTGATTGGCAACAACTTCCTAAAACAGTGCAGTTGATTCGTGATAGTGATAATAATGGGATTGTTTGCAAACATAGTATTGCTGTCCCTGCTTTGTAGTTTGTTTGTTTTTATTTTCCCTTAACCAAAAAAAAAAAGCACGTATCAAAGGGACAAACTTGTATATAATTTTATTTTTTGTTAACAAATTGCCAATGTTATGTCAAGACAAAAATAGTCCATTTTTGTGGCTTTCTTATTATATAATTTTTTTTTCATGTGTTAACAACATTTGGTGACACTATCATTTACATGGGTCACATTCAGAACAGATAGCCTGCCCACATGTGGCTATCAGATCATCTGTAATCCTTAGGAAGAATTGGTAATGTTTGGCCAATTCTCTTTTTTAACTACCATTCCAAGTTTCAATGATGGTGGAAGGTTGTTGAGCTTTAGTGTAACAATTATTTCCTAATCAATATAATTAATTAAACAATTAAATAAATAGTTTCCTTGTTGATTTTATCCAAATGTCACTTTCCAAGTTACTTTTAAAAATCATATATAAATAAACTCCTAAAGATAACAACCACAAAATCAATCACGATCAATGTCAATTGTGAAATACTCATTAGGGCTATTTTTTTTAAATAAAACTTGACCATATAAACTATATTCCACATATAGATCATCACCAAAGAGAAAAAAACACTAGCCATGTGAGAGGCTTTGTTATGGTGTGCTTGCTATTATTCTTTTTGAAGAGCAAAGGGTAGGGTTGACCAATCAAACATGAGATGCAGAAATCAGAAACCCATATGCAGGGAGTCATAATTAACTTCTAGCTAGGGCTAGCTGCATAGAGAGTCATTTTTGGAGACACATAGGGGCTGGGTAAGTTGAGCCTTTTTAATTTATATATATATATATATATTGATTGTGAAAAAAGAAGAAGATTATTCTGAAAACTAAATAAAGCCCAAATTAAAGTCATGACAGTTGATTTAATTAATAATTTTTTTTGGAATTGCACACTATGAACCTGGAATAGAATCCTAAAACAGAGAGTAGCAACCCTTTTAATTTTGAGATTATACTACCTCGTAAAAATAACAATGAATAAGATATGGTCAAGATATAATTTAATTCAATACAAATTTAATCCAATCATGAATTGTAAAGATTTAGTTGAGTCAAGCATTTTTATTTTTATTTTTACCTTAGTCATCTACTTCACTTTTTGAGAATTTAATTAATTGATTCGACCTGATATGATTTTAAAAAATTATAATTTAGTTTGATTCTAATTGTCTGTTGATCAAGGCACAAATTTTTTTTGATCCTTACATAGATCAAATATCCAATCTGATCTGACCCGTGGTAGATCGAATTTCCATTCCTACTTCACGCCAAGCACCTTCATATTTTGAACTCTAGTAAGAAATATATAAGATATCTATGCTAGTTGAACTTGCAGTTATTTTACCATTTGAAAAAATTTGACTAAGTATTAATGAACAATGCTACATGAACTGCCAAAGGAATTTAATGAGAATAGAGTTCCGAAACACACAAAATTAAACAAAAACGCAACCAAATAGGCTCTTGGTATTATCACTACACCAACCACAAGATTGGATTGTAATTATCATGTTGAGAACTTGTACTTGTTTAACATTAGATTGTGTTAAGAAATGTAATTGTATTGGAATGGTTATGTTTTGATATTGAATTCAAATGTTGAGATTTTGTTCATCATATCATCATCAACATATATATAAGAATGACATAATTATAGAAAAAAGTAAATTAAGGAATCTGCATAATTGCAATTGATTTCATGCTTAATTTTGGGATGATTGGTCAATGATTGTAGCTGATTTTTGTGTAAGAATTGGGTGGCATGATGCGTGCCAATACTTCCTCTCAAGTTGGAGCATGTAGATTGAGAATGCCCAACTTAAATAGCAACATTAAATTTAAATTTGTAGAACATGATTGGCAACAAGAACAAATTGAATAGTTCTTTTGTATGGATTTAAAAGAATCTATATATTTTGGTGACGGATGCAAGTGAATCCATCAATAATTTTGATTTCAAACAGAAGTGAATTTAGATCAAAACAAGTTTTGTGTATTTGGTGTTGGACGAACCAAATTCGAAAAGTTACATATAGTTTCATTTGGGATCCACTAATAGGGGTAGATTAGATCAAAAAACACGAAATTTTTGTTTGGATATTAATTTGGTGTTCTATTTGAATTGTTTGGAAGGTAATGTGATTTGATTTGTTTAGAATGGATTGTTTGAAAGAAATTGCTTAGGGTGTAAGTATGAGTTGGAAATCAGATTTAGGAATAATAAAACGATTTTTTCTTTTTCTTTCGCATGATTGCAGAAGGAAAAATGAAAGAACAAAAAAGGCAAGATTAAACATGTTTTGATACCATGTTAAGAAAAATATTGGATTGTTTGAAAGCATTGGAGAAAAGGAGTTTTTATTTGTTTAGACTGAAAAATGGACATGGGTGGTGGCAGAGTTTTACTTTGTTAGATTGGATACGGGGTTGAATTTGATGGAAATTGGGTATGGAAGGTTCTAATTTTATTCATCACTAGAAAAATTTGGTTCCATGTGATGCGCAAATTATTTTATATTATTTATTTTATTTTAATAACTTGATAAAATATTAAATTATTAACATTTATTATTTTATTTTGACAGATTTACCATAAATACTAATATTTCAAATTATTTATTTATTACTTTAAATTTTAATAGGTCTAAAATTAAAATTTATAATTTTATGATGGTACCTTTAATTTTTTTTCTTTAAAAGAGATAAAATAAGCTGGTCAAATTTGCAACATCCCAACCAAACGATAGTTTCATTCATCATCTTCAATCAAGCCATTTCTCTTTTTCTCACCCTTTCTCTTTAAAACTTTCTATCTGCAAGTGTTTCTACTAAACATATTTTCTAATTTTGATTGCTTTGTTATATTTAGTAGAACTCATCCTCGAAATCTGTTTCTCTTTGCTTTAGAGCTATAAGCTATTGACAAAAGCTGGATGGTTTGTAAATCATGAATTTATAAACTTCTCTTGAAAATTCTAATCAAATCACTAAACAAAATACATGAGCATAGAAAAACAAAGAATTGTCAAATGGTCTACATTATAGAATAAGCATTTTTCGAAAAACTTGTTACTATAAGCTGGGTCTCACTCTTTCTTTCACTGCATGTTGTTGTGTTCCTCATTGAACACCATGATTCACCATTTAGAGGACTTGCACCCAATTTCTACTATACCCAAGAGGTCATTTCTGTCGAAGAGGTAGCACTACCAATTTAAATTGAATTCATGAAGGCATAGTCAAGTAACAGTAAATGGAACGGGTAGTAGAGGAGAAGAAAAGGCATGCGTTTTTGTAACCATTTTTAATGAATTTATGAAGGCAGAGTCAAGTAATGATAATGGGTATAGGAGCGTGAGTTGTCAGCATTGTATTTCTTTAATTAACTATAATAACCCAAATATAAAGCTGATATGTTATCACATTGGAAGCTCATGTGGCAGCTTATAATGTTTCGGGATCAATTTTATTATATACTATAGATATCATCATGACATCACCTATATATACAAGAATGAAATTATAATAAAAAATGAAATAAGAAATCAGCATAATTGTGGTTGATTTTATGCCTGATTGTTTAATGATTGTGGCTGATTTTTTGTGCAAAAATTGTGGTATGATGCTGCTAATACTTCCCTCCTTCAGTTGGAGCGTGTATATTGAGAATGCCCAACTTGAATAGTAACAGTAAATTTGAATTTGTAGAATTTGTTTGGCAATATAAATAGTTTAAATTTTTTTTTTGACGGATTTAAAAGAATCCAAAAATTTTGGTGATGGATTTAACAAAATCAGAAATTTTGTTGATGTATGAAAAGGAATCTATCAAAAATTTGATTTTGAAAAGAAATAAACTTAGATTAGAATGAAAGTTTTATGTTTGGTGTTGCAAAAATCAAATTCCAAAAGGTGACAGAGGATTTTAATTAGGCTCCAGGATGATGGGTGGGTTTAAATCAAAACGAAATTCGAGTTTTGGTATTTGGTGTTGTAAAGTGTAGGAATAAAAAAAGATTATGTAATCCATTAGCATTGTTTGAAAAGCGTTGGAGAAAAGGAGTTTTAGTTTGTTTAGACTGAAAAATGGAGATGGGCTCCCAAATTAGCAAAGAGTTTTGTTTTGTTTTGAAAAGGAATTGTTTTTACTATGACCAAATAATGTGAAACTACGATTATTTGAAGGAAAAGTTTTGGTGATGAAATTGTTTGGGCGTAAGTTTGAGTTGAAAATCAGTTCGCATGATTAAAAGATTAGGCATAAGTAAAATTAAAAGAACAAGAGAACGATTTAGATTAAATCGTCTTTGATATCATGTTAAGAAATATATTGGATTGGAATGGTTATGTTTAGATATTGAATTTGAATGTTGTGATTTTATTCATCATATCATCACTAATATATACAAGAATGACATAATTATAGGAAATAGTAAATTAAGGAATCTGCATAATTGTGACTAATTTTGTAGCTGATTTCATTCTTGATTCTTGGTTATTGGTCAATGATTGTGACTGATTTTTGTGTAAAAATTGTGTGGCATGATGTCTACCAATAGATTGCCTAATGAATTATGATGTTATTTTTTTTAGAATAAAATCAACACATCTAGTGCCATATACAACTAATTGAAAAAATAGTTGCCATTTGGAACTCCAAAATAATAAAAAATAAAAAACATCAAGTCAAAAATTGTAGTATGTACATAACACATAGGTTTTTCAAAGTTACATGACTTTTATCGAATTAAACTATATTTTGGTCCATGATTTATGCTTTATTTTGTGTATATACATTATTACTGTATTTAGCCAGCTTCATACTAGATTAGGTTTGTTATACTAGGTAAATTTGTACAATCTATATAAACAAACTTCACTTTATATATTTGTATATCAAGTAATACAACTTTACTGAAATATTTTTGAGTTCAACTTGGTATCAAAATTAAACATCTGGTCTTCCTACTAGATTCAATATTGTGCCCATATATATATATACATATGTATTATGTTCTACAAAGAGAAAGCTCAATTATTCCAAGATCCAAGCACGATCTTAGGTCTCACCACGACAACAAATCAACATATCTCATTGTCCTCGTTCTAGTTGGATCCAAGCACAAACAGTCTACTACAGGCTTTTGTTTTTTTCTTGATGATTCTCTAATTTCATGGCGTAGTAAGAAACAATTTATTATCTCTCATTCTACTACAAAGTATGATTTATGGCCTATGATTTTGGTATGATTTTGTGTATATACATTATTACTGTACTTAGCCTCATACTAGACTCGATTCATTACACTAGGTCAACCATTATAACTTACATAAACATGCTTTTATTTTGTACTAGTTTTTGTGGCACATGAGTTACAACAGAATCGTGTTTATGATATATAAATATATGTTCATCAACAATTGATATACGTATTAAGAAATTCTAGTTAATAAAAAATAATACGCCAATGTTAAGTACATCAACAAATAGATAAAGCCAATAAAAAGTTTATTTCATAATATAAGCATATTATCTTAAAAAAAAAATTTAATATGAAAAAAATAATTAACACAACAATATTATAATTATAAAGACTATACCCTTAATATTTCTTTTAATACTTAACATTTTTTCACAAAAAATTTAATTTATTAAATTATAATTTTTTGTAACTTATTAAAAAAAAAGTTTAGAAATTCAATTTAATTATTATTGATATATTGATAAATTATAAAGTTATTAATATTGAAAAGAATTAGGACAAAAATATCAATAGTCATAAAATAATTATAATACTATTAACATTAAAATAAAAAAGAATTAGGAAAGAAGTAAAAAATAAATAGACTATTTGAAGTAAAATCAATTAAAATGTATTTATGTAATATTAAAAACTCAAATAGGATATTTAGAAAAATAAATTTATTTCACTAAATCAATTTTATATTCATAAAAAAATAGATAAATTTATCAAAAAATTATATTAATTTTTTTAATTTTTAAAATGGAGGAAGAATTGAAAAAATAAACTAAAATATTATAATCATAAAAACTATGCTTTAATGTATATTTTTTTAATTCATAGTATTTTTTTTAAAAATTAATTCATAAATTTGAGAAAAACTATAAAAGCTTGTACTTATTAGAAATTTATTAAACATAAAAATTGAGAAATCGTAACTACTATTGACATATAATTATCAAAAAAATTAAAATTATAAATTAAAAGTTAAAACAATAATATTATAATCATGAAAACTGTACTCTTAATACTTTTTTTCATAGTAAATTTTTAAAAATTTTAATTCTTAAATTTGAGAAGAATTTTAAAAAATTATGATTTTTAGGAACTTATTAAATAGAAAAATTCAGAAATTCAATAATTAATTACTATTGACATATAATTATTTAAAAAATTATAAATTAATATTGAAAAGAATTAGTAAAAAATAAATCAATAGGCTTAAAATCCTATTGAAGTTAAAATGGTGAGTAATTAGAAAAAAAAAAAAGTAAAGAAAAAATAATATAATTTATTTGTATAAAAATAACAACTAAAGATAACTATGTGATAATAAAAACTCATAAGGATATTTAAGAAAATTAAAAGATTCTACCAGTAAGCCATTTTTATGTAGAAAAGGATAACAAGAGTAAAACATGTAAAATACATTCATGAACTAAAGTAAAAAAACAAAACAGTATTCATGACACTTTTTTTTTTTGTTAGATAAATTTTTAACTAAGACAAAGTATTCTATGTTTTAGAATGGCACCTATAGATAATACATTAAGAATTTAATTTAAGAACTTTGCTCAGGATTCATGACATGCTAAAGCACAAAAGTGTTTTTTAATAGAATATAAGTTAACAATTATAAAATTGAAAATAACAATATTCTATAGCCAAAGGAAATAATTAGTAGAGTTTTACAGCTTCTAAATTTCTGTGATTTGTTACTCGTTGCTGCAATTAAAGAAGAAGAAGAAGAAGAATGTAATGGATCGTGTTATTAATTAGCTTTTGTTGTGCTTTGTTGGATATGAATCTTAACTAAAACATTTTTATGTTTTGTTTTGTTTGTAATGGGAGCTATTAATTAGCGATTAAATGTAGGTTTGGTTTGGTTCGGTTGTATTGCCTTCTTTTTGGAAGGTCAATTTTAGTTTTAAAAAACCAATCTTATATGTTCAGGAAAAAAAAAAATTTTAAAACCTAACTAAACTAACTCATGCTCGCACGTAAAGTTTTATAAAAATAGAATGATATTTTCAATAAATTATTTGCATAGTTGAAAAAATGCATGTCTAAAACATTGCTGCTGATATTAGCAACTAAAGGTGAGGAAATAATATTAGCAACTTTTATTTAATTAAAAAAACTCTTTAGTATTTTAAAGGTGAGGAAAGTACATACTACTTAAATAGTTATCAATCAATTACTAGTTCAATTGATTTGATGCTCGTTTAAAGAAATGTAAGATCTACAAATGAATTAAGTTATGAAAAGATTTAGTTAATTGTATCGGTGGTTATGCAACTTGGCAAGTCGGGTCAGGTGGAGGCAAAGTATCACCTAAGGTCTAATTTTGAAAAAAGGATGGCTGAGTAAGAGAAACAATTTACCCCGTATAAGCCAGGTGGTTTGTTGGGCTGAAAACTTAAGGTCAATTTTTTTTAATTAAAAAATGTCTAAGTTATAGAATTTTTAACTAAATAAACATAAATTAAAGTTGTTTAACATTACAAATAATTAAAATAAAAATACAAATAATATATATTTAACAATAACAAAAAAGTTTAATATTTACATAGTAATATTTAATAATCAAATTCTAATATTTACATATAAAAATAATTTTAAAAATATTAAAAAATAATGACAGGTTATTCGAGATTTATAAAGTTTTAACCTGAACACTTAACTCGATTGGCATGTAATAAAGATTAAAAAACTGACCGAGTTGTCGAGTTTTGAATGAGTTCGGATGGATCGAGCCAAATGGGAGGATTTGTATACTATTGTTTAAAATTATTTGCATTTGGTCCCTATAGTTTGATTTCAATTCTAATTTAGTTTCCCTTCTTTCAAACCATGCAATTGGGTCATTGCATTTTCAAATCCATTCTAGTCCATTTGACTTAGCCCTATTGCTTTTGATGTGCATCAAACTAATGGAGGATTGCTTCTCGTCTTACGTGGCTAACAGAACCACAAAGTGAGATGGACAACCCACGTGGCATGCTTAGCCAATAAAAAGTTAACACGTGACATTTCTAAATTTAAATAAACAATTAATTTAAAAAAAACAAAATTTTGACGACAAAAAAGTTAATATTGAAATTTTAGAAATATATATAAAAATCCAATCCTTTCTTTTCTCACCATTGTTCCTCCAGTATTTCATAACCTCTATCACATAAATTTTCTAAATCAAACCCCAACTTCCTGGGTACCTTAGTCAATGATCAATTTAACCTCTGACCCATTTCTCAACAGTTTCGTTTATTGGTTGCTTCATCTTCTTTCTTCTTCATAATAGTATCTTGGTCGGCGATCGATTTAATCTCATAGTCCTACTCTGTTTTGTCAATCAAACCAACTTATGTTTCAAATTTTGAAGCTAAATCACAGCATTTGTTCAAATTTTTGAGCTTGAAGTTGAATCACAAGCATCTAGGTTTTTTCTATCTTCACTCACATTGGATTGTGAGATTTGGTTATGGGTGTTCTTGAAAGCACCACTATCACAGTTTCCTCATCTACTGGTGGTGGATCGCTGTTGGCTGTGTCTAATTATAGCAAAGAATGTCTTGCTCTAGAGCTTTGGTGGTGCTCAATCAACAACCCATTTGGATTCAATGCTTAGGTCTATAGAGTTTGTGTAAAGAATGGAGTTGAAGTTTCATTTAAAAAGCTTTTGTGATGGAGGTTATAAAGGATTGGAGGAACAATGGTGACTAGGGCCTAAACGAGTCTAGTAGAGCAGAGTATTTGGATAATCGTCCTCGATTTTAATCAAAAAACTCAAGTTCGAATTGCAAAATAAGCCTCACTTTAAACTTGAGTTCAAGATTCGAGTATTGGGCTCGAAATGATAAACGAGCTTACAATTGAGTTCGATTTTGACTCGTTTTGTTTCAAATCAAATACAAATCTAATAATTAACAAATTAAATATTAATTGAGTTTTGAATTGTTCTGCTCGTTTCTAACCCTAATGTTGATTATAAAGAACATTGGTGGGAAGAGAGAGAAAGAAAGGGGTTTGATTTTTTATATTTATTTTCTTTAACTTTTAATACTATTTCTTTTCTTTTTCTTAAAATTGATTTTTTATAATTATTTTTATTTAAATTTAGGCATGTCATGTGTCTATTTTTTATAAGCTAAGCATGACACGTTGTTTGTCTACCTCACTTTTGTTAGCAACATCAGCATTGTTACTATTATTTTGGACGGTAGGTGATGTCGAGACTTAACCGAAACGATTTTCAAATTATAAGGAGTCAATTGCATGATTTTAAAGTATAAGGATGAATTAAATTATGGGGACCAAAATAGAATAGGTTTTTTTTTTTCTTGAGGAAAGCAGGCATTAACTACTGTGTGGTCCGTGCAGGTAGTTACAAACGAAGTCGTTTCTCTAAATTTCAAGCCTCTCCCCAACCATCTCCAAAATGTAGCAAATCTCAAAACGACATCGTGTATCTTGTCCCATCAAGCATTACCTTGGCAGAACTGGCAACTTCTTTTCCCCAAACCATTTCTCTCTCTCTCTCTCTCATTGCTCTTGTTCGCTGTTTCGTGTACCGTATCATCGTCTTTTCTCTCTTTTCCAACCGCTCACATCGCGACCTCTTCGCACAAAATCTCTGGATTTTGCTATTTCAATCTTTCTCCTATCATACTTAATCGCACGAATCCCTCTCTCACTGATCGGAAAATTCGCAACCGAGTTTCGCCACCTAAGCCCTATTCCCGCAATTCGGAGCTATTCGTTTGTTGGTTTTTCTTCTCTCATGGCTAATTGAAGATCTATACCTGATCTAAGGTTCCTTTTAACAGCTCCAATTATACGAATCTAGGGTTTTTCTTTTTGGGGTCAAGGTGTTGGAAATCGATCGGGATTGATGTTTCTTTTTAAGGACGAAGCTGGGATCGATATAGAATTGAATGGAGATGGAAGGCTATGCATGGGTCGGAAGGTGAGAAGTGGAAACAGAGCCGGCACATGTGGCCAGTCCCCGCGAACGCGACGACTGTAGTTTCCGATTCTTCATGCTCTCAATTTATATGCGAAGTATAATTGTCTTATCCTTTCTCAGTTTATTATGGTTTTCCGATGGGGGTGTAATTTTTGCTCTGCTTTTGGGGTATTCTGCTTTGCTAGCAATTTACCCATGTTCGACTTTACCTACAATAGTATCATCACGTTCCTCTTTCTGGTCAAATTTTTGTTGGGTTTTAATTTCCATTGTTGTCTGTGTTTTAAATTGAGCATTTGGTTTTATAAACGCTACTCCATTTTTAGAAATCTTAATATTTTTTTTTTTTAAGATGTGATTGTATTGCAATGCTTTTGTAATATTTTCAATTAATTAAGACTGTATACTTCTTCGGTTGATTTTTGCTTTTTTTTTCCTTCGCTTGTGTTTTTTGACAGTTAAGTATATAGTTTCCTTATGTTTGGGGATTCATGGTCTTGAATATTTATATGTGCTTGTTTTGAGCTATGTTAATATACTACGCTAATCTCTCTGGGTTTTTGTGTGATCTGTCTTTTTCTTTTTTACCTATTTATTTTCTTTTTCTGGTAATTTTTGTTGGTGTTTTTCTATCTGAGCTGCTTTTCAATTTCTTCCCAGCTTGTATCATGTTTAATTTGGTTTCCTCATGATTTAAGAATCTCATTTTGGAGAAGCATTGTTTATGTTTAAATATACAGTTTCGATCCTGATTCTGTTATGTATATGGGATGATTATCTGACTCACATTTTCTGTTGGTTTTGTTTAAAATTCACTTTTTTCATGCGTATTCCAGAGGATAAAAGATACATTAGTGTATATGAATTTCATAATCCAAAAGATGAAAGAATTGAGTGGTAAGGGAAGCATACTGTTTCCAGAGAATTATAAATGAGTTGCTCTTGCAGCACTGGCCTAGGTCAAGATTAGACAGAAATGAATGTTTTTGAAGAGTGATAAATAGATTCTTTTTCAGTGTTGGCTTAGGTCAAGCATAGTAGTTAAATAATTCATATTTTAGAACTGAGTGGATTAAATTTAATACTTCTTGTACAGAATGTGGCATATTCCTGTTGCTGTTATATATATATATATATATATATACACACTCAACTTTCTAAAATTTTCCCATCCGGACATGACTCTGGCTGGCTCTTTGACTTATATAGGAATTATATATATATATGCTTACTTTGGAAGCTTCTCTGAAATTGTATGATGCATGTTTGTTGGTTCATCTTCCTGCCTGTCATAAATTGTTATCTAATTGTCTAAGTTTTGTACTGCATAGGTGGTTTGATTGTAAGTTCTTAAAATGTCCCCTCTCTGTTTTCTTCTGAAATATAGATTTCTGCTTCTACTTTGTTTGTGGACATGATACCAAGTCTTGCCTAATGCTTGCATTAATGGCTTGTTAATGTGAAATAAGACCATATCTAATGCTTTATTCATCTAATATTATGGGATCTTTCTTTTCATAGGATGGACGCAAGATTCGTGTTGGTGATTGTGCCCTTTTCAAGCCACCCCAAGATTCCCCACCTTTTATTGGAATAATTCGTAGGCTAATTGTGAAAAAAGAAGAAAGAAGTTTTGGTGTGAATTGGATTTACCGACCTGCTGATGTTAAGCTAGCGAAGGGCATCTTGCTGGAAGCTGCACCCAACGAGGTCTTTTACTCCTTTCACAAGGATGAAATACCTGCTGCATCGTTACTCCATCCGTGTAAAGTCGCATTTCTTCGTAAAGGTGTTGAACTTCCTTCAGGGATATCTTCATTTGTCTGCAGACGAGTGTATGATATTGAGAACAAGTGTTTATGGTGGTTAACTGATAAGGACTACATTAATGTTAGTTTTACTGTTTTTTACTTCTCTCTATCTCATCATGTATATACTGATGATTATATTGATAAAACTGCAGTTTTTTTCTTGGATACAGGAACGGCAGGAAGAAGTAGATCAGCTATTAGACAAGACAAGACTAGAAATGCATGGAGCAGTGCAGTCAGGAGGCCGTTCTCCAAAGCCCCTGAATGGTCCAACATCTTCACCATCACTGAAATCTGGTTCGGATAGTGTACAAAATAGTTCCTCCTTTGGTTTGCAGATTAAGGGGAAAAAGAGGGAGCGGGTTGATCAAGGATCTGATCTGTGTAAACGGGAAAGGTTAATCAAAACTGAAGATGGAGATTCTGGTCAATTTAGGCCAGATAATATGTTAAGGTCTGAGATTGCTAAAATTACAGATAAAGGTGGGCTTGTGGACTTTGAAAGTGTTGAAAGATTAGTTCAACTCATGCAACCTGACAGTGCTGATAAGAAAATAGATTTGGCTGGCCGGATAATGCTTGTTGATGTGATAGCATATACAGATAGGTTTGATTGTCTTGGCTGGTTTGTACAACTCAGGGGTTTGCCTGTATTGGACGAGTGGATCCAAGAAGCACATAAGGGGAAAGTTGGTGATGGTAATAGCCCTAAGGAAAATGATAAATCTGTTGAGGAATTCCTATTGGCTTTGCTTCGGGCATTGGATAAGCTACCCGTGAACCTTCATGCTCTTCAGAATTGTAATGTTGGAAAATCTGTGAATCATTTACGTACTCATAAAAATTCTGAAATTCAGAAGAAAGCCAGGAGTTTAGTTGACACATGGAAGAAACGTGTTGAGGCTGAGATGAATATAACTGATCCAAAATCTGGTTCAAGCCGCGGTGTTTCTTGGCCATCCAAGCCAGCATCTTCTGAAGCTTCTCAGGTAGGGAACAGGAAAACTGGAGGGTCTATTGAGACTGCTGCAAAGAACTCTGTTGTGCAAGTCTCTGTATCTAAAGGTTCTCAAGTGAAGCTTGGTGGTGGAGAAGCTGTATTGAAATCCATTGCATCTCCTGGATCAACAAAATCATTGGGCAATAATTCAAAGGATCAAAATTTTAGAATGTTGGTTGGAGCTGGAACATCAGAGTTACCTCTAACACCTATTAAGGAGGAGAGGAGCAGTGGGTCTAGTCAGTCTCAGAATAACAGTCTATCCTGTTCTAGTGATTTTGTCAAAACTGGGGGTTCAGCATGCAGGGAAGACGCGAGGAGCTCTACTGCTGGATCTGTGAATGTGAGTAGAGTTTCCAACAGTGTATCTCGTCCCCGGAAATCTAGCAATGGTCTACATGGATCTGCTACCATGGTTCTAAAGGAGCCTAGTTCAGGAAAAGTAAATAACTCGACTAGAAATTCATCTGCTGAAAAGGTGTCAGCAACTGGAGTGTCAAATGAGAAATTACCTGATGTCTCCCTGTTTGATCATGGTAACAATCAGCGACTGATTGTCAGGCTACCAAACACTGGTCGTAGTCCTGCTAGAGCGGCCAGTGGGGGTTCTCTTGAAGATCCTGCTGTTTCTATTGGCAGAGCTTCATCTCCTGCTGAGAGAAATGACAGCCATGATAAAAGAGTGAAATGGAAAAATGATAATTTGTGGACTAATATCTCATCAAATACAAACACTGATGGATGTCTTGGTAATGAAGTTTTAACTGGCTATGAAGAAGGCCAAATCTCACAGATATGTGATGAACGGCATAGCGCTGTTAAAAAAGAAAAGGTTGCAGAAATGTCGAAAGCTACTGGTTTGTCATCAGGTTATGTTCCCAGTTCGGAGAAGACATATGATGCTTCTTTAAGCTCCATAAATGCCTTAATTGAAAGCTGTGTAAAGTTTTCTGAAGCAAGTGCTTCTGTGTCCCCAGGGGATGATGTAGGGATGAACCTACTTGCTAGTGTGGCTGCTGGGGAAATATCAAAATCTGCAAATGTTTCGCCATCTAGTTCTCCTGCAAGGGATTCTTCTGCACCTGATGAGACATGTTTAGGCAATGATGGTAAATTGAAACATTCAGATGAAGTTTCTCAAACCCGAGATCAACCTGATTCACTGCGGCCCAAGTCTGAGGCACATTTGTTAGCCACACAGATGTCAAGTGACTTATCTGGCGATAGCAAAGGAGCTCTGTCTGGTGCTGGAGATAAGGGGGCCAACTGTGCAACTAAATTAGATTCTCCCCAAAATAGTATGTTACCTAATGCAGATGGTACATGCTTAATGCCTGATGTGAAATCTGGTGACCTAGCTTGTGATGCTTCTGTAGCTTTACCTACCACAGAAAAAGAGATTTGTGCAGAGCCTGAAGGTGATAGCCCTTCTAATGATAAGGAGAAATCAGAATCTTATTCCATGAAAAACAGCAACTCTTCTGATTCTAAATCAAAAGAAAGGAGTTCCTCTTTTGATGAAGATCAGAAGGCTGATCATATGGATGAGAGAAATGTGGAGAATGGTAAAGCATCTGTACCAGAAGGGACTGGTGAAACTGCAAAGATGAGCAAGGAAACAAATGAAACATCACCTAGCCCATCCTCAGATGTGGGAGTTGAGAAACAGAATGATCTTGAAAAATTGACAAGTACTTGCATCTTGACACAGCAGAAGCAATCTCCTACAGTAGAAAACTCAGAGTCCATAGAGAGTAGAAATGAGGATGTGCTATCTTCTTGTCCCAATAATCCTTTGGATAGAGAATGTAAGACTGAAAACATTGAAGACGTAGAGCCCAGACATAACGAGCAGGGTGAACGGCCGATGGATGCGGTATCATCGGTTTCAGCTCATGTCAATGAATGTGATGTGGATAATTTGGATAAAAAAGAGGCCCTTTGTCCGAGTTCTAGCTTGTTGGTTGCTGACCAAGGGTCACCAAGAATTCCAGTGCAAGAAAATGAAGGGTGCAAGAAGTCTCCTGGGTGTAACAAAGATGGAGTTGATTCAGAGGGTAGAGAAGAACGTAATGCACCTAGTATGGATGGATCGCTTACTGCTGCTAGCTCAGATATGGCAGTAAAGTTAGACTTTGATTTGAATGAGGGCTTCCCTGTTGATGATGGAAGTCAAGGGGAGATTCATAAACTTGCAGAACCTGATTCATCTACTGTACACATGCCTTGCGCATTATCTTTTCCCATTTCTTCCATGTCTGGGGGTTTCCGTTCTTCGATTACGGTGGCTTCTGCTGCTAAAGGGCCTTTTGTTCCACCTGAAAACTTGCTGCGGAGTAAGGTGGAACTTGGGTGGAAAGGGTCAGCTCCTACAAGTGCATTTCGACCAGCTGAACCAAGGAAGAATACAGAGCCAACATCTACTACAAGTGATATACCCACTGTTGATACCAGTGCTACCAAGCAAGGCCGCCCTCCTTTGGACTTTGATCTGAATGTACCTGATGAAAGAATTTTTGAGGATGTTGCTTGCCAAAGCTCCTCACAGCAGACTTGTTCAGGATCTGGCCATCAAGACCGCGGCATTGGTGGACTTGATCTTGATTTGAACAGAATGGATGAGACTCCTGATGCGGGGTCCTTCTCAATGGGCATATTGGATATTCCTCCTATACCAAGTAGGCCGTCATTGTCTGGTGGATTATCTAATGGTAGGGTGAGTGTCTCGAGGGATTTTGATTTGAACAATGGACCCGGCCTCGATGAGGTTGGTAATGAAGCAGCACCACGTACCCAACATATTAAAAATAATGTTCCATATGCATCAGCTGTTCACGGAGTAAGAATGAATAGTGCTGATTTTGGGAATTTTTCTTCCTGGTTTCCTTCAGGGAACTCATACTCAGCAATCACAGTGCCACCACTTTTGCCAGGCAGAGGAGAGCAAAATTATGTTCCTGGTGCTGGGGCACAAAGGATCTTGGGTCCTCCTACAGGTAGCACGTCTTTTGGTCCAGAAATATACAGGGGGCCAGTGCTCCCATCCTCTCCAGCTGTGGCTTATCCACCTGCTACCCCATTTCAGTATCCTGGGTTTCCATTTGAGACCAATTTTCCTTTGTCATCAAACTCCTTTTCTGGTTCTTCAACAGCATACATGGACTCCTCGTCAGGTGGGGCACTTTGCTTTCCTACAATCCCCTCACAGCTTGTAGCTCCTGCTGGCATTGTCTCTTCCACTTACCCTCGTCCCTATGTGATGAGCCTTTCGGGTGGTACAAGTAATGTTTTACCTGAAAATAGGAGATGGGGAAGTCAAGCTCTGGATCTTAATACTGGTCCAGGAGGTACAGATGTAGAAAGGAGGGAAGAGAGGTTGCCTACTACATTGAGGCAACTTTCTGTCCCCAGTTCACAAGCCCTAATGGAGGAACAGATGAAGATGTTTCAGGTGGCGGGGGGTATAATGAAGAGGAAGGAACCCGATAGTGGGTGGGATGGAATTGATAGATTCAGCTACAAACAACCATCATGGCAGTAGAATTCTGGCTCATTGAAGCAAACATTTTGAGGCGTGGTGAGCTCTTCTCCAGTCTGGTATCATTTTTGTCAAATGTTGATGAATGTAAGGTGCCCATTGCGTTTGCTGCTCCTTTAGATATTTTCTTTTCTTTTTCCCTTTTGATCAATGACAAAAACCTCTCAAGGAAGTGAATAATTAGTGACTGTCATGAATTAGACCTTATTCTGTCTTATTCACCACAAGAACCCTACTAGAACTTATTAGTATTGCGATTTCTGAAACCTTAAAAGTACAATTAATGTATTGGATGTATAGAACTTGCGTAAACTTTTTCCTGAAAAAGCAAAATTGATGTAATTCTAGGTTCCTTGTCAAGAGATGCTACACTTCCAAGGGTTAACTGTGTCTTCAGCATGTCTAGTAGCACTATCTTTTAATATATTTGAGATCTTTCTCTTCCTCTTGCGCATGTTATTCTTGGTGGATATTAAGCTTGTAATACTGCTAAAAATTGTATTAAACTATTTTCTGGTTTTATGCAGCTTTTTGGGGACATGAATGAAGTGTAGGAGTGGTTTCACGCGAGTGTTCAGCTATAGATGAGAAGCAGAGACAAGTTCATTCCCTGCGAATACTGTACCTGTCAACTGACTTCATACGCAGTTGTTTTTATTGAAAAATATGGCTTATGCTTTTCCTCCTCAACTTGACTTCATAAAGCCACCAGAATGTCGGACGAGCAGTGGTTTTAATTGAATCTGCACTTGCAGATTGTCCTCTGCAGATAAGTTTTTCCTGTGTAGATATCTAACTTAAGCAGCATGTGTGATAATGCTGCCTAGAACTTGAGAATGGGCATTCAATGTTGGATTGTGGCCATGCAGCAACACTCAGATCCCAATCTTTTCTCAATAGGTTGGTAGGAGAGGATTGGATGTATGAACTGGCTAGGTGTGAGGCCAGCATGTATTTTCTTCAGCAATCATTTTTTTTAACTTGTTACATATATAGTTATCAATGTAGTGTTGACTGCTGAATTTTTGTCATTTCATTACATTCTGTTTATTGAGATATGCATAGGTTAGTCAGTATCCTCGTATATTATGTCTTCACAATTTTTCTCCCTTTTGTATCATGTATCATAGAAGATAAGCACAGGTTAGCCGAAGTGTTATTCGCCCTATTATAATGGAGTTGTTAAAAGAAATACACATAAATGTATTTCACAAATAGCACTCAGTGACAATACTTTCTTTTTCGAAAGAGAGATTGCGCCGAGAAATCAGGATAATTTGGGAATGGCCCCCCCACGCCTATGCTCACATGCTCAAATCCGTAAGTTGATTTCACTTCGCCATTTGTCAATATACATACGGTCCATTTCACATTTTTTAAAAGCACTTTCACAATCTCAAATTTTTTAGCTTTTCTATCTCCTCCCTGCCCATAAAGAAAGTTATAAATGGAAAAAAAGAAAATATGATTGTAATATTTACATAATAAAAGTAAACAAATTAATTACTTTTTGTCTCTACAAACAAGTAGCAGTCAAAAGTAATCTTAGCACAATAACATTTGATAATTGATTAAAATTTGGCAGGACTAGCTCTAATTTGGTCATTGGGTCCCTCGATCTATCTTAAAAAATTAAAAACCAGCTTAAATGCTTAATCTATTTTGTATGATGAGGGAAATTACAAAATGTTCACTACTTAACTCTCCTTCCTCTTCCCCACCACAATATTTCAATTTTCATATGAAAATAAGCTTTCACTTATAAATCTCTTCTCTCAATTTTTACTCTCTGTCTTTCTCTGACTGTGGAACAAGACCATGAAGTTTTCTAATAGCATGCTTTTCCCAGAAAAAAATGCTCCCAACCATATCAAAAGGGAGAGAAGCCTCAACATGGGTAGACTTGTGCCTTTTATTTTAACTTCTCTGTTCATAGTTTCAGTTTTCACTTTCTTCCTCCTCTATTCTCCAAACCCTTTACTTGTCATTCCGAAACAAAGCTCTGATTTTGTCCAACAGAAGCAACAAGAAGTACCTGATCAAACAAACATCACAACCAAACCTCAAAAGGGTATCTTTCGAAATGATTCATTTTTCATTACAATGACTGAATTTCCTTCCTTTTCGTCTTATTTTGAATTCCCCGGTTTTGGTTTTGCAGAGAAGGTGCAGAAATGTGACCTGTTTAAAGGTCATTGGGTACCAGCATTAAATGGGTCATTTTATACAAATTCAAGCTGTGCAACAATCCCTGATTCAAAAAATTGCTTCAAGAATGGTAGAAAAGACATTGATTTTCTCAATTGGAAATGGAAGCCTGAGAAATGTGAACTCCCAAGGTTTGATTCGAAGACCTTCTTGTATTTTGTTAGAGGAAAGAAAATGGCATTTATTGGTGACTCTGTAGCTCGAAACCACATGGAATCCCTCCTCTGCCTCTTATCTCAGGTCAGTGCAACATATTTTATCAGCATCAAATTTATTTATTTATTTTTGTTCTTTTTTGGGTTAGAATTGTTTGAAATTCTTTGCTTGAAGCGATTACTGATTGAATTGTAATTCTTTTAGTCAAAGACAAAAAAGAAAAACCGGAATACGATTCGTTCTAACTTTCCATCCTTATTTTCCGTTTGTTTGTATGGAAGGAAAGTAATCTGAATTGTTACGTGACTCTGAATGTGAATTGGAATTTGGCAATTGCAATTTACACTGCGCTAACGAAGGAAGGCGAAATGGGTGATGTAATGAATTGACAACTAAAACTTTGTCTGCTAATGACGGATTTTCACAATCTGAGGTGTCTACTGTCCAAGGCAGACAATTTAGGTGTTAAGATTTTTTTTAAATAATTTATATTTATAAGTAAATGAATAATTAAGGAGAAGTCAACCTTATAATGCCAGATGTCCAACCTTATTCTTATTTGTCAAATCTTCTTCCTCATTCTCATTTTATTTATTGGCAATAATGTCAACCTTATAATATTAATGGAATGCACACATTCTCCTCCCAATTACTTGATTACTGAAGATTGCTTCTTGATGTGAATTGTCATGCAATGCATGAAAAACAGATTTAATGTACTTACTAGTTATTAGCACATTGTTTAGTTGAAATACTGAGTGATTTTCTGTGTCAAGGACAAGCAGCTAGCCTTGGTTCAGAACTTACATGTCTACTGCTACAATTTGTGCAGGAAGAGACTCCCAAGGATGTCTATAAGGATTCTGAAGATCGTTTCAGGAAATGGTATTTTCATAGTTATGACTTCACTCTCATAATCCTCTGGTCCAAATTTCTTTTAGCCGGCGAGGAAAGAATAACCAATGGCACAGGCTCCAGCATTTTTGATTTGCAGCTTGACAAGGTTGATGATAGCTGGGCTAAAGACCTCCCAGATTTCGATTATGCAATCATCTCAGATGGGCATTGGTTCTTCCGGGTAATGTATCTACACGAAGGCAACAAGCTAGTAGGGTGTGTATACTGCCATGAACCAAATGTTACTGATCTGAACATAGATTTCCCCTTTAGAATTGCCTTCCGAACCGCGTTCAAGTACATAAACAGCTGCAGAAACTGCAAAAAGATGGTGACATTGTTCAGGACATTTGCACCTGCACATTTTGATAATGGAGCTTGGAATACTGGAGGGTATTGCAACAGGACAGCACCTGTAAGTGAAGGGGAAGTTGATTTTGGGAGATTTGATTGGCAACTAAGGAATGCTCAAATAGAAGAATTTGAAAAAGCAAAAGAAGAAGGTAAAAGGACAGGACACAAGTTTGAGCTAGTGGATGTAACCAGGGCCATGCTAATGAGACCTGATGGGCACCCTGGTTCTCATTGGGGAAACCAATGGATGAAAGGTTATAATGATTGTACTCATTGGTGTATGCCAGGTCCTGTTGATATCTGGAATGAGTTAATGATGGAGGTTATGATAAGAGATTCTGGGTTCAGGTCTGGATTATAGAATTGATTAGACTGAATATACCACCAATACATGCTTTTACCATAATAATGTCATCAAAATCATATTGAGTTGGCTTATGATTCTTTTAGTTGGAGGATTCGAGCAATTTTTATTTCTTTTCATTTAATTTAGAATTTTAATTGAGAAATGATTATTTTGCAGACTATCAATAGCAGTAAAGAATATACTCAAGAAAATGTTGTCACATATTTTACCTAAAAACTTCTTAATGAAGGACATGAGAATCAAGTATTGGCCTCATTCGATGGAAACATGATACTAGGTTTTTGTGCTATGTTATCAATGTATAATTTTATGGCATCCTCCTTGATGTTAAACTTCAATGCGTTCACTCTTTGTGGATAGAGACATATCGTTCACTCCTTTTGGATAGGCACATGGTTCCAAGGAACTGAACAATCTGTCTACCCATATTTTTACCCAAAAAAATGCCAATAGTCATGCTATTTGAATTATTTGCAGTAATTATTGACACAAAACATTCATAGCATTTTCACTAAAAATAAAATAAAATAATAAGAATAAGTCTTACTTTTCTTTTCACATTTGAAATAAGTTTTACAGTCTTAAAAAGCGTACTTTTTATATCATTTTATCCTTTTTTATTTTATTTTAAGTTTAAAATATTAATTAACTACAATAATTTTCAAAAAACACATAATGTAAAATTTACTATCTAATAATTAATAGAATCATAAATCTTTTAAAAATTAAAGATATTTTCATAATCCCTTTAATATAAATTTTCTTAAAAAAAATTATTCATAAGTAAATTTAGACTCATATACATATCACTTGTTCTTTGTTAATTTTCTTACAAAATGAATCGAAATTTAGTTATTTTAAATTTTAATTAATCATTAAAAATATATAGTACTTCAAGTGTAAATAAAAAAAAAATGGAAATCTTTTAGAAAAAAAAAAGAGAGAAAAGAATACATAACCCCCTGTGGTATAGTTTATTTCCAAAATTTAACATGTATTTTATTTTGTCCAAAACCATCCCTTGTGCTTTGAAGAGAACTGTCACTTGACAAAATCTGTTATATTTAACTTTTAAAACACCCATGTGCCATGCACATAAGTAGACCATTGCCTCAACCTGCATTTTTTTCTACCCAAACTCTAAAATTCCTAATTTCTTCCCCAAACCTCAAATCCCTCAATGCTTCCACTAATTCCTTTTGATGGATGGATTAGAGTTGTTGACAAAGAAGATAGAAGTAGTGAAATTTGTACCCTTTCATGCCCAAATCAGTCATTACAATGTAAAAAGAATCTTTATCCACCGACATAACAAGGAAGTTGAGTGTCATTTGATTGGTCTATCTTGTGCATTTCAATCTACAAGTCTCCATGAATAGAATAATGAAACCAATATACCTAGCGTCCAAGTTACGTCTCCATAATGCAAGTCTTTGCTTCATGAATCATGACTACGATGTCTCTGCAACAAATGTGGAAAGATTGTAACTCGTAGATACACTAACATTTTTAAAACCAACACCGATCTTCAGATAACCCATGTACAACAAATCTTCTTTGACATACTTGGGCTAATATGTTTGTATAATGTATCTTGGTCTTTTAGATTTAATCATTAAGAAATTGTTAATTTGGTGGATCAATAATACAACTTCCTAGTTCAACCTTCAAAGACTTTCTTGATTATCTTCTGAATGGCTGAGGTTGCTGTTACATATAACAATTGAAACAAAACAACCATGTTTGGGTGAGAAAGACATAAACAGTGTTGAAGTGAGGATTTGGGGACTTAGGGATTTGAGGTTTGGGAAATAAATTAGAAATTCTAGAGTTTGGATTAAAAACAAAACAGTCTACACGTGGGTGTTTTAAAAGTTAAATGTAACAAATTCTATCCAAGAACAATTTTATCCAAAACACAGAGGATAGTTTTGGATAAAATGAAATACATGTTAAAGTTTGGGAATAAGCTATACTTCACGAAGATTATGAGTACTTAAATTAAAAAATTAAAAAATTAAAAATCTGAAAGGAGATAGTGAAAACTTATTATTAATTTTTAGGATTTTTTATTTATTAAATAATAATTTTGTTTTCTAATTTTATAATAAGTAATTTGTTAAAATTATTTTACTTAGTTAATATTTTAAACTTGAAACTAAAAATAAAAAAATAAGGTTATAAGTGGTATAAAAAATGTTAAATTGTTAATATAAAATTAAGACTTACTTAAATTTTTTTAAAAAAAATATAAGTTCTCAAGAATATAAATTTTATTACAAAACTTTTTTTAAATGTAAAGAAAAAAAAAAGAATTATTCTTACTTTTCTAAAAATAAAAAAATAAAAAAAAATACATTTGTAGCATTGGGAAGTGTGATACTAAGAAAATTCATACTTGCAGACTCATTGAGACTGCTTAAGGAACCTGTATAAAACTCTAGCACTGGACAAATCCCAACACAATCCGAATCACAAAATGACAACAAATAATAACATCAATAACGAAATGCTTGGGAAGTCAGTGAGAATACTACTAATGCATCATGCTCACACCAGTAATCTAGACAGAAACAACAGAACATCTCATGCTATAAAAAATGTTAAAGAAATACTATAACACTGTTAGACTTCAAATAGCTCCTCATACAACAACAAACGGATTTTTACCTAGATTCAACTACCAGAAGAAGAAATCCAAGTAGAAAGGTATGAAAAAAACGAAAGGCCATGATACAATGAATTTAAGGTAGCTGCACAAGAAGGTTCTGGCTACCAAGTATAGTATCTTCCTGACCCAGCTGATCTTTTCTTAACCTGTTACACAGTGTCATCCAGTCAGTCAACAAGATAGGTTTCAAGCATGGGCTCAAGGTAAACTTAAACAAGAACACAACAAAAGGCTGGTGCATATTATATCAGAAGTCTGGTTTGTTAGAAAGGTTAGAGGAACACTGTTGGATCAAGCTTTAAAGATCTGGAACAAAGTAAGATGTCACGTTTAGATGACCACATGACTACTTATGTGATACTTCAGTTCACAGACCCTTCATGCTTGATACGATGGTTGTAGGTGGCTCCTTTCACTCTCATAATAGACTAGTGCTCTCATACTATGCTTACAATTTGCATATAGAGAAAAAAACACGAAGCTAAATCCAGATTATTTCTTCCTGCACAGATCAGCATGTATCTGATATCCAAGGTAAGCTTATTCTCTACATATATGTTGACAGAGAAGCACAGCAAACATGTGCTACTCTCAATCTGTGAACAATGAAAAGTGCTGATACACACATATGATGTTCAACGTAATTCTTTATAATTCACCGACAGAAACTAAGGTGGTCGGTGGTCCAAACTTAACAATCCCAAAATCTGGATCAAGTAAAGAAAACCTCTGCATAGAATATCATATAAGTTATAAATATATATATATATTACAAATGCATATGGCAAAAGATCTGCAACTCGGTATCAGTGGATAAGCAAATCAGGTGTACAACTGAGAAACACAACATAGCTTAAAAGTAGAAATTACATTGGCTTAACAGAAGAAAAGGAAGAACATGCAGAAGATAGATAAAAATCTCAACTGCACCAGGTAATGAATCTAGAAAAGCATTTTAATGATGAATCATAATGGAGAACCACTCGTTAAGTAGATCCAAGGTTGGATCAGTTATGTAAGTTACCACTTCGACATCAGAACTATGGCAGTCATCAGAATCTGATGCATGAGGAAAGAAGCAAAGAAAAAGTTGTTGTATCTAGGTTGTTTGTGCATGTACACCATAGAGTGGTATGTTGCATAGCCCAACAACACCCATACAACAGGACAGCGATACAGTTTAAAGACAAATAACATAAGTGCCTTTTATTTAAATTTTGAAAATCAGACCTAAATAAGCACAAAAGAATCATATATTCTGTTGAAACTTGAAATCTACATCCGCAGCAAGAAGGTAAGACAATGATAAAAGAACCACACAAGCACATTATTTTGGTTATGGTTAATTGCTTCACATTCGTGTGTTTGATCCTTGAACATAATGTTTCCTAAATCTTACAACTTACATTATTGTTATTGACTTATTGAATTTATTTTAGGTCATTTTGTAAGACAAGTTTTATGTATGTGTTAGCTGTCAGTGCCTGAGGAAGGGTAAAAAGCTAGGGAACAAGTGTCACAGAAATATAGGATACCACACAACCACAACCTAATAAAATACCATGCACATGATAAGAGTAGGATGTCAGAAGAAGGTAGATATGGGTATTGATTAAGTCATACTAGGAGGAGACGTGACTCAGAAACTTCACGAGAAAATTCCTCCTTTTACCTGAATATCTAGATTACCAATGACATAATGTTTATATCAGGTTACAATTGTAAACCAAAAAAAAGCCAGCTTAGGCTGCTTCAGTAGCAAATAAGTAATTAACATTCAGAGGACCCATGAGCCTAAGTCTCCATAAAACCTGCCCTCCTCAGACATTCACTATAGTAGAACTATCAAATCTGAAACATCCAGAATATAACAAACAAACAGCAGCAGCCGTCTAGTTATACATCTGATACTTTCCATCTCCAAGAACTAAATAAGATCAAAGAAAGCTAATTTGATCATCTACATTTTTTACAATTGAAGTTTATGAATGAATTATTTGAATTTCTGATAGAGTACGAGGTTCTTGAAAGAGTATGAGGTTCTTGAAAGAGTACAATTTCCAAAAACATGCTTAAGATGGTTAAAAGAAAATATCAACCTGAAGACAAGATGAACGTCACATTCAAAAGTCAATTGCAGATTTGCTAATTATGTTGTTAATAGCAACAATAACATCAATCTATATCAATACCAAAGTCTAACACAAGCAAATGAAAGAAAAAAAACTAAATTCTAGATTACTACATGAGAGTAGCTCTACAACCTCAAACTTCAATTATGTTGCCAAGAACAAACGAAAAGAGCTCCCTCACGGGTGAGAACTCCACCAACCCAATGTCCATTGCATACCCAGTAACTGGCAACTTCAAGTCCCGCAAAACACAAAATGCCTCGGCCATCCTAGTCTTTGGTACTTCCTGAGCAACCGCGCAATAAGGAATCCAAGAATCTGGGCGATACTCCTCTCCTACCTCAACGCCTTCTTTCTTGATAGCATCACACAATTGTGATTGGAACTGAAGGAGCGACATTGAAGGGGTTGGTGCAAGAAAGAGGACATTGTTCTCAATTGATAGGCTACCAATTGAGGAGAAAGACAAACGCAAAGGTTCTTGCTTTGAAGCAAAACTTTTGACAATTGACTCGAGCTTTCCAGGATCAATAAAGGGGCTAGAGAAGAGGGTAATGTGTGGGCGTGACTCAATTTCGATGAGTTGGGTACTGATTTGCCGGCGAGCCAGTACGTTCCAGGCCTTCAAAACCTGATTTTCAAGTGCTGGGTCGAAGTAAAGCTCAATAGCATAACCCTGTGACATTGCCTTCAAATCGAAATTCAGGAGAAACGACTAAAGAAAACCACTCAAGCAGCAGAACCCAAGAACCAAAACTGAGATCTCAGTAACCCAAGAAGGGAGAGGGGTAAATTAAAGAAATCAAACCTACCCAAAAATGTAAATTGGAAACAACATATATATTTGAAATGCAATCTGTAAAGAACGAAAACCCAAATGAAATTCAAGGTTACTGAGGCCCAAGAATTAAGAAAATGGCGGAAATTGGACAAAGTCAATCAAAGAACTGGTGAAGGGAAAGTAGGGTATAAGGATGGGAGTGGGGAATTGAAGAAAACCATCCAATCACATGGGATAGGTCGGGTTAAAGTTTCAATCAGAAAGAGACAGAAGGAAGAAAGAGGAAAAGAAATCAAAAAGCTTTCGCAACCAAACCCTGTTTCTGTGAGGCTACAAGATTTGCTTAGACAAATACTGTGACGGGACCTTGCTAGATGCCACCGCTGGCTGGCGGCGATGAAAGAAGCAAAGCAAAGTCTTTTGCTCCAACTCCAAGCCACGGGCAGATACTAGTAAAACACCGTCAAATGGCTTCTTGTTCTCAATAATCTGTCCTAGAAAATAAAAAAGAGAAAACTAAATAGTCATTGACTGAACGATACTCCGTAGAGAGGATTCGTTTGATTGTTTCGTTTAATTAAGGGCTAATTAGGAATTCTGTTAGAGTTAGCTTATAAATAGAGTTCTCCATAATATGGCTGTTCAATATTCAGATAATATAATGTGTTAGTTTTGTAAGTTGTTAGTTTACTTTTTCTCTCAAATTCTATCACTTCCCTCACTATTTTCTCGTTAAATCTCTAGTCAAAACCCTAATTTGGACAAAAATGTCTAACAAAATCGATATTATTACAATACCATAAAAAGAAATTAGATTTGAAAATTTGTTTTGTCAAATTCAAATATTTTAAAACTCTATTTTTAAGTTTTAGCATGCCAATGATGCCATCTTTAATATATATTTCTAATTAAATATATTTACATGTAAACTAAAACATATAAAGTGTTATATTTTATTAGTCATCTATCAAATTTTTTCTAAATTTGATTTTAAAATAATAAATACGTTATTAACAATTGTAAGCAATCATAAATTTAATAATTTGAACTTGCCTAAAATCTATTAAGTTGAGCTGTCAAAGTTCTGCTACTTATGTAGAGCTAAGATTAGCTTCAAACTAAAAATTGGACTAAAAAGAGTTACAAACAACTGTATAAAGTATCACATAATTTGTGTTGTTTTGTTTGTGCCTCAATATTTTTGAGTATTGAACCTAAAATACTAAAATAGCATTCGATCCATTAGTTACAGTGACCTAAAAGGGCTTTGATTTAAGAACAAGCCATTCTAGGCTCTACTGGCCCACTTACACAAGGCTGTGTTGCTTAATAACCATTACAGGGCCGAAGTCTACAGCTCCTTTTCTGTCTCCGGCTTCTGATGTGGCGAGGAGCCTCTGGTTTGAAGAAGGAAAACGCAGCTTTCAGTTTTTGTCTCTTGAATCTACACCCCCATTTCCCAAAGCTTTGAACCTTTAATGCAAGCGGATATGGGTGATAACAAGCAAAAACGTGGTCGTAAACCCAAAGCTCCAGCTAATGAAGCTATGGATTTCCAGTACACAAACCCCGCCATTAGTTCAAACACAACTACGATAAACGATGTTGTTTCAGTTCCCACAACCGAAGTTGTCGATACCCACGACCCCGCTCCTAGGCGAGGCCGCGGTCGGCCCAAAAAGATTGAAAAGCACAAGGAAAAATCGCAACCCATTATATCTGCTTCACCGGAATTTAGGAGTTCTAGACACGCCGAGCAGAATGGAGATTATGCTCCTACGGCTTTGATTGTGGAGCCTCCATTGATGCCCAAGTGGGAGTACGTGGTGAAGGTGGTGCCATCTATGGGCGCTGTGGTTAAGGTGTTTTGTGTGCACACAGAGCCGAATTTTTCTCTGCCTTGGCAGAGAAAAAGGCAGTACAGCTCCAGTAGTAGTGGGTTTATTATTGGAGGGAGAAGAGTGTTGACTAATGCGCATTCAGTGGAGCATTATACCCAGGTCAAGCTCAAGAAACGCGGTTCGGATACGAAGTACATAGCGACAGTGTTGGCCATTGGAACCGAGTGCGATATTGGTATGAAAATTTTGTATTTTGGTTTTGATTGTTGCTTAGGTTGTGTAGAATTCTTAAGCTGTATTTTTCCTCGTTCTGTTACAATTATATTTTGGTTTTGATTACTTATTGAAAGCATCCTAGCTGAGATTATTCTAATGTGTGTGTGTGTGTGTGTCTTGAAGTAACTTACATGCTAAATGTCATTCATTTCCAAAGCATCCTAGAAAGATCTTAATATGAATGCTCATTGGATTCTAGAATACGAGGATGCTTCATGTTGTGGAATAATGCAGAAAGAATCTATAGAAGTTTAATACTGTTTCTTTGGATGTCTGGTTTATATATGTTGGACTGTGTGTGTCTGTCTGTGAAATTAATTGAAGGGTGCTGTTTTTCCATTTGATGATGCTTCAGCAATGTTGACGGTGAGCAATGATGAATTCTGGGATGGAGTTTCCCCTGTGGAGTTTGGAGATCTGCCTGCACTTCAAGATGCCGTGACAGTGGTGGGCTATCCAATTGGGGGTGACACGATCTCTGTGACTAGTGGTGTTGTATCACGCATAGAGATACTCTCATATGTTCATGGGTCAACTGAACTTCTGGGGCTGCAGGTTAGAGAACTTCTTCATTTGTTTTCCAACCTTCTGCATTATTCATTTACATCTGATAATTTACATTTTCTAGTGTTCCTTATATATATGATGCCTTTGCAGATAGATGCTGCTATAAACTCTGGAAATTCTGGTGGGCCTGCTTTTAACGATAAGGGAAACTGTGTGGGCATTGCATTTCAGTCTCTTAAAAATGAAGATGTGGAGAATATAGGATATGTAATTCCTACACCAGTTATCCAGCATTTCATCCAAGATTATGAAAAGAATGGGGCGTATACAGGTACCTAAGGGAATTGAACTTGGTTATTCTTGATTTGGTAAAATTCTTAAAAGTTGTTGCAGTTCTGCTAGTAATTAATCTTTTCCTCTGTCATTTATGATCTGTCAGGATTTCCAGTTCTTGGGATTGAATGGCAGAAGATGGAAAATCCTGATCTTCGTATGTCAATGGGAATGGTTCCTGATCAGAAAGGTGTTCGTATCCGAAGAATTGAACCTACATCTCCAGAATCTCATGTTCTGAAGCCATCTGATGTCATCCTTAGCTTTGATGGAGTTAATATTGCTAATGATGGAACAGGTAACCTCCAGCATCCCATGTCATTAGCTTCCCAATATTGTGATATTATGTTGCCCCTAGTACTTCAACTTGTAATCTGTTATACATAGTTGGATGCATGCTTAAGTGTGTTTATTGATAGTTTCTGAAGAATGTGTTTAGGATTTAAAGATTAATTCATGGTTTGGGAGATTGCAATTTGATGGAAATAAGTGGTTCAAGCTATTTTGGAGAAACTGTGAAATTCTGTTTCTGGATATTGAAGTGAAGGCAAGTAAAGTATACCAGTATTTTTAGCCTTCTAGACAAATTTTTTTTTTTTCACTGTAAAGGCTCCCTAACTTTCTATATAAAACATATATAGAGTTAGGTTGTGCCTATTCCTGATATGAAATTTACTTGTACCTATTTAATACAGTTTGTGGAAACCAGCTGGCAATTTGGTACTAGTGTGAAAATTTGCACTTGGTGCAGTTTTAGAATAAATTCACTGGCTTAAAAGCCTTTAGTTTGTGACATTAAAAAATGAATGTGCTGCTCACTAGCTGGGGCTTCAACCTTAAAAACTAGATAAGCTGCCCTAACATGGAATCATGGAGATATGCCCCTGTAACACGTATTTTATTTAATTGGTTGAAAACAACCAATAACAGCATAATGGGTGGGGCTTTTTCAAACTTCTCCTGAAGTCAATAGCTGGAAGCATGGGAAAAATTGATTCAGACTTGATTTTATAGAAAACCGGAACTCCCTAGTGTTACATACTTGACGATATGGAACTCAGTCCTACACTTTTCATTTTTGACTTCCGAACTCTTTTCTAGTTTTCTTCACTATGCTTTGTAAATTCAAGTTAGTTTTTTGACTCACTTTCTCACACACATATATATCAGTGTCGGCCTGTCACAGAGAATCACCAGCTTTGAAAAAACTTGGAATTTTATGCTTTTGTACCTGCCCTCGAACTCACACTTGTTCTGTGGTTTTGTGGCTTAGCTCCTTAAAGAGTATGAAGAAAACTAGTGGCAATTGAAGTAAGAATAAAATTCAAAAGTCCGATAAAGGTCCAATCAACTAGGTTTTGTGATACTCAAAGAGAAGATCTTAAGAGTACAGGAAATAACCAATCAACTAGGTTTAATTATTAGTCAAATAAGTACCCTAAACCCAACAGATACATAATATACTCAAATATGTTTGCCAAATAAGCTTATAATGACAAAATTCACGTAGAACCATACGATAATAGCAAATGAACTAGCATGGAAGCTTATTCATAGACCCGTAAGATGGCCAATGAGCTTAGCCTTGGGCTTACAGAGAGCTGCAATGTAAACTAAGTTGCAATTTAAAACTGTAGTGTTTAATCAGTTGTTAGGCTGTTATTAGTAAGTATTTTTTGTACTTGTACTTCCCACTTTATACCTGCAGGAGTTGTTGAATGTCTAATGTTGGTTGACTTGGGGGTCAGTGAATGAAAAATTTGTGGAGATAGCTCATGATGGATAATTACAAGATGAGAAAGGAAAATTGGCTGCAGCTAAGCCAAAAATAAGTTAGCTAGTATGTTGGTTTCAGTGTCAGGTTGATTAGTTCTGTGTTATTATGATATATTCTTATGTTATAAGTCTCCTGGACATTGACAGGAAGGTTAGGAATAAAAAAACACTAGTCAATAATTACGTAGAGAAATTCCACATGGCTAAGATATGCTTGTAAGATGGTGGAGTTTGCAGGTGAGACCGTAATTTTGTTGTCTCCTCCCTTCGATCTAAGGTCTTAACAATCTTGAACAGTCATTACAAATTAGGCAATCATGATCCAAAATGTTAAGACTAATGCTCTGTGTACATCTCAAAAATTATATTACTCCAATGTATATTTATTCCTTTTTTTATGGTGTGTGTCTTTTGGGGGCGGGGGGGGGGGGGGGGGTGTGGTCACAGAATTGCTTCAAGATATTGCTGAGTGGCCTGAAAGTGCACAGTTTAAGATGCCTCCTTTATGCTTTTGGAAATAAGTTAAACCAGCATCTGGTTCCATATAGATAACTCTCTGGTAATTTCTATTTAACAATTATAGCATCATTAAAGTAATTAACCAAACTCAACATAGCCTGTAAGTCACTCTATTTGAGATCCCATATGAAATGTGATATTTTGGGTTCCAATATTTTCTTAACTTATAGTTTGTTTGGTAGTAGAACTCCTTGGAGGATTAATTTATATAATGTTTCTCGAGAGTAACTTTCAGTTTTTGGGATATTTTCCAGTTCCCTTCAGGCACGGGGAGCGCATTGGCTTCAGTTACCTTGTCTCTCAAAAATACACTGGGAATAGTGCTCTAGTAAAGGTCCTCCGCAATTCAGAGATACTTGAGTTTAATATAAAACTTGCAATTCACAAGCGACTCATTGGAGCACATATCAAGGGCAGACCTCCATCTTATTACATCATTGCTGGATTTGTTTTTACTGCTGTGTCTGTTCCTTATCTGCGCTCTGAGGTTTGTACTTATCTATTTATCTTTGACACCTCCCATGCTTTCTGTGTCTTCTTCTCCTGCTGCCCCATGAAGCCTGTTTTCTTCACTATTTATTAATTTTAAGGAAAAACAGTTGTTTATCTAGCATGCGTGTGCAATGGGTGCATTTCATGTACTTTCTTGCATAAAATGTGTTTGTATGTGTTTGTATTTATTGTTGTTTGTTCCAACACTGCATAGGTATAAACTTTGTCAAGAGTTTAATGGATGGAGAAGTAGAAACACATAAAAGATTGAAGGTTGTTTTATAATATGAAGTGTCTGACTACATAAATAATCTGAGCATGCATCATTGTCATCTTCATTATGATCTTTGCTCTGTCTGTGTACATTATCTTAACCCATTCTTTCCGTTATTTTCCTTCATATAATTATTATTTGTTAGTTAATATCCATTTCAAATACTTGAAGCTCTCTAGTCAATTGAGACTCAGTCTTTTGCCCTCAAGCAACTAATTTAAAAATAAGATGTGACGTGAACAGCTAAAATATTCAGACAGAGACTGATGGGATGTACTTTATTCCCCTTGTATGGTATTGTTTTGGTTCTATGCTTCAGCTGACCAAGTCATACTTAGATAGCAAAAGGATTGCATTATCATGCTAACCGTCCAGCTAAGATCTTGTTTTTTCCTATTGCAAGTAATATGCCTGGTTATGTATGTGTACTGCCGAAACCTATTTCTTATACATGGGTTGGTGAGTTTGTTACCAATGGTAAGTTGGTAACTGTCTTTTCCCTTAACTCCAGTACGGAAAGGAATATGAATTTGATGCCCCAGTCAAGCTGCTGGACAAGCATTTACATGCTATGGCAGAGTCTGTAGATGAACAGCTTGTCGTGGTCTCTCAGGTTTTTTTTGTGCTTTTGCTCTCTTTAACAAATCTTTTCGTGTTGGTTACCATTTCAGTCTCTGACTTTGTCATCCTGAACTCGTAATAAATAATTTATTAGGTTCTTGTGGCTGACATTAATATTGGATATGAAGAGATTGTTAACACCCAGGTATGTGATTCCGTGCATGATATATACATAAAATCTCAGATATAACTAAAAGCATACAATACAACTATCTCATGTGTATGGTTATAGGTCCTTGCTTTCAATGATAAGCCTGTGAAGAATCTGAAGACTTTGGCGAGCATGGTTGAAAGCTGTGATGATGAATATCTGAAGTTTGATTTGGAATATCAACAGGTTTGTTCTCATTAATACAAGGCACTGGCACACTGCTTGCACACACAATTTTCATGTAAACAATTTTCTGAATTGTTTTTTCCCCCTTAAGGAATGCTAAAATCCTAAATTGTGTTATGTAGATAGTGGTCTTAAAGAATAGCACTGCCAAGGCAGCAACTTTAGATATTTTGACAACACATTGCATACCTTCTGCAATGTCTGATGACCTCAAGACTTGATAGAAAGATTTTACAGAAGGTACTGAAGATAGTCTTCTTCATTGGCTACTCAAAATTCATCTTTTGTATGGTACTCCTGAATATTGCTCTTTTTTTCCAGAAGTATGGGATTTACGCAGGTTGGAGAAGGGAAGGGTTTTCCCTCGGGGGGGTTGAGAGAGGAGAGGGGGGGGGGGGGGGGGGGGGGGGTTGGGCCAATACTGCAACTGGTAGGTTAGCAAACACAGTAACCCATGATTCCAAAATTACAAATTAGCTGGCGGTTGATATATACACTTGAGTCTTCTATATGATGGATGGAGTGTAGGTTTTGGTTCTTTTCTTTTTTCTCCTAAGTTGAGAAATATCTTCTGCTATACGCTTCTATTAGTTTTCTAAGCAGTTAGAAGCATGTTGAAGTTAAAACTTAGAACTTTGTAATATTATTACGGACAGATTTGTAATTGAATCCCAGTTGCTTGACACCTCTATTTTTAATGCTGAGTTTAGAACTTGAACTCTTGGAAGAATTCTGGATTCTTGTTCTAACTTGTTGTCTCTTATCTTACCTTTTGGTTTTATGGGAAAAAGGCCCCCCCATATATACATGAACGTAATTGTTAATAAGGCCTTAAATAATCCATTAGGTTTCCTTGTCGTGCAATTTCATGTACATTTCTTGCGAACATAGGAAACTCCTGCTGACCCAGTTGTAATTTCCTTTCCTTCCTGGTGTTAATGTCAGGGTGCTTCATCCTGATTGTTACTCCTGGATGTGCAATGTGGTGTCCTCACATGTACGGCTTTTAAAATATTTTTTCTTTCTTATTCTCATCTTGTACTTCATTATTATTTGTCTCACCTAGGAAATTCAAGTGGTTGCCAAAATTATGTGAATTTCAATCTGTAGGGAATTCGAGTGTACAATTTGAGTTCAACCTTAACTCCTTAACCTTCAAGAAAAGATAATTCAGGCTTCTTTCCAATGCCTACTAAACCACAAGTTACAGTACATATTAATAGTATGAGTCATTTGAACAACCAGCCAGTAATTGTATCACTCCTTACTAGTTTTAGTTGATGGTGGAGATAAGTAATACTATATGATTTATACAAACAACTTCCCTATATTGTTCCTTGTAAGAGCAGGGACCTGGCAGGGAGTTGTTTGGGTGGCAACATGAAGGCAAAGAAGGGAGATGACGCAAAGCACAGTTTTAATGGTTGAACCCCCAGAGTTGCATACACAAAGTTGGCAGTTCCATGTCTGTAATAGGTTGCTATGATATTCTGCAAAGCTAAAGAGGTATGAGCAATCTGTATCTGATACTTATACATATACGTGCATATTCTCTTTAGGTTTTTCAGTTTCATAGCTTTGCAGTAGAGGGACATTTTGGGTCGTCGTTGTTGCCATACTACCAACTCTTTCTTCATCGTCCTTCTCCTCTGTAGCTTTTCCCCACATTACGGTATAAAACCCAATAGATATTATTGTGGCTCCAACTAGACTGCAAAACAGAATGAAAAATGGCTATGATCAGTAGTTACCAAATTAGGCATTGAATTGTGTGGTTACTTCTTTGTTGAAATAGTTTAGAGGCTGAAAGATGAGAATGGACTCTTTGATAAAATGCTTTTCATAATTGGAAATGCATAGTATGCCATAGTTGATGAGACAAATCATGACTGAATCTCACAAGCTTCAGACTGAGGGTGAAGAAGTTCACATAGGTACATGAATAAAATTTAGCTGCTTAAACAGATTTGTATGTTCCATTCACCTTGTGGATAGGTCATCATGGGTTTTCTGATCTACCATACTAAGAAATTTGTTGTCTTGAGAGTTCTTATTATATTTTCTTCAGGGGGTTGAGCTGATGCTACATGGAGAAAAACGCTCAGTGGAGTGGCAGAATCCATTAGGACTGAAGCAGAGCTGAATTTCAAGAGAACGACTATAGTTTCTTGTAACTCCTAAGTCAGATAATAACCAAAACATTTTTAAGTCTGATTGTTCACTCTCCCTGATTAATCACTTTCCTTCCAATCAACTGTTGTTGTGCCATCTTGTAATTGTATTATTAGATACTTTCATTGCGCTTTCCTATGGTGGTATATGATGACTTCTTCAACATCTTAGATTACTACAATAATTCTACTTTGGCAATTTTTTTGTGTTAATCAACCCCAGAGTTTGTGACTTCGAAAGAACATCCTTAGAGGGATGGGCAGTGTTGTGACTCGTGGGGTGTTTAGGCGTGTTCATGTGCTTGTGTTGACTTTGTTTATACCTTCCAAGATGTAGAGTATCACCAAGGAACATAACACCCATGGCAACCGCAATGGCAATGGAGAGTGGCTTAAACATTGCTACATAGAGAGGCCCTTTTATCCGCAATGCCCATGTGTGAATTGTATTGTTCACAAATGATCCAAATATCCCCTAAACATAAGAAAAACATTAAAACGTTGCACAAGACTCATTTTTTTGCTAATAGGTTAAACTTAAATTGTACCAGTAGTTTCTGTTGCTATCTTACTGAGCACAAAATAGAGGCCAATGATATATCTGGTCTTATTTTCCAAGCACTTGCATTTGTTTCTGTAACTGATCCTACAATTGCTGCCATAATGCTCACACATAAGTTGTAAAAGAAGACTACTGTCAGTTCATTGGGATACTCCTTCATAATTTGTACCTGTAAAGGTATAGAACAACTTTGAATTCAAATCTCTTTGATAGATAAACTTGTGCTTTGGTAAAAAGCAAATAATTTCTGACCAAAAAGAAAAAAAAAGCAAATAATTTACCTGCACAATGTACCATAAGGGAACCAATATATACTCAGCTGTGAGTAGAAGACCACCAATGGCCCAGGTAGGATCCAATGAATTTAGAGATTGATGAAGTGGAAATGATGGTTTAGGCTTTTGGGTGATGATGATAGGGGGGCCTTTATAAAGAGACACAACAAATGCACCTGATATTGATACTATGGTGCCCAACACCTTTGCCTGACTACTTGTGCTTTTCAAAGCTATCTTTTCCATCCTTGTAGTAGCAATAGACACAAGGAAAAAGAAATATGAGTGAATGTGAAAAAGACATTACAGGTGTCAACAGTTGTTTTAATGGCAAGAACCTTTACTTTTAGACAAGACTGTCTAACTAGAAAATAGACCCATAAGAAACATAGTTTTCTTTTGGAGAGTGATTGTGCAATTAGCTTATCACTCTACTGTTACATATATAATCAGAGATTGGCAGGAGTTGAATCTTCATTTCTCACTCATTAATGGAAGTCGGTGCTACTGAATTGATTGCCAATAAATTGATCAACCTTTAGTTGAAACACTGTTAAGGCCATTATGTCAGTTGGGGTAATTTCCATTGTCTTTTTCTTTTGATTATAGGCAAGTTGAGCAGTGGGAAAGAATAGTATTAGGCCATTGGTCATTGCCCATTAGCCATAAAAGCCATGAGGTCCACCACAACAGAAGGAATTTCTTAGACTAGAGTTTTATCTGAAACGTAAAAGGAAAAAGAAACAAGATATTTAGATGTAACTTTCTTCAGCTCATGAGGGTATGTTAGTAATTCTAACAGAGAGAAAGCAGGAGGAACCTGAAAATGAGGGCAAGCAAGAAGGTGAAAGCTGGAACAAGGTTGCTGATGGCTGAGGCAAGAGTGGGAGAACTAAAACTGATGCCTGTAAATCCCACGATCTGAGATGAACACCTGAATTTCAGCATAATTGATCAGATTCACAGTAGAAACTGGAGAAACCATTCTTAGTAAAGAAAATACGAGACTGAAACCCATTTCTCAGCCTTTCTTTATGACAAATATTTCACTAGTACATGAGATAGATGCATGTACCCTATCAACCCAAGAAGGCCAATTTTGGATAGAATGGAGATATTGAGTGGAGGAAGCACCCTTGATCTGCAAAGAGACATCAAGAAATTATGAAACTCATACCATTTGCAAAAATTTCAACTGGGATTTGTGTGTAAATAGAAGACACCTGTGGGATATAAAGGGCGCAGGAAGAAGAAGAATAGCAGCAACAGCATAAGCATAGACAACAAAGACATGGTAGCTCATCCCTCTCATGGTGGCTGCTTTAAACAGTGTATTTAAGCCCACGTTAGTGCACTCCATAGCTACCATAGCTGTGAATGGCAGCACATCCCTGTGACAATACCTATTTGCCATATCTCCTCTGTTTTCCTCACACGGACAATCACAGAGACACAAACATGACCCAAAAAACAAAGAGAAAAGGTTGTTAATTTATTGGTTCATTTATATGAAGGGGACTTGCAAATGGACGAAACAAGGCGTGTTGATTGAGTGCTAAGCACTTGACAACAAGTAAGGGGAGTGTGGCATGACGATTGCCCATTTCGCTTGCATTACATTTAAATAAAAAAGATAAGATAAAACAAAAAGGAAGATTAGGCATTTCAAATCATCAAAGGTGGTGTTTTCCAAACAATGACATTATTGAACGTATTAAATGAGATCTTCCTCTGGTGTAACTAGCAAGGAACAAACGAAAACATATTATATTGTGAATGAGTATCCTTGTATACTATAAAAAAAAAAAAAAAACATTGTTGCCAAATGTAAAAGTAAACCAAAGTTTGAGTTGGTTTAACTAGTAAAGTATTTCAGTGTCTTTTTAATAAAAGATGAATTCAAGAATTATTTTTTGTGAATTGAGAGTTCGAGTTTTCTTAATCTATGTAATTAGTGATAAATCTATATTCTCACTAATGATCCTAGTTATACTAGGAAGAATTCTAAGTTTTGAGTAAGAATTTTTTTATATAAAGAATTATAGTGATATATGCATAATACTTTATAGTGAAGATTATACAATATTTTAAGTTATTTTTTTTTTCTTTGTCAATAAAAAAATAAAGTTAATATTTCACAAACCCGAGATCTTAAGAGAATTTTATCCCCTATACCTCTTTTGGCCAACACTAATTGTATTTCCTCTATCTTTTAACAAAAAAACACTAAGAAAACAGATCTGAGAAAGTAAGTGGTAGTGTGGTGTGAAAAGAATACAAGACATACATTATTGAACTGACTAAGGGTGCAAATTTTTTATTTGATGTGAGATAATTCAATCCGTGACACATTATTCCAAAGCTGCAGTTCCGTGTTAAATTAAGTATGGTTTGTGCATTACCAAGCTGCAGTTCCTTGTTACTTCCGTAATATAAATGATGAGATCTTGACATGTTACCTAATAATAGAGACATCACTATTTATATTTCCCATGTTAGATTGTAATACGCAAATAATAAAACATTTTATTTAATATTCTAAATTTTACATGTTGAAGTTTTATTATTTAATATTCTAAATTTACATGTTGAATTTATTTCATTAAAAAAATTGTAAGTTTTAATTAATTTATCTTTCTCACTTAATTATGAAATGAAATAATGAGTCTTAACTTAATAATTGAGACTAAGATGTTGGTAGAATGAGATCTCATATTCAAATTCTATTATCGATAAATGTGTGAATCAAATAATAGACAGTAATTTTAAATATTTGGAGGGAATGTCATTTTAAAAAAGTCATTCATATTATGTAAAAAAAAATTTCTAACTAGTGTTAAAATGATATTTGATAAGGTATAATAATTGTGGGCTTTGTAATTTAAAGTAATTCAAAAAAAAAAATTATTTATTACACAACATTGAAATCATGATCAACCACAACAATTAATAATATAAATTTTTTATATTTATTATCTTAACAAGTGTCTTATAAATACCCAAACATCCTTCTATAAATTATATTTATCATAATTCATTGTTCTCCCAAAAAAACGTACTACAATATTAATAATTGAAAGAATTTGTCAAAGCACCATTTTCATTGATCCATAATTATACTCTTTGATAATTATTCACAAAACCAATCATGGCACTGTGTTTACATTTCTGATCCACAGTTTTTAAGAAAAGAGCATGCCAAGTGTAACTCCACTTTCTAACTACGATATTACCCATTAAAGCTAAGATACTATCCCTGTCCCTTTGCTGATCAGGACTGCCCTATTAGATTATAAAATGCAGGAAGCGTGAGAGATTATAACTCACTCAGGTGTCTCACCAAGCCGTCTCACCTAACAACTACATGGTGTCGGAGTCTTATTGGCCAAGTGCTTAGGAGTTCAAATTTTGTTGCCCTTCACTCTAATAATTAAAATTTAAACACAAGATAAGAGGATGACATGTGCATTCTTTACGCTAACAAGCCCAATAGGCTTACACTTGCATGGACTTGTAAGAGATTATAATCTATTCATTGGATCTTATCTAATAATTAAGTTTTAAGTAGAATGATTTTTTGACACTCCCCAACTGAGGTCATCGGAGTCTATTTGTGTAAGTTTTATTTTAGTACAACCTGTTGCAAGTGAAGCATGCAGTTGAGTTCTTCTTACTCCCCAGGATCGCATGCATGCATGCATCTAGCTTATACTCTATTTGTCCACATCACTACTAAATTGTGAGATTCTTTTTTGTGGTTCATGTCCAAACTTAATGGATTAGCATTAAAATATAGATATGCAGGAGATCTACTTAATTGCAACCATTAATAGGTGATCAAGACTTCTCTGTAAATATTCTGGTTTTTATTTACATATCTTCAGTTTTGATACTTAGCAACAAAGGGGTCTTGCAATTGGTTGAGGTTCTTAACCTATCAAACACATACTCCTTAGCCAAGTCTTCTTCTTTTGCTTTTCCCCATATGAAAGCATAAAACCCAGTTGACAGTACAATAGCTCCAACAACACTGCAACATTAGCATGAAGAAAAAAAAGGCCAATTATGAAAACAGTATAAAGGATTAGTGAAAAAATTTGTAATGGCTTCAAACTGTAATTGATTCTGATATTAAACTCCACAGAGAAAAAAATGACAGTTTCCATACCTCCCCAGATGGAGATCATCACCAAGGAATATGACACTCATAGCAGCAGCAATGGCAATGGACAGGGGCTTAAAGCTTGATATATATACAGGCCCTTTGACATGAATGCCCCATGCGTAAATGGAACTGGCAAAGACTGAACCAAAGATTCCCTAGGCAACCAAGAAATCAACTGTAAGACTTGCTGATAAGAAAAACCTCATTTAAGCATTTTCGTTGTAGATAATGATTAGTTTCTTACCGAGTATAGAATCGCGACCAATGATATATCAGGCCTCAGTTTCCAGATACTCAAATCTGTTTCTACTAATAAGCATACTGGTACAGATACAATCATCCCAGACAAGTTGTATAAGAAGACCACAGTTAGCTCAGAGGGATATAATTTGATGATGTGGGTCTGCAACATGCTAGCAAATTAAACTAGTTATAATAATTTTTGCATTCTAAACAAATAGTATACATTCTCACAGAATGTTTTAAAGAATCACCTGATAAACGTAGCCTACTGAAACCAGAATATTCCCAAAAGTAAGTAAGAGGCTTCCTAAAATCCAATCCCTTTGTGATGACCTCAGTGGATAATGAAGTAAATTAGATGGTGATGGAGCTGATAAAATTGCAGGGCCCTTATAAAGAACCACTACTAATGCACCTGATAATGAGACTACTGTTCCAATGATTTTAGCCTGAGAGCTTGAGTTTAGAATAGCTATCTTTTCCATCCTTCATTTGTGAACCAGAAAATGGTTAAAACAAAGTTAGACATATACAAATGTTGGTTCACTTCTGAATGAGTTAATAATATAGATACAAATTAATAAGTATGCATGGAAACATGAGCATCTTGAGAGTGGAGGGTAATGGTGGCTATCAAAATTGTGAAAGAGATTCTTGACCTTCAAATCTGAAATTTTAATTGCATAAATTCTATGCATGACACCTTTTCTGCTTTAACTCTAGTTATTTTTTGATTAGTTCATATCTCATTGGCCATCATCTATTCATTTATATAGAAGTCCAAGGGCAAAGTTTTCTTTGTCCTGAAGAGAATACAAAGAAAGCAAAACCTAACAAACCGAACACAACACCTAACAAACCGAACACAACAGCAAGTTAAATTCTTGAAGCACCGAATACTACCAGGAACCAGCAAACAGAGGATGGGGGTATCAAAACCCAACCTGAAGGCACATCCTGTTATTGTATTTTTCAAGTTTTCATTTGTGTTTTGTTTTGGATAAGTTAAAATTTTGAAATGAAAGGTTGCAAGAAATTGGACAAATAACTATCTAGGAGTTGTAACCGGTAGTTATTTTTCAAAAGTCATAATTCAAATGCCAAAAAGACATGAATTGTTCTATAAATATATCTGCATCTTTCTCTAACAAAAATACTATAGAAACAATATAATACAATAATTCAGAAACTTTGTAAAAAGTGTTTGTAGATTGTTCTTCGATAGTGCAAATTGCAGAACAATGGCGCTTCTTTGTATCTTAGAGGAAATTTGTCAGAACCTTTTGCACCATATTGTGGGATGACTTAAACTTCAAGGATAACGACCTGATTGTGCCATTCCATTTTCAGATTCTGTTCTCCTCTAGTTTTCTATATCCTGATTTAACATATCCTCTTGTTTTCAGACAGACAGTAGCCAGATTGAGACTATATATGCTGTTTTAACCCAATTTGTGAAATTAAGAGAGGCTAACCCCTTTAAGCAGCTTGAAGGGTCATGCAGGTCTACATTTCCTAGAAGCAACCCTATTCAATTTTTTATATACTATTTTGTTACTGCATTGTTGGGAGTTTAGCCAAAAGCCCAAAAGCTACATTAGTTAAGCCATCGTTTTGAGAAGCACCAATTGCCAGCCTATGGCCCTTAATTTCATCGCATCTTCTTGAGGTTTGTACTTTTTATAAAATATCTCCTAAAGTCTATCAAGATCGTGTGCATTCTATCAAAAGTCACTCTATAAAGAATAAGATTGCTTCTACTACACCTGCTGTGTATATTTATATATACATGTACTTGTTAATAATCTAATACAGTCCATGGATCTTATACTATACAACACCTTCATATGCTCATATCTCTACGCATAGAAAGAAGGAGTAAGAGGCAACAGATGTCTCCATGTGTGGCCGACACCTATCACTTGTATTCATTGCAGTCTTCACCATAATCTATCCTCTTTCTCCTTTCTCCTACTTTTTTTCTTTTGGCAGCTATTGCAAACAACAACTGAGCTTTGGGAAGTTCAGAAAATATCTAAATTGCAACAATTTGTGGTTTAATTTGCTCGAAACTTCCAATTTTTTCCTTTTGAAAGAAACTCCAATGGGACCGGGAAGCAATTGAAAGCAGAGGGCATAACTATCACTCTTCCAACTACTGTTATTTTTTCATAAACTTCTGTTATGATAATGGTGTGTGCTAAGCTGGATTTTGCATGGACCATCATACAAATAACACTTGTTAAGGTTTTCTTATTCACAGTTGAGAGTTGAAGTTCATCACTTCTTACCAGAAAAGTTTCTACTGGTGAAAGTATTATATGTAATTGGCATCTATAAATGCATGTATGCCACAATATCAGGATCCTGAGGCCAAATTGATAAGTTCAAATATTTGGTTTATAAATTCGGTATAAATCTTTGATATATAGCACTATATTGATGGTAGAATTGCAAACATTTAATTTATTAGTAGTATATGGAACGAAGTAGATGCCTAAACTCGGTGCTGGAAATGCTTGATCAAGTGGAAGCATAGCTGCGTAGACTTAACAACCAGGGGTTCGAATCGGACATCTTTGTGAGTTTAGGAAGCATAGCTTGCTGGGATGAGAAAGAGCTAACTGAAATGGCATGGGGGTTGGCCAATAGTGGACAACCTTTCCTCTGGGTTATTCAACCCAATGGGACTGTCAATTTCTCAGATTGGATATATTCATTGCCGGAAGAGTTTAAGGAAGTCGTGGGAGAATAGAGTTGGATTGTGAAATAAGCATCCCAGAAGGAAGTACTAGCATAAAAGGCAGTGGGAGGTTCAGCTAACACAACCGAGCTGCAATGGCTCCAAAAGACAAAACGTAGGAGAAAATAGACAAATTATGGTGAAGACTGCAACAAATACATGTGCACATGGAGACATCTGTTGCTTTTATTCCACCTTTCCATGCACAGAGACATGAGCATGTGAAGGCTTCGTACAGTTTCAGCCACCTCTTATTTAATGTTGTAGGCCAATATTAAAAGATGATGCAATGAATTTAAAACAGAAAATAAACGATACCTTGGAAAAAAGTTTAACCAACCTGAAAACAATGGCAAGTATGAAGGTGAAGGTGGGTATTAGGTTGGATATAACTGAAGCAAGAGTAGGTGAACTGTACTCGATACCTTTATATGAAAAAAGTTGACAAATGAATCTGCCATCCAGAATACAAAGTTTGATATCATCAGAACAATCAGATTCACTGTGTCATAGAATTCCAACCAAAAGAAAAATAATTTTCAAACTTTGATACCCTTATGGGCGTTGGCAATGACAGTTTTCTTACCCAATCGGTCCTAGGAGGAAAACTCTACCAAGGAAAAACCAGTTCAAAGAAGGAAGTCCTGTTGCCCTGCATATGTACAAATAAGAATCTGGGTTAATTTGTGATACATATGTATGTTTTGCAATAATTAGGAGGATAGTTAGAAACCACCTGCGGAAATTAATGAAGGCAAAAGGGAGCAGGAAAATAGTAGCCATAACATATGTATAGGCCACAAATACGTAGTAATTCAACCCTTTAAAACTTGCCAGTTTGAATAAAATGGTAAGGCCAACTATGGTGCACTCTGCTGTAACCAAAGCTGAAAATGGAAGAACATCCTTGTAGCAGTGTCTCAATGCCATTACTCTCTGATGTCTCTCTCTTTCTCTCTCTGAGTATATGACTGCAAGTTGTACATTATTAGATATTAATTAGGACTTAAGGATCAATCACTAGGGAAAAAAAAAAGGGAAAAGACCAATCATTGAGGTAACCCACCACTTGTGAGGGTTTATTCTATTTGCAACTTGGTAATATTGCTTCTATTGAAATAGGTGGGGCCCAATTGTATTCTGATTCAAAAAACCATGTCTGAACTTTCCGTTTGTCTTTTTATTCCTGAATATAAGACCTGGGTTTCAACCCCATTTGATTCCATATTTTTCTAATCATTCACGTGGTTGGCGTGATGTATATTTCTAATCTCTCAACTCTTACAAATTTCTGGATAATTTTCAGTCAAATATGCATGTGGGCCTCTGATGATCTTTCTTTCCCCCTTGAAGGGTATTTATATATTTTCAATAATTATTCCATATTTTCAATCATTCACATTGTCTGTATATGACTCATCCGTTATAAATAGAAATAAGTTTTCTACATATTCCTTCTTTTTATTTACACATATTCAGCTTGGCAACAAAGGGGTCTTGGCACTGGACGAGGGTTCTAAGCTACCAAAGCCAAAAGTCTCACCCAACTCTTCTTCTGTTGCTTTTCCCCATATGAAAGCATAAAACCCAGTTGACAGTACTATCTGTTGGGCTTGTTTCTTAAATTGTTAAAAAAAATAAAAAAAAAAAAAAATTATGAGTTTTTGATGCTTTTGGGCTTATGGTCTCTAAGTCTTAGGTTTTTTGGTAGGTTGATGTTGTCAACATATTATAAATTGTAATAGAAGAGGTAGAGAAAGAGTATAGCCACAAAATAGAGTGTGTGCTATTTATTGTGAGAAGAGTTATTGGTTGTATGTCACACCCTTCACGGAGGCATAACTGGCCGGGGGACTGGAGAACTAACCTCCGTAACCCTGAATCCAAAACAAAGTGACGAGCATGACTCTTAACCCATCCAAAGGATAAAATAACTATTATAAAACAAACATTTATTGTAAACCTTTTATTTGCTGAAATAGCTAAAGATTTATTGAAAGATATTAGCACGGATCCTTATCCATAAGGAACATGCCTCAAATACAAACCTATATGCTTGGTCTCATGCAACCATAATACCAATACAACAAGGAGCTCTGCTCCGACCACATCCTAACCAAAACAAAATAACTAGACTCCTATATCAAACCAAAATTTGACACCTCACAGTTCTAATGTGACTGCAAACTTTCATCCTTAACTGCAAGTCTGGGATCCTGAAAACACCGAGCCGTATTCACTTGGCAAGTCATAAGCTCAGCGATGCCATATACCGAACTCATGTCACTATAAAAAAATATTCAGAGAAAGGGGTGAGTCCTAGGGACTACGTGAGTGGAAAATCGTACCCAAAAGGTACTAGCATCACACAACAAAAATATGTAACATATAAATTAACATCATGTAATATTTTTCATAAAACATTTCACGTTACCCATATACGTCGTACATTTCACAATTTCACAATTTATATGACATACAAGATCACAATTTACATCAGAGCAACACTATCACACAAAGCAATCAAAGGACCAACGAGTGACCCAACCCCGCACAACATTATCACCCCCTACCGGGCATTTACGCGCCCACACAATAAATTAATCTTCGTACACAATCCATCCCACCGGGGTTGAGCACTCAATTTAAAAAAAATATTTATCAGAATCAAAATTTCTCATGATTTTAAATCAGGGTATCCTAGGTGCACCAGGATCTTAATTTCAGAGATGAAAATCATTTTTCAAAAAATGTTCACGAGTTGGCCTTTATCAAACACAATCAATGTCACTCACAGTAACCAATATCAAGCAAACATTATTCAAGCAAATTACTGAAATACTCCACTAGCTTACTTTCCATATATCACACATATTCAAATAAACATATAATCACACATATTAATCTAGCCCCTAAAGGCAGCAATTAACCACTCACCTGTACCCGATTCTACTCGTCACTCACACTTGCGTCCATGCGTCTCATCAGGTTCACATTAGAATCTGGAACTGAAATTTATAATTCCAAATACTACTTAGTTCATAAACGTTATTGTTATACTCTTTTACTAACTAAAATTATATCTCAACTTATATAGGTTTATCTATGAAAGTTTTCCTTTAAACTATTACATGTCAATTAATATGGATTAGATTTTAGGTGATAAGGTTAACAATGAAAAGGCCTTTTAAATATCTTGACAAAGCATATGATAGGAGAAATCATTAGAAAAGAATAGAAATCATTTAGTGAGTTTAAAATGTTAAAGCTGTCCAAACTTGAGGTTTGGACCGGTGTCCACTTTAACGGTCATATTTTTCTCCAGGAAACTCCGAATCCAGTTTCGTAAAATTTAAAAATACTAGACATATGCATATTTATAATGGTATATCATTTGTAATTTTTGGATTTGTATATCAATACAGTTTATTGTTTGAAGTTGCATCAAATTCTATAACACGCAGGATTTTTGACAGTTTTGACCTTACCGTAGTTAATTAAACATAACTTTCCCTAGGTAAAACGAAATCATATTTCGTTTATTGGATTTATTAATGGACAAGTATATCTATCTTTCTTATTTAGAAACTTTTCCTAAAATCCATCTTAAATCCACTCAATTTCTTACACGAACCAAAAACAGGGCACTACGACTACTGCCTGACCTAGTCAGAGTGTAACAACTATAACTCACAACATATTTAGAACCAAGCTATGGAATTTTTCAGAAAATATCTCAAGACCTTAAGCTACATTTAATCTTTTAAACTCTTAACTTAATTCTGCCCCGAAAACACTCGAAATACCGAATTTCTTTTACCTATGGAATCTGCCCTATGCACCCATCACAACCACTTAACTCTCATTCTTATGTGTATGTATATCTACCTATATATACCTATCCCAATTAATCAATATACTATATCAACTCAACAATACTAAAAATTCTAATGTTAATCAATGTGGACAATTCCAATTAATCAATATACTAACAATACTTAGGTCACAAAGATTTCACAATAACCCACATCAACCCTCATGGTTCAACCTTAGCCCATAATTGATTCATTCATCCCAACTTCATAAATTTCTAATCTTTAATTAACACATTCAAAAAGAAATCCTAGCTTTAAGTCTTTATCACTCACAATTTACCCAACATATAGTCTAACCTCTTAATCAACATTAAGAAAATACAACAAGTAAACCAGAAGAAAACAAGGGAATAGTTTACCATTTACCATACACCAAGCTGCCAAAGAACAGGGGTGTTGCTGCCCCAACCAGCAGCTAAACATCTCCTTCAACGTGAGTTATAACCAAGTGAGGAAAGAAGACAAAATCCAGCCAAAACACCTCTAGCAGGAACGTCCCCTGCTACATACCATGCCACCCACATCTTCCATCATCGGTTGAATTCCATGGCAATGGAGGGTGGTTAAGGTTCCATGGCCATCTAACCTGGTTGACAACTTCTAGTAGGCTAAACAAAGCTGCTGTATGGATAGGGACTTAAGGCAAGCAAAACAGAAGAAGACTTTCAATGACAAGAGGCTGAACAAGGCTGAAACACAAGCTAAACCATAGCTGGAGGGAGGGTTTTTACAGCAAAGAAGATGATATCCATGGCCGAGCTTCACACTCTTCATGAGGAAAGGCAACAATTTCGGACAAGCAAGAGAAGGAGGCAAAACAGAAGACTCTAGAATAGCCAAGAATGGGAGAAGAAGAAATCGTGCAAAAATGGAGAAGGAAACGTGAAAGAAAGAAAAGAAATAGGAAGGTCAAGCCAAGGTCAAGCCAATAAAAAAAACATAGTGGGTATATATATATATATATTATTTACTTCTTTATTATTATTTTTTTAACACCCTTATTATACTTATCAATAAAAGTTTCACAAGTAAATTTTCAAGTTAAAAGTTTACCAATAATGTGGTGGAAATTAATTCTTTTATTATACACATGTTGATATGTACGTACAAGTATACAAGTTTATTCAAATAATGATATAAGTTAATTTTCACATTGTAACTAGATATATACAAACATTTTAAAACATTTTTTAATATATCAAATTATAACTTATTTTAATATATAACTCAACGTGGCGACATCGGGTTATAACATTGTAATTGGGATTTGGGATTTGGGATTGTGAGGGAAAGAGTCGAGAGAGAAATTATTGTAATCTCCTTTGATTGATAGTGAAATTCGTTTGTCGTCTTTGCCCATAGTTTTTCTCTTAGTTAGAGAGTTTTTCACATTAAATATTGTGCGTTATTTTTTGTGGTTGCCTGCAATTTTGCTGAATAGAAGGGCTTTATCCGTACAATTGGTATCAGAGTTAAGGTTGGTTTATGAGCAGTAGTTTATGATGGCAAAATTTACAGGCATAAAATTTGAGGTGGAGTTGTTTGATGGGAAAAACAATTTTAATCTTTGGCAAAGTACTATGAAGGGTTTCCTGCAACAAGGATTGCATAAAGCCTTGCAGGGTAAGAAGCCGGAGAAGATGAATGATGATGATTGCGAAGAATTAGAGATGAAGGCTATGAGTACAATTCGTTTGGCTCTAGCCTTGGAGGTAAAGTATAGTGTTTTGAATTAAAATTCTCCGGTAGAATTACGAAAGAAGTTGGAAAAAATTTAGATGTCGAAATCTCTTACAAATTGACTATAGTTAAAGAAAAAATTGTATCAGTTGAAGATGGAGGAAGGTATAGATATCTGGGGTCATCTAAATACTTTCAATAACCTTACTACTTAGTTACTGAGTGTAAAAGTTAAAATAGAGTAGGAAGACAAAGCTTTGTTGTTGTTATCATCTTTCTCATCGTCATATGAAAATTCGGTGACTACATTATTGGTAGGGAATGATACATTGAAGGTGGATGAAGTTATTACAACTTTGTTGGAGGGTGAAAAATTCAAGAAACCTAGTAGTAATTTTGAAGGTGGAGTTTTTATAGTAAGTTCTGATCGTGGAAGGAGTGCATCACATAGAATGAAAGATGATGGAGAAAAATCTAGATCAAGGATGGGTCACAGAGATAAAGAGTGTTGCTATTGTCATAAGATGGGGCACATCCAATTCTATTTCAAGAAGATGAAGAATGATAGGGAAGAATTTAAAAAGAAATCTGAGAAGTTTGAGGGTACTATCTCATTTAGCGAGGAGGAGAATTCAATTGATGGTGATACTCTTATGGTTAGAGAAGGTAAAAATTCTTTGAATGATTCTTGGGTTTTAGACTCTGTATGCTTTTTTCATATTTGTTCAAATAGAAGTTAGTTTGATACTTATGGACAATGTGGAGGAACTGTTACATTAGCCAATGATGATGAGTTAGAAGTTGTCGGTATTGGCAATGTAAAAGTTAAGATGTATGTATAAGGAATTGGTGTAAAAATATAGTAATTATATATGCAGTGGAATTTTAAAATTTTTGATTTATTTAACTCGAAATCATCTTATGATTTTAAAAAATATTATAATTCTAGTTTAATAACTAAACAAGAAGTTAGAGAATGTGTACCTTCAAGGCTTTCAATTCTTTTGTCGTATTCTTGATTCGATGTTAACTCTATTGTTGATTCATCAAAAGCACAGTAACGACATATGTGTCCTATCTCTAAGTGTATCCACACAAACTAATCCAACTAAGGATATTCATGCTTGAAGATAAGAGGGGTTACCAAGAGATTCCTTGTGTGCTAGCACAAGTTACCGAATCCCTTTGGCTTAGTTTAGGCTCTCTGTATTGTATGTACAATTGTTTCCATTTGTTCATTAACTAGTTTGTTAAGCATTCTCTTTATAAAGACTAGTCACCTCCCTATGTATTGAACAATCCTAACATACTAGGGATGCTACTAACATTAAGATTTAATCATAATTAAATCTAATGCCTAACAAACTATAATAATTACGTGATTAACGCAAAACTTTCTTTATTTGAGTATCATCTTTTATGTGTGACTTCTTAGATTCAAACTATTGATGGCAGTAGGCATGTAACTTTTACATATTTGTTATTGGACCTTATTCAATTAAATTAGAACTCATTCTAATTATTTAAATTAAAACTCTTTTTAATTCACCCATTAATTAAGATTAATTAATTAACCATTTATAGATAATTAAAGGGTTTCCTACAAGTCAAGGTTAGTGCCTAGCAATACATGATGACTACCCATAATAGTATAAATATAGCTGTGAACATTTTGAACTTTTCTGTTAACAGTTACCATGCAATTGAATCTTTCTATAATGCAATATCCCGATTAAATCTATTTGGGTATGAAAATAATGTCAAACCCTAAATTTAATCATATGTGTCTAATCTTAAGATTATAACTTTATTAGAGAAATTAAAAACTTATATTCTAATATCTACCGTGTTATGGCCATAGACTTTAAGTTAAATTTTTTATAGACCACATAAGACATTTTTTTTTTTTACAAAAAGTAATAGATTCTTTATTGTACATTCAAATACCTCTATATGTAAGTGATTATACCAAAGTACTACTTCTTAGGTGACTTATTAATAGAATCAAAAATAGTATCAAAGTATAATGACGTACATACAAGATAACTATGATGTCTCAAGTCAAATGACTATTTGCACAACTGTAACATGAGAATCACCTATTGACATATAAAGAAACCCCATATAAGTGTTTTCGGTGTTTTCAGTTGAGTTAGTTCAGTGAACTCATTCTCTAATAAGTACTTGCTACCTATATATCTGTCACCCTTAACTCTTTGAGCCAACTAGATATGTACTAATCTATCTAAATTCACTAATGCCTTACTTAGTGATCTTATGATTATGAATTTTTAAGAATTAAGCTTAAAGGAAATACATCTTATTAGCATAATCTCATCATGATGCTTATTTTCATTGCTTTAATTCTTTGGGCTCATGATGATTGATTAATAACTCTTATACATGATATTATTTGCCACTTATTCAATTAAATGAATATTAATATTTATTAATAATAATATCAATAAGATTGTGCATAAAATAATATGTCATAACATCACATGTCATTGGCTTTAGGGCATAGTACTAACAGTATGATGGTAATATCAAGACTTTGCGTGATGTAAGATGCATTCCCAAACTTAGAAGAAATTTAATTTCTTAGGTATATTGGATTCTCTTGGTTATGAGTACTTTGCAAAAGGTCGAGTTATGAAAGTTAGTAGAGGTTCTCTAGTTGTGATTAAAGGAGAGAACATTAGTAAAAATTTATACAAGTTGAATAGAAGTACAATGAGAAGACATAATTAGAGTGGAGTTTGAAAAAAAGTTACAAGCAAGCTGAAGTGTGGAAGTTCAGCTAAGAAAGGAGTTTATTTTGCTAAAAAGTTGATTGAAGTTGTTCCTAATAACAAGTTCAAGTGTGACTTGGACTTCATTAGAGTTTGCAATTAGTAACCTGTGATGGTGGAGGCGACAAAGGAAATTGAAATATTTCATATTTGATACAATTTAAGTCAAGGTGGAGATTGTTGGGCTTGTATCTTAAATTGTAAGAAAAAAAAGAAATATCAGTTTTTGATGCTATTGGGCTTATATTTCATAAGTCCATTAGGGTTATCTTTTTTTGGTAGGTTGGTGTTGCCAACATATCAAAAATAGTAGTAGAAGAGGCAGAGAAAGAGTGTAGCCACAAATTAGAGTGTGTGCTATTTATTGTGAGGTTTTTTTGTGAAAAAGGGTTAATGGTTGTAATTGGGATTTTAGATTGTGAGGAAAGAATTGAGAGAGAGCGAGAGATTATTGTAATCTCCTTTGATTGATAGTGGAATTTGTTTGTCGTCGTTGCCTGTGATTTTTCTCTCAATTGGAGGGTTCTTTATGTAAAATATTGTATGTTATTTCTTGTGGTTGCCTGCAATTTTGGTGAATAGAGGGGCTTTATCCATACAATATCATCGCTCTAACAACATTGCAACATTTGTAATAAGGAGAAATAGGATAATTAAAAAAGGACAAACTGTAAATGATTCTCATGTTCAACTCTGCAAAGGGCAAATGACAGTTAGCATACCTCCCCAGATGGAGACCATCACCAAGGAATATGATACTCATAGCAGCAGCAATGGCAATGGATAAAGGCTTAAAGCTTGATATATATACAGGCCCTTTGATATGTATTCCCCATATTTGAACAACAGCATCAAAGGTTGAAGCAAAGGATCCCTAGACAAAGAAATCAAATTATAACTCTGCAAGACTTGCTGATATGAATTGCAACCAGTGATATATCAGGCCTCAGTTTCCAAGCACTAAAGTTTGTTTCTAATAATAAACATGCCAATGCAGATATGATATTGCCACACAAGTTGTATAAGAAGACCACAATTAGCTCTGCGGGATATAATTTGATGATGCTTGCCAGTAAAAATCCAAAACTACTGTTTGATAATTTGTATTCAAAACAAATGTTAAAGTACTTGCAGCAAGAATGTTTCACAGAATGTTTTAGAGAATCACCTGACCTGAACAATGTAGCACACTGGAACCAGAAGATTTGTAAAAGCAAGAGGCCCCCCAAAATCCAATTCGTTTGTGATGACCGCAGTGAATTATGAAGTAGAAGAGATGTTGATGGAGATAAAGATGAAGCGGATAAAATTGTAGGCCCTTATAGAGAACAACTTCTAGTGCACCTGATAATGATACTATTGTTCCCATGATTTTAGCCCGTGTGCTGGAGCTTCTTATAGCTACTTTTTCCATCCTTCATTTGTGGACCAAAAAATGAAAGGTTAGAAAAACATCGAATTGTGGTGCCACAATTCAGGAAAGAGATTCTTGATTTCCAAAATCTAAACTTTCAATTGTAATGATTATACTTTCCATCATTTTGTAGTTACTCATTGATTAGTTCATTTCTCATCAGTCATCAGCTACTCATTCTTTGATGAATCTGTGGGAGAATTTAGTTTTTCCTCTTTGATCTGCAGAGATCACAAAAGAAAGGAAAAACCTAATAAACAAGAAGCAAGGTAATTTCATCAAGCACCTAAAACTACCAACAAATAGTAACTGGGATAAAAAACCCTACCCAAAGGGCACATCCTCTTTTCTAAGTCAGACAGAAATATCCAAATAGAGGCCTTATATGCTGATTTTGAACCCAATTTATGAAAGTCAGGGAAGAAGCTAATCCATGCAAGTCTATATGTTCGGGAAGCAACCTCCCCCCATCCTTCTTCGATTTTCTATGACTATTCTTTTACTATATTCTTAGGAGTGCAGCCAAAAGCAGTATTAGTTAAGCCATTGCTGTTTGCAGAACCATCAACTGCGACTTCTACTGATAGACACTATCAAGATCACGTGCAGTGTATCAAAATGTCCCTTTAGAAAGATTAACACTATGTTTATCATACCTCATATAGCTGGCAGTGGCCACACACACCCCTACTGTGTATTTTCTAATAATCTAATATAGTCCGTGGATCTTACTTAATGATGTAAAAGTAGCATATTATTTAGTATTGACTTATGTCTTACGCTTACTTAACAGCTGATATCAAGATTTGTTACTTATCAAACTAACATGCAAGGAACTTAAACATAAACTAAATTATACACTAGAAAAATAGTTAAAATAAGCCTAAGATGATGGCAAGTATGAAGGTAAAGGTGGGTATCAGGTTTCCTATAGTGGAAGCAAGAGTTGGTGAACTGTACTCAATATCTTTATATGAACAAAGCTCACAAAGAATCTGTCATCCAAAACACAAAGATACAAATCATCACAACAATCAGCTTGACTCTGTGTGTGTGTGTGACTGTGTGTTTTAGATCTTCAACCACAAGATAGCCTCATGGGAAATCTTAATTATCATACCCAAGCAGTCCTAGAAGGAAAATCCTATTCAGGAAGGACCACTTGAAGGAAGGAAGCCCTGTTGCCCTGCATATTTTAATTATAATCTGTGTTAATTTGTATACAGACAAGTACGCATGTTTGGAAATTAGCGATGGCCAAAGGGAGTAGGACAAGAGTAGCCAGAACATACGTATAGACAATAAACACGTAGTAACTCAACCCTGTGAAACTTGCCAGTTTGAATAGAATGGTGAGGCCAAAGATGGTGCACTCTGCTGCAACCATAGCTGAAAATGGAAGAATATCCTTGTAGCAAAGTCTCAATGCTATCTCTGTTTCTGATCTCAGTCTATCTTTGTGTGTGAGTCTGAGTATGTTCAACATGATTTGTGAAATACTGAAATGAAATAATTCTTTTGAGAAATATCAATTTCTATATACGAGTTTCTATTTCCCAAAGGCCAGACCATCGTGTAGTTCATATGGCAGACACCAGGCTTTAAGTCAAAAATAATATCACCCACCAGGGGTTGATCCATCCCCAACCCCCAGCTTCCCATACAGTCCTCAAGGGTTATTCGATTTGCAAATTTATAATTCTGCTTTCATTAAAAAAAAAAATGGTGCCTCAGTAATGCTCTAACAGGAAAACCCTTTAAGAAGCTTCAGTTTGTCTCCTAGTTTTGGATCCAAAAACGTTGCTTCATTGCCGTTAGATCCAAATATCATTTTTGACGAAATCACAGAAAATATTCAAAATTGTAATACCATACACAGCTGATAGCTGGACTTCCAAGTGACTATAACACTAATATGTGGATGTAGCACTTGCAAACTTGGAAGACACGTCTACATGCAAATGGCATCACACAATTCACACAAAGGGAAATATAAATTAAATAAACCTAAAAATGTGTATTCGATGATCCCAATTCTCAGAATTTGAAAGTTGGGTATAAGACAGAAAGAAAGTGCTACTTGATCTGAATCAGAGAAGTTTACAAATTCTACTTGATTTTTACAGGCAATTTCCAATGCTCTGTAAACTCCTTGTTTCTTTCGTTTTTCCTTCTTTATTGCATGTATAATACTGAGGGTCAAGGAGAGAGAGAGGCATCAGCCTATTCGATAGCCATTGTTGTGACTGTGAGTGAAGCAACTGAGCTCTCCCTACTTCTCCAGAGGCACAGTCTCAACCTCATTTTCCGAGTGGAGCTTCACTCATTTTGTTTTTATGCATATGAACTCAAGGAAGCGGTGGTAACTGAAATCCATTTTTCCTAGAAGTGATGTGGGTGTCAAGTCTGTTCAAATTACTGAAAAACCCGTCACTTTAGTCTACAACTAAGCTTTGAGGGACTTAATTGATATTTACCATAACAAGTATGTAAAATAGACAAGAAGGACGCAAAGAAATGGTTGACTTTTAGTACAACGGTCTTGCACTCACGCAGTAAGTGTCTTCTATTTTTAGGAAAAAAATTAGAGTTTAGAATGAAATATGCAGTAATGGCTACTTAGTTCAAAAGATAGTGGACAGGTGGAAGTATTTAATAATCAGTATACTAACAAATTTCTTAAAAAATGAAAATTTTAATTGTTTTGTAAATATAAGGGGATTGAAGATGAAATGAAAAAATGATAGTTATCCTCTCCTCATTCTTTTGAATGTTGTAAAAAGAGGATTTAATAGAATAAAATTATATATGTCTTTCTTGTTTGGTTGAAGAGTAGCAAAAAAAGAAGAAAAAATAACATCAATTTATATAAAATTGAATAGGTTACATAATATATAGGATTCAATAGTCGTGAGGGTGTACAATTTATATAGGAGGGATTTAGAAGGATTACATACCCGTTTCATTTCATTTATAAAAAAAACCTCATACAAAGGAAATAGTACCTCCCACGTACCCTTTCATCCTCATTCCTCACTATCTTGAGACGTGATAGAGCAAACTCAGCTAATATCTTTGGTATGCATATCACCCCAGGGGCCAAAACTGAGCCGACTTGACCGGATGCTAGCTCTATCACCCCCGATTCCTCATTGAACATTTTTACAAAACAAGCTCGCAACATATTTTTCTTGTCAATTATTTTGAATTAATGGAGTATTCTTTGTATATGATTCCAAGCTACAGATATTCTCAGAAGCTATATCCTTTTGTTCCTCGGCTTTGCCCCACATCACAGTATAAAATCCAATTGCAATTACAGTTGTTCCAATTAAACTGCATAAACAAAAATAGATTCAAGCATAATTACCGTTCTGTCCTGCATATATTAGTAATACTAGCTTAATTTTGACTAGAATGGACAAGTCATGTTCTTTCAGAAAAAAAAAAAAAAATATTGTTTTTCAGTAAGTTTCTCACAATCTTTTGGAAAGACAGTGGAAAGATGAGATTAAAAATAAAAAATGAACTTGCCTGCCAAGATGAGGGATTTCACCAAGGAACATCATTGTCATGATCACTGCAATGGCAGTTCCCAAGGGCTTAAACAGAGCTACATAGACAGGACCCTTCTTATGTAAACAATAAGCGATGATGCTGCTACGGAACATGCTTGCAAAAATCGCCTACAATGAATATTTTTTTTGTTTCATAAGAGTAAAGATGATAAGGTTGTAATAGAGTAAAAATCCAACTAATATGCAAATAAAATGAAGTGAATTTCTAGAATCTCTATAGGAAAGCATAACAAAATTGGGCATTGCACTTGTTAGAATGACTCTTCCTTTTTGGGGAAAGAATGAATGCAGGACTAGAATGTGTCATACCGAGTAGATGGTAGCAGTCACTTGAATACCACAGTTAAGAGTCCAAGCATTTAAATTTCTTTCTGAAATTAGAGGGAAAATAGCACATTGTATAGTCCCAAAAAGGCAGGAGAAAAAGACTAATGTCATATTTTCTGGGTACTCCTTCAGTGTTGCTGCCTGGAATAAAGTCAAGATCAGTTGGCTAACAGGAACATTAATCTCGCATGCTCTGTTGAGTAGTAAGCAATAATGGGTGTCATCACTGTGAAATATGAATGATCACATACTGATACAGTGATAATAACAGTAATAATGAGCTTAAAAGCCAAAGGGTTATGTTATTGAGTTCTCGTGAATCCCCACAGCTAGGTCATGTTTACCTGAAATATGCTCCATGTTGCAGCAGACAGACAAGTAATTTTAAAGAAAAGACCTCCAAGTACCCAATTGGACTTCTGCGACAAAGGGAGCTCAATTGATGAATTATAGGGAGACGAAACCTTTATAATTGGTGGTCCCTTGTAAAGAGTCACTCTGAATGCTCCTAATATTGATACTATGGTGCCAATGACTTTAGCCTGGCTACTTTTACCACTGAGAAGGTTTTCCATCCTGGGATGGGATTATGACATCAAAGTAACACAATTTTACTCCTCATTCACATATAGAAATAATAACTTAAACAACTGCAACTAGGTCAACATCTGGCCCCACCCATAAAAGCTCCACTAGCACCAACAAAGGAAAGATGAAAAAGATTCAATTGGATTGTATGTGTTAAATAAAATAGAATGAGGAAAAAGACAATTGTTTGAATTATTCAAAGCCTAAACGCATAAGCTCTATTTATATAATAAACAATAAAACATAAACTTCCACATCTAAGTAATGTGAGACTACACAAAACATTAATATTATATTTTTAATACTCCCCTTAAGATGGAGTGAGCAAGTAAAACCTAATTGTTCATCTCAACACTCCCCCTCACTTACAACAACCAAGAACAATAAGTCAAGAAGTAAATAGAATGAGAAAAGATTGTAGCTTCAATCTGTTTGACGAACATCAACCGGCAGTACAATGTGAAAAAGTACACCTCAGGCACAACGAGGAATAAAGAAAAGAGGAAATAACTGGACTTGAATGATGGCTAGCTGCAAATCCTTTTTTTTTCTTATTTTTCTTCACGTGGCAGCTAGAGAAAAGAAAGAGATGATAAGAATTTTTAGAAATTGGTCCAAGATCGGGCTTGGGTCTCAAAACTACTTTGATACATACTAAATAAAATAAAATGAGGAAAAGGGCTATAGCGTGAATTATTCAAACCTTACACCTATAAACTTTATTTACATAATAAACAATGAAACATAGACTCCACATCTAGGTAATATGGGACTACACAATACATTAATATTATATTTCTAACAGTATGTGTTAGATTTAATTATGTATTTACTTTCACAGAATACCTGAAAGTAACTGCAAGCAAGAAAGTAAATCCTGGAATGAGATTACCCATAGCTGATGCAAGTATAGGAGAACTGTATTTGACACCAATAAATGCACAATTCTGCACTAAGAAAATCCTGCAGTAGTGTATGATATATTTGTCAATTACTCTCAATTAGTTAAGAACTTAAGATATAATCCTCTATGCTGATTTGGTCCAATTCTTGCTTAACAAAACCGAATTGATGACTCCAGAAGGCCTAGAAGGAAGTATCTGCAAAGGACGGAGAGTGTGAGAGGTCTCCTGCTTCTGCAATAAATTAAGGAAAACCTTCATGTCCCTACTTAATATGGGTGGATAATCACTGGTTGTCAGTTACATATGAGAATTATAACTGCAGAAGAATGTGAAGACATAAATCTGAGTAGAAAAAACCTACCTGTGGCCTTGAAAGATGAAAAAAATGAAAAGGATAAAGATGCCAAGTAAGTTATAGTAAAGAACAAAAACAGAGTTGCTTATCCCACTTTTTAAGGCTGCTTTGCCTAGTGTAACCATAGCCACCTCACCAATCTCTACCATCACCATTGCAGTAAAGGGAAGTACTCCGTCGTTGACAGATCCCATCCTCATTCGCTTCCCCAAAGGCCAAAACCCACACTCTCTGCCAGGGACAGTCTCTCTCTACTCAGGCATAGTTTAAGTTTGAGTTGGCTTTGTCCAATTTCATTTTCTAACAAAGATTATAAAAAACAAAAGAGAAATAATAATAGCAATTTTCTTACTGTCATATGCTTTGTACGCATTATAAAATAAATCAGTATAAAGAAGTATATCCCATCAATTTGAAGCATCTTAATAAGAAAAGGTGCAACATGATAAAGATTCAATTGTTTGTAACTATCATGTCCTTCTATTTGATTTTTTAGAACTGCACATGACCATAGAGATACTTAAATTAAACATGACACATGTTATGGAGCTCTTTCTGACATTATTTTTTAAAAGCAAAGGAATAAATTACTGCCAGATCTAGTTATATTCTATGCCAAAAAAAAAAAAAATTTCAAAGCAGAGCTACCAGAGTAAAATGGTAAAATGAGATTGCTTAAATAATGATTTATTATTATTATTTTTTTAAGTCGAAGTCAAATAATGGGGTAAAAAAGATAATGAATTGGCAATAGTGTGTAATAGGTGCAACATGTTCTGCAGGCCAAGTAGTTCGAGAAAAGGGCATGCAAATAGATCACTCTATTTATAACAGATCAATAGCAAACCATGCATAAATATAGAAACTTTGACATGTCCAAACAAATACTATAAGTACCTTGGGTTTGTTCCAAGATTGCCCTATAAATACCTTAGTTTTGGCTTTGTAATTGTAGATTACATCAGCTTTCATTTAAATGAAGTTGAGAGTAATTTTCTTATAGAGTTTTGTAACTCCTATAGGGATATGGTGAGTGTTGAGCTTACAGGGAAGGGAAATCCGAAATCTATTGGGTTGTGGGCTTTCTTTCTACCAATTAGTTCACTAGTGCATTGCTTTTATAATTTTCCCAAAATTCAAAAACCATATGTTATGCAGCAATTCTTATCATCATCATCAATGTATGATATTTATTAGTTATTAACTTGAAGGTAACGAAAGCAAACTAGGAAGAAATATACATGATTGATAAAGTAGGCCAATTGGGGGATACGGCTAGGGTTTGAGAGAGAGAGGGAAAGGGGAGTACCTATGGCGATCATTTTTCAGGCGAGGGTCTCGACCGAGATCCGGAGACCAACGGGGGTCAGTAGTTCCCGGAGACCATGCACTCCCATTTTCTTGTGGCGAACGCTTCTGATTCAGTTGACAATTGCCGCCAACTAGAGTCAAGACTCGAGGCCTAATTATAAACTGAAATCGAGTGCCCTTCGCTACCATCAATCAAAATGAAAAATTAGTGAGTTTGGCCCAAGATTGTGGCCCATCTGAGCGATGATGAACCCCTTTTAAGTCTAATTAAAAATGGGCCTGGAGCCCAATATGAGTCCATTTGAAATTGGTGATTCTAAATCTGCCCTTTAACCCTCTGATAAGTGGAACTTATAATTTTAACAAAATATGCAAATCCCTATTAAAATAATAATATAAGATTTGTGTACTAAAAATTCATTCACGTCAAAAAAGTAAAAAAGAGAACGACACATTCTTGATGATCAACTCCCTTCAGAATTTTATTTTATGTTTATTTTAAAATGGATTAAAATAAAATGATAGAGAATAAAAAATAAAAATTATAACTAGTCAAATTATATAAGTACATCCGTTAAACATTAGTAAAAATAAAAAAATTAATATTTAATAATATATGGACAGTTGAAACTCCAAAATTGTCTCTCAATTAAAAATAAACTTGTCCTATTATTTTTCTTGTCTCAAGTCTATACCCTGTCGGCCTAGTTTGATTTAATTTTTTGAGATGGAATTTGAAAATTGTGTCTAGTAGTGAGTGGTTTAAAGGGCCATCATTCATGATATAAAGACTCTCATCGGAGTGGCCTCTTTTGCAAATTGCTCCACTTAACAGCAGTAATGTGTAATAGTATCACTCTAATCTTAAATTAAGGTTTTCATAGTAAAATAAATAGGAACACTGAAAATGAGTTTTGTCCACACAAAAAATACAACAAGGGATGTGTTCCATTTTAGTTTGATTCCATTTTTGTTTCTATGCTTGAGTTCATCTTGTTTCATTTCCTTCCAGACTAAGTCAAAGGTCATTTGATGGGCCTTTTGATAGGTAGGGAACAATATTATTAGAACAATGAAAGTCATAAAATATTTATTTTTATTAACTTCAATAATAAATTGTTTTCTACTTTCATTCTTACAGTTCAAAATGATGTAATCAAGAACTTATAATTAAGAAATAATGGCCCTTATTGCAATCTTTAGTCTAAAATTAATAACTCAACAGAGGAGGATATTGATAAATCATAATATTTATTGTATTTTTCCTTACTTGTTTGTTGATCATCATCATCTTTTATTTACGTCATTTGCGTTAAGTCAACTTTGGTGTAAAATAATTATAAAATATATATCATATATGACATTGCTTTGCTTATATCTTGAAATTTGAAGTGGATTGCAATATTTTGAGCTATAAGAAGAAAGTGAATTATGAATCAAATTGTAGAACGAATCATATAATTTTTCTTTTCTAGATGTTTAATCTAAATATTGAAATGTTCTTCTGAGGCTTAACTATATTTTCAGCTTGGGAAAGGAACAAGAAGGAAATGTGCATTACCCATTGTCCAGAGCCATCGTCTTTACTTGACAACAGGATTACCCGGATGAAGCTTTGATTGATTCTTGCCTTGGTAAGCATTAGTTAAATTAGACTCAATAATTTTAAGTAGAAACTTGGTGCTTAGGCAATTCTCATTATGGTCAAATTCAGGTAGTGTCCATTATTTAAAAGCATAATACAAGTTCATAGGCCAAAACTCCATGTCTGCTCAGTCTTGCAAGATATATGACTCGGATTGAAAAGGAAATGACATTACAATATCAACTGTTTGGCTGCCGGCATTATATACTAATCAAATATTCTTTCGAGAGTGATAGAATCTGGTTTATTCTTTATAACTTCAATCACACCCACTAGAATACAAAATCGATCTCAGTGTAGAATCAGCCAATTGGCACTACAACAAGTTCTGGCAATCAATTCAAGCCTTGGGGTCTTTTTTCTTTTACTACAATCCCAATTTACTGCTTCAAGGTTTCCAAGCAAAGCTACTTCATGTCTATGGATATGTTTGCATCAAAATTCAGATCAGTCAAAATGAATCAAACCCAAATTTGGGTAATCTTTCTGTCATTCCTTCTTATTTTCAACATGACAGATTCTGTGGAGGATGAGGTCAAGAAGTCGCTGATTGATTTTCTTGCAAAAATTTCCAATAGTAATTCCCAACAAAATTCTCTTTTTGGTTGGAACTCAAGCTCTGATCCCTGCATGGACCTCTGGCTAGGTGTAGCATGTGATTCTCGCAATATATCTATATCAAAATTGTTTCTTGACAGGTCCAATTTTTCTGGAACTTTTGATCCTGCTATCCTTTGCAACGTTCAGCCTCTTGCTGCAACGCTTACTATTATTAGTCTCGAAGGCAACAGCATAAGTGGAGGAATCCAAGCTGAGATTGCAAACTGCAAACAACTTACTCGGTTGCATGTAAGTGGAAACCAATTTTTTGGAAGCTTTCCTACTTCACTTGCCATGTTGAGTAATCTGAAAAGACTTGACATTTCAAATAATAAGTTTTCTGGTAAGTTGCCAGACTTGTCCAGAATCTCAGGGCTGAAGGTAGTCCTTGCACAAAACAATCTATTAAGTGGGGAGATACCTGATTTCGACTTCTCCAACCTGGACCTGTTCAATGTCTCCTATAACAATTTTAGCGGCCGGATTCCAGATACAGGAGGCTGGTTCTCAGCAGACAGCTTCATTAGTAATCCTGAACTGTGTGGAGATCCATTGCCAAAAACATGTCCACCTCTACATGCTGAAGTGAAATCAGACTGGAATAAATCAGATGGTCCTTCCTCAAACCAGATTCTTCTGTATTCAGGATATGTTGGACTAGCCTTGGCCCTTATCATATTTGTAATTTTCAAAATATGTAAAAGAAACAGTAAGACAGGAAAGAAGACTGATGGAGTACCAAACACGCTGGCAGCAGTTGATTATGGCATTGACAAGCCTAGTGTTACATCAAGTGAATATAAAATAGGTAAGAGCAGATCAGAATATTCAATGAATTCAGAAAGTGGAATGATCTCAACCTCAATTGTAGTCCTTACAAGTCCTATGGTGAATGATTTGAAATTTGAGGACCTACTAAGGGCTCCTGCAGAATTGCTTGGAAGAGGAAAGTATGGTAGCCTTTATAAGGTCATGCTTGAGAGTGGGATGACTATGGTTGTCAAAAGGATAAAGGATTTGTCAAGTTCAAGCGATGATTTCAATCAAAGAATGGAAGCTCTGGACAAAGTGAAGCATCCACATGTACTGCCGGTTCTTGGTTTCTATTCCTCCAAACGAGAGAAGCTATTGGTCTATGAATATCAACATAATGGGAGTCTATTCAAACTTCTCCATGGTAAATATCATATAAACTTTATTTTTTTTCCCAAAAATACTTGATATGTCTCTTTGGTAACAGATTTTGTATTAATTTCAGGTACCTCAAAAGCCTTTGACTGGGCCAGCAGACTTGGCATTGCAGCTACTATTGCTGAAGCATTAGCCTTCATGCATCATGAGCTTCGCAAAGACGGGATTGGACATGGTAACTTGAAATCCTCTAACATCTTGGTAAATCTAAACATGGAGCCATGCCTAAGTGAGTATGGTGTTATGGCTTTGGATGATCAAGAAAGCTTATCTTTTTCCAGCTCAAATGTGGCCAGTTCATCAAATGCCTTCAAAGCTGATGTTTATGGCTTTGGCGTAATTCTTCTAGAGCTTCTAACTGGAAAATTAGTGCAGAGTAATGGGATTGACTTGGCGGATTGGGTTAACTCAGTCGTTCGAGAAGAATGGACTGGAGAAGTCTTTGACAGATCCCTTTGTTCAGAAGGTGCAAGTGAAGAAAGGATGGTGAACTTACTTCAGGTGGCTATAAAATGTGTTAATCGCTCTCTGAAGATTAGGCCAAGCATGAACCAAGTTGCTGTCATGATCAACACTATAAAAGAGGAAGATGAAAGATCTCTGATCTCTGAAGCATGACAGAAAATATTTAATCTTGTTGAAGTATATAATTAGTAAAGACTGGGAAGAATCTTCTAGGTAGCTAATTATATTTAAGAGTAGTTTATCCTTTCCTTCCAAATCAATTTATGCAGCATATTTTTATGTAACAGTCAATAATTGAGTATTGGCTTCTGCTTTTCATCATCTCCTATAAAGTCACAGAGTAATTAACAAAATGCAGGAATGACATTAATTAAGACATGGTGATTAAACTTCTGACTGTTTAACAAGGTTTGTGTAATTTGCAGTTCTTTTGGTTCCCCTTAAAATTTCAGCTTAAGACATGAATCCCTTTTCAGAAATTATAAGCTCAAGAGTTTTATATATTTTAAGAGGATGACCCTCGAACTTGGCTCTTCAAAGGAAGATTGCCTAATGCCTAATGGCCTCTACCAACTTTTAAGCTGGATTTTCCAATTGGTAGGACTCCCCCTGGATCCAGCCCAATTTCCTTTCTAGCTAGGAGTCTCTTTAGTCAACGTGCCTGGTTCTATAGGCAACACCTTATACTGCTGTATACAAAAAAAAAAATAAGAATGGGTTTTAATGGGGATGGAGGGGATGTCAAATTTTCCATTATTTTCATGGACTAGGTGTGCATGACTGCATGTGTGGTGCAAATTATAAAGGTAGGTTTGGCAGCAAAGATTGCGAGCAAAAGTACTTGTGCTGTTAGTGCTGATACTATAGTGAAGAATCATGATGCAGCTGATAGTGCATAGGTAGTTAGGTACCCTTTACAAAAAGATGCTTTTAAATAGTCAAGCTTCACATTATGTACACTGACTGTAAGAATGAGCCTTACACACCTTGAGGCATAATGAGCAAGAACAATACCTTTGGAAGTTGTAAGAACAAGGTTTTCTACTTATCTATCTTAAATTTTCTTTCACACTTTGATGAAGGTGAATCCAAAAAACTCCCTTGAGTGTTGACTTTGGCATTTTGCAGTTGCAGCTTCTTATTATTTAGGAACTTGCTTCCCACTACGTGTCTTACAACCAATGGAAAAAAGAAATAAAACTTCTAGCAACATTAATATTCCCTCATTTTCACTCTCCAACCACTAGATAGGGACCCAAAAGTAGTTAGTGGTTAGCTTATGACTTTAAAACAAAGTTTTACACTTGATCAACATCCCAGTGTCCTTCATCCGAATTTGGGATAGACTATACTAGATATTCTACACAATTTATAGACTCACTGTAGTAATTAAGAAGAGAAACGCATGCTTTTCTGGACATGAAGTACAGATCATCTCTTAATAATTAGCAAACCTAACAGCTTATTTGTTTTATCTTTAATTTCTTAAATATCCTAACAAATAGGTAATATTCTCTTAGCTAAAAGAACAACCACTTCAATTCACAATAATTTAATTTTAAATGTAATTATCCGTCAAAATCTTCACCTAACTTTCTTTAATTTAAACTTCAAGATAAAGAAACATTAACCAAACTAACCCATTCTTAGAAGCTATATCCTAAATTCAATCACACACTAGAAATCTTTTGATCAAGGACAAACATATACTCACATACACAAGAAATCTCCTTTGCTTTGGCCGGACACAACCAACAAATATCATAAACATATATTTTTAACAGCCAGGAAAGTTTATAATTCACTAATTAAAGATTAATTAGTGTACTATAAGACCTTGCACCCAAAAAAAAAAAAAATATATAACTATTAACTAAAGATGCAAGGTAGTGTTTTTTAAAACTATACATGGGGCAAAAAGTAAATGGTAGAAGTTAATGAATTTTCCCCAAATAATTTTCAAGAAGAAAAAAGGAAAAAGAAATAAACACCTAGCACCAGCTACAGGCAGACAAGTGGAGTGATTTCTCCAGCTACAGCCACATTTGACAGTTGACTACTGAGCAGTCATGGCATTCCTTTGACAAAATGACTTCCACGCGCCATTTTAGCAAGTGGGAAAAGATTAATGCCTCTTTCTGGATCCTTTACCTCTTGCTTTGGTAACTGGTGCCACCGTCACCGAGCTTCGCTGGTTCCATCTGAAACTCGATAGGGACTTCTAGGGAGAGAAGACAAATCTTAGGGAGAGAGAGTTGCCCATTTCACTTTCCTCTTCCTTGGGCTTAGGGTTTATGCTGGAAGAGTAAATTTTCAAGAGCTTTTGAAAAATACACAAATGGTGGACTCTCCACTCTCCAGTATGAAGTTGGGTAAGTTCCAAAATTTATGACATATTTTGTGGCAATCTCTCTCTTATTGCTGTATAAGTGACTTCGCTTTCGTTTGAAATCATACACCAAGTATAAAAAAGAAGAAAAAAGTCTTTAAAGCTCCATACAGCTATATGCTACTTCATTTTAGTACAACTATCTTTCTCCCAAATCTGCGAGCTTTTAAGGGACTTTCTACCAATGGAAGGGGAAAGTGTTTGATTTTAGTTCTGTTAGTGTCAAAATGGACTTGGTTGTATTTGATCACTGAGCAGTAAAGAGCATGTTTTATGCATGTACCCTTATGATCTGTGGGATGTCAGAAAGCAAAGATTATAAGTGGCTTTTGGAGCATACCCATTTGAAAATGTCTTGGATTCACTACCAAATCCAGCAAAAAGATGGTTACCTGAGCTACCCACCTCCTATTTTTCCTTCATCTCCATTCACAGGAACTTTCCACAAACAATCGAACCCTTCGTCATCGTCACCTTCATCATCTGGTTCTAGTTTTAGCCCGGCTGTGCTTTTTATTATAGTAATTTTAGCTGTTCTGTTTTTCATTTCTGGTCTGCTCCACCTACTTTTTAGATTTCTGATAAAGCACCCATCTTCCTCAGCTTCTTCTCATTCTAATAGTCACCCAGAAATTTCTAGCTCTGATGCTCTACAAAGACAGCTGCAACAACTCTTCCATCTCCATGACTCTGGTCTGGATCAAGCTTTCATTGATGCACTTCCTGTTTTTCAGTATAAAGAGATTGTGGGTCTGAAAGAGCCATCTGATTGTGCTGTTTGTCTGTGTGAATTCTCTGAAAAGGATGAGCTCAGATTGCTTCCTATCTGTAGTCATGCTTTTCATATCCATTGTATAGACACTTGGTTGCTATCAAACTCAACGTGTCCACTTTGTAGAGGAACCCTCATCAGTCCAGGGTTTGCAATGGAAAATCCAATTTTTGATTTTGCTGATTTTAGGGATGATGAAGATGGTTGTCCGTGTAATGGAGAAATTGGAATTACTCCTAAGCAGAAAGCTGCGGAAATCGAAGAAATTGTAGTTGAAAAGGGGGTTTTCCCGGTGAGACTTGGTAAATTCAGGAAGTTAGAAGTGGAGGCAGGGGAGACTGCAGGAGGAGAGACTAGTAGTAGTAACCTAGATGCAAGAAGATGTTACTCAATGGGATCTTATCAGTACGTTCTTGGCAATTCCAACCTTCAAGTTGCATTGAACCATGATTGGCAAGGTCGTGAATTTGATGTCACAAAAAGGATGGAGCATAATGAGAAACTTTCAGTTGATGGGGATGTGGAAGCGAAGAAGATTGGTAATGTGAGTAAAGGTGAGAGCTATTCTGTTTCCAAAATCTGGCTCTGGCCTAAGAAAGGCACAGCTTCTACCTCAGATGCTCAAATGGGCATGCCATCTTCCCTCAACACAGATTTGCCGTGGATGGGGAAGTCACAAGGGGCATGAAAGGTATCCACATAATTTTTTTTTCGTTGGTACCATTTTAAAGTTACTAATCAAAGCTTGTGTTCGCATAGATTTTCATTCGAAAGCTTTATGGATGCTAATTTAGGAATGGTAATGGTTGATTTAGCATATTGATGTACTACGATTTTGTATTCAAACTGAAAATTATACTTGGTTCAAAATGCATTTTCTGACTTTAAGGATGGATAGAATAGGATTTCTGCGGCAAACTCGATTGGGTATTTGGGTTATAATAGCAGTATTAATTGTTTATAATGTCCAGTTCTGCATATTTCAACAATATATTTTGCCAGAGTTTCTTGAACCTTAATAGTGGGAGAAGTCTGAGACATGTTCATGTTCAAGGGCTGCCTTGAACCATATGGGGATGCAACGTTCTTTGTTATCTACATTTTCATTTTTCACCAATGTTCTAAATGACTTTTATCAATCAATGGTTGCATTTCTTGTGTTAATCAAGAGAGAACATTTCAGACCATGATTTAGGCTGGGCAGCAAGTGCTTTTTTTGCTTTCTTGCCTTTTGAGGCGTTTGGATTCAAATTATTTTTCTTTTTATACATACTATCCTATTTGGGTTAATGTGAGGACAAGCTTTTTTTCATAGTCGTCTTTTGGGTTGGTAGTTGGCAGTGGTGGTGGGATCCATGAAAGCTGTGTTACAGCCTTTTAAATCTTGTGAATTAGTAAGATTTGTTTCAAAAATTGGCTGTAGTTGTTTTGCTGTGGGTCATGTCTTATTCTCCCATGTGGGTGTTTGAAAATTGAAGTATGGATTATTAATGTTAATCATGATGATCAATAAGGTAACATGTGAAGCAACGAAAAAAAGTGAAGCAAGTGTTTTTTTTTTTTTTTTTCGTGAATGTAAAGTGAACAATACTTTTTGTTTTGGAGGAGGTTTGGGTTCTCAGCGATCCTCTCTTTTGTTCTATAAGAATAGAATGATATATATCAGATTCAAGGGATCAAAAATTTTGGTAATAAAATATATTTTTGGAAGAAAAATTATGAGCCTTTGATCTAAGGATCTTTACTGTGCAGGAGAGGATCCAAATTCGACGCTCAGCACATAAGTGTCAGCAAATGCACAATGTGTGTCAAGATAGGTGTGAAGAGTAAAAAGATTAGTGGAGGAAAATGAATATTTATAATGTTAATGAGCTTCATAGAAAAGAAAAGAAAGATTACAAAAGGCAAAATAGGTTATCTGGATACTAAAATAGTAAAATGCAATTAATTTGGATTTTATATTTAATTCCTTGAAGTTTTAAATATAGTTTTCTTGTCTCGTGACAAGCTTGTTATATCGTTGTCTAATATTTGAGGGAGGTTTGGTCGGTGGAATATGCAGAGAGCATGCTAATTGCCACCAATTTGAGGAACTTCCAAACTCCAAACAATCATTTGATTTCTTAAATAATCACTATAAAAATTTAATTTGTATTTTTAGTGATTTTTAATTCAATCTCTAACTTTTTAATAGTGGTAATACTGTTTTTTTTTTTTTTTTTTTTTTTTCATATATAATTTTTCTTCATCTTAATAATAACAAGATTGAAATTATTTTTTATTTATATTAATACATTTTAATAATAATAAACTCTAACAATAATTAAATTTTATTTATTTATCAAGTTATCAATACTTTAACATCACATTAAACTTCCCATTATATTACTAAATTTTAATAATGAATAATAATAATAATAATATTTTTTTAAATTAGCAACTTACTTATAATTGGACACCATATTAAATATCTCATTTCACTTTATGTTATGTCATAGAAATTATTTAGTATCATGTATGTGTTGTTGTTTATTCATATAGAGTATGATTATAAACTCTTGATTAATATTTAGATTATTTTTTGGTTCACCAAAAAGATAAACTCTTGATTAATTTCAACTCTCTTATTAAATAAGTTATTTTTCTTCTTTTTCTCATAATAAAGTCTTTTTTTTTTTGTTCATTTTAAAATATTTTAATTCTATTTGAATTATGTTAATTTGTTCAAACATTTTGAAAAAATAACAAAACAACATAATATATAGGTATGCTGTTAATTGTTCTTATTTATTAGGTTTATAAAACAAGAAAGCATCGTAATTATATTAATTAATTTAATATATGAGAGAGGTTATTTTCTTTAAATTGGTTGGTTTTTTAAAAATAAACACATGACACTCTTAAATTTAAAGCAATGTTTTGAAATCAATTTGAGAGAAAATATAAGTATTTATAATTGTCGATAGTAATGAAATGTAATCTTTTTGTGATAGTAAATTTAACGAATTAAATAACTCTTGATAATACCAATGTTTGACAAAATAAAACAAAATTATCTGTGATATAAAGTAATTAGATTTTATATATTATTTAAGGATGATGTATATGCGTAAATACATGTATGTGACTAGTATAATAAAATAAAAAAAATAAAAAAATATGAGTTTCAAGATTAAAATATATGTACAAAAATAATTTTAAAAAATATTTTATAGATTAAAATTTTATTATATACACAACTTAAGATTTGGACACCGACCAAAAGAAAAATATATGAGTTTCAGCATATGACTCCAATTTAATTTCTAAAATCTTTTTTCTTCCCGCGAAGAGACTACCAAAATGAAAGAGAATCGCCCCTTGTCTGGACTTTGACGGACCATGTATATTGATAAAGGTAAAAGAAAAATTGGTATTAAAAAAATGAAATTAGTGAAAATTTAAACACCAACCCAGACCTAGAGAGCTACAGAGCCCGAGTCAGATTGATACACAATTCTAGAAAGTAAGATAGAAAAAGCCCAACTTATTGGGGATTTTTCTATCAGCAGCATCGGCATCGAAACGAAGAAGAGCAAATTTACCAGAAGAAGAAGAAGTACAAGAGTTTACTATGCTTGTTTTGTTACCATTTGGACGTGACCCGCCTGCCTCTAGTTCCTGTTACAGTTCAAGTTCTTCTGAGCCTATTCCCATGCCGGAACCCATTTTTCGTCTGGACAAGACCTTTCCTCAAAGTCTGCTCTTTGCTGCTGTAGATTCCAAGCTGTATATTATTGGGGATTTTTATCTTGATAAAACCATTTCCTCTCTTGATACGTATGTGCTCGATTTCCCTTACTTGTTTCACAAGCATCCTAATCTTGTTAATACTTGTATCGAATTATCAGTAAGATCATATCAGTACCTCCTGAAAGGGTCACAAACTCAACTCTGGAAAAGTCTGCTCTGTAGTCCTTTCTTCTCCAAACGGCTATATCTTTGCTCTACCCAAGGCTGGGACTACATATTTTATCAACCCCATCGCTGTGTTTGAGGTCTTAAATGTTAATTCTGAGGAACTGAAATGGACTAAACTTTTGCCACCTAATATCCCTTTCCGTAAAAGTAAATTTTCTCATTACTTGTTTTAGCAATTGAATATTTAATCAAATACATGCTTTTCCATTGTCTGTGCCGAATGGCTATGTGTTTGTGCCCGGATATGCTGCATTCATACTATTTGAAGATTCATCTCTTCTGGTACATGTTGATGCCTAATGGCTAGTGTTATATATTTAGCATCTTTAATTTGATTTGGGTAAGACGACGATGACTTAGATTATTACGTGTAGCTGTAATTATTATAATTATTATACATGATCTCATACATGTATTTAGAACACATTAACAATAAAGTTTGCTTACCTGAGCCATGACAGCGGATATGTGGAATCTCAGCCAGGCACATCTCTATAAAATTCATAGAGCCAGGTCTTCATCTCCGTCTCTGTATTTAGTGGCATCTCTCAATAAGGCAAGATACACATGTTGAGAGAGTAGAGTGTACCTAGCTATTTATTATCAGATAAAACGATAAGAGTCATCCCATTAAAGACTCCTAAAGTCACTCAGCCTACACTTATTGCCAATCCACATCTAATCAAATAAGAAGTGTGCTTAAGTCTTATCCTAAATGACCACATAAACTATATGAACTTTTATCATCATGTCTCAAATGGACCAACACTTAAACCCGTTTTTATTATTAAAATAAAAACATACAATTAATAGTAGTCCACATATATAATTTCTAACATTCTCCCACTTGGGCAACATTAATTGTAGTTTTAAAATTTTAAAAAACATAATTTTAGAAAATGACTCTTGGGCAAGGTATAACTTTTATGTGGCCACAATTTTAAAAAGAAAAACTTTGGTCTTGAGACGCACTTTAAACAGTCCAGCCCAATTAAGTTATTAACATTGAATCATGGCAATCATTGTGTCACTTAAATGACATAAGACTAATCCATGGTTACAAATGTCAACAACCTAATCTGTAATGGATCTAAATGTGGTAGTGTAGTAAGAAAATAGCATCCATATGTGATCAGCATATGCTATTTCATTGTCGGTCATTTAGGTAATTTCATTAAAACTAGATGCTTTCAAAAGCACTAGAAATCACTTAAGCTTAATTTTAAGCTTGTATGTCTCAACAACCATCTCGAAATATCCAATTAGTGTCATTTGAGACATATCTCCAAATTAAAAAAACGGTCACACGTAAGACAAACACAAAGACTTAAGATTTTAATATAATGATATGTCATATATAAATAACTATATGTGCACATACAATATCAATCATATAATAATGAAAATAACTATTATTTTCATTAATAAAACATACTATCCAACAAGGATGTAAACAAAACATAAGATACCAAATAGCATATATAACATGCTAGCTAGTTTGAATAAAACAACACAAACTCCCACTAACCAAAAATAACAAATGACTCCACAATACTTATCTTATCAACATGATTTTTGAAAACACCAGTCCTAGGTCATTTGGTTAAAGGATTTACTAACATTTTTTTTGTTTCAATATGTTCAAACACAATGTCTCTCTTTTTCACTAGATCCCTGATAGCCAGATACTTAATATTTATAGCTTTCGATGCATTAGAGTTCTTGTTGTTCTTTGAAAAAAACACAGTAAACCTACTGTCATAGTAAATTTTAAGAGGTCTAGAGATTGAATCAACCATACCAAGACAGGTTATAATGTTCTTCAACCATATCCCCTATGTCGATGCTCCATAACAAGCAACAAACTAGGGCTGCATAGTGAAAGAAGCAGTGATTGTTTGTTTAGAACTTTTCCAAGATACGGCTCCCCCAGCTAACATGAAAACTTATCCTAATGTGGATTTCAGATCATCCTTGCAACCAGCAAAGTCAGAATCAGAGTAATAAATCAACTCAAGGTGATTAACCTTTCTATACACCAGCATAAAGTCTTTGGTCCTTTGTAAATACCTCATAACTTTCTTCCCAACAACCCAATGTTCTGGTCCTGGGTTTGACTGATATCTACCAAGAATTCCTATTGCAAAAGCAATGTCAGGTCTGGTACAAACCTGAGCATACAACAAGCTTCTAATTGCGCTAGCATAAGACACATTCTTTATGAACTCCCTCTAAAAATTATTTACATGACACTAATCCAAGCTGAATTTATCACCCTTGGGTACATTCCCAGGCTTACATTTTTGCATATTAAACCTATTAAGCACACGATCAATGTATGCTCCCTAAGAAAGACCCAACAAACGATGAGATCTATCTTGATGAATTTCAATGCCAAGAACAAATGATGCCTTCCTAAGATCCTTCATGTCAAAGGTATTAGATAACATCGATTTTATCTCATGTAATAAACCAACGTCACCGCTGGTAAGAATATCATCAACATATAAAACCAGTATAATAAATTTGCTTCCATTGACTTTAAGATATATGCACTGATCAATTTTATTTTCAACAAAACCAAGAGAGGTTATTATCTCATCAAACTTCAAGGACCACTGTCGAAATGCTTGTTTTAGACCATAGGTAGACTTCGTGTGTTTACAAAACAAGTTCACTCTCTCCATTTTTTTTGAAACCTTCAGGTTGAACTATATAAACCTCTTCAGCAAGATCTCCATTTAAGAATGCTATCTTCACATCCATTTGATGTAACTCAAGATTAAAATTAGCCACCAATGTTATGATGACCCTAAAAAAGTATTTAGTTAAGACAGGAGAGAAAGTCTTACTAAAATCCATACATTCTCTTTGAGAGAAACCTTTTGCTACAAGTCTTGCTTTGAAATGCTCAATCTTTCCTTTTGAATCTTTTTTGGTCTTGTAAACTCACTTGCACCCGATGAGTTTGCAACCCTCTGGAAGTGTAACCAACTCCCATACACCATTATGTGCCATGGATTGCATCTCTTCTTTCATGACTTCAATCCACTTATTTGACTGTGGATTGGAAATAACTTCTCCATATGAAGTGGGATTAGCAATATGACTAACATCATAATCAATTTCACCCAAATACATAATGAAGTCATCATAAATATCATGCTTTCTTTGCCTTTCAGACATTCTAACAGGTATTTGTGCAATTAGATTCTATTACTGAGGAGCTTCATTAGAAACTTGTGTAGTAGCTTCAGTGGGAACATGTGGTGCTACTTCAGCTTGTTCGTTTACTTACCCTATTCTCACAACGAGCATGGAAATAGTTGCTTCTAACAGATCATATAATGGAATAATAACATCCTTATTTCATTATTTCTGATCTAAAGATAAATACTTTTCCAACTCAGCAACATCAAATTCCAAGAACTTGGTAGTTTATGATTCCACTATTTTGGTTTTTTGTGCGGGGCAATAGAACCTGTATCTTTTAGAGTGATATGGATAATTATAAAGTAACAGCTGGTAGATCTAGGGTCGTTTTTCTTCTTATGTGGGTTATAGATTCTCACTTCAGCTAGACACCCCCAAACATAAAAATAGTTCAAGCTAGGCTTTTCCCAGTCCACAACTCAAAGGTGTTTTAGGCACTACTTTACTGAAAACCCTATTAAGGATGTACAAGACAGTTTTAATGGCTTCTCCCCAAGATATTCAGGTAAGTTTGACCTACTCATCATACTCTTCATCATGTCCTTAAGGGTGCGATTACTCCTTTCGGCCACACCATTTTGTTCATGGTTACCAGGCATGGTATATTGGGCAACAATCCCAAACTCTTGTAAGTACTTGGTAAATGGTCTCATATATTCTCCATCAACTTTATGTTTGTCATAACACTCACCCCTACAGTCAGATCTCACAATTTTAATATCTTTCCCTAATTGTTTTTCAACTTCAGTTTTGAAAATTATAAATTTATCAAGAGAATCAGATTTTCCTTTAATCAAGTATCAAAACGGGAAAGTCATCAATGAAGGTAATTAAATAACACTTTTTACATAAAGTGGTGGAATAGGGTCCATTAATGTCTGTGTGAGTGATCTCTAAGAGTCTTGAACTACGAGTTGCCCCTTTTTCCTTTGTCTTGGTAAATTTACCTCGGATGCAATCAACACAAGTTTTTAAATCATCAAAATCAAGTGATGGTAGGATATCATCGTTAATGAGTCTTTTAATTCTTTCCCTTGATATGTGACCCAAACGCTTATGCCAAAGCATTGAGGATTTCTCTTTAATTATAGATCTTTTGGAAATAACTTTTTCAGTATTTAAGGAGGAATTAACATTTAAGGGTGCTAAAATCATTTTGTATAAACCATTGGACAAAACACACCCTCCAAGAATTTTAGAATTTAAAAGCAACTGAACTTTTGAATTGCCAAAACTAAAGGAACAACCAATTTTGTCTAATAAAGAAATTGAAATCAAATTCTGCCTAAAAAACGGTACATAAAAAGTGTTTTTCAAAACAAGTTCAAACCCACTTTCTAAAACTAAAGAGACGATTACTACAGATTCGACTTTAACTTCCACATCATTCCCAATTCTAAGCTTTGCCTCTAAATCACTTGGCTTCCTTTTGTGTTTGAACTCTGCATGGTAAAAGCAATATGAATAGTTATACTATTGTCAAGCAACCAAGAATTTGATGGGACATTAACTAAATTGGATTCAAAATAAAGGAAAGCTAGTGAGTTTCATTCTTGTTTATTTTTCTTTTCTAACCGGGATTTTAATTTGAAGCAGTATGCTTTCACATGACCTTTTTTTTTTTTGCAAAAGAAACATGTAATATCATTTTTAATGGTAGCCTTAGGACCACCCACAATAGGTTTCTGACCAGTATGATGCCCTTTCACATCCTGAGTTTTCTTATGATGAGTAAATTTAGACTTACCCTGACCACCCTTGTTAGAACTAGGTTTGGAATGGGAAACAAAAAGTGGGGTTTTATTCTTTTCTTTCTTAAGCTTATCCTCCTCAGCCACACATTTGGAAATAAGATCATTGACAGTCTAGGATTCATTTTGGGTGTCATAAGCAATTTTAATTTGGGAGAAATCAAGTGGTAAGGAATTGAGAGAATGGTGAATCACAAAACTACCAGGGATTGATATTTCTTTGTTTTTAAGCTTGGTTTGTACATGGACCATTTTAAGAATAAATTTCTGAACCCCTGTTCCATTTTCATATCTCATACCCGCTAGATCATTTATTAGCTTTCCAGTCTCACGTTATCAGATACCTTGTACCTATCCCCCACAGTTTTCATGAAGTCTTTGGCACTTTAAGTTTCAGGCAACCTACTCAAAAGGTGTTCAGAGATTGATTTCTTCATGTAGAATCCAAAGTACATCATTAGAAACTCCCTTTTGGGCAGATAATGTAACATGCTATTAGGATCTCATGATCAACCCTTGAAACTAAAATCAGAACATCCTAGCTTTTGAAAAGTCTATCCCCTTTGAGAAAATAAACTTTCTAGGCCGGTATACCCTAAACCATATATTTCATGTATTTTCCAAAATTAAAATATATAATAACTTTATTTGGGTAGGAAACTATATACAATAATTTAAAAAACATCTCGTACAATAGCTTTCAAAAATCTCACAAATCTAAATAGATAAACCACTTTGGTGGCAACCATCTATATAAATCTTTGAGATTTTTTCAAGCGAAAAAAATATAATTACTCGTAATTTATCTTTTCAAACCGAAATGCATTTTAAAAATACCTCATAAAATAATTAAACACATATTGCAACTTTGAAAAATTGAATCAAAATAGAAGCATTCTAACCAACACATGTTATGAAAACATGAAAGTACGAAATTATTTAGCTCTAACTAGGAAGAGTACTTATTGTTAATAGTTTCATAACATATAAAATATGAAAATTAAATAGTTCTCAACAATTATTTATATGTAACCATATTAGTTTGAAACATAAAAAAATATCATTAACCAAACCAATAAATCATGCACATAATATCCCAAATTTAACCATACCATAAAATTCAAAAATTCAAAAAATTAATTTGGTAAAAATTTGGGGGGCAGTGGACGGGTAGAAGGCAATGCGTGTGGTGCACGCACCACTGTCTCACGTGGGGAAGTTTTTTTATGGGCTATACAGCCCTTCTTCTAAATGATCACATAAATCATATGGGTTTTTACTAATATGTCTCAAATGGACCAAACTTTAATGGCAGCCCACGTATAAAATTTCTAACAGTAGCATCTTTAAAAGTATGTATTTAGTCTATTTATCCTTAAGCTATAAAAGTATATGTCATGTTTACTTGTCTTTTTCTTTTTTCTTTTTTCTTTTTTAAAGTATTATTGTGCATGTTTTTTAATTTTTATTTTTCAGTTCAAACTATAATCACAATTTGTAAAGAATAGCCTACAGGCAATAATTGAATTTTTTGCATTCCAAGATGGAGCAAGGAAGAGGAAGACTTTGCTTTGTTTTTTCTTTCCTTAATTTCTAGCATTGTTTTATCTCATCTTATCTTAGCCAATCTGCATCTTGATGTAAGAAATAAATCGTTAGGCAGGCTTATAGCCATATGTCATATACTTAATAAGAATAATTCAGTCCCATGAATGTTACATTAGAAAAGTTTAATTTCAGAATGTCATCTGTCTTCAGCTTTAGGTGATAGAGACTAAGATAATATTGTTGATGCCAAGGCTTTTAGATTTTAAAAGGAAGAAAAAGATGTGTTGTTTAAATATATGTCTTTGTAAATATGGATGTACCACATGGATAGTAGTGCATACCAAGTGGAGATGGAGTTTGTTGTCTGCCTTGTTAACAAAAGTTTTACTTGTTAATTTTGCTTTCTCTGAAGTTCTACTTTTGGGTTCCTGACTTCCTGCTAGCATTTAAACATACATGTTTTAAGAGAACAAGTTCTAGAGACTTGCTTGTTATTTTATAGGGTCACTGAGAGTAGAATATTCTAAGATCAGGCAAATATAAAGGTCACTATCATTTTAGGAATTCCTATGTTTATGAACTCTACATAAAATATACATGCATGGTTCTTTTACCAAGAAAAGAAAAAAAAGGATTGGATGAATTTGTTTACATATAGTTCTAAGGTGTTATAACCTGAAATATATATATATATAATATAAAATAATATAGCAACCATATAAACAAATTGAATAAATAATAATAAAAATCAAATATTTAGTAACCTTACATTATAAGGTATGCTATAAAATTTTTGGTGGATAAACTTGTGGTAAAATAAACTAAATTATGACTAAGCAAATTAATGTGGGTAGTATTTAATGTACATGTAAATATATAACTCAAGTTTAAACACACCCCACACATTCCAATTTTTTTAACTCTATATTCTATTCAATTTTCATCATGTGTCTTTCCTCCCTAGTTTTGTCTTCTAGTTGGAAACTTCTTGGACCTTTCTTCCACCGTCTTTAGCTCTTTCTTCTCTTGCTGAGACTTCCTTTGTTTTCCAGAAAACTCTTTCCCTGCTTTAGCCGTGCTTTTTTTTTTTTTGGCAGCCAAGTGCGGTGTCTTCCAAGTAGCAAAGATCTTTGTCTATATTTTTTTTCTGCCTACCTTATCCTTCTTTCCCTCTAGCCGAGAGCTTTATTGCCTTTGCTTGTGGGTGGCGGCCATCAACTAATTAGCTGCCCTGTTTTGGAGATTCAACAACCTACTACCAACTTGAGAACATGAATTATGTTCAAAATTTACGTTATTCAAGACATCAGAAATTTCAGGATCACTGCAATGTCTAAAATCAGCGTTTTGCTGAATTAACTTGAGGCTTTGATTATTCAGGAACCGCCTTTGCTTATCCAGTCCGTCTCCTTCATAGAGGTTGCGCTATTAAGGGCACTGTTTTGCTAAACAAAAAGGTACATTTGTTGTATTAATATGGAGATGATTTGTCAGTCATCTCTAGTTACTATTTGTTAATGCTAATATATATATATAGTTTGAAGGAATGTTTTTGGTTGATAGGTATTTACGGATCCTACCTTTTGCAAAAAGTAAAGTAGTTTAAATTTCTGAACTAAAGCTTGCTATTTTTCATAATCTTGTTACTGTCTCCCTGTTTTGGATGGACTGTCAGAGTAGTCTTCTAAGTTCCGAAAATACAAAGATTAAGTTAGGAGTGTATTAGTATACAATAATGGATGAGATGAGTTAAATATGATAATAAATTATTCGTATCAGATTAGTTCTAGAAGACTTGGTTGACTTCATATCAAATGGCGTTGAGAATCACGTTACTCTTTTAGAGGGCAGGGATCCAAGGATAAGATTTATTTTCAAGAAGGTAAAATAGTAGGGTGTGATAGGATGAAATGTAGATGGGAAGTGAATGAATGAATATATGATTAGGAAGGAAGTAAATCATGGAATTGGGAATGTGTAAATATTTACTTACACATATATACGAATTAGATTAAATCATGCTCTTAATGTGTTGGATGAAAAGTTTAAAAGAATCTAATGGTTATTTTCAGTTATGTATAAGGTTACATGAAAGAGTTTTGGACGGGGGTTGATCAATAGAGATAATCATTGAAGGAATTAGTGGTGATATGTTGTTAAAACTTTATAATACAAGTTTATAATAGCCTTGAATAATTAAATTAATCTTGAAGTTAATGTTGGAAATAGGAAACATTGAAAGTAACTAAGCAAAAGTTACATTTAATACACTGAGTATAGGTAAAGTTGAATTAATAAGTTATATAAGATTTTTTTAGTGCATATATAGATATACAAGTTGAGATATAAGCTTATAAATTAAAAGATTATAACAATAATGTTCATGAATTAAGTATTATTGGGAATTATGGATTTCAGTTCCGGATTCTAATATGGACCTGATAAGATGCTTGGACACAAGTGTGAGTGACAAGTGGAATCGGTTACAGGTGAGTGGTTAATTGCTGCCTTTAGGGGCTAGATTAATATGTGTGATTATATGTTTATTTGAATATGTGTGATATATGGAAAGTAAGCTAGTGGAGTATTTCAGTAATTTGCTTGAATAATGTTTGCTTGATATTGGTTACTGTGATTGACATTGATTGTGTTTGATAAGAGCCAACTCGTGAACATTTTCTGGAAAATGATTTTCATTTCTGAAATTAAAAATCCAGGTGCACCTTGGATACTCTGATTTGAAATCATGAGAAATCCTGATTCTGATATATTTTTTAAAAAAATTGAGTGCTCAGCCCCGGTGGGATGGATTGTGTATGGGAAATTAATTTGGTGTGCGGGCGCGTACATGCCCGGCAGGGGGTGATATTGGTGTGCGAGGCTGGGTTACTCGTTGGCCCTTTGGTTGCTTTGTTTGATATCATTGCTCTGATAAATTTGTGATCTTGTGTATCATGTAAATTGTGAATTTATGACCGTTACAATGTATACGTGCAATGTGAATTAAGCTATGGATAATGTTACGCAGTGTTATTACATATGTTATATACTTGTGTTGTGTGATGCTAGTACCTTTTGGGTACGATTTTTCACTCACTGAGTCCGTAGGACTCACTCCTTTTCTGTGGTTATATTTTTGCAGTAGCAGGACCTCAAAAGATGTTAACCGTTAATGCGAGGTTTTGCTAAGGATTTGACGACAATGTATGCCTCGGGATCTCATACTTGGAGTCAAGGATGAAAGTTTGCAGTCACATTAGAACTGTGGGTGTCAAGTTTAGTATAATGTAATATTCCAGTATTTGTTTTATTGATGATGTGAACGGAGCAGAGCTCCTTATTGTCTTTGGGTTGTTGTTGTGAAACAAAAGTTTATAGGTTTGTATTTTATGGCATGTTCCATATTGCAGAGAGCCTCTGCCAAAATTTTCAGTAAGTGGTGATTTGTTTAGGTTAACAAATTTTTAATGTTAACTTTTGTTTTTTTTTAATACTTGTTCTATTCATTGGTTGGTCAAGAGTATTGATCGTTTCTTTATTTGAGTCAGGGTTACGGAGGTTTGGTTATCATTCCTCAGGTCAGTCATTCCTCCATGAAGGATGTGACATAAGGAATAATTGTAGAATCCTTTAATATATTTATGTCTTTTTCTTTCTTTTCCTTTTTATTCTTTTATTGTTTATGTGATACAGAATCCATTCAACTTCTGGATGCTATTTATTATTATTATTTAATGGTGTAACTGTTATTAATTGGGTTCTTTCTAATTGGTTTTGACAAGGCTAAAATAATGGACCAAGCTTTTGGGGGGGAAAAAAAAAAACAACATATTCTCAGTTACTTATTACTCTAGCATAATTTTCTCCTTTGCTTATTTTGCTTTGGCTTTTTCTTCAATGGTTACCTTGAAAAAGATTAGACATTATTGAAAAGATGCATTGAATCGATACAAATGAAAGAAAATGATTTATATGACCAATCTCAACTAATTTGAGACTTAAAACTTAGTTGAGTTGGTTACCTTGAAAAGAAAAATACTGTAGAGTTTTATGACTTTATGAACTTTTGTTCAATTTTATACGCCTATTACCACTATGGATGCTTGTTGTTCAAGGATGTGTTATAAATACATATGTTGTGGAACAAAATTAATACTTCATCCTGGTGATGTTATCATGATCATCTTTGAATTTTATATTTCTTTTCTTTTATCGACAAGCTTTTGTGTTGATCATAGAATGACATTGCTCAAAAGATTTAAACAGGGTGCTTAATAATAAAGTCACCCAATTAAGGACTTGCTTCCTCTTGCTTTAGGGTCACATATATAGACATTAATTTATTCAATCTAACTGTTCCTTGTTAGCAAGATGGCAATGCTAAACACCAACGTAGAATTACACTATATGTCCATATCTACCATGTTGTTGCATGTAAATATTCTATTTTAATTGCCGATTTCAATAATGACTTGTTTTGTTGAATGATACTCTCTTTAATTTTAAATCAATATTAATTAAATATACAATTCTTTCTAATTTTTAATTGAATTAATGGCACCCTATTTAAATTGTTCATTGTAAACCTCATGTTCTATTTAATCTCCATTAAATTGTTAACGAAATGAGTTTCTCATGTGCCAATCATCCATGTTTTGATTTGAGTTTATTTCTTACAATTAGTGTATTATATTAGTAATTCTAACAGTCACAATTAATTCTACTCCTCTTTCTTATTTTTATCTACTTAGTTTTTGACTTTACAATTGGTTTTGCTTGTCATTTGCTGAACAATAAACTCATATCTCTCAAGGCATTAATTGAACGACCAGGTATCACAATACCTATTGATTATTATTCTAATCAATAGACGTCTAGGCTTGGTGTATTCCAAAGCCATCCACCTACGGGGATAGGCTATAATTTCATAAATTATCCATGCTTTCATACCAATTGCAATTAATAAAATTTTGGAAAAAATCACATCATAAACTATCGAAAATAAAACCCTTTTGAGTATGATGAAATAGTAATTATTATTTTGTCAATATTTTTAGGTGGAAATACTAGCTGTATAAGAGTATTTGGCATGAGATGACTATTTGTATAACCTTTCTTTAAAGATTTTATGCTTTAATGTCAAATGCAAATAGTGCAAGCTAAAATCAATCTAACGTAAGTACAGTTTTTTTTTTTTCAATTTGTATTTTTTTTTTCTTTTAAAACATACATAATATATGTTTGATTATGTTGTGACAAGTTTCAATTTTGTTTTTAGTGGGGATGAATATATGTTTAGCGGAGGAATTAATGAAATTGTGTGCTCTCACCCTCTTTCTTGCACCTAGGATGTGCTTTCTAATTATTTCTATTCAACTTAAATATAGTCTTTCTCGAGACATTTTCTTTTATTTTTTCACCACTGCCATCACAGTCCAATGGCAAAATTTTGAAAATGAAAATCAAACATTAAAGAACCAGTATTTACCAGAAAAAAAAAAAATTTCAACATAGGTTTCAATTTCTAGATGCAAGTCATATTGTATTTACTAGCTTTCTTATTAATGTTACCTAAGTCATATTGTATTACATGCAAGCAAGTGAACCTTTGTTCACAACTATCCATGAAATGTGGATGTGAAATTATAGTATATATCTTAATATTTTTTTTAGTAAAAATCAAATTGTGCACTTCTTCTAATTCTGATCAGCCACTTATAACTTGAGCATATCATTTCACTTAGTCTTGCTACGTGTGTTGTTTGGTATCATCAGTAACTTAACATCTTTGCCGCCATCTTTGACAATAATAACTCTCAAACACATTCATTTCCCTATGCACCAAATTACACTCATGTAAAAACTCCAATGTGCTGAAAATGGCGCTAATCTGTCCCTAGAATATGGGGTGCTTCTGAGAATTTTCCTTGAACTGGATTGCACTTAATCCAATTGGAAAATGAATTTTCAATCAGATCATAAACGATAACCTATCTATTCATTTGTGAACAAAAGGTAACAAACAACGGTAATAAAATACCTTCGTGGGAAGACCTTTTTTTATCAGAAGATACATGTAGCCTTATATTCAAATTCTTATCCATAAGTTACAAAATTAGTAATTTTTTCTATCTGACGAAGTTGATAAGGAGATTCATCACTATTGTAAAGCAAATATTTACATCAATGAACTAATATACTTACCAGCAAAAATGTATTAATTGATAGCACAGTTGTGAAGTTTTGCAAACAAAGATCAAACATCAATCAACTGATGTACTTACTAACAAAAAAGTTTCTACGTGAATCCCAATTTCTCGATTTAATAAAAAACTGAGCATAAATATATCAAAATAATTCATATTAGAGTTTGGAGGTCAAAGCTAGACACCCAATTTTCTACAAAAATGCATTTAGAGTACATATTCATCTCTTGTCTTCCAACTATTTCCCACCCCATTCAAATGTCAGAATTTAGGTATTGAAAATGTACACACAACTGTCATGTTAGTAGCCCTACCATTAATTAAAAGGGTATCAAATTTTTATGAATGATTAAATTCGATTTTTACGTTTTTGAGTCAAATAAATTAAAATAACATATATTTACTACAAAGTTGCTTCCATGCCTTTTCGTTACTATATCCAATCCAATTGTATATACTAAAAATGAACCCACCAGTTTAACCGCAACCAATAAGTAAGTCCCACTTTCAAAAGGTCCCTCTCTCCTCCACACACACCATACTCTATTTTACCTTTAGTCTCTGCAATATCAATATATGACCTACGTGTTCGTGATAGAAATTGCAAGAAGACCCAAAAATTATAAATCATTTTTTCCATTACACAAGTTGACATATATCACTTTTATAGATCGATTTGAATAGTAGCCAAGAATAATTAAAAGGAAATTAAAAAATTAAAGAAAGGACAAAATGTCTACTGAATTTGACAAATAAAGTGATCGATTTGTACCTATATTAAAAAAAAAAAAAACCAACAAACCATAAAAAACTACCAGATCTTTTGAAAATACATTATACCTTTAGATTAAATACTAATCTCGTCCAGTTATTTCTCACCTCATTCAAATGTTAGAATTATATATATTCAAAATATGCAACTTCTTATAACCAAAATATTGAAATTTATTAATAAACTCTACCTTATGATTTTTCACACATAATTTTTAAAATCAATGGACCTCTTCATTACGAGTTAGCAACATTTTTCTTGTGTGAAGTTTTTCGAATTCTCATTTCTAAATGCGTACATGACTTTGTTGGTTCTTGATGCCTGTGTCGTTTGTGCATTATATATGCATATTATGTAGGTGTTTCCATTTTTATTTATATGCCTGTGTCGTTTGTACATCATATATCACTTGATGAGGTTGATAGGGTTTCATTTTTGAGGTCTTTGTTAAGCATCCAATACCCCTATTTAATAGAAATTATCAAGTTACAATAAACCTAAAAATCCTAATAACAATTTTCTCATCAATTTTTTCAAGGAAAGCAATTAATGTTGAAAGCATTTTAAGGATCTAGATTACGTTTCTTGGGCATTGTTGAATTGTAATGCATGGTCTCCAAATACATATACAACTTTTGTATTAACTGGATTTTGAAAAAAAAATTGTAGGTCACATAAAAAACTGTTAAAAATGGGAACCTTTTTAGTATGATGGAATAGTAACTATTATTTTGTCAAATTTTTTGGTGGATTTACTGGTAAGATTTTGGCACAAGATCACTATTTATATAACCTTTTGTTGAAGATTTTATGTTTCAATAATAAATACAAATATTGCATATCAAAACCAGTCTTGCGTAAGTACAGTTATTTTGCTTTAATTTATATATTTTTTCTTTTATAATATACATTGTTTGATTGTATTGTGACAAGTGTTAATTCTGTTTTTAGTGGGGATGAATATTTGTTTTGAGGATGAAGTAATGAAATAACGCACTCTAACCATCTTTCTAGCACTTAAGGTATGCTTTATAATTTTATCTCATCAGCTTAGGAAACAAGGTCTTTCTCGAGACCTTTCCCCTCATTTTTTTCATCATTGACATGACAACCTACTGGCAAAGTTTTGTAAAATAGGATTAAACATCAAAGAACTAATGTACTTAAAAAAAAAAAAATTTCAATATGGTTCCAATTTCTCAATTTATACAAGACTTAGCATGAATATATCAAAAGATTTCATATTAGAGTTTGGGATCAAAGCTAGCCACACCAACTTTCAACGAGAATGCCTTTAGACATATATTATCTAGTATACGAATCATTGCGGTATGCGAAATAAGAACCAGAATATAGAATGCTACATACCTCGAAACGTGGTACAATGATTATAAACTTCTTCAGATCAATCAATGCAAACGAAATACATTGATCCAAAACAAGGAACGGTTTTTAGGATTGCTTATGTGATAACTTAGATATTTAAATAAACCAGCTAAAATATTTTTCTTATCTCCTACACCAATTTTACAATTATCTCATTTTTTTAAAGGCCCAAGGTAGTTTTATTTTATTTTTTTCGATTTAAGTTTTTTTATTTCTCTTCTATTGCTTTCTCTAAGTTTATAATTAGAACGACCAAAATGCTAAAAGTGCTGTTTCAAATTGATAATAATTCTCATTTTAGATCGAACGTTCCAATTCGAGGATCGCTAAATCGTCAACATTTTTCTTGTGTGAAGTTTTTCAAATTCTCATTTCTAAATGCATATATATCTTTGTCTGTGCGTGATGCATGTGTCATTTGTACATTATATATACATATTAGGTAGCTGATACTATTTATGTTTATTCTCACTTGAGGAGGTTGATAGGGTTTTATTTTCAGGATATTTTTTAAGCATCGTATAACCTTATCAAGTGTGAGTTAACCTAAAAATCTCCAATAATAGTTTTCTCATCAAAGTTTTCAATAAAGACAATGAATGTTAAAAATATTTTAAAAATCTAGATTTCGTTACCAGGCCGTTATTGGATTGTAATGTATTTTCTGTGGATACATACACAACTTTTGAGTTAATCAAATTTTAGCAAAATTCTGAAGGTCACATCAAAGACTGTCAAAATATGCATTTTTTGTATAATGAATAGTAACAATTATTTTGTGAATTTTGTTTTTAGTGGGAATGAATATAAGTTTAGACGAGGAATTAATGAAATGGTGTGTTCTCACTCTCTTTCCAGCACCTAAGACATGCTTTCTAAATCTTTCTCATGAGCCTAGGAATTATAGTTTTTCTCGAGACATTTCCCTTCATTCTTTCATAATTGTCATCGCAGTCCAATGGCACTTTTGAAAACAAAAATCAACATGCATGTGATATCCTAATATTTTAATAAAAATTCAAATTGTGCATTTCATCCAATTCTGTGCAGCCACTTATAACTAGTTGGAAGAATATGACAAACAACAGAAATAAAATATCATCGTGGAAAAAGACCTTTATATTTCGGAAGATATCTGTAGGCTTATTCAAATTCTTGTCCATAAGTTACAAAATCAGTAACTTTTTTCTATTGGGTGAAGTTGATCATGAGATTTATCACTATTGTAAAAACATATATTTTCTCTATTAAAGTTTTTCTTTTTTATCACACAAAAATACGTATTTTACCATCAATTCGCCATACATGATATGAAAATAAACAATTGGAATTTCAGCTTTAGCTCTATTAATTTTCAAGAGTCTTGCTCTATTTTTTTTTCCCACTTTTTCTTTTGTATTCACTATTACTGCTTCTTGATCAATCAAACCCAATTGTCACTAGCGATGACAAACAACCTAGGACAACCTCAAATCACAGAAACTTTCCAAACAATTGATGTTTTTCGAAGGCTGAACACACATTTCTACTTATTTATCACACTACTCAAATTAAAAAAAATTATGTGTTGGAAAGGTACAAGTTAACTCTAAAATTGTTTTAATTCCTCACAATTTACAATATTCAACTTTCTATGAAGTGGTCTATTTCTTAAAACACTATATTGGATCTTTTGACTTTATTATCAAGATAGATAGTATACTTAAAAGAAACAAGAAAATTTATAAAATAGTAATTGACATTGTTTATGTGAAGATAAAACTTATGATAACTCAAATGTTAAAGCTTTATGTGTGAAAACACAAATGTTGAATTCATGAGGCTTCAAATCCAGGGACCTCATCATTATAGATCGCCAACATTGTCGCCTATGAAGTTTTTCCAAATCCTATTTTTGAACGCAGGTGAAAAAGATTTGAATTACAAGATCAAAAAATACTACTTGCATTATATTTTGCATACAACTAGGCAAAATTGAGTTAATTAGCTTTTGGAAAAATTCAAAAGGTTACGTCAAAATTGTTATAACTCGATAGTGTAATATACGTTTTAGAATATTTGTATGTAACTTATAAAATTAGATGAATAAAACCTTATGTAACGTAGAAATTATATATATATATATTTATGTGTAATTAAGAAAAGTTTTGTTATTATGGGTAACTTGAAATTTGAAATTAAATGGTGTAAGCATTATTGATGTGTGAAAAAAAAATATAATATGCATATATATAAATATTTAGAGCTTGAATTTGTGATACACGTTTCCTAATTGACCTTGACTTTTATTGTGGACCATGCTTTATTTTATTCTTTTATTCTTTCCCTTTTTTTGTTTGCAACGCAATTAGCCGAGTTCCTCCATTCTCTACACTTCATCACCATATTTTATTTGATCTTTCCTCTTAAACCTTGGAAAAAATTCTTAGTTTTCTTTTGTTTAAGCCAAACTTAAGGTAACGATTTTCCCTCCTTTTCCTTCTTCTTGGCAGCATATTTTTTTTTTTTTCCTTATTTAGTCTGCTGTCTTTTTGAATTATGAAGGTGACTGCCTTGTTTTGGGGTCTAGCCATGGAAATAATTATGCCGTGTAAGTAGGGTCATCATGAGCTTTAAAGCTACTCCTAAGTGTTTTTATATATATCTAGGTCTTTAAGAATATGTTATTTTGGGCTTCAATTTCTTGCTGTCCGTGGGCTCTAGTTAGTGGTGTGTAGGTGTAGTTCTTAGCTTGTGTAAGTAAAGATAATTGGGGTTGTAGGTAACAGTAACTTAAGTTACTAATTTGCCATGTTCTTTTAGGTGTTGTAATCGTGAGGTATAAGCTGAATTAGTCACCTTTACCTTAGTTTATAAGATTTCTTGCCTTGTCTTTCATGTTATCTCACAGCTGACTTAAAGTAGGACAGCAATCATGCTACCAAATTGTTATACAGTTGTGAGCCTAAAGTACGCCCTCTATTTCAAACATTGAAAGAATTGTATTAAGAATTAATCTTGGCCTTGGGGTATTATAATTACAAGAGGGTTACGTGCAAAATTTTTATGCCCTTAGAACCTTAGTTTAGTTAGTTAAGGATTAGTTTGACTTAAATTAAAAGTATGAACAAGAGCTAAGAAAAACTAAAAATAGGTATGATGGTTATTTGAATTAGAAACAAGTAGTCTATGATTTAGTTATATTTAAAATAGGAAATGTATAACTTCAACTTTTAATTAACTTTAAGTAACAAATTCAAGTTTAACTCAAGAATTGAAATATGAATAATACAAAGAGTTATGAAATTGTATTAATGATATTAGAAAGATACGTGCATTCTAAATAATGGAATAATGCATATGAGAAGCATGGTTAGTTAAAGATAATATAGTGACATGGCTCTTGGCCAGCTGACAATTAATTTGTTTCTTTTTATAGAAATACTCATGGAATGCAATCTTGGCCTAAAAGTTGGCCTATTTATAATTTATGTGTAGAAAATTTCTATTTTATGTGTTCTAGAAACTAAATTATTGGAGTAGGTCATAAAGTTTATATTTTATACAAACTACGTATTTTCTCTTAGGTTATACAATGTCTCTGTTATAAAGTAAAGAGAGAGTTAAATGGTTTTTGAAGGGATGCAAACAGGTCTAATGTTATAACCGTCCTAAACTGATTATGTAAAATAAAAATCGAGTTTTGAATGCAATGTATAAGATTATGTTATAAAATAAACAAATTAATTCAATAAAAGTACAGTTAAATATGTTATAATTCGATATCTTAACGTAATTTTAGTGTCAGTTTTAAAAATATCATACATATGTTATTATAAAGCAAGTAACATTGTGACCAAGTAAATTCAAGTGAGAGAATAATTAATGTAAAGGTATAAATATATCAAGAATTACTTTGTACCACACATGGGTTGACTTGGATTTATATTTTTTGATATGTATAATGTATTAGAGATTAAATTAATATATGTATATTAAAAGTGGGGATAACATATAATATATATATATATATTATAGGTGAGAGTTAATCTCCACCATATACGTAAAGGTGGCTATTTGATTTTTTTAACTTTGTTTTTTTTTCTTCCTTCTTTTCCTCCCTTGGAAACCTTCCACCGCCTTTTACTTTTTCCTTTTCATTTTGTTCTGCCGAGTTGTTTTTCTTCCCCTGTTGGTGGCCAAGCTTTCCTCTCCTCTTAGTTGCCTTCACCGCCTCTGTTTTCAGCTTTGTTTTTCCTTGTTCTGCGGAGTAAGTTTCTGTTCTTTGTAGCCATGAAAGACTTCTTTGAAGTGTGCCTTGAAGCTACTAGAGTAGCCTTAATTCCTTGTTTTGATTCTGGCTATTACAGGGTGGGTTGTCTTTTCTAATTTTTCTTGGGCATATGGTAGAATTACTTTGAATTCAGCCTTCCTCCTTGGACGTTGTGGCTTTTCTTCCCTTCTACCTGCTGCCGTGAGCCTTTTGAGCTACTGGGCAGTAGCTCTTTCATCAAGGGCAACACTTTTCCATGGCTGATCCGTAAGTGGGTAATTTCCAATATCCCAAAAACGGTTTGATTTTTACTGGAGGGCATGATGTTAAGTTAACTAACTATTATTTGTTATGTCTCACAATCATGAATTAAGATCATCCAAGTAGTTTATGTTAGGCACCACTAAGGCAATTACAGTTAGATGATATTGTCTTTTGTTAGTTTTCTTGTGGTGATTGCGTGAGATTGTTAGTAGTAAGGGAAATTTTAAATAAATCATGTTTAGCCGAAAGTTAAAGAAGTAGTTTAATTGAAGTAGTTGTAATTCTTTTAAAGTTGAATACAAAATAAATAAATTAGAGTTTAATACGTAAACATAAAATATTAAATTAAGCTTTGGACGGGGAATTCAATAACTAATCAACTTGAGGTTAATGATATGGAATTTGAATAAGATACAATTAGATGGAGGATGTGAAATTTCTTGGTGAATGCATGAATATATATATTTATATATTTAAATTCAAGGAAACAAAATAGATACTAAGATATTAGAAACATAGTTAAGGGGAGCTAATTTTAGATAGTATGTTAAGGATATATATATATAATTGAATGAATTAGTGTTGATATGTTGTTAAATCGTTATAATTCAAGTATTTAGTAGTTCTTGAATAATTAATTACCTTGAAGTTAAAGTTGAAATTTTAGGCAGTGTTGAACATGGCAATTAAGTGGTTTTGAATGGATGCAAGGCAACCAGGAATTTTATGAAAAACTCTATTTTGTTATGTGAGTAATTGAGTGAGTTCAAGATTAATTTTAGGAGAAATTTCTAAATAAGAAAGATAGATAACTCTAAAGTTAACATTTTAACTTGGTCTTATGGAATTGGTTAAGTATGTAAGTTAAAATCAAACATATTTCAACATTAGATAAATTGAAACTTAATAATTCTAGATTTTGTAATTAAAATGTTATGACTTATAAAATTGATAAATTAAATAATATGTGAAAAATGTAATTGCAGTTTCAGAAAGTGTTGTTCAATCAATGAAACATGTGAACGCAAGAGGAAGTGACGAACAAAATTTGTAAACTGGTGAGTGGTTAATTGCTGCCTTTAGGGGCTAGATTAATATGTGTGATTATATGTTTATTTGAATATGTGTGATATATGGAAAGTAAGCTAGTGGAGTATTTCAGTAATTTTGCTTGAATAATGTTTGCTTGATATTGATTATTGTGATTGACATTGATTGTGTTTGATAAGGGCCAACTCGTGAATATTTTCTGAAAAATGATTTTTATCTCTAAAATTAAGATCCAGGTGCACCTAGGATACTCTGATTTAAAAGCATAAGAAATCCTGATTCTGATGAATATTTTTTTTTAATTTGAGTGCTCAGCCCCGGTGGGATAGATTGTGTACGGAGAATAAATTTGTTGTGCGGGCACGTAAATGCCCGGTAGGGGGTGATAATGTTGTGCGGGGCTGGGTCACTCGTTGGCCCTTTGATTGCTTTGTGTGATATTGTTGCGCTGACTTAAGTTGTGATCTTGTATGTCATATGAATTGTGAATTTTTGAAATTTACAGTTGTGTACGTGTAATGGGAAATTTTATATGAATCGTGTTACATGATGTTAATGTGTATTTTATATGTTTGTGCTGAGTGATGCTAGTACCCTTTTGGGTACGATTTTCCACTCACGGGGTCCGTAGGACTCATCCCTTTCTTGTGGTTACATTTTTTTTAGTAGCAGGACCTCAAAGGAAGTTAACCACTAATACGAGATTTTGCTAAGGATTTGATGACAAGGTATGCTTCAGAATCTCATACTTGGAGATAAGAATGAAAGTTTGCAGTCACATTTGAACTGTGGGTGTCAAATGTGGTATGATGTAATATTCTAGTACTTGTTTTGTTGATGGTATGAATGGAGCAGAGCTCCCTATTGTCTTTATATTGTGTTGAGTAATAAAAAGAGTTTATAGGATGTATTTTAAGGCATGTTCCCTATTGTAAGGGACTTCTGCCGAAATTTTCAATAAGTTGTGATTTGTTGTAATCACCAAGTTTTTAATTTTAACTTTTGTCTTTATAATTTTTTGGTTTTATTCATTGGTGAGTCAAGAGTCATAGTCGTTCAGTTATGCGAGTCAGGGTTACGGAGGTTTGGTTACCATTCCTCCGGCCAGTCATGCCTCCATGAGGGGTGCGACATCTAATGAGTTAGAGAAATTCAGTATCTCGAGTGTTTTCATGACATAATTAAATTAGGAGTTTTAAAGAGAAAATTTAACTTAGGGTCTTAAAATAATATCTGAAAAATTTCATAACTTGGTTCCAAGTATATTGATAGTTAGAGCTATTGGACTGAGGCTAGGTTCATGCAAGATTTTTTGTGAGCTTCAATTAGTTCAGAGAACTTTGTTAGAGGTTCTAGTTTGAATTAGCCTAATACCTCTAAATAAAAGTTGTTCCCAACATACTAAAGAGTAAATCTGGAGTGGTATAGATCTTAATTCTCTTTAAGTGTATTTTGGAAGTATTAAAATTCATAGCTATGATTTTCGGTTTCTAACTATACCTATTTTGGAAAAATTGATGTTAGGTAGTCTAAAAGGTTGAATTAGGAATAAAGTGCTGAATATGAAATGTTCCTAACATCTTGAAAACTAGATTGGAAATTTTCTTAATTTAATTCCCTATTTGATAATTTTACAAGCATCGGAATTAGAGATTGACAATAAGGAATCGTACGAGTGTCTTATTTTTTTGTTCATGTGAGAAATTGAGTAGGTTCAAGACTAATTTTATGATAAGTTTCTAAGTAAAAAAATAAAAGATATATATACTTGTCTATTAATAAATCCAATAAACAGAATTGGATTTCCTTTTTCCTAGAGAAAATTATGTTCAATTAACTAAGGTAGGGTCAGAGCTGCCAAAATCTTGCGTTTTACAGAATTTGATGTAAATTCAAAGAATAAACTGTATTGATATATAAATCTAGAAGTTACAACTAATATATCATTGTAAGACATCTAAAATGTCTATTCATTATTAACCTTATCACATAAAGTACAATTCATACTACTTGACATGTAATGATTTAATAGAAAACTTTCATATAAAAACTTATATAAGTTAATATTTAAGCTTAGTAACTAAAAGATTATAACAATAATGTTTATGAACTAAGTATCATTCATAAATATGAATTTCAGTTCCAGATCCTAATGTGGACCTGATGAGATGTGTGAACGCAAGTGTAAGTGACGAACGAAATCGATTAAAGGTGAGTAGCTAACTGTTACCTTTGGGGGCTAGATTATTATGTTTAATTATATATGTATTTGAATAGATGTGATATATGGAAAATAAGCAAGTACAGTATTTCAGTGATTTATTTGAATTATGTTTGTTTGATATTAATTGTGGTTGATAAAGGCCAACAAAGTAAGATTTTTCTGAGAATTGATTTATCTCTAAAATTGAAATTCATGTGCACTTAGGATATTTTGATTTGAAATCCTTAGATATTTTTATTCTAATAAATATTTTTAAAAATTTGAGTGCTTAGCCTTGTGGGATGGATTATGTACGGCGATTAATCTGTTGTGCGGGTGCGTAAATGCCTGTGTGGCTGATACTATTATGCGAGACTAGGTTACTCATTTGCCCTTTGTTTGCTTTGTATGCTATGATTGTTCTGATTAATTTGTGATCCTATGAATCATGCAAATTGTGAATTTATGACAATTACAAATGTGTACGTGTATTTTGAATTAAGACATGAACATTGTCACATGATGTTAATTGAGTATATATGTTATATACTTGTATTGAGTGATTCTAGTACCTTTTGGTTATGATTTTCCACTCACAGAGTCCATATAACTTACTCCTCTCTTGAATTTTTTTTAGTAACAAAAATTCAGTATATAGCATTACCGAGATCATGACCTACCGACAAAGTATGGTAAGGTATTTTTCAGGATCTCAAACTTGAAGTCAAGGATGAAAGTTTGTAGTCACACTAGAACTATAGGGTGTCTAATTTTGTATGATATAATAGTCTAGTTATTTGTCTTTGTGTTGTTGTGTGAAATCAGGAACATATATATTTGTATTTTAAGACATGTTCAATATTACAGAAAACCTCTGTAAAAAAATTCAGTAAATTGTTATTTGTTTCAGAAAACAAACTTTTACAATGAATTTCTATTTTATACAAGTTATTTTTATTCTTAAGTTGGGTCAATAGTCGTGTTTGTTATTTTGTTTTGAAGTCAAGGTTACGGAGGTTTGGATAAACTTCTGGTCAATCATGGCTCCACGAGGGATGTGACAAAAATTATCAAAAATAGAACCCTTCTAAGTTTCAATTTTGATTATGATAAAGTGGTAACTATTATTGTCTCTTTTTCTTTTCTTTTTTTTTTTTTTTCTTTTTTTTTTGGAGGAAATATATGTTGTAAATGAGAATTTGGCACAAAATAACTAGGTATAACCTTCCATGGAAGATTTTATATTGCATTGACAAATGCAAATATTATAAACTAAAACCAATATAGCGTAAGTACAATTCTTTTGTGTCAAATTTATTGTTCTATAATATAATATGTATATGTTTGATTGTGTTGTGACAAATATCAATTTAATTTTTATGGAGGAAGAATTTATGTTTGTAGGAGCAATAAATGAAATTGTGTGCTCTTTCCCTCTTTCGAGCACTTTACGTCATACTTTCTTGTTTTTTCTTATCAGCTTTGGAAACACAGTATTTCTTGAGACCTTTCCCTTTATTCTTTCATCACTACCATCATACTCCAATGACAAAGTTTTGAAAATGAAGATTAAACATTAAAGAATTGATGTACTTACAAGGAAAAAAAAATTCAATGTGGGTTCCAATTTCTCGATTTAGTACATGGTTGAGCAAGAATATATCAAATGCTTTCAAATTAGAGTTTGGGGGTCAAAACAAGTCATACCAACTTTCCACAACAAAAAAATAAAAATAAAAAATCATTATATTAATTATTCCTCTATTCTAGTTATTTCCCACATCATTCAATTTGTTAGAATTTTATGTATTTGAAAGATACAACTTCTTATAACTCAAATGGTGAAATTTATTAATAAACTCTATCTTTTGAGTTTTGACACACAAGTAGATATCTTCATTACGATTTGTTAACATTTTTCGTATGTAAACTTTTTCAAATTTCATTTATAAATGTCACATCAAAAACTGTCACAAATCCTCCTTTTGAGTATGATAAAATAGAAACTATTATTTTGTTTTTTAGAGAAAATACATGCCATATAAGAGGTTATGACACAAGACAACTCTTTGTATAACCTTCTGAAAAAGATTTTATGCTTCAATTAAAAATGTAAATATTATAGACCAAAATCAATCTAGCTTAAGTACAGTTCTTTTGCTTTAATTTATATATATATATATATTTTCTTTTATAACATACAGTTCTAATATATGTTTGATTGTGGTGTGACAAATGTCCATTTGTTTTTAGTGGAAATGAATATATATTTGGAGAAGTAATTAATGAAATTGTGCGCTCTTTCCCTTTTTCGCAATCTCATCAACTTAAGAAACATTGTCTTTCTCGAGAAATTTTCCATTATTCTTTTATTACTGCCATTATAGCCCAATAACAGTTTCAAAAATAAAAATCAAGAACAAAAGAACTTACCGGCAAAAAAAATTTCAATTACTAATTGCAAAAATTAGTGTTGTGACAGGTGTCAATCTTTATTTTAATTAGGGATGAAGATTGTTGATGGATTGGATAGTTCTTTCTCCTAGATATTTCAATTATGCGTATTATCTTTTATGAATTCACAATGACAGTTATTTGAATAGTAATTTTTGTTCTTACTTATACCCTTGTCTTTATTTTTATTAATGATTAATTTATTTATTCTTGTCTTTATTATTTTTTTATAGTCTTAATTATTGTTTTAGTCCCATAGAATTGTCTCAATTTTTAATTTATTTCTACAACAATATTTTCTGTCAATTTTATCATCTAAAATTTAAAAAAAATCAATCAATTACATTCTCTCATTATTATGTTATGCATAAATAAAATAATTTTATATAAATTAATGATAAAATGACAACAACAAAAATTTTCAAGATATAAAAATAACTTATGCATGTTATTATTTTTATGTCAAAAGGGGTTTTTTTTGTTAATTCATAACATGTAAATAAAAAAATAAAACTTAATTGAGAAATTTTACATCTTTAAAAATAAAATTGACCAAAAATTTTTTTCAAAAGCTGAACTAAAACTTGATATAATTCTAAAAAATCAAAACAATAAATAAGTCTTTTTATATATTATTATAAGGGTCTCCTAATTCCTTGCATAAAATGGTTGGATCCCAAAGTGGAATCCAGCTCATCAACCTAATTCCTTGCATAAAATGGTTGGATCCCAAAGTGGAATCCAGCTCATCAAAGGCAAATACAAATTTGGTTTTCTTTTCTTCTTTCATTTTCGTCATGTTTTTTATTTTCTATATGCATGAGCCAAGAGGACTTACTTCCAAATATATAGCACAGAATAAAAAGTGAGGCAAAAAGTGAGGCTAGACAGCACTCTTGCTTGCCTAGAAGCAACCTTTCTTTCACTCTGGGGGGTATCATACACAATGCTTCCATTAATTATATAAAATATTAACACAGATATAGATCACTAATTACAATATACAAAAGCTAAACTGTATAATAATTAAGCAAAACTCAAACGTGGTAGATCATGCCCACTTCTAGAGTAGATGCATGAGGGATGCTTAGAGCGTAAGTTGGGCCTCTAGAATTTCTCCTTAAGAAATCATATCCAAAATTAATCACAACTTTCTTTATCCAGCTTGATCCTCTCTTAGCTCTCACATAAGAGTGTCCCATTATAAATGCCATTCCAGCCTCCCTTGCTTCCATCAGCTCTCTCAACTCCTCCCTTGAATCCAAATCAATGTCAGGACTCTCAGGCACAACAAATCTCACCCTTTTCTTAGGTTTCACTGGAGTTTTATCCTGCATCAACTCTGACTTGCCTTCCATTTTAGAAAAATCTTGATCATCTTCACACATCCTTACTCCTGAATTTGATGATGAAGTCCCAACAACTGTCATCTTTCCATCATCTCCCAGATCTTGAATAGGAATATTGCATTTTGGAGATTCTGAACGAATAAATTCAGCTATACTGCAAATGAGATCTTTCTCAAAATCCATGTCATCCTTATGAATATCACGATAACCATAACGTGCTATGCACCGATAGAGCCGGTACTCCTTTGGACCAACTCTACCCACCAAGAACCGTTCCTCAGGTCTCACATGTGGCACTGGGACAGATTTGATGCAAAGGAAGACTACAACCTGGTGGAAAGCTGGCAGGTTGGTAACAAAGTGAGAGAAAATGGCAGGGATTCCAGATACGAGCTCTGTATGTATGAGGCCAATCCCCCGGACACGCACAATTCCCAGAGTAGGGCCTAGACCAAGGAGCCAATTGATGGAGACCTTATTTTGAAAATCAAACTCATATTTCTTCAGCGTGCCGTAGTGCCAAACATACATGACAATAAGGAAAATGAAAGAGAGGGCTATAGGGACCCAAGCCCCTTCAAGGAACTTGATGAGGGATGCTGAGAAGTAGAGTGCTTCAAAGGAGCCAAAGAAGAATATAAAGCAAATAGATAGGAAAATACTTTTGTGCCAGCATAAGACTATAACTAGAGACATTAGGCAAGTAGTCACCAGCATAACAGTTATCACAGCCAAGCCTGTTAAGAAAAAGGAAACAAGATACAGTAAGAATAAAAATCAGGACTTAAAAAAACACGAAACTTGTGGTCTGGACTTATGTTAAATCAAGAAATTAGCTTAAACTTCTCTATCATCCATAATTTCATATCATAGGACAACCATACATAATATTAATGTAGTTGTGTATGATGTGTCATAAAACGAAAATGGTTTGAACAGCTTTGCAATCTGGGGTTGTAGCAAGATATCCTGTTTCTATGAGCTCGAATAGAGCGGTCAGAAATCAAAAGAGACTATAGCAAACTAACCAAAGATTGCCCCCTTCTCACCAAAACAAAAGATAGGAAATTAAGGAAAACAAGAAAAGAAGAAAAATGGTAATGACTATAACTCATTGGTTTTATTTTTACATGTGAGAAATAACATACTCATGCAGATCGTACCTGCTGCATTTCCCATGCGCTTTGTATCTCTAAATCCAACAGTAACAGCCAAGCATAACAGCATCAAACTCCAGTTGATCTCTGGAATGTAAATCTGGCCGTGTATCTTGGATGATGTGTGGATGATTTTCACTCTTGGGAAGCAACTCATAGCAGAGCACTGCTTGATTATTGAAAAAGTCCCAGTAATGATAGCTTGGCTTCCAACCACTGCAGCAAGTATGGCTATTGCAAGAACGGGCCATCTTATTTTCTCTGGGAAAAGAAAAGTGAAGAGAATAAGCTAAATCACATACTGCTTGATTGGCTTAGTTTCCACTAGACTACAACACTAATGACATACCAGGTACAGATACATAGAATCCAATCCGGTAATCACTTTCAATTGAGTGATGCTTAGAGAGATACGCAGCTTGTCCCATATAAGCAAGGATTAAGGATGGGTAAACCACAGAAGTGAAAGCAATCTGCAGGTAAAGTGACTTTCTGTTAGAGAAGGTTATCTGAACCTCAGTTTGTTCCGAAGTTACCATTCCCTCAGCTTGATAGCACGTACTAAGCTAAACTCAACTCGACTAAGCATAAACTAAATAGTTGGGGTCAGCTACATGAATCCTATAACATGTACTAAGCATCTATATAAATTAATCCTCGACTATTAATGAAATATCAAAATTGAAGCACATAGGTTTTGCAAGATGCAAATATCTGCAGTCTAACTTGTTTTAAACCCAGTAGATTTTTACTTTATTTTTTTGTCTTTTTAGGTTTGCGCTTAAAACATAGCCCAAGGGCAAGAATATTAACAATACAATCCAAGCAGGATGCCTGAAAAGATTGTTTATGGACCATGGGGTTTAACATTTGTAACTTTCACTTTTGGTTTGCCTTACTTCATATTTTCTTTTTGGCATATTATTAATGTGAAACATAAGAAATATCAAAATTCACAACCTGATCTGCCTACTTACTATCTGAGCCAAGCCCAAGGGCAAATTGCTGATTTGGTAATATGTGCTAAAATAATTACTTCCCTCATATTGGATCTTACACCATTCTGTGCAAGTATACAATCTCAAAGAATTGGTTCAGTAAGACTCCTGAAGCAAAAAGGCAATTCTCAGGAAAAACCGGACAATTTCAAACCTTTTCTCAATGAATGGATTTTCATCATTTCTAACACAAGCATTTGATCCATTGGCATCAAACTGAGTATGAACCATTTTCTTCCTTACAACCATTTAAAGTTTGCTTTTGCAAATGATAATATCTAGGTAGATTTCATAACTGTGCAGTAGATAATACTTGTATTATTATTATTATCTACCAATTATGCAAGCTTAAGGCTCTACTTGGGAGAGGAGAAATTGGCAGGAATAATTTAGTGAGGACAGAAAATGGATGTAAAGGATAGTCAAGTTCTGTTCTATTTCTCCTCCCATGTTCTTTCCTCCCTAAATCATTCCTCCCAATTATACCTATCCCAAATAGAGTTTTAAAATACTTCGCAAATATATGGCCCTTGAAACAACAGTTGGGATATGACATATTGGGTAACAAATGCATCAGATTGCATAAGCTCCAGTTGGAACCTTGAGAAATGAAAGGTATTCAGCATACAGATGCATCAGATTTTATAGTGTCCCTTTAAAATTTTCCTCTCATTCAACATCCAGAAGTTTGGTTTATGTACCTTGATTGACAATTGTGAGAAGTGTCCCAGATCCGCAAACATAGCTTCTGAGCCTGAAAGATGAGGATGATATTATTAGAGAAAGGCAAAATCACCCATTTGCCATGTAGCAGGAGAGAAAATTCCTATATAATCTTGTACCTGTTATGCACAAGAGGATTCCACCCAAGGACATCCAACCTCCCCTTTGGGTCTTCTTCAGAAATTTGTACATGTAGTATGGAGAGAGAGCTTCATAAACATGGGGGTTCCAGTGCAAGATGTTATAAACACCGATAGTACTAATGCAAAGAAGCCACGTAATCACGATGGGTGCAAACAGGAACCCTACCCGGTGGGTCCCATAATGTTGGAGAGCAAACAAGAACACCAGTATAACACAAGCAATTGGGACCTCAACATCTGGAGAACCAATTAACTTTCAGGGAACAGAAAATTAAGCTTGTAATCAAAATTATGAGTTCAAGTGTTTTGAAAGTAATGCCAGAATATCTCCCAAATGCACCATCAACACTCAAACTCCATCACACTGAATTAAAACCAAGAAACATGCCTTAATATATAAATAGATACTTTAGTATTTAGATATTGGCATTAGATCGACAATTGGCATTGATCAAACAGAAAAATATATTTTTCCTAAATTCCTAATTGAATCCTCCTTCATTTCATGAGTTAGGAGTTCACTTCCTATTGTTTCCTGCATTTTTTCTTCTACCTTATCTTGACAAGATTGTTACATTATATTAAAAAAAGAAAAGGACTTGACTTTACAGTTTTGCTTGTTTCGATAACAAGCAGAGTGTTTAAGGATCCACAATATAGAAGCTAGTAGAGGTAGTTGAACAATGGCAAAGTCCTTGCACTTTTGTATTTTTTCTTTCTCTCTTTTGGCATCCTTTAAATCTAAGATGAGGACTCCATGAGAAGATGAAATTCATCATAATGTTCCTGATAAGTTAAATGGAACTCAAATTCATAAGTCTCATGTTTCCACTAGAAGCTGCATAAAACTACTATCACAGCCATGCCCAGGAAAAGGCTTGTCAACAACATAATAAATTGATGCTGCTACGTAGGGCTTATGGATATCTAGGATCTTGGCATCTTGCATGTGATTTGTCAAAGTTGTAGACTAAGAATCTGGTTCTTATATAAGCTTTATAAAATGGATAAAACAGTAGAAGTTACATAAAAGATGAAAAAAGCAACAGCCACTTTCCAACTAAAGAGTATGTTCCCAAGTAATATAAATTATATAATACAGGACGGAGGGAAAATCAACTTTTAAATTACTGCGATGTTTAATTCCTAGGAGGTAAGGTTTAAAACTATATTAAATAGGAATTTGGTCATAAACATGGGCCCATGGATGAGTAATTAAATGGTCATAGCGAACAAGTTGCCATCAAATAGAACAAGGTAGCAGTTGAAGGTGGGAGGACCTTTTACTAGAGCAATAGGCAGATACTAGCCCACTAGTAGAAGGATGGCTACTCAGACAAATGTGTAAATTATTTGCTAAGCATTAGAGGGACAATGAAAAAACCACAGGGAGCTCCAATGTAATAAGTGTTTCTTTAAATTGTCCACATCAATAATAAAGCATATTCATATTCCAAAAAGGTGGGTCAGTTGATTAAACTATCAGTAGAATAGCTTCACTTGTTGTGTTTGATCCACTGTAATGCTTTGAAGTTGGTCATCACTAGGTTTAGTTGGCATCAAAATTATCATTATCTATGTATCACGGTGGACTCTCAGCCACTCTGTTGACTCAATTTGACCCGTCTCATACTGCTCATTTTGCTTATTAGGAAATCCAATCAGATAATAATCAGACTGCTTTAGATTGTTCCACAAAATTTATTTTGTAGTCTTATCCAAACTAAAATGCTTTTCCCTTCACCTAATCATGATATCTTAAATTTATAAGGACAACCTTTATATACTTGATCTTCTTAATTATGATTTATGCTTTACATCTTAGCCAAATGTTGCATTTTTTAATTATTATAATCAGGTTGATATAAACTAGACCTTCCAAAATATGTATTCAACTATATTTTATTGGTTTGATGGTGATTTGACTTTGATCAAACCAAGGAGGTTTGTCTTAATTATATTTCGAGGGACCCACAGTAATGCATGCATTTGTAAGTATTTGGTTCCCTCTGCTTGTCCACTAACTAGATGGATGCCCAAGATAAAAGAAGGTTTTGCAGCTCAAAAAGAAAATTCAAGCTTTAACAGTGAAATCAAGAATTTGATACCTAACTACTGTAACTTTCCTTTAATTTCATTGCAGCCTATTCAGGACAGACACAGCGAAAGAAAATCTCTGTGAAGATATGGGTCCAGATAATCTTAGTGCCATCTAGCACCACCAGTAACGAAAACTATTCTAAGAAATCTATGGAATATGATCCAGATTACATAAATGATCTACTTTTAGAATCAAATTCTGGAAATTAAATTCAAATCTAGATTGAAGAAATCACTGTTACTGCTATTCATAAGCTCGTGCAGTATTATATGCAAACTGAAGACATTAAATATTGAAAATATCTCTGATGATCAATTATACTTAAAATTCCCAAAAAAGAACCAACTGGATTGTCGCCGCATTCATATCTGTACTTAAAATATTTACCAGTTGAGAAGGAACTTACATTGATGCTGCTCCTTTGACATGGAAAGCTCCAGCCCCGACACAGCCGAGAAAACTGCAGAAGGCTCAAAACCAAACAATTGAGTCATCTCAACATCATATGTTTACAACTTGAGACAAAACATACACAATATCAAAATCTCAAATACCAGAAATTGCTGGTGTGAGCACCCCATCACCAATAACCATACAAGTCCCAATCAGAGCCAAAACAAGCAGTACCCTCTGCAGCACCCTATACTTCTCCAATGCTGATTTCAAAGCCGACCCAACATTTCTCTTATTGACGGATATAATTCCATCATTTGTGTACTCTGTTAACTCCTCGTCTGCAAGCTGGGTATTGGGCAATAAGCTAACTCGGGCGTGCCGGCATAGCAATGAATACAAAGCAAAAGTCCCGCCTTCACCATTATCATCAGCTCGAAGCACAATAAACACATATTTGATCAGTGGCACCAGTGTAAGCGTCCAGAATACAAATGACAAAACCCCATATATTTCCTCATTAGATTCTGAATGTTGAATATCCTCTGCAAAAGTGCTTTTGTAAACATACAAAGGGGAGGTGCTCAAATCTCCATAGACAACCCCCAAACTCTGATAAGCCAAAGTTAACACTGTCTTCCATGAATCTTTCTGCAACCAGCAAAGAAGGACATTAGTAATTTAACAGACAGCAGAGATTTTCCAAGAGTATCCTACAATATTCACTGTCATAGTGCCACATGTCTTACCTTGATTGGATTGTTACGGGTCACTGACTCCAGATCCATCATGGGCTGTCTCAGAATCACTGGACATCCATTTCTTCGAGCAAATTAAAGACGACCCAGATGAATTAACACCTTCCCCAGTTCAAACAAGTCGAAGAAAAACAAAAAAAATAATTGAATAAAGTGGTTTTGGTACACTCTGTTTTCTTCTAACAAGTAAGAGCAAGGAATTAGTTCAAGAGTCAAATGCGGACAAATCGAGAACGAGCACTAAACACCAACTACGAATAAAGAAATGGTTGTATTGGAACAAAGAGGGGTCGTTGGAATGGGAGTTTCAGTCTCAGAATTAAGAATAGAATAATATGTGGGTGGTGAGTGTATGTAAGAGAGAGAAAGAGAAGAAAAAGACAGAGAGGGTGTTTCTTTCTTTGTGAATTTGAGATTTAGGTGGAATATTTTGGTGACAAGAGGTTGTGTTTATCATCTACACCTGGCTACCGCTCAGAGAGAAATATGTCAGAATTTCAGTCGGATGAAAGCTCTAAATAAGCATGCACTAATTCAAATTCTTAATCTTTCTCTGGTCACCTAACATTGCCCACTGAAAGCAACTTTTCTTTGTGATAACACGAAAGTTCCACGGCTCTTGAGTACTTAACTGAACTTTTAACTCTTAATAAGTAATAACTTCTTCTAATGTAGGGAATGTTTTTTTTGTTTTTTTATACGTATATTAACTTATTAATTAATTGCCAAAATTATTCAATATTTTTCATTTTAACTAATGTTCTCGAATCATCCATATAGTAATCCATATAAGGACAAATTTGGGATCATTGTTTATTTTCAAAAGAAGAAGAATGCTAGATCATTTATTTTGGATGTGTGATGGGGCAGTATGTGGTGCATGCAATTGGCTCATATAGAAAGCTACTTGCCTAATTTTGCCAACTTAATCAAACTTCATCTTTGAAGTGTTAACATCATAGATGAGAATAGCACAAAATTGGCAAATTAATAAATTAATCAACCACATGCAGTGGAATTGAACAGTCTTTGACTCTGTGTTAGTAATCAATAGAATTCAAATGGAATTCGAATGAAATAAAGATGGATGAAACTCTTTCTCTCTTCCTCATGCATGCACAAATTTGTGTGATATGGGTAAAGATTCTCAATGTCTTTCACTTTTTATTTGCTAATTATTGCTTATTATAATTGTGGATTTGGAATAGAAGTTTTGAAAATTTGCATCAAGCATCTGCCACTTTTGTTTCTCTTTTTACTTTTTTTTTTTTTTGGGTGAATTCCACAAAAAGAATCAAATTCTTTCTTTAGTGAGTGGGAGTACTCTAGATTTCAGTAAACATACTTTGCAACAATCTCATTCACCCATTTGAACTTTCATAATCAAAATTAGAATTAATTTAATGACAAATATTTTGAATTATTTTAACATAGTCTTACAATGAATGAAAAAAAATTATAATAGGTTGGCATTCAACATTAAGACTATATTAGAACTCTGAACAACCAAGATTATAATTCAATTCCCAAAGAAGCACAACTCATATTTTAAATTCAATATGAGCTCTTCTACGCTAAAAACTAGCTTAAACTAAACAATGTTTTGATCAGTAATCAGCTCAAACTCTTCACAGAAGAACCCTATATATATTTAATAAGGGTAGTTCCCCCTGCCCAAAAGTTTATGAAATGAAAAATTAAACCATGTAAATGGACCCCAACAACTTGCACTGTATTGTTTATTACCTACCTGTCCAAAAATATCAGTCCTCGAGGGGGACCCATGGAATCCTAAAGGACCTAAACTTTAGGTCTTATTTCAGAATGTAGCATATTTTAAATAAACTAAAGTAAAAGTGAACCCACTTCCAAATCCTAGTAAGGAATTCACTAAGCTCTCCCAAGTTTCTGTGGACCAAATTCTTGTACGGGAATTACTAATAATATGGGTTGAAAATCGGATAAGATTAATCAGCTTGTGATATTTGTTTCCCATTATAAAATTCAGATAAGTGAAAATGACTGTGGGAGCAGAAACCCACTCAGAATTTCACATCAAATCTAAATGTGGAGAGAATTAAAACAAGTGTTTCCAATCCATGCCAGGAAATGCCAAATAACTTGTGCATTAGGCATCCCTCTGGTTGGTTTTCTGGGTTGGTGACCACTTCCTTTATCATCTATAGTCCATTTGATGTGCCTTAACCTTTTAGATTTTGTTTGCTTCTAGTTTTGGGAATCAAACTTAGAATATCTTTTTTCAAGCTGGATTACATTAATAACCTTCAATCACTTCCAATCATGATTTTGATCAGAAGAAAAGACACTCATTACTTTCTTTTAACCCCAATATTTTGTTCTTTTTCTAATTTTAGCACAACACAAATTATAGGTAGCCTGTCGCCATGGTGGACAAATCTTTCAGCATGAACCAAAAATCTCGTTGAACTTCATAACTGAGTGGAGCATACAAATTCATGGAAATTAGGTAACTTTAATATGGCAGTTAAAACAGCTTGCTCTGCTGTTAAAAGGGGTTCTGCTAGGGCCATTTTGGTGGTAAATGATCCCCCTTTGACATGGCTTAAGGATTATTTAGCATTAATCATCATTGAGACAGAAAATGATCTTTATTTGTGGAAAGGGTCATGGGGGGCCATTATCAAATTATCCATAATGATAAGCTGACTGAAGCAAACAAAAGTTTCTTGATAACCCACAGCAAAATCAAGCTTCTTCACGGAATCCGGGTTAAATGATAGACATGGTTTTGGACAACTAGTCATACTCCAGTAAATACTCGTCGATAGATCACTGATTGATATGTTTATAGGGTATCGAACTATTCCCAATATATTTTCCAGAGCATATCTTCAAACAATATACATGTGTCCAGGTGTTGAAATATTTATGGTTCCCCATTCATAAGATTTATTTGCAAATCATTTCTCAAAAATCTAGAAGAAAATGACAGTTAACCTACTAATAATATATAACACAATATTCATGTAGCCGCTGAGATTAGTCAATTTTGCAGGCCACCTATATAATATTTCATAAACAATTGTTGACAGTTACCATCAGAAACAATTATGAGTGGGTTTTCAGCAAAATATTGGTATATACAGTAAGAAAGTTCAACTTTGTCTCCCCATTAACAGACGTGCAGGTTCTTGAACTTGACGCACACAAGGTTGACTAAATATATATATATTCCCTCTTTCTTAGTAGGATACATTTTCTTTGAAATTATTGCTTTGTGTATAACTTTTTTATTTTCCTTGTACATAGTATCTGCATATTATATTCTACACATGTGATGTTTCATTAAGACATACAGTTGCAATTCTTCTGACCTTATACATGTGTCCTGGTGTTCAAGTAGTTATTTTTCCCTCGCAAGTGCCTAAGATTTGTATGCATTTTTTATTTTGAAAATTCATGCACCCCAGAATTGTGTCTTAAGACCCTTTTTAAGTAGGCTTCAGTTTCACTGAAACCATTAACAAGAAAATAAGATGGAAAACAACCAAATCTTGACCAAAGAAAAGCTAGAAACCTTTGGGATACTCAAATAGCCCTGCAGATCTTTACTAACAATCCCCTTTTTCATCATCTTCTACTTCTTAATCGCCGTCCCCTTGTTTGTTTCCTTCTTATTACATGAAATCCTTTTTCAGAAACCAGTGATTAAAGCACTTCAGTTCTTATCTAGTATATTCTTCAATTATGGTTCTATATGTTATGGATTGGGAATGACAGGTGCTATAAATAGATTTATATTTACTGCTAATACTATCAAGAGATGGATTGAGGATATTTCTGCAGAAGATTTCGCATTATGTCTTCTATGCCTCGTAATAGTCCATCTAGTAGATCTACTCAACTCAATCATGACTATCAATGCAGCATCAATAATCTATGCAGGAAGGAATTCAATGAATCTTAAGGAAATATTGTCTAAGACCATCAGAAAGGTAGGATTAAGGAGGCCTCTCCTTACATCCATGTTCTTTTGCTGCCTTCTCTTACTTTACTTGGAATCTTTTCATTCACATTAAACGCTTGTACCATGTCGAATACAATTTTGTTGATGATGATTTTGGGAATTGCTCTTTTAGCTCTGTTAAGAAAATACATTGAATGGAGTGCTGTGTGGAACTTGGGCATTGTAATATCAATCTTGGAAGAGAAACATGGATATATGGCATAGGATTAGCAGCATATCTTAGCAGAGGAAGCAGGCAGCGTGGACTACTCTTGATGCTTGTGTTTTTCATATGGGGGCATTCTGTAAGACTCTTAAGGCTCTTTGATGGGTGGCATAAGGGAGGAAGTGGAATTGGGGTCACTTCCATATATATACTTTTTGCTTGGTTGTTAAACGTGACAAAGTGGGTTGCTTTTGTAGTTTATTACTATGATTGTAAAAGGCGGTTCTTGGAGAAGAAAATTGATGTGGAGGAAGGAAAGGAACCTTTAGTTGTTAGCAATTGGAAGTCATGTGATAATGAGTACTTGAGCATGAATATAAGTTAGTTTTCCACAATTATTAACTATTATTTCAATATGAGATCAAAGCTCTATCAAACCATTTTTGAAAGAGACCTTCAATCTGATGCAGTTGAGTCTGTTCTCTGTCATTGCATTGTACTTCAACTTTTTCTAGATGTATTTTCAGTTTCAGCAATGAGAATATCAATGCTTTTCTAATTTTTACATCAGGAAGAGCAGAACATGTATCACTGGTATGGCTTGAGGTGGGTAGCCTGTGCAGTTTACTTTGTATGGAGCTTGTACTAAATCAATTTAAATACAAAAAATTCCTTCCCATAAATCATTTATTAATCTGAACTCTCCTCAACACACACATACATTTGTGTTCTGTACATATTTTACTTTCATTTAATTTTATTTAATTAATTCAATTTAATAAAAAAATATATTTATATATTGAAAGGGTGGGAGAGAGTAGGAGTGGAAAATTGGGTATGTTACTATTTAGTTATCGAGTAATTTGTTGAATCCTATTAATTTAATTTAATTTTTAAATAGATGCATATGATATAATAGGAGAATATAAAGAGTCTCTAAATTTTAAAATAAATAGTCTCATCACATGGGCTTACGCACTTGATTAAAGATTTTTTTATATTTTTTCAGATAATTATATATCATTTGTTTTAAGAATAAAGAAACTATTTGAAGAAATTAATGTGAATGTATTGAGTTTCAAATTAGATAATTTTTTATATCTAGGATATTGTATGAAAATTTATGAAAAAATTTTAAATGATTTTTAAAAAAATTATAATATAGCCATTTTAAGTTTTTTAGTTATATTCAAAAGGGAAAAGAGGAGTCAATGTGTGAGTAATTATTAAGAGATAAAAAATTAGAGTGAATGAGAATAATAGATAGTTATTGAGAGAAAAATCATTTTATTATTTTTTGTTAATTTAATTTAGTTTAAAATTAAATAATTTATTATTATTCTGAGATAGAAGACATTACGGCGTTTTGGTTTTAGAAAAATATAGATATAGATAAATATAACGTAGGATGATACTATACTAATTAATGTCTAGGACCATAACTAGTTGGATTAGCATGTAACTAAGTTGGACTTAATCACCTTATTACTTTCTTAATTATGAGTTCAACCAGAACTATTGCGCGCGAACAAATGCAATGACGTATGATTGGGTGCTTTGTTTGAGTCCTTACATCTTTAAATCAGATTTTTGGACAAATGGGTCCAACTCCTAAAAATTATATCCAAAATATGGTAAACTTAGAAATTGAATTTCTTTTTAAATCCAGTTTCTTAGTGACATTTTTATAAATTTGGTTAATTATGTTATATGATAATTTATGTAAAAAATATATATATTTAAAGTGTATGATAATTTTTAAATTTATAGTGTATTTTATTTTTTAAATTTAAAGTGTATGATAATTTTTAATTTATATTGTATGATATTTTTAAACTTATAGTATGTGATAATTTTTCAATTTATAATTTATGATATTTTTTTTAATTTATAAAATATGATATTTTTTTAATTTAAAATATCATATTTGTTTTGCCATAAAAATTGAACATGTATTACTAATTGGTCACCAAAATCTGAATTTTAAACATGCATTACTAATTCTCCCTCCATGTCAAGAGCCACGTCATCATGTTTTTCCAAATTCTATGACCCATTTCAGACTTGTTTTTCCAAATTATTTAATATTTTTGCTTTTTACTGTGACCATCTCAAAAAAAATTTAATAATTCTTATAGAAATCATGGTTTTAAATCAATTTTATAAAATTTTATTATCAAAGAACTGTATAAATTCTTATGTAATAAATTTTTTAAAGTGCCATAGGTAACATCCCTAAATATAAAAATGACTAAATTATTTATAGTTTTTCTTTGTAATATATATTAGAAATCATCTTAACTTTAAATTATGTATTATAAATTTAAAAATATCATTTATTGTAAATTTAAAATATATTATATATTTTAAATTTAAAAATTATTACATATTTAAAAAATTAAAAATATCACATACTATAAATTAAAAAAATATCATATATTTTTTAATATAAATTACCATATAATATAATTAATCGAATTTATGAAAATATGTAAATTTAATTTCCCATTACAGTAATACGCTATACGAATAGAAAGAAAAGAGACTACGAGATTTTCAAATTTTAATTTCTAAGTATAAATAAGTTTTTGAATCTCCTATTTTAATATAATTTTTTGGGAGTTTGACTTGTCAAAAAATCCCGTCTTCCCTCAATTCCCTGCTTGTTCCTTTCTTCCACCATGACATCCCAAAGTCCCGGAGTCTTTGCATTTTCTTCGGTTTCCCGAGAAAATCTCAACGGTCAAATAATTACTCTCTCTCTCTGTCCTTTCTGCAACTTTCGTTCTTCTCTACATTCTTCTTCATAAAAAATCTCATCTTTTTTCTTCTTCTCCATTGTCACTTTATTACGTAAGTTAGTTTTCTCAGGCTTGCCCTTCCCTGGATTATTATTTCTGTATTTCTCCGTTCTCTGGTAGCGGAATCCGATAATATCGGAATCCGCCATGGAAGATGTATAGAATAATATCCTCGCCGGCCTCTAAATTCCGCCATTTCCGGCGACACTACGCCAAATTCGTTGACACTTCTGCCACTGCCGAAAAACAACAAGCCCAGCATATTTTATGGCGTTACCAAGTCCTCGACCCCGACAGCGACATTGTAATACATTGGAATCGGTTCTTCCTCGTCGTAAGCCTTATAGCCCTTTTTATAGACCCTCTTTATTTTTACTTACCCAATGTCGGAGGCCCGGCTTGCTTGAAGACGGACACGAAGCTGGGTATTTGGGTCACGTTGGCACGAACATTCGCAGACCTTTTCTATTTGATGCACATGATTATCAAGTTTCGGACAGCGTTTGTTTCCCCGACTTCTAGGGTGTTTGGGCGTGGTGAGCTGGTGACGGATGCCCGAGAGATTGCCATGCGGTACATGAAGTCGGATTTTGTTGTTGATCTTGCTGCAACGCTTCCACTTCCCCAGGTATGTCACCCTCACCTCCCTTCTTTTGCTTTCCATGTTCTAATTCTTCAGAGTAGAAATTGGTAATTACTGTTACATTGGTATTACTTTGCTTTATAAATGGAACACAATCATTGGCATCTGGGGAAGAGGGGACTACACTAATACATACCATGTGGGCAATTAGGAAGTATGCCCTTGGAGGAACTCTGGAAGTTCGTTTCTGGATTCTGTGTTAAGGTGAAAGGCCTCGCTGTGGAAGTTCATCCTTGTATTTTCAGCATGGATGCTAGTTCCAAGTAGATATTATCACCTTCATGGACTAAGGGGATCCTTAAGTTGTCAAATAAATATCAAAATAGTCAACGGGTTGTGTGAAATGATGAAATATCTATCTTGCAAGGTGGTTTTCTATTAAGAATGCTAAAATTCTTATTCAGATTTATTCTATGTCAGAATTTTTAGTCAGTTCATTTATGAGCCAACACTGTAGGTTTTATTCATTATCCTTATGATAGACTATTACTATCTGGGATTTTAATTCCTGGTATGTGATGAAATATGAAATTAGAAGCTTCGTTCAATCCTTTCCTCTCAATTGCCCAGTTGTTATACGCAATTGCTGATCTGGTGCTTTCTGAGGTCAAATAATCTTTGCTACTTTACCTTGCAGATTGTCATCTGGTTAGTGATTCCGGCTTCAAATAATTCTAGAGCTGATCATGCGAACAACACTCTCGCTCTCTTTGTTCTAATTCAATACATTCCTAGACTGTTCCTTATCTTCCCTCTGAACCAGCGTATCATAAAAAATACTGGAGTTGTTGTTAACACCCCCTGGACAGGAGCTGCATACAATCTTATGCTTTACTTGCTAGCTAGTCATGTAAGTATCCATCTCACCTTTTCTTGTCCTTTTTCTATACCTTTTAATCACCGCTTTTAACATATATAAAATATACATTGCAAAGGTTATAGGAGCTACGTGGTATCTATCATCAATAGGGCGACAATTCTCTTGCTGGAAAGCAGCATGCAAAAGGGAAAATGAATCACATGTTATTTCTTGCCTCCCTAATTTTCTGGATTGTAGTAGTTTGGAAAATCCTGACAGGCAATACTGGCTAAATGTCACTCATACTGTTGCCAATTGTGATGCAAAGAACAAGGACATCAACTTTAAGTTTGGAATGTTTTCAGATGCTTTTCTCAATGATGTTGTTTCTACTCAATTTAAGGAGAAATACTTATATTGTCTTTGGTGGGGTTTAAGAAATTTAAGGTATGAATTCTTATTGTTGTAATATATGCCCACCCTTATGCAGTAATTTTATCTCTTACCTTGAGTTCAAAGGTGATATATTATACCATTAGGATGAGTTATTGTTTTATTTCCTGTCTTCTAACACACAACTAAATTTTCCAAGGAACTTGTACCACTCTATATTCACTAGCAAGCATATATTTGCATTAAGATAAATTACTGTATTTGATTGCTAGAAGTTCTTCGAAAAGTGATAATGATTCTCAACCCCCTCCCTAAAAAGGAAGAAGAAGAAAGAATAAAAAAGACAAAGAGGTAAGAGACAATGGATTTGGGAAGGAGAATGTTAAGGAGACCAAAAATGACTATAGAATTGATAATAAAGGGTATGAGTTAAAAAGGGCTAGTGGAGGATTTAATCTCAATAGGATCCGTGGCAAAAGACAACTCGTTTTGGAGAATTCCAGTTAGGATAGGATTCTTACAGCCAGCCCAAAAACATTGGGATTAAGATTTATATTTTTGTTCTTGTTTTTCTTGGTTTTTTTTTTTTTGGTTTACTTTGATCTTTGTTTTGATAGGATATTACATTCTCCTCTTGTCTTTGTAGTTGCTCTATTTTAGCATTGTGACACTGGTACATGCAATAGATGCAACTGAGTAGTTCAGTAATAATAGTCTCCTGGAGACAAGCTCATTTGCATGAGTTTATATCTGGGTTTGCCATTGTCTTTCTAATTTTCTCTTTTGCAATAATAAGTTGATCAATTAACTCTTCCAAAATCCGTTCTATCCAAAATTAGAACCCCCTTACCATTTGGAAATTGGAAGTTAAATTAGGTACAGCGTCTCCTATTTACATATTTCTTCAAATGTTGATACTCTTATGTGGTTTATACTGCATTATTTTTTATTTTCTTGTTCTTTTTCCTTTTGCTCCTTCTTACCAAATACTGAAATCAGATGCTTGATTTTACCCTGTAATTGAGAGGCTACTTCTAGTTTAATAGTTACCATAAGGAATAGAGTATTTCCAGAACTGGTTGCTGAAATAGTCTATGAAGATTATATTTGTTATTTTTATCTATGTTGGCCTGGTTATGAATCTTCCATCATATCTCTTACATGTTATTCACAATTACATGACAATTTTCTATAGTTCTGATAAATCTTCAGGTTGATCATAGTTTTTTTTTTTTTTTTTTTTTTCAATGCAGTTCATATGGACAGAATCTGGACACAACCACATATCTTGGGGAGACAGCATTTTGCATTGTTTTATGCATTGTTGGTTTAGTTCTTTTTTCACTCCTAATTGGCAACATGCAGGTACCATTGTCTAGTTTCTACCTACTCTTTATTGCATTTGCTGTGTTTAATCTTGGGGAGACAGCATTTTGCATTGTTGGTTTAGTTCATTTTTCACTCCTAATTGGCAACATGCAGGTACCATTGTCTAGTTTCCACCTACTCTTTATTGCATTTGCTGTGTTTAATCTTGGACTACTTGTATGATCAGCATTCTACGAAGAATCTTTTCTTTTCTTGCTAGTTTTAGCAAGAATCTACTATCTTTGGTAGACATAAGAAATAATATTTAACCTTTAATATGCTTCCTTTGACTAAATCAGATAGAATGTTCTAATATGTTCACTAATTTCACATTCTTCAATTAGGAAGTGGGAGTTTCCTTATGGGCAACCTTCTGCTTTTTAGTCCACGATGACTTCTGTTTGCGCTCTCTGCCCCTACCTAGAGAAACAGGGAAAAAAATTTAGAGATGAGGGCTTTTCTTTCTACCTTAGAGCCTTTCAACTCATGAGGCTTTACAAAGAGTTTCCAACCCTTCTAGCCTAGCAATACTAATTTACATTTGAGAGTTGACTTTTTATGTGATCAGTAATATGGATTAGGTAAATCACTCAAAAAAGAGAATTAACACATTAAGTTCTTGACTTGAGCAGGTGAAGAGGCAGAAAATAGTACATTCAGAATATGGATGTGGCACTAGAAGTATAAGGTGACTACAGTCAAACAAATAGTCTTTGACATTGAAAATATTGATAATGGGTCCACAGTTTGACACCATGAATCTCTCCAAAATTTAGTGGTTTCTTATTTCATGAGTTTTCCTTAGACCGTATATGGAAGTCGAACCAACTTATTATATTCTAAAGAGACAAGTGAGCAGTGCTAGATTTCACTGTTTTGGTTTGTGTCCCATTGGTTTTCTTCCACCCATTCCAAATTCCCTCATGTTGAACTTCAAGGTTACTAAAGGCTCTGGGTCTTTCAGAAGACTTTATTAAGATTGCTTGCTTTATAATCTGTGGTTCTTATGTCAGAATAATGAAACATAAAGTCATGTTAGGTTTTTTTGCAATGAGCTCGCAATATGTTGTTGCATGATTTTGTTGCTCTTGCTACATTTGTTAATGTCAATATTGCAACATACTAACATGTAAATTACTTTTCCTTTGTTGAAGACTTATTTACAATCAATGTCAGTAAGACTTGAAGAATGGAGGATTAAGAAAAGAGATACAGAGGAGTGGATGCGGCATCGCCAGTTACCTCAAGACTTGCAGGAACGTGTCCGCAAGTTTGTTCAATACAAGTGGCTCGCTACAAGAGGAGTGAATGAAGAATCCATATTGCATTCATTACCGTTGGACCTCCGTCGTGAAATTCAACGGCATTTATGTCTGTCTCTTGTTCGCCGAGTATGTCTACCTTGGTACTTTATGTTATAGTTTATTACTTTGGTTCTGTGCAGTATTCCAGTAAAGTGAATAAAGTAGTTGGTTCTGTGCAGTATTCCAGTAAAGTGAATAAAGTAGTTGAAATTGCACTTAGAGCTTTTAGAAAAGAAAGATATTAAGAAAATAATAACAATGTAGTTGGTTACTAAAAGTGAAAAGGAAACCAATGAATCTCTAGTGAAAGTTTTGTTTGAAATAGAAAGGGAGAAGTAGGGAGGCATAACAGAGGATGAGGTTACTGGAAAACCTGATGGCTTTCATTCCATCAAGAGTGGATTTCTGGAACCAATAATTAGAGATAGAAAACTAACTCCCGGAATGCCTTGTTATTTTATTGTTATTGTTGCTCACTGTTATTTGTTATTTTTATTGATGTGATTATTACTAATATAACGTACTATCATATGATCTTTCTCTCCACCCCTTCGCCTCCTTATTTTCCTTTTGTCTCTTAATGCTTTTCAACCCTTTGGAGAAAATGCCAAGAATTTTTTTTCCAAATGATGTCATTTGTAGTTATCCTGATTGTCTTGATTAAAATAATTTAATCTCATATTTATAGCTATGATACCAAAATCTTATGTTTGTTTATATTAGGTTAGTATGTAACTCATGTTATGCTAATGTTTTTTTTCTAAATGTTAAAAAGAAAATTTGTTGTTTAGTTGTTGTTCAAATCTTCAAAATTTTACTTTGGTGGAATTTTTAAAGCACTAAATATTAAAAATTAAGAAGCTTGTAGAGCTTATATGCTATAACTCTTGTGAGAAATAGTGCAAAGAAAAATAAACATTAGTTTCTTTTTCAATAATAATTAAATAGACAAATAGAATGTATAGCATACTAGAACTCTTTCTGGAAAGAGCTTGAGATAAGATGGAATTAAATCAAGCAAACCCAGTATGATTTATTGGGAAGTAAGACACTTGGCACTTCCGGTACAACCTGTAAGAAATTCTTCAACTTAGACTTGTACACATATAAGTACAAATTCCTGCCTGTGGATTGACCTCCTTACCTTAAATCCTACTCCTATACTATACATTGTGCAGGTCCCTTTCTTCTCACAAATGGATGATCTACTCCTTGATGCCATCTGTGAACGCCTTGTTTCATCATTGAGCACCGAAGGCACCTATATTGTTAGAGAGGGTGATCCAGTAAATGAAATGCTGTTCGTCATTAGAGGGCAACTGGAAAGCTCCACAACCAATGGAGGAAGAACTGGATTCTTTAACTCCATCACCCTCAGACCTGGTGACTTCTGTGGTGAGGAGTTACTGACATGGGCCTTAATGCCAAACTCAAGCCTAAATTGGCCTTCTTCTACTCGAACTGTCAGAGCCCTTTCTGAAGTAGAAGCTTTTGCACTACGAGCAGAGGATCTAAAATTTGTAGCAAGTCAGTTTAAGCGACTTCATAGCAAGAAACTTCAGCATGCATTTAGGTACTATTCCCATCAATGGAGGACATGGGGTGCTTGTTTTATACAAGCTGCCTGGCGAAGGAATCTGAAGAGAAAGGCCACCAAGGAATTGACCAGAAAAGAGAGCTTCTACTATATGGCATTTCCTAAGAGTAAAATAACCTACATTGATGAGCTTGCAGATGGAATTTATGGAGATGAGAGTGGCGAGAATGTAAATAATGGCCAGCATCTTGGAGCCACAATTTTGGCTTCCAAGTTTGCTGCAAATACAAGGAGAGGGGTTAACCAGAAAGTTCAAGCGAGTGATCCTGTGCCCCAGCTGTTCAAGCCTGATGAACCTGATTTCTCCGAAGAACAAGAGGATGTTTAGTTAGCACAAGAGCTGGAAGATGGCTTAAAAACAGACTAGTTGGGAAAATTCTATGACTTGGATGTACATGTTACTGAATACTGATGTAGTAGAGTATGGCAGTCAATTTATTGCTAATATTGGTTCTATGAGACTTAATTGAGTTCTTATTGACTGACATGGCAGAAGAATCTATAATAGAAACCATTTTTGTTTCTGATTTCTCTTATAGGATCTTTTTCAAGGGAAGCATATAAACCTTAAGCTTTCACTGGAGAAATACTCTCTACAGTCTACACAATTCTTTAGCAGGTTAGGTTGCTTCTTAAATCAGTTTATGACGCTAAGACTGTTGTCAAACGTGCACATGCATGATCAGCGATGAGGTAATATATCCATTATATTCAAGTGTCTAATGTCTGTTTTTACTCAATTATTAATGCCTGCTATTCTTTTTGAGCATATTATTTCGTTTTCTTTCTTCCAACACCCCTCCCTCAACCCCTTTCCAGAGAAGAGGGAGAGAGAGACTTTTACTGTCAAATTGAAATTGATTACAACTGAAAACAGATCTCCAGAAAAGAAAAAGAAAAAACTGATTATGAAATTATGATAAGTTGCTCTTTTATGGAGTACAAGGCTCGTCTAGCATAGTTTATGGAGTAGAATCCTCTATCATTGTTGATATGTGTAGGGCCTGTTCCAATCTTGTGACAACTTGCTCCATGGAGGGACGTTGTTGCTTAAGGGCTGTGCATGAGAGAGCCAGCTGAAGTGCAAACTTTAATGCTTCTTCTGAGTACTCACCTCGAAGTTTAGGATCGGCAAATTTGCCAATGCTACCACCTCGGGTGAGGGCTTTTGCCTAAGATATAATAGCATGGATGCTTAAAGTTGACGTCATAAAAAAAGTTAAATGTGATTTATAAAAAAGTAAAATGCAGGGAGTTATTTATATTCTCTAACCATTTTGCTCAGTGGCATTGGTCTCCTCAGATTCATATTGATAACCCTCTTCCCAGAGAGGATCTGTAGAAGGACAATGCCAAAGCTGTAGACGTCACCGGATGAATTTACATGGTGGTTGCTTTGGTAATCTGGATCAACATAACCAAAAGTTCCTCTCACTTCTGAGCTGACATATTCTTCACCAACCTCAATAACCTTAGACAATCCGAAGTCTGAGAGCTTTGCTTCAAATTTGGCCCCCAGGAGTATGTTGGTTGGCTGCAGGAGACAAATATTTCTAGAGTTTCTGGAAATTCTAATTTCATCCATACCAAAAACAATTGTGGGAGGCGAAAGAGTATAATCCTGGGACAAACCTTGATATCGCGATGAACAATGCAGCCTTCTGGATAGGTATGGAGAAACCAAAGACCTCGAGCGCTATCTATTGCAATCTCGAGCCTCTGGATCCACGAGAGGACATTATCTTTCCCTGTGGTGCATCACTTATGCTTGTCAACTCTTCAATAAAGAGAAAATTTAGAAATTAAACTTTTGTACTAACATAAAGTAATTATACCAAATAGCCAATCTGAGAGGCTCCCATTGGGACATAATTCATAGACAAGGAAACACTCATCTTCCTTAACACAACAACCCAGCAGTGCAACAATATTTGGGTGTCTGACGTGCGATAAACTTGTAACCTCCCTCACAAAAGTCTCCATGTTTCCATCATTAATGATGTGCTTGATTGCAACATGCTGATTATTTGACATTATGCCTTTATAAACCTTTCCTGAGATCAAAACCGAATAACTTGATTCCAGCTTAACACACAGATAGAAGCAAAATGGACAATCCAAATGACATAAAGGGTTACTGCTCAGTCTTTAATAGAAGTGAGTCAATGTTTGAGCTCAAGAACACATACTCTAAGATTTTATAGTAGCTGCTCCAAAAGTTTAAGCAATCAAGAGCAGAGAAAATTTATTCATCTATCTGTTCTACAGTTACTGGTAAAATCAAAGTTTAAGATTTACTCATTTATAAATTTGAATTTCTAAATTACTTTCACAGATTGTACTGTTAATGGGATGACATTTCATGTGTTGTATGCTGACATAAGTAAAGAATTTGAAGTATTCATTTTATCCTCTTTCTGTACTAGAGCTATTGTCTCCTTCAAAACTTAGAACAACATGTCTTACAGCAGTTTAGATAGCAATTGAAACTATCACTCTTAAGAAACATCAGAGTCAAAATGAGGTTGTGAACGAAGCTGAAGCTAAAAAGGCAGAAATGAATGTCCTGTGTTTTCTTAGTTCTTACTCTTAGACGTGTGGAGTTCTCATCTGTGAAGTCTACAACATTACTAAAAGTTAAAAAATATGCAATAAAAGTTTCAAATATGTAATCAGTCAGAAGACTAAAAGTTCTCATCTGCCCCTCCAGCAAGCCTATGTGCTTAGGGTAATTTTTTAAATTCACATAATTTCACAATGACTGTGTTGGAGATATGTGCTTAGGGTAAACCAGCAAGAGGAACTAAGAGATGACTGGTGTATGCCTCGTACGTTAGACAATGGTTAGTTTAATGAGATGTCTAAAGCTATGACAGCTTCTATTAGTGGTAGTATCATAGAAGAGGTGAAAGATTTAAAGTTTTAATAAATTTACATAACTCTAGTTTGAGCAGTTTGGTTGATCTCTCCTGTCATGATATTTGATCCATGTATGTATAAATTCTAGGAGAAGTACAAGCTATTTAATCTATCAGTTGAATCAGATTCTCACCAGCAGTTCCTTCACCAATGAAATTTGATTCATTCAGATTGTCTGTGGCAGTGTACACCGTCTTGATTGGAACTCTAGGACAAGCAGGTTCATTCAATAGCGAGCCCTTGAGTGCTGTCACTAAAACCTTAAACAGATTACATAAGTACAATAAGCTACACCTATGGCAAACTATAAAAGCTGAATGTGGGTGTCTGGTAAGCTGGATATTATCAAGCAGAAAAAAGTAAATTGAGGATCATACATTCTTTTTCTGGTGGAGTTGATCTGAAATGTCTTTTAAACAAGATGCAGGCTGCGATAAGTATCATTAATATAACCCCTCCTGTGAGACTCCCAATGAGAATCCATATACCTGCTTTCACATTACAGCCATGATGGTTAGGGAGAGAAGGGCATGTAATTAATAATCTGCTTATATTTGAAAAATATCAGGCACTGAGCATATGTAAGTTTTAGCACCTGTTGCAATCTTCCTCTTTTGTTTGCCTTTAGATGCATCATCTTCGGCTAGGAAAAGGGAAACCAAACATTACCTTGAATAAGTTTTTATAAGCACATGGCAGTGAAAAACTACTAAGAATGATTTCTATGAAATCTGTCCAGAACATGTTCTATTACTCACATGCTAATATATTTGGCTCTCCAAGGCATCTATGAACTCCTTGGACAAAAGCCTTATCTTCAATCCTGCTACTTGTTGATCCTACCAGCACTGCAAATCTACAGAGATCAGTTTGGACATTGGTGGCTACGGAATCTGTTCCTTTTATGTCATTCCACCTCCTCTTGCAAGAAGGACATGATTGCTCCAATGCTTTATCAGCAGTCACTAATTTACAATCTTCATTCAAACTCCCAAGTTCATCTCCAAGTATATTCTTAACATCACTCATAGAAAAGTCAGAACATCCTCCAGCACCGGTTGTCAGCTTCTCAATCCCACAACCGAAAACATCTTTTTGAAAACTCATCATTAGAGTCAGACAATTTCTTTGCTCAGTTGAATTTAAGTAAATCTTTCCTGTTTGATTTGCCCTCTTAGCCAGTCCATACAGGTAACCATCAAATGCTTCAACACAGCAGTTTCTGTTTAGAAACCCACCCCAATCTCCTACTTGACAACTTGTTCCATTAGTTGATGGAAATTGAAAAGTAAGGCTGCAGTCTGCCTCAGAATGCTGAGAAGCTTCAAATTCAAAGGCAGTGATCAAAATGAAGATGCAAATAGTTAGGAATGATTTTGGAAACTCAATACTATGCCAAAAGTGAGAATCCTTTGCGGGTTTACCCATCATCTAGTTGTTATCTGGAGGAACATAAGGAAACCAGAAAAGCTAGTGATCTTTTGTGAGGTACAACTTCACATGTAGCAACTTCGATAAGAAAAGACTGGAACTTGTATATAGTTGAATTTTGAATTGGAGTTTGGAGCATTTTTTCTGTGTCTGGGTGTGTATGATAGAAAAAGAGAAAGAGAGACAGAGGCAGTCTGACACTCCTGGATTGTTTTCCTGGTTATGATATTAAAATTTTTAAGGAATTTTTTTTTTTATTGCTTCTATATAAAATCAAAGATTTGGAATTTTGGATGAATCGTCCAAATGTTAATACAAATATATTAAGGAATATAAAAATAATTTCTTCTTATTAAACAAGGTGGTGTTATTGCCGGCCAAAGAAAGCTCTGAGGAATATTCACAGTAGCAGAGAAAACTTTACTACTTGCCTATGCTGTATTTGTTTGTTTCTTTATGAAATTTACTATTCAGACAAAACTACCTTACCTGACGCCTTTCTATGACAGTTAGTGACAGTTATTATGGTCAAAGACAACCCCAGCAGATCTGAATGATGATACTTTCAATCTGGGCTTTTTTGTTGAAAAACATGTTAATAAGTAAATTTTTGCTTAAAAAAAAAAAAAAGAGTTAATTTTTGCTTGACTTAATTACACTATTAGCTCCTACAGTACACTTCAACAAGTCAATATCTTATAGCTTTTTGTTTGGTTGAACGTCATCATATATTATAGAAAGTCATTCAATGTGATTCATGTCATCACTTTTTATTAGATCCAATTTAGCAGAAAGTAAATAATAAATAATATTTTACATTACTTATCCAAGTATTAAAAATTTATTAGACATGTTATACTAAATTATCAATCTAATTATAAAAACTAAAATCTAATTTCATGTTTTTGTTTTGTCGGCATATTTACTCAACCATCTAATATATTTGTGCATTTTAAATGTCAAAGTAAGATACAACATTCGTACAAGTGGTTAGAATGTGTGATACACGTCTTAACTGTTTATGCATCATGTGTAGAAAGGTTGAAATCTTTAAATACATATTCTTAGAAACACAAAATTAAAAATTAAAAATCAAAATTGTATATATTCTTACAAATTATATACATCTTAAACCTAATCGTATGATATTTATGAATCTTGGATGCGGAAATCATTCAATATCTCCAATTCCAATGATTGTTTGCATACCAAATACTTCCTCAATGATATTAAGGTTAATTTAGCTAATAGCTATTTCTCTGTGTAATTTTTTTCTTTTTTGTTGCTTAATTCGTGTAATCAGGTGATAATTTTATATTATAATTTATTAATGTATCATAAAAAATTTTACATTATAATTTATCAATCATTTAAAAAAAAATTATCATTATAATTAAATGAATCTATCATTGTGCGTACTTGTAAAGGATTTTTTTTAAATTGTTATGAACTTTTAATACATAAAGTTCAGTTATTTAAAAGGAAAAAAAATAAAAGAAAAGAAAATTCTTCTATCCTCTATAACGCTTCCTCAGATTCACCGAGCACTGTAACACTATCTGTCGCTCAGCTCTCATCAGCTTCAGGAAATTAGGGTTTGTGCTGATTGGGATTCCTCTGTTTATGTAATTATCTTATCTTTCTGTTTTTCTTCTTTATCTTCGAAATTAGGAGTGCTTCTGCTAAAACTTAATTGAGTGTTTTCCTTTTGGGATTAAATATTTAATTTTTGTATACGGTCATAATTACAGGGTTTTGAGCTTGTGAAATGGAGAAGGATAGCAAAGTAGCAGCTGAAGATCCAAAGCTCGATTTGTTCGAAGATGATGACGAATTTGAAGAATTTGAGATTAATGAAGGTAATTGTTCGAACCCATTATCGTTTCTGATTAAGCTTGTATTATGATTAATTGATTACTTCTTAATTAGCATGTATCTATTAGATTATCCAGCTTCAGGGCATGTTCTTGTGAATTTCACTTACTGTACAGAATGATAGTTACTATTTAGTGATCATAGGGTTTTTGTTTCCCCTTTTGATGATTGAAGTATTTTATTAAGAAATAAACAGCTAGATTTGCTCAACTGGCACCAGAGGCTGAAAAAGAAACAACTTCCTGTAAAGAGTTTTCATTTTTTTAAAGCCTGAAACACAAACCTTGTATGAAACCATGACCATCCTCACCTTTTTTATCTTTATCAGTTCTATTATTCCTTATTATCCAAATTATGTAAACAAAGCAATCCTAAATGAAAGACATTTGTTATTTTCAGTAGAAATTAGCCACGCTCGCTGAGTCTAAACATCACCAATCATTTTTTGAAGAATAAAATTTTCAAATTGTCTGATCCCAGAGACATAGGATAACGCTGCAGTCATGAAAGAGGTGCTCCCAGCTCACCATAAGATGTTGTTTGACTCTATACTCTTTGGTTCCTGTCAACTATGCAAGTCTCCTTTAGCGTCACACCAACACCATAGAGATGCCACTGCCACTTAGTGAATAATTGACAGACGCCAATGCTAGAGGTCGTAATCTAGTCTTCTGTCCATTATTTTCTTCCCCTGATATTATGCATCAAATCTGACCTAACATACATATGTATCTTTTCTTAAATTCCAGCTGTAATACTAATTTAAATTTGTTATGAAGTTGATTTCTGTCAAGTGCCCATTGTTACTAATAAATAGATGTCAAAATCAACTGATATCGAGGGAACTCTCTAGTTACAATGTAATTTTCTTTTCTTGATGCTGCTATCTAAGTTGTTATATGCAATTTGCATCACTAAAAATTGTGTTTCAATGCTGTCAGCACCTTTTCTTCTTTCAGAATGAAGCTTAAAAGTGCATGTTAAAAAAGGCCTTATGATTGTTGGTTTGTTAGCGTACAGGGACATTTTTGTTGAACCCAAACTGTTAACGTCATCTCCTTTATTGTTTACCCTAGTGCTTACATTAAGTATTTATGTTGACTAAGGGCCTGTTTGGCATGACTTAAAAGAAAGGTTTGCTCATTAAGTAAATCAGATTGGGTTGGAATAATCTAAATTTAGGCGATGTTGAGATACAACTTCAAAAAAACTGTTGAACTTGATCTGTTAATAACATTGTACGTAAGTAATGTTTACCTAGCAGTTACATTGAGTGTGTATTTGACCAAGGGCTTCTTTGGCATGACTTAGAATAAGGTTTTGTTCATTAACTAAGTCAGACTGGGTGGGAATAATCTAAATTTAGAGAAATGTTGAGATTTAATTTTTTTTAATATGGGGACATTTTTGTTGAACCTGAGGCTGATCTGCTAATCTCATTTCATTTAATCTTTACCTAGTGCTTACATTGAATGTCTAAGTTGACCAAGGACTTCTTTGGTGGAGAGTTTAAAACTCTTCCCAGAAGCTGCAGAATTTTTTTGGAAACAAGTTTTAGTTTCTCTAAATTGAAAGCAGAAGCAAAAATAGAAAATATTTTTGTGTACTCTAAATTCAAGCTTGTCTACTGAGAATTGCCTGAAAAAAAAAAAATAGAAATTCTTGTTTTGATGTGTTTCCATGTTCTTTCCTGTTTCAAGCACTTAAAACTGATAGTAGAAACTGGAACCGGCCAGGCCATAAGTGATTTGAAATATTTAGAATCTAGCAAATTGCAATGCCTTTAAGAAGCCTTAATACATCTTTTTCTATCAGGTCAAAACCTTAAGATGGCGTGTACTTTGGAAAGAGAAAATATCAGAGAATTCTGAGAAATGAGTTTGCATTCCGGCTTTCCATATAAACCCCAGGCATAACTCGTTTAGAGTCTGAACATTGGAAGCTGATGTACTTTTCGTGAAACAGAGATTTGGCCTTATAAAAGAAATGGGTCTGTAGTTGAAAATACAATCATTGAAGTCAACGATAAGAGTAACTAAACTCACTTAAGATTGGGAAAATTCTGCTAAGATTGTTTAGTTGTGTAAAGCTTGAAGATACTGCATTTCCACGAACAAGCAATATGATTTAAGAGAATCAAGAAACAGTTATAAGTTTCAGATAGGGACACTCTAGTAGTTGAGATTTAAGGCCAAGTTGTTCTATCTTAGCTAATGCAATCTCTTTGGAATGTCAGTGGTTGGGAAATCCTACAATAATGAATTGGCAAGGAGTTTGTCATGTTGGAATTCATATGTTTAATTAAACATTTGTCTCCTCGTTAACAATATCCATGCTCATATTTGTTGAACATTGAACAATTTGTCCTCAAGGAAAATCAGAAGCATATGCATGTCTGTTAGTGTTTGTGCTGATGCATGCCAGTAACTTAATTTCCAATCGCACCTTAAGTAAGATCCTCATATTCTGTTGCCCTTACAATCCCTGGTTTCTTTATTGATGCCAACAGAGTGGGATGACAAGGAGGGAAAAGACACTACACAACAATGGGAGGATGATTGGGATGATGATGATGTCAATGATGACTTCTCTGTGCAGCTAAAGAAAGAATTAGAGAGCAACATTGACAAGAGCTAAGGTCACAGACCATTATCTTCACTGACCTTGTTCCCTATTCATGTTTGATTTGGCTATCAGAGATTAGTCTATCTATGTATTCCAATATGCTGTGTGATTTATTCAGATGATGATGACTTTCTGTGGGGAACTCAAAATACATATAACCTTTTAAATTAGACATTTTAGTTTTGCTCTTGTCTCCGTATTTGTATGCTTATTTTTAAATTTTAATAATAAGATTGATGGATACCTGTGATGTAACCTTTTGGAGAACTCTTGATACATACGGAAAGCTAAGCTTATATTCTTGTACTGTTAATTTGGTCGTTTTTCCCTAATCGATAGTATTGACTACCGTACGTACAAACTCCCTGTTCTTGTTAATCATCCCCCCGTTTTGACTCCTTGTTGCTTCTTAGTTTCTGCATGTTTATCATCAAAAAGTATTTCTAACGTGTGCCTTGCTGACCTACCTTCCTCCATAGCCTTCTTAGACAACATAGTTCACCTTCTTAATTACTTCCCTAACCTTCCATTAACTTTCTCTTTATCTTCTCCACCCCTTGACATTTCACAAACCCTCTGATTCACCCATCACATGTTTCAATTCTCAAAAACCTGCCACTCTGTGATCCTAGTGTAATTCAATCTTTAAATATCTACTTGAAAGCTTCAAGTTTCAACCCCTAGAGTGTCTTTATGGCAATGAAGTTTATTCTTCTTTATCATCAGCATCAATTATCTTATATACTCTTACTGAATCCAGATTATCTCTATGGGATAGGTCAAATGGTAAGAATTCATGAGAATTTCATGCGCACATTCAAATAAATTATTGTTCCATACAGTTTTCTGCATCATTTCCACAAGAGCACCCTCTTTCCCATGCGATGTTATTATCATATAAAAGTCCTAAGATTTTCCTTTAATTAACGCAATGAAATTAGAAATTCATTCGAGGCATCACGTGAAACTTCAGCTTCTGAATCTGGATTAATTGAATATCCTCCTTAACATTATGCATTATTATAATAGAAATAAGCCATGAAAGGAAACAGAACCACATGATCATTTTCTGGGCATGATGAATTATCAGAATATAACGAAGCCATTATATCATTTGTTTCTTTGATTGGAAATCTTCTGAGCTTTGGTTGATATAATTATGTTTCTACAGATTTTCAAATTTTTTATACTTGTCTAATATTAAAATCAAAAGGTCAAATTGGCAATTTTCATTTGATTGACTCTAGGTAATTTATTTTTGTTTTAGATTTTTTTTAATTATAGTTTAGTCAATGAGTACTCCACCATAGCACTACCAAAATTAAATGAAGAATTTTTTTTTACATATGGTTACATTTCTTGTTTGAGGTCCAATATCTAAATAAAAACAACTCATGTTTATTTGGTCTACTTTATCTCAATTTTATTTTTAGTTTTTTTCCTAATATTTATGAGTTTATAAATTAACTCAATTGTATTTGTATTTGATAACTATATATAAATTTTTTTTTTTTGCTAAGAGTATTAGACAAGTAATTATTATTTAAATTACATGATATACATTAAACTAATTTTTTTTTAAATCAACGGTTGATTTTGAAAAAAGATTACCCATTTAATTTAGTATATATCTATCTTTACAAAATACAATTTCAAGTTTTTTTTTAATTTTTTTTAAATAAAAATTTGTTTTCACTGGCATAAATCAACGAGTTATTTTTAAGTAATCATTAAAAATAAAATATTCCATAATTTGAAAAGTCTTTGTTGAACGAAAGAGGTTTAGCACCTAAGCTAGCTAGGTTGTCTTTGTCTTAATACCTTTCGACAATTTGCGTGAGATTTCTTCTTCTATAAATATGCATCAGTGTGCAGCGGTTGTTAATATTATACAAATAAAAAAATATAATATTTATTAATTAATAATGATCTAAGTGACATAAATTATTAATTTTAAAATTTTAAAATTTAAATATTATACTTATTTTAATTTAATAAATATCTTTAGAATACCCAGTATAAAAATCTTCCTTAAAATAATACCAATGCTAATTACAAATTGTAAGTAGGTGTCAAATTTATTAAGAAGTTTGGTATCGGATTCGGATTTTGAGGAATAAAAAAAAGTTAGATATCATTTCATTTGAAGTATACGTCACAATGATAGGTGTCAAACTTTTTGCCTTCACAGTTTTTTGTAGGACCTGCACACTTTCTTTGATTACAAAAGGTCACCAGTGGCCAACAGGTTATACCTCTGCAACTCAAGTACATGTTGTTAAAAATGACACCACACATTAAAATCATGATAAATTTTGGATAGTGACATGTATACAAACAAAATATGATATGGTAACGTAAATGAGACTTGTTAATGGAAAACTATAAAATTATTTTAATTTTTTGACTTTTCATTTTTATATCTGTTTGACAACTCATCTCTCTTTGTCTCTTTCTCACATTCTCTTCCCTTCTTTTCTTTCTCTGAATATTCCTCTCTCAAAAGCAAAGAAAATCAACACATAACTACGCAGTTTCAATTTAATGAGGAAAAGAAAAATTTCAAAATCCAAGTAAAACTTTAGTTCTTAAAAATGATGAGATGAATAGCAAGCTATGTGATCTTCATTGTGCTTCTCTGATCCTATTATGTGAACACTCAATTAATTGGTTCTTGAAGAGATGGGTCAGATATTTGTACAAATGGATAGCCTCATGTTCATTTGGTCTTGCAAGTATGATTCGAGTTTGGCTTTGAGATTTAGTGTTTTCTAGAATTTAGTTTTCGGTTGTGATTTTGTGAGATTCTGGCATCCATGACTGAAAATAGATCAATGATTGGATCTAGCTACGGGCATCCAAATTGCAATCGCTACAACAGGGAAGAAGAAGAAGGACTTTGTTTGTGATTGGATTTGGTTCGAAATTGCTGAAGGACCAATGCTATTGTGGGTAGTCTAGATGAAGTGGTAAACTCCATGGCTGAGGAAATTTTAGTTTCTCATGTATTGGAAAGTTAGAGCTGACATTTTGTAGGGCAATAGAAATGGATAGTTGGTTTTTAGAATTAAGAATCAAATGATGTATAATGGTTTTCATTGTTATTGAGAGAGGAACATACAGAGAAAGAAATGAAGGGGAGAAAAGGTGAGGGGAAGAGACAAAAATGAATGAGTTATGAGAAAAATAAGAAAATGAAAAGTCAAAAAGAATAAAAATAACTATTACCGTTTTTTCATTAAGAATAGTTTTCATATTCGTTCCCCTATCATTTTTCTCCGTTTACATATCACTACCCTAAATTTTTTATAGTTTATATATTAAGAGTGTTCGAATTTAATATTAAATATTAACCACTTAAGCTAAGGTCTTGGTGAGTAATTCTTTAAAAATTATTTTAATGGATCTAATCTTTTTAATTTTTTTTAATTTTATATATGTAGTGGAATTACTCTTATTGGGATTCAAATGCTAATTAGAAATTTAAAAAAAAAATTGTATTCCAATTAAATAATTTAAATGCTCATATTAGAAGTTTTATTTATTTAGATTGTAATTAGATTATGTTTTTAAAAAATTTCTAATTATAATCATTAACAAATAAAAAAATTATGTTTATTTTTTCCATAATTATATTTGACCAAATATTTTAATGTAATATAAAATTTTTGTAGAAAAAATAAATAAAAATAAATTACTAAATTTACCAAGGATAACATATTAACTTCAATAATAATTACAAACTAAATTTTTGTAGTTCAAAAAATAAGTTTTATCAATATTTATTCCTTAATTTACATCAAGAATGTTTATCTAAAATATGTGCAGATAATATCATATATTTATGAATTAGTATGAAATTCATCATCCTACTTTTATAAAATATTATCGTCATCATACTTTGTTCTTCTTCATCATATTTTTTAGCTTAAAAATATTATTTTTTTAAGTTTAAAACTATATGTTAACATGATAGTTAAATTTAATAACAACAAACAAAACCAAAAATCTATTATTTTGCACGCCACTAATAATTAGTTGAAGTAAAATATTTAATTAGTTGTATGTTCATTACTTGGTCTGTTTATTAACTAAACATATATCAAGCATGAAAAAGAGAAACTTCATTTTCAAGCGATTAAAAAAATTATTGACTAAATTATTATACTAGGAGTAAATTTATTGACTAGAAAAATAAATACCTTATATACGTATTTTCTTTTATAATTTTAATAAAAAATATTTTTGACCAATTATTTCATAAATAATAAATAATTCTTACCAAACGCTATGCACAGCTAATAACATTATTTAAAACTCAATTTTTGAAGCAAAAACAAACACCCTCTAAATAAGTTGATTAATTTCGAATCCTCTCATTTTCAGGGAGAAAATCCATGTTGATAGAGATAGACTCAAATTTTCTCCTTACAAAAACTTCTATTTTTAAATTAAATTTTATTTGGAGAGACAAATATTGTGTCTTTTTTTCTTTGAACTGAACTTTATCCTATATATATTATTGTTATTTACGAAAAATCGAGATCCAAATTTGTTATCAAAATGAAGTGTCTACTTTGCTCCTTTATTGACTCAAATGTAAATCTTGCTATCAAACCTAAGCACAATAGAAAATGACCCACCCAAATAGTCTGTGTGCTTGAAAGTGTTGGTGAAAGAAAGGGCAGACTAAAAGGAAAGCAGCAGATGCTGCAAGATTTCCTGCTGCTCCACTGCAACCAAGTATCCTTCATTGATTCTGAAAGAATCAAACTCTTATGACAAGCACTAGAGTATGTACTCTTGGGAACTCAAAAAGAAATATTTTACCATCAACTAAAATGTTCTAATTTTGGGTCTCAAGTAATACTTATCCTTGATATTCAATCTTCTTTTCAACTTAAAATCTAAGGAAAAAAAAAATAAAAGAATTAAAGAAAACAAAGCTTGAAGTTTGATGAAACTTTGTCCTATTTAAAATAAAAGAATTAAAGAAAACAAAGCTTGCAGTTTGATGAAACTTTGTCCTATTTAAAGAAGTCATTGATAAAGCAAATAGGAGAAAAAGAAAAAAGTTTGTAACTTAACTAATGGTTTAAACATTCAAATTTCCTCTTTGATTTTTATTAGATTCAATTCCACTATTAGCTAAACAGGAACTTTCTGATGAGTTTCTCTAACCTCAATTCTAATGTCATGTGGTTAATTGATCTGCTTCTGTTTTTTAGACTGATCTCTCTGAACTCAATACTAATTTCACTGAAATGGCTACTCTATTCACCTACTTCCCGGAATCAGCTCTGGTTCGACAAATCGGACAAATAGGTGTCTTTAAAAGCCATTTATCCACACAATGAGCATGAAAACTATGGTTGCATATAGGCAACAATCTGCACTTATCACCCATTTTGAAGTTCTCCAAGCAAAAAGCACAATCCACAGAGCTGCTTGCCTTGTCTTTGGCTATATAATCATAGCAAGGAAGTTTCTCTAAGTCATCTCTAGACATAGACATACTTATGCTCTCACTGCTAGTACCGCTTCTTCTCTCAACCATGCTATTAATATTGCTACCTACTTCTCTCCTAAGGCCCCTCCCAACAGTACAAAAATGAAATAAGACTAAGAACCCAATTCCCACAAACAATAGTATCACAGATATGATAATTGGTGTTAGAAAACCCAGAATTTTGTTTATCATTCCAAGAAGAGACAGAAAGAGTGAAATAGTACTGAACTATATAATGAGACACAACAAAAATGGATACTGGCATGGAAAATCCAACAGGATGGAAGTATGTTTTTATAAGGGAGTTATAAGTACATGAACTATAACATTGGTTGATGAAATATAAAGTAATGATTAGTGGGATTGGGTTAGTCTCCATTATAGAGTGGGTGGGGGAAAGAAATCAAATTTTAATTTTATAGGTGGAGGCAAACAATCATAGAAAGCTTAAGATCTGTTTCCCTATCTTCTTCCTGTTTTTACTTTACCTGTTTACCTTCCTTGTTTTGTCACTTTATTTGACTTGCTAAAGGATGGGATTTAATTCATTATAGCTTTGCTATTAAGAGCCTAAACTAAAATTTGAAATCTTCCCTTGTAAAACAACCAAAAAAAAAAAACATATAAAACTCAACAACAAACAAACATTAAAAAGAAAAAGAAAATGAAAAAAGGCTGTTCTTTTCTATAGAGTCTTTCAAAAGAATAATGTTGTACACTAATTTCTTACCTACAGTAAACCTCGGGATAAATTTAGTAACGGATTCTTGTAAACTGAATCATATATTTGGGTTTTCAGAAATTTAGCACTTAGTTTATTGCGTGTGAGGAACTCGTTTGTATATAATAATACTACTTTACTTTGAGAATAAAAGCATTATTCTGATCTAAAAATAGTACAAAATAAGTAAACAAGAAGGAAACAAGCCCCTAGATGAAACCCCAACATGTATTTTTGTGCAAGTAATCAACTTTTTTTTCAGACCAATGTAAGTGTCATGCTTAATACATTTTAGCACTTGCCGTTGGGAGGTAATGTCAATTGTGATGTTGCATTTGTCGCTGAAGGGCCCAAAGAAGCGTCTCATTATTGTATTCAATATTCTTCCGACTTTGATGATAAAATCATCATTCAATAATTTAATGAAGCAACGTATAAGCATACAAGTTGGGTGCTTTCTCATAGAAGGCGAGGCATCAGTAAAGTTGAAGCACATTAACAACCATAAATTCAAAATGCTATCTTTCAAAACCTTTTCTTCCCCTCTGTCAAAGACAATGAACTACTCCCCCTTCCCCACAAATCAGATGAAGTAAAACCTAAATACCTAGGTTTCATGCTTCATTAGGCAAAAAAAACATTGGTGTCAGCTATTGATTCTTTAATTATAATATTGATCCTTCAATTATAGACATACAAAAACAACATATGTGAATTGTGAATTGTGAATTGTGAATCTGCTACTTAAATAAATACATATAAGTAGTAACTGCAGCTGCCTATAAATCACATGAGAAAAACAACAAAAATCTCCTGCCAACTAAGCGCATCAACCTCAATTTCAATCATCTCAATGCTCACCAGTATTTACAAAAAAAATATATGACAAAGCAAACCAAGAAATCATAAATTGTGCTCGCTAAAACGCTTATATATTCTTAATGGGGATGAACTCACTAAAGCTGATACGTGTTCTGCATGACATGTGTCATGAAACAAGGCCCTCTCTAGCAATGTTGGTCACACGAAGAACAGCTTGTGCACTTAAGGGAGACAGTTTTGAATGACAAAAGTTCTCCCATGAACTCATCTCTGAATGCTCAGATACTATTGCTGGAGCAAGAATGTGAAATTTCTCGTATATATTTTGAATCTCAAGAAGTAAGTTTCGAGCTGCCTCCCTGGACTCAGGAAGCTGGTCACTCAACTGTGGTGCAACTGTTTGTATTAATTTGTCAATTCCATATGCTTTTATGCCTTCAGCACCCTGTTAAAAAAGATAAAGATATGAGGTAAAGAAATATCAATAGTTGCCATCCAGTTTTAACTTCCAAGTATATGGAAATCAACCATGTATTACTATTTTCCCACAGCTTTTCTCTTTTAATCATAAAAGAAAAGGAAACCAAAATAAACCAGCCACGACCATGCAGTCGATGGCACTTCTTTAAAAGAATGCATCCTTTGTTATGATCCAGCCCTATACTATTTACAAGAAAAATAAAAATCAAACAACATTCACCTAAATTGTAATTTTCTACTTCCTTTATGTATATACAACATTAATATTTAATAGTGGCATAACTCAGACCAGTAATTTACAAAAGAATATGGTAACATCAGATTATCGGCCATGGAGAAAAATAAATAACACTCTTTTGGGCTTATAAAAAGGTAAAATAGTAGAGGAAGCAACACAACATTAGTAGACAAATGAGGACTTGTATGATTATGGTGGACATAAGGTGTCTCCCCAAAAAAAAAAAAATGATTTTACTATTGCAGAAAGGGACTCAAAAACTAGCTAAACTGAACATACTATTTAAATGTATAACTAGGTTATTGTATCAACATTTCCATATGTTTCGGTAAAACAGAGAATATCTACATAAATGTCAATACATTGGAAGCAGAAAACAGGACAAATGCATCTATAGGATTTGTATCAACAATTCCATAGGTTTCAATTATGCAGAAAATTAACTTGAATTTTCATTACATCTAGCAGAGCAAAAGACAAGCAGCATCCAGCTAAGAGATAGTACTTGTGTCTATCATCAAGAAAAAAAAATTCAAATGAACCACGCAAAACAAATACATTATGACATGGTCCTTCTCAAATAACGAAAAAGATGCAAGAATTTCCCTTGAAGAGAGCAAAAAATTCAACATGCTTTTCTTCTTTATCCTTGCTAAATCAATGTTTATTTACAGATGTAGGATAGATTTGTTTGGTAAACTCAGTCCAAAAGATTAAACAAATTTCATTTAGATGTCTAAACGAAAAATAATATAATTTATGGGAGAATTTGGGGCCACACTGGGAAATGGAAGTTCCTTTTAACTATTTAACTCAACTTATCAGTTTACCCAGAAAAATAAGGGTAAAACAAAATCACCAGAAAAGGCTTTCTTACTTGCAGTATAGAAGACTCTTGCTTCTTTTATCAAGGCTCTTAAAAAGCTAAACTGTATGTTAATGTTAAAATATAAGCATAAATGAATAATAATGTATTAACTGTTTAGACACCTTTCGTCTAATGATTCTTGTTCTAGTGAAAAGGTTGATAGCAGAAAATTCCAGAGTTTCTAATGAGTAAACAGATCAAAACATCTTTTCCTTACCAGTTGTGGAACACTTCGACAAAAGCACATTGATGCCTTTGCTCGTATTCGAGGATTCTTGTTCTTAAGATATGGTTGCAGTTTTGGTAACAACAATATAGGGGAAATCCATGTAGTCATTGCTACCAAAGCTCTCTCAGCGGCCTCACATACAAAGCGTTTGTCCTGAGAAGACTTGAGAAGAAGCTGTACTAGCTGCACCCATAACATTTGTTCACAAGGGGAAACATATAAGCATACAATTGCATGTAGGAAAAAAGTTTCAACAAATGATTAGGTAACCACATGTGGAGGTCAATATAAGGAATGTTGAGTTACCAGAGGATCCAGTGAATCAATTATGAGATCGTTATAGGCACTGAAAATGTCTGCAGAAGTCATGATTGCAGTTTTGCAAACAGTGCTTCTTGGATTTTTCAGGGACTTTGCCACCAGTGTGATTACATCTCCCCTAATCATAACATATCATTTCAGTGTATAAATTAGTCTTACAGACAATGTTACAGAAAAACAAATCATGTAATGTTATGTTTTGAATGGCACGTGTTACTTCCACCAGAATATCTGTTGCAATTTGAAACTTACAGCATGTTAAGTATTGCTTCCTTGTGAAATATTGACAGTCGACGTACATTATTCAGTGCTTCACATACCAGGACCCAATCCTTGGAGTCAAGTCCAGCCAATAGAGTCTGAAACATTATACTATATCTAAATTTACATGACACCAAATGTTGGCCACTGTATGTAAAAATGTCTGAGAAGAATAATAGATTATGACAAATGAAAATGTTAAACCTAGTTTAGGCACAATGTACACATCCCAATCCCCAACCCAAGAACAATGGACAGAGAAATACCTTAAGACTCTTATCAATGTCTTCTAAATCATTCAAGTTCTCAGATTCAATGTATTCCACTTCAGTGATTCCAGTCTCTATTCCAGGATTGACAGTCTGATTACCATTGGAAGGTGGGGAAACCAGGGAGGAACAGTTCTTCTTCTGGCATTCTTCAGTATTTTTATTGCCATTGTCAACATAAACCTTAGTTAAAGAGCTTTCAATCTTCCTTTCAGTTCCAGGGATTGTATTAAGATCCCTTAGAGCTTTCTCTGACATCACTGATAGACTTAAGTCTGAGAGAGAAAAGAAAACGTTCATGAAAGCTTTTCCTACTAACTACATAGAATACATGTAAATCGTTAACAAGCTAATCTTTATATGCATAGTAAAAAGGAATAGAAAGACTAAAGTAATTGTAAGTCCAGATTTGAACTTCATAAGCTTCAAGCTATGATACAGAGCACACAGTGATGCATATACAAGTCTTATTATCCCCTAAGTTCTATCTTGCTTGCTTCTCCATATGCCCAATATTTTCATTTAGAACACTCACGACTTCCTTGATCATCTTTTGCCAAACTTCATATGATTTATAAGTTGCAAGTTCAATTCCTGTCATCTAAAAAGTCCAGTGGTTGGAGACACCCAATCTTGTAACACCTAGTTCAAACCATAGCACCAAAGCATCATTTCCGCTTCCAGATTCCACTTAGGCTGATTTTTCCAATTATCCTCAAACTCCCATACAACCACATTTATAAAAGATAATTATCGAATAAAATATACAGAAAATCCCTAAACGCTAGTATCAAAATCCATGTAAATAACACTATGAATTGCTTTATAAGAAGAACATAAGATTTATTCAGTTAACATAAAAGCATATAAACCTGCAAATTGCATGTAAATGAACCTCACATATATCTAAGGCTCCCGGTAACAATGACCAATCAAAAATGCATGTAAAACACCAAGATCTCGTCCTATACTCCATTACAGTTCCAAATAATTCGAATCAAACTAGCACTTCAATCCAATTCCACCAGATTTGAAGTTTGAAAACAAAAATTGCATTAGAACGTGCATTGATACCTAGTTGTCCAAATAGAAAGAGAAAGAGAGAGAAAGATTACCGAAAATGCAGAAGACAGTGATCGACCAATCAATGAAGAGAATTCGATCTAGCAAGAGACAGAGAGCGTTACAGTCTCAGTCCACTGTCCGTGGATATGGGCGGAGAGAGAGCGAGAGCGAGAGCGAGAGCGCTTTGTAATTGTAACTGTAACTGTAGCCGGCACGAGAGTTGACACAGTCAAAGTAGACGACGTCGCATTGGGAAATCCGACCAGGGCCTGCACGGCTGGCTCGGGATATTGCATGTGCCGTAAATATCGTTGTGGTTTTTACCCTTTTGTTTCCCCTCAAATTTCTAAACCTGCCACCCATTGATTATGCTTTATTTTCAAATTTAATTTGAATTTTCTTAGCAAAAATAAATAAATAAATAATCATTTGTATTTTAAAAAGATATTCACATTTATTTAAATCGAATCATTGATGTTGCTGTTTTTTGAAATTTTCAATGACGCTCCAACACAAATAAAATTGAAAGTTTTGAAATGATGGTTTATCATTTGACAAGGATTACCCAATTAATTAACATGGTAATTAGAACCTAATTTAATATTATAATATTTTAATGTAGCGGATGATCACAGCCGTCTGATTCTGTGATTTGAGACCTAATGGTTCCTATGTTAGTTTGGTGATTTGGATTTAACATCTTGATGATGTACTGCTATAGTGATTTTATTTGATAAATAGATCAAAGTGAGACCGACTAAAAATATTTCTATTTCGTCAATGACAATTTTACGAGTTTTATGTGAACCTCTTATGTTAGAAATTGAATTAATTATAAGTTAATAATAGCATAACATTGTATACATATAATGAAAGAATAATAAAAATATTTATATTACACATCGAATATATAAGTTGATTCAATTGGTAAACTGTCTTAGTGTTAAACATCTATAATACATATTATACATAAATTCATCGAGTTTTCTTTAAACTCAAAAAAAAAAAAATCAGAACAAGATTGAAGAACGACAAAATATTTACATATATATCGAAAATATGTCATTAACCACTAAATAATACCTCATGATCGTGCACAAATATATTAGTATGTACATTCAATCCGAGAAAAATTAAAGAAAAGACACAAATATGCAAAATTTGGCTCCATGAATGTACATGTTATGTCGGTGGGGTGGTCCCATTTATATTGTTTAGAGGGTCTCCAGGAGGAAAGTATTGTGTAGCAAAGGGGAAACAGATGACCAACAGATCGAGTCTTGGATCCCTAATTTACCCCTGATTTCTCAATTGAACTTCGATTTTGTCCATTTCGGTGCTTGATTCAACTTTGTTGCTAAACTTTTCAAGATGCAATGTTGTTCTTCTAATCTCAAACATTAGTAGTATGAATGGTAGAACTTGTTGATTTATGTGTAACAAGCATAAACAATGTTAATGCAACAAGAATCAACATGGACATAGTGACTTGGCAATATTTTAAAGAATTAGTATACTATTTATTTTTTAAAAATAGTAAATCTAGCACATCACACTAAATATTATGTATAGTTAAGAGAAAATAAAAAAAATTAAGGAATAGTTTGTGTTTTTTTTTATTTAGTAATTAAGTGTGTTTGGATTACTTTATGAGCATCTTGACTAATTATTTTCGGGTATAATCAAAAATAGTCTATCTACTCCTAGACTAGAGAATTTATTGAATTTTTTTCTCCTATGACCTCCTATAAGGGGATTTGAACTTAAGAAATCAATAAAAAAAGACACACATTTTTGAATTATATAATAAGAATGATAATCTTCATTTCATATACCTGATTTGCATTCTTTTTGTGAGTTTTATTAGATTTGTGGAAAATTGAACTATATAATAATAATAATCTTTCATTTTATATATATATATATATATATATTTGGTAAGAACATTTTCATATTCTTAACTCTTCCATTTTAAGATACCTCTAAATTGGAAAATTTCTTCTTACAACACATGTTAGCAACGTATAATCAAATCGTAAATGACAACAATAAATTGGATTTAGGTCCAAAACATGAATGGTGTGTGATTGACTCAATTGACCATATTTTCAAAATATATACAATTGTGACGAGCATTATACATGGGAATGAGAGTAGATAACAGAGACTCATATACAATTCATTTTGAGACTTTTATAAGAAAATTATTCTGTTATAACTTGATATCGCCACATTGAGTTATATATTAAAATAAGTTATAATTTGATATATTAAAATATATTTTAAAATATTTGTATATATCTGGTTACAATGTGAAAATTTACTTATATCATTACTTAAATAAAATTGTATACTTGTACGTATATATCAACATGTGTATAATAAAAGAATTAATTTCTACCACATTATTGGTAAACTTTTAACTTAAAATTTTACTTGTGAAACTTTTATTGACAAGTATAATAAGGGTGTTAAAAATAATAAATAAATAAATAAAAAATATATATTTATACACCCACCAAGTTTTTTTTTTATTGGCTTGACCTTGACCTTGACTTTACTTTCCTATTTCTTTTCTTTCTTTCACGTTTACTTCTCCATTTTTGTACGACTTCTTCTCCTCCCATTCTTGGCTATTCTAGAGTCTTCTATTTTGCCTCCTTCTCTTGCTTGTCCGAAATTGTTGCCTTTCCTCGTGAAGAGTGTGAAGCTCGGCCATGGATATCATCTTCTCTTGCAACCAAAACCCCTTTCTTTTCCTCCTTGTGGCCATCTTGACTTCCTTAGTTTTGAATCACAAATTGACCGATCCTTTGGAGGCGTAACTTTGGGGCTGTTTTGTGTGGGGTTGTAACAGGAGTTGATGTTTGGAGTGTAGTAGCCTAGTGTGACCGTGGGAAGGTGATTGTGGGGGATGAGGTTGGGCGTTGCTGTCAGCCTAGAGGAATACCGGTTGCTGTGGAGGTGCTGACAGAAGAGGCAACAATAGAGCAGGGAGTTGATGCTCTGTTTTGGTTCACCCATGGAGGAATGAAGGAGAGCAGTACTTGCTTTCTCTCTTGGTTCAATCCGTGGGAGTGTTGCAAAGGGCAGCAACTTCTCTTGACAATATGGTAGTTTCTTAACTTAACATTTCAATTATTTTAAGATTAGTGATAGTTTAATGACTTAGATTTAAGAATGGATGAGATTATGAATAAGAAGTTCAACGGGAATATAAGCAATGTTGATAGATTAATGTTGGATGTGAGTAATGATATGAACAAGAAGAGTTAATTGGTTTTGACGGGAGCAGGGGACAGATTTTGTTGGTAACAGAAATTAGGTATTTTGAGCAACTTCGGGGCAGAATTAAATTAAAAGTTCAAAAGATAAAATGTAGCTTATAGTCTTGAAATGTTTTCTGTAAAATTTCGTACCTTGGTTCCAATTATGTTATGAGTTGTAGCTGTTAAACTCTGGCTAGGTCAGGCAGGGTTCGTAGTGTCCTGTTCTTGGTTCATGTAAGAAATTGAGTGGGTTCGTGACAGATTTTAGAAAAAGTTTCTAAATAATAAAGATAGATATACTTTTCTATTAATCAACCCAACAAACAGAATTGGATTTCGTTTTTCCTAGAGAAAGTTATGTTCAATTAACTAAGATAAAGTCAAAGCTGTCAAAAATCTTGCGTGTTACATAATTTGATGCAATTTCAAACAATAAACTGTTTTGATATACAAATCCAAATTTTTTTAATGATATACCATTATAAAGCTACACATGTCTAGTATTTTATAAATTTTACAAAACAGAATTCGGAGTTTTATGGAGGAAAATATGATAGTTAAAGTGGACATTGGTCCAAACCTCAAGTTTGGACAGCTTTAACATTTTTAACACACTAAATGCTTTCTATTCTTTTCTAATGGTTTCTCTTATTATATGCTTTGTCAAGATATTTAAAAGTCCTTTTCATTGATAACCTTATTACCTAAAGTCTAATCCATATTAATTGACATGTAATAGTTTAAAGAAAAACTTTCATGACTAAACCTATATAAGTTGAGATATAAGTTAGTAAGTAAAAAAGTATAACAATAAGAACTAAATATTATTTGAAATTATGAATTTCAGTTCCGGATTCTAAAGTGGACCGGATGAGACACGTGAATTCGAGGATTGAGCGAGGAATGTAATTCATAATACGGTGAGTGGTTAATTGCTGCCTTTAGGGGCTAGATTAATACGTGTGATTATATGTTTATTTGAATATGCATGATATATGGAAAATAAGTTAGTAGAGTACTTCAGTAATTTATTTGAATTATGTTTATTTGAGATTGATTGTTGTGTTTGACATTGGTTGTGATTGATAAGGGCCAACTTGTGAATATTTTCTGGAAAATGATTTTTTTATCTTTGAAATTAAGATCTAGGTGCACCTAGGATACCCTGATTTAAAAGCATGAGAAATCCTGATTCTGATGAATAATTTTTTTAAATTTAGTGCTCAGCCTCGGTGGGATGGATTGTGTACGGAGATTAATTTGTTGTGCGGGTGCGTAAATGCCCGGCAGGGGGTGATACTGTTGTGCGGGGCTGGGTCACTCGTTGACCCTTTGGTTGCTTTGTTTTATATTATTTATCTGATTGATTTGTGATAGCGTGGATCATGTAAATTGTGACTTTATGATGATTATCATGTATACGTGTAACGTGAGTTATGATATGAACAATGTTATATGAGGTTAATATATATGTTATACGTTTGTGCTGAGTGATGCTAGTACCCTTTGGGTACGATTTTCCACTCACAGAGTCCGTAGGACTCATCCCTTTTGTGGATAATTTTTTTTTCAGGAGTTCAATATATGGTGTCGCCGAGTTTATGACCTGCCGACAAAGTACGGCAATGTATTTTTCAGGATCTTATGCTTGAAGTTAAGGATGAAAGTTTGCAGTCACACTTAAGTGGTGGAATGTCAAATTTGGCATGATATAATAGGCTAGACATCTGTCCTCATGTTATTGTATGAAATTAGAAAAAACTTATTTGTGGTATTTTGAAACATGTTATATAACTTTGCAGTAAGTTGCTAATTGGTTCAGAAAAACAAACTTTTACTGCAAATTTTTATTTTATAAAAATTACCTGTTATAACCCGATATCGCCACGTTAAGTTAATATATATATATATATTTTAGTTATAAAATAATAAATATACAAACAAGTTAAAATAAATAATAACGTAATTAATTAAGATATAATTGGATATATTAAAATATGTTTTAGAATGTTTGAATATATCTGGTTGCAATGTGAAAACTAACTTATATCATTACTTGAGTAAACTTGTATACATATACGTATATGTCAACATGTGTGTAATAAAAGAAACCCACCATAATATTTATGGCTTGACCTTGACTTTACTTTCCCATTTCTTTTCTGTCTTTCACGTTTCCTTCTCCATTTTTCACGATTTCTTCTCCTCCCATTATTGGCTATTCTAGACTCTTCTGCTTTGCCTTCTTCTCTTGCTTGTCCGAACTTGTTGCCCTTCCTCATGAAGAGTTGAAGCTCGACCGTGGATGTCATCCTCCCTGCTATGAGAACCCCTCCCTTTAGCTATGGTTTAGCTTGCGTTTCAGCCTTGCTCTACCTCCTGTCATTGAGAATCTTCTTTTTTTTTGCTTGCCGTGAGTCCTTATCCTTGCAGCAGCTTCGTTTAGCTTACTAGAAGTTGTTGACCAGGCTAGATAGCCACGGAACCTTAACCACCCTCTGCTGCCATGGAATTCAGCCGATAATGGAAGATGTGGGTGTCATGGTATGCAGCAGGGGATGTTCCTGTTAGAGGTGTTTTGGCTGGATTTTGTTTCTTTCCTCACTTGGCTGTAACTCACGTTGAAGGGGCTGAGATGTTCCAGCTGCTGTTTAGGGCAGCAACACTCCTGTTGTTTGACAGTGTGGTTTATGGTAAGTGGTAAACGATTCCCTTGTTTTCTTTTGGTTTACTTGCTGATTTTTTTTATGTCAATTAAGAGGTTAGATTGTATGTTGGGTAAGTTGTGAATGATAAGAACTTAAAGCTAGGATTTCTTTTTGAATGTGTTAATTAAAGATTATAAATTTAGGAAGTTGGGATGGATGAATCAATTATAGGTTAAGGTTAAACCATGAAGGTTGATGTGGATTATTGTGAAACCTTTGTGACCTAAGTATTTTTAGTATATTGATTAATTGGAATTGTCCACATTGATTAACATTGGAATTGTTAGTATTGTTGAATTGATATAGTATACTGAGTAATTGGGATAGGTATATATATGAATAGGTAGATATACATACACATAGCAAGGAGAATTAATTGGTTTTGAAGGGTGCAGGGGACAGATTCCGTGGATAACAGAAATTAGGTATTTCGAGTGTCTTTGAGGCAGAATTAAATTAAGAGTTCAAAATATAAAATGTAGCTTATAGTCTTGAAATATTTTCTGTAAAATTTTGTAACTTGGTTCCAAGTATGTTGCGAGTTATAGCTATTAGACTCCAGCTAGGTCAGACAGGATTTTCAATGCCTTATTTTCGGATCATGTAAGAAATTGAGGGGGTTAGAGACTAATTAGAGGAAAGGTTTCTAAATAATAAAGATATATATACTTGTCTATTAATAAACCTAACAAACAGAATCGGATTTCGTTTTTCCTAGAGAAAGTTATGTTCAATTAACTAAGGTAAGGTCAAAGCTGTCAAAAATTCTACGTGTTACACAATTTGATGCAACTTCAAACAATAAACTGTATTGATATGGAAATTTAAAAATTACAAATGATATACCATTATAAAGCTACATGTGTCTAGTATTTTATAAATTTTACGAAACTGGATTCGGAGTTTCTTGGAGAAAAATATGACCGTTAAAGTGGACACTAGTCCAAACCTCAAGTTTGGACAGCTTTAATATTTTTAACTCACAAAATGCTTTCTGTTCTTTTCTAATGTTTTCTCCTATCATATGCTTTGTCAAGATATTTAAAAGGCCTCTTCATTGTTAACCTTATCACTTAAAGTCTAATTCATATTAATTGAAATGTAATAGTTTAAATGAAAACTTTCATAAATAAACCTATATAAGTTGAGATATAAGTTTAATAAGCAAAAGAATATAACAATAACGTTTATAAAATAAGTAGTATTGGGAATTATGAATTTCAGTTCCGGATTCTAATGTGAACCTGATGAGACGCATGGACGCAAGTGTGAGTGACGAATGGAATCGATCACTGGTGAGTGGTTAATTGCTGTCTTTAGGGGTTAGATTAATACATGTGATTATATGTTTATTTGAATATGTGTGATATATGGAAAGTAAGCTAGTAGAGTATTTCAGTAATTTGCTTGATATTGGTTACTGTGATTGACATTGATTGTGTTTGATAAGGGCCAACTCGTGAACATTTTCTGGAAAATGATTTTCATTTCTGAAATTAAAGATCCAGGTGCACCTTGGATACTCTGATTTGAAATCATGAGAAATCCTGATTCTGAGATATATTTTTAAAATTGAGTGCTCAGCCCCGATGGGATGGATTGTGTACGGGAAATTAATTTAGTGTGCGGGCGCGTACATGCCCGGCAGGGGGCGATATTGGTGTGCGGGGCTGGGTTACTCGTTGGCCCTTTGGTTGTTTGTTTGATATCATTGCTCTGATAAATTTGGGATTTGTGTATCATATGAATTGTGAATTTGTGAAACCTACAATGTGTATGTGTAATGTGAAATGTTATGTGAATCATGTTATATGATGATAATATATATATATGTGATATGCTTGTGTTGTGTGATGCTAGTACCATTTGGGTACGATTTTTCACTCACTGAGTCCGTAGGACTCACTCCTTCCTGTGGTTATCTTTTTTAGTAGCAGGACCTCAAAAGAAGTTAACCGCTAATATGAGATTTTGCTAAGGATTTGACGACAAGGTATGTCTCAGAATCTCATACTTGAAGTTAAGGATGAAAGTTTGCAGTCACATTAGAACTGTGTGTGTCAAATGTGGCATGATGTAATATTCTAGTACTTGTTTTGTTGATGATGTGAACGGAGCAGAGCTCCTTATGGTCTTTATATTATGTTGAGTAATAAAAAAAAAAAAAAAAATTTACAGGACTGTATTTTAAGGCATGTTCCATATTGTAATGGGCTTCTGCCGAAATTTTCAGTAAATATGATTTGCTATAATCAACAAACTTTTAAATCTTAATTTTTGTCTTTATAATTTCTTGGTTTTATTCTTTGGTGAGTCAAGAGTCATGGTCATTCTTTATTTGAGTCAGGGTTACGGAGGTTTGGTTACCACTCCTCCGGCCAATCATGCTTTCATGAAGGGTGTGACAATATTTATATTTTTTTATTTTGAATAAGATTTATTAGCAATAATGAGTTGTAGTAATTTTCTAAAATATTATTTTATTACTAAAGAAAAGAAACATTTGATGTAGAGAATGGAATCTCTAAAGTAGATAAAACTTTTAAGGTTTTTATTAAGATAAAATTCATAGGGATATGTATTGTCGACGCAAATTTGATTTTTCATAATGCGTTTTAGTAACGTGTAAACATTTGTACCTAAAAAGACAACAATGAATTGAATTTTACACACATAAATATAAGGGTCTCTTTTATATCAAATAAAAAATTTTAGCTTGAGGTGTTAGAAAACCCATTGTTAATTTTCAGGTCCGCGATATAAGGGTGCGTGATTGACTTAACCAATAGTATTCTAAAACTGTATGGACAGTATATTTCTAGAAATGTTTCCGGTCAATTTTATCATTCAGAGTTCATAATTTTTTAATCAAGTTGTATTCTCCCATTCTCATGTTATATATAAATAAAATTTATTTCACATAATTAAACAAAAAAATAACAAAAAAAGTTTTTGTAAAATATAAAAATAACTTAATCACATCAATATAATTATATTAAGTATGATTATTTCGTTCATTCGTAACATGTAAATGAAAAAATAGAACGTGATTGAAAAATTTTGAATATTAAAACATAAAATTGACCAATAAAATTTTTGAAGGGCCGAAATAAAAATCAATATAGTAGATAAGTCTATTTTTATTACTAAAGAAGCATTTGATGTAGAGAATGGAATCTTTATAATAAAAACTTTTAACATTTTTAATAAGATAAAACTCATAGGGATATGTACTGTCCACACGAGTCTATTTTATTTTATTTTTTATAGATATTAGTCACGTGTAATCAATTAGTTCCTAAAAAAGACAAAATTGAATTGAATTTTACACACAAATATATCGGTTAAGCTTCAGGTATCATAAAACTCACTGTTGATTTGAAGGTCCAAAATATCAATGGTGTGTGATTGATTTAACCAATGATGTTCTCAATATATATTCGATTGTGGAGGGTAGGCCTTATAAATGATACAGAGATACATAAGAGCGAGATATATACAAACAATTTTACTTTTTTAAAGTCGATTGGGTTGATTGTTCTCTCAATTATATAAGCATCGGACAAGAATTTGTTTGGAAGACGCCTTGAAATTTAGAAGAAAATCAAAATACTGAAAGGTAAGCACTTCTTTTTCTTTTACAATTCTAGTCTTTAGATGATCTATTACTATTATATATATATATATATAATAAAATCAATATGATGCTTGATTGAGAGAGAACCAATTCTTTATTAAAAAGTTTTTAAATATTTGTGGTTCAATCATATTTGAGACTTTTTTATTCGTTTTTTTTTTTTAATAATAATGGTAACCTTTTATTATCTTAATTTTCTCTAAATTTTTTAAAATTGAGCTTTAAATCTCTTGTCCGGTTAAACAATTTTGTCTTTCTTTATCTTCATTAGATTTATTGGAAATTTTGTCTTTCTTTATCTTAATTGGATTTATTGGAAATTGTGAGTTTTTGTAATTTCTACAAGATTTTTTTAATAGTAATTTTTTTTATTCTTTTCTGATTGTGATGTATGGATCTATGGGTCTATGTATTATATAAATCTTGTTCATGTATTAACTAAAATGTCCAAAAGCTTTATTGCCTCGGCCATTCTATGAGTTTTTTTTTTTTATATGGCATCGCCACTCTATTTGGCAACATCCACTAAATTTAATTCGAAATCCAGATTTTGGTGCAGATAATTAATTCACTAAAATAGATAAAACTTTTAACATTTTTAATATGATAAAACTCATTGTGATATGTATTGTTAACACGGGATAAGTACTATATTTTTTTATAGTGCATGTTAGTAACGTGTTCAATTCGTTTCTAAAAAGACCATAATGACTTCAATTTTATACTTAAAAATATAACAGTTCTTTTATATCAAATAAAAATTAAGCTGAAGGGGTCAGCAAACTCACTGTTGATTTTAAGGTCTAAAATACCAATGATGTGTGATAAATTTAACCAACAATACTCTCAATATATATACGATTGTGCATGGTAGGCCTTATAAATGATATAGAAAGACATAAGAACGAGTTATATATAATCAATTTTGCTTTTTTGAAGTCGATTGAGTTTGTCATTCTCTTAATTATACACACAGATGAGGAGTATTTGTTTGAAAGTCACCTTGAAATTTAAAAGGAAATCAAAGTACTGAAAGGTTAGCCTTTCTTTTTTCTTTACAATTCTGTTGTTTGGATGATTTATTACAATGTTAGAATTGTTCAAATTAGAAAGAAATAGTAAATCAATATGATGCTTGATTGAGTGTGTACCATTTATTGAATCATTTTTTAAAAGCCAAAATTGTGATTCAACCATATTTGAGACTTTTTTCACTCTTTTTTCTTCTTCATAATAATGGTAACTTTATATTATCTGAAATTTCTCTAGATCTTTCAATATTGAGCTATAAACTCTTGTGTCACACCTCTCATGGAGGCATGACTGGCCAGAAGAATGGTAACCAAACCTCCATAACCCTGACTCAAACAAAAGAACGACCATGACTCTTGACTTACCAATGAATAAAACCAAGAAATTATAAAGACAAAAGTTAACATTAAAAACTTGTTGATTACAACAAATCACAATTTACTGAAAATTTCGGCAAAGATCCCTTACAACATGAAACATGCCTTAAACTACAATCTTATAAACTGTTTCTATTACTCAACACAATACAAAGACAATAAGGAGCTCTGCTCCATTCACACCATCAACAAAGCAAGTACTAGAATATTACATCATACCACATTTAACACCCACAGAGCTAATGTGACTGCAAACTTTCATCCTTCACTCCAAGTATGAGATTCCGAGGCATACCTTATCATCAAATCCTTAGTAAAACCTCGTATTAGTGATTAACTTCTTTTGAGGTCCTGCTACTAAAAAAAATATAACCACAAGAAAGGGGTGAGTCCTATGGACTCAGTGAGTGAAAAATCGTATCCAAAGGGTACTAGCATCACACAACACAAGCATACAACATACGTAATAACATTGCGTAACATTGCTTATATCTTAATTCACATTACACGTATACATTTTAACGGTCATAAATTCACAATTTACATGGTACACAATATCACAAAATTATCAGAGCAATGATATCAAACAAAACAACCAAAGGGCCAACGAGTGACCCAGCCTCGCACACCAATATCACCCCCTGCCGGGCATTTATGCGCCCGCACACCAAATTAATCTCCGTACACAAATCCATCCCACCGGGGCTGAGCACTCCAATAGTTTTTAAAATCATTGTCAGAAACGAAAATCATTTTCCAGAAATATTCACGAGTTGGCCATTATCCAACACAAACAATGTCAACACAGTAGTAACCAATATCAAGCAAACATTATTCAAGCAAATCACTGAAATACTCCACTAGCTTACTTTCCATAACACATATTCAAATAAACATATAATCATATATACTAATCTAGCCCCTAAAAGCAGCAATTAACCACTCACATGTTACCCATTTCACTCGTCACTCACACTTATGTCCACGCATCTCATCAGGTTCATATTGGAATCTGGAACTGAAATTCATAATTCCAGATACTACTTAGTTAATAAACGTTATTGTTATACTCTTTTATTTACTAAACTTACATCTCAACTTATATAAGTTTATTTATGAAAGTTTTCCTTTAAACTATTACATGTCAATTAATATGGATTAGACTTTAGGTGATAAGATTATCAATGAAGAGGGCTTTTAAATATCTTGGCAAAGCATATAATAGGAGAAACCATTAGAAAAGAATAGAAAGCATTTAGTGTGTTAAAAATGTTAAAGATGTCCAAACTTGAGGTTTGGACCATTGTCCACTTTAACGGTCATATTTTTCTCCATGAAACTCCGAATTCAGTTTCGTAAAATTTATAAAATACTAGACACATGTAGATTTGTAATGGTATATCATTTGTAATTTTTAGACTTGTATATCAATACATTTTATTGTTTGAAGTTACATTAAATTCTGTAACACGTAAAATTTTGACAGCTTTGACCTTATCTTAGTTAATTGAACATAACTTTCTCTAAGAAAAACAAAATCTAATTCCGTTTGTTGGGTTTGTTAGTAGAAAAGTATATATATCTTTCTTATTTAGAAACTTTTTCCAAAATCAATCTTGAACCCACTCAATTTCTTACATGAACCAAAAACAGGACACTAAAAATCCTGCCTGACCTAGCCAGAATCTAACAGCTTTAACTAACAACATACTTAGAAAAAAAAACTACGAAATTTTGCAGACAACATTTCAAGATCCTAAGCTACACTTTTTCTTTTAAGCCCTTAATTTAATTCAGCCCCGAAGACACTCGAAATACTAAATTCCTTTTACCCCTGAATCTGCCCTGTATCCCTTTTAAAACCATTCAACTTTCATTTTCCTAACTTCCCTAATTAAATCAAAAGAAATTCCCACAATCATTTAATTAAGAGATTAAAATTCTTAATTTAACATATAACTTACCTATACTTAAGCTATGGTTCAAAAGTAATAAAATTCTTGCACTAATTCCTTTTTGTTATATTACACCCTAAAATCAAAATTTAGTTCTTAAGATGATATTTTTTTTTTTTATATTTATATATATTTGGATTAAGGAGTAATTTGGATTTCTTCAATTTCCTAATAAACATGACAGTACATTTGCTACGTTGCTTCATGCTTCTCACTATTAATTCACTATTACCGATTATAACACATTTCTCAATCGAAGATCCTCCACCTAATCGGCTAGAAGTTTGGTTTATAACTTACACACCCTATTTTATACACACAGCTCCAAACTTCACCCACTCATACTCCAAAAACCTTCACACCAAGAGAACAAGATCAACTCACAACGATGTTGAATTAGTTACAAGCAACATGGAGGTCACAATCAAGAAAGGAGAAGCAGTTTCCCGTGACTGACATGCAAGTCGTGATGGCTGTTAGCCAAATTGATGACACAGGGAAAGAACAATAAAGCACAGCCAAAAGGGATCAAGTAAAAATTTCAGTTACAAGAGCAGGACCATGGCTGAACTAATAAAATTTGTGAAAATAAAGTCTATGGCAAGGGAAATAATGAAGTTGGTTGCTATGAGAAAGCATATAGCAGAATCCAAGAAAACTAAAACCAAAGAGCTGAGAGTTACCACTTGCTGAAGTCAATTAGATTGGAAGAAAAGATGCCAACGTGTTGCACTAAGGCAGCTGCTCCCATGCTCCCAAACTCAACTAGAGCAAGGTCACGCCAAAAAAAGAGAAAGCTATCGTCAACATCCCCCCAAAACAGAGCTCCCTTTCCTTGGCAGTTGTTGATCCTTCAAGCAAACTGCTCCCCTTCAACTCCACATACACTTACAATTCAAGGCTCAATAGTTTGTAGTGCCCAAAATAACCAAAACAAGAGAAAGGATTGAAGATTTATTAGCCAACAGTTAAGCTCCCAAACGCAGAGCCATAGGATCAAGCAAGGTAAGTCGGCTAGCTATCAGGAAGACTGCTACTGTTGATAGAAGCCAAGCTAGACAATAGCTCTAAAGTCCACCAGTTGAAGTCTCCCACGGCCTAAGGAGGAATACCGTGAAGGAGCCACTTGTAAGGAAGCAAGACTCGGTTACAAGGAAAAACACACGAAAACTCTAGAACAAGGGAGGAAGGCCAAGGGAAGGAAAGAGGTTTTAATTGGCTACCAGGTGAGATATTTTCGGTCAAAGTAGGAGAGCAAAACAGAGTATAACTAAAAAGGATTTCTGTAGAAAGTGAGAAGGAAATAGAGAGGCGGTGGCTGAAAGAAAGAAAAAGACAAACAAATAAAATTGATAGTCAAAAAGTAAAAAGTGAAAACTTATGGTACATGAATTTCCTCACTTTATATATATATAATTTCATCCCTTTAACTTATTTGATAAAAATATCAACTTATAACATGTTTAATTGTATTACTAATTTACTTAATTTGTTTACTTATGATTACGTTATAACTAATATTTACACATTACCTCAAATTTAACGTTATTACATTTCATATTTTAAATTTTACAATATTCGGTTATGACATCTTGCCCGATTAATATATGCGTATTTTTCTTTTCGTAACTATATTTATTGGCAGTTATATTTTTAGCAATTTTAAAAAATATATATATATTTTTTATATATTTGATGTAGAGAATGAATTCTCTAAAAGAAATAAAAGTTAACATTTTTATAAGATAAAACTCATAGGGATATGTATTGTCCACACAATTTTGTTTTTTCATAGAGTATGCTAGTAACATGTAATTAATTTGTGCCTAAAGACAACAATGAATTGAATTTTTCCCTCATAATGTAACAGTTTCTTTTATATAAAATAAATTTTTTAACCTTGAGGTGTATAAAACTCAATTGATTTTAAGGTCCACAATATTATTGGTGTATGATTGACTTAACCAACGATACTTTCAATATATATAATTGTGGTATGCATGACACAGAGAGACATAAGATCAAGTTATACCCAAATAATTTTGCTTTTTTTGAAGTCGATTGAGTTGATCATTCTCTTAATTATATACGCAGAGGAGGAGAATTTTGTTTGGAAATCACCTTGAAATTTAGAAGAAAATCAAAATATTGAAAGGTTAGCACTTCTTTTTCTTTTACAATTCTGTTCTTTAGATGATCTATTACCATTTTAAACCAATATAATGCTTGATTGAGTGTGTACCATTTATTGAATAGTTATTTACAAGTTTTTAAAATTTTGGTTTGAGACTTTTTTCACTCAATGTTTTTAAATAATAATGGTAACTTTTTTATTATCTCAAATTTCTCTAGATCTTTAAATATTGAGCTATAAATCTCTAAAGGAAAAAAATATTAACACAACCGGTCTCTTGCCAACATTAGATATGACGTGATTGGATACTTATTTATAATTATGCAGAAAAAGAGATAAATTGTACTCTTCTAAAACATATTATATAAAAATATGACGTCATATTATTACGTTTCTTATTTTTTTTAATAATACTTATAATTTTTACAAGCTACATATATATATAATTTGCTCAATAAATAAATTTTAAAATCTCAACAAAGAAATAAGTAGATATAATATAACAATTATATAAAAAATGTAAGTGCATGTAATATTATTATTCAAAATTATATATAATTTTTATCAGAGAAAATGAAAATCAAAAGAGAGGCGCAGAAACTACTCGATCAGGATTTTGGCAAACTTTCCTCACCTGTCACTTCCACAGAGGGAGTACTTGTGTAAAGTACACAATGCACCCTAACCATTTATTTCTATCATCTTTTTTATTTATTTTTGGTCCACTATTGGATAAATTAGAAATATCGATTTGGGCTCTTGAACACGGTCATCTGTGGGTCCCATATTTGTTCTTTCTCTTTCTTCGACCACGAACCAGAACCAGAACCAGAAGTTCAGAACCAGAACCCAACCCCCCACCCTTTATATTCTCTGCTTTTCAATTCATGCATTTTCTCAATTGAAAAATTCAGAGACTAAACAATGGTGCGAGCTCCATCTCCCACTTCCACTCCCGAACCTAAACTTGAATAATGGAACTGAAGATCAATTCAACTGACAAACTCAGAGATTGTGCTCTTGGAATCGACCTCAATGAGATTCCATCATCTTGTTTTTCTGAAAACTTACACGATTCTATTATTGATATCGTGCGGACTTATCACGAAAACCCGTCTCCGCCGCCCGGAGGTCCTGCTGGGATTCCCGGCGACGTAACTGTCTCTGCTTGTGGTGTCTGTGGTAAGTCTGAGCTTAGAGGTCGGATGGTTGTTTGTGACAGCTGTGAACTTGGCGTCCATTCGGGTTGCGCGGGAATGTGGGGAGAGCAGGCTGTGAACGTTGATGAATGGGTTTGCCGAGAGTGTTTCAACAATGGGGTGAAGAGTAAGCGGTGGCCATTGGGAGTTAAGTCGAAGCAGCTTTTCGATATTAATGCTTCGCCACCTAGTGATTACGACAGCGAGAGTAGTGAGGAGTTGCTGGATTCGAGGTATGGGGACTTGGGCAATTGTAATTTTGCAACTGCATTATGGTTAATTTTTTTTTCAGTGAAGCTTGCATATGGGGTAATGCTGACACAGAATCAGAGAGTTAAGTAGAATTTGCACCAAATTGAGTTTATTGAGATGAGAGGTTTGTTGTATCTGCTTATTGAGAGTCTATTACTTTAATAGAAGGAAAAAATAACAGAAAATGTATGAGATTTTGCAACAGGGTGAAGTCAACTCTGTCTGCTTCTGTTTAGACCATCCAACTTGGCGTGAGAGAAGCAGTTTAGTTGCTTTAGTGGTTCCTTAGTATATCCAAAAACTTATCTTTACTATTTCTCCAGACCCTTTGGCATAAAATAGTGGACCACTATGGAGCTCGTGTGGCAGAGAGATATTTACTTAAGTTATTGTCCCTGTGGTTCTATTAGTTCTAAGGTTCATCCTTAAATGATAGGGTAAATTTAGTGATGGAAAGAATGGCCAATTATAGATACAGACACACAGTAACTATTCACTTTCCAATTCGTGTGTTTGAACGAGGATATTATGTATGACTATTCTCATTTCGATGGAAAATTGCTAAAATTTCCTTGTTACTGATTAAAACTGGTGGGGGAGTAAACAGGATTGAGAAACTTTACAGTGGAGGGTCCAACTTTTTAACATTTATTTTTTGGCTGAATGTTAAATTATTGATTTAACTTTCATCTTTGAATTCTATACCCAGAAGTTCCAGCTGCAATATAATTGGTTCAGTATACTCTTTTTCTGCTATTTGTTGATCTACCTTGCAAGTATCACCACACCGTTATTTATGCTACTGCCGTTACTACTGCAACTTCCTCTAGTGTCGGCAGAACCATGCCACTTCCATAAGTTCAGTTCCACCTCAGCAGTTTGTAGGCTATTACATTTCTCATCAGCAGCAAATCCTGTCACTATTGGAAATTCTTTTTTACCCCACTCTACACTGTAGTGTCATAATTACTGTCATATATTTTTCTGTTAAGACTCCAGACTCACCACCACCATTATACAACCATGTCTTCACAATGTTTGCGTGATCACTCATAACTATTAGCTCTAATCACCTGCAGATGTAGCGTTTGTCTCTTGACAACCTTATTGTTTGTTTTGCAACTACCATGGTTGTTGTCATGGAAGACAGAATCGGAGATAAATTGTTTTCCACCCTATTACCATGGAAGTCAGAATCATTGTGTATCCACCTTATTACCATGGAAGTCAGAATTGTTTCCCACCTTATTGCTTTGCTTCTCTATCGGAGATGAGTCGTTTTTCAGCAAGAATTGGCCTTGAATCATTGTGTATCGATGGGAAATGCCGATTCAGTGTGACTCAGTAATTCACGACCACCAGATTAGACGTCTTAGATTCCGGGTTGTAGTTGCTTTTGGGTCAGGTCTTGTGCGACTGAGACAATGTTTTCCCTTTTTTACCTCCAATTTTTCATGTTTGATTTTTATTTTTTTTAGCAACCCGCTATTTAAAAGAGTTATGTGAGTGTCCTGGGATTTTTCCCTCACCTTTCTCTCTTTTATTTTATTCTTCAAGTTTCTCTAGCCAACATATAAACTCCATAGAGAAGCAAAGCAAGAATAAGGGGCTGAAGTGAAAGGGTTGTGAGGTAATGATATAGAACTTCAAAAACATACCTTGGATGGGCCTTCTATAAAAACTCTTTTCTATCCGAAAATTGACCTTAATGAAGAAGACTATAGTTTGGGGATGCCAATGACTCTTGAATTGATTTAGATTTAAAACTTAATTATGTAGAGTTTTCATTTTGACTTAGTACATGAGAGATAATTGCTATTATATTGTAAATGATGCATGTCTACAATATGATTGAATGGTCATATACTCTGTTTTTTGGTAATTGGTATATAATTATAATATGCCATACATTATTTTATCATTAAACAAGCTCAATTTACTATATTCTTCATTTTAGATGTAACCTCAACGATGTCATGTATATTATTTTTGTAATCTATTTTAAAGTTTGTCTTTGAATCGCACAATTCATGATTATTAAAATGCTCTTTTCAATTCTCGATTTAATTCATGATTTGACTAATGGTTGTTATCAAAGCCTTACCATTATTGTAACCAATGTGTTGCTCAATATACTTATGCAATAAATAATTTTGTTAATCAAGGGTCTTATTAGATGCAATGCAATTTTAATGTCTTATCTCTTTATGAATCTAGTAATTATCAATAATTCACCCTAATATATAATTTTTAATGTAACTAATGATGAGGCCTCCAAGGCTCCAATAATATCTCTAAGGCCAAGACTAAGTGTATATTATGGTGATTCTCGCGGTTCCCATATATTGCGAATGTCTTCTCTCCTGCTGTTGAAACTACAACTGTTGTTAACTGTTAAATAAAATAGAATGAGGAAAAAGATTGTGGGACAGCATCAGGAAACACTAACAATCATAAACTGGCTTTACTATGTGAACTATGCTTATGTTTATTGAAAAGAAATATGGCTCTCATAAGGTCAGCTTCCTTATGCTGATTACATTGATGTATTTTTATTATCTAGGCTTTTGTCCTTTCTCTAAATGGTGCTAAATATCTTATTAAAAAAATTCTGTGGATTACTTTGTTAATATAGTGCTTAAATTTCCTGAAAGCAATCTTTGAAGTAGTTACTTGGTTACATTTATCTTGGTTTTAGAAATCACACCCTAGGTGAATTGGTGCGAATCCATTTGGTGCCCCAGTGATATATTCAAACTTTTTCAACAGCGGGAAAGGATTCAGCTTTCAGAAAGCTCCAGAGGTAGTGAAGCATGCTGATAAAGTGGGTCTTGAGGATATAGTGAATCATACCCAAAGAATGAATAGAAATTTTGAGGACCTAGATTTAGATTTTGCTTTGGGGAGGCTTTGGAGTGGTAATGACGCAGCTGTTAGACTACCTTCTTGGTATTCAAGTGAAATATTTTTGCAGCTCTTAGAGATTTTGTTTCTGAAAGGCATGGTGCACTGGGGGCAGGTTGGCGAGTAGAATTCAGAGAATCAATGATCAGTTGTGACCCATATGCAGTGTACATTGCTCCTAATGGGAAGATGTTTGAATCTGTCTATGAAGTTGCTTGTTATCTTGAGTTGATGTCTAACTACAATCGTTTGGAATCTGAAATAGGAAACGAGAGTTCTCTTTCTGCAGTGGAGGGGTCTCAACCATCCAGAAAAGGAAAGTCTACAAAAATTCCAGTTGTCAATGGTTTTGTTGAAAATAAGGGAACCTTTAATGGTTATCGTGAAGAGTCCTCTTCTGATGGTGTGACTGCTAGTACCCATGGGAATATTACAACAGCTACACAAACTGTAATGAAAGAGGATGACCGGTATGGGTTTCAGGGACTTGATGTAAGTGTATTTTGTTATTTTACTTCTCGTTTCTTTAGCAAACTTGGTTTCTTATTTTATATAATTTCCCTATTTGAAATGTAGATTTTATATATTTTGTTATAACTGTCAACTTTGTTTCAGCTAGTACCCTTGCCTGATTTTGTTGTTTTATATATCAGGATGGACTTCCTTTGCAGTTTGAGGATTTCTTTGTTCTTCTTTGGGAAAAGCTGATGATAGACCTACTTATTATGATGTCAATTGGATATGCCCTATCGGTGATAGATCCTGTTGGCATGATAAGATTACTGGTTCCCTTTTTATGTGTGAAGTGTTGCAGGGAGATGATCCTGGACCTATATTTAATATCAGAAGGTGTTCATGCTCTGAACTTCCTGTTCCAATTGGGTCAACTATTCTCTCTATGGCAAACCTTGGACAAATTGTGAGTCAAACTAATGTAGGAAGTCAGAGCAAGAGTTATGTTAATATAGTTTTGGATGATGTCATTGATGAAAAAGATTGTGATGATGATGGCAGCATCCATTTGTTTCTTTCTGATCCTATCCTGCCTACTGAAAATGATATCTTCAGTTGTCTTGCAAGTTCATCAGATAAAGCTTTTGACGCTCAAACATCATATACATTACAGCCTGTAGCTAGTTTAATTCATGAAAAAACTGGATATTTGTTATCTGATGATTTGGGGTTGATTGATGAAATTGGCATGATTTCAGTGGAATAGCGTTCATCATCTTCAGCATGGAGAATCATGTCTCAAAAGGTTATTAATGTTTGCAATGGCATCTGTAAGCGGAAAGGGACTCTTAAGTTCTTTTGCAAGCATGTGGATCTTGAAACATGCTTACTTAGATGGCAGAATAAAGCTAGTTCTACTTCACTGTCCAAATTTTGTGGTTTACCTGGTTCTGTCAGCATTCCATCTATAATTCAGGCACACAGTGAGCTGAACTTTCTTTATGACATCCTTGCAAATTGGATGGAGCAAGATAGATTTGGATTAGATGTTGAATTTGTGCAAGAAATATTAGAACAGCTTCCTGGTGTAATAAGCTGTTCGCCATATCAATTTTTGAATAGTAGAAGTAATTATCCTACATCACTAACAGTTGGAAATGGGTTCCTGGTGGCTAAATTAAAAGGTGGATTAGACTACAATGATGAAGAAGCACCACAAGGTTTGTATAGGTGGTTTAAGAAAGCCAGGTCTGTTGAAGACTGTGTAAAAGTTGATTATTGTCCTCCTCCAGGGAAACCACTGTGCTCTAGAGTTCCTCGTGAAATTGTGGGTTATGTTTTTCAGGTATGTCCGTTACTTTCCAGTAGTGCAGAACTGCAGATGGCTCATTTATTTTTCTTCTTTGGGTTTTATAATTTTATTTTCTTGAAAGAGTGCTTCCTTGTTTTCTTATTATCCCAGGCATGGGAGCTGTTATGGCGATTCCATGAAATTCTGGGTCTGAAACAACCTCCATCACTGGATGAGCTAGAGGAGGAACTTATAAACCCATGGTCTGACGTCTCAAATGTGCATGAATCTTTTGAGAGGGAATCCCAAGGAAGTTGCATTTTAAGTTCACAGGGACTTGATGGTAGTAATAGACCAATCTTCTCCTCGAGCTATGAACCTGATCCATCATTTTCTGGGGAATATCTCCACACATTTATTCAAATGGAAACAGAAGCAATGAAGGAGGCAGCTCAAGTTAGACTTGCATCTTTTACTTACAGAAGATGTTCTGGTGCAGCTTTGACCAAAGCTCATACCTCTCTATTAGGAGTGCTAATAAGTGAGCTGCAGTGCAAGGTTGCTGTATTGGTGGATCCAAGCTTTGATCCAGGAGAGCCAAGAACAAAACGGGGGAGAAAGAAAGATTTAGATAGTTCAATTCCTGCTAAACTGTCTAAGCTCAATTTACTTCCCATTAATGAACTGACTTGGCCAGAATTAGCTAGGAGGTACATCTTGGCTGTCTTATCCATGGATGGTAACCTTGAGTCTCCTGAGATCATTGCTCGAGAAAGTGGTAAAGTATTTCATTGCTTACAAGGTGATGGTGGCTTGCTTTGCAGCTCTCTTACTGGAATGGCTGGGATGGAAGCAGATGCACTGGTAAACGCAGCTATTGTCCTCTTATGACCTCATTGGCTCTATCCTAAATTAGAACTATATCGTTCAACAAAGTTGAAATACTCTTTGTTGATTTATTTATTTATATATTTAACTGTGTTTGTACTTTGTGTGTGTGTGTTGGTTTGGATGGAAAACATGTCAGTTAAATTTGTAGAGTTTTCAGGGTTTGCGATTGATGAGGTTTTGGAAACATGGCACTAGAAACAAAAAAACTGCCTACTTCATCTTCTTCTTTTTTTCTTTTTCTTTTTTTTTGGGGGGGGGGGCGGTTGGGGTGTGGAGAGGAATACATTACTCAAGTTTTGGATTGCATGGAAATGTGTCTTTGATAGGATGGTATTTAGAGTTATCAAATGATTAGGATTTAGGATCATCTAGAAAAATGGAAGTAGAAATAACTTTGGGTCTTTGAACAGTACACACAGGAAGGAACTTTAAGTCTTCAGATTTTAAAACTAATTAATGTCTATGGTTCTGGATTAAGGAAACTCTTGAGTTTGTTAGAATGTGAACAGGTCCAGAAGGGTACAGAGTTGAGGAAATGGCATGGGATTGAGGAAAATGGTTATCATATCATGTATTTTTGTTTAGATTTTAGATTTTAACCCCCTCCCCTTTGCTCTTTCTAGCTGTCTGTGACTCTTACTGTTGTCAGAGTGGTCTACTAATGGATATGTTTGTTTGAGTTTCAGTTGCTTGCAGAGGCTACAAAGAAATTTTTTGGTTCTTTGACGAGAGAAAATGATGTTCTCACTGTAGAATATGAGGGGTCTGAAGCACTGGGTCCTTCTGAAAAGGTTTTGGTAAGTGATGGTAATATTCCGGAATGGGCACAGATTCTGGAGCCTGTTAGAAAACTACCAACAAATGTGGGGACTAGAATCAGAAAGTGTGTTAATGAGGCTTTGGCTAAGGATCCGCCAGAGTGGGCAAGGAAAATATTGGAACACTCAATCAGTAAGGAAGTGTATAAGAGCAATGCATCAGGACCAACAAAGGTGATATTTGTTGTTACTTGTCTTCTATGTTTTTTAGTGACCTCTTTCCGTGTTCAACAGTTCTAGTGATTTCAAATAGAAAATGGCACGCTCTCCTTTGCTCTTTATGTATTTTGATGTGGAGATGACTGATCCATGATTCTTTGTGCCTTGTTTTGCTCTTAAGCTTTGGGTTCCTTCTGCTAGGTCTTGTAATTATACCTTGTAAAAGTAGGAAGAGTTGGGATGCCTATTGTTCTTCGCTGATAATAAAGTGTAAAAGATTAAGTGAATATTGTTAGATTGATCTCTCTTTCTACCCTAGAGAATATAAAATATGCCTAGGCTATGGTTGGTGTTGAAAAAGTTTTCTAATTCATTCACATGTATGGTGGTGAAAGACAGATTTTGTCAGTTCTGAGATTGATGTTGAAAATGAAAAAAATGTGGGGACATAAAATATTTTTCAGGAAAAACACTCGGGGGAATGAACCGTAGATTTGTTCTGACATTTGATTCTGTTAGGGACATCCACCGCCTAGATCTATCTGCTAAGATGCCCTGTACACTATTCTCTATTTAGGAGGCTTCATCCTTAGAGATCACTTGGTATGAGTCGTGAAGTCAACAATCAAAAGCATAAATGTTAACAATGCATTTTCTAGTTATTTACTACTTTAAATACATAACCTCTTAGGGATGCTTCTTAATTCATTAATCATTTTTGCTGGCAGTAGTATTTTCTGTTATGCAATTCATCTTGTATTTAGATTTGTAGTCAACAAGTGCATGAAAAAAGTGTGACATCATTGGATTATTTCTTTCATCATATGTGGTCATACTGAACCAGTTTTTTCCCTCTAGCTTTAGTGACAGACCAGGGCCAATCAATCTATTCACTCTTCCTAAGATTGATATATAAAAAGATGGGTATAGTCAAGTGTTCAAGGTTGAGCCCAACAAGGCATAATGATGCTGTGGCAAATTAGAAAACTGATAACACAATTGAAGTAGATCTTGTATATTATTATACAAGAATAATGCTTTGCTATTATCCAGAAAGAATAGTTATGCTGTGCATTCTATTGTTGGTGCAGTTTCATGACATTCAGTGTTGTCATTTGCTCAAGGCAATGGAAGTGTGCTGTATTGATTAGCTTTCCAGTTTTCCTTTATGTTTTCTTATAATTCTCGCCAGTTGAGCATGGTTTATGTTCTTTGTATGTTTAATTAAGCATGAACTGAAGTGAATGTTCTTGTTGATCAAATATACAGAAAGCTGTTCTTTCAGTGCTGGCTGATGTATGCGGTGAAGGATCAAAACAGTTGAAGTCCAATAAGGGAAGGAAAAAAAAGACTTCTTTTTTTATTCCTGACATTATAATGAAACAGTGTTGCATTGTATTGCATCATGCTGCTGCAAAAGATGATGCAAAAGTTTTTTGCAATTTGCTGGGAAGAAAACTGATCAATTCTTCTGATAATGATGATGAAGTTCTTCTTGGATCTCCTGCCATGGTATCTCATCCTCTTGACTTCAGGACTATTGATTTAAGATTGGCTGCTGGGATTTATTATGGATCTCATGAATCTTTTGTTGAGGATGTTCGCGAGGTCTGTATTTTATCAATTTTGATGTGCTTGAGCATTCTCTTGCCAATATTTTTCTTTTTTATACCTGTTTTGAAGTTTCTTTTGTTGCATACAACTTTAATATTTTCCAATTTATGCCCAACTTTTTTCTTTCTGTATTATAGCAATTGCCTACGCAACAAAGAGACTTGCAACCGAGCCCATTCATTAGATTTTCTAATGGACGTATATTATTATCTATCTTGCTAGTCAAAATTTTGTACTTGGACCGATCACATTTGATTGAGCTCTTCTCACTTTAGTTGAATGTCTGTGGCAAAATTCCTCAAAGACTTTATAGCTTTTGTTCTTTTGAATTGCCTGCCATTGGAGACAAACAAAATCTCACTTATTACTGGAAACTCTGTGATTACATCTAATGCTTTGGTTTGTCTCTTTTAAGTTTCTGAATCTCTACCAATTTATGCTGGGTGATATCTTAGAGTGGAATTCTATGATTTTTCTGAGTGACTAGCTTGCCATTGACCTTCTTTGGATTAACCATCAAAACGAAATATATTCTCATTAAGAAAATTGTTCCTCTCTTTGGGGGAGAGGTTAGGAATTCTATTTCTTCCTTCTTTTGTCACCATAGCTGTCTAGGATCATTATGAATGTTATTTGGTAAGCATGCCCTTATATTGCATTAACAATTCATGCTTCTAGGTCTTCTTCTTTTTTTTTGGGGGGGGAGTGTGGGTGTGGTATTCATGCCTCTAGGACCATGTATGCTTATTTCCCTTCAAGAACTGACACCTAATATGCTTTGAGATTAATACTTGATCATTGTTACCGCCATGTTTATGCCGATTGACATCTGGATGCACTAAACTGTTCTTTGATACCGCAGCTGTGGAATAATATACGCGTAGTTTATGTGGATCAACCTGATTTGGTTGAACTGGCTGAAAAATTGTCCCAGAATTTTGAATCGTTATATGAAAAAGAGGTTAGTTTCTATTTCTTGTGTAGCCCTATAAATGTGGGCTGGATTGTGCTTTGAGTACTTAATATTCAAAGAATTTCTTCGGTGCAGGTTGTTGCATATGTCCAAAAGTTTGTGGAGTATGCTAAACTGGAATGCTTGAGCACAGAAATGGGGAAAGAATTAGATCATTTCGGGGATCATACAAGTGAGGTTCCTAAAGCCCCTTGGGATGAGGGAGTCTGTAAAGTATGTGGCTTCGATAAAGATGATGACAGTGTTTTACTATGCGATACTTGTGATGCTGAGTATCACACTTATTGCTTGAATCCTCCGCTTGCTAGGATCCCTGAGGGAAACTGGTATTGTCCATCATGTGTTGGTAAACATATGGTTCAAGATGTACCAGAATGTCAACAAGTCACTGGCCAAAGCAGAAGTAAAAAGTTTCAGGGAGAATTCTCTTCTGTTTACTTGGATAATCTAATGCATTTATCATCTGTCATGGAAGAAAAAGTGTACTGGGAGTACAGTGTAGGCGAGGTTTGTTTATTGATCTTTGCATAGATATGTTTCCTACACAATGTTGTCTTGCTTAAATTGTTGAAGTGGTTGATTTTTTTAAAAAAAATTTCTTATCCTTTTGATTGGATCTGTTAAATAAAATAGAATAAGGAAAGGATTGTGGCCTTGATTGATATCTCAAAGCCTACACCCATAAGCTTTATTTATAGTAAATAATAAAACATAGACTTCCACATTTAAATAATGTGGGACTACACAATACAATAATATTATATTCCTAATACTCCCCGAGCATATAATGCTCAATCTTGTACAAATAAAACCCAATTACCAATCTCAACACTCCCCTTTACTTACAACAATCTAGGTGAAGTTTCAATCCGTTTGATGAACATACTGGTACCCATAAATAGTACTCGTGTTGGCTGGAAAGAGACACAACCGAATTTGCCAGAAAAAGAAAAAGAGCACCGTTGGAAAAATGCACAACGGAAAGTTCATGAAGGTACTGTTGAACTGTCAAACTCTTTGAGTCGTCAAACCCTAATAGGCTTGAAAAGAAAAAGGGAGTGAGCCTTTTTTTAGATGAAAGAGATAATTAGGGATAGAAAAGAGGAAATAATGAGGCTCAAATGGAAGAAATAACTAAGTTTAATGATAGCTGGCAGCAAAGCCCTTTTTTTTTCTTTATGTGGTGGCCAGATAAAAGAAAAAGAAGATTAGGGTTCTTTTCAAAATCGGGCCAAGATCGGGCTTGGGTTTTAAACCCACTCTGATACCATGTTGAATATAAGAAGAATGTATTGTGGCCTTGTGATTATGCTTATATTTTCAAGTTTGTTGATTGCACTGAATTCAGAAGCATTTCATTTTTATTTACTGTAGTTAAAGCTATGATGACTTCCTGATTTGTGTAAGGTATGCTTGTCCTTTTGGCCGTCTGTTTCTTACAGCATGATACCTTTTCTTCATCTTATTGCAAACAAGTTTGATAATGGTTTAGATACCATGCGATATAATTTCTGATTCTTTGGTTCTACAATTGGAAATTCAACTAGCCCGTTGAAGACAATTTTCACAATGTTATATCCTTTTCATATCTTATGACTTATGAATTATGGTCCAAATTTTTGTTTTGAAAAATTGTCATTACATAAGCGACAGAAGAAAATCCCCTTAAGTACAGTGATTTGAATTTCATTAGAATTTTCCTGTATGTATTTTGGGAATCCACTCTTCCATTTGTATTTCTGTGGTCTAATTTGTCTTTCTGGAATAGCTTTCATTCAAGCACATAGTTGTGAAGTACAAGGTGTTGTTTTGTGTCCCTGTAGAGTTTGTTAGACTAAATTTGTTGGGTGTGGTTGAGCTTAGGGTTGAGAGAATATGGATGTCAAAGTTGAAATCTCATGTACGCGATGTTGACTTAGTGTTTTCCAATTGAGGTTCCTTGTATTATGAAGTTTCTACGCCACTAGTAGGCTTGGCATAGGTTAAAAGTTAAGAAGTTGCTGAAATATATAACAGCTGTAGCAACAAATGCATTAGGTCTTGTAGAAGTAATGGTGTATTATGCAAAAGCTCTTTTCTTTTGGTAATAAGCTGGATATGAATTGTAGTCAAATAAATCATGAGTTGACTGGACTTGTACTGGGTGTATATAGATGATTAATGGAAATAAGTTAGCCTCATAGTTTTTCCATGCACTGAATATTTTTGAAGAGTAATGTGTGCACAGCTTTTCTTAACCTATGTATATTAGTTAAAGACTATTGAGTTATCTGCAGTTAATACCATTTGAGTTTGATTGATAGAGAAGGATGTGGCTATTTTCAAGTTTCTTGACTGAAAATAGGCATATCCTTGGCTGCCCAATATAGGTGATTAATCACAGCTACTTTAAGTACAATTTTACTTCAAAATCACTTTTTGTTGAATTTGTGAGTCCCTGCTTTATTATATTGATAACCAATATGTTGCACATACAGTAGCACCTCTCTGTATTATGAACTTGTGTTGCTTCCATTATGTGCTTTTTTGTTGTTGACATCTTCGTTTTTGTTTGTTACAGAGAGCTTTCTTGCTCAAGTTTTTATGTGATGAGGTGCTTAACTCAGCCCTTATCCGTCAGCATCTTGAGCAGTGCACAGAGTTGTCAGCTGAATTGCACCAAAAATTGCGCAGTTTTTGTGTAGAATGGAAAAACCTCAAAGCTAAGGAAGACATTCTATCGGCAAAAGCTGCAAAAATTGACACCTATTTGCTAAATGTATCTGGAGAAATAGTTGAAAATGACTTGAGTACCAATTTAATGAGATACCCTGCTAATTATCTTGTACAGCCACCACATACTTCAAATGACAGGTTTACCAGATTTGGTGTATTTGGTGATAATCAGCCTCCTAAGGAGACTGGTAAAGAAACTTGGGTTAGAAGTGTTGATAAAAGTCTATCTCTGACAATCTCAGAGACTGACAACCAAAATAAGAATCTTACAGATGTTGAGAGGCAACTAAAGAATGTCTATGATGCTGCAGTTGATAGTAAATTTCCTGTACATGTTTTGTCTTGCATAAATTATCGAATTAGTGACAAATCAAATAAACCGAGTGAGTTGCTTTCATCAAATCATATGCCACAGAATGAGGGCAGGGGCATCTTTACTCCACCAACTTCATTTCAGCAAGGACATGTTACTCCACTAGACATGTTTGGGGTTCATGTTTCTCAGATTGGTCCTCAAGTTGCTGTGAATGATTCAGAACCTTACTATCTTGAGTTGAGTGCCATCAAGAATGATATTTCACTTCTTCAGGATTCAATGACCAGTGTAGAATCACAGCTTCTGAAGCTATCTTTTTGGAGGGAGTTGTTGGGTACTGATTCCATCAATCGTCCATACTGGGCTTCAGCCACAAGTGGAGGATGTCGTAGTATAATCGTTGGTACAAGTGCTTCAATGCTGCATGGGAAAAAAATGACAGACAACAAAGACCAACTGGACAAGAAATCTGTTCTGCCGAAATATGGTCCATCTGGAAAGGAAACCTTTCAGACTTTAGGAGCGTCAAAAGCTTGCTGCCCTTCTACATCCAAACCAGAGAATACTTTGGGCAGCTGTTTACCTTGGGCTTCTTATGAAACTGACGAAGAAATTGAAGGCCTCATTGGTTGGCTAAAGGATAATGACCCTAAAGAAAGAGAACTGAAGGAGTCCATTAAGCACTGGCAAAAACAAAGGCTCAGTGAGAGTAAGCAGACGAGAAGCAGTAATGTGGATGTGCATCAAGTACCCATTTCTGGGGATCTAAATAGTGAGAAAACTGTAATTCCTTATTGTTTTGTTACAAAGGCATCCTACTTGCTGGAAAAGAAATATGGTCCTTTCTTTGAGTGGGATACTGTTGACTTCATGAAGAAGGGGGGAAAGAAGTCTAGGGTAACTAACGATGACAAATTGTACAGGTGCGAATGCCTAGAACCCATATGGCCTACTAGGCAACACTGTCTCTCTTGCCACAAAACCTTTTCAAGCTATGTTGAGCTGGAGGGACATGATGATGCGAAGTGCAGTTCAGGTCTACCAGCATTTGAGAAAAACAAGGATTTTAATGAATCTTCAAAGGGAAGGGGAAATGTGAAATGTGAGGCAGCTCGTGAAGAGTGCCATGAGGTTGGCAAAGCAAGGGCTACATCTAATAGGTTTTCCGAGATTAGCTCAAGATTAATTCAATTTCAAAATGAAGGGTTCGTATGTCCTTATAACCTTGAAGATATCTGTTCCAAGTTTGTGACAAAAGATTCCAACAAGGAACTAGTTAGAGAAATAGGTCTTATTGGTTCAGATGGGATTCCATCCTTTTCCCCATCATTATCTCCTTATCTTAGTGATTCTACACTCATGCTGATATCTCAAAAGAATGCCAGTGTTTCTGGTGATGAACCCAAGGCTTCTGAAAGGCAGGTCTCCCGAGGAGTAGCTGATAAAAGTAATACATTCCATGAAAAAGTATCCGATGATTCTCCTGTGAACTCTGCAGCAAATGGAATCAGTAAAGAAAGTAAGACCAACCGACCAATTTTGGGAAGAAAGTCCTCTTTTGGTAGTCATGGTTCAGAAATGGGGGCTGGTCGCTGCTGTGTGGTCCCTCTGTCTTCATTGAGACCACTAGTTGGAAAAGTTTCACACATTTCGAGGCAACTTAAGATTTATCTGCTTGACATGGATGCTGCACTCCCTGATGTTTCCCTAAGACTATCAAAGGCACAGTTGGAAAGAAGATGTGCCTGGCGTGCATTTGTCAAATGTGCAGGGACAATATATGAGGTTAGTCTCAAAGCCTTGGTTCTAACATGGGAGTTGCTATTTTAAGAACTGTCAAAACACATTTTGTGAATGTCAAAAGTTAGTAGTGCAGTGTCTTTTGAGATCTTACATTTCTAATTTCTATGGATTAAGATAAGGCAATATGTTTCTAAAGGAGGATCAAATTGGAAATTACAAGGTCATATAGCCGGACATGTTGCTTTTTGTGCATGAGCAGGCCTGCACGAAAAAATTTATATCTTGCTTCAAATTAGCCTGCATTTAATGAAACACAATTTACTATGAACTGCTTAGTCAAACTTCATGTCTACGAAAATCCACCTCACAAGAAAGAACCCTTTGAAAATAAAACCAGTACATCTCTTAGTTGACCTTATTGCTCCTCTTGCTGTTGGTTACTTTTTTAGTTTGTTGCTTTTCTCCCTCCAATATTTCTCCTCATCATAAGCTTGGCTTCTAATTGGAAGGATGAATTGGGGTCTGTTTGTGTGCATGATAATCAATATGTTGAAGGTTAAGTCCTCTCCAATTGGTATGGACTCTAGACAAAGTTTCCCTAATTTAATCTCCAATTCTGCTATTTAATAGAATGCCTTGAAGTAAATATATGGTCGTCACCGGAAAAGATATAAGTAATCTCAGACAGTTCTTAGTAAACCTTATTATATTTACTTGGTTAATTGATTTCTACGTCCTTTTCAACATTGCACCTTTTTCCTATGTCATTTGAAGTGAAGGATGAAGCTTGCCGCAAAACTCAATTGATTTTGTTATTTTTGTCGGTGGATGCTTGATCATTGAAAATTAATTTTCTGTGTTCATTCAGATGGTTCAGGCAACAATTGTATTGGAGGACATGATTAAGACAGTGTACTTAAAGAATGACTGGTGGTATTGGTCATCACTCTCAGCTGCTGTCAAAACTTCTACTTTGTCCTCCCTCGCTCTTTGTATATACACCCTTGATGCAGCCATTATATACGAGAAAAACTTATGCTGTTCTGGTTTAACTGAATATTCAGAACCTGGTTCCGTAGCAGACCAGAAACTCCGGGCCACTGTGGATACAGAAGAGAAATCAAAGGCAAGCAGGAAAAGGAAGGAACCTGATGGTTGATCTTGGAACAAAAGAAAAGTTCAATCTAGTTTGGTTCATTGGGCAATATATATAAGATGATCTTTGAGCCACATTGAAATTGAAAGGTTGTGGGACGATTTCATAAGCTTCAAGGAGGAAGCTGCAGCTGATGCCACCTGCGTGCTTGTACATATAGGTAAATGTTGACTTGCTAACTCTGATGCTGGTTTTTGGGAGAGCAGAAGTTGTAGAATTATCTTCTCGGAGTGAAAGCACCAGCACCATGGATTTATGTATCCATTTTGGACTAAATTCTGCTCCAGCTCTCTAGTTGGTTGCTAAAAAGATAGAACTGAAACCTTATTTTTCTAGTTTCCTTGCAAAGAGTCAGTTCATATATACAAATGGAATTAATGTAAAGAAGGAAAGGAAAAAACAAAGGAAGAAATGAAAAAGGTTAAGATTAAGGTTGAGCGGGTGTGGGCAAATTTTATTTTCTGTTCCTCTCTCTATCTTTGTGTGTGCGCTTGAGCATGTTCCCTTCTGTGTGTCTGTCGTGGCTAGCATGCTTGTGTTTTCTAGGTTTCTGAAGGTGTGGAAAAACAGGGAAGAATTGAAATTGATAAAGTTGTCCCTATTAGGTTATTGCAATTGCCTGTGTAGAGCTGGTGACAGGATTTTTCTAAAGACTAATTTTCAAAATTGTTTGTGGTTAAGTGGGTTTAAGGGTAGATTTATGCTGAAGACAAATTTCCGATTTGTGGGCAAGTTTTTGGACTTGCCAACCATTGTTGAGCCTCTCATTTTCCTCGAGAATACCTCTCCCTCAGCTCACTAACATGGATAGTAGATGTATGTAGGCAGTTTTATGCTTTCAGAAGACGTACATTAAAGGCTATAGTGCAGAATGAAGGTGTAGGCGAGGTGAAGTGAGGTTTTAGGCAGTTGGTGGCATTGAGTGAAGGATGAGTGACAAAAATGGAGGTTAGCTACTTGTAAGGAATAGAGAGGTTTTACTCGTCACCTATTGGTGTCTAGTAAGGAGATGAGAGGCAGATTAAGGGTAGGATGAAGAACGTTGTAATTTTGAAAATAAAATAAGAAGTCCGTAGTGCAGCTTTGGTACAAACTGTTGTAAGTTATACTAAATATAGATTGTCCCTATTCTAGTATGAGACTATAGAAACTGTGGCTTTTAGCTGCTGCGTTTATTACTAGGTTAAAGAAGAATAACTAAGAACTTTTGCATTTTCTAGATGGTGTAGCTTTTGTTGATAAAAAGGCAAGCACACCTTGTCAAACAACAACTAGGTAATCCTAAAACTAGAACAACTATTTGGCTCCTTTTAAATAGTATTTCATTAGTAGAGGTTATATTTTTGTTCTCAATTTCATTTCATTTTCACCTCATGAGCTTTAAAACCATTGGGGAGTGAAGAGCTTTACCTCATTTCAAGGTACTTTTATAACATTGGCAGTGCTTTCCAATTTTAGGTTTTAGAGAACTAATCCTATAATTTTATCTCACAGAATATCCAGTATTTCTCTCCAATTATTTAACTAAATTGTAGATGACTAAGCAAGAGGTCCTTGCTCTTTTGTCCTAAAAATAGGAAGTGTAACAAGAAAGCCTCGAACAAGTAAATATACTTCTTCTCCACATTACAAATAAAAGTATAAGGAAAGATACAATTGACCAAAACACTTAATTTTATTCAAGAAAGTACAAGGAAAGATCCATTCTTAGGGATCACATCCACACCACGTTTACATTTTCCTTCTAGCCCATATGGTTTTCAATGTACAAGTCTTCTTAAGCACTAACACGTGTACAATACTGTTTCTTAAGATATCACGGTGAGATACTACACACCAGATGATTTTAGGGGATACAATAAAATACATATTAATTAGGTTCATTTAGGACCACACCCACCAACCCAATGCATCTCCTTCCTCATGGTTTTCCAGCCCTGGAGCCACAAACGCTTCTGAGAAGTAACTACGCCCATCATCACTGCCATCATCCTCTTCAGATTGAACAACATCCACTTGAGCCACATATCCGCCATAGTTGTCACTGGGGAAGTATGAATCACCACTGTCAACCAGCTGAGGACCATCCTCATCCACCACTGCACTTCCACCACTCCGAGAACTCAGGCGGTCCTCCACTTTCATGTTGAATTGTAGAGGTGAGATTTGGTTGCCATCAATTAGAAGTGGGTCAGATTTTTGAGCTGATATTGCTGCTCCAGCCAGTTCTTTAGCTCGAAGATTTTCATTCAAGGATACCACCTGCAGTTCAATAAACTTTTATGAGATAACACTACCGTCTGTTCATGGAATACTTTCAGCAATAAGGATTTATCTATCATCAATCTTATCTTTAAAAAAAAGAAAGAAAAAAAAAAGTGTAAGCATATTTTGAGAAATCTATCAAAGTATATTCCTTTAGGGTCTTTTTTAATCGAGGTGGGGATCAGAACAGATGCTATGTTTGAAACCATGTGTTTGGTTATAGTGTCGAATCTCATTTTGTAGGACCCTCCTAAGGAAGTTCCAATCATCTTCCAGGTTAAGAGTCCACACATCATATGATGGAGTTCTGATTAGAAAGCCACTACAATGTCCAATACAGGATCTCAGAACACGATATTGATAAAATAATAATATATTTACTACAATATCCATTAAATCGCATAATAAAAAGACCTACTCCAATAATCGAATATTTTTATAAATTACCAAATTCTATTTAAAATTTTGATTTTCTTAACAGTTTTTTGAGTTATGCAGATATCTATATATTTATCCCAGGATCTATGCATATGAGAACAAGAAGATAATAATAATGTTCTAATACACAAACTTGTTATAGAGTTTGAGCTTGTACCTCGGATTTGAGCTTCTCATTCTCCTTGACAACAGAATCATAATTGGATAGTAGTGAATCATAGGAAGATTTGAGAAGATCATAATCCCGTTCAAGCTGCTTTGTTTTCCACCGTGCTCGGCGGTTCTGGAACCACACAGCCACCTGCCTTGGCTGCAGTCCAAGATTCTTGGCCAACTGGGTCTTCCGCTCAGGCTCCAGTTTGTTCTCTGCCTCAAAGCTCTTCTCCAGCAGATGCACCTAAACATCAGTAAACACACAAAAGTTATAAAGAAGGAAACACTCACAAGTTATAAAAAGGAAACACACAAGTTAGCTCGGCATGTTTAAGTGACTCATCTTTTCATATTACACCCACAATTTTGTTACTGAAAACAGAAGAGTGAATAAAACTTCATGGAATCATTATCTCTCATGTCTTACTAGTTTAGTTCAACTCCACCACCTATGCCAAGTGGTTGTGAGGTAGAAGTTCAATAAGTAAAAAAGACTTGATAGTGGGACAAGATGGAAATTGATGCAGACAAGATTGAGTAATATGGAAAACCATACGTGGTAATATGCTATGTTGGCATAAGGGAATAATATAGATTAGATACGTATCAATTTGACAGAGGATAAGCATATTATACTAGTCATTAATTCAACTGTACCCAACCTGCTCGGCAGTGAGGCGGCGTTTCTTCTCTGGTAACTGTTCGTCGTAATATTCCTCGTCGAACAAATCCTCCGGTGAGCTAAAAAAAGGTCGCCTCTTTGAGGTTTCCTCTATGCTCATCATTGATCTTCCTCCTTTAATTTACATACCAAAATTTCAACAAAATGGAACATAGAAATTGAGTAAACTTCAAAAGTTAAATATATGTATACATTTAACAAGAACTCCAGAAAGCGGAACAAAATCAAAATTCAGACTTCTAAAGATTTTTCATGGTTCTGGACACCAATGTCAAAGATCTCACTGAAGCCAATTACGTCCGATGCAATTACTTGGCTCAGCCAACTATTTCCTAGAACCCCATTTTTCCCTTAACTTGTCCAATTAAGTTCTCAAAGTTCGAATTTTTTGTTTTTCCAGTTTACAAATTTCTATCCGATTTTCTCAGCAGCCAAACACAACAGAACTCATTGCAGTTAAAAGTACTATTAATAAAGAACAAGTGACAGAGTGAAAATAGTTAAAGTAAGGAAAAGAATCACCTCGGAAAACAGAATCAGCATTCCCGAGGAACAGCATGTTCCCGTGGCAAGTGGACGTGTCAAAGAAAAGACGGCCGGAATCCATGGTTCCTAGTCTTTCCTCTTTGGCTGATGGCGTGTATGTTTGAAATCTCTGACGAGACTCTCCGTCAATTGACGCCGGAGAGAAACGAAGCAAAGATGATTAGATTGGTGTCTAAGTAATAGTAATTTTATTCAAAGGGTTTTGAAAATTAGAAAATCATGAGCTTGTGGCGGAAAAAGCTGGTGCTCCAAAGTAACCTCGCCGGAGTCTCTAACGGGCATATACAAAATCCCATCATACCCCGACCAATCTTATCCAGTTCCGGCTGATAGTCCCGGCAGCGATTTCTTCAGCGGTTTGATAATTAACTAGTTTCTGAAAATTGGCCCAACAAAATGGAAGCCAAACCTTAAGAAATTCGGTAAAACAAAAAAGGATTGATACAGAAAAAAACAAATAGGAGATCGGAAAATTCGTATGGATGTCACCGGAGTTTGAAATCCGGCGCGCTTAGTTCTGTGTAGCTTCTAGGTGTTTTTTGCTGCTAAACTTCATTGGGGTGATTCTAGTGTATATTTATATTGGTTTTTCATGACTGGAATGACGAAAGTATCCTTTATCACGCTCTTCCACATAAATCATAAAATCTATTTCACTCCTTTGGAAGGATCTTATGTCGGGCACACCTTTTAAATCTATGTTTTACCCCTTTGGAAGGGTCTTACCGTACTTACTTATTTTCTATGGGGTACATCTTAATTCTCTAGAGAGCAAATACCATAATCTATGAAAACATAGATTAACCACTAAGTAATTTTTGCCTCAATTTTTTATTTTTGACTTAATTATATTTTTAATATTTAATGTTTGATTGAAATTCAATTTTACATATGTACTTTAAAAAGTCAAAATATTTTTTTTATAATTTAAAAAATTATAGAATATGATATTTGCTATTATATTCTATAACATCTAATCTAACTAGAGATAATCGTGATAGATAGAGTAATTGTATTCTGAAAACAAAATACAACATTATGTATACAAGTTTTCTATAAAACAAAACATTTGCCCGGGGCAAATTGGCTATTTCAGGTATAGATGGATGGTGACTTGTGAGTTGAGATTGGAAGATGGTAGCTCAAGTGGGTTCTCACTAACTTGCGCCGCGGGTGACTGTTGCAAGATTAATTTAAGATTTTTCGATCGGAATAAATAAAAATATAAAAATGGGGTATTATTAATTTTGGTGCCAGAGTGTTAAATGTAAAGATAAGTAAGTCCCATGCTTTGTGGTCGTGGTATTGTCGAATCCAAATAATAAATAAAAATAAATTGTTGGATTTTGATTGTCTATGTTGCTTCAGTTGTTTTTACATTGTGCTAATCCTTTGTGTAATGGTAACATTTTGTGTCCAAATGTAAGCCTTTTTTTTTTTCTTTTTCTTTTTTTATATATTTTTCTACATGCTAGCTAGCTAATCATCCCTAAGGTATTAGTTCATCAGTTCGTGACATCCCAATCAGCACAACAATTTCCTTCCCGAAAGCTATGCTCCAACTTGACGGACTATTTCATATGTAGTAGCTCCAATCCTCTCTTACAATACTTAATCGTGTGTGGCACACGTTTTATAAATATCAGTGATGATAAAAACACGATAAGTATGTAATTAGTGCTATTATTATCTTTAAATTGTGTATAGTTTAAGGATAAAATTTAAATTATTTATTCTTAATTATAATATGTTGTGCTTAAGCTTGTAATGGAAAGTGAGTAGGCCTATAGAAAGCAACTCTTGCTAATGTCAACTAAGGTAGTCTCATTTCTTTTATTGTATAAAATATATTCACATAGCAAAATAAATTATATATACAAGAGCAACCCAAAAATGAAAAGGGTAGAGACATATTAAAAGATAAGTGGTTTGAATTGATTACACATGATGCAGGGTGTGATTGTGGATGGGGTGAGAATTAATTGATAGCTTGTAGATAGAAGACATGCATGGCTTTAGAGTTTTGACCTTTAGCAAGTAGATATTGCTAGCTACTGTTTTCTTACTAAAATGATGCATGCAACCACATAATAAAATATATAATGGAAGACACTCATACAATACAAGCATTTTAAATTTTTATCAAATTTTAATTGTCTTTTTCAAATTTGTTGTTAGGAGATTTTCTGATGAGTTCTTCACATTCAGAATTGATGATCAGGAACACGAACTTGTCAACTTATCTTCTCCCTGCCTATAACTATGCGTATTAGAGACAGATTTATTTCTATTAATCAACTTTCACCGACAGAAGCAGTGAATCACTAATAATAGAACAAAACAAAAAAGAAACAGTTTCAGAGACGGAATAATCTGTCTCATATATGATGTGTGAGAGGTATTTGATACCACGAACTAATTCCTCAAGTAAAAAATTTTAAGTTCTTTCTTTTATTTTATAGATGTTGATTTTTTAGATTAGAGCTAAAAATTAAGAGACTAAATTGCTTTTATTTATTTATTATTATTATCAAAGATAAAAAATTTATAATTAAATCAAATATATAAAGTTCAATGATCACCGAATAAAAATAAATAACGATTATAACTCAATCTCATTAAGCATAAAGTTTAAAAAATTAAATAACATACTTTTTGATTTTGTTAGTTCAATTGACAAAAAAATAATCCGTTATTTTCTTTTTCTTAGAACAAGAAATTACCCACCACTCTGTGGTTTCCAACTAGAGAGAAAGAGGTTGAGATGCTGGCAATGCCACATCTTCTTTCCATGTGGTGACATACTTGCCGAATATTAATAATTATGATTAGATAAGTGTGATCATATTCGATTTGGAGATTACTTGTGCATCTACAATTACTTAATTATTATTATATATGCATTCAAACTCAAGAATTGTAATAATTTATAAGAAGTCAATGCCACTCCATGTATTATATATGGCCAGCTTCACAGGCTTGCTTATTCAAAATAAATAATTAATCACAAAACATTTAAAAAAAAATTTATTTATAGAAAACTTAGCAGTGTTACAAATTAATTATTCAATAGTTTAGCATTATTAATCTTATGCATGATGATTAAAATCCAAAATATATTTAGTTGAGATACAATATTTATACCATTACTTAAGACTCTTAAAGGGCTTTAGACAATCCAAAATATAAAAAAAGTGCAAGTTTATAGTGTCCATATATATCAATTAAGCCACTCAATTGACTTAGTTTGTAAAACCATAAAAGGCATGTGTTCTTGTCCTCAAAATGTTGCAAGTGTAAAAAAATTGCTTGAGACATGCACATGATTAGATACTATTGGGAATTCATAGATTTAATTATTTTATACATACCATTACTTAAATCTTTATTTGAGAAAAATATATGATTGTATATATATATATATATGTGTGTTAGACAGTTGTCCTCCAATGGTTTCCCTCACGGGAAACCATCAATTATATAGGTAGATATAGATACAAGGAATGGGAATGGGTTACTAACATTAAACCCCAAGAATCTCTTTTAATTAGAAAGAAGAAAAATATATTATATATATAATCAGCTCCACTAATTCTGTTAATATTTTATTCTTATCTAATCTGTTAAGAATCTTTTTCTCACTAACTTAGTGGAATCAAGGAAACAACATATCATTACTTTTCTCTCTTTGTTGCATGGCACTTTACCTCCAACCAAACAGCATTGTGCACGTATAATATTGTATTGGAATATTATTGTCTTTTTTCTTTTGGGTTTAAAATATTAATTAGTAAATGATTTAGAATTTACTTCAAGATAACATATACATATATAGTTCAATTTAATTACTTCTTTTCACATATTCTCAACCCTAAAGAGGAGTTATATACTTAAAAAGTAGTTCTCTAGCTAGCTACATAATTAGCACATGTTATTAATGATAGGCATATAAAAAATATTATAAAATTAACATATTCAATATATCGAAGAAAAGAAAGATAAATAAGCAAAATATACAAAAAGGAACTGTCAGAAGCATCAATTTTATTTATTTTTTATTTATTAAAGTGCCTCCAATAGTACCACAAAAAAGAAGAAAACTACTCCCTCAAATAAATAGAGTTAAAGTTTCGGGTCTCTAAATAATATTTAACTCTATAAAAATATATATACTTTAATGCATTATAATTAATTAATAATTAGTTGAAAGTTAATTTTGATTAAAGCTAGGAGTTCCTTGTACTAATTGAGTTCTTCTAAGATATTGGTAACAAGCTATTCGAATATACTATTAGATCACTTATTCCCACATCAAAATTTATAAATGTTAGTGAAAAAAAAAAAAACTATGTGAAGAACATCCTTTTGTTATTTAATTCCTTCACTACTAAGGTAGAGACTAAATGCTGGTATCTTTTGACTGGAAAAGGATGGGAGATTTTAGCTTTTAGCTAGCTAGCTAGTTTAGCTTTAAGAAAAAAGTGGGTTGGGATGAGAAGGAAAGCTGAAGTTTTAGTGGTAGGTGTGCAGAATAGAAAGCTAAAGTATAAAAAAGAAGGTAGGCACCTGAGAAGGAACATGCTTTTTGTAAGAGCATGTAATTTTATGGTGGAAAAAAGGTCATGGTTATAAAGTGGGAGCATATAATGACTGGTATTTATTATTTATTTGTCACGTATATTTAAGAGTTAATATTCTATTAACTAAGTATAAATTTTTTATATTGACAAAAATTAAGGGATAGTAACTAAAGTCAAGAGTGTTGATCAATATGATGTACACATGACAAAAAATTAGAAATAATAAGAGTGTTTCGTTGGTATAAATTACATGTGGTGCTTTTAGATATATATATATATATACACTATCAGTAGATAGAATATTATTTCTTTTTCATGGTATTCTTTTTTATAATATTTTTATTCATTGTTATCAATAAATAGTGAGAAGATTCTTCAAATTTACTTTTTGTGTTTGGTCGGATCATTTTCAAATATCAAGAATCAAAGTTAAACTAGTCAAAATCCAATCACAATAAAACATATTGTAACTAAATATGTTTTTGCAGATGCTATAAGTAAATATGTATCTAAACATTGCTTGAATTCTAATTGTGTAATTTTATTCACAAGTTAAAAATTAGGAATCTCAATTTTATTTGTTCGAATCGAAATGTGTAGGATATCAAATTTTAATATACTATGTATTTAAATAATTAATAAATAATATAAAATGGATCCGTTTATTGTATCTATTAAATATAACTTAGGTCGATCAAACCATACTTTTGAGATATATTTTTGTAGTTAAAAAGATCATGATGAGAAAGTTTTGGAATATTTTGTATATAGTGCTGCTTTTTTTGTTTTTCATGAATGTGATAGATATAATGTTTCCTGTCGATAAATAAAGAGATATTCTTCATATTTAAACAAAAAAAATTCTTTTTGTATGTTTAGCCGAAGATATTCTTCAAATTTGAATATAAAATAAATTTTTTTTTTTTTGTCTTTAGTTGGATAATTTTCAATTCCAAAACTTGAGTTAAACTAGTCAAAATCCAAACACAAGAAAAATATTGTAACTAACTATGTTTTCTCCTCTGCAACTTATCACATATTTCAACATTACTTGAAACTTTAATTGTAATTCATTAAATAATCCAAACATATGAATTGTAATGAAAAACGTTTTGCAACATCTGATCCAAATGGAACCAAAAGAAATTCATTAGGCTCAACTTTTGGTTCTTTAGTCTTATAATTAAAATAAAAGAAATATAGTTGTATAATCTTAGATAGGCCTCGGTAGTTTCACTCAAATGTTCATTTGCTTTAGGAAAAGAAGGAATCCTATTAATGGAGCAAGAGATGCTTGCTTGATTCCCAATAAGTTAGGATAGGCCTGAGATGAGAGCCACGCCCCACCTCAACCATAAAAAAAAAGGTGAAAAATAATGGAAATATTGTTATATGATAACTTAATATTTTTGAGGTTACGTTCAATTAAATCAGACACATATATAATTTTATAGTTTTATTATAACTTATTGATATTATTAAATTATGATTAAAATTTAAATCACAAACTGATGTATCTTATTCTAATTAGAGTGATTTTTTTGCCATGCTAATAGTCAATAAATATTTTAAAACGTTTCATTTGTATGAGTTTAGGCAATATTATTGTCAATATGTTAAGATTAGGGTGACAACTTGTACCAAAATAAAAAGAAACAGATCACAAAATCAGCAATTGATGTGCCTAGGCTACTTGCATTAGCTCACAACTAAGTAAAGCAAATAAATCTCCATGAAGACATGAACCATCAGAACTCATCAGAGAACAGGTATCAGGTAAATCCATGCTATTACTGGGAACTATATTATGAGTTACATAGATAGTTAAGAAAGGTGAAAGGAAGAGGAAGTAGAAAATTTGAACTTTACAAAAGCTATAGCCCAATAAATAAGGACTAATTGCAGAGCTCTACTTAAGCCAACACTCAGTGTCTCCAAACTTCTGTATTACCTGTTTGATTCTAGGGTCTTCATCCTTTCAATTGAATAAAATACAAATTGAATTTTCAGAATGCTGTATCTCAATTCTCCACAATCTGTTGCAATCAAGCTGCAAATCTTTTCAAGGCCCTCGATACCTGCGGAAACAGAAACAGCCCTGTGCCTGGTCATTAGGGATCATACCTCCACCCTTTGAAGTGTCAATAGCTTCCAACATTGTCACCACCTCATCCATCTCTGGCCGTTTATCTGGATTGGCATCCCAACATCGTTTCATGACATTTGCAAGGGAGCTTGGGCAACAGCGAGGTATATCCGGCCTAAGATTCTGTAGTTCCATAAACACTCCAAACACAGTAAAAGGGCTGGAATGATTGCATTAATAGTAAATATTATCACATCCAATGAATTATAAGGAAATACAATACATAGGCATAATCCGCAAATCGGTTATGCAACTTTTGTTTCTCAAACATATCAGGCATATTCTACGTACCTGACGCACAACAGCTGATGTAACTTCAGAGAAACTGAGATCAGGATACGGCATGTCGCAACAGTATATCTCCCATAAGCATATACCAAAACTGTACACATCACATTTTCTATTATATGGATTACCATTTAGAACCTGCCCAATAACAAGTTGCTCAAGTAAGTAAGAGACACCTTTTCTTTTTAAGAGAAATGAAAGGGAAAACATCAAATCACTTGCAAAAAGTCAACTTACTGGTAATTGATCATATTAAACACAATATTTGCTAATCATATATCTAGACTAAACTAACCACCTCTTGCAGAAACAAAAAAATAAAGCAAAACACAGATGTCTTTTTGGTTTGGGTCAAACCTTCAACCTCCTCTTAGTGGCAGTCTTAATTAAGCATATATTGCACAAAAGTGAAGGCTCAAAAAATATGCTCCACCTTGAGAAGCCATGAATCTCTAATATAGAAGCCATGGAATGATAAAAGTTGAATGTGTAGCACAAGAAAGTCTTAATTATTAAATACGACTAGTAAGTGAGAAGAATGTTTTAGATATATACACTAGTAAGTGTCCAACACTTCTGTACAAGATGATGAAAGACCTAACTCAGGAAAAAAAAATGCCTATACCACTCTACAGCGTCATTCAAAATAATAAATATATTCCAAGTGAAATGACAAAACAAAGTGCTTATCCTTTCAATGATTGTAAACACATGCAAGCCTGCAGAGAGAGAGAGAGAGAGAGAGAGAACACAAACAAAATTTTGAAAGTTAAACAAAAAAAAAAACCACATTAGAAAAGACATGATTCAAAATGTTGATAACCCACAACTTTAGGGTATGTGTTTTGAGTGTGGCCATGTGTGACTATGTAGCCAAAAAAGCAAGCAAATGACAACCAAAACAGTCAAATACAGTCACTCCAATTCTTTTGCCGCCAATAAGATCCAAAGCATGACAGATGGAACGAGTATGGTATGCAGCATATGCACCCTTTCTTCTACTCATTTGACAATTGCAACCTCTAAATTTAACTGAGTCGACATAAGGGGAGGACAGTACCATTCTAGTGGATTTGAAAAACAAACCCCAAAACAGTTTCATAAGGAGAGAGAGATTTGGCCCTATTAATTGTCGAAAACATTTTTCATTTTCCATCTCCAAATACTTGATTCCATGGTGTTTGTTTTGAAAATTTGGAAAACCTTATTTAACCCGAGACATCAGAAAACATCTTTGGGGAGTTATGCAAGATTCATTTCCAATTTTTCATTTGGAGATATGGTCTTTGAACACAAAATTAAATGTAAAAAATGGATAATTTTTCTCCAATATCACAACTAAACAGGGCCTTTGGTTTTGCGATGAAGTTCAATTTCAAAAAGATCAATTATATACCTCAGGAGCCATGTAACCGAGGGTTCCAGTTTCACCAGTCATGTCATGAGGATTTGAAGCCTCTATACGAGCAACTCCAAAATCGGCTATTTTCAAAGTCCGTGTCTTGTCCAAAAGCATATTTTCAGTTTTAACATCTCTGTGGACAATCTTCTGTGAATGGAGATAGCTCAACCTATTTAAAAATAGTAAATGATAGAGGTATATTACATACACAATGCATACATTCTGAAAATGCAAACTCAACAATTTAAATGTGAAAAAAAATATAAGGTAGATATTAAGTGTAGGAACGGACCCCCTTGCAAGGTCAAGTGCCAATTGGACAACTACTTTATAGGCCAGCTTCCTTCTCCGGTTCTTTATGAGATAATTCTTTAGAGCTCCCCCAGGACAATATTCAACAACAACACAGCATACATTACTTGGCATGCCCATATGGCCATTTTCTGTTTGTATATTTAGCTCTGAAGTGCCTATAATTGCCCCAATAAACTGCAAAATTGATTTGACAATTGGAAGAAATAAGATAGGTCTCATGGAACATCTGAACCTATCTCACAAGAAAAATCAATTGGCAGCAATTTCTTTCGTTCTCATTGCATTTTACAGTTTTCAAGCAGGGCCAAATAGGTCACATATACTTTGTACAATGATAATCTGAGTCATTATTCTTTCTAACTACATATGCATTAAATATGAATATTTGAGCAAAAGCATAGACAAACAAAAAGAATGAAATAATTACATAAAAGGTAATCTGCCAGATGTCACTTGCCTGTGTTCCTGTGATTCAAATCATGAACTATTAAATGACTATTTGAAGGGGGGTCATTCAATACAGATTCATTCACAAACTGTAGGAAACTATAAAATGCTTCACCTAAAAATAGTTACGCGGAAGACAGAATAGAATTGTGGAGGAAAATATGAATAACTACATTGCAGTCCTAGATAGAACTAAATCTCAAAAGAAATTTTAAATTCAAAATAATCTTGTTTAAGGTTTCATGTGGTGAAGCCCAATTTCTCAGATCAGGGCTTCTTATATTGTAAGTCGATCTAGATTGACAAATTAAGTAAATGATATTAACCTTTCAGTAGTCCAATTCTTTACAAGAAAAGAAAACTGGTATCTTGATGTCGTCCTGTCTCCTATGAACAATAGTAATCTCAATATCTCTAGCTAGGATGCCCAATATCAAATACAGGATCAGAATTAAGATTCATGACTTGGGTGGGCCTAACTCTAGCCCTACACCCTTGCGAAGTAATTTTCCCTAGAGTAGTAAATTCAAGGTAAACCCACCCACTCAACTGTCAAACAATTTTTTTCCAATCCCAAAGATAGCAAAAAGAACATAAAAGAAGATGAATTATAATGAGTTCAGTAACACAACTGTGGCGATAATCGGGGGAGTTATTGCATGTATGATATGAAGAGATAAAATAATCCTAGGTTTGAGCACAGTTTTTGTACTGGTATGTCATCAAATGACCACTCCATTCTTCCTTTTCTGTTCTATTTCTTTCCACTCTTACTATTTATTTTTCCTGAACCTACTTCAAAGTAGTAGTCTGCTGGCATATATTACATGCTAATAGTGAATTTTCAACCAAAAAGTGGAATGAAATTGGTGAAAGGAAAGGAAAGGAAATGAAAAAGAAAAAGAAAAAGAAAATGAAATGAAGAAACATATGTTACCTTAGTTACATTAGGATGGTCAAGCTTGTGCCAAACAGCAACTTCTTGTGTAAAAGCCGCTCTCATAGATGCTATTTCAGCATCTGACCTGTGACCCTCTTCCCCCCAATCTAGAAGCTTAACTGAGAGCATGCAAATAAAGATAGAATTTACTATAATATCATTTGGAGAAGATAGGTTGATAACCTACTTCCAATTGTTTTCTTTGCATAAATTGCAACAGCAGAGTTTCTGCATTTAATAACTTTATCAACCACTTGCATAGAAGATAATGGGTTTAACTTGAAAACTTGACCATGTTCAGTTATGGGTTTAACTTGAACACTCAAGATACAAGTTCAGTAGCCAACCCACAGTCAAAAGAGTTTTCTGTGAATTGGAGAAGAGCAACTACTATGTGGCAGCATGATGTCCACTTGCTACAATTGATGAATTGCAACTTGATCACTTTATCCAAAATTGTACAGATAATAGTCATGAAGTGGTGCAAACAAACACACATGAAAGTTTGAAAATAAAAGAACAACTATAAAGTTTATGCACATAACTGTGAAGTGTGAAGTCAACTCAAACTTGTGAATCACGGAGTTTGCAAGTCCAGCTTCACAAAGTTCAGTCACATGCCTCTCATGGTAACTCAATAAAAATGCTTGTCACAGAGGTCATTCACAGAAACAATTAAAACACTACCCTCTATATGATTGCTGATAGAAATCAGGGAAAAGAAAACTAATTCCCATGTTAGGGGATATCTTCATAAGAATGATAAGTCATAACTCAATGAAGCTCAATCAAGATGAAAATGCTTCTAATTAACCAAAGTAGCAAGTAACAAATAAAGTTTTATTATTTGGTTACTACATTTTCATGTAAAGTTAAGAAAAACTAGTAAGCTGGAAAGTTGAAAGAACCAACCAACATCTAAAAGGAGTAGATCTGCTAGCCAACTAAGGTAGATTTTTTCCCTGATAAACATATTAATCAACTCCTGGTCATTCTAAAAGTTACAATGAATTCAAGAGCTAAAACCAATGACAATTCCTTGGCTTCCCAATTTGATAAAAAGTACTCTCAGAACAATAAGCGTATGAGCATCTCAAAATAAACCAAAATGGTGCTTATTAATTGATAATGAACAGGTATATAAAGAAATCACATTTGAAGAAAATAGTGCATTTTTCTATGAAAAAGACTTGCATGCTCCTCAGGACAGAAATATAAATCCCGAATCAAAATGGAGAAAGAAAGAGAGAGTACCAGCAACATCTTGGCCGTCATAAATGCCACGGTGCACGGTGCCAAAAGTACCACGGGCAATGACGCTCTTGATAATGAGCTTGGAGGGGTCAATCTCCCATTCTTGCTTGGTGGGGTTAGACCTTCCCACTTGTTCGTCTTCTTCTTTCTTCTTATTCTTCTCCATAGTCCATGCTCTACTCAGATGCCTCTGAAGCTGCTCGTCCAAACTCTTCAGATCTATCTGATCCGCTCTCACATACCCACCACCCCCACTTTCATTCTTCTCCTTCATCTCTCCCTCCCTTCTCTAACACTAACAAAAGAGAGAATTTACAAACCCCAATTCGGTTGTTGTTCTTGGCCGCTATCAATTCAAATTACAAGGTTCCTTCACTTTGATCGCGATTTCTGGTTCTGGGTATTTCACTTTCGGTGTATTTCTCCTAATTTTTCTGCTTCTGCAGCCACTGATGGTTGTGTTGCTGGTGAGGAACACAATTATAAAGGTTGGCTGTCTACAAGTAGTTCTACTAGACTGTAAATCTCTCACTCAATCATCCATGTGAGCACGTGGATATAGCCTGAACACGACGTGTGTGTCTGACCCACAGCCACTCTTGTATTACCTTCCTCCACTCTTCTATTCTAATTTATTGAATCAATCAAAGCTCAATCCCTCTCTCTTATTGTCCTTTTCGGGTATCGTTTTTCTTTTGTGCTTTTATGGAATTCACGGTCAAAGTACCTTTTTCCTTTATTGCATATCTGCTAAGCTCGTTCAGAAATGCTTTGGCTTCATCAATAGGTGATCATGGAAAAGTTACAGAGAAAAGTTACCGGGAAAATTGAATGAGAAACTTGAAGACTCCCATTATTAAGATATTTTTGTTGTAAGCTTTCGAATTACTGAGTGGCAGCTTTCCTTCCATCCACTGGGCCTATTCTTAAAATGAGTCTAAATCTATACTACTTCCAAAAATAATATTTTGTATTTTTATTTAATTTTAAATAAATTATAAAAACAAAGAAAAAACTATTATTCATGTTTAAATAAAAATAAATGTCAATTTAAAATAAGTTTTTCATTATTATTAACTTTTTTTTTTTTTTTTTACATTTTAGTCTTTCTTAAAATTAATTTTAGAATGGTTATGTGGAGACATTTTTCTCTTCCAATCAGTTTTCCCTTTCATTTTTTTTTTTCTGTCCCCCCAAAATTAGTTCCCCCATTTCTACAATTCATTAGTTTTCTCATCCGCCCTCTTGGCTAGACCTGAACTCTTCATATCCAAATCTTAGTTAGGATCTTAATAGCTCAAATTCATTCCCTTTCATGTTAGGCACAGACCTTTTTAACAAGAAAGATAATGACCACGACAGATATGAACTTCTAGAAAGAAAAAAATATATTTATATATCTAATTGTATTGAAAATTTGAGGTAAGTTCCTACCAATTTCTGCTTAATTTTCTAAATTATGAGTTAGGGTTTGAAGTTTGAAAGAAATATAGCAGTTTGGAAACTCTGTAGAAATTTATTTATTTTTAAAAATTCTTTTTCAATAATTGTACTGTCTAAGAATCATGAATCCATTGGAAGTAAATTTTTCCTTGAATTTTTCAATTATCTATACTCTATATTATAGAAAAAGTTAGAATACTAAACAAAAATTCCATTATTTATCCCTCTTTTTTTTTAAAAAAAAATATTATATTTCCTAGTTATGGAAATTTGCTTTCATTTTAGAAGAAATTTCAGAAAGGAAAAAAAAAATATTGTGAGGGAAAACAATAAATAAAAGGAAAAACTTCTCTAAGTAAAATCCAGATTCTGATTTTAGGTAGACATTTTTCTCTCAAAATCAGCTCACTCGTCTAAGCTAAGTGGAGCATTTTAAAAATTGGGAGCCCATATATATTTCTTCTTCGATGAATTATTATTCATTTGCATTATTTCAACTTGATAATTTACAGGGAGGGCCAAAAATAATGGAGCTCCATAACTGTGACGAATCAAGCTCTGAAGAGTGGTCACTTAAGTGGTGTAGCATTGAAAACAGAAGGTCAAGGGTAGGATCTAAGTAAAAATAAGTTATGTATGTCAAAAGTTTTTATCAGTTGGTTTGGAAATTATAAAATATCAAATGGGTTATTATGCTTATGGAAGTTATGTTGTTTTTTTTATTTGCTGGTCAATAATCATGTTTAGTTAACACAACATCTAATTTGTGTTGCTGCTGAGAAACAGGAGAGAGAGAATTGAGATGATTTGCAGTCCCTGTCACACGTGGTATTCATAATCCCATGGTGCCCTTCTGCCGTAAGATATATATATATATATATATATATATATATTTTTTTTTTTTTCTCTCTTTTCATCTTTTGCGTATCTCTTATTGTGAAGGAATTTTATATCTTATTTTTGCTATCTATCTTTCTCAGCATTTCAGAGTCGAGATGAAGAAAAGCAACTGAAAATGGTATTTAGCTCAAATGTATGTGCGAAAATACAATTGTCTTCCCTAGGTCACTGTTTTAGAACTACTTCAATAGGTAAGCTCCAACGTTTGAAGAAAATGTTAGTATATGAACCTCTTATGCATGTATTTATTATTTTTTCTTTCGAATGTTGTGTCATTTATCTGAAAGAAATTTTGCTTCTTCCTAATCTAATCTAAGAGCTACCACGAAGATCTGTCATTCTCGAGAGTAAGATTAATGATTTGTTAAAGCCCTGCACTCCTTTCAAATCCTAATATCAATCTTACAGGAGTGTTGGTGTTGATTGTTGCCCACCATCCTTTTTAGCTATCAAATTCTGTTGTGTTTATGTGATTGTTAGACGGGAACATTGGAAATTTGGTTTGTGTGGTGTCTGCGTTGTTTGACATCAAAGATAAGAAGATTCCCCATTCGATTTTGTAAGAAAAAGGAAGCTGCTGAATGAGTTCTGGCTACCAAATCAATATAAACATGAGCTGGTGTCCACAAAACTTGGTTTAGCATATTAACTCAGCAATCTTTGTAGATGGGATAAGGATGCCGAGGAGACCAAATCTTGCTAATGATATTTCCAAAGTAATAACTACTTGGACCAATTTATATTTATTTTATGTACCCATACACATCTATGCATAGATATATATACATACTCAGATGTATCCTGTCCCTCACTTCACCTCATTGAAAATTTAACACAATAATAGGTGATTTCAGATATATAAATAAATATTAACTTAAAAAACAATCTTGAACATTCAGTTATATAACTAGAAATGTACATCTTTTACAAAGAGGGTCACCTTAACAAAAGAATAAAAGAACCTAAGGATATGATTTTTCATGTTGGCTTAATTCCCAGAATAGCTGAAGAACCTTCATTGCGAGAGTTTCTGCTATACGGATATTGCTGCTGGTTGAACTACCTTTCCATTCTTCTTCTCATACTCCTGTCTCAGTTCCTCCAAACGTCTGGATACCTGATATATCAAAAGAGGAACCAGCCACTCTTGCTTAATATCCAAAGTTCTACAAATTATTGTAAAAACATTATAGGAGAATACTGATGCAAATCTAAGTCAAGTGCCTTTCTTGGGAATGACAAATTATCTGGATCACTTTAGTATAACTCTGTGCATGTGATAATATAACTACTACAGGGAAACTCACTAACTGTGAAGAAAAAAAATACATGCTTGGAACCATGTTTCTATATTTGCGTAGCAATTTCTTGGAGCTTAGCCTCTCAGCTCACTCATAAACCAAGTAGTTTCGTACTTATGACTGCAACAGACATTTATGTTTCAATCTCAGAAGGATTAAGTTCAGCTTGTAGACGTAATAAGAGTATATCCAAAATGTAATGTAAATTAGTAATCAAATGGGGGGGACGGGGCTGATACTAATACCAAATGGGATGAAAGGTCAGAGAACACCCAAAAATTGAACAAAAGCTCAAATTGCCAATCAGTAAACTACATCATTTCAGCCATGCATTATAGCCAATTGGGTACTGCATGCAAAATTACACACCAAAACGATTGAGATGTCCAATCTATTACGATGTACAAGTTCCTGATGCTCTAAATATCCTATCTGAAATTGTTGGTTTTGGATAGATGAATCCAATCAAGACAATAGTGAGGGCCAAAACATTAAATCCTCTGTTGCTTCACGCGTGTCTACAACTATGTATACAAATGGAAATACAACTACTCTTAATATATATACAAATGAGAATCTTAAAATTAAAAGTTCAAATTTAGTTATCACTAAAGTACTGCTATCTGAGTCGAGGAGTGAGTGAGAAATAGAGAGAACCTTAATTGAGTAAGCCAATGGTAATAATGTATCTGGATCCATTGCATCCTCAGGAAAGTTTCGCAAAGCATGTATAAGTTTCTCGAAAGGTAATTTAACCTAACAAAACAATGAGTATAAGCAGAAAATATAAATGGTATCTGAATTTGGGGGGAAACACAAAGTCTATGATACTCACCAAGTCATCATGGCAATATTTTAGCAGGGCTAAACCAACTTTGAAAACAATCTTAACACCCTGGCAAAACAAGAATCTCATGGTTATATAGTGTTTTTATCTTCTAGTAAAAATATACATTATTAGCTCTACTAACCTCATAGAGAAACACATCCCATATCCGGAGAGCCAAGGGGAAAGGAAAAGAATACGAGAAAACAGTAATGAACCACTGGCTTGCATACATGCTAGGATTTATCATTTCTTGGGTAAAATGTTCTCCCAACTTTGGCAAATGCTCCCTCATCAGGTAGTCAAACTGAAAGAGGTACTGTTGTACCAGAGGCAAGCCCACCTACTCCATAAGTTTGAGACAAAAGTAGTGAGCTGACAGGGCAAGTCTTGTGGCCAAAATAGTATATAAAACCACATAGAAAAAAAACAAAAAAAAAAACTATACCGTTCAAAACCTTCCAGCAATTGCTTCATGAAATACATATATACTTCAGAAATGAGGGAGGCTTCACTGGGAAAATTGAAGAGGACTTTTCTACTTTTGTGGTTCCAATGGATGTCTACTCCCCCCTCATTTCACTCAATTGGATGTCTTATAGACTTCTTAGATAGTTTGAGCTATTACTTTTAGTTTTTGTCTTGTTGCCTTTGTGGTGTGTCTGTACTGGTCTTGTGTACAAAGATATTGTCTTTTTAATAAAATCATTACTTATAAATATGAGGATAAGAACAAAGAATATGGTGTGAGGATAAGAACAAAGCAACAAATTTACACCATCCAAAAGGTCAAGCATGCTGCATACAAAAAAACAACAAAGGGTTTCATTTGAATGTCTTCTAGGTGAAAAGGTAGCACCTTAACAGAATACTGGAGGACAGGGTGAAGATAATGAAAACTTACAAAGGATTGTTCAAAAAAGGAAATATTTCTGAAACAACTTAACCAGTATGATTCCGAAAGAACATAAGTCTCATCACGAAATGGAGAGTAGCACGCCTTCCAGGTGAAATGTACTAGTTAAGGGGAGCAGAACTTCGACCCTATTTGAAAACTTTAAATTACCGGAAATTCAAGACTCCAATATCAGAAGAGCAAAAGTATAATTTTCCTTCTCTCCAAATTTCGAAAAGAATACATCTAGTAGAGATTTATTTTCAAAATGATAAGTTACTTTTGGGAGTCCTTTAATCAATTGAATGTAGACTTGCATAGTTCTAATCACAGGACAAATGCATGCTTCTGTCTGGTTTGCTTTTAGGGGAATCTAGGATGCCCTGAGTCAGCCTACCTAATTTGTTCTTTAAAACAGACAATGCAAAAGATTAAAAATAAAAAGGTATTACAAAGTAATTGTATAGTAGGAACAACACTACCAATACCAAATACTTAAATTTCCATGCTGGCTGGCTACGGCTGGTTACACCAACAAGTCCAATAAATTAATCAAATGCTTAATTGACATAACCAATCAAGTACGTATAATATTCCATCCCTTTTGACACAGATATCCAAACTTATATTCCCTTTGACACAAAATTGGCATAAATCCTACACTAAAAATCCAGACTTACCATATCAAAGACATACCATGTAAAATTTAGTAGTCATATCCAAAGATCGAAATACAAAGGACCTTGGTTTTGCTTTAGCTTGAAAACAAACACGAATGCAATATCAAGTTTTAACAAAATAATAAGAAAGTTAAGAGTCTTGACTCTTGAGCATGCAAACATGTTGAAAATAACAAAAATAGACATTTCAAGAAAAAAGGAATTTTGTTCAAATATTAACAAAATGAATGAGATTCCAACCATATGAATTATTCTAATTACTCAACCGTTTAATTTTAAGAATCTCTTATACTTCATGTTGTCCACCGTAGGAGAACTTAAAACATACTTTCCCTAGTCTCCTTGGTAAGAATTTAACTAAACCAAAGTCAAGGCCAGAGCTATTTTACTCTTCATCTACCACCGAGTGGTGCAACCTTGAGCACCACTATTGTAGTAACAATGATTCAAACAGTAATGGATCCATATTGTTGAAGAGTAAAAAGCAGGCAGATTCCACTATTTGGCTGATGAATTTACAAGATTAAAAGACAAACTAGGGGGAAGAAAAAGGAGTTATACAAGGGAGGAAGGGGGGGGAGAGGAGAGAAGTTGATCAAGTCTGAGTCAGGGATAACGAATTGATGAGTTCACATTTATGGTACATGTAGACTGAAAGTATATAAATGAGCAATGTGCTGCTTCAGGTTGCATCATAAAACCATACAGAAGTGATAACATAAACATGAAAGCTAAGTATACCGCCAAGCAAATATGTGAACCCAATATATGTCTTAATCCAACCAGTACGGAAAACATCATTACACCTAAGGTGGCATCAGATGCACTAGTGAAGTTGTCACGAAAGAATTTAATAAAAGAATTTTTTTTTGCAGGGGCCATTGTTCTGGCCAAAATTATCAAAAGTAGTTCAAGGAAATTGATAGGAAAAAGAGTTACCAAGTATAGTCCTTCCATTGGGGCATGTACAGCTCCCTTCAGCAATGCAACTAATAACCAGAATGCATCCTCCTCACTCATGTATAGAAGCAACAGTCCTGCTAGAAACCCCATTCCCTGGATTTTCAATAAAATTAATTGATCTTCAAGCATAAATTTTTTAAAGAAAATCATGGATGCAGAAGATTTGAACCTGGACATATCCGACATCTCTGTCATAGACAGAGTATGCCTTCAAAACATTGTAGAGGGACCTTTGTCCAGGTCCATGTCTCTGTTGGAAAAATACATGTGAAGGGAAGGTACGAGAAATATCTCGAATTATGTCCAGTTCGGAGGCTGATGTCTCATAAATCACTAGTTGCTGCAAAAACACAGGATGTCTCATTAAATAAAATCAGCATTTAAGTGTGCAAACACACATGTCCTGAAGAAAGAAGATCATCAAATGAAATATCAATCCAGGATAATGAAAAGAAAATCTTAACAGGATCTTCTTTTGTTTTCTTTCATCATCATATAACTTAAACCAGTATCTGCCATGAATCCACTTGATAATATCATTTGCAGAAGTCAAAGATACAGGAAATTACCCTTTTATTACTTTTAGCATAATTATGCCAGAATAAATTCCGGGCCAGATAAACCTTCAGTACATCAAAACAAGGCCCATATAGCATATTTCACTCAGACTAGAGAGGCATAATAGTCTATCAATAGCACCATAAATGTAAAATTTGATACACTATTGTAACTTGAAATAACATCTGTGTACCCGAATTCAGGACAGATTACATAATTAGGGCCTATTTAGATGGAGGAGAATGGAGGGAGGGGGGTGGAGAGGAAAGAAGAGGACATGGTAAGTACCATTTTCCTTGGTTTGGTTTCTTTTCTTCTTTTTTTTTCAAATTAGGGAGAGGAAATGGGTAAAGGCACCCCTCCAAGTCTCTCAAGAGCCCACTTTTTTAATTCCTTCAAATTAGATAGATTTGGAAGGAGAGGATCAGGTGCATTATAATTTATGCTTGTAGTAACAAATATACCCTTATTCTTTCTATTAAATGCCTACTAATGCACAAATAAAACATTAGACATAATTGGTGAAATTATATAAAAGCATATACTCTCCTTTCCTTCATCCCCCAAATAAGAAATGTACTATATCTTTTCCTTTCGATCTACAAATTTTTAACTCCTAAATGAAAGAAATAGTGAGTGTCATTTTTCTTCTACTCTAATCTCCTCTCCTTTCCCTCCAAACTTCCAAATACACCCACTGCAACCTAATTTTCCTTTGGCCAAACCAACTTTATTTTAAAGGTCCAAATATATATTGGTGATTAAGCACTTTAATTTCTTCGAAGGAAAGGAAAAAAAAGAAAGAAAAAGATAGTAACATAATAATATCCCACCCAGAAAAATATATAATTGGTGCACATGCATGTGCGAATCTAAATTCGAGAGAGATGCTAAATACCATTAGATACGATAACTGGACTACGTCAAAACGATAAGGTTATCTTCATTCGTATTATAATATTTGGACATTTAGCCTTTGTTTGTGAATGAATAGAAAATGGATAGAGAGATTGTAACTTTCTCTCCTCTTAGGCAGGAAGAAAGTTGAAGGAGTGAAAATGGAACCTTAGCCTCCAAACACTTAACATCCTTTTTCCCCTCAAAACTTCAATAGCGAATGATTAAAAGATCAATACCCAAGGGATGCATAAAATGTCAAATAGTCTACACCAAAGAGTCCAAACAAAAGGACAGTGAAAAAATAGATGCTCATTGGTCTAACAATTTTGTAAATACAACACATGAATATCAGGGGATAATGCCTTTGAAGGTCTTCTCATCTACAACAAGTTATTAATATTGACTCTATTAAGAACAGTTGACCAAACAAAAACCTTAACCTTAAATGGAACTTTAGCCTTCAATCATCTCAGTTATACCCCTCCCAATTAAAGTATTAATAAGGGTAAAACTGTAATTTGCTATGACTCAACAATCAGACGAACCAAGTTTTGCTCTATTTCCCCCAATTATGGAAGAATTGATTTTTGTGATCCCCTATCAAAATTTGCTCCCCAAAATTGTCTTCTTAGTTGCTAAATAGGAGAACTAGCTTGTACAAGCAACAGCGTTCAAGCTTAAAAATATCAACACCATGAAGAGGTATCAACGTGCAAATTCAGAGCTTACCCCATAGTACATGGATATAGCTTGGTGAAAAGGGTCTCGAAGGACAATACACCATTAATAAAAGCAAGTACAAGCCATTTTGAGACCTTGGTATTGAAGTAGAGTAGGAAATATTTTTGTTTATCATTCTATTAATCAACCTACATTTTGTGTAAAATTTACAATATGCCAACCAGAAATTAGTTGCTTGACAAAGTGGAAAATCAGACATCCTAATTTAATTTCATAGCAAACATTCAGCTGCATATAAGGTGAATAGCAGCATCTCAATGAAAAGGGAAACGTTTTGCTTCATCACACTTTACATTGTTAAGGAAAAAGAGTAGGCAACCAAAGAAGGATGCCAATGCATAAGTACATGAATATCAATTAACATGAGTTGATTTATGAAACTTAAAACCTAACTGCTGCATTCAAAGGCTTGTATCACATATTGAAATGAAACATGAAGAAATTATTTTCTTTCTTCTGATAACTGGACACTGACTGTAACAATCTAAAATCTTATGTCAAGCACTGATCATAAAATATCAAAACGTTTTAAGAAATAAAAATGTCAGCATCATTCATCTGAACAAACTAAGAAGATTGAATACCTCATAAACTCCAGGATTCATCAGCAAAAGGTCCCGACTTCCAGATATCAACTGCCAGACGAGGCCCCTTAAACAATCAGGAATTCCTTTTCTTATTCGCCTTTCAACAACATGAGGTTTTCTTCTAACATAATGCTTCCAGTCACTCCCTCCAGCACCAATCATCTTTCTCCATTTTCTAACCCTTCTTTCCTCCCTGAAATATCAATGCCATTACGATCAATGACGTCAATTCGCTCAGGAATAGTGTTTATAATAACAGAAGAACAAATACCTCTCATACTCATATGCTGACCTACTCTTGACTAAACCATCAGAAGTATTATTAGCTTCCTGTTTCACAAACCCAAATCTGTCCAATGCTTTAGGTGAATGAACTGGACCTGGTTCAGAGTCATCTAATCTTTTCTTTTCCATTCCACGATATCAAACTAACTTTCCAAGCCAAAAGACATTCCGCAAACATGCCTTTTGAACAGCTTTGAACAACATGTAAGAAGAAAAACCTGAACAAGGATAACAGAGAAATACAGCACAGCCTATCGTCAAAATTTTACTTGAGCTTTTGCCAAACAAGAAGCATGTTTAAACTCAGAATTGAAAAAAACCAATTCAATCACAACAAGTGACAACTTCAAGCAGTCATTTAAAAAGGAAAACAACTACAACATTGCTTCCAAAAGGATAAATGCAATGAAAATTTAACATAATAAAGTATTCAATAAGCAACACCATCCACCAATCACGTCTTGACAACTTCCATTATTCAATGAGTATGAAGTTAAAATGATGCTAGAGCTGTTAAAAATAATAGCTTCCAATGACAACCTGATTGACAAAATTTATGACATGCAACGGGAAAAAGCCACCAACAGAGACTTCTTCCAGCCCAATTCCATAGATTACTGCTAACTAGAGAAGTAAATTCCAAGAAAGCAAAAACCCATGTAAGGGGGCAACAAAAACCATATAAGTGAGTAGCTAAGGTTATGAAATCACAAGACGATATAATAAACTTTACCCAAAGAAGAATCATTAAATAATTTGAATATGTACGATTATCTAATTACCATAATACCAGTACAAAAGTTGCAAGCAGAAATGAAATGTTAATAAAAAGAAAGAGCAGAAATTGAAAACCCACTAATCTGTTGGATGATTTTCAACTTTTTTACTTTCGATTCATCAAAAATGGCCACGAAATGACCAAAGAAACGAAATTCAACGTAACACCAATACTAAGATTGCAAGGATACAAGAAAACAAACCTGGGTTTTGGAGATCTAAGTCCGCGAGTTATGGGAATCTTCTTCTTCAGATGGCCGCCTTGTTACACAACTGAAGGGACAGATTCCAAGCGAGCGACTTGAATCTCTGGAGAAAGATGGAGTAGGTTAATAACAGACATCATCATAAATTGAAGGCCATGCCCTTTTAGGTGTGGCAGGCACAGGGAATGGTGCTTTTAAAAGCGCGTAGACAATAAAGAAGTGCGTGACCGCTCCGATGAAAATGTCTGCCTGACGATTACCCTGAACAGTTACAAGCAAGGGCCAATGGGTATACATGTTGCATAAACAACGTGTCTTGATTTTAGAGGAAACTGCAAAACGATCAGGACAATATTGTCGTTTGGTGGGTTTTTTTTGAGCAACGTGTGGGATTCAATTAGCGGGTACCATTCTAAATAAAACAAGTTGTAATTGACATTTCTAAAAAATCATTTAGATTTATAAGATTAGAAGATTGACTCAACAACTTTAGTTATTATTTTGTAAACGGGAGTCTTTCCAGTTTATTTGTTTTGATGAAGAGTCTTTCTGCCTTCTATCCTAAAGAAATGTATCACAGTCCTTTATTTATTTAGTGGCAGTTGAAGACCTAAAACAGCCATCACAGATTATTACAGTGCCCATAATGATGAGGATCAATGCCTTCGGAACTATTCTAGAAAGTAGAAACTATTCTTGTTCCTCTTACGAACCTTCTTTTTTCCTTCACAAACGATTCTGCATGATTCTAAAGCTGGATTTTTCGGCAGATCGGAGGTGCCTCCGTTGTCACCGGCTCACTGGCGCTGCAGATGAACCCCACCGAAACTGCTTCCTTCCTTCTCGATGGCAGATGACTAATTTTATTTGGGCCACTATGGGCTTCGTTAGTTACTTTATATTTACTTTTTTGGGTTGGGTTTTTTTTTTTTTTTTGGTTGCCATAATTTGGGTTAGATTTTGTCATCTTTTATCCCATCATTCCTATTACATTTTTTTTTTTTCATTTATCTTACTATTTATATGTTAACATACTTATACTTCATAGAAATTACTTTAACTTTTTTTTTTTTTTTTTGGTAGAAAGAGAAATTACTTTTACTCCAACTAGATTAATTTTGATTCTTTATAATATCATATATAATAAATATTTAAAAAGTAAAAAATTCTAACATATTATCACGTGTAAGTTATCAATATTTAATTTTTTAAGGGTAAATTATTAATGTCTATTTTTCTAAATATACAAAAAAATTATCATCTACTTGTTAAACTAATTAATCATTATAAAATATTTTAATATTTTAATATAAGACACGTTGAATAATATATCACTAATCATTATTAATTGATTATTTCTCTCTTAAAACTAATTTTTTTTTTTTTTTATAAATCTCCTTGGCTAATATAACCCTATCAATAGCAATTTAATCCAATATTCATTAGGAATATACTTCTAGTAAAAGTAATCTTACAATATTCATCAATATGCAAGATTACCCATAAAAAAATGGCAGTTTTGTAAACAGTCGAATACCCTCAGCGATTCAGGTGGTCTGAGCAGCATGATTGTCAGATTCAAAAGAACATTCCCAAGAGTCCAGAACATAAGAAAACATCAATCTTTGAGGAAAGATAAGCAAAAAATGCAACTGGTACAACATAATTTCTGTTCTGATTGTACTCAGACAAAATTTACATACAAGTTTCTGGTAGTAGATAATCTAGTGTAACTCTTATCTTGCCAACTGAGATCATCACAAACTAGGAAGTGATTCGTTTACTATAAAACAAATTATTAGACGCAAAAACCACTTTTTGGAATTAAACCAACAAGGTTAAATTGTTTGTCAAGACATAGAAAGAGAGACAAGCCTGCAGTTGAACATCCATAGAATAGATATATCTATTTTATCTTAATTCATCTAGATTCATCACAATTCTATTCTATTTTTATTCTAAATAATGAAATGAAGTAACTTATCTGCTCAATCACTCATGTTGATCTGATGATCCCTTTCTTCCACACATAGTAGCACGTGGCATGAGTTTTATACACAGGGATAAACACTGGTCAAAAGTTTGAATCTCTTATCCATGAAATGATGAAATCTAATAGTATTTTTTTTGGGTACACCAACATCAAAATAATGCAAGGACGAAAATGCTTTGTCTTTTCATTTTATAGTGCTTTCATTATTTAAAAAACTACACAGATATTTTTAATGCAGTGGAACTGTATCCTCACTGTAATGAACTGGAGAACATGAAAGAAAGGAAAATCCAATCATCAATAAATTAAAAGCCTATACACGTGTCTGCCAAGTGATCTTATCTTCCGCACAAATACAGAACAAAATCACAAAATCACAAAATCTCATCAATATAGATGGAGCCCATGAGTATGTTAATAGCTCGAACTATACTAGTATATTACTGTGTTCTGGTGAAAATATTTCATATATTCTTCTATTTACTAAATGACAACCTTATAGGCGACGCTTCTTCTCTGGTGTCGCATGAACTTGTGCTTTGATTCCATATGTTTTTAGCTGAAAATTCTCAAAAGCCTCTGAAATTGCTCCCACCTGCAGATTATATAGGATAATAAAGTTTGATATAAAGATTAAGTAATGTCTCAGGCAAGACTATAAACGTGGATGGCATTTGAATTTACAGACCAGTTCAGGCTTCTTAGAATAGACCCTCACTATCATATCTTGATACGATGTAGGCAGCAAGTGGCTTATACGATCATCAGGTATCATGAATTTTTCATCACTTTCATAATCCTGAATAAAAGTTAACATTGTTAAATGCTATAAGATACCAATCCTTTCACACTACATTGTTCCCACAATGAAATCTTATGGGCATCATATTTTTAGGAAAATGATCGCAGAGAAAGTTCTCTCTCTCTTATATATATTTATATCTACAATATTATAAAAGCTAGGTACCCCTTATGGTATATATACTAATTCTATAGCACACATTCGCTCAAAAAAGATAAATTCTAGCTATTTTTTAAAGGATAGTGTGTGAATTATGTAAGTGTATACTATTATGTCTATGTGTAAAGCTCCTGTAGCAGTATATTCTTAGTTTTCTAACACAACAATGTATGTTCAATCAAAATATACCAGTCCAATAATTGTAAACACATAAATAAGACTATAAGAGTAACACTTAAATTTATTATTCCTAAAACCAATTTTAAAAAATGGGGATGTGCATGCGTGTGTGATTTTGTTATTATATATACAATACACATGCAAAAATAATAATAATAAGTCTCAGAGTTTTATAGTAGTTAGATATAAATATAAATATAAATATAAATAAAATGGTGAACTGTAACTTTGTATGGGAATGTAAATAAGTCAGGGCAGTGCATAAGGTACAAAAGTAAATTTTTGGTGTTATCATGGTCAGTCGGGTTCACAATCAGTTTTTGGCATTATCTGCCAAATTCTATCCATATTTGGAATGATGGCATTAAGGAGTATGGTATAAATTAATTTAAAAACTTCAGTCAAAAGGAGTAAATAATTGAATATAAAAATATTATATGATTTTTTTGCTAATATAATTTAAAATATAGGGAACACCATAAGAGGTATTTAGTTTTATGATAGTATAGATATAGATATATATAATTTGTTACATAATCTATTATCTATGGTGACAACTGACAAAACACTTTCATGCAACCCACCCCCATGTATGAGCAACAGTGCACACCATTTTGAGACTAACTGTAAATGTCCAAAACTAAACTGGTAAACTGTGAATAACTTTGCTATCAAATTATTGGAACCCTGCTTGTGCCTGTGTTTTCCACTCAATAACTTTCATTCTGACCAGTGACGGCAATGATATCATCACACTATTTTCAGTTTCATCATACAACTGCGTGACAAGGAGAGGCAGAAAATGGAAGTATTATTTTCCATTGAAGATGAGAGTAGGAACTTGATTATCAAATTGAGGGGGTAAAAAGTAGATATCCTTTATTATAGGCAATTGGACCACTTCAATTAATAATATAGTCCTAGTTCTTTAATGTCATCTACGTAATAAAAAATGACAAGATTTAGGCAAGAAAGTACCTTGAAAAAGTTGATGCTGCCAGATATACATGTGAAAAAAGGGTGAAAAGAAACATATATCATTAAGTATATAACAAGAGAATATACAGCAATTGGTCAGTCAAAACTCAAGATACATGATTCATCCTTCGTGAAATACCTTTGAAGAGGATTATGCCTTCCGCGAGTCAAATCAATCCTGACATTACTAACAGAAATGTCATCTTCTTGCAGCATGACTCCACCATTTTTCTATCAAATAAAAGTGCGAAGTACTCAACAATTTAGATTCTGGATTTCAACCTTGGCATAAGGCAAACAAATATGCAATTATGAAGATTAAAAGTTTATGAACCTGCGAGCACGCAATATCTTGGGCAGTCACATCTTTGAAATTTTCTAATTTATCCTTTGGTACAGCATATTCATTGCAAAACTGCCAAGGTGGAAAAAAATTAAATGAATAAATCCATACACTAACATGGATATGTTCTTATGAAGCATAAGTAAAAATGAAGCAGTAGTCAGCAAATATTCCAACCTGGTACAGATTCCTCCTGCGAATGCGCAGGATCAAATCCCTAGATTCCTTCAGTTCTTCAGCCGGAGCTGTTTCAATGGATTTAAGTATTGTGTCATCTAGCTGCATTTTCAGAATAAAAAAATGAAGTACAATTTTAAGAGCATGGGAAGACAAGATAAACATACATAAGCATATTAGTAGTGAATTGTTCTTCAAACCTTCCAGTATTGGCAAGGATGTTGGATGAAAGAAGAGATGCCCAGATAATTATTTGCTTTCAACAGTGCATCAACCACCATAAGCTCTATTGCCTGAAATAGTACACCTATAGATCAGAAACTATCCAAGACAAGGAAGTAAATCAGGAGAGAAAATGGATGAAAGGAAAATAAAAGAAAGAAGACAGGTCTACGGCTAGGAAAATATATGAAAATATCTTTTCTAACACATAATAACATAGATTGTATACCTTCACTTTTGGGTGCACATAAACTGTTCGATACAGATCAGCACGAGTGGCAAACAACTTGTGAATGGTAAGATCTAGCATTATTAGATGACAAACCTCACATAAGAACACCCAAAAAAAAAAAAAAAAAAAAAAGAATCTGAAACTGGGTAGATGTGATATTGAAAAGAATTACTAACAGTCCTTAGCAGGATAGCAAATCTCATCACCCAAAATCCGCATGGTCTGCAATAACCTGCAATGAACAAAGTAAAATGATGTAGAATCATAGAAATAACTTAACCTCTCCAAGTCAAAGTACATATTCAGTCAAATAGGAGATAATAGAAACCTTTGATAGTCAAAGTTGCACCCTAGACCACAAGCTCGGCAGTCACGAACAATATAATCAAACCTGCATATCAATAGCTCCCAAAGCATTACAATCTTAGCTTTGCTGCCATTCACACAGGTATCAAAATAAAGCTTGAAAACTGAATATATCAAATTTGAACACTGAGTTTTTCTTAATTTACTTACTTGTCCACATCAATGCCATTTCGACCATTTGCAACAATATCATACAAAAACTGTTTCTCACTTGAGCTCTAAATTTGACAACAGTGAAAAATAATAAAATTAAGCATAAGGATAAAAATATATATATTCTATAAAGTATCAGGAAAATGTCTACGTAATAGAGGACAGAAAATGATAAACAAAATAATCTTACTTTAGGCAGTGCAAATTCTGAGCTCGCCAGTATCATCTCCTGCCCAGAAAAGGAACACACATGAAAAAAATGATGCACCAGTTCTTCCTGAAGTAAATAAGATATGTAGAGGGGGAAAGCAAATCAAAGAACCAAAACGCTTGCAAGATTGATCAATATCCTCATGTCATGTCCTTACCATTTGCAAGGGCATAATTTTGACAAACCAGAATTGAACAAAGGAAGGAATCTCATATAAATTTGTTACAACACAGTTGCTTTCTCTAAGGGAATCATTCGATTCATTTTATACATATGCTACATTGTGGAGAAGTTCAACGCCACTCTAATGTTATTAGCCTCTGATAAGAACATTTAACAACTTTAACTCAACTCACCCAAACCATATGATAATTCAGAAGCGAATAATGCTAGGATACTCAAGGCAAAAAGTGGAAAAGACAATTTTAGAATATCGACTTACCTTGACTCTTTTTATCATTCCAGGGTCAACATCAATATGGTGTGCATCAACTATATGATCAACCATATCAACTGACATTTGCTCATGTGACCTACAAGGCACAAACGGAATATATGGAAATAACATCCAGAGAACGAAAAAAATAATTAACTTTATAAACCACAGGTTTGATCTTTTATATATAGAGTGAGGAAATTTCTATATGCATGGTTCATAAGAGATTCAACAAGTACTTTAGAAAGCAATGTGTTCAAAAACATCCATCCAAAATTACAAAAAACCAAAACAGAGAGTACCAATGGGAGCCACTGAGAACACGGGGAAGAAATTCACGTTCAAACATGTGACTGAAAGGACCATGGCCCATATCATGCAGAAGCCCTATGGATTTTAGTCAAACATCAGATAAGGAACATATTAGCTTAAATTATGACCAGATTAGGATCAGCATCTCAGTACCTGCAAGTTTCACTGTTTGAATATCAAAGTGATCAATACCAAGCTCCATACCCTGCAAGAAGTGCATGAATATGTGAATGAAATCCCCTGAAAAAGGGAAAAACTATAAATACTTTAATTATAAGGATCAAAAACAATAAAATAAATTTTTACTTGGTAATTTTTTAGCTTTTCAACAGTTTCACCAGCAAGCCAATACACGCCAAGAGAATGCTCAAACCTGGAATGTACAGCACCTGGATAAACCATGTTGGTGACACCTGAAACGTAGAATGTAACATGTAACACACGAGAAGTTCAAAGAAGCGACAAGATATCGCATTGGATGCCTGAAGGTCAAGACAGTTTTGCATACATCAAAGCGTTAAGAGTGAGTCAAGCATTTATAATATAACATATCAACAAAAATTCTCCAATACTTGCCCCTTTATTATTACATATAAAAATATATATTGCATATTTTTTTACAAAAGATAAACCAATGTTTTAAAAAGCGCTAGGTGCATTTAGGCGATAAGGGCTTCTATTGCCTAGGTGCAAGGCGCAAGGAGCAAGGCGCACACCTAGATAGTGGGAATGTAGGATTTAACATATATATATATCACAAAAAACATTGCATTGAAGATTTAAAGCTTATAGAATAACACATGAGCCATTTCAAACTGCAAGTCAAGTTCAAAGTTCAAACAAGAAAGTAAACATAAAATTCAGACACAAGAATCTTTCAAAAAATAGTTTTTCCTCTACTCATGAGTTGCTTATTATCTCATCCTCATCAATACTTTTGGGACCAACTTCACCTTAATTGCCATCATTAGAATTGTAACCTTCATCATCTTCTTCTAATAACTCCTCATGCTCATGTGCATGGTTCTTGGTAATTGAACTTGAACCCATAAATGTTCTTGACGTGGCTTGTGTTAGATCTTTTTACACCCTAGATATATATATATATATATATATATATATATATATATATATATATTGGAAAGAATAGGGTCTTATGGTTTTTATAAGTAGAAGGAACTACCTAGGCAGCGTCTTAGCCGCCTGGCGCCTCCCTTGAAGTGAGCGCATAGGCAAGCCAGGCGTGCGCCTCACCTATCAATGTCTCACCTAGACCAAGCTAGGCACTTTAGGTGCGCCTCGCCATGCCTAGTGCCTAGGCGCTCCTAAGCCATGGTTTTCACAACATTGAGACAAACACAAACACAAGTAAATATGTTCTCAAAAACAAATTAAGGGGTATGGTGTCTAAGGGAAAAACCTACATAATCTATTCCAAGCACCCTATGAAGGTTTTAAAGTCTTTCTATGCTCCATACACCAACATAGAGTACTACTCATTTATTCAACAATTTTCAAATACATTAGATATTGTAAATAGAGCTTTAAAAAAATATATATATTACAGGTTACTCATTAGTTTACAGCAATCACTTGTATAAGAGGTGTAGAGGAGATAGACAATGAGTAGGTACAAACATATCAATTGAAATTTTAAAGGAAAGACAGTAAATAGTCACTCATGAATTTTGTGACTATGTATGTAGTATATTAACTTCCAAAAATTCAAGGGGAAACTGAAAATGGATGCATATAGAAATTTTCAAAATTAATGTTCTAAACAACATGCATTTTCCCTGTTCTTAACTAATTTCCAACACAAACATATTAAAAAATCGAAAGCTCTATTGACAAGACAAACATATTAAAAAATTGTTGCATATAAAAGATAACATGAGTTCTATATTTGAGTTACTGTATAGCATCTGAAGTGAGTCCCTGTGAGACAACTTGAGGTCAACAGAACCGACATGTATTTATAGTTGAAGATGTCCACCATACATAGAGGGTCTTTTTTTTAAAATCTCGTAAGTATGAGACTCATAATTACTTAGTGGCTAAAAACTGGCTCAGAAAAAGTAAATATCTAAAGTTTCAAAAAACTTATTGCATAGGAATGGATCAAAGAAAGGTAATAAAACTCACCAAGTTGTTTTAATTCACGAAGCCTGTAACAAGAAAAAATTACCGTGTCATCAGATATTGGGAAAAAAATAAATTATATGATAGCACCTGACCTAAATAAGTGAGCAATCCTTAAAGTGTAGACTGCAATGAGAAAATAAATATCAAAGTGGAATTTTTCACTATTTCAAATTTTCAATTTCTTTTTTTTTATTTGCTTGGGAGTGGAAATATATTATAAATATATAACTTGCCTTTGAAACTGCTCAGTGTCAATAAACTTCAAACTGAGCTGCAACAGTGAACCAAAGGAGCCAATTATGGTATAAATGTTAATAACTTAGCTGATTATAATCTTCTATTTCTTCAAATAATAAAAGGCAAAAACAAAAGAACACATATTTATCGAATTTAAGAATTAAAAAGTGACTAGTGAACAATTTAACCAATAGGGGTACTTGATTATACCCAAATATATATATATTTGTAAACATTAAAGAAAAGGAGAGGTAGTTTAAACCAAGAAATGAACAGAGAATGAAATACCGGGTCAAGATAAATGTTGCCGTGGACATTATCATGGACGTGCTTGGAGAGTCTGAAATCTCTTGTTGAATCAAAATTGTGTATCGGAGCCAAGGAAACGTCGCCGTTGCAGTAGGCTCCCATGTTCACTCAGTCGCTCACTCACTGTGACCGTGGTTGTGGGCGTGTAGAGACGTAGAGAACCAATATGAAAGGTGCAGCGAAGAGAGAGAGAGAGGTACTTACTGAATATTGCAGAAACTAGAGAGTTCCTAAAAATGGGGTTTGGTGGGAAAGGAGTCAAGGATAGGGACATAACTTGGTGGGAGCTTACCGTTTCGAGACGATTAGGAAGAAAATTAAAAAACTTAGAAACAGATGAACGCTTTCTTCATTTATGTTTTTATTATTAATTTAGATTTGTAACTTGGTATCACAGTAACATTCTTTTAGGACTTGTTTTGAATTTATAAGAATGATATAAGAATGTAAAATGATTTAGTTGCTTATGTTTGTAGGACTGAAGAGGGATGCTAACTAAATTAGAATGAGATTAGGTGGGATAATATAAGAAAAAATATAAAAAAATTAATAAAAAGAAAAGCAATCATGATATTTTTAAATATGTGTTTAAAGATTTTGTAAAATAAATATATTAAATAACACAGTCCTTTGATATTCATAAAAAATTTAAGAAATAAGTTCAAAAAATATTTAAAAATGATATATAGAAAAACAAAATATTATAATAAATTGACATGTAATTTTTTTTTTTTTGATTAACTTTATCAATTTTCTCTATAAACATTGGTAGAAAACTAATTTCTTGATTTTGGCTCACAAACATTACATTGAGATAAATTTATCAAGTTATGTGGGATGATTCTTCTAATAATTATTCTAAAATTTGAACTATTATTATTAACCTAAAAGTGTAGCTTATTTATCATAATACCCAATTATTATTATTATTTTTAATAATATAAATTTCTACAGCTTATTATGTAATATAAATATACTTTTTTTCTTTTTATTATAATATAGTTTAATATTATTAAACACGATACAAGAGGATTAATAATAATAAATTTATATCTTTGCATTGTTATTAAAATAATAAAATTAACTCAATAGTGTTATATTATTATGTTTGTATCTCTGTCTAAATTAAAAGAAAAAAAAGTCACGCTCTCCCCACGTGCATCACTAATGTAGACATGAAGCACACCATCCTCTCCATGCACCACAACCAGCAAATCCTTCCTGACCGGATAATCAACGAGTTTAACTTCCATTTTCTCACGACCACCACCATCACCACAACCATGATTTTAAAATCCACTTCCCCTCTATCATCCATAAAGACCAATTTCTTTAACATCTCCCACAAACCCAGCTCCCCTTCTCTTCAATTTCTTCGCCGTGGCCGCCCCACAAGACCTTGTCGGTCCAAAAGGCCAAACTCCATTGCAAAACTGCCCATTAAAGCATACATGGAAAACCCAAATTCTATTTCTGGTTTTGCCAGTAAGGTCATTGGTTCTCTCCCAGTTGTTGGCTTAATAGCCAGAATTTTAAGTGATGAAGGTGGCGTTGGGGGTGATATTGTTGATTTTGCTGAGTTTCGAAGGCGGGTCGGGAAGAAGTGCACAGTTACTGATTCTAGAGCTTTCTATGAATTCCAAGATCGACGAGGAAAGGTAATGAATTTCCTTTGATTTTTCACCTTTTGAAGTAGTGGATTGTAGGCTTGTAGCTAACCTCTGTTTAATTTGTTTTTGCAAAAAAAGTTAAAAACTATACTGAATTTGCTTTTCTAAATTACTTAAATAGTCATCTGCCTAAATTCATGTTCTTTTAAACAATTTTGATTAAACTTATGATATGAAATTAGTATTGCACTATTATTTTTGGGTTTTTCTCTGCAGTTTGTGATGAATTTCCCAAGTTTATTACTGTGTGTTTTCAAAACCTTGGGTTCTCTGCTGTTTGTGATAATTTATATGCAGTGTGCATTCTCAAATGTGTGTGTTTTCTGATGAAAAGAAAACCTATCTAGCTGAATTACATGCCTTTAGTACCTTGAATTCTATATTCATTACATGAATGAGAGAATTTATTCGTCAAAAGAAATAGATAGTAAGTTGTACTGTACATACTACAAGCTGGAGTCCTGCAAAGAGCACCTAAATAAGCTCTATTTAATAGTGAGTGATGTGTTCTGCATTTAAAGCTTGCTTATTCCTCACATTGTTGCTATAGTATTAGTTCTCATTTTTTTCATATTCCGAGATGGAAATATAAGATGATAATGAGTATTGGTTATTTTGGGTAGCCGGGGGATCCTCTCTATGTTCTACTATGTTGTTGGTTGGCAGCTGTTGGAGCCGGCCTTCTGAAATCTGAGGAGATTTTAGAGGGGGTAGCAAGGCTTCGGATTTCAGATGATATTGAATTTGAAGAGCAGAATTTCATTGCCTTGATGAATGAGGCTAGAGAGGTAAATTGATCTTCACATTTCTACTTCTCTGACTGTCTGAAGTTTCACTGAATCCCTCTTTGGAACCATTTCTTCTGACCCTGAATTGCTTTTGAAAGAAATAGCATTTTAACCTGGGTTAACTAGATGAGGTTTTCTGAACAATTTCTCTGCCCAGATGCAAATATGCTCCAACTAACATACTAAAAATTATGAGTAATTAGGAACACATTGCTTTGTCCTCTTGCTTACTGATTAATTTTTGGCAACTAAGAATTACCATTGTTTTACATGTAATGAAAGAGATCCCATACCCTTTTAGTTGCCTTTCTATTAGCTTTGTAAGAAAAATGTTTTCCTAAGGAAAGAATCAACTAGTTCTTGGCCAAGGTTGCTATTCCTTTTAGTTCACTGATCAGCTGTGAGATAAGCTGGTTATCCATGTTAATCGAGCTTATACCAGTTAGTGGGGTCTATCCAAATGCATATTTCGATTTTCAAGTACCTTAACCCCTGATGGAAATTGGCCCCAAAAGGAATCTCCAGTAGTTCTGGAGCCAGCAGGTCCTTGGTTACTCTCATGATTATATGTATAGCTTGATAATAATTATGGGCAACAAAATCTCTCTAATAGCACCAGATGGTAGCATGATAAAAGAAGTTGTTCAAGGCGAATCCTAGTTATTATCAAGATGAGAGAAAGATAACACTGAAATTCACCAAATAGTAAGGAAAAACAGAAAATTTATTTGATTTTTAACAGAAAGTTCCATGTTTACAGTAGTGTTCAAATAATATCAAAAGTAAAATCCCAAAATGCAGAGACGGGCAAAGCTGAATGTTGCTAATCCGACCATCCCAATGGAAGTACGAGTTGAGAAGGCTCTCGAAGCTATTTATGTTTGTTGCTTTGGAAAGGATTCAATAGAGGAAGAAGATGAGAGGCTGCTAACTATCATGCTTAGTTCTGTTTTTCCACTGGTTAAGCAACAAGAAATTCAGAGGATGGTCAAAGACAAGGCAACCAAAGTAGCTGACGGAAGTGATGAGGATTATGTTCCAGATCAGAAGTCCTTATCAAAAGAAGCTGTACAACTTCAAATGAAGGACCTCCAGTTCCTCAAACAAAATAGTGAGACTTGACTGAGCGATGGTTGGGAAGCTGAAGAACTTGTAAGTTATTGTGCAAACAAAGTGTTTCAATTAAAAGTTACAGAAATTTAGCAGCTTAAGCTATTTGACAACTGACAGAAGTGAAATTGAAGTGCCGCCAAATTTATGTCTGCTTTAGACTTCTATAGAACAGGGTTGGAAATGCAGACACCTTCGGAATGCAGTTGTTGTTATAATGTTCCCTTTAAATTCCCATCCTCTGATAACAGTTTAAATTTTTGTGAGTATCAAAATAAATGCGATAGAGCTATGTGGATGAATGAATCATTTGCATCCAAAACTGATTCACAACATGTTTATGAAGATGGTGGCATGATGATCACCTTCAGAAACCCAGTGACGACATTGGTTTTCTTGTGAACTAAGAAACCAAGTCTTGGGTCCAAAGTTGGCATGAGATCAGCTTATAACAATGACGTGCTGTCTAAATTTGGCCAAGTCAAGGTGCTTCTGTAGTTCTGTATCATTTTCAAAACTGACCAGAACTGTTAGTTTCGTTAAAAAAAAAAAAAGAAAAGGTGAACACTACAGTATGTCACTCAGAATTAGATAAGATCAAAAGCCATTATCATGCCCGTATGCCAAGCTCTTTTGACGAAGTGCAATAGCGATACTCTTCTCATTTAAATCAACGACTTCAAGTTTGATTGACTTAATTCTGAAGACTACATTATGCCCTGGTTACATTTGTCACATACAAACACATAAGCAAGCTAAGACATCATGTTCTTTCGTGAGAACTTTATTTACTGAAATAAAAAAGACCGCTCAGGAGTTTCAGAGAGCTACATTATTTTACTGCCAGGTTAAGTGTTCATAGAATGACTTGAAACAAGAACACTATGAACAGGAATTCACTTGTACTGGCTTGCTAGTTTACCCTCCTTGACAATATAGTTCTGTGGAGGAAAGTCTTCACCTTTGAAGTACCTGTCAAGCATATCTTTGACCCCAGCAGCATATCGTAACTGCAAAAAGTAATCAACAACTAGAGTTGCAGCTAGCCAGGAACAGAACTAGTGAAGTGGAAATATTGAAAGATAGAAGAGGATGGGTGAGTTAAAAGTACCTGACCATCTATAGTGGTACCAGAAATATGAGGGGTCATGGCCTGGTTTGGCATGTAGCGCCAGGGGTGGTCTTTTGGAGCTGGCTGTGGATACCAAACATCACCACTGTAACCTAAAAAATCAGAAATTTATATGAAATACAGCATAAGACCCATTGGTGACTGTAAGGAGATTAACATTGATGGAAGTCCATTCAGCATTCTTCATGTTGTGGATCAAAGCTGTTGGATGCCCTCTTTACTAGAATTAGTACCAACATAGAGCAAAGTTTCAAGGGAAAAAAAGGCTTAACATGAAATTTCAGTTTCGAAGTTAGTTGGATAGTAACCTCTATGAAATGTATAAAGTTATCATGTCAGGATGTTCCCAAGAAAAGAGAGTGAAAACATGAATTGATGCTGATGGTACAATTTTATATGTTAAATTTATCGTAGATATGTTCATTCATTATTGAAGATTTCCAAATCTCTGGCTATCAGTTGCAGACGTACCTCCAATCTGTCCACTAGAGCAAGCATCAGCAACTGCTTGAGTGTCCATGAGCGCCCCCCGAGCATTGTTAACAATCAGGACACCCTTCTTGCACTTAGCAATTCTATTTTTATCAAAGAATCCTCTGCATCACATGGTCAAAATTCCGATTAGTTTGAATCTCAGGACAAAGTTTAAATTTATAAATCATAAGTGAGATGAAGAAAATGTATTTTAACAACAAATGCTCCTAAAATTATCAGATGCCATCATCTTTTGCTAATATGTGGATATAAGTTCCATATTCTGTTTGTGGGTGGCCCATCACTTAATGCAAACACATCCTTGTATAGTTGGAACTGTCAATGGGTGAGGTCTGTTGTGCAGATCAATCACTCAAGCATTGCATAAGAAATATGAACTATCATGATATACCTACCTAGTCTTATCAGTGAGAGGTGTGTTGACAACAATGATGTCACATTTGGGAAGCATTGTATCAAGGTCCTCCTCAAATTTCGCCCCAATTTGGTTCTCCAATTCTGGATCCATCTTAAGTCGATCATGATATAGAAGATTACAGTTGAAAGGTTTCAACCTTTGGAGTAACAGCCTCCCAATTCGTCCAGCACCAATAGTTCCCACAGTCTTTCCTTCAAGATCATAAGCTCTGTAAGCAATGCCAGCAACATTCCATTCTCCATTGATAACCTGATGGTGCCCCGGTAAGAAATTCCGAACAAGAATTAGGATTCTCATGAGTTCATCCTCGGCAACTGAGACTACATTGCTTCCTGTGATCTCAGCAACTGTCAATCCAGCAGCAGCAGCAGCATTGAGATCAATATGATCAGAGCCAATTCCAGCAGTGAGAAGCAGTTGCAAATTTTTGGCCTTCTTGATCCTTTCTGCTGTAACATAGGCTGGGTGGAACGGGGTAGATATGAGGACATGCAGATCAGGAATGTGTTTCTCAAGTTCTGGAAGAAGGGTAAGACAATTTCTCTGAGTTACAGAAAGCTAATTAACAAAATTTGCATTCCAAAAAACTGCAGTTCTGAGTAGAATATCTGCCAGTGAACACAACTTAAGTTGATTCTAACTACATGTAAATCAAACACACTAGTCTAAAATCACTTTCTACTATATACTCTCTTTTCATCTTATGATTATCAAAAAAAAAAAAAAAAAAAGGAATAAAACATGACAAGCTATTAACTACTAACTCCTAGTTAGGGTTATTAGGAATTATATCGAATTTTGTGATGAAGAAAGCTGGTTTATGGCTCTTTACTTTACCTAAACACTTGTTCCAGACAAGGCTATTTGCACGTTGGTGTAACATTCTGACACTGCAAATGACCAAGTTGAAGATACCAACTTCCCAGACAGACAGCCTTTCCCATTTAATTGAAGAACACACTAGTTAATAGTTTTGTATATATTTAGTTGATTATAATGGAAATCCATATTCTGCTTTCTGAAATTTCTAATCTTGAAGTCATGAAAACCTCTATTCTCCAACTAAAGGCACTAATTAAGATATACATGATTGTCTTGTAACAGAAATTATGCATGTCCACCATTATGCATGTTTATTAAGTTATACATGCCAAAGCATAAAAGGTGCTCTATGACAAAAACTCACCACTATCCAGTCCTTCTTTGTCATCAGTGACTATATACTGATGACCCTGTGATTCCAGCCAGTCACGTATCCCCAAGGCTCCCTCCACACAACCCACAAAATTGGGATTCAGTGCAGCATATTCATTGGCCTTGTAAAACACCCCTACAATCTTTTTGCTTCCAGGAGAAGCCTATTCAAAATGAGAAGCAAGCACATGACAACATGAGTACTATGAAAAATGGCAAAATATTGAACCTCATTCTAATATTCTAATTTACTTTATTGATTGCTTAATCAAAATCTTGTGAAAGCTTACATGTAGGTGCCTGGTGAGATTGGGTGATGAGACAGAACTGGAAGATGGTGAAGTAAAGGCTCTAATTGCAGAGAAAGCAGCAACCCTCTTCATGGCCATCTTTCACACTGTAGTCTCTCTGTGACTGACTGTGAAAACTGAAAACTTTTGCTTAGAAAATTGAGAGCAAAACTCAAATTTGAAAGAGGAGGCTATCAAATTGTTTCGAGATTTTGTTTGTTTGCATGAAGTAACTCTCACCCTTCACCCTTGCACCCTTGCACCCTTGCACCCTTGCACCCTTGCACTATTGCGCTCTTGCACTCTCCATATCTACATAGGCCGATCAAAACGGTCTTCACACTTTAGTCTTTACTCTCTCTGTCTATTTCTATTTTTTTGCAAAGTCCAAAAGTGGGATTTGATAAATAAAAAAAATTGGATCAAATCTTGACGATTGTAATGAAATTGTTTCCCTCATTATTATTCTTTTTCTATGCAATCTTACAATATGAGTTAGGCTCATCGAGATATAGATAATGTTACTCATAATTGTTAAATAATAAAATCAATGCTATCTTTTTTCTAGTTAAATTGAATGATAATTATATTGCATGATTTATTGAATATATAAAGATATGAGAAACCCGATTATATAGGTTATACAACTATAGTTATAATATTTTAAAATAATAGATCTAGACTATAACATTTCTAATGATTTTTACAAATTTCCCACCTCCTTTATACTTCCTTTCTATATATATAATTAGGGGTGGCAATGAGCCGAGCTAGCTCGTGAACAGCTCGTGAACAGCTCGTGAGCTACTCGTTAAGAGCTCGGATCAAGCTCGGCTCGTTTTCTAAACGAGCCGATCTTGAGCTTTATTTTAAGCTCATTTAGTAAAACGAGCCGAGCTCAATCTTTCCAAAGCTCGGCTCGTGAGCTAACTCGTTTAATATTATTTAATAATTTTTTTTATTATTTATATATACATTTATAATAAATATATTTATATACAACAAAACTAACACAAATTGTTACTTGGTTTAGTGGTAAACTGCACAAATTTTTACTAAGAGATATTGGGTTCGACTCTCCTTGCCTACAAAACATTTTTAGAATTTTCAAAAAAATTTCACGAGCCGAGCCGAGCTTGAATATTTGCTCGCGAGCCCTTAACGAGCTTAGGCTCGCGAGCCTAGGACGAGCTCGAGCCGAGCTCGAGCCCACCTAAAGTGAGACGAGCAAAGCTCGGCTCGAGCTCGACTCGTTGACACCCCTATATATAATTATTTTCTTTATTGTGTATATTGATAAAGATTTTGATAGTATATTATACACTTAATAAGTTTGTTATTGCTGAAATATTTTCCTTAACACATTGTAAATAGTTTATTGAGTTTCCTTAACTTAATTAAATCATTTTACAAAATGGTTTGGAAATTAACAACTGTCTCCAATGTCATTTATTGATATCTACATCACCAAATAAAATTTTCTTACCAATATGGGTTGAGAGCAGTGATAAGCATGGGTTGAGAGCAATGATAAGTGAGCTATATTCTTAATTTGTGAATACAAGTTCAAATTTTAGAACATATAATTATTAAAAATGTGATCTCAATCATGACTGAATATAAAAACTTAGTCTCATACCAAAGAGAAACCTAAAAAGGAAAAAAAAAGAAAAAAAAAACCTTCTTACAAAATGCTTGTATTTGTTATCACTGATTTTGCAATTAAGTGGAGAATCCATGCGCATTGATTTAAAATATCAAATGATGAATGATTAATACTTATCTTGAGAATTAAGTATTTTATAATTAATAATGAATGATTTTAAAGAAATAAAAAAATATAAATTTTTTAAGAAATTCACTTATTTAAATAAAAAAAATTGTTTAATTTGCTATAGAAACAAACCAAAAATGAGGCTGCCGCAGACAAACAAAGAGCAGCAGCCCCTGATGATTGCGGCAAGAAGATAAGAAAAAAAGGAAATTAATTCTCTCTTTTTCAAAAGCAAAATTCACCCTTCCAAAAAAGTATATTGAAAACTCAATGATTGCCTTGTTTGAATTTGTGATATGTTCGCTTACTATTGAAATATCAATTATTTTGTTCATGAAAAGAGAAGGTGTTTTGTATTTATTATAAAATAATATTATTCTTTCTCCCACATAAGCCAGATTCGAAAATAGGGGACTGTAGGACAGAAAGATTTAAGTCCTAAAATTTTTGTATAAAATAATAAATTTATTATTTTAATAATTAAAATGGAGTAAATGTTAAAATTATATTTTTAAAATATGATTTCTGGGTCTGACTTGGCATGTCATGTCACCCACGGATCTCACAGCACACCTCATGAGTTGCATGTGAAAAAAGAAAAAAAAGTTGAAATCAGCTTTTCAAAAACAGATTTCAACAAAATTTTGTCTTTTTTACTTTTGGAGGAGGAAATAACACACTGCTCTCATCAAAATTTTGTCATTCACGGGCTTACCTGTGGGAGGACAAAATTTTGTTGAAACCGATTTTTCAAAAGTTGGTTTCAACTTTTTTTTTTTCATGCGCGCCCTCGTGAGGTGTGTGATGTAGAGTTCGTAGGTGTCATGTCAGACCTAAAAATTATATTCTAAAAATACAATTTCAACATTTATCCCATTTTTAAAATAATAAATTTATTATTATATACCAAAATTTTAAGACTTACGACTTTTTTGTCTAAAAATCTGTGAAAGAAGGCGAAGTTCTTGTCGTTGTTAATAAGAGGAACATTCAACCACCAAAAACTTAGATTAGCCCACGATTTGACAGTTGATAAGATTATACATTCATTGAATTTGCATCGCAATTTTTTTATGAATGCATGGACATTAAAGATATTTTTATTATTAAATTTAACACTAAAATATTTTAAATTTTATTTTATAAATAATTCAGTAGTGAAACTTTATTCTTAAAGCATTCTTGTACGTCTCCTAACCAATTAGTTTCAAGTGAAAAAAACAAACACCAAGACTAGTTTAACATGTTATAATATGGTAATCTAAAATTATTTAATTAATAATTATATAATATTTGATAATAATACGGTAATATGAAATTATATAATATAAAAATAATAGTAAGATTATATTATAATAATATATAAAAAAAAAAGTGATATATGGATGCCTATAAAATAAAATAATGGGTGCAGGGCCCATTTTATGAATGCATGGTTCAACACTAAAATATTGTAATTTTATTTTATAAATAATTTAGTATTGAAATTTTATTCTTAAAAGCTTTCTTGTTCACCTCCTAATCAATTAGTTTCTAAGTTAAAAAAAAACCAAACATCAAGTTAGTTAGTGTGTTATAATAGGATAATATAATATAATATAAGACTATCCAGTAATATTTATATAATATTTAATAATGATATCATAATATTAAGTTATATTATATAAAAAAAATTAATAATATAGTAATATTGTCAAGGAAGTGACATGTGGCGCCTGTAAAATGATGGGTGATGAATTGGGCCCATTTTCTGAAAAAATCATTACTAAGTTTCACTTTTCAATTTCTCTCTCCATTATGTTTTTCTGTTTCCCTTTCCCCAGTCTCTCTCATATTTCCATCTCTTGTCATCCAATTTATAAAGTAAAACAATGAATTCCCATTTCTAAGAGGAAAAAACAAGTAACACATTGAACATTTTTTTTTTTGGAGCATTTTAATCCGATTGAACAAGATTTTTTCTCTTATGTTTCAGTCCGTGAATTAGAGAATTTTGGATATGTTTTTACATGAGATCACTCATGAATGTCGATTATGCCCACTATGTGAATTTGGCTCAATTGGTGGCATCGTTTTTGTATTTTTCCTAGGGGTTGTAGGGGGTATAACTATGTACTTAATTGGTGTACAACTTATGAAATCATGTACCTCTTCACTAGTTCTCTGTATAAATGGTGTTGTGAATGTTGAAATACTGGAGCTAGAAATGAAAGGGTGGGTCTTAGTATCTTCTCATTCTTTCTCTACATGTCTTGAATTTAGAATTGACTTTTGAGGTGATGAACTCTCAGAGTTTGAAGTGGGCGGGAAACATCGAAGATTAAGAAACCAATCATAGTAAATACTAACCCACCATACAAACGCAATTGAGATCGAATTCTCATGGGAGAATTGTGACTATCAGAGATCTATGAGCATTGCGAGGATAGTATTATTGGAGAGAAATTGTGTGTTTTCAGTCGGAAAGGATTTGATGAATTAGGACTCACTGCGATTTAGAGAGTAAAGAGATGCTTTTAGGGTTTCATGGGGAGATTGATTTTTCAATCAAGAGAGAAAGATGACAATGAACCACTGTTTTTTTTTTTTTTTTTATTCACGTGAAAAATGACCCACTTTCGTTCACCTATCATTAAGAGTTGTGTACATATCAGGACCTTATTAAAACTTTATATAATGTCTCAAATGAATCGTGAGCTTATAATGTAATCCTTATCATTTATAGTGTAATGATAGCTTTTAATTAAAAATTGAGTGTATTGTGAACAAAAAAAATATTTAAAAAGAAATAAATTTTAATTATTTTCTAAATAAGAAAAATAAGTTGAATTCTATAAATATGACTTTTTTTCCAAATAAGATATTAAAAAAAAAAAAGATTGTATTTTATTTTTAATTTGATATAAAAACATTTCAAATAAATATAATCCAATTCTTTATATATCACATAAGTCAATTATAATCATGGATTTGATTTTGTTTTTCACCCTTAGCAATTATAATCATGCATTTGGTTTTTGAAAGCACAGATGTGCATAATATTTTTATTTTTTAAACTTACATAATTAATCTTTAGTTTCCATTTACTAGTATTAAAGTTTATTTACGTATTTATTAATTATATTTTATAGTAATTTGTAAAAAAAATCGATTAATGACTATTTGCATGCATGCTAATTACAAATTGAAATAATTTAGAAGAAAATATACAAAATTGGTAATTTAAATGCTAATTATATATTTATATAATTTGTAAAGCAATCGGTTGAATTAATGGCAATTTATTTAGTAATTACTTATTAAAATAATTTGTGATAAGAAGGTAAAGATTTTAATGATTTACATGCACGTGTTAATAATTTGATATATAGTAAATTAGCATGCTACAATGATTTACTTATAAATAAATATAAAAAAATTAACTATATTTTTTATGATTTATATATTAATTATATAAAAAAATAGAAATTGACAATTTATATTAATAAAATATAAGAACAATTAAAAATTGGCTTAATGATTGACCATTATATATTATTTACAAATATATGAAACTAATTTATGAGAATAATTTGAATGTGAATCATCTTAATGTTTTATGTGAAAATTATACAAGTGAATAATTTGCGAAGAAATAATTGTTTTAAATATTCTGATGGCTTAATTACATGATAATTACTTATAAACAATACGTGATGAAATTGATAAAAAAAAAAAAGCAAAAATAATTTGTAAAACAATCTTCAATCGGATATATGTTAATAACTTAATATATATATTGAGAAAAAATTTGCGATACAAATTTTTAATAAATATATATAAAAATAATTATATTCGGGTATTCTAATAAAAACCCTATAATGTTTTGAAAATAAAAATAAAAATCATAGAGACAGATCACACAATGCTTATATCACAAAAACTAGTTTAATTAAAAATAACAATTCAACTTATTAATATGGAAAACTTGATGGGTATTCCACCTAATTCTCTCCAGTAGGCTGCACGTGTAAATAATGAATGAGCACGTGAGCTCGATTGATGTGGGAGGAATGTAGGATAAATTAGTAATTAAGCTTTTTATGTTTATGGTGTGTACCTTTGGTACTTAACGCTACAGTCAAAAGAGAAAGAAAGAAAGGAAATAAGAAAAAGACACGACCAAAGCAGTCTGGCAAAGAAACCTGCTAAAATTCGCATGGATGGTTGAGACCAATGCTTATCAATTATAAGACCTCTTCGCTAAATCTCCCCGCAATGCCCAATCCCTCATGTAATAATTATAATCGATTTAGTTACAGTTTGCTCTAAGCATTTGGGATTTTACTGTACAGGTTGGAGCTCCAGCTTGATAATCACATGCATTTCCTCACCAAAGGTCTCAGACAACTGGGTCCCTCATTTTGTGTCCTGGATGCCAAGTAAATTTCTTTTTCCCTATCCTCTACTTCAGCTTTGAGCTGTAATATGGTTGTGTTCACGTTCCCTGTTGCAACTTGCAACCCTTTGGTGGTCGTACCAAAGTTGCTTACTTTTGCAATTTTGTCAAGAAGCAGAATGCTAATTATCGTGATATTTGTAGTCATAAATAGTTTTTGGTAATGGGTATATTTGGTAGATAACAATTTGAGGAATTGGTAAATTGATTGAACTTGTCTGGAATACTTGATAGCTCTAAAATGTAATAATCGGGAAAGACAGTTAAAAGAAAGATGAAAAATGGAAGAAGGGTGGACTATAACAGGATCGGCATATATGTTTCTTCTTATGATCTAGCACTGCTGACTGATTCTAATTAAAGGAAACCAAAACCATAGCTTCTTTGGGTTTTCTAGTTGAGCACTTTATGTATCTTCCAACAAGCTCAGCAGGCTAAACATAACTTATCTACAGGCTCCCTATTTATTGCAAGGATCATGTAGTTACATTTCAAGCTAAATTTTGTTTAACTTGATAATGCCTGGAGCTGATTTTGATGGCTCCACTGTTGTCTATACTAAAACCATATTTTATCATAATTTGGTTTATTCAGCCGATCTTGGCTATGCTACTGGATCGTGCACTCAATTGCTTTGTTGGGTGACTGTGTTGATGATGAGCTGGAGATAACACTATAGACTTTCTTAATCACTGCCAGATATGGTTTCTTTTCTTTTTAGTGGAGACTCGGTTAATATGTGCTATCTTATCTCTCTTCTCTATATTTTATTATCTACTCAAACCTCTCTCTTACTTTTGATTAGCAGTTTTAGATTAAATGGAAGATGATATCATTTATCATGGTTGAGCTATCGTTCTTTTGTATAATTACCCCTAGCTCCCTAAGTAATTATAGAGAAGAAACAGTTTGGGATTGTAAGCAGAAAGGAAAACAGGAAAAAATAAAAGGAGATTTTGGAAAAGAAGAAGAAAAAGTAAATAGATTAGCTTTCTGCATCCATTTCAGATGACTTGTTCGGTTAATATCCATCAAGGTCTGCATACCCAGATCTGTAAAACAACTTCCCAAAATGGAAGGAACAAAGTAAAAGAGTCAGTAAGGTAAAGTTATACATATAATATGGACAATACTGGATTGTTCTTGGCCTTCTGTACTCCTCCAACATGAGTTTTGCATTATTTAGCCCAATAATGCTTTTCATCTGGTGCACTGAACATGGGCTAAATTTATTCTTTATTTTCCACTGTCTGAAGTATGATGACACTTTTCATTTGATTTAACCTCATACCATTTTTTTTTTTCATTTTTTTCCATCTCTACCTTTTTCAAAAATTCTGTTGCTTTTCTTTATACTCCAGGATCCAAATGGTGGTGGACCTGGCCAGGCAAGTAAAATGTTCCACCTTTTCTCAAGATCAGCTAGATATACGTATCCTAGACATATATTGTTGAATGCGACCATTACTATTTACGACAAAATTAGATTCGCGAACTAACTTTTTCCTAACTTAACTATAGATTTTAAAGAAAGATATAATAAACGTGAAATATCTTTTTCGTTTCCTTTTTTAGTCTCTTTCTGGCATGGAAACTCTGATTCATTAGCTGAGCAAATTAACTGATAAGGTGTTTCCCGATTAGAAAGACAAGGGGAAAAGGAAAGAAGTTAAATTTTGTGTTATTCATAAAAGAAAGAACGAAAAGCAAAAGAAAATGAAATAACATTGTTGTGTTGCATTTGGAGCAGGACTGCATGAGATTAAGTCACTTTGGTTTTATAATTCAAGGCCATTTTTTTTTCAATGGATAATGTCAATTCGTGTCAGTGTAGTTTCCTTTTCTGGAAAAACACTTGAAGAAAATATTGGCAGATGGCTTATTTTTCTACAGTTGTAGTTATTTATTTGTCTAGGTTCAGGTTATCAACTTTTATAAGGGGAACTGGGTGCTGTATGGTCTGTCTGTTGAGGCGCTCTTTAAAAGCTTATAGTCATTCAAGTATCAAAATCTTGCTCAGATGCCTCATCTTGCCACAAGTCATGCTGCAGTCAATTCACTTATTACTTTGGGTTGTCAGAAATCTTTGACATCAATTAATAGGTTGCAGTTTGTTCTCTAGAAAACAAGTCAATATTTTTTTTTTCTGCAACAGCATTTTGAGACTTCTAGAGGTGACTGGCATGAATTTTTAACATGTTATATTTTCAGAGACAAATTTTCCATGTTTCTGCTGTAGATGAAACATCCTAGTGGAGGCTTCAGGTTAGACACCTTATTCATCTTTACAGCTCAAAAGAAGACTCTGGCTTTACACGGATGTCATGGATCTGTTTTAGTTTCTATAATGAAGTTTGGGTGGCCAACCACAGTGCTTGGAAATATGAAAATCACTATAATACTGATCAAAAGATTTCATTCACTCTAGACTTTTGGCATACCGTTTTCTTTTACTTGTTGCTATTGCTGCAGCAAGGTTCTTTAACAAAAACGCAATCTCTGATATAGTACCGTTTTGGTTAATTTTTGCCAAAGTTAGTGAGTCCCAGAGCATGAGCGAATGAGGTTTCATTCCAGCTAAAAAAAGTTTATACGTTATAGCACCGCTTTTTCTTGTGTGGAGCTATTAGAATCCTTACTGAACTGACATATATAGAATTCATTTGGTGCATCCTTGTGTAATACGTTTCTTTTTTTCACTCTCCAATATGTTTTCTTTTTCAGGATACATGATGCAGAAGAAATTGATGTGCGGGCTTGCTATACTGCCATTGCTGTAAGTTGGTTCTCTCTCTATCAGTTTCTCTTTCTTTCATGCCTGTATATGTGCATTTGTCCATTTAAAACGTCGCACTTTGTTGGTTGAACATTTTACTAAAGGATAGTCATTTGAAATTGTGTTACATGTTTCTTCATCCAGCATGTGACAAGATGATGTTAAGGCTAATAATAACCTTTTCTAATGTTATTCTCCAATAGGGATATTGTGAAGTTTAATGCTTTTTTTTGGAGATTGCCTTCCAATATTTCCTGAAATTTTGCTTGATCATTTCATGTGTCTATGCTCTTTATAACATCAATATCACTCTCCTTTTTTTCACAGAAATAGACAAATCACAAATGAATTGTGACCCTATACTTATGACACATGTCAAATTATCTATGTCCTCATAGTTTACGCACATGTTCTTTTGATTTGTTACTAGAGAAGTGTTTACAGCCTGCTTGATCTTGGTGACACAGAATTTTACTTGAAGCAGGTTGCTAGTATTTTGAACATTTTGGATAATGAACTAGTTCGGAACGTGGGAAACTACATTTTAAGGTTAGTTATAGATTGCCATTGCTTTTATTTTGGTGCTAAACGTTGTTTTAGTACTTCTTGAATGGGTAATTACTTTGGCTTAGAAACCAAGTTGCAACTTGCAATTCCAGTTTGTGTCCCCATGTGTGACCCTCAACTACAGATATATTGCGATGTGGTGCGGAACTGCGGGTTACTGAAAAATGTTCCCCTATTCTAAACATTACTCAATTTTTCCCATCTAGCTTTCATGGCTTTTATACAGGTTTCTCCTTCTACATGGGATCCTTGGTGGTATAATTTTTATCAGAACTTGGCATTATGTGTATTGCATGATTTGATTGCTAATCATGATCACTGATCTGTAGTTTTTTTCTATGGCATTTCTCTGCATCTGTCAGACTTATGAAGGTGGCATTGCCGGAGAACCTGTTCCGAGGCTCATGGTGGGTATGTTTGCTCTCCGTCTTTTCTCTTTATTCTCTTTGCATTCTATCTATTTCTATACGAATTTGTACAAAATCGTGGTTGTTTCAGTAACTCTACATAAGATTATCTGTTTATTAGGTACACATTTTGTGGGTTAGCTACAATGGTTTTGATCAAGGAGGTTGATCATTTGGATTTGGCCAGTTTAGTTGTAAGAGGATTTGCTTGTCCTTTTTCTTTTGTCACTGTCAATTTTTTGTGTTCCTGGCTTCCATTAAGTTACAAAAATTTCTTGGAGAGTTTCTGGTGCATAACGTATAAAGAAATGCTAACAGTAATTGTTGTATTAGGACTGGCTGGTCTTTAGGCAAGGTAAGGAGTGTTGATTTCAGGGTAGAACAAATTAATTGGTTGATGGCTGCTATTCCTTTTGGCAGGTAATCTTTTTATTTTTTCTGTTTTCTCACCCTTGTTTGTGATATATAGTAGAACTAAAGTATATGAAATTGTTCAGGGAGGCGCTCTTGCATGATTTTACAAAGATTACAATCTATAGTTGAGAAACAAATGGCAAGAGAAGATGCTAATACAGGAGGCTCTCCTAGAGATGGTTCACAGATTGCGGAAGCATTTAATATATCTAAAGAAGAGAGTTTAGGTGGGACTTCATCTTGCCATTTTGGTCATGGTGGTAGGCTTACTTAGAAACTGTATGTCAGTTTAAGAATTTTCAATTTTCTCAACATATTCAACGGTTGTAAAATTCTTTTCTATTTAATATGTCACGAGACTCATCTCCTAACTTCAATTCTTTTTTCTGCTTTGGCCTGAATAATTTCTGTGCAGTTGATCTAAACAATATTGATTACGACTTTATTAAGGGGCATGTGGCAGGGGAACCTCTTTCCACAGCCTTGCCTTACAGGTGTGTATTTGGTTTTTGTTTTGGAATTGTTGCTGAAGGGTTTTTTTTTTTAATTTTTTTTTTTGAAACCTTGTTGAAACATTTATTACCAGAATTTAGTTGAAATAACGGTTCTAAGCACATGCTATTATATCCTGTAAAGAAAACTTTTTACTCCACTAGCAAAATATTACTGTAGAAGGATGCCAAGGGGTGTGACCCTTTTGCATAGAAAAGCTTGAACATTTGACATTGCAACCCACCTAACTGTACATTCTCTAAGAAACTGATAGAGCCTGTGTGGATTTTGGTAGAACAATTGTTAGAAGATACTTAAAAATTATTTCCTATGATCATAAGTATTTTAAACAATAACAATGATGATGAGTCCATATTAGAGTGTCAGTTGATTAAACCAGGGACAGTTTTGTCTGCCAATGGAAAACGCTGATGATGTAATTCTAAGCAATACAAAGTATTGATTAGATTACTATTATTTGCTTGAAGAGTTGCTCATAATGAACTGCCAGTTCATTTGCAATGCATATTTGCCTGAATTTATTTGGTAGGCTGGAGGTCAGTAACATCAGTTATCGATTCTTTGCATTTGCTGCGTATAATAGTTTCTTTTGCTCAAATTTTACTTTTCCAATGCTTATGTTCGACGCAAAATATTGTCTAGTTAGACCACAAATGTCAAAATCTCTGGAAAGCTATATTGCTATTTTGTGAAGCATATTAAGGGGTTGGCTTGCTATACTGAAATAATCCTGTCACTGATGCAGGAGCAAGAGGGTGGACTCAAGAGACAAACCTGGTAAACATAGAGATCGTTATCATAAATGTTATTGTTTATGGCATCTCGGTGTGTCAGTATAGCTGGTCGAAGGATGAGAATTCTCCACCTTTGGCTGGCACGGTACTCGTACTCGGCCCCTATTCCAATCTTTTGGAACCTGTCCAACCGGCCTCTATTCAATGTTATCCTAGAACGATATTATGAAGCGTATGAATTCTTTGAGCCAATTTAAGGGTAGTTGTACCATGTGAATCTCTTGGTTTTCTATAGATTATACTAAATGAGTTGATGTCAGTTTTGTATTTGAACCAACCCTACATGCATTACAAAACTTCAAATTTATTTTTATCTTTGTTTTTTTCCTTTTGGCTTTGATAACTGGGTTACAAACTTACAACAGGAAAAAGGTTGCAGCTAACATTTCAGGAAAACTTCATGTCCATATCACTTTAACTACTTTTTGTCATCTAGAGAGTTTAATGTGCCAAACGCGTCTTTGTTACGCAGCAGCTGGAATCCTTTACTCAGCGTCCTTCAAAGCTCTCACTCCCAGCCACAAAGAAAAACAAATGAAAGTTGAAGGAAGTTGTGTTCCTTTAATAATGATAATGACCATTGCAAAATATTTTCTATACAAACATCTGCACGAAACATTCTGTTCAGTATACTTAAATAGTTTTTAAATTTAAATAATTTTTATTATAAATATTAACACTTTACAATTTATTATGAGTGGTAACGAATTATCTTATTTATGATTCAAATCATTATAAGGTTAATTTTTATAATAATGTATTTTTTATTGTGTAAAAGCAGCTATGAAACAATCATAACTAACTTTTGGAAGTATTATTTGTGATGAAAACACTAGTGACTTTTAAGAACATTAAAAAAAATATCACTCCACCAATTAATCAAATACTTTTTGTATATTGTAACTTTTAAGTCATAAATTCCTTTTTACATTACAAAACTCAGAGTTCCAAGTATTATTTTTCTATTATTTTCCGCGCACTCTTGAGAGATTAATTACTTAATTATTTACCTATGACCCATTATTATAGTTAAGTGATAGCCTTCAAAAACCAAGTGGTGATTTAATTAATATATAATTCGGTGCACTTAAATCCTTTAAGCAAATTTTATTTTTATTATTTCTTGTTTCCTCTGTGCACCTTTTTTTTTTTTTTATCCCTACGGAATATATAATTTGAATGCTTGCAAAATTTGTACAGGTTCAAGTGTATTTTCAAATTCTTATACATAGGTATTAATGTTTTACATTTGAGCATATTATGTGATCAATATAGACTTTTATTATGCTGATTAATAATATATGTACCGTTTTGTTTTGTCATTTGAAAATAAGTATTTTAATTATTAATTTTGTTAATAAGATTAGGAAAGAATTACTAAAATTGGTTAGTTCATCAATAAATTTATTTGCTTCATTATGAAAATTCTTGAATTTGAAACTTAGAGCATCTAACTGTATTTTGCTGTCAGGATTGATAAAGCGTAATTGTTTTTTTATTAAGAAATAATATAAAAATATGTATTATATTTTATTATAAGTTAATTATGAAAAATTACAGATAACTAATTTTTGAAAGATAAATTAAGATTATGTTATGCGAATAATTGTTAATTGAAACAATTAGACTATTATACAATCTAAACATAATTTTTGACTCCAAATGCCAAACACAATTCCAATCACAAACCAAGTGAGCATAGGTGGTATCGAGCTCAATTTAATTTTGATAATTAATTTTGCTAATAAGATTAGGAAAGAATTGCTCAAATTGGTTGGTTCATTAATAAATTTATTCGCTTCATTACGAAAATTCTTGAATTTGAAACTCAGAGCATCTAACTGCATTTTGCTGTCAGGGTTGACATAGCGTAATTGCTTTTTTTTTTTTTTTTTAATTAAAAAAATAATGAAAGAATTAAACACAATTTATTTGTGTTTAATTAGTTATTTGAAAAGTAATTTAATCATAAGATTATTTAAAAAATAATTAGGTTATTTTTATTAGGAAATAATATAATAATATGTATTATATTTTACTATAAATTAAAATTATGAAAAAATTACATATGACTAACTTTTGAAAAATAAGTTAAAATTATGTTGTGCGAATAATTATTAACTGAAACAATTGAGCTATTATACAATCTAAACATAATTTTTGACTCCAAAGGCCAAACACAATTCCAATCACAAAACCAAGTGAGCATAGGTGGTGTCGAGGCCAATTTAATATTTGATTTAATATTTAAATTACCTTAAACTTATCGAAGTATTATTTCTTGCTTTTCTCACAAATATATATAAAAATAATAAGACAAAAAATATATTTATTAAATTTTTATTTTTACCAGCAAGGCAGCATCTTTTGTGAATTTTTGTAATGGAGTATTCAAGTGAAAACTGCCAAACACGAAATTCATAATACCAAACTCAACGCCATGAGTTCTGAAAGCTCAGTCCAAGATCAAGAAATGAAAATGGGTTCAGAACCAAAACAACAAGAATCAGAACACAGTAAACAAGAGCCGAGAGTCTCTGACGCTGCCCCACCATCAATCACCTTCAGCCACTCTCCTCCTTCACTGCGAGGCCGCAAACCTCCACCGCTGCCGGTTGATTCTCTGCCAGACTCACCATTTTCCGACAATCACTGTTCTCCTACTAGTAGTCATGGTCTCTCCCCAATCCAAGACAAACTCTACTCCCCTCCGCCGCAAAACTTGCCGGAGAATCCTTTGCCGGAAAATCACCTACCTCCACATGTTGTGGCAAACAGATCGGTGCAGATGGAGCCTAAGGTGGTGACCAAGATAAAGCCCAGCGCCCAAGACGGTTTCATCGGAGTCGCAGATGTTGAAGAATTAAGAACTAGAACTGGAACTGGCGGGAGCTTTAATCGGCAATTAAGGCCGAATATATCGAGTCTTTTGAAGTCAAGGAGAGAGAACAAGTTGAATAGGGCTTTGTTGGGATTTAGGATCTCTGCTTTTGTGTTCTGCTTGATGTCTTTTTCGGTTATGGCTGCTAATAAGAAAAAAGGTTGGGCTCTGGACTCATTTGATTCGTACACAGAATTCAGGTTTGTTGCTTAATCACTCAGTCTGGGCCTTTATTCTATTGCTTCAATTTCCATTCAATTCAGGTCCTTGAATTCATTGAAAATCTTAGTGGTATTTAGAATTGGTTGCATTCCTTGAATCCAATTTGGTGGGTTCTTTGACTTTGTCCTGAATTTGTGATTCGTGTGTGATTGCAGGTACTGCTTGGCAGTGAATGTAATTGGATTTGTGTATTCATTGCTGCAACTAATTGATCTAGCCAATTACCTGAGCACTGGAAAGCACATAGCTCAGCACCAGCTGCGGGGTTACTTTGATTTTTCTACGGACCAGGTAATCAAAGTCCTCTGTTTTTGGACAATCATGTAATATAAAATACCAAATCATGAATTGTTTAATCTAAAAAAGGTGTCAGGTAACCTCCACTCTTGGGTTTAGGCTACTCAGAATATGGTGTTTTATTGATTGGAAGTATTAGGATAAACAAATACTAGTGGACCTTGTGTCATTTGGGACCACAGCCTACAAAGGTCGGTGACATTTAGTCATTTTCTTTTAGTGTCGATTGCAAGTTTTGGTTGTTCGTGCTTGACTTCCACACCTTTTTGATTACTTTAGTTTTTTTTATGCATTTTCTCAGTTTAGTTCATTGTGCAATACTAAGTGTACTCTTTTTATTAGAAAACATCCAAAAATGCTGTCTACTTAACAATACCCCTTCTAGATATCAAAAATAGAATGTACTGGTAATGTTATGTATGTAATAACTTTAGTTTCTTTCCTCTAAGATCTACTTTCAGCTTTTCACTCACTAAACTGAATTGCCTGTCATTGTGTTATTTTTTTGTCGAATGGAAGTGCTATCTACATACAATGATTGAGAAGGTCCCTTTACAATTTTCATGCTGATTTAAAACTGATGGACTACTTCTTTTGTGGTAATGGCAGATATTGACTTATCTGCTAATGTCAGCATCATCATCAGCGGCTACTAGAGCTTATGACTGGGAATCCAATTGGGGTAAAGACATCTTCCCAGACATGGCAAATGGATCTGTTGGGTTGTCCTTCCTTGCATTTGGTGCTTTTGCTTTATGCTCCCTCATTACTGGTTATACCCTTTGTAAATCTACATATAGTTAATCCGATTGCCTGTTTGTCGTTCTAGTTTATACGTATACATCAATCACTTATACAAACTTCCCTTCATAATGTATTGTTCCCCTTCCCCTTTATGCTGAGTCCCTCTATTTACATAGGCTTGTAGTTTGAAAGAGGATCCATTCTGAATAAGATGTTTCTCTTTCTTCTTTCTAAGCCTTGTACATAGACTTGTTTTGAGCTACATTTGAATTATAGTTATTTACAATCTTAATGATTCCAATTAAGACATGTTTTTGCCGCCATTCTTTGCAATTGGTGTGCACGAGTAAAATTGCTTTGTTGGCAGTTCAAACTTTTTATATTGTCAACAATTGAAGCATGGTTATAGATTGTTTGTCCAGGAAATACAATTACTGCTGTTTTCTTAGCAAACTTGTACACAACTTTTTGCCCCCCAAAATTCTAAAACGTCTGGCTTTTCTAGACTACGATTCTTCAAACTTTGATAAGACTGTTATTTACGCAAGTGCTGACACACGTAATGTAAATTTTGTAGTCCTTTCAAAAAATAAATTAATATTTAATACATTATCGATGTAACATTTTAATCAAATAAATTAACTGAGTTAATAATCTTACATGTTGAGCGAGAATGAATGAATTTATATACAGTAGAAATGAAATATGTTTTGCTGGGTTAAAATTAATATAACACGACGAACCTAATATGGAAACATGTCTAGATGTAGATGTACTACATAGCTACACCAACTTTTGCACTACAAACTAAACTATAAATAGCAAGCTTTCGCTTCCATAATTTGGCCAGCAATTTCCTGAATTTCAAGTACACTTTCTTGTTCACCAAACACCCTCACCCTGCAATCCCAAGTTCTAGTAAAACCATGGCGGCCGCTGCAGGTTCTACCATCCCATCTCATATTAAGGGTTGGGTGTACTCCGAATATGGAAAGGCTTCCGATGTTCTGAAGCTGGACCCTAATGTGCCGATTCCAGAACTGAAGGAAGACCAGGTGCTGATTAAGGTCATTGCTGCTGCACTTAATCCAGTAGATTCTAAGAGGATGCGTGGATATTTCAAGAGCTCTGACACTATACCTGTAAGATTCTACTTCTTGATCAGTCTCTGACTATTGATTTCTCTTTTCTTATAGCTATTGGCAATTGATTTGTCCTTGTAATTTTGTTCTATTGTATTGATTTTTGCTTAATAATACTCATTGGTTTTTCATATTGGCATGTGGGTGGGGAGGGAAGACTGTTACAGGTCATGATGTTGCTGGAGTTGTGGTGAAAATGGGAAGCCAAGTGAAGAATTTTAAGGAAGGAGACGAAGTGTATGGTGATATCTATGAGATAGCCCTGGACTTTCCTAAAAAAATTGGGTCTTTGGCAGAGTATACTATTGCTGAAGAGAGAGTATTAGCTCTCAAGCCAAAGAATCTGAGTTTTGTTGAAGCCGCTAGTCTTCCCTTAGCCATTGAGACTGCTTATGAAGGGCTTGAGCAAGTTGGCCTTTCTGCTGAAAAATCTATCCTTATTATTGGAGGTGCTGGTGGAGTTGGGACCCAAGTTGTTCAGGTGCACTACACACCTTCATGTCCTGTTTGGACCTGGATCTCCTGTTTACAATTTTACTTGAGTATTTTAGTAAATAGAAGGTACACATGGCAATACTTAATTCATGAGATAGGATTTCTGGGATAGGTGATCCTCGTCCTTCACTTAGTTACGCGGTTTCTGAGCTTTGTTTTCTCTTCTCAAGGTTTCATATTTGACTGACTGTGATTATTGTTGCATACCATATTTTCAACATACTAATAAATTGGTTTTGAAAGAGGTTGTCCTCTAATTAACTTCTTTGAAAAACTGTGTGAGGTAGCTAGCAAAGCATGTTTTTGGTGCATCTAAGATAGCAGCTACTTCAAGCACTGGAAAATTGGATTTGTTGAAGAGTTTGGGTGCTGACTTGCCTATTGATTACACCAAGGTGAAATATGAAGAGCTTCCTGAGAAATTTGATGTAGTCTATGATGCAGTAGGTGAGATTCCGTCATTTTAGTTTATAGACTATATCCACTAGTTTTTGCATCTATTTGTGGGATCCTAATCCTTTTGTCTAATAAAAACAGGGGAGACTGACAGGGCACTGAAGGCTGTCAAAGAAGGAGGCCAAGTGGTGACAATAGTAGCGCCACATCCACCAGCTACCCTATTTTTAATCACTTCTACTGGGACAATCTTGGAGAAACTCAGACCTTACTTAGAGAGTGGGAAGGTGAAGCCATTGATAGACCCCAAAGGCCTGTTTTCATTTTCTCAAGCTGTTGAAGCATTTACCTATCTTGACACTAACAGAGCTACTGGAAAAGTTGTCATCTATCCCATCCCATGATTCCATGAATACTAAAACCTATCAATTTCTGTAATGTAACTTGGATGCACTGGTGTCTGTGTATTAGAATAACTAGTGGATGGGTGAGTAGTTTAATGTCAACCTTTCTACTTCCTGCTTCATGGGAGAATGTAAAATTGCTAGTATATTCCTCATAAATATGTTTTCTATATTATATATTATCATGTTGTCACTAAATCGTGATAACATAATAGAGATTTAATAATTTATAATATTAATTTTTGCTTTTATATATAATATCAAGAGTGACAATATTAGATAGGATACACATTAAATATATTAAAATTCATTGTAGAAGAGGCTTATTCAAAAATAAGTAAACTCATTTAGCACAAATACAAATAAATCATATTCTTGTAAAATAAGTGTAATCCGATTATAACATGTGTAACCTGCATTAACTAATTTAGCCTATTGTAACATGGGTGACCTACACTTTTCTGACCAGCTCACATTCTAACTCTTAACATTAAGTGGCTAAGCCTCTCCCACTCACCCATGTAATTATGTCGCGTCTACCATGAAGATGTTGATGATGATGGTAATATAAAAAAGAAAGCATTCCAGGAAACCATTCCAAGTGTAAGCAATATGAATAAATACGTAACAGAGGGTTTAAACGAAACTTGAATTAGAAGACGTCATATCAAAAATTGCGTGAGAAGAATTATTAGACATTAAAATATGACTAAAAGTAGAGAATAAGAATTTATAAATGGAAGAAATATTGAGGTACAACTGCAATAGTACAGATTTTACTTGGAAAAAAATAAATAAGTAAAAATTATACTCCATTTTTTTAAGATTTACTATAACGACATTAGTCTACTATTCAAAAAAATCCACAACCTTCCCCCTAAAATCAAAAAAGTTGACTCATGTCTTTGACAATATTAAATGCTATATACGTGGGTGCTGGCATACTAGCATCCGTCTCTGTAGAAAATGGAACTTGTTTTGTTTAACACAATGAAAATGGTGAGGAAACATGTCTTATGTCTATATGTAGATTATGTGCTACATCATCCTATATACAAAGTACACTTTTAGTAGCAAGCTATCCATTCGGACCATTCCCCTCCTTGGCCCTCTGTAACCTGTATTTCAAAAGACCCATCTTTTGCTTTTAGCTCCTAGCACCTTCCTGTTCACCATACAGTACTCTGACCCTGCAATCCCTTGCTCTAGTAAAACCATGGCGGCAGCTGCAGGTTCTACCATCCCATCTCATATTAAAGGTTGGGTGTACTCCGAATATGGGAAGGCATCCGATGTTTTGAAGCTGGACCCTAACGTGCCGATTCCAGAAGTGAAGGAAGACCAGGTACTGATTAAGGTCATTGCTGCTGCTCTTAATCCAGTAGATTCTATGAGGATGATTGGATATTTCAAGGTCAATGACACTATACCGGTAAGATTTTACTTCTTGATCAGCATCTTATTTCACTTTTCTAGCTGTATTGGCAATTGTTTTGCCCTTGGAGTTTTGTTCTAAAAAATGGGTTTGGGGAAATTTGTTTCTAAAAGAGTGTGGTAATAAAATTAGTTGGTTTTGTTAATAGTTAAATTTAATTTATGAAACTTGGATTTTTGACTTGTATCGATGATATATATGCATAAATTTTGATGGGTTCTTAGTAAAAATGTTGATAGTGTCATGGGCATTGAGCTGATTTTTTGTATAATACATGGATTGTTGATGAAAGCGACACCTTGGAATTCTAAATAGCAGCTATATAATTTGACTGTCATCGCCATGAGGTTGCAGATCAGAAAACCAAAACATTTGGGCGAGGGAAGCTAGACATAATTAGTCCAACTTCTATTCACTGATTCTAGCAACACTCCCATCAACTTGACTGACTATTTGAATTGTTCAAAACTAATAGTTTCGCCCTTGAAATGGGCCCTGTGCCCAGAAGCAGCACACGGGCAGCTTTAAAGACACTAGGCGTCAGCTGTAGCAGCCCAAAAAGGCCCGGTGCGGCCTGGGCCTTGCCTTACTGGGCATTAAGTTATGCCCAATTGACTACTGTGCTACTTCTATTTTATACTTATTATTATATTCATTCTTTTAAAATTTTATGTGGGTGGGGAGAGAAGACTGTTCCAGGTTATGATGTTGCGGGAGTGGTGGTAAAAGTGGGAAGTCAAGTAAATAATTTTAAGGAAGGATACGAAGTGTATGGTGACATCAATGAGGAAGGCCATGAGTTCCCAAAGAAAGTTGGCACTTTGGCAGAGTACATTGCTGCTGAAGAGAGAGTATTAGCACTCAAGCCAAAGAATATGAGTTTTGTTGAAGCTGCTAGTCTTCCCTTAGCCATTGAGACTGCTTATGAAGGGCTTGAACGAGCTGGCCTTTCTGCTGGGCAATCTATCCTTGTTCTTGGAGTTACTGGTGGAGTTGGGACCCTAGTTATTCAGGTACGGTATGCTATAACAATCAAACGCCTTCATGCTTCACTTATTTACAAAATTAGATTGGCCTATAGCGGTATTTTAGCTTAGCTTTTCTCTTCTCAAAGTTTCATCTTTGACTAACTTTGATTGTTTGCTGCATACCATATTTTCGGCATACTAATAAATTGTGTTTTTGAAATAGGTTGTACTCTAATTAGCTAATTATTTATTTTATTTTTAAACTCTCTCTGAGACAGCTAGCTACCCATGTTTTTGGGGCATCTAAGATAGCAGCTACTTCAAGCACTGGAAAATTGGATTTTTTAAAGAGTTTGGGAGTTGACTTGCCTATGGATTACTGCAAGGTGAAATATGAAGACCTCCCCGAAAAATTTGATGTAGTCTATGATGCAGTAGGTGAGATTCTGAACTCATTTTAGTTTATAAACCATACTTACCAGTTTTTGCATCTATTTGGGAAAATCCTAATCATTTTTCTAATACAAAAGCAGGGAGGCTGACAGGGCAGTGAAGGCTGTCAAAGAAGGTGGCCATGTAGTGACAATAGTGGTGCCACATCCACCACCACCACCACCACCTGTTCTATTTATACTCACCTCTAGTGGAACAGTCCTGGAGGAACTCAGACCTTACTTGGAGAGTGGGAAGGTGAAGCCAGTATTAGACCGCAAATGCCCTTTCCCATTTTCTCAGGTTGTTGAACCATTTTCCTATCTTGACAGTAATCGAGCCTCTGGAAAAGTTGTCATCTATCCCATCCCATGATTCCATGATTCCATGAGTACTAAAACCTATCAATATGTGTAATGTAACTTGGATACCCGGGTGTCGGTGCATTAGAATTTAGAACTAGTGGAAGAGTGAGTTGTCTCATGTCAACCTTTCAACTTCTTGCTATATGAGAGAATGTATATCCCTGATAATCGTGTTTTCTATGTATTTGAGAAATGGTTGAGCAAAACAAAAAAAAAAAAAAAATGTTAATTTTTGAAATTATAATGCAGGGACAATTTTAACTTTATTTTATTTATTATACTAATGAGTATATTTATATAATCAATTGATAATTTTTTTAATTTCTTGAATTTATCTTTTAAATTTATATATTTTATTGTTCATATCATAATAATTAAAGATAATTTTAACTTATTTTATTATTCAAAATTAGTTCTATTTATACATCTGTATTTTTTTTTTCTGTTATTAAAGATAATAAGTTGAAATTAAGAAATAACATAGCTAGATGTATTCATATTAAGAAGAAAACCTTGAAAAATAGGGGAAAACATAAAATAAAAAAAACCAACAACTTTCCATCCATCTCAGGTAGGGGAGTGTTGATTTTTTTAAATTTTTGACCTTAGTGTCTTTTGAGTAAACTTAGGGAGGGGATTGTAATTTACTCAATAAATAAATAGAATGCGAGACGGTTATCGGTTCAAACCCTAGCTAGTACAAAATACTAGTAGTTAGGTTAGATGTCAAGAAAAATGAATTTGGGAAAAAAACAAAAATAGCAATATTAAAACATAATATAAATTGTAGAAAGCTTAGAAGGTAAATAAGAAAGATAAAAGTCTGGTTTGTAAAGCAACTCAAGACTTTTTCTTACAAGAGTTAACTAAGTTAGAGATCATTTTCAAAGTAGGCACTCATTACTTTTTTATATCGTTTAAGACACTCTCATTTCTTTTTTCATATTATTTGAGGCACTTCACTAAAATATTGGTGAGTGTAGTTAAAAAAATGTTGACATGAATTTTTTTTAAAACATCATAATATTGTTTTTTCTTTTTTCAATATATCATTTTTTTTTTCATAAGCTTTGAGAATTAATATAGTAATTTCTCATTAAATTTAGAATTCATTATTGATGAGCATCAATATTGCATCATTTTCTTTCTTTATTTATTTTTTACCTTAATTTGGTTACTTTACAAAATCTTTTAAAAAATATATTGGAGAACATCAATGACATGTTTTTTTTTTTTTCTTATTTTTTCTGACGTTATAAACAATGATAAAAATAAATGTAAATAGACAAGAAAATAAAATGTCAAGTTAGTTGATATTTTTTAATTTTCATTTTAGGCATGTAATTAGTGCAATAACCATATAAATGTTAAAAAAGAAGTAGACATGACAAATTAATAGAAAAATAATAATTTTATATTAAAAAATTATCATGTCAATATTTTTGGATAATCATATTCACCTGTTTTTGATTGCGTACTTGAAATTATAAACTATAATAAAAGGAAATATGAGTGACTCAACCAATATAAATAAAGTGATTGTCTTGTTTTAAAAATAACTATTATATATATATATAGAGTGTTGAAACGATAATTAATTTTTTGTTATAATAAATTATGATGACATTGACATAATTGATAAATTGTGAATAATTAACTCTTCCTAAATTACCGTGACAACCGGTTATGGGAATTGACAAACAACTGCTAATAATTAATTGCTCCCTTAAAAATTCATTTATTCAGAAGTTATAGGCCAAATTTCGTCAACCATCATACAAACCATGATTGTTAGCACATCGTTAGCACCCTGGCTTTTGTATCATTATCTACCTACCAAGTGACATATTTGTCTAACTGGGAATGACCTTGTTTGAAAATTATTAACAAACTCTTATAATTCAACCTCTCACAGAATCTCATGACTTACATTTTGGGATGCCAACATTTTGATGGACTCCCTATCTAAATAAGAAACCTAGAGTCCCTTAGCAGCTTTAAATTGACCCAGAAAGGAATGGAGTTGCTCAAAAGCTGAAGCCGAATACATATTGTTGTAGCATTCAAGGTTCTGATTGTTTTGTGTATGGTAGTTGTTTTGCTGTGATTTGGTTTAGTCGTCTTCATTTTGTTCCTAATGAGATTGTTCTTAGTTGTTTTTTAGTTGAGAGGATTTTGCTTGCTTTTAGGGTTTTTGAGGGACGTCTTCACTTCCAAAATCGGTGGGCATAATCACAGACCATCAGGTCTAATTTGAGCAGAGCAAAACATTGACTTTATGACAAGACATTCTCTTTATCTGGAGTTATACAAAATTGAGAAGCAACCATCCTGGCCGCGCCAAATGAAAAGAAAAGGAGGGCATGAAAAGGAAAACAAAGAAAAGAAAAGCAAAGATGAATGAACATGTGGCAAATATAACGGTACATTGTAGACTGTGAAAGATACTTACAAACCAAAAACGTTGACTTAGTATGGTTTGTAGAGTATATTACAAGAAATGACATTATATGCGTCAAAAGGCCATATCATAGATGCCGATAATAATTTGCATCTAGGCACCGATGTACGGCATAGTAATCCTAGACTCATTTACCATTTTCTGCTGCTGCCCAGACGCATAATATGTAGATGCCATTCATTTTTGTCCACGTATGCGAGTCTGGTGCACAGACGCTGAAATGCAGATACAGGTGCTTTTGCGTCTGTATGACATACGCAGAAATGCCAGAAGCTATAAGGTAGTGGTATTTTACGTCCGTAAAATGCACAATGCAGGCACAAGTTATATTTTAATTTTTTTTATTGGTATTCGCGTATGCAATATGCAAGTTTAATTAAACGACAGATGTATATAATTTTATTTTTAATTGTCTATATATATATCAAATATTTGATACTTCTCAGTTTTTGTCATCTCGAATTTGTTCATCACCCATTCATCTGCAAATAGAACTGCAAAGATTCAGTGTAGGAACTGTCAACTGAAATAATTACAAAAAATAAGTTATACTGAAATAAAAATTTCATATAATCAAATCATACATATCTATTTAATTTTGCAAAATAACACCCTAGTTGATTTCTACAACTTTGTCATTTACTAATAATATTCTTAAAATATACTTTTAGTTGATTCTAGTAATATTTTTGTCTTACTTTTGGACCATCAAAAGAGTAATATCGGCGATTGTCTTGAGTTAAATCAATTACTTTGCAAATGTCAATACAAAAAAATTACTTATCTGAGATAGGCAAATCCAATTGTAGATACTCTAACTTCCAGTCCCAAATACATTAGCGACAAGATTCTGTCGTGGATTATCCGATTGTTTAAACAGCCATCACTGATAATAGTTATCTACAACGAGAAATAGACCGTCAAGGATAGTAAGTATCTAGGACGGTACTATATTATCCGCGACGGGATATGAAGCATTCCAGATAAGTTACAAGATCTCTCGGGTTTTGGTGTAAAAATTTCTAGGACGGGCACCCCGTAGCGAATATAGTCATGGTATATGGTGCAAAACTTATTTGGGACGAGCACACAGTCTAGGAAAAAGTCCACTATATTTGGCTTAAAACTTATCCTGGACAGGCACCCCCATCTTGGATAAGTTAGATCAATTTTTTAGGTAAAATCACCTAGGACAGACCGCCCGTCCCGGATAAAAACAACACCAGTGATTTACATGAAAAATCTGAATTTTTAAAAAAAGTTTACAACCTGCACCCCTAGCTCCCCAAATAACAAATCCAATACAAAACTACAATTATCAAACAAAAAAAATCCGAAAATAAACTACACTCTCAAATCAAACAACAAACTAAAGTCATTCATTAATTCAAAACATTCTAAAACTTTCATAATATGCATTATGTAATGTGTTACATGTTAGTAGTTTATACAAATCCAACGACAGACTAATTCATTCATAAATTCAACTACTACCAATATACATATTGTCTTTGACATGAGCATTGGCTTCTGCATTACCATCAACATCGGCATTGACTTGAGGAAAGGCAGCTGTGGAAGATGAAGTAGATAAAATCTGTAAAATCAATCAAAGCATAAAGTTTTAAATCTCAATTAAGTTTTGCAGGAATATGTAAAGAAATATTCTAACCTCTAGCTGTAACCTAAGAAAAAATTGTTGTTTGCAGCTGAATAGGTTTGTTAGCATATTCCACGCATTTAATGTACTACAGAACAGTAAGACAAGCAACATGACCATGCTAGAGTTCATGATAATGGCCAGGCTCTCAGACATTTAAATGTTAGAAATTTTGATAGTTTGATCAGGACATGTGAACTCGTGAATACTATATATATATATATATATAAGAAAAATATGCAATATCTTAATTGATATATATGAGCAACAATATTAATGCTTAACAATCTTGTAGCTCTCGATTATGAAACATCTTCTTAGTTCTGAAAATGGCATAAACAGGAAAGGAAAAATGGTCTCATGTCATTATTCAACATCTTAATTTAGCAGTAGGCTTCATGAGGTTTTGTGCTAATAGTTTCGTAGTTAACAATATGAACAGAGGAGGTTATTGTAAAAAATCCATTTTTTTAAAGGAGATCTAGTTTTGAAAATCAGATTTTCTTACTTTGGCACTGATTAGAAGCAAATCAAAAGGAAAAGCCTTTGATTAATATAGCACATTGGTCACAACTTTTAGAAAAAGAAACACGTGGGACTTTCTAAACTCTTTCCAAAAAGAAATGCATCTCTTTCCCCACTACCAGGCTTCACAAACCAATTGTGCAAGCTCATGAAAGATCTACAGCAGCTTCCCACTTGCAAGAGGACATAAACCTTGCACTCATTTGACCATAAGTGCAACATACTTAATAAAGAGAATATACATATTCTCATTTTACATTGTATTAAAGTTTAATCATGAAAATAAATATCAACAATAATCGAACTTTTGACTACTTGGTCATAGAGATCTCTTTTTGGTATATCATCTTAAAGATAGAAACTTCATGGGCTGACAGTAGCTAGTATTTGATATGGAAGAACAGTATGAGAAATGCCTAGACCAGCCTCCCAACACAGCCAAGAGAAGGTACAAATACTTAGTGAATTGAGTCTTAATCATGGTGATCATCAACAGTTTCTCCAAGTGCTAGATAATATGGAATGCTCAGATCATCAACAACGACATCTTTATTAATAACCTTGAAGGACCATAAAATATTACATGAATGTTTCTAGATTCAGTAAAAAAATTCCAATTGAACATCTGTTTTCATGTGTTTATTTTCCCTTTTCCTTTCTTTGACAAGATTAAAGAGTAGATCCAACAAAAAAGGAGGGACAACTGGATCATACCAGCAAAGATGAAGGTAGGTCCCTGTACCAATGCTATTGATGCTAAAGCATGCTTTTCATGATTATGTTTTTAGAGTACCTGGTCAAAAACATTCAGATTCCATCAATACCCGAATGAATAAAAAGAAATCATATCCTAAATGAAAAATTATTAATAAAAAAGAATGTTTTGAACTAAAACAATCTATGGAAACTGTATTGGTTACCCAAAGTTAATATGCACTTAGGCACTAAGTGGATATACAATTTAAATACAGAGACTCCAAATGTAAGTTGATTATATTGGTACTATATGCAATCGAGCACATAACCTCTGACTAACATATGCATGCCTTGCAAAAGATCCAGAACCATACTCATCCAAAATAATATCAACCCATGGTTATTGTATCTCAATAATAGCTAACAACCTATATGCAGATGACTTATATAACTTTAGTGTATCTCAACCCATGGTTGGTGGTGGACTTTTGGGTTTTGTACTCTTATATTTTACCAGATCCATCCTACGAAAAACCAATAAAAGAACAGTGACCAGCAATAAGACTCACTTTAGGTGACAATCCTATTAGTATCAATCATCATATTGAAATTAATATCTATTTTCATGCAAAACACAGAAGTCTAAACCCAACATAATTCAATCCTGATTTACTACTCTAACATAATTATAAGACCACAAAACTTCAGAAATCTGGAGAAGAAAAGAAGTCGCCTAAGTGATGACAGTCCAAAATACAAAAGTTATAAGTTGGAGAAATTATAACCTTGTTTACCATGGAGCTGCCTGTGACTTTGAGACAGAGAAAGCGGCTTGCAATCTTAACTTTCTCGTTTCTATAATAGGAATTACAAAGGAAACCCTCAAATCCCATATCTTTGAAACCCCTTTATCATCTTGAAGGATCGTGAGTTGGGGTAGCGCCAAAGCTAAGAGTAGCCAACAATTTCAGCCTTTCGAAGGCTTTTTGTGCAGATCGAAGCTTCGGAGTGTGAAACAACTGCAAAGTCTGAAGATGCAAAGAGAAACGAAAATGAAGACACTCAGAGATTGTTGAGAAAAAAAAAAAAAAACGAAGCAAGAAGGGAGTTACCTTCAATGCCTAAATTCAAAACGAGTTTCTAGGAGAGTTGAACTCAGGAAATAGATGAATGTCTCAAAGGTAATCAATGGGTTCTTTTAAGAAAAAGAAAAACAAGTAAATATTAGACAATTTATCCTGGACGGGTAATTTTAATTATCAGTGAAAGGGACACCCGTCCTGAATAATCCCACGACAATTACAGTTTTATCCTTGACAGGTATGTATTATTAGCGATGGGCAAAGCCTGTCGCGAATAATCTTCTAATTTTAAAAATTGACCAATTCTTATTTTATTTTCTGTGATGGCACAAGATTTAGTAGATGCTACTTGAATCATTGGTAATATTGAATGCTATATACGTGAGTGCTGACACACACAAGATTAAAATTGTAGGATGCTGCAGAGTGTACGGAGAATTTTTTTTGGTGGGCAGACAACTATTTAATACCAACTGAGACTCTCATTAATTTAATTTTGACTTCCACCATTTCGCCGCCACTATCCTGCATTTCAGAATACCCATCTTTCGCTTTTAGCTCTTGACAACTTCTTGTTCACCAAACACACTGACCCTGCAATCCCTAGTTCTAGTAAAACCATGGCGGCTGCTGCAGGTTCTACCATCCCATCTCATATTCAAGGTTGGATGTACTCCGAATATGGGAAAGCATCCGATGTTTTGAAGCTGGATCCTAACGTGCTGATCCCAGAACTTAAGGAAGACCAGGTGCTGATTAAGGTGATCGCTGCTGCTCTTAATCCAGTAGATTCTAAGAGGATGCTTGGATTTTTCAAGGAGTCTGACAATATACCTGTAAGATTTTACTTCTTGATTAGTCTATGATCATTAGTGATTTCTCTTTTCTTACAGCTATATATCGGCAATTGATTTGTCCTTGGAGTTTTGTTCTAAAACATGGGTTTGGGGAAACTTATTTCTAAAATTGGTTGATTTTGGTAATACTTTAATATATTTCATGAATCTTGAAGCTTGGGTTTTTTATACTTGTATGGATATGGATGATATATGTGCATAAATTTTCATGTGTTTGTAATAAAATGTTGATAGTGCCATGGAAATTGAGCTTCTTCTTTCTTAAAATGCATGGCTTGTTGATGAAAGCAGCACTTCGGAATTCTAAAAGCAGCTATATAATTTGACTGTCATCACCATGAGGCTGCAGATCATAAAACCAAAACATTAGGGGGAGGGAAGCTCGAAATAACTAGTCCAACTATTACTCACTGATTTTAACAACACCCCCATGAATATGTTAATATTATGCTATGCCCAATTGACTACTGCGCTACTGCTATTTTATTCATTTATACTTATTATTATATTAATTCTTCCCAAATTTTATGTGGGTGGGGAGAGAAGGCTGTTCCAGGTTATGATGTTGCTGGAGTGGTGGTAAAAGTAGGAAGTCAAGTGAAGAATTTGAAGGAAGGAGACGAAGTGTATGGTGATATCAATGAGAAAGGCCTGGATTTCCCAAAGAAATTTGGCTCTTTGGCAGAGTACACTGCTGCCGAAGAGAAAGTATTGGCTCTCAAGCCAAAGAATCTGAGTTTTGTTGAAGCTGCTAGTCTTCCCTTAGCCATTGAGACTGCTTATGAAGGGCTTGAACGAGCTGGCCTTTCTGCTGGGCAATCTATCCTTGTTCTTGGAGGTGCTGGTGGAGTTGGGACCCAAGTTATTCAGGTATGGTATGCTATAGCAATAAAGGAGCTTCATGTTTCACTTAGTTACGCACGCAATTAGATTGGCAAATAGCGGTTTTTGAGCTCAGCTTTTCTCTTCTCAAAGTTCCATATTTGACTAACTTTGATTGTTTGCTGCATACCCTGTTTTCAACATACTAATATATTGTGTTTTGGAAGAGGTTGTGCTCTAATTAGCTAGTTTTTTTAAACTCTGTGTGAGGCAGCTAGCAAAGCATGTTTTTGGTGCATCTAAGATAGCAGCTACTTCCAGCACTGGAAAATTGGATTTGTTAAAGAGTTTGGGAGCTGACTTGCCTATTGATTACACCAAGGTGAAATATGAAGAGCTCCCTGAGAAATTTGATGTAGTCTATGATACAGTAGGTGAGATTCTGAACCCATTTTAGTTTATAAACTATATTTACTAGTTTTTGCATCTATTTGGTGGAATCCTAATCATTTTGTTAATACAAAAACAGCGGAGGCTGACAGGGCACTGAAGGCTGTCAAAGAAGGTGGCCAAGTGATGACAATAGACCCCAGAGGCCCCAAAGTTACCTTTTTTATACTCACTTCTACTGGGACAATCCTGGAGAAACTCAGACCTTACTTGGAGAGTGGGAAGGTGAAGCCATTGATAGACCCCAAAGGCACTTTCCCATTTTCTCAGGCTGTTGAAGCATTTTCCTATCTTGACACTAATAGAGCCACCGGAAAAGTTGTCATCTATCCCATCCCATGATTCCATGAGTACTGAAACCTATCGATTTCTGTAATGTAACCTGGATACCCATTAATGTCTGTGCATTTGAACTAGTGGAAGAGTGAGTAGTTCCTCATGTCAAGCTTTCCACTTCGTGAATGTAAAATTGGTAGTATATCCCTCTTAAATCTGTTTTCTATTTGAGAAATGATTGAGCAAAAATAAAAGAAATGTATGTTTTTGCAATTATAATGTTGTATTGTATAAGATTAGGTAATATGAACTTATAAATCTAGTAGACATTATTAATATGCAATTGTATTGTTTTTCCCTCTCTACATGACACTTTATTGTTGTTTGGTATAGTATAATTGAGGTCAATGTTTAAAGTATATATTATCATGTTGTCACTTAACAACATAAAAAAATTGATTAATTTTGTAATATTTTATTGTTTCTATACAATGTTTGGAATGGCAATATTTGACACGACATGCATTAAATAGGTGAAGATTCATTATAAACGGGTCTCAATCACAAACAAGTCACAAAAAATAAATTTATATTCGTGTAAAATATGTATAATCCGTTTATAACCCGTATAACCTGTAAAACTAAATGGTCCTGTTGTAACCTGTGTAACTTAATCTTTTATGGCCGGCTCACATTTCTAACTCTTGACATTTATGACCAGCCCAAATATCCAAGTGTAATTATGTCAAAACTTTGTCAATTTGTGATTTGGTCGAGGACTCTTGCAAAATGCAAAATGCAAAATGCAAAATGCAAAATGCAAAATGCAAAATGCGGGGACTTGATGGTTCCAGTTGCAATGAATTTTGATCCCGATAATGCGGAAGTAGATCCAAAGACAGATGATGTGGTGAAGCTAGAAGGGCAACATTTGGGAAGTGGACATTAGTACTTGAAAGTGAAAGTGATGGCAGGTAGAATGTTTGAAAAGTTTATGAAATATTAATTGGACATAAAAATACGACTAAAAAGTGGCATAAATAAGAAAAAGAATTAATAAGGAAGAATTTAATTGTTTTTGAGGTACAACTGCAATAGAGTTTTTACTAAAAAATTAAGTGTAAGTTATACTCCACTTTCTTGAGATTTAATGAAGTATTATAAATTCTAAAATTTAAAAAAATCGAAACTTTTTTTTTCGAATAAATGAAAAGTTAACGGTGTTATACTTTAGAATTGAGCCGCATATAGAATTCATAAGAAAATTTCTTTTTACTTAAATGCGCCAACTAATTGTTTTTTTTTTCTTTTCAAATAAGTTCTGAATAAGTACTTCTTCTTCTTTTTATTGTTTTATTTTATGTTTTCCTCTACTTCTGTAGTTTTTACTTAATACTAATTTATTATGTTGATATCATCTTCTTCTTTTTTATTTTTTTTATTTTTATGTTTAACATATTGTTTTAAAGAAAATAGAAAATAAAATATTTGACACATGTATTTAGTAGAACTAAGTTTGAATATTAGATAACATAAAGTTCATTTTTTCTTTAATTTTGCTGATATGAACGATAAAAATATAAATACTTAATAATACTTTTAGTCCCTATAATTTGACGTAGTGATCACTTTTGTCCCTATGCTTCAAAACAACAAAATATAAGATTTGTAGTTTCTAAAATCATGCAATCTCGTCATTCCTATTACCTTATATCATTATAGCATAATGGTAGCTGAGATGGCTTAACGCTCACATATGTGGCTTACATACAGATGCCTACGTGGACTAACAGATGCAAATCAGACTTATTATTAGGTCACGCCTGCGGCACGAGTTCCTCGCCAACCCCAAATTAAATCCATAACATGTGATTCCTCTCCCCAAATCCCCAATTTCGTTTCAAGGACACCATTGTTAGGGTTTCAAAGGATTTATTTTTTTCCCACCCGAAATTGATGACCATCATGAATCAAATGGGTGGTTCTTCATCAAATTTATTAGTCTTCAAAATTTATATTATATGATTTTAGTTCTACTTAATTAACATAAAATTTAATACAATGGATCAAAGTGGTAAAAATATGTTTAACTTTATAAGACTCATTTGGAATGACAATTTTAAAAGTATGACTTATTTTTCTTATAAAGTAATGACTAGATTTATTGAATTTTAGCAATACTTAAAATTTCTATTTTTTATCCCTTTGAAAAATTACTTAAAAAAAGTTCACTTTTACTTATATATAAATTTATATGTGTAAAATACATCTATCTCATTTTATTTAAAAATATATTAATTTTTTTCTAAAAAATAAAATTAAGACTAACATAAAGTATTGTTATTAAGGAAAAAAAAATTAAAAAAAAAACCTCATAGGACCATTTAACTTTATTTTGTTTATTTTACTAATGAGTATATTTATATAATCAATTGCTTTTTTTTTGTTTTTAGTTACTGATTTCATCTTTTAAATTCACAATGATTTATATTTTTTTATCGTTAATGAAAATTTTAACTTATTTTATTATTCCAAATTAGCTCTCTTTATACCTATGTGAAATATTTTCTTTTTTATTTTATTAAAAATAATATGTTCAAATTAAAAAAAAAAAACTCAACGTTTTAATATTAAGAAGAAAAACTAGAAAGATAAGAGAAAACATAAAATAAATAAAAAACACCGTCAACTTTCCATCCATCTCCGATAGGAGAGTGTTGTTTTTTCTAAATTTTGACCTTATTGTCTTTTGAGTAAATATAGAGAGCCAGGACCTTGAGTGGTCCACGCTTATTTAGGAGATCCAGGAGTCGACTATCCTAGAAAACCTACTTGGGGTTTATTCCCCTCTTTCCCTACCCAAACAAATAAAATAAAAGAGAGAGAGAGTAAATATAGGGAGGGAATATGATTTACTCAATAAATAAATAGAATGTGCTAAGTGGCAATAAGAACAATAGCGTGTTAGGAAACCACTTCAAACAAATTAATCAAACGATTGTAAATTACTGGAGATAGTTATCGGTTAAAATCTTAGTACAAAATAGTAGCAGTTTGGTTGGATGTCAAGAAAAGAGAAAAAAAAAAACTAGCAATATTAAAACATAATATAAATTGTAGAAAGCTTAAAAGGTAAATAAGAAATATAAAAAGTCTGGTTTATATCAATGGTAGACATTTTTTACAAGACACTATTATTTAAGAACTTCAACTTAGAGGTTATTCTTAAAATATGCACTTTGTTTTTATATTGTTTGAGGCATTCACCTTTTTTTTTTCATATTGTTTGAGGTACCCTACTAAAATATTGGTGAGTGTAGTTACAAAAAAAAAAAACGTTGACATAATTTTTTTTTGAAACATCATAATATTTTTTTCTCTTTCCAGTATATTATTTTGTTTCTTCAGTTTTCAGCATTAATATAGTTTTTTCTCAAAATTTGTACAGTTCATTATTTATGAATATCAAATGATTGTATCATTTTTTTATTTTTTACATTAACTTGGTTATTTTACAAAATCTTTTAAAAAAACATATTGGAGAACATCAAAGACATGAAATTTTTTTGACGTTATAAGCAATGACAAAAATAAATGGAATTAAATAGACAAAAGAAAATAAAATATCGTGTTAGTTGATACTTTTTAATACTCATTTTAGGCATTTAATTAGTGCAATAATAAGATAAACACTGAAAAATGAAAAACAATAAAATGATAGATTAAGAGAAAAAATAAGAACAATGTGTAAAAAAAATTATCATATGACTATTTTTTGGTGACATACTCACCAGTTTTTGATTGGATACTTAAAATTATATTAAAAAAAAAATATGAGTAGCTCAAATGATAAAAAAAGAAAAAGTGAGTAGTTGTTTTGAGAATAACATGAGGTTTTCAAATGATAGTTAACTCTTTTTATAATGTATTCTGATGGCATTTATAACCAAAGCAGTTTTTAATACATAATTCAAAGTTTAAATAATTAACTCCTCTTATGTTATCGTGACAACCGATTATGGGAATTGACAAACAACAGTTAATAACTAATTGTTCCCCCGTAGTTTCGTTCCGAAGAAGTTGTAGGCTGAATTTCTTCGACCATCATACAAACCACGATTGTTAGCACATCGTTAGAGCTCTGGCCTTTGTATCATTATCGACCTACCAAGTGACTGATTTGTCCTTTACTGAGAATGACCATGTTTGAAAATTATTAACAAACTCCCATAATTCAACCTCTCTCACCGAATCTCGTGGTTTACATTTTGGGGTGTCAACACTTTGATGGACTCTCTGTCTAGAGAAGAAACCTTAAGTCCCTTAGCATATTGAAATTGACCCAGAAAGGAATGGAGTTGCTCAAAAGCTAATGCCGAATGCATATTGTTGTAGCATTCAAGGATATGGTTGTTTTGTGTATGGTTGTTGTTTTGCTATGATTTTGCCCAGTCTTCTTCATTTTGTTCGTACTAATGTCTTCACTTCGAAAATCCATGCGCATAATTTCCTTCTCAAATGCACCTCTATAGTTTTTCCTTGCGACCAATTCTTCCATAATTTTTTATTGCTTAACTATAGCTTTAATCCTCCAAATTTGTCTTTATTTTTTAATTAGTATTCCAAGAATGTCTTTGATCAATTTCATATTCTAGGATTCAAAAATTTTGCATCTTCTCATTCTCAATTTCATGTTATGTATAATAAAATAATTTTATATAATTTAATAATAAAATGATAAAAAAATTTGTAAGACATAAAAATAACTTAAATACATTATTATATTTATGTCTAGTTTGATTATTTCGTTAGTTAATATAAATAAAAAAATTGAACTTGATTAAGAAATTTAAAATTTTGAAAGATAAATTGACTGAGAATTTAAAAAAAAAAAAAAAAAAACAGTGATACGAATTCAAAAAACCAAACAGTAAATGAGCTTCTTTTTTTTTTGTTCTTGTCACTTCACCCGTATTTATCTCCTTATCTCCTTATCTCCTTTCCTCTTAATTCCGAGAACAAAGGCAATAAGACCATAAAACGCACTTGCTCCAGTAATCACACCTTACCAACCAACGAAAAATCAGGCCTACTTTGAGCAGACCAAAACATTGAATTTATGAGCAACCCCATCACTAAACCTCCTTCTTTTGGATTAATAAACGTCCACTTACTATGTTTTAGTAGATGATTTATCACTCTTTGACAATATTGAATGCTATATACGTAAGTGCTGACACACATAAAGTTAATTTTGTATTCCATTCTCAGCACTAACATACGTCTCTGTAAAAAAAATGAAACTTGTTTTGTTAGGAAATAAGGATGACAATGATTTGGGTCGGGTTGGATATTCGACTCCATCTAATAGATATGGATTAGACAATATCCAAGTTGTTGGATCAATTTTCAACTTGGATTCATAAATCACTATGGATCAAGTCTGATCCGATTCATTGATCCGTTTTTTTTTTTTTTTTTCTTTTACCAATAAAATTAAGCTCTGTTTACTTAACATATTTTTATAAATTAGACACCACTATATAATAAAATAAAATAAAATTTTACAATAATATCAAGAGTTGATAAAATATAAGAGATATAAAACAAAATAATTTAGAATAATCTAGAAAAATTTACCTAATAAATTTACTAAGATAATTTGTACAAATCTATATAAGAAAATCAAAAACACATAAATTAATAAATTTAAATATAGCTAATTTGTTTTTTTTCTTTACAACTCAATTTTATGAATCTAAGAAATTTTATAAATTATTTACTTAAATAATTATCTAAATTTTTTTATTAATTATTTACTCAAATAGTTGCTGAAGGTCTATATAAGGAAATAGACTAAAAAATATGATATTTATTATCTATCATTACCTATTGAACTTTAGATAATTCACTACAATAATATTTAGAAAATAAATTGATTAATTTCTTTTTGTTTACACTTAGTTTCTATGTTGACTAATTTACATATTTCAAATTTCAATATTAAAACAAAAAAACAAAAAAACAACAACAACAACAAAAACTAGGCGGGTTGGATCTGGGTCGGATTCATATCCGGTTGAACTGATCACCCGCGGATCTAATGGATTGGATCAAATTCAATTTAATAAGTCTTTAGATCATGTTTAGATTTGATTGAGTACGACCCGACTTGATCCATTGTCATCCTTAGTGAGAAAACATGTCTAGAATTAAGTAGATGATGCTACAGCTACATCATCCATATATAAGCTACATTATAAATAGCAAGCTGACACCTTCTTGTTCACCAAACACCCTGACACTGCAATCCATTGCTAGTTCTAGTAAAACCATGGCGGCCGCTGCAGGTTCTACCATCCCATCTTATATTAAAGGTTGGGTGTACTCCGAATATGGGAAGGCATCCGATGTTTTGAAGTTGGACCCTAATGTGCCGATTCCAGAACTGAAGGAAGACCAGGTGCTGATTAAGGTCATTGCTGCTGCTCTTAATCCAGCAGATTCTAAGAGGATGCATGGATATTTCAAGGATTCTGACACTATACCGGTAAGATTTTACTTCTTGATTAGTCTCTGATTTCACTTTTTCTAGCAATATGGGGATTTGATTTGTCCATGGAGTTTTGTTCTAATTAAAACATGGATTTGTAGTAAAATGTTGACAGTGCCATGGAATTTGAGCTGCTTTTTTGTATAATGCATGGCTTGTTGCTGAAAGCAGCACCTTGGAATTCTAAAAGCAGCTGTATAATTTGACTGACATCACCATGAGGTAGCAGATCATAAAACCAAAACATTTGGGGAGAGGGGAGCTCGAAATAAATAGTCCAACTATTACTCACTGATTTTAACAACATCCCCATGAATATACTAATATTATGCTATGCCCATTTGACTGCTGTGCTTCTATTTTATTCATTTATACTAATTAATATATTCATTCTTTTCAAATTTTATGTGGGTGGGGAGAGAAGACCGTTCCAGGTTATGATGTTGCTGGAGTGGTGGTGAAAGTGGGAAGTCAAGCGAAGAATTTTAAGGAAGGAGACGAAGTGTATGGTGATATCAATGAGAAATCCCTGGACTGGCCCAAAAAAATGGAAAGTCAAGTGAAGAATTTTAAGGAAGGAGACGAAGTATATGGTGATCTCAATGAGAAATCCCGGGAGTTCCCCAAAAAAGTGGGCTCTTTGGCAGAGTATACTGCAACTGAAGAGAGAGTATTAGCTTTCAAGCCAAAGAATCTGAGTTTTACTGAAGCTGCTAGTCTTCCCGCAGCCATTGAGACTGCTTATGAAGGGCTTGAACGAGCTGGCCTTTCTGCTGGGCAATCTATCCTTGTTCTTGGAGGGGCTGGTGGAGTTGGAACCCAAGTTATTCAGGTACAGTATATGCTATAACAATCAAAGAGCTCCATCTTTCACTTAGTTACGCAATTAGATGGGTCAATAGCCGTGTCTGTGCTTAATTTTTCTCTTATCAAAATTACATATTTGACTAACTTTTGCTGCATACCATATTTTCAACATACTAATAAATTGTGGTTTTGAAAGTGGTTGTACTCTAATTAGTCAGTTTTTTTAAAAAAAATCTGTCTGAGGCAGCTAGCAAAGCATGTTTTTGGGGCATCTAAGGTAGCAGCTACTTCAAGCACTGGAAAATTGGATTTGTTAAAGAGCTTGGGAGCTGACTTGCCTATTGATTACACCGAGGTGAAATATGAAGAGCTCCCTGAGAAATTTGATGTAGTGTATGATACAGTAGGTGAGATTCTGAACCCATTTTAATCTATAAACTATATTCAATAGTTTTGCATCTATTTTATGGAATCCTAATAATTTTTCTAATACAAAAACAGGGGAGGTTGACAGGGCACTGAAGGCTGTCAAAGAAGGTGGCCAAGTGGTGACATTAGTGGCACCCCATCCGCCAGTTACCTATTTTGTAATCACTTCTACTGGGACTGTCCTGGAGAAACTCAGACCTTACTTGGAGAATGGAAGGGTGAAGCCATTGATAGACCCCAAAGGCCCTTTCCAATTTTCTCAGGCTGTTGAAGCATTTTCCTATCTTGACACTAATAGAACCACCGGAAAAGTTGTTGTCTATCCCATCCCATGATTCCATGAGTACAAACACATCAATTCTGTATGGTAACTTGGATAAACAGGTGCATGTACATTAAAAAAAAAAAAAAAAAATTTGGTAGATGTATAAATAGAAATTAGTTTGTATATTAATAAAACAAAATATATTTATTTCTTTATAATTTTTTTGATATCAACGCGAAAAATATAGAGGTTTAATCATACTTGTAGTCCTTATAATTTTTCAAAGCGGTCATTTTTTTCTCTATACTTTAAAACAACAAAATATATGAATTTTAATTTCTTAAATCATTAAATGTCATCTTTAATTCTCGTTACTTTATGTCATTTTAACATAATGACAACAAAACCGACTTAGCGCTCATTTTTTATTTATATCTTTTAGTGAAGAAAAATATAGTATATGGGTGCAAATATTGTCTTAAGTCGAAAAATTATTTATAAATAATATCAATTGAGATTCAACTTTGAAGCCTAAATCAAATATTAAACACTCTATCCTTAAAACAATATTTGCATTCTTATTGCAAATGAATTTACAACATATTTGCCTCCTAAGATAAAACAAGTACTTTTTACAATTTGGAAGCAAGACAAGATGTAGACAAAAGATATATACAACATATTTGCCTCCTAAGATAAAACAAGTACTTTTTACAATTTGGAAGCAAGACAAGACGTAGACAAAAGATATATATGAAATTGAGAGAAAGGTTAGAAGAAGAAAAAATAAGTATTTGTTAGTTGTTAGTTTCCCACATTTATATTACTCTTTGACTATTAATTTAACGATTTTCTCTTAATTCTTTGAAAATTTCCAACCGTATACTTACAGATGCTTATGCGGACAAACAGATCCAAATCAGACTCATCATTAGATCACGAATTTGGCACGCGAGTTCCTCCCCTATCCCAAATTAAATCCCTAATCCACGATTTTTCTCTCCAAATCCCCAAATATATTTGATTCTATTTAGAAAGAGAAGTCAACAAAATACTGGATGCTTAGTGATTGCAGCTTAACTGGACACTTGGTTGATTATGATAAATCATTGTGGAATTAATTTCAATTTTTTATTAGTAGAAATGGTCTCCTTCATTGTTAATTATCAATAGTTGGGTTGGGTTGGATCTTGTCAAGTACTATGTGATTAGTATTTTAAATCTCGAGTCGTAGTTTGATCTGGTCAGACCTTGACCTGAAAATAAAGATACTCACAAATAAAAAACGTTGACTTAGTATATTTTAGTAAATTAGTAGATGCTTCTAGAATCATTGAAGACTTTGAATACTATATACGTGAGGGATGATACACATAAGGTTAATTTTGTATTCCATTTCAAATCTAATAATTGTAGGATGCTGCGAAGTGTATGGATAATTTTTTTAATGGGCAGAAAACTTTGTAATACGTCTGTGTTGAAAATGAGACTTGTTTTTTTTAACACAATGAGCTTTGTGAGGAGACATGTCCAGATGTAGATGATGCTACTGCATCATCATCCTACATACAAACAACATTATAATAACAAGCTTTCACTGCCCCCAGTTGGCCCTCACTATCCTGTATTTTAAAAGGCCCATCGTTTTCGTTTAGCTCCTCACACCTTCTTGTTCACCAAACACCCTGACCCTGCAATCCCTAGTTCTAGTAAAACCATGGCGGCTTCTGCAGGTTCTACCATCCCATCTCATATTAAAGGTTGGGTGTACTCCGAATATGGGAAGGCATCCGATGTTTTGAAGCTGGACCCTAACGTGCCGATTCCAGAACTGAAGGAAGACCAGGTGCTGATTAAGGTCATTGCTGCTGCACTTAATCCAGTAGATTCTAAGAGGCAGCTTGGATATTTCAAGGACTCTGACACTATACCTGTAAGATTTTACTTCTTGATCAGTCACTCTTTTCACTTTTCTAGCTATATTGGCAATTGATTTGTTCTTGGAGTTTTGTTCTAAAACATGGGTTTGGGGAAATTTGCTTCTAAAAGAGTGTGGCAATAAAATTAATTGGTTTTGATAATAGTTAAATTTATTTCATGAAACTTGAAGCTTGGATTTTTGACTTGTATCGATGATATATGTGCATAAATTTTCATGGGTTCTTAGTGAAAATGTTGATAGTGCCATGGACATTGAGCTGCTTTTCTGTATAATACATGGCTTGTTGATGAAAGCGGCACCTTGGAATTCTAAATAGCAGCTATATAATTTGACTGTCATCACCATGAGGTTGAAGATCAGAAAACCAAAACATTTTGGGGGAGGGAAGCTAGACATAATTAGTCCAACTGCTACTCACTGATTCTAACAACACCCCCATGAATATACTAATATTATGCTATGACCAATTGACTGCTGTGCTTCTTCTATTTTATTCATTCTTTTCAAATTTTATGTGGGTGGGGAGAGAAGACTGTTCCAGGTTATGATGTTGCTGGCGTGGTGGTGAAAGTGGGAAGTCAAGTGAAGAATTTTAAGGAAGGAGACGAAGTGTATGGTGATATCAATGAGAAAGGCCTAGATTTCCCCAAAAAAGTTGGCTCTTTGGCAGAGTACACTGCTGCTGAAGAGAGAGTATTGGCTCTCAAGCCAAAGAATCTGAGTTTTGTTGAAGCTGCTAGTCTTCCCTTAGCCATTGAGACTGCTTATGAAGGGCTTGAACGAGCTGGCCTTTCTGCTGGGCAATCTATCCTTGTTCTTGGAGGTGCTGGTGGAGTTGGGACCCATGTTATTCAGGTACACTATGCTATAACAATCAAACACCTTCTTGTTTTACTTAGTTACACAATTAGATTGGCCTATAGCGGTTTTTGAGCTTAGCTTTTCTCTTCTCAGTTTCATATTTGACTAACTTTGATTGTTTGCTGAATACTAATATATTGTGGTTTTGAAAGAGGTCATACTCTAATTGGCTAGTTTTTTTTTTTTTTTTTAAAACTGTGTGGGGGCAGCTAGCAAAGCATGTTTTTGGTGCATCTAAGATAGCAGCTACTTCAAGCACCGGAAAATTGGATTTGTTAAGGAGTTTGGGTGCTGACTTGCTTATTGATTACACCAAGGTGAAATATGAAGACCTCCCCGAGAAATTTGATGTAGTCTATGATGTAATAGGTGAGATTCTGAACCCATTTTTGTTATAAACTATACTCACTAGTTTTTGCATCTATTTGGTGGAATCCTAATAATTTTTCTAATACAAAAATAGGGGAGGCTGACAGGGCAGTGAAGGCTGTCAAAGAAGGTGGCCATGTAGTGACAATAGCGGCGCCAAATCCACCACCACCAGCTGTCCTATTTATACACACTTCTACTGGGACAGTCCTGGAGAAACTCAGACCTTACTTGGAGAGTGGGAAGGTGAAGCCAGTGATAGACCCCAAAGGCCCTTTCCCATTTTCTCAGGCCGTTGAAGCATTTTCTTATCTTGACACTAATAGAGCCACTGGAAAAGTTGTCATCTATCCCATCCCATGATTCCATGAGTACTAAAAATATCAATTTCTGAAATTTAACTTGGATACACATTGATGTCTCATGTCTGTGCATTAGAACTAGTGGAAGAGTAAGTAGTTCCTCGTGTCAAGTTTTCCATTTCTAGAATGTAAAATTGGTAGTATATCCCTCATAAATCTGTTTTCTATTTGAGAAATAATTGAGGAAAAATAAAAGAAATGTTTGTTTTTGATATTAAATTTACTTTACGTATTGCATAAGATTAGATAATATGAACTTATAAATATATTAAATGTTATTAATATACAATTCTATTATATGAAATTTTACAGAAAAGAAAAAGATAAAAAAACAAGAAATGGTCTTCTTTATTTTTTATATTTTTTATAGTGTTATAAATAATCTTTATTTTTCTACCTAAATTAAGTAAAGAGGATTCAGATGAAATTACTGATTTGAGCAACAATTGAAATAGAATATGCAAAGATAATCATTGTATAATATTTATAGTTTACCTAAATTTAGGTTAATTATTGATTCTATTCTGTCTTGTTTCCTTATGATCTATAACTCTAACCAACACATTGGTATAGCAACTTGAAGAAATCAACTCAGTAACATTGGTATAGCAACTTGAGGAAGTCAACTCATTAATGCACAAAGATATTTATTGGCAAATAATTTCTTGGGAAAGTAGTTATGTATGAAATTAGATATTAATTAATTTTTTTAAAATTAATAGTTAGAACCAACGGAATTATAACACGCTTAGCATGGTATCCAGTGTTTAGGCTTCTCTCCTGCCCAGAGTCCCAGATTCAGGCTTGGAACCCAACTCCTGCTTTTGTAAAATAGTAATAATAATAATAATAATAATTAAATAGTCTGAAAATGTCTATCCCTATCCTTGGAAACATCATGGAAATTCATGAAAAAGTTTGGCTTTTCTAAATTCTGCTTCTACAATCTTTGACAAGATTGAAAGCTATATAGGTGGGTGCTGACACACATAGTACTGTTAATAAACTTATATTCGGTATGGGTAGCAATATTTGATACAACAGGCAGTAAAGATGTTAAGATTTATTGTAGACGAGTCCCAACCCATTTGGCGCGAAAAAAATAAATAAATTTATATTCGTGTAAATTACGTGTAATCTGCATGGCTAAATGAGTCTGTTATAACATGTGTAACTCGTTCTTTTAAATGGCTAAACCTCTCTCAGTCACCAATCTAACTATGTCGCGTCTTGTCTTTAAAATCAAAACTTTACTATTTTGTGTTTTGGTCAAGGACTCTTGCAAAGCTCAAAAAGCAGGAACTTGATGAGTTCTGCTGCAATGAATTTTGATCCCAATAATGCGAAAGTAAATCTGGAAAGAGATGATGTGCATGTAGAGCTAGAAGATGAAGATGTTGGTGATAATGAAGTAAGATAAAAAGAAAGTGTAGCAGAAAACTATTCCAAGTGTAAGCATTAAGCAATACGAATAAGTGTACGTAGCTGAGGGTTCTTATGGAACTAGAATTGGGAGATGCCATATCAAAAATCGCGTAAGAAGAGATATTCGGTATGTAGGAAAATTTTGACCTGAAAAATTTAGGGAATTGTAGGTGGCTACTATTATATTGCATGATTTGCGTTTTCAATTGGAATTAGATATGTGTTCTCATATTTACGTGGTGATGTTAAGTTCATATGTAGAAAAAACTTGCCTAGTCTGATGTCCTAAAAATGCATATGAGAGAGCAGATTATAAAGTTCTTCAGAGTTTTTATTTATTTTATTTTATGATATCACTTGTGTATTTTCTGTAACAAAATAACCCACTTCGAATTTATAATTTCCTTCTGTTTTTATGGCTCATTTGATATTAAGGCAACATTTAGGAAAGTGGTGACTTTTACTGGAAAGTGATGGCAGGTAGAATGTTTGAAAAGTTTATAAAATATTGGAAAGAAAAATATATATGACTAAAATTAAGGTGGCAAAACAAGAATTTATAAAAGGAATAATTAATTGTTATTGAAATGAGATACAACTGTAGTAGAGATTTTATTGGAAAAAAAAAAAAAAAGTAAGAGTAAATTATATTTCATTTTACTTAGACTTATAAAGTCTGAAATTTATACAAATTGACACTTTTTCTCTTGAAATGGATGAAAAGTTAACGATGTTATAAGATAATTTTGAAAGAATACAAAAAAATATCTTTTTTTTTTGTCTTAAATGCATCATGAAATCTTATTTTTATTTTTGTCTTTTCAAATGAGTTCTACTTTTTTTTTCTTAATACTAATTTATTATGTTGATATCATCTTTTTTCAATTTTAATATATTATTTTTAATAAAATAGAAAACAAAATAACTTGGCAAATGTACAAGTAGACTAAGTTTGAATATTAAATAAAATGAAATTTATTTTTTCTTTAATTTTTATGATATGTACTATAAAAATATAAGGGCTTAATTATACTTTTTAGTCCCTATAGTTTGGTGAAGTGATCATTTTCGTCCCTATACTTCAAAACAACAAAATATAAGACCTATAATTTTTTAAATCATGCAATGTTGTTCTTTCCTTACCTTCTATCATTTTAACATAAACAATAGTTTAGCTGGCTTAATGACCACTTATATGGCATGCATACAGACGCCTATGTGGACTAACAGATCCAAATCAGACTCATTATTTGGTCATACATATGGCACGCGAGTTCCTCCCCATACCCAAATTAAATCCTTAATACGAGATTTATCTCCCCAAATCCTCAATTTCATTTCTAGCACAACATTGTTAGTGTTTTAGAGGTTCAGTTTTTTTTTTTTTTTTTTTTTTTTTCCTGAAATTGATGACCCTCAAGAATCAAATGGGTAGTTATTCATAAAATTTATTAGTTATCAAAATTCATGTTATCCTATTTTCATTTTTCATAATTAACATAAAATTTAATATAATGGATCAAAGTGGTAAAAATATATTTAACTTTATAAGACTTATTTGGAATGAGAATTTTAAAAAGTATCACTTATTTGTCTTATAAAGTAATGACAAGATTTATTGGATTTGATTTTAACAATACTTAAAATTCTATTTTTTATCTCTTTGAAAAATTACTAAAAAAAAGTTCAAATTTTGTGTGGAATACTTCTATCTCATTTTATTATAAAATAAATTACCTGTTTTAAAAAATTAAGACTAACACATAATGTATTGCTATTAAGAAAAAAAAAAAAAAACTAATCTCATGGGGAAATTTCAACTTTTTTATTTATTATACTAATGAGTATATTTATACAATCAATTGACTATTTTTTATTAAGTTCTTGAATTTCCCTTTTAAATTCATATAGAGCTATATTTTTATCGTTCATATCATAAAAATTAATGAAAAATTTAAGTTATTTTATTATTCAGAATTAGTTCTACTTATACATATGTCAAATATTTTCTTTTCAATTGTATTAAAAATAATATATTGAAATTGAAAAAAAAATGAAGTTAACTTAATGATTAATATTAAGAAGAAAAACCAAAAAAAATAGGGAATATAAAAAAAAACACATTGTCTATATTCCATCCATCTCTGGGGAGTGTTGATTTTCTTAAATTTTGGATCTTAGTGTATTTTTATATAGTAAACCTTAGGAGAGGAGTGTAATTTACTCAATAAATAAATAATATGTGATAATTGGCAACAAGAAAAACAGCTTGTGCATATGTCAAATATTTTCTTTTCAATTTTATTAAAAATAAAAAAATAAAATTAACTTAATATATTAATATTAAGAAGAAAAACCAGAAAAATAGGAGAAAACATTTATAAAAAAACACACCACCAATTTTTCATTCATCTCAGGTAGAGGAGTGTTGATTTCCCTACATTTTGGATCTTAGAGATTTTTTTTTAAGTAAACCTAAGGAGAGGAGTGTAATTTACTTACTAAAAATAGAATGTGATAATTGGCAACAAAAACAATAACTTATTACTACCAAAAGCTTAGCTCAAGCAGTTGATACATATGCTGTAATCTTTTTCTGTCTGTGAGGATCCCACCAGAGCGCCTTCTACTTCTAATAGGCCATGAACTAGATCACAACCATTTTCAACGAGTCCATAAGAAGTGGTCCTATTTTTTTATCAATTCCAGGTAGAGACTAAAGATCTTGAGCGACTGATCTGGCAGAGCAACTCAAAAGATAAAGAAGTATCATTAATTTCTTTATGCTTGTTCCAAAAAAGAACAACAGCTTGTCAGGAAACCATTCCAAACAAATTAGTCCAACTGTCACACCCCTCATGAAGGCATGACTGGCCGGAGGATTAGATAACCAAATCTTCGCAACCCTGACTTTAAAACAAAGAAACAAATACGACTCTTGATAAAAAAAATAAATTTATTAAAACAAAAAATAACTATAAAAGTTTGATAACTAACACAAATAACCGTTTACTAAAAATTTTGACAAAAAATTCCCTGCAATGTAGAACATGCCCAAGATACTAATATGTAAAATCTTGATTCCATTCAATTGAATAACAACAAAGACAATAATATCAAAGAGCTCTGCTCCGTTAATCCCATAAACTGTAACAAATTGACTTATACACATACAACTTATAGAAACCCAACATCCTAATTATGACTGCAAATTTACACCCTTTAATTTCAAGTTTGAGATCTTGGAAAACACATTGCCGTACTCAATCGGCAGGTCACGAGCTCGTCAAGACTATATGCTGAAATCTTGTTACTAAAAAAAATGACAGCAAAGAAGAGTGAGCCTCACGAACTCAGTGAGCAAATAACGTACCCTGAGGGTACTAGCATCAATCAAAGCATATATCACCATTTGATCTCAAGTAATAATATTTATATCTTAGTTCAATAGTACACGTACGTATTTGTAATTCTCATAAACCAACGGGTCACATATTTCATAACATATATATATCAATTCATATGTTCAAAATTCACAATTCACAATTCCAAACAAAACAATCAAAACATTACAAGCAATCAAAGGGTCAATGGGTAACCCAGCCCCGCACACCAGTATCACCTCCTGCCGGGCATTTACGAGCCGCGCACCAAATTAATCTCTATACAGAAGCCATCCCACCGGGGCTGAGTACTCAATTTTTAAAAACATTTATCAGAATCAAAATCAAAATTTTCTCATGATTTTAAATAAGTGTATCCTAGGTGCACCTGGATCTTAATTTCAAAGGTAAAAATTATTTTCCAGAAAATATTCACGAGTTGGCCCTTATCAACCACAACCAATGTCAAACACAGCCATCAATCTCAAACAAACATGATTCAAATAAATTACTGAAGTATTCTACCTATATTTCCATATAACACGTCTATTCACCTACACATATAATTGCACATAAAGAATCTAACAATCAAAAAATACGTAATTTACTCACAAGTTCAAGAAAGTGGTTCGTCAGTTTATCTAGTGTACGAAAGTGTCTGAATGTCATCAACCCGATCTGAAACTGAAAATCATAAATTTTTAAATAATCATTTGATAACTAATTTTGTAATTCCTTCACTATATATATAATATTACTTGGTAATTAAGTTCTATTTACATTTTATCGAATATATATATTAAAGGTATATTTCATTTCCTTAAATGTATTTGCATGTATATTTGTATTCTCACCCAAAAATTTCATACGATTTACTAATTTAACCTTGCCTATACTCCAATTATTAATTTTAATATAAACATAATCAATTTTCGAAGTCTTTTAATTAACTACTTAATTAATGAAACTTATGAAAATCAGTTTATATAAACGTTTAATTTTTCTTAACTTTATTAAACACCAACGAAGCATATTATACCCTTATTTATATATGTTCATATAAACACACTCCCCACTATAATTAACAAAAGTTCTAGTAATTCTGTATTAATCAGATTTCAATTAATGCATTTAACTTAATTACCTAAAGTTACCCACATACTTGAATTATACATCTCCATCACGAACCCTTAATTCAACTTCCTATTTCTTATTCCTTTAGCTGTTACTATTTTTGTTATTTTCAATTTCTAATTACCCTTATTAAACATCAAATTCTCAGCTCTCAATTACATATTAAGTAGAGAAAATCCTAATTCAAGATAAATCACTTTCTTAAGTGACTAAAGAATATATTATTACCAAGACAAGAAAGTCTTGCCGCACGAACACACCCTCCAACTGAAGAAACCATGGCTGCCACCGACCTATAAATTGAAACCTACCACCTTTATGTCTGCTGCCATACAACAGGAATTTACCGTTTAATAAGCAAGAAAATAAGCCAATCTATCTAACTAACCGAGGGGATTGATTGATACTCAAAGGAATAGAGCTCACTTACAATCCACGTGAGACTGTCTAAATTTGCTTTCAACCCACCGTTCTTGGCTACAGCTAACGAAATCAAGAACAAAGGAGGACAAGGAAGACAACAGTAGTTTGCTATCCACTGCCGTCTACCTACTGAATTTCAACCAAAATTTTCCAAGCCAAGCTATTGCAACCCACAATTGGAAGGGAGGGACAGAAACTTGTCAAAGAATTGGATATGGCAACTAAAGAAAGAGGGTAATCATGACAAAGGAAGGAGCAAAACAGAGGTCACAGAAAGCAGAGGAAGCAAAAGCACGGCCAGCCAGAAAATTGATGATAGAGAGGCGGTGGTTATGGCTTAAGGAAAAAAAAATAAAAAGACAAAAAAAGTAAGTTTGGTAAATGTCCACCACTTATTATTATTATTTTTTTATTTTTTATTTTGTGGGCCAATGATTCCAACGACATATGCATATATATATCTTATAGATTTTTGTTTGTATTCACGTGTATTTTTTTGTTTTTTAATTTTTTTCCCTAATATTTAATCATGTAATTATTACACACATCATTAAAAATTATAAGAGTAACTTTCAAGTTATTGTTATTTTAATTTTTTATTTATTTTTATTTTTATATCAACCCATAATATAATAAAAATATAATTTTTTAATTACATATATATATATATATATATAAAAGTGTTTATTTTAATTCAAATTTTAAAAATTATTCACCTAATCACACAAATTACATAAAAATATTCTAACGCATATATTAAACTATCAGGTTATTACACCAACAATTGTGCATTATCTGAGTTATTTATCTATTCATAAGGGAGGAACCTTCAAGGGCTTGGAGGTGGCCATGGCTTCTCAATATTTTGTAAAGTTAATATTATAATTCAAAATTAGTTCTTAACATTTTATTCTTCTCTTGTTTAATATCGTGACCATTCTAAAAATAAAAATCAAATAACATTTTTTTTATGACTACAAGACTAATTAATTGAACTTTAAAACACAAGACTAAAGACTAATGAGTTAAAATTTATATTATTTTTTTATAACTTATAAATTTTTATGTTATTTTAGGAGTTATTGAGTTTTTTATATTTTTTTGAAACTACTATAATAGAATACAATTATATAAAATTTTAATCGGTCTCAAAATAAATGTATAGCTCTACTACTGTCACTTCATAAGTTAATAAAAAATCCTCACAATCAAAAGTTAGATGTTAAGGAAAAAAATAAATATATATACATCTATAGCTCTGCCACTATCTGTTAAAAGTTAGATGTTTAGAAAAAAAAAAAGAAGTAAAATAATATATGTATATATATTTGGAGCTCTGCCACTCCTTGTTTATAAGTTAGTACAAAATACTAGGGGTTAACAGTTAGATGTCAAGAAAAAAAAAATTTTGAAAAACACTAGCAATCATAAAATGTGATATAAATTACCTTGACAACCGATTATGGGAATTCACAAACAAATTGCTATTTTATCTTGAAGCTTCCCATATTTCCAAGTTCCAATCGTATCCCCATAGAAAATGAAACATAAACGTTTAACACAATTAACCTAGTGCGGAAACAAGTCTAGATGTAGATGACGCAACTGCTACATCATCCTATATACAAACTACATTATTAATGCCAAGCTTTCACTTCCCGGCTCCTTGGCTCTCAATATACTGTATTTCAAAAGACCCATCTTCTCCTGTTAGCTTCTAGCACCTTGTTCACCAAGCACCCTGACCCTGCCATCCCTAGTTCTAGTAAAACCATGGCGGCTGCTGCAGGTTCTACCATCCCATCTCATATTAAAGGTTGGGTGTACTCCGAATATGGGAAGGCATCCGATGTTTTGAAGCTGGACCCTAATGTGCCGACTCCTGAACTGAAAGAAGACCAGGTGCTGATTAAGGTCATTGCTGCTGCTCTTAATCCAGTAGATTCTAAGAGGATGCTTGGATATTTCAAGGACTCTGACACTATACCGGTAACATTTTACTTCTTGATCAGTCTCTGATTTCCCTTTTCTAGGTATATTGGCAATTGATTTGTCCTTGGAGTTTTGTTCTAAAACATGGGTTTGGGGAAATTTGTTTCTAAAAGAGTGTGGTAATAGAATTAGTTGGTTTTTTTACTAGTTAAATTTATTTCATGAAACTTAAAGCTTGGATTTTCGACTTGTGTGGATGATATATGTGCTTAAATTTTCATGGGTTCTTAGCAAAAATGTTGATAGTGCCATGGAAATTGAGCTGCTTTTTTGTATAATACATGGCTTGTGATGAAAGTGGAATCCTAAATAGCAGCTATATAATTTGACTGTCATCACCTTTGATGTTGCAGAGCAGAAAACCAAATCACGTGGGGGGAGGGAAGCTAGAAATAATTAGTCCAACTGCTACTCACTGATTCTAGAAAAACCCCGATGAATATACTAATGTTATGCTATGCCCATTTGACTGCTGTTCTTCTTCTATTTTATTCATTTATAGTTATTATTATATTCATTCTTTTCAAATTTTATGTGGGTGGGGAGAGAAGACTGTTCCAGGTTATGATGTTGCTGGCGTGGTGGTGAAAGTGGGAAGTCAAGTGAAGAATTTTAAGGAAGGAGACGAAGTGTATGGTGATATCAATGAGAAAGCCCTGGAGTTCCCAAAAAAAGTGGGCTCTTTGGCAGAGTACACTGCTGCTGAAGAGAGAGTATTGTCTCTCAAGCCGAAGAATCTGAGTTTTGTTGAAGCTGCTAGTCTTTCCTTAGTCATTGAGACTGCTTATGAAGGGCTTGAACGAGCTGGCCTTTCTGTTGGGCAATCTATCCTTGTTCTTGGAGGTGCTGGTGGAGTTGGGACCCAAGTTATTCAGGTACAGTATGTTATAACAATCAAAGAGCTTCATGTTTCAGGTAGTTACCCAATTAGATTGGCCTATAGCGGTTTTTGAGCTTAGCTTTTCACTTCTCAAAAATTTCATATTTGACTGACTTTGATTGTTTGCTGCATACCATATTTTCAACATACTAATATATTGTGGTTTTGAAAGAGGTTGTACTCTAATTAGCTAGGTTTTTCTAAACTCTGTGCGAGGCAGCTTGCAAAGCATGTTTTTGGTGCATCTAGGATAGCAGCTACTTCAAGCACTGGAAAATTGGATTTGTTAAAGAGTTTGGGAGCTGACTTGCCTATTGATTATACCAAGGTGAAATATGAAGAGCTCCCTGAGAAATTTGATGTAGTGTATGATACAGTAGGTGAGATTCTGAACCCATTTTAGTTTATAAACTATATTCACTAGTTTTTGCATCTATTTTGTGGAATCCTAATCATTTTTCTGATACAAAAACAGGGGAGGCTGACAGGGCACTGAAAGCTATCAAAGAAGGTGGCCAAGTAGTGACAATAGTGGCGCCACATCCACCAGCTATCCATTTTATACTCACTTCTACTGGTACGATCCTGGAGAAACTCAGACCTTACTTGGAGAGTGGGAAGGTGAAGCCAGTGATAGACCCCAAAGGCCCTTTCCCATTTTCTCAGGTTGTTGAAGCATTTTCCTATCTTGACACTCATAGAGCTACTGGAAAAGTTGTCATTTATACCATCCCATGATTCCATGAGTACAAAAACATACCAATTTCTGTAATGCAACTGGGATGGACATTGTTGTCTGTGCATTAGAACTAGTGGAAGAGTGAGTTGTTCCTCATGTCAAGCTTTCCACTTCGAGAATGTAAAATTGGTTTTAGTATATTACTCATAAATCTGTTTTCTATTTGAGAAATGACATGATATTCGTTGTACCATATTTTGTTTAAAAAAAAGAAGAAGAAGAAAAACAACCTTTATATGTAAAAATAGCCCTTGAGAAATATGTTATTACCGACTAGATACATTGAATAAGGACTCTTGAATAAGAATTAAAAAGACCAAAAGTACAGTATCCATTAGGAGTAAATATTTCAAATTGGAAATCAGAAATGCAACACAAATCGGAGAAGAAGAAATACAACGCTGCACTGCTGACACGACATCAATGGAGATATATAACACAACAAAGATGTTTCTAGCTATTATTTGATCTTCTTGACCTAGGTTAGGACGAAAAAACATGTAGGATATTAATTTGTCAGTGTCTCGGTGACAACTTTTTTTAAACATGAAGCATGCAGTCGTTAAAAATTATTCATCCTTGCTGCCAATTTGTTTGAATCTGGTCCACACCCTTCATTCACATTGACAAATCTGCTTCATTCCCACACCCTTAATTATTGGATGATGATGATGATGAGTAGGAGGAGGAGGAGGAGAGGGAGAGCAGCCACTAGGCAATACCTCTTGTTAAATTGGAATGAATACTTGAAAAAATCGTATTAATATTAATTATTGATTTTATAGATTCTGTCTTGTTTCCTTATATGATCATCTACTTATAATTTCCATGCGTTTCGAAGTCATTCTATGGGTTACAATATTGATGTTTAATTAATCTTCTGAATTCTATGCATGTCTGTCTTAATTACTTTGCTGCTTAACTCATATATTTGGTTGCCAGCCCGGCCTAGGGAGTTTTACTCTTCTAAACAAAATGTATTGTTCATACGAGTCCATATACATATATTTATTGGTACTGGTCATTAGTTTGAAGGACGATCCATTCTGAATAAGAGGTTTCTCTTTCCTCTTTCGAAGCTTTGTACATGTATACTTGTATTCAATATCAGAGACAGAATTTTGCCGTATCTGATACCCTGTTTTCTTGTAGCCGCTAGTTTATATGAATAAATTTTTATGCCCCTACTAGTTTATATGAAAATCAGTATTCCCCCGTTAATTTGTATAATAAAAAAGATTAACGCTCTTTGATATTTTAACAATTTATCAATTAACAATAATTTATTAATATCCAAATCATTCACCTAGAATTAAAAGTCAACAATATAATATAAAAATTAGGGTAAATTGTATTTTACCACTACTCGTTTTGCTATAACTCTCATGAACTATCGAATTAGGCATATAATAACTAAAATTAAATTTAACTTGGTCTGAGGAACAAGCCCATCAAAATAATTGCTAACACAAATATTAAAAAAAATAAACAATTGTGTTCTTTAAGTGATTTTGCCCAAAAAAAAAAAAATTGCACTAGAAAAAGAAAAAGCTAAAATATTTTTATTAGAAATTTCTTTTTGTTAGATGGCAAGTATGTAGCAAGAAATGAAGTGATTTTGAATTTCAATATTTTGTAATAAACATTAACCCTGGAGTATCAAAGGAAAAAAATTTCACATTATTCTGTCTCCATTAATAAAATTTTCAAGATCCGTCACTGGTTAGACACCCTTAAAAATAGAATACTTCATGCTATTTGACAAGTGTTAAATCATTGTCTAACAGCTAAAGCCACTAAACAAGTCGTTAATAAATATTGTTCCAAGCTCCTAAAAATGATTGAGAATTCGGCTGTACCAAGTATAAAACAAAAAGGATTATGTGGAAAAAGTGAAAGAAAAATATATTAGGAGAAAATAGAAAATTTGAAAACCTAGAAAATGTTTTAAATGTTATATTTGCTATGAAGAGGGTTATTTTACACTACAATGTCCTAAGAAAGGAAAAAATAGAAAGAAAATGATAAAAACTTAAGAAGAAAATGAGTTAGAATTGTATAGAGAATAAATATCTGAAAATGAATTTATTCACTACTAAATAGAAAGTAAAGAAAAAAGTTTTGATAATGACTCATAATTAGCTTTATGTTCCAGTAAATTCTTAATTCATAACAGAAAGTTCTAAATTAGGAGATACAATTAAAGAAGATATGCAAATAGATGAAGCTTCTGAAGAAAAAATTAAAAACTCTTAAAAAAGAAGAGATATGTAAAATCTTGAAGTTTAATTTGTGGAGTGCTCCACACTTTCAGAGTAATTTTCAAGAAATTTTGTGGCCAAAACCTCAAAAAATGGTACTACTGAATTAACCATATTTGGCAAAGAAAAAATTAGGAGACTTAAAAAGAAATTTTCTAAAATTAAATATATACACAAAGGTTAATTTAGATCGAAATAAAAACATTATTTTGGCAAGGAATTTATACACCTATATTACTACTATTATTTTGTAACAGATTTAATGATCCTATGAAAGCACTGAGTGGAGGAATTCAATCTAATTAGTCACAAGTGTAGTTTGATTTAATCAAACCAAATTATTTTATATCAATTGAAGATACTATTCATAATTCTTTAGAACTTAGAATTCAAACTAAAAACATTAGTATGATTAGGCAATTCAATAGAAAGTAAATTAATGAATTGACTAATCATACTCAAACATCAATAAAAAGAGATATGCAATGTTTTTTTTTTGAAATGTTTGAATCACTAAGATTTGATTCAGAAATTCAATCAAAATTAATTAATTGAAAAGATTTAAAAATCTATTATAATTGGTTAATAAAAGATTTAACTCTATCAAAAGATAAAAAGCTAGTTCAACATATAGAATTTTATAGTTTTTGGAAGTAATCTTTACTTCAAAAATAAAAAGGTTTTTATAGTAATTCTTAACCTATGTTAATACCCGACATAAGTTTTGAAAAAAAAATACAGGAAGAAGAATATTTTGAAGGAAATGGTCACAAGATAATAAATTGTAATGTTAATTATCCTATTCTTCTTGTACAAATAATTCTTATAAAACTGAAGACTTCTAAAGAATAATTGTATCTCAATTATTAAATAGAGAAAATAAAGACATCATATACTCTCATCAAAATAAAAATAAAAACACAATTATAGGAACTTTTAATTATTTTAGTTATAAAACATACTAGTTATATGTTTTTCTGGTACATTGAATGTTATCAAAGTCGGCATTAGAGGATGGAAAATAAGTACCAACCGTTTGAGCTAACTCTCAGTGATTTGTTAGATGTTTTAATTGACACAGATGCAACAAGAAGTACATGTTACCTATAGAAAAATGAGTATTAATGAAGCATCATATTTTAGCTAAAGAAATAGAAGAAAGAGTGTCGAATTTAAAACCTAAAATATCCCCATATTAGGAAGAAAAAAAAACTTAATTTAAATATTTTATGTTTTTCAATAATGCACAGAGATATTTTATTAACAAATAATTTCTTGCAAAAATGTTTTTTTTTTTTTTTTTTTTTTTATCAAATTAAAAATTAATTTCTTAAGATTAAATATTAATTTCCTAAAATTAAGGGTCAGAAAATATCTATATCTATTTGCTGATCAGAATTTAACCCACAAAAATTCACCAAAAATTTAGCGTTTCTAGACTATGCTTTCTCAACCTTCGACAAAAATAAACAAACGCTACATACGTGAGTGCTGACACACACAAAGTGTTAATTTGTTATTCCATTCCAAGTTTGCGGTATGTAATTAGAAGCAAGTCTCTAATAATTTACTTGTTTGTTACGCATGTTCATCTGAAAAACAAATAATTGTGATCTCTTCTATTAGATAACAAAAAGGCCTAATAATTTACTTGTCTGTTACGCGTGTTCATCTGAAAATGAATCTATTTTATCTCAGTGCTTCCCATGCTCCAATCATGTTCATGTACCCATAGAAAATGAAACATGTTTTGTTCAACACAACGAACCTAGTGCGGAAACATGTCTATATCTAGACGATGCAACTGCTACATCATCCTACATACAAAATACACTATAAATAGTAAGCTTTCACTTCCCCCCTTGGCCCTCACTATCCTGTATTTCAAAACACCCATCTTTTGCTTTTAGCTCCTGACACTTTCTTGTTCACCAAACAATCTGACCCTGCAATCCCGAGTTCTAGCAAAACCATGGCGGCTGCTGCAGGTTCTACCATCCCATCTCATATTAAAGGTTGGGTGTACTCCGAATATGGGAAGGCATCTGATGTTTTGAAGCTGGACCTTAATGTGCCGATTCCAGAACTGAAGGAAGACCGGGTGCTGATTAAGGTCATTGCTGCTGCTCTTAATCCAGTAGATTCTAAGAGGCGGCGTGGATATTTCAAGAGCACTGACAATATACCGGTAAGATTTTACTTCTTGATCAGTCTCTGTTTTCACTTTTCTAGCTATATTAGCAATTGATTTGGCCTTGGAGTTTCTAAAACATGGGTTTGGGGAAATTTGTTTGTAAAAGAGTGTGTTAATAAAATTAGTTGGTTTTGATAATAATTAAGTTTATTTCATGAAACTTGAAGCTTGGATTTTAGACCTGTATAGATGATATATGTGCATAAATTTTCATGGGTTCTTAGTAAATATGTTGATAGTGCCATGGAAATTAAGCTGTTTTATTTTATAATACGTGGCTTGTTGATGAAAGAGCACCTTAGAATTCTAAATGGCAGCTGTATAATTTGACTGTCATCACCTTGATGTTGCAGATCAGAAAACCAAAACTTTTGGGGGGAGGGAAGCTAGACATAATTAGTCCAAATACTACTCACTGATTCTAACCACACACCCATGAATATACTAATATTATGCTATGCCCAATTGATTGCTGTGCTACTTCTATTTTGTTCATTTATACTTATTAATATATTCATTCTTTTCAAATTTTATGTGGGTGGGGAGAAAAGGCTGTTCCAGGTTATGATGTTGCTGGAGTGGTGGTGAAAGTGGGAAGTCAAGTGAAGAATTTTAAGGAAGGAGACGAAGTATATGGTGATATCAATGAGAAATCCGTGGATTTCCCAAAAAAAGTTGGCTCTTTGGCAGAGTACACTGCTGCTGAAGAGAGAGTATTGGCTCTCAAGCCAAAAAATCTGAGTTTTGTTGAAGCTGCTAGTCTTCCCTTAGCCATTGAGACAGCGTATGAAGGGCTTGAGCGAGCTGGCCTTTCTGCTGGGCAATCTATCCTTGTTATTGGAGGTGCTGGTGGAGTTGGGACCCAAGTTATTCAGGTACAGTATGATATAACAATCAAAGAGCTTCATGTTTCACATAGTTACCCAATTAGATTGGCCTATAGCGGTTTTTGGGCTTAACTTTGCTCTTCTCAAAGTTTCATATTTGACTAACTTTGATTGTTTGCTGAATACTAATATATTGTGGTTTTGAAAGAGGTCATACTCTAATTGGCTAGTTTTCTTTTTTTTTTTTAAAAAAAAAAACTGTGTGGGGGCAGCTAGCAAAGCATGTTTTTGGTGCATCTAAGATAGCAGCTACTTCAAGCACTGGAAAATTGGATTTGTTAAAGAGTTTGGGTGCTGACTTGCCTATTGATTACACCAAGGTGAAATATGAAGACCTCTCTGAGAAATTTGATGTAGTCTATGATGCAGTAGGTGAGATTCTGAACCCATTTTAGTTTATAAACTGTATTCAATAGTTTTTGCATCTATTTGGTGGAATCCTAATCATTTTTTTAATACAAAACAGGGGAGGCTGACAAGGCAGTGAAGGCTGTCAAGGAAGGTGGCCAAGTACTGACAATAGCAACGAGGCATCCACCACCACCAGTTGTCGCATTTAGCATCACTTCTACTGGGACAGTCCTGGAGAAACTCAGACCTTACTTGGAGAGTGGGAAGGTGAAGCCAGTGATAGACCCCAAAGGCCCTTTCCCATTTTCTCAAGCTGTTGAAGCATTTTCCTATCTTGACAGTCATAGAGCTACTGGAAAAGTTGTCATCCATCCCATCCCATGAGTCCAAGAGTACTAAAACATTATATGTATTGTAACCTTTATAGGTGTGGTGTCTGTGCATTAGAACTAGTAAAGAGTTAGTAGCTCCTTGTCTCAAGTATTCTATTTCATGTCATATGGCAGAATGCAAAATTGTTATTCTATCCCTTATAAAAATATTTGCTACTTGAGAAATGGTTGAGCAAAAATAAAAGAAAGGTGTCTGCGCATTAGATCTTTTAGCTTCTATGTTGTTGTATTTTATTCAACTAAAATTCCGAATAAAGTATTTGGAGATGAATTTTATCCTCACATTTTTCTGTCCTATTTTATTAATTTTTATATTCTCTTTTCACTTATCGATGATTCTTTTATCCTTTACTTAATTTTGAAAGAAAAAATTGATGGTATATAACAATTATTATTATTATTAATTTTTTTTTTCATTTTCAGCATAGAAAGTTTCACCCTAATTTATTTATTTTGGTTCAAACACTTAAATGTATATAAAGAAAACTAAGAAGACAAAAAATATCCATTAATTGAAATTGTAATTCATTATTGCAAGGATGATCACAAATGGGTGAATAATCGCCTTGTCCCCATAAATTTCACATCAGCAACCAAAGACAGAGAAGTGTTATAATACAATATTTTAATATAAGTTTTCGAATGTTCGTACTTAACTTATCGTGACTAGATAATTTTTTTTTTTATCAAGAAAAAAAAACCTTAAAGTAAAGGGACATTTGTACATAAATAAGTATATAATATATATATTATACACATGTGATTTGAGAATTTATTTCCATCCCATTGTTGATCGATTTGAAATTAAATTTCATTCTACGTAAATAGTAGTAGTAAGTAAAGCCAGTAGGTGTATATAATAAATAAAATAATAATAATATTAATGAATATATATGCATATATATATTGAATTAAATCCACACCACAAGTTTAAACTTTGACCTTGACTTTGTCTTATTTTAAATTTTCTCCTCCTCATTTTTTTTTAGACTTAGTTCCTCTTCCATTTTAGCCGAAGCTTCTCCTTTGCTCTGTTCTTCACCGCCTTATGTATCCTTACGAACCCTTGCTACTTTACTTGTTGCAATCAAGATTGATGCATGAAAGAAACAAAATCAGTACCTTCCTTCTCTTTTCTTTTATAGATGGCTAAGACTAACAAAAACCCCACATTTGTGCTTGGCATAACACTTTGAGTTTTTGAATCACGCTCCTCTCCTTCATAGCCCATAAAAGGACTATGATGCACATTACTCTCACCCGGAATTCAATTTCATTCTCACCCGACTTTCAGATTTTTCTTGCTTTTCTTTTTCTTGATCATTTAGAGGAATTTGTCACTGAAATCTGAATTTCACATCGATCATTAAATCAGTTGAGGGATTGAGGTAATTCTTCAATTTCATTCCTAATGACAGTATTTCAATTGTTTTGCTACAGTATTGTTAGCGTCAACTATAAAGTACTATCATACTTTATTATTCATTTTTATGAAATATACAGTAATTTAACTACTCTATTAAAATGTTGGTTTTGTTTCTTATTTTGTTCTAACATTAATATATGGTTAAGATATTAACAGATATATCCCTTTGATTTTCAAATAGTATATATTATTTACTGACTTTTATGGTTTTGATGCCCCTTTTATATTAGTCTTGTATAGTTGAGGACCATGGTTATTATAAATCTCTTTAGTGATATAGTGTATGTAGCTACCTGCTAGAACTTATACAAAAGATTGCTTTTAGTTTAAACTTTGGAGAAGATTGGACGTAGCTTGCTCATGTCATTATGCTACACTGACAAATTTCAATTAAATTTGAATTGATTGTGATAGCCCGACATTTTAACTTGCATTCTAGGAAGCTTATAAGAAATTTTCGTGACTAGGTAACTAAATTTCATACCAAGACAAATGCACGTAATTGAAAATTTGTATAAATATGGATTCTAAATATTATGTTAGCTTCATTGCTGTGAATCAGTAAAATTCTTATGGCTTATGGTTGTGGGTATAGGTTAAAGTAAAGTGGAATTAAGGATTATAATCAAAGAATACAAGAAGCAGATGATTAAGGGAGTAATTGGAATATGAATAAAATGTAATATGATGGACTTATGTAAGTCTCATGGTGAATATATATATAGATGCTTACTTATAAGCTAACACAAAAACATGAATATAAGGTAGTTGATAAAATGTTTACAAGAAAATAATTGTATCTTAATGAATAAGAATTGGTTGGATTGATATTGGAAAGTGAAATTTAAGTTCTTGATTAATTCTAAATCTCTAAGACAATCTTGAATTTAATTGGATTAGGAGTAATGTTAGTGAATTAGTGTTGAAGTGAAGAGTATGAATTGGAGCTTGAAATTGGTAGAAAATGAGAGTTAAGTGAATTTTGAAAGGGTACAAGGGCAGATTCGTGAATGAAAGAAATCTTGGGTTTTGGGTATTTTTGGAGCTGAATTAAAATAAGTGTTCAAAAGAGAAAGTGTAGATTAGTATCTTGGGTTGTTTTCTACAAAATTTTGTAGCAGGATTCCAAATATGTTGTGAGTTAGAGCTATTAGACTCTGACTAAGTCAGGCGGGATTTGTAGTACCCTATTTTTGGTTCATGTAAGGAATTGAGTGTGCTCATGACATATTTTAGAAAAAGTTTCTAAATAATAAAGATAGATATAGTTTTTTATTAATAAACCCAATAAACAGAATTAGATTTTGTTTTTCCTAGAGGAAGTTATGTTCAATTAACTAAGGTAAGGTCAAAACTGTCAAAATCCTGCATTTTGTAGAATTTGATGCAACTTCAAAGAATAAAATATATTGATATAAAAATCCAAAAATTACAAATGATATACCATTATAAAGCTACATATGTCTAATATTTTATAAATTTTACGAAATTAGATTTGGAATTTCCTAGGGAAAGATATGACTGTTAAAGTGAACACTGGTCTAAACCCCAAGTTTGGACAGATTTAATATCTCTAACTCATTAAGTGTTTTCCATCTTTTCAAATGGTTTCTTCTACCCTATGCATTGTCAAGACATTTAAAATGTCTTTTCATTATTAACTTTGTTACATAAAGTATAATTCATATTACTTGACATGTAATAGCTTAATAGAAAACTTTCATAAAGAAACCTATACAAGTTGAGATGAAAACTTAGTAATTAAAAGATTATAACAATCACGTTTGTGAACTAAGTATTATTTGGGAATATGAATTTCAGTTTTGGATTCTAATGTGGACCTGATAAGACACATAGATGCAAGTATGAGTGACCAATGAAATCAGTTATAGGTGAATGGTTAATTGCTGCCTTTAGGGGTTAGATTAATATGTGTAATTATATGTTTTTTTGAATATACATGTTATATGAAAAATAAGAAAGTAGAGTAATTCAATAATTTATTTTAAATTATATTTGTTTGACATTGGTTGTGGTTAATAAGGGTCAACAAAATGAGATTTTTATGAAAAACAATTTTTATTTCTGAAATTAAAAAGTCAGGTGCACCTAAGATATTCTGATTTAAAATCATAAGAAAATTTTGATTCTGATAAATATTTTTTTAATTGAGTGCTCAGTCCCGGTGGAATGGATTGTGTACATAGATCAATTTGTTGTGCGGGCGCGTAAATGCCCAGTAGAGGGTGATAATGTTATGCGAGGCTGATCACTCGTTGGCCCTCTGATTACTTTGCGTGATATTGTTGTTCTGATTTAAATTGTGATTTTGTGTGTCATATAAATTGTGAATTTATGCAATTTACCACGTATACGTGTAATATGACTTGAAATATGAGTATTGTTGCATGATGTTATTACATATGTTATATGGTTGTGTTATGTGATGCTAGTACCCTTTGGGTACAATTTTTCATTCATGGAGTCCATAGGACTCACCCTTTTTCTGTGGTTATATTTTTTTAGTAGCAGGACCTCAAAGAAAGTTAACCACTAATACGAGAGTTGTGTTGAGAATTTGACGACAAGGTGTGCCTTGGAATCCCATATTTGGAGTCAAGGATGAAAGTTTGCAGTCATATTAAAACCGTGAGTGTCAAATTTGGTATGATGTAATATTTTAGTATTTGTATGTTGTTGATGTGAACGGAGCGGAGTTCTTTATTGTCTTTGTGTTATTGTTGTGTAAGAAAAAAAGTTTATAGAATTGTATTTTAAGGCATGTTCCATATTGCAATGAACATCTGCCAAAATTTTCAGTACGTTGTGATTTGTTTCAAACAAACAACTTTTGATGTTAACTTTTGTGTTTATAAATTCTTGGTTTTATGCATGGTTGATCAAGAGTTATGGTCGTTCATTTATTTAAGTTAGGGTTACGGAGGTTTGGTTACCATTTCTTCGGCTAGTCATGCCTCTTTGTAGGGTGTGGCAAGAAGTCTCATGTCGAATATAGTGATGCTGGCAAGAGCACAAACTAGATAATATTAAGATTCACTCAACCTTGAAGTTTAATAATGTTTTGGCATGGCTGCGAGGCAAAATCATGGTCCAAGATTTTGGTCAGAATTCATAAAGGTATAAGGTAATTTTATCTCAAAAGTATTGATTGTTTAAATGGTTCAAAAATTATTAGAGAAGCTGTTTGTGTAAAAATAATCAAAAATATATTATTGTGATGCATTATGAGTTAAATAGTTTTATATTAATTAATTTTAATTTTTAATTCAATTTTAATTTTTAAATAAAATAAAATAATTAATTAATTTTGTTTTGATTTTAATTTAATTTAAAGTGATTATTAATTCATAAAATTTTCATGAAATTAAACTAATTATTTCTACAGAAACAAATCTAATTAAAAAACTAAATTGAATTACAATAAAAGCAAAAACAAATGTAAATAATATTAAAAAATAAATAAATTTAAGTGACCATTGTTGACTGTTGGCCAGCAACGATCAATTTTTATTATTTTTTTAAACAGGGGGAGGGGCACGTTGGGAATAAGAGTAAATTTGTAAAAATGGGATAGGGATATGGTGGGAATTAAAAAAAATACGTAGGGCAAAATGGAGAGAACAAAGGCCATGGCGCATCGAAGAAGCTTGGCAGGCCCAACTTCTGAGCCGTAGCCGCGGCACCAAGACGCTGCATCCTCCCTTCAAAATTTCAACTACAAAAAATAAAATAAAAAATAGATGACTCTTTACTTTCTTGTACAAATGGCAATATTTCATTCGTAGAAATTTATAGTTGAATTAAACAGTACCTATCAATAAGATGCTTTACGGAAAACATGGCAAAAAGTCACTGGTCTTCTTATTTTGGTCTTTGAAAGTCCTGAGCCTTTTTCCAAGGGAATTGCACTTCAATACATTAGTAGCTTCCAGGAGTACTTTTGCTCCGGTGAGGACTTGAACTCTTGAAGTAATGTGTTTTTTTTTTTTTTTTAACTTGCTATTGTTATTTCTAAACAGAAGACATAAATATTTTTGTGGAACAACAACAAAAACTGCTTCCTAATAAAGTGAAGGGTCATCCTTTTTTCTTTTTCTTTTTCTTTTTTTCCCTCTTTTTTGTTGTTGAAATTTTTGAGAGAAAGAAAGGTAAAATTGCTGTGAGATAAATTTGTCTTAAAGTAAAATATTATTGAAAATTGTATGGGCAGGATATACAAAATCACGAAGTTTAATTTTTGGAGTGCTCCACACTGTGGGCAATTTTTAGGAAATTTTGTGGCCTAAGACTCATAAAATGGAACTGTAGAATTATTCATATTTGATAAAAAAAAAATTAGGAGACTTCAAAAGAAATTTGTTATTCAAATCGAAATAACAGTATTATTTTGCCAAGGAATAGACACACTTATGAAAACACTTAAAGGATTTCAATTTAAATTAGTCTCAATAATAATTTAGTTTAAAATCAAACCAAGTTATTTTATATCATGAGAATCCTAATATACAGAATTTTTTGAAACTTAGGATTTAAACTAAAAACATTAGTATGATGGAAAATAGTTTTGATTGGGCAATTGAATGGAAAGTAATTCATGAATTGACTAATCATACTCAAATAGTAATTAAATAGATAGACAATCGTTCAGTTGAAATATTTGAACTACGGTTATTTAATTTAGAAATCCAACCAAGATTATTACTTAAAATTATTTAAAAATTCTTTCTTATTGGTTAAGAAAAGATTTAACTATATCAAAAAACAATGCTAGTTCAGCATATATAATTTATGATTTCTGGAAGTAATATTTATTTCCAGGATAAAAGGTTCTTTAGTTATCCTCAACCTATGTTAATAACTAACATAAGTTTTGGAAATACAAAAGAAATATAGGAAAAAGAATTTCCTGAAGAAAATAGTCACAGGGCAATAAATCGTAATGTTAATTTTCCTATTCGCCTAGTACAAATAATTTTTCTAAAACTGAAGAATGAAAACAATAATTGCATCATAATTATTAATTGAAGAAAATGAAGACATCATATTCTCTCATCAAAATAAAAAATATACATATATAAGTATGTGTTAAAAAACCTTAATTTTTCTAGTTATAAAACATACTAGTTAGATGTTTTAATTGACATTGGTTCTACAACAAATATAAGTAAAATTAATGCTTTACTTAAAAAAAAAATAATAATAATAGTGAAGCATCTTATTTTTAGTAAAGAAATGAACGATAAAGAAATAATTACTGAATACAAAATTTAAAATAATTTTATCTGATTAAGAAATAAAAAAATGTCTTACTATAATAATTTTTTATTTTTTATTAATACACAGAGATATTTAATAAGAAAATAATTTCTTGCAAAAAATATTTCACTATAAAATTGAATATTAAATTCTAAAAATTAACATTTAATAATCAACAAAATATCTATACGTATTCTTAATCACGACTTTACGCCCACAAAAATTCCCGAAACAATGTGGCTTTTCTAGATTATGTTTCTTAAATGCATGAGTACTGACACACAATGTTAATTTGTTTATTACGCATGTTCATGGCACAACAGCTAGCTTATTTAATTACGCCACCTATCAAAGGTCAGTTTCAAACACAATTGTGATTTTTTTTTTTAATGGGATTTTTACTATAATTTACAATGAATTTGGTCGGATATCTGACCCAATTTAATGGTCAAATTTTGATATTATCTAAATTAGTAGAAAAATTTTATAAATTAAAACGAATCAAATCATATAGTATATGAATCATTAAATAAGATCAGATAATTCATCATTTATCTAATTTTTTCGTAAAGAATAAAGGTTACTTACATTTGTGCACTTGATGTATTTGTTTAAAAAATTAAAATAAAATCAGGACGGATCGAATCTATTCAACATGATCCATGAATCAGATTTGATCAAATGTATATGTTATCATCTATTTGTATTTCCTAGTTATAATTTTTTTTGGGTTAACAATCACTTTTTTAATTATTAAAAGAGAAAATTAAAATAAAATAAAAAATTAGAAACAGTCCAGGTCAAATCAGATCCAAAAGTCTTGATTCATGGATCAAATAATATTAGATCGGATATGATCCAACACTTTTTAGGTCACATGTTCAATCAAGTCAGAACAAACCCTATTCGATCTATTACGAATTATATTTTTAACATTGTTTAGTACACTCGATAAATTATAATAAATATAAATTTTAAAATATTTTTAAAATAATAAATTATTTATTATACAATACTTAACCAATTATTATTATAAATATCATACAAATTTTATATTTATCATTTGAACAACTATTCAAATTACATCTTATATAAAAAAGTTTTTTTATCTAAAAAAAAGTTTTTTTATCTAAAAAAAAAGGTTAAATGATTTTTATATATTTATTGAGCACTAAATTTTATATTATTTTAAAGAGAAAAATGAATCTATTTCATCTCGAAGGTTCCCATACCCAAATCCTGTCACTACAGAAAATGAAACATGTCTTGTTTAAGAAAATGAACCTAGTGTGGAAACATGACTAGATTTAGATGATGCAACTGCTACGTCATTTTATAACACTATTAATAGCAAGCTTTCCCTTCCCCTACTTGCGTCGGTGTCCTGTCTTTCAAATTACCCATCTTCTGCGTTTAGCTCCTGACACCTTCTTGTTCACCAAACAACCTGACCCTGCAATCCATTGCTAGTTCTAGTAAAACCATGGCGGCAGCTGCAGGTTCTACCATCCCATCTCATATTAAAGGTTGGGTGTACTCCGAATATGGGAAGGCATCCGATGTTTTAAAGCTGGATCCTAACGTGCTGATTCCAGAACTGAAGGAAGACCAAGTGCTGATTAAGGTCATTGCTGCTGCTCTTAATCCAATAGATTCTAAGAGACAGCTTGGATATTTCAAAGGCTCTGACACTATACCGGTAAGATTTTACTTATTGATCAGTCTCTGATTTCACTTTTCTAGCTATATTGGCAATTGATTTGTCCTTGGGAGTTTTGTTCTAAAACATGGGTTTGGGGAAATTTGTTTTTAAAAGAGTGTGTTAATAAAATTAGTTGGTTTTGATGACAATTAAATTTATTTCATGAAACTTGAAGCTTGGATTTTTGACTTGTTTGGATGATGTATGTGCATAAATTTTCATGGGTTCTTAGAAAATATGTTGATAGTGCCATGGAAACTGAGCTGCTTTTTTTATAAGACATGGCTTGTTGATGAAAGCGGCACCTTGGAATTCTAAATAGCTGCCATATAATTTGACTGTCATCACCATGAGGTTGCAGATCAGAAAACTTTAACATTTGAGGGGCGGGAAGGTAGACATAATTAGTCCAATTGCTACTTACTGATTCTAGCAACACCCCCATGAATATACTAGTATTATGCTATGCCCAATTGACTGCTGTGCTTCTTCTATTTTATTCATTTATACTTATTATTATATTCATTCTTTTCAAATTATATGTGGGTGGGGAGAGAAGACTGTTCCAGGTTATGATGTTGCTGGAGTGGTGGTGAAGGTGGGAAGTCAAGTGAAGAATTTTAAGGAAGGAGACGAAGTGTATGGTGATATCAATGAGAAAGCCCTGGATCCAAAAAAAGTTGGCTCTTTGGCAGAGTACACTACTGCCGAAGAGAGAGTATTGTCTCTCAAGCCGAAGAATCTGAGTTTTGTTGAAGCTGCTAGTCTTCCCTTAGTCATTGAGACTGCTTATGAAGGGCTTGAACGAGCTGGCCTTTCTGCTGGGCAATCTATCCTTGTTATTGGAGGTGCTGGTGGAGTTGGGACCCAAGTTATTCAGGTACAGTATGTTATAACAATCAAAGAGCTTCATGTTTCACTTAGTTACCCAATTAGATTGGCCTATAGCGGTTTTTGAGCTTAGCTTTTCATTTCTCAAAGTTTCATATTTAACTAACTTTGATTGTTTGCTGCATACCATATTCCAACATACTGATATATTGTGGTTTTGAAAGAGGTTGTACTCTAATTAGCTAGTTTTTTCTAAACTGTGTGTGAGGCAGCTTGCAAAGCATGTTTTTGGTGCATCTAGGATAGCAGCTACTTCAAGCACTGGAAAATTGGATCTGCTAAAGAGTTTGGGAGCTGACTTGCCTATTGATTACACCAAGGTGAAATATGAAGAGCTCCCTGAGAAATTTGATGTAGTGTATGATACAGTAGGTGAGATTCTGAACCCATTTTTGTTTATCAGCTATACTCACTAGTTTTTGCATGTATTTGGTGGAATCCTAATCATTTTTCTAAATCAAAAACAGGGGAGGCTGACAGGGCAGTGAAGGCGGTCAAAGAAGGTGGCCAAGTAGTGACGATAGCAGCGCCACATCCACCACCACCAGCATTCCGATTTGGGCTCACTTCTACTGGGACAGTCCTGGAGAAACTCGGACCTTACTTGGAGAGTGGGAAGGTGAAACCAGTGATAGACCTCAAAGGCCCTTTCCCATTTTCTCGGGTTGTTGAAGCATTTTCCTATCTTGACACTCAGAGAGCTACTGGAAAAGTTGTCATTTATCCCATCCCATGATTCCATGAGTACTAGAACATTATCCGTATTGTAACTTGTATATTTGTGGTGTCTATGCATTAGAGTAAGTAGTTCCTCATGTCAAGCTTTCTATTTTATGCCATATGGGAGAATGTAAAGTTGGTGTTATATTCCTTATAAAAATGTTTGCTATTTGAGAAAAGGTTGATAAAAAATAAAGGAAAGGTGTCTGTGCAATAGATTCTTTTTCTTTCTTTTTAGTTGTCTTTCATTCCACTAAAATTTCGAATAAAATTTAAACAAATGTACTTGGAGATGAATTGTATCCGTAAATATCGTATTTTATTAATCTTTATATCCTTTTCACTTTTCGTGTTTTCTACTATACTTTTCTAAATTTTGATGAAAAAAGTCATAACACTTATTATTAATTTTTTTATTTTTCATTTTTAGCATAAAAAGTTCCACCCAAATTTATTTATTTTGATTATAACACTTAAAATATATTTAAGGATTTTTTTAATTTGAGTGTTCTTGAACCCATATTAAAGTTATATAAAAAAAAAATTGTAGTATTAATTTTAATAGTTAATTTTAATTTTGTTAATATTTAATGTATAAATCATTATTTTAAAAGATTTAATTTTTGATAATTATATTTACTATATTTTAAAAATTATTCTCAATTAATTTTTAAAAAAAATTATATTTATTATGTTTTAATAAATGTTATCAGAGTATTATTAAAAAAAATAAAATTATTTAAACAGCTTTATAAGACAAAGACTAGCACTTGAGAAAGATGCTGTTATAGACTAGATACAATGAATCACGACTTCTGAATATTTAAAGAATTAAGGAAAACAAAGAAGACAAAATTTCCATTGATTGAAATTGGACTTCATTATTGCAAGGACGATGATGCTGGCAAAGAAAACAGAATTCTCATGTCCAATTATGGTGATGCTGGCAATAGCACAAACCGGCATAATCTTAATACTCACTCAATCTTTAGTGTGGTGGCAAGCGAGAAATTATGATTTAAGATTATGGTTAAAAAGATTTGTGATTATTTTAATAAAAAAATTGTGTATTTGGATATTGAAAATTATGAAAATAGTATTATTGTGCTGTATTAAAAATTAAAAATTGAATTACAATAAAAATAAATACAAATACTAAAATTTTAAAAATAAAATAAAAAAATTTGAGTGACCAACGGTCAAATTTTTTTTTTCAAAGGGGGAGGGGCAAGTTGAAATTAATAAGGGTAAATTTATTTAAAAAAAAAAAAGGGACGGGATACGGTAGGAATTAATAAAAAACACAAAAGGCAAAACGGGGAGGACAAGAAATGTGTGCCGCGGCCCATCTAAGAAGCTTGATGGGCCAGATTCTTCTCCGCGGCCGCTGCTGCCAAGGGCCGCGGTTCGCATAGACGTTCCAGGATCCCTTGGCCGCGCCGTAACTGGGTAACTAAATTAGCCTAAATCTGCTACCAAGAAAGTTGCTGTAGTTTTTACAATATATATATATTTATTTATTTTTAATTTTTTTTTTGAAAAAAAAAAAGGCAACCTCAAAACTCGCATATTTTGTTTTTTGTTTAGTTTATAATTTGCCCTTTCAGCAGAGGGTTCATCAGAAAGTAACTACAAGAGTTTCTCCAAGTAGCTACAAAGATGTTTCTAGCTAGCGGAGGTTTAGGACAAAAAAACATGTAGAATATTAATTTGTCAGTGTCTCAGTGAAAACTTTTTTCAAACATGAAGCATGCAGTTATTAAAAATTATTCATCCTTGCTGCCAATTTGTTTGAATGTGGTCCACATCCTTCATTCCCATTCACAAATCTGCTTAATTCCCACACCCTTAATTATTGGATGATGATGATGATGAGTAGGAGGAGGAGAGCAGCATTAAGCAATGATTGTTGATTCTTGATTCTATATAAATTGGAATGAACACTTTAAAAAATCATATTAAGGTTAATTATTGATTCTATTCTGTCTTGTTTCCTTATGATCTATAACTCTAACCAACACATTGGTAATTTGGTATAGCAACTTGAAGAAATCAACTCCTATATTTATATATAGGGTCATTATTTTGAAAGAGGATCCATTCTGAATAAGATGTTTCTGTTTCTTCTGTCTAAGCTTTGTTCATATAGATATATATATTTATTCTTAATGTTGACCATTCAATCCAATTAACTAGTTTGACGGAAAATTTAGATAACCGATCTTAATGATTTGAATTAAGACTTCATAATTTTATTACTATTTATTGCAATTGATGTGCATGAATAGAATTGCTTGCTAGCAATTCAGAGATTGATAGAAGTACAAAAAAAAAAAGCTTTCTATATTATTGTCTTATCATTTCCCTCCTTACTGTATAATTATATATTTTTGAGTAGAATATAAGGTTGACTCAATAATATAAGTCTATGTTATCATGTTATTGTCGAACACTATATATATAAGTGCAAAATCAATAGTCTTATACTATCATACATGTTATCCTTATATAATGCACCAAATTAAAAAAAAAATTTAATGAATGACCTTTTATATTTGTTAAGGTACAATAATTATGATATTTGGAATTTTTTTTTTAACTAGTACTTTATGTATTAAATAATACTGACATCATAATCAACTACACTAACAAAAGTTACAAGCTTTCAAATGTTTACATGATCAAGGAGATCATGAAATATCACAAATATTTTATATATGGTGCTGAAAGTTGCACTTTAAACGAAAGTGTTATAACTACCCAATCTAAACAAGAATTTGAAAGTATAAAAAATCAATAATTGAGTATTGGAAGTGTCGTTATATTAAAAAACCTGATATAAAATAACAAAATAAATTAATAAATATGATGCAAGATTTATTTGTTCAGAACAATCAATATGAAATATTATTAAATATTTTTGAAGATGAAGATCGATGACTCTAATCCAGAATTGATTACATCTAAATATATTTTCATTAAGTAATAATGATGATGAAACCTTTAAAGATGAAAAACTTTCTCATAAAAAGAATATGAAAGGAAAGGGAAAAGAAAAGTAGATAATCCTGACCTCTTGGATTTAGATCTGCAGAAACTAAAATTTATTGGAAAAAAGAAATAGATAATTAAAACCAAGTACTGAAGAACAAACCATATATTTTTACTTCAAATTCTAATACCCCATGCCAACACCAATTCCTGCCATCTTTAGAAAAATGACTTGATCAATAAACAAAATATGGCAGTTTAACTAATGCTCAAATAAAAAATTATGAAGAAACCATTGATCAATGGGCACAATCCTTGCCTATATACTGAGATAACAACATATAAGCAGAATGAGGAAAAAAATTTAGATTTCACAGTTGAAACATTGCAAGGAGACAATTTATAATTTCTCCCTAAATGGGAAGGTTCAGAAGAAGGCTTAGCTCAAAAAAGAAGAAGCTACTTAATCATTTTAATTATTTTGATAAAATACTACAAGAGTTTGTTTTTATTATTAAAAAGGAATTTTTGTGAATATGTGGATCCACTAAATGTTAAGCTAGATACAAAGTATATCTTGACAAAATTAAAGTTATGTGATGTTAAAGAACTAGAAAAGTTCATTAAACAATTTCAAAAATGTTACCATTAATTAGACAAAGTTTAATCCAATTTTGGCTTATTTAATATTTCCACAAATATCATTTTCTTGGGATGAATTATGTAACAACACATACCATTCCTTTCTAGATAAAACTAGTGGGTCAGGCACACTTGGAAATAGAAAACTTTATGCTATTAGTCAAGTGTTAGATCATTACCTAATAGCTAAACCACTAAACAAGTCAGTGATAAGTATTGTTACAAACTCCTAAAAGATGATTGCGAATTCGGCTGTACCAAGTAGAAACCAAAAAGGATTATATGAAAAAAGTGAAAGAAAAATAACCGCCAAAATTCCATGAACATGAAAAATATATTAGGAAAAAATAGAAAAATTGACAACCTATAAAATGTTGTGTAAATGTTATATTTGCAATGAAGAGGGTTATTTTGCACCACAATGCCCTAAGAAGGAAAGAGTACAAAGAAAATATAAAAACTTGAGAAGAAAATGAATTAGAAATTTTTATGGAGAATAAAACTTTGATAATGAATCTATTCACTACAAATAGAAAGTTCTGATAATGAATCAGAATTAGCTTTTATCTTTCAGGAAATTCCTAATTCATAACAAAAAATTACTAAACTAAGAGATTAATTAAAGAAAATTTGCAAATAGATGAATCTTTTTTTTAAAAAATAAGTTAAAACTACTAGAAAAGAAGAGATTTATAAAATCACGAAGTTCAATTTTTGGAGTGCTCTAATTTTCACGAAATTTTATGGCCAAAGCCTCATAAAATGGTACTGTTGAATCAACAATATTTGATAAAGAAAAAATTAGGAGACTTAAAAAGAAAATTTCAAAAATCAGATATACACATATATAATTCAAATAGAAATGAAAGCATTATTTCTGAAAAGAATTAGAGATGGCAATTGGACTGGGTCCATGTTGGGCCTTGCCCAACCCTGTCTAATGGGTCTGTTATTGGGTCTTAAAATGAGTCCTTAATAGGTCTGAGTCTGGGTATTTACATATTTTACTCGATAGATTTAAGATAAATTTTTCAATAATATCAAAATATATATTTTTCAATTTTGCAAAATTCATGATTGTTATGATTAAAGGGTTATATAATAATTTTAATATTATATTTTAATTTTGAGTTTCAAAATTTTATCATATGGGAAAATTTTATCTTTGGGTTTGGTTTACCCAAATTTTCTATTTCTTTCATTGAATTTTCTAATTGACATTCTCATTCAATTGATTTCATTTCGTTTGAATATTGTTCTAAAATCAATTTTTGTATTCCTCAATCATTTTCTTCATTCTTCCTAATCGATTACTTTTGCGTTATTTAAAAAATAAAATAAAATAAAATTCGAGAAGCTCTTGTTAGCACCAATGGATTTCTTATCACTAGAGGTCAATTTTTTCTTACCTCATAAACTTGGCCTTCACTAAGGTGAGAAGTATGCTAATCAAACAGGTCCATTGAGTTTGATATCAAACAAAATGGATGGCAACCACAATAATCTGCACTTGTCTTGCATAGATTTCTTGCAACTTCTATTAAGTTCTTATGTCTAAGGCTAAGTTCATTTTATACAGTTCTCTTTTGAGCCTTAATAATTGAATATTTTTTAAAGAAAAATTAGGAAAATATAGTTATATATATATATATATAAATTCGAGTCTATGGGCAGACACATTGGGTTTGGGTTTGGGTTCGGGTATGGGCATATCCAATAAGTGATGAGTCTAAGATGGGTCTCATTTTCGGGTACCTACTGGATATGGGTAAACAATGGGTCACCCATTGCCATCTCCAAAAGGAATAGATACACCTATATTAGTGATATTATTTGATAACAGATTTAATGTTTCTATGATAGCACTTATAGGAGGAATTCAAATTAGTTTAGTCAGAAGAGTAGTTTGGTTTTAAATTAAACCAAATTATTTTGTATCAATTGAAAATTCTAATATTTAGAATTTTTTTAAACATAGAATTCAAACTAAAAACAATAGTATGATGGAAGATAGTTTTGATTGGGTAATTGAATGGAATGTAATTTAGGAATTTGCTAATCATACTCAAAAAATAAATAAAAGAGATAGATGATCATTTTTGTTAAAATATTTGAATCACGGAGATTTGATTCAGAAATCCAACCAATATTAATTAATTAAAAATATTTAAAAATCCCTTATGATTGGTTAATAAAAGATTTAAATGTATCAAAAGACAAAATGCTAGTTCAGCGAATTGAATTTATGGTTTTTGGAAGTAATTTTTACTTCAAGGGATAAAAGGTTTTTTAGTAATTCTCAACCTATGTTAATACCCAACATAAGCTTTGAATATATAAAAACAAAATAGGTAAGAAGAATTATCTGAAGAAAATAGTCACTGAACAATCAAATCGTAATGTTAATTTTCCTATTCTTCAAGTACAAATAACTCTTCTAAAACTCAAGAATTTAAAACAATAATTACATCGAAATTATTAATTAGAAAAAAATGAAGCCATCATATTCTCTCATCAAAATAAAAGTACAAAAAAAATGTATTATTATATTTTAGGAACCTTCAATTTTTATAGTTATAATTTTAAATGAACGCAAGTGCTACAACAAGTATATGTAAATTTAATGCTTTACTTATAGAAAAATAGTATTAAAAAAGTATTTTATTGTAGCTAAAAAAGTAGATGATAGACAAACTATTATCGAATACAAAATTAAAATAAATTTACAAAAAAAAAAAACAACAAAATTCTTATTCTTAAAATTTTATATTTTTCATTAATGCACAAATTTTTTATTAGAAAATAATTTATTGCAAAAATATTTCAGTTATTTAATTTCTTAAAACATATAATGGTCAAGAAATATTTATACATATTCTTGATCACGACTTTATATGCCCACAAATGTTCAGGAAAAAGTGCAGCTTTCATAGACTATGCTTCTTCAGTCTTTGACAAGATTGAACCCATATGCGTCAGTGCCAACGCTCAATTTATTTGTTTATTACGCAAATTTTTGCATAATTTACCGTTATAACTTATATTTAATTTTATACATAGATAAATTTATTATAAATTTATAAATAAATAATAAAAATTATTAAATAATATTAAACGAACCTGCTCACAAAAAGGCCTAACGTTATCTTGTATAATTACGTCATCTATTGAAAACAGATTCAAACACAAAAGGGCCTAACGTTATCCAAGAAGAGAAAATGAAGCATGTTTCGTTTAACACAAAGAACCCAGTGCCAAAACATGTCTAGATGTAGATGATGCAACTGCTACATCATCCTATATGCAAACTACATTATTAATACCAAGCTTTCCCTCCCCTCCTTGGCCCTCAGTATCCTGTATTTCAAAAGACCCATCTGTCCCTTTTAGCTCTTGCAACCTTATTGTTCACCAAACACCCTGAACCTGCAATCCCTTGCTAGTTCTAGTAAAACCATGGCGGCTGCTGCAGGTTCTACCATCCCATCTCATATTAAAGGTTGGGTGTAATCCGAATATGGGAAGGCATCCGATGTTTTGAAGCTGGATCCTAATGTGCCCATTCCAGAACTGAAGGAAGACCAGTTGCTGATTAAGGTCATTGCTGCTGCTCTTAATCCAGTAGATTCTAAGAGGCAGCTTGGATATTTCAAGGTCAATGACACTATACCGGTAAGATTTTACAACTTGATCAGTCTCTGATTTCACTTTTCTAGCTATACTGGCAATTGATATGTCCTTGGAGTTTTGTTCTAAAACATGGGTTTGGGGAAACTTGTTTCTAAAAGACTGTAAAAAAAATTAGCTGGTTTTGATGACAGTTAAATTTATTTCATGAAACTTGAAGCTAGGATTTTTTGACTTGTATGGATGATATATGTGTGCATAACTATTCATGGGTTCTAAGTAAATATGTTCAGAGTGCCATGGAAATTGAGCTGCTTTTTTGTATAATACATAGCTTGTTGATGAAAACGGCACCTTGGAATTCTAAATGGCAGCTATATAATTTGAATGTCATCACCATGAGGTTGCAGATCAGAAAACCAAAATATTTGGGGGGAGGGAAGCTAGACATAATTAGTCCAACTACTACTCACTGATTCTAATAACACCCCCATGAATATACTAATATTATGCTATGCCCAATTGACTGCTGTGCTACTTCTATTTTATTCATTTATACTTATTATTATATTTGTTCTTTTCAAATTTTATGTGGGTGGGGAGAGAAGACTGTTCCAGGTTATGATGTTGCTGGAGTGGTGGTGAAAGTGGGAAGTCAAGTGAAGAATTTCAAGGAAGGAGACTAAGTGTATGGTGATATCAATGAGAAAGCCCTTGATTTCCCAAAAAAAGTTGGCTCTTTGGCAGAGTACACTGCTGCTGAAGAGAGAGTATTGGCTCTCAAGCCAAAGAATCTGAGTTTTGTTGAAGCTGCTAGTCTTCCCTTAGCCATTGAGACTGCTTATGAAGGGCTTGAACGAGCTGGCCTTTCTGCTGGGCAATCTATCCTTGTTCTTGGAGGTGCTGGTGGAGTTGGAACCCAAGTTATTCAAGTACAGTATGCTATAACTATCAATGAGCTTCATGTTTCGCTTAGTTATGCAATAAGATTGGCCAATAGTGGTTTTTGAGCTCAGCTTTTCCCTTCTCAAAGTTTCATATTTAACTAACTTTGATTGTTTGCTGCATAAATATTTTCAACATACAAACAAATTGTGGATTTCAAAGAGGTTGTACTCTAATTAGCTAGTTTTATTTTAAACTCTGTATGAGGCAGCTAGCAAAGCATGTTTTTGGTGCATCTAAGATAGCAGCTACTTCAAGCACTGGAAAATTGGATTTGTTAAAGAGTTTGGGTGCTGACTTGCCTATTGATTACACCAAGGTGAAATATGAAGAGCTCCCTGAAAAATTTGATGTAGTCTATGATGCAGTTGGTGAGATTCTGTACCCATTTTAGTTTATAACCTATATTCAATAGTTTTGCATCTATTGGTGGAATCCTAATCATTTTTCTAATACAAAAACAGGGGAGGCTGACAGGGCAGTGAAGGCTGTCAAAGAAGGTGGCCAAGTACTGACAATAGCAGAGCTACATCCACCACCACCAGCTGTCCTATTTATGCTCACTTCTAGTGGGACAGTGCTAGAGAAACTCAGACCTTACTTGGAGAGTGGGAAGGTGAAGCCAGTGATTGACCCGAAAGGCCCCTTCCCATTTTCTCAGGTTGTTGAAGCATTTTCCTATCTTGACACTCAGAGAGCTACTGGAAAAGTTGTCATCTATCCCATCCCATGATTCCAAGAGTACTAAAACATTATCTGTAATATAACTTGTATTGTGTGGTGTGTGTGCATTAGAAAGGGGGAGTAGTACCTCATCTCAAGCTTTCTACTTCACGGCTTCATGCCATATGGGGGAATGTAAAATTGGTAGTATATCCCTCATAAAACTGTTTGCTACTGGAGAAATGGTTGAGCAAAGATAAGAGAAAGGTATGTGTTTTTGAAATAAAACTAATGGCTCATTTGGCCAATATAATTATACATGTAGGACATTATTAACATACAGTTGTATTTTCTTTTTTGCTGTGTACAAGTGTTGTTAGGTTGAGTAAAAAGTTATGTTTAGGTGAACGTATGATGGTTTGAATATATTTGATTGTTTAATAAAATAAAAAAATTTAATATTTTTGGTGTGTATTATTTTGGTGTTACTAAACAAGCATATAGAAGAGTTATGTAGGATAATTTTAAAATATCTTATTTGTCGTTTTTACAAAAACAATATTAAAACAGAGAACCAACTAATTTTATTGGAAAAATAGCTTTCGGAACAATTTTCAATAGCAAGATTAACGTTGAAACTTGAAATCCAAGAAGGACTTTGACGGATCTTTTTCTTTCTATTTAGTTGTCTTTTACTCTCCTAAAGTTTCGAATAAAACTAATAAACATATGCACTTCGAGATGAATTTTATCCTCAAATTCTTTGTCATACTTTATTAATTTTTATAGTGTGTCTTTATTGTCATAGTCAAAAACTTTATAGTTACATTCTATTCTATTAAATGCTTAATTGTTTAAATAGATAATATTATCATCAATTAGTTTTTAATATGTTTTAAGATGTATTATTTAAAGTACTCTATCAACACAAGAACAACCATCTTCTCTCATTCCCTCTTTACCAGCTCCATATGATCTAATACTCATTCTCATTCAGCTTGAGCAAATAATATAATTTATTTGTTCATATGTTAGGTTAGCTTTAAGATTTATTAATTTTGCATCTCTCTTCCATTATCTTTAACTCCAAATGAGACAAGATTTAGATTAATTTATTAGTCACCGAATCACATATCAAGACAGAACAATATTTTTTTATTTTTTTATTTTTTTATTTTTTTATTTTTTTATTTTTTTATTTTTTTTTGTTTAGATGGATCATGGATCCAACAATTTTTTTATTGGGATTGATAAAACTAAGTTTATATTTTGTGTACTGGATTCAGTTCAAAATGTAAATTTTTTTTTTCTTTTTTTTTTTCATTTTCTTTACAATTACTTAGATGTTTATAAGCTTTTGGTTATGAAAATTATTAGGAAAAAAGAGACAACATGACCGCCTCCTATACAGTTCATTGGAAAAAACATGCTAGACCAGATGAAGAGAAAGATTGTTAAATAATAGAGTTTTGTTGAGAGACAAATGTGAATAGAAAATAAGAGAGAGAGAGAGAGAGTAATAGTTGGATTACAACTGTTAGCTCATTTTATTGGTTTTCACCTCTTATTCTCTTAAGGGGTAATTTAGTCTATATTTAGCATAAATGTTTATTAAGTTGTGGCCATAAATTGTACATATCAATTTTATTTTATTTTCATTTTCAGCCTAAAAAGTTTCACTCACTTTTTATTTTGGTTATAACACCTAATTTTATTTAAGTGTTTTAGTACGAATATCCTTAATACACTTGTTAAGGTTTTATACATAAAAAATTTATAGTATTAATTAAAATAATTAAACATAATTTCAATAATATTTAATTTATAATTTGTCACTTTACAAAAAAAAAAAAAATCAAAAAAAATTATATTTATTATAATTTAACAAGTATAAAAATATATTACTCACTCCATTTTCTAATTATTTATGCTGGTGTGATTCTCCCATTTAATCAGTGTCTTTGTATAATATTAGTATGGACTCGTTTGTCATATTATATAATATATTAGACTATATAATTATACTATTATTTTTTCATTTCTGATCTTATTATATAATTATATATTATATATGAGAGAACTAACTGTTTATATTTATGATATCATGTTATTGTCAAATGTTATATAAAAATAAATTAAATAATTTTATTCTATCTTATTAATTTTATAATGCGCTAATTTTTTTTTATTATAAAAAAAAATTGTAATAGGTGCCGTTTTATTAATATACCTGTTATTGGAAACATCGTACAATTCACGAAAATGTGTGGCTTTATATGTGAGTGCCGACACACTGTTAAATTTGGATTCCATTTCAAGTTAGCAACAACTATCTAATAAGAAGCAAGTCTCTTAATTTATTTATTTTATAATAACGTCATCTATCAAAAATTCAAATGATTTCTTTTATTTGCATAACAAAAATGCCTAATATTTTTTTAGAGTTAAGTACTGTTTGAATAACTCGGCTGAAAAATTATTCTTACAATAGTCATTTATTATTTTTACATATCATTTCACCAAAAATTGATAAATATAATTACCGATAAATGATGATATGTCAATTTTTTACACAATATAAAAAAAAAATTATGTTTTTCTATATATTTTTTATTTTATTTTTTAATATTTTCTTAATTATTTTTCAAAAGAGTAATATATAATACCATGTCTGTTTTTTGGGGTTTTAAATACCAAAATGATGTGGCTTCGATAAAAATCATTAAATATTAGTGATGAAATTCTATTGATTTATGTTGACTAGTTAACTAAATTGTTCAAATTTATAATAATTATGATTTTAGCCCCAATTTTGTTTGTATTTTCAATTTCATCCTTCACCCATTTTCTTCAGCTAATGCCAAGTCTGCAGGCATCATTTTCTTCATGCCTTCAAAACAAAAAAAACAAAAAAAACAAAAAAAAATTCCCCTTTTATTTGTTGAGATGATCTGCAGACTGCACATGCTATTGTGATTGTTTTGTCCGATTGGGAGAGACTTGCCTAACTGTGGCTATTAGATGAGGAAACTACAGTTATTATTTTAAGTAAGGTCTTTGACCAGGAGCGTGTGCTGCAAATATATATGCAATTATTTTCCCCCTCATATTGAACCTGCGATTCTATGGGATACACAAAATGTGGAACTGAATCTCCTTCTGAACATTTAAAGTTCTGGTCCAAATTCCTACTTGTTTAATCCAAGTTGCAGGTGTTTCTGAAATTATAACTCTTCTACTTTGATTGATCTCACATCTTCATCATCCCCAGGTTTTAATCCAATATCTCAAAACTTGAATTCTATCTCACGTATCAGTAGATGGAGTCATCATTTTGAAAATAGCAGAGGTAAGAACAATGAAAGCACCAACGTTAGAAACCTGTTCTACCAGAAAATCAAATGCTAATCTAAAATTGAAATGGAGATTGCAATCCAAAAGTTCACAGCAATTTCACTAAATCAAAGGGCAATTACAATTGTTTAACTGGGCTTACAATCTCACAGAGAGTTATAAAAAGACATAGAGCTATAGAAGGAGTCAGAGAGAAAGCAACAGAGGAAAGCATTGGGCTACAGAGCAAGCATTGAAGAGTATAGGAGAAAAGGAAGAGGAGATACAGAGAAAGAGAGCTACAGAGAGAGGAAGCTAAATAAAATTGTCATTTTTCATGTAATACCCAATCTTCGATCCTATCTTGGCTCCTCTTTTGCATCCAAACCTTTTTTGTGGATCTTTTATGAGCAGCCCCCGGATAAAACCCTTTGCAGCAAAATGTTAGACAAGAACACAGAGAAAGGAAAAAGGGGTGAAGAAGTGGTCTGAAAATGGTGTCAAACTGTCAATATTAACTATATTTGGCAAGTTTGTTTAACAAGTCAACAATAAATATGCAAGTCACCCTCACCAATTGTCAAAGCAAGGTGATGGCCAAGTGTCACAAAAACTTGAGTATTTATAAATCTTAAAATAGAATGGGGTATAATATAGTTCACATTTTTCAAAATTCTAAAAATTAATATTGGTATCACTTTTTTATTATTATGATTATTAGTTTACCTTAATTAAGTTATTTTACAAAATATTTAATATACATGTTGCACGCTATCATGATTTTCGTTTTTCTCTAAATTTTTTATTTTTCTGAGATTATCTATACAATAAAAATAATATTAATTTTTTACAACATCCATAACTTTTCTCATAATATGTAATAACAAAAATAAATAAAAATTAAAAGAAAAATACATAAAATATCATATTAGTTAATATTTTAATATTTAATTAGAAAAATATTAAATGCTGAAAAAAAAAAAGATTAAGAGTAAAAAATATAGATGTTCAAAAGTATTGTCATGCCATCATTTTGTGTGGCTATACTTATTGATTCTTGAATGATTATATAAGGAGACGCATCTTTTGGTTTAGCTTTTGGCACATTCTCGTTCACCAAACACCCTGACCCTGCCATCCCGAGTTCTAGTAAAACCATGGCGGCTGCTGCAGATTCTACCATCCCATCTCATATTAAAGGTTGGGTTTACTCCGAATATGGGAAGGCATCCGATGTTTTGAAGTTGGACCCTAATGTGCCGATTCCAGAACTGAAGGAAGACCAGGTGCTGATTAAGGTCATTGCTGCTGCTCTTAATCCAGCAGATTCTAAGAGGCAGCTTGGATATTTCAAGGATTCTGACACTATACCGGTATGATTTTACTTCTTGATCAGTCTCTGATTTCACTTTTATAGCTATATTGGCAATTGATTTGTCCTTGGAAGTTTTGTTCTAAAACATGGGTTTGGGGAAATTTGTTTCTAAAAGAGTGTGTTAATAAAATTAATTGGTTTTGATGACAATTAAATTTATTTCATGAAACTTGAAGCTTGAATTTTTGACTTGTATGGATGATATATGTACATAACTTTTTTTTCATGGGTTCTTAGTAAATATGTTGATAGTGCCATGGAAATTGGGCTGCTTTTTTGTATAATACATGGCTTGTTGATGAAAGCGGCACCTTGGAATTCTAAATAACAGCTATATAATTTGTCTGTCATCACCATGAGGTTGCAGATCAGAAAACCAAAACATTTGAGGGGAGGGAAGCTAGACATAATTAGTCCAACTGCTACTCACTGATTCTAGAAACACCCCCATGAATATACTAATATTATGCTATGCCCATTTGACTGCTGTGCTTCTATTTTATTCATTTATACTAATTAATATATTCATTCTTTTCAAATTTTATGTGGGAGGGGAGAGAAGACCGTTCCAGGTTATGATGTTGCCGGTGTGGTGGTGAAAGTGGGAAGTCAAGTGAAGAATTTTAAGGAAGGAGACGAAGTGTATGGTGATATCAATGAGAAAGCCCTGGAGTTCCCAAAAAAAGTTGGCTCTTTGGCAGAGTACACTGCTGCTGAAGAGAGAGTATTGTCTCTCAAGCCAAAGAATCTGAGTTTTGTTGAAGCTGCTAGTCTTCCCTTAGCCATTGAGACTGCTTATGAAGGGCTTGAACGAGCTGGCCTTTCTGCTGGGCAATCTATCCTTGTTCTTGGAGGTGCTGGTGGAGTTGGAACCCAAGTTATTCAAGTACAGTATGCTATAACTATCAATGAGCTTCATGTTTCGCTTAGTTATGCAATAAGATTGGCCAATAGTGGTTTTTGAGCTCAGCTTTTCACTTCTCAAAGTTTCATATTTAACTAACTTTGATTGTTTGCTGCATAAATATTTTCAACGTACTAATAAATTGTGGTTTTGAAGGAGTTTGTACTCTAATTAGCTAGTTTTATTTTAAACTCTGTATGAGGCAGCTAGCAAAGCATGTTTTTGGTGCATCTAAGATAGCAGCTACTTCAAGCACTGGAAAATTGGATTTGTTAAAGAGTTTGGGAGCTCACTTACCTATTGATTACACCAAGGTGAAATATGAAGAGCTCCCTGAGAAATTTGATGTAGTCTTTGATGCAGTAGGTGAGATTCTGAACCCATTTTAGTTTATAAACTAGATTCACTAGTTTTTACATCTGTTTCGTGGAATCCTAATCATTTTTCTAATACAAAAATAGGGGAGGCTGACAGGGCAGTGAAGGCGGTCAAAGAAGGTGGCCAAGTGGTGACAATAGTGCCGCCACCACATCCATCAGCTACCTTTTTTATACTCACTTCTACTGGGACAATCCTGGAGAAACTCAGACCTTACTTGGAGAGTGGAAAGGTGAAGCCAGTGATAGACCCCAAAGGCCTTTTCCCGTTTTCTCAGGCTGTTGAAGCATTTTCCTATCGTGACACTGAGAGAGCTACTGGAAAAGTTGTCATCTATCCCATCCCATGATTCCATGAGTACTAAAACATTATCTGTAATATAACTTGTATCTGTGTGGTGTCTGTGCATTAGAACTAGTGAAAGAGTGAGTAGTACCTCATCTCAAGCTTTCTACTTCATGCCATCGGAGAGAATGTAAAATTGGTAAATATCCCTCATAAAACTGTTTTGATACTTGAGAAATGGTTGAGCAAAAATAAAAGAAAGGTTTGTGCTTTTGAAATTAAACATGGCTCATTTGGCATTTGCCGTATAAAAATATGAATGTCAACATTATTGACATGCTGTTGTATTTTCTTTTTTGTTTTTACAGGTGTTATTAGGTAGAGTAACAAAAAGAAGGAGTAAATAAGCGTAAGCGGTCCAAATATATCTGTATCTTAGATTAAAAAATAAAAATCTAAGGTTCGAGGTACATGTTATCTTATTCTTACTAAACAAGCATATAGGATCGTATTTGCCATGTTTACAGAAACACAATTAAGAAAACAGAGAACCCACTAATTTTATTGAAAATGAATTTTTGGAACAATTTCCAAATAGCAAGATTAAAGTTGAAACTTGAAAAGTCCAAGAAGGACTAAGACAGATCTTTTTTGTTTCTATTTAGCTGTCATCTATTCCACTAACATTTCGAATAAATATATAAGAAAATGCACTTGAAGATAAATGTTATCCTCAAATTCTTCGTCCTATTTTACTAATTTTTATATTCTCTTTCTTCGAGTATTTTTATATCATTTCCATAATTTAGGTGCAAAAAATAAATTGTACTTATCACTATTTTTTTATTTTTTTTAAGCGTAGAAAGTTCCTCTCAAATTTATTTATTTTTATTAAAATACCTAAATTTATTTATAAAGTTATAACTAAAAATAAATAAAAATTATAGTATTAATTACAATTGATCATAAATTCAATAATATTTAATGTTTAAATTACAAATTTTTTTAAAAAATTAACTTTCTGTATTCATTAATTATCTCTTAAAATAATCTTTTATTCAAACATTAAGTAAGATAAAGACTAGCACTGAAGAAAGATGCTGTTGTAGACTAGATATAATGAATCAGGACTCCTAAATATTTAAAGAATTAAGGAAAACTAAGAAGACAATAAATGACCATTAATTGAGATTGGAATTCATTATTGCAAGGATGAACGCTAATCGGCGAAGAAGAAATACCACGATGGACATGACATCAATGGAGATAAAGCAAGGAGTACTTTTGTAAACCCAAAAGATTCGTCAAAGGTAATTTTTCCTTTTGCTTTTCCTTTTCCTTACTTTCGGCAAATACAACAACGATGTTTCTAGCAATTATATGACCTTCTTCCCTCATGCTTATTTTGGTTTGCTTCACCTAGGTTAGGGAAAAACATGTTAGAATATTAATTGTTAGTGACTCAGTGATAACTTTTTTCAAACATGAAGCATGCAGTTGTCAAAATTTTTCATTCTTGCGCCAATCTAGCTAGCTACCAAACCAAGAGAAGCATGTTGGCCTATTGGTGGTCACATACCATACCAGTGTGAGGGTTTGTATACACTATAATTTTGTTCTTCAACCTATTCACATAGGGTGTGATATCATGTAACGACATACACATGTCTCCTTAATAATAGAGAGTCACAACCTTAGAGAGAGTCATATCTTAAATAAGACCCAAAGGCAATCAGATACAAAAAACTTAACAATCTTATTGTTATTCTCTACATATTATCTCTCTCATCCTATATAATAAACAAACTATTGTCAAATCACTTTCTACATCTATTCTACATTGTATTCTTCGTGGACCTTCAATGCACAATAGGAGATACCATCTTTTTTTTCCTTTCCCTATCATTTGAATCTGGTCCATACACTTTATTATTCCCATTGAGAAATCTGCATCACATGTCATTCATTTCAAGCTAAAAAAGGAAAATAGGAGAGGTAAAAAAATAGAACTAAAAAGGAAAAATAAAAAGAAAAAGAAAAAACTAACATTATATGATTATAACCTTTTTCTTTCCTCCCAAGTCGCATCCTTTCACTGTCACCTCTCCTAAATATAATGCCTTAATTCTGACTTTTAAAGGATTTTATGAGCTACTAACACAACCCAAGTTTAAGTTGGTATTAGTGTTAAGGCTATAAAGGCAGACTAAATCTCTGTGGAAGAGAATCTCTTATATTATTGGCACATAAAGGATCATAGTTGAAAGAGAGCTTTGTTGAATAAACCATTCTAAACTATGATCCTTTAAGAGATTGGCACATAAAGGATCATAGTTGATAATGGTTTATTAAACAAGGCTCTCTTTAATTTACTCTCTCTCAATGATTTATCATAATTAAGTTATTTGTACATGTAGATCATGTAAAGGAGAATTGTGTTAGTCATATGAAGTACCATAAATGGTTTAGATGATGATGAGGAGGAGGAGGAGGAGTGAAGCTAGGCAATGCATTTTGTTTAATTGGATTGAATACTAAAAAAAAATTGTATTGGGTTAATTATTGATCCTATTCTATCTTCTTTCCTTATCTATAATTCTAACCAACACATTGGTATAGCATCTTGAAGAAATCGACTCATTAACAGGGCTCGTTAATTGAACTGAGTAAGAACCATAATTTTTGTAATCAGTAAAATAGGAACCTGGAAACTCGAACAGGAGACAAAGGGAAGGAGGTTGCAACACAATAACCCTATATTTTCGACATGTTTGAACTTTCATAGTCATTCTATGGGTTACAATATTGATATTTTATTATTCTTCTGAATTCTATGTCTATCTTACTTTGCTGCGCAACTTAATCATTCTACGTTGGTTGCAAGCCAGGGGAGTTTTACTCTCTTAAACATAAACCAAAAAAATATTATTGGAGTTTGAAGATAGAAATGTAGAACAACATTTTTTATTATATATTGTTGAAATAAGGTTATGCAATTAACATTTGACATGCAGCAATTAATGTTTATTAGGTATAATATAACACTATTTCACTTATGCATGGGTGGTACATGAACTAGGTTTACATTGTAAGTTAAATAACTAATGCCTAGATAAAACAACATATATTTCGATTTTTGTTATATATTATTGCTAATCAAAATACAGGGGGAAAGTGCATGTTCTTATTTATCATAGTTAATATATATATTATGTGAAACTTCATAATAGACTCAGGTGTCTTCTTCCATTTAGACTCTGTTACTCATGCCCTAGAGTCCAGGCACCAACAATAATAGTCAGACATTGAAATTTCTAACATTTGTTCTGGGGTCATCCTCTCAAGCTCACTTTGTCTCCATGAAACAAAATTATATCTGTTTTGTGGGTCAGAAGCTAAAGGGTAATCCTCTATGTTGTGCACTTGGGATCTCATTCTCATGTAAAGCTTCATTGTTCCAACACAATCCCCACAGGGATCTTGTATCCCAGTTTGAATGTCATACCTGCACATGCATACATATAAATGGAAGATTCATCTCATCACCACTCATATATTATAGTTAGAATAAACTTGCATAGATCAATGCAAGCTTGTGAGGTTCTTACCCAAGATATGTTTATGTTAAGTACTTGAGTGAGTTGCTAAATTTGCTTGTCTTCATCAATGGTGGATATTTTGCAGTGTCCCTGTTAACATGTATAACTTCTCAATATATTTGCATTTAAACAAAGGCTAACCTATATCTTGATTAGTAATGAGAAGAAAGTAGAAAATTTGGTGTCAATAACCACAGTTTTCCTAGCTAGATTACCCTGAATGTATACTGTATGTATAAGATCTTTATTGCTGTTTTGCATATTGCTAAAGAAATTCAACTACCTAATCATTCCTGCTGGGTATTCTATTTTCAAACGGTCCAGGTCATGATCTAAACCATGACCAACAAGTATCCTGCCTATTCCTCCTCTAGGTCGAAGCTTCCACATTGGTTCTCCATTGCAAAGGAAATCTTGGATCTTCTTCTGTACTAGCTTTATTGGCATTGCATCCCTCAAGTATTCTGGTCGAATACCTGTTGTTTCATACCTGTAATTGTTGATTCATAAGATAGTTAATAAATCTTAGTTTCATAAGGGCAACAGGCAACAATCAATATAGAGATTTGATCATGCACTAAAGCTTATGTACGATTATCCAACCTATAGTTTGTGGCAGTAATTGTTGGTTTGACATAAAAATGGAAGATGATGTTTTCATATTCATCTATGATGCAAACCCTGGCACATAAATCAAGGGAGCCATCGCTACCACCACCAACCATTTTGCAAGCAAATGCAACTACTTGTGTCCCTCTTGTTCCCCCATTACCAATAGTCAAATTGTCGTGAATGCCCAAGTTAGCTAAGCGACCAAGTAATCTCAAGAACACAAAAAAAAAAACATTTTTAAGGGATGGTGTATTTTCATTAATTTTTAAAAGATTTATTCTTCTAATTATTATTAAATTATGAATTTTAAATTTTTAAAAAATAGTCTACTTAGTTTTATTATTAATTTAATACTAAAACTAAAAAAAAGGTAAAAATAACATAAAAAGTGTCAATATTAAATATATAACTTATTTGAAAAGAAAATTTAAAAATACAAATTGTAGAGAATAAATTTATCGAGAACTTATTTGAAACTTAAAAAAAAAAGGTTAGGCTTACCTTTTCTTTTCTCTAAATATTTTGGAAGAAATAATATTTTTGCAAACCGGGCCTCTGTCTCTCGGCTATGTCTGTTAGAGCCCAATGTAATGATGCAAAATGAAACCAGCCCCGAGGCAGCTCTATGTGGTACATGTGGGAGTTAGACCCCACAAAAAAAGTACAACAATCATTATATTGCCACGTGTTATTCTTCCAAACAAAAACCCATTATCATCTTAATATTTCTTTCTGTTACTGCTTGCTCTTAGTATTATGATTATGATATGTGAATTTGCATCTTCTATCTCAAGGATTCTATTATTAAATCGTGACATGAATTTTTTTAAAGATACGTTATCCCTCTATTTAATTTTCAGGAGATTAGTGGCATCTTTTTTTGTTTTTTGTTTATCATAAAATGTCTCTGGAAGGCCATTACAAGCTCATCAAAAATTTTACAGAATTATGAGGAAGATGAGCAAATCACAATTTGGCCTTGTCTCTAAGTGTCGCTGTAAATGCCCTGTACATGATTTGGTCTGGGACTCATGAAGCAACATAAGCAATTCAGAAACAGTGATAAAATCATCTAGATCTGTAGATCCATTATATTGTTTGGATGTTGGGATTTTTAATCCAGTTGGCAGCCGGAAAGAAATCACTTCCTCAGTAAAGGGATGACGTGATGTACCGTTGGAGGAGAAAGGAATGTGTTCTTCTGGCCGAGGTTGCGAACGATCATCTTTACCAAACTCAATATGCATATGACCATTGGGGGAGACACTTTGAGCTCTAACTGTTCTATGCCCCTCTTCGCCTTTGTTCTATGTTACGTTGGCATCTATTCTTCCCAGATCCCCTTGATCATGGTTGTTTTGTGGCTAATGCTGTGTAGCTGCATTTATCTTGGCAGATAAGGCTCATCAAGGTTTGGAATTGTTGCTAGGTGACTAGTATGTCAGATGTTTGGAGCAAGGATAGTACGTCTTAAGTGTTTGGGTGTTCTTCCATACTTGATCCAGGCTTAGTGTAAAAATGTTTGTGAGATGAGATTGATATTGAGATCAAGAGCGGGTGATCGGTAGTTGTTCCCACAGACGGCCCTAATGTTAGATCTCAAAGTATACAAATCTTTTTAGGGTGTTGAAGGAGGATTTTGGAGGAGTTCACACCTAACCGAGCTAGAAAAAATATGGACGAGTTGAAAGGTGTTCTGAGATTGAGCTATGAATAATTGTGGGTGAGCTATGAACTAAGGTTCCTGGAAAACAAACAGAAATCAGAGGTTGGGGTTGTCCCCAAAAATCATCCGAAACTTAAGTCAGAGCTCAATCAGTGATATATAAAATAAGTAGAAAAAGGTTCTTCTGTCTACCTGCTTAATTTAGATCTCTATATATAGCTGTAGAATGGCTATTCATCAGGTGGTTATGATTTTCATTGATAGGTGATTATGATCTGAAAAGTCACAATGGTCACCATATAATTTAAATCAAATTTAAGTGACAGTTTACCATATCATTTAAAATTATATTTATTTATGACCATTTATTATTGGTCAGTTATGTACGTGTAGCATGATATGCCACGTGGCCCTTTGCCATTGGATAGATTCTTTCCTGTGTTAACAAAATCCTTTGTAGCAACATGTCACATAAGAACACCGACAGGAAGAAGGGGTGAACTAGATAGAAGTCGTCCACAAATGGTGTCAAACTGTAAATATTAACTATATTGGACAAGTTTGTTTAACAAGTCAACAATAAATATGTAAGTAACCCTCACCTATAGTCAAAGCAAGGAGATAGCCAAGTGTCACAAAAACTTAGGTATTTATAACCCTTAAAGCACAATGAGGTGTAGTATAGTTTACTTTTTTCTAAAATTTTTAAAATTATTATTGGGGAGTATCAATTGACTGCATTTTTTTTTATTATTATTTATTTATTTATTTATCTTAATTTAATTTAGTTATTTTACAAAAACTTTGAAATACATATTCGAGACTGTCATTATTTTTTTACTAAATTTTTTTATTTTTTTTGAAGTTACCTCTACCATAAAATAAAATTTTATAATTACATAAAAAAATAAATATTAAATTTCTGCAAGATTCATAACTTTTCTCATAATACGTAATAACAACAATAAATAAAAATTGAAAGGAAAAAGAAAATAAAATTTTATATTAGTTGATATTTTTAATATTCATTTTAAATATTTAATTGGTCAAATAACTAATTAAATGCTAAAAAATAAAATAAAAATGACAAATTAAGCAAATATATATATATATATGTGTGTTAAAATAATGTCATGTTACTATTGTGACCTTTTTTGTTGACTATACTTATTAATTTCAAATAATATAAAATAAAAAGATAAGTAACTCAAACATTACCTATTTTAATAATTATTTTGAAGTTGGGATTGATCATTAAATAATAGTTAATTGTTTTTATTATATTTTACAATAAATTAATATTATCCGGGAAGAGAAAAATGAATCTATTTTATCTTGGAGGCTCCCATGCTCCAATCATGTCCCTAAGAAAAGGAAATTATGTTTTTGTTTGACACAAAGAACCCAGTGCGTAAACATGTCTTGATGTAGACGATGCAACGGCTGCATCATCCTATTTACAAACTGCAGTATTAATAGCGAGCTTTCACTTCCCCTCTTGGCCTTCACTATCCTGTATTTTAAAAGACCTATCTTTTACTTCTAGCACCTGGCACCTTCTTGTTCACCATACACTCTGACCCTGCAATCCCTTGCTCCAGTAAAACCATGGCGGCTGGTGCAGGTTCTACCATCCCATCTCATATTAAAGGTTGGGTGTACTCCGAATATGGGAAAGCATCCGATGTTTTGAAGCTGGACCCTAATGTGCCTATTCCAGAACTGAAGGAAGACTAGGTGCTCATTAAGGTCATTGCTGCTGCTCTTAATCTAATAGATTCTAAGAAGCAGCTTGGATATATCAAGGATTCTGACACTATACCGGTATGATTTTACTTCTTGATCAGTCTCCGATTTCACTTTTCTAGCTATATTGGCAATTGATTTGCCCTTAGAGTTTTGTTCTAAAACATGGGTTTTGGGGAAATTTGTTTCTGAACGAGTGTGGTAATAAAATTAGTTGGTTTTGATAATAGTTAAATTTATTTCATGAAACACGAAGCTTGGATTTTTGACTTGTATGGATGATATATGTACATCAATTTTCATGGGTTCTTCGTAAAAATGTTGATAGTGCCATGGAAATTGAGCTGCTTTTTTGTATAATACATGGCTTGCTGATGACAGCGGCACCTTGGAATTCTAAATAACAGCTATATAATTTGACTGTCTTCACCATAAGGTTGCAGATCAGAAAACCAAAACAATTGGGGCGGGGTTGGGGGAGGGAAGCTAGATATAATTAGTCCAACTACTACTCACTGATTCTAACAATACCCCCATGACTAAACTAACATTATGCTATGCCCAATTGACTGCTGTGCTACTTCTATTTTATTCATTTATACTTACTATAATATTCATTCTTTTCAAATTTTATGTGGGTTGGGAGAGAAGACTGTTCCAGGTTATGATGTTGCTGGAGTGGTGGTGAAAGTGGGAAGTCAAGTGAAGAATTTTAAGGAAGGAGACGAAGTGTATGGTGATATCAATGAGAAAGCCCTTTTCCCAAAAAAAGTTGGGTCTTTGGCAGAGTACACTGCTGCTGAAGAGAGAGTATTGTCTCTCAAGCCAAAGAATCTGAGTTTTGTTGAAGCTGCTAGTCTTCCCTTAGCCATTGAGACTGCTTATGAAGGGCTTGAACGAGCTGGCCTTTCTGCTGGGCAATCTATCCTCGTTCTTGGAGGTGCTGGTGGAGTTGGGACCCAAGTTATTCAGGTACAGTATCTTATAACAATCAATGAGCTTCATGTTTCACATAGTTACACAATTAGATTGGCCTATTGCGGTTTTTGAGCTTAGCTTTTCTCTTCTCAGTTTCATATTTGACTAACTTTGTTTATTTGCTGCATCCCATATTTTCAACATACTAATAAATTGTGGTTTTCAAAGAGGTTGTACTCTAATTAGCTATTTCTTTTTAAACTGAGTGAGGCAGCTAGCAAAGCATGTTTTTGATGCATCTAGGATAGCAGCTACTTCAAGCACTGGAAAATTGGATTTGTTAAAGAGTTTGGCAACTGACTTGCCTATTGATTACACCAAGGTGAAATATGAAGAGCTCCCTGAGAAATTTGATGTAGTCTATGATGCAGTAGGTGAGATTCTGAACCCATTTTAGTTTATAAACTATATTCACTAGTTTTTGCATCTATTTCGTGGAATCCTAATCATTTTTCTAATACAAAAACAGGGGAGGCTGACAGGGCACTGAAGGCTGTCAAAGAAGGTGGCCAAGTGGTGACAATAGTGCGGCCACCACATCCATCAGCTACCTTTTTTATACTCACTTCTACTGGGACAATCCTGGAGAAACTCAGACCTTACTTGGAGAGTGGAAAGGTGAAGCCAGTGATAGACCCCAAAGGCCTTTTCCCATTTTCTCAGGCTTTTGAAGCATTTTTCTATCTTGACACTCAGAGAGCTACTGGAAAAGTTGTCATCTATCCCATCCCATGATTCCATGAGTACTAAAACATTATCTGTAATATAACTTGTATCTGTGTGGTGTCTGTGCATTAGAACTAGTGAAAGAGTGAGTAGTACCTCATCTCAAGCTTTCTACTTCCTTCCATGTGGGAGAATGTAAATTGGTATTATATTTCCTCATAAAACTGTTTTATACTTGAGAAATGGTTGAGAAAAAATAAAAGAAAGGTACGTGTTTTTGAAATTACACTAATGGCTCATTTGGCATTGGCCGTATAAAATTATGAATCCCAACATTATTGACATATTGTTGTATTTTGTTTTTACAGGTGTTATTAGGTAGAGTGAAAAATAAGGTGTAAATGTGCGTAAGGGGGTCCCAGTCAGATTATATCTGACTCTTGAAAAGAAAAAAATTAAAAGTTCAATTTTTAAGGTATATATTATCTTGTTATTACTAAAAGCATATAAAATAGTAAACTAGATTCTTTTATAATATCTTATTTGTCATGTTTACAAAATCAAAATTAAGAAAACTGAGAACCAACTAATTTCATTGGAAAACGGTTTTTAGGAACAATTTCCAAATAGCAAGATTAATGTTGAAACATGAAAAGTATCAAGGAGTAAGATTTGGTTTGGTAATATTTTTTCGAAGGGTATTTATGCTTATCAATAACATAAGTCAATTTTGACTTTTAAAAGCTAGAGATATTTTTAAAAACATCTCAAGAGATGTTTTTAAAAATTGACTTTTGCTATCAAAAGTTTAAAAGACTAATATAACATTAAATTTTAATTAAAAATTGTATTTATTTTTTTATTAATTAATGTAGTAGGTTAATTATCTCTCTTTTTATTATCACTATCTATTATAGTTAATTTAAATATATGGAGCAGCTTTACAATGAATTTAACAAACACTAATTTGTGATTTCTACTTATTGAGATTAGTTTTTGCATTATTTTACCAAACACTATTGTTGTAACTTTTTAAAAACAATAGAAAGTCATAAGAGCACAACACCTCTCAAAAAGCCACAACATTACCAAACTAAGCCTAAGACATATATTTTTGTTTCTATTTAGCTGTCTCCTATTCCACTAAAATTTCCAATAAACATACAAGAAAATGCCCTTGGAGATGATCCTCAAATTCTTCGTCGTACTTCATTAATCTTTATATTCTCTTTTCACTTTTCCAGTATTTTTGTATCCTTTCCTCAATTTAAGGGGAAAAAATAAATTATACATATCACAATTTTTATTTTTATTTTTTCATTTTCAGCATAGTAAGTTCCTCTAAAATTTATTTATTTTGGTTAAAACACCTAAATTTAGTAAAGAGCTTTTCTAACGAGTGTCCTTAGGCACAAGATTTTATAAAAGTTTATAATATTAATTATAATTTTTAATTATAAATTCAATAATATTTAATGCAGAAATTACAAATTTTGAAAAATTTTAATTTTCTGTATTTATTAAATTTTAAAAAGTGTCATGAGATCATGTGTCTTTAGGCACAAGATATTATATATAAAAGTTTATAATATTAATTACATTTTTGGATTATAATTTCTATAATATTTATGCATAATATACAAATTTCAAAAAAAATTAATTTTCTGTATTTATTACACTTTAAAAAGTGTCCTAATCATATCTTAAAACACAAATCATCTCTTAGAAAAATCTTTTATTTAAACATTATGTAAGATAAAGACTAGCACTTAAGAAAGATGCTTTTGTAGACTAGATACAATGAATCAGGACTCCTGAATATTTGAAGAATTAAGGAAAACTAAGAAGACAAAAAATGTCAATTAATTGAAATTGGAATTCATTATTGCATATGAACACAAACGGTGAAGAAGAAATACCACGATGGACACCACATCAATGGAGATAAAGCAAGCAGTACTTTTGTTGTAAACCCAAAAGATTCGTCAAAGGTAATTTTTCCTTTCCCTTTTTCTTTTCCTTACTTTCGGCAAATACAACAAAGATGTTTCTAGCAATTATATGATCTTCTTCTCTCATGCTTCCTTTGGTTTGCTTCACCTAGGTTAGGGCAAAACATGTTAGGATATTAATTGTTAGTGACTCAGTGACAACTTTTTTCAAACATGAAGCATGCAGTTGTTAAAAAATTTCATTTTTTGCTGCCAATCTAGCTAGCTATCAAACAAAGAGATGCATGTTGGCCTATTGGTGGTCACACACCATACCAGTACGTGAGGGTTTGTATACACTAATATTCCTCTTGAACCTATTCTCATAAGGTGTGATCTGTAGAGACATATATATGTCTCCTCAATAAGAGAGAGTTACAAAGTTAGGGAGAATCATGTTCTATTTATATAGACCTAAAGGCAATCATATACAAAAAACTTAACAATCTTATTTCTATTCTCTATATATTATCTCTCTCATTCTGTGTGAGAACTAGACTAACGTCAAATCACTTTCTACATCTTTTCTTCGTGGACCTTCAATGCACAGTAGGAGATACCAACTTTTTTTCCTTTCCCATCATTTGAATCTCGTCCATAACCTTCATTATTCCCATTCAAAAATCTGCATCACATATCATTCATGTGAAACTAAAAAAGGAAAATAGGAGAGGTAAAAAATAGAACCAAAAAGGAAGAAAAAAAAAACTAACATTCTATGATTATATCCATTTTCTTACCTCCCAAGTTGCATCCTTTAACTGTCACCTCTCCTAAATATAATATAGCCTTAATTAATTCTGACTTTTCAAGGTTTTTATGAACTACTAACACAACCCAAGTTTAAGTTGGCATAAGTGTTAAGGATATAAAGGCAGATTAAAGGATCATAGTTGAGAATATGCCAAATCTTCATAGTTGAGAATAAAGGATCATAGTTGAATAAAGGATCATGCATTTCCATTGACGAATCTGCATCACACATTTCATTCATTTCAAACTAAAAAAGAAAAAGAAAATAGGAGAGGTAAAAAATAGAACCAAAAAGGAAAAAAAGAAGAAGCTAACATTACATGGTTATATCTTTCTTACCTACCAAGTCGCATCCTTTCACCTCTCCTAGCCTTAATTCTGACTTTTGAAGGTTTTTATGAACTACTAACACAACCGAAGTTTAAGTTGGTATAAGTGTTAAGGCTATAAAGGCAGACTAAATCTATGTAAAAGATATTGTCACATAAGGGATCATAGTTGAGAATGGCATATTCAACAAACTCTTTTTAATTACTTCCTCTCGATGGTTTATCATAATCAAGTTAATTGTACATGTAGATCATGTAAAGGAGAATTGCTGTTAGTCATACCATAAATGGTTTAGTTGATGATGATGAGGAGGCGGAGGAGGAGGGGAGGATGAGTGGAGCTAGGCAATGCATTTTGTTTAATTGGATTGAATAATTTAAAATTCATATAGGGTTAATCATTGATCCTATTCTATTTTATTTCCTTATCTATAACGCTAACCAACAAATTGGTATAGCAACTTGAAGAAATCAACTCATTAACATGGGCTAATTAACTGAACTGACTAAGAACTCTAATTTTGCAATCAGTGAAATAGGGACTGGGAAACTCGAACAGGAGACCAGCATCTTTGGAAGATAGATCTCCTGATACCCAAAGGGAAGGAGGTTGCAACACAACAACTCTAAAACCTCCTTCTAATGAACCCAATACTTTCGATTTATATGTTTCATAGTCATTCTATGGATGACAATATTGATGTTTAATTGTTCTTCTGAATTCTTTGTCTGTCTTACTTTGCTGCTGAACTCAATCATTCTACTTGGTTGCAAGCCAGGGCAGTTTTACTCTCTTAAACATAAACTAAAAAAGTATTATTGGAGTTTGAAGATAGAAATCTAGAACAACTTTTTTATTATATATTCTTGAATAAGGTTATGCAATTAACACTTGATCACATGCAGTAATTATATAACATTATTTCATTTATGAATGGAAAGTACATGAATTTGGTTTACATTGTAAGTTAAATATTTTGATTTTTGTTATATATTATTGCTAATCAAAATACAGGGGGAAAGTGCATGTTCTTATTTATCATAGTTAATCTATATATTGTGTGAAACTTCATAGTAGACACAGGTGTCTTCCTCCATTTAGACAAGTTACTTAGGCCCTAGAGTCCAAGCACCAACAATAGTAGTCAGACCTTGAAATTTCTAACATTTGTTCTGGGGTCATCCTCTCAAGCTCATTTTGTCTCCATGAAGCAAAATTATATCTGTTTTGTGGGTCAGAAGCTAAAGGGTAATCCTCTATGTTGTGCACTTGGGATCTCATTCTCATGTAAAGCTTCATTGTTGCAACACAATCCTCATAGGGATCTTGTATCCCAGTTTGAATGTCATACCTGCACATGCATACATATAAAAAGAAGATTCATTCCCATCACCACTCATATATTATAGTTAGAATAAACTTGCATAGATCAGTGCAAGCTTGTGAGGTACTTACCCAAGATATGTTTGTGTTAAGTACTTGAGTGAGTTGCTAAATTTGCTTGTCTTCATCAATGGTGGATATTTTGCAGTGTCCCTGTTAACATGTATAACTTCTCAATATATTTGCATTTAAACAAAGGCTAACCTATATCTTGATTAGTAATGAGAAGAAAGTAGAAAATTTGGTGTCAATAACCACAGTTTTCCTAGCTAGATTACCCTGAATGTATACTGTATGTATAAGATCTTTATTGCTGTTTTGCATATTGCTAAAGAAATTCAACTACCTCATCATTCCTGCTGGGTATTCTATTTGCAAACGGTCCAGGTCATGATCTAAACCATGACCAACGAGTATCCTGCCTATTCCTCCTCTAGGTCGAAGCTTCCACATTGGTTCTCCATTGCAAAGGAAATCTTGGATCTTCTTCTGTACTAGCTTTATTGGCATTGCATCCCTCAAGTATTCTGGTCGAATACCTGTTGTTTCATACCTGTAAGTGTTTATTCATAAGTTAGTTAATTAATCTTAGTTTCATGAGGGCAACAAGCAACAATCAATATAGAGATTTGATCATGCACTAAAGCTTATGTACGATTATCCAACCTATAGTTTGTGACAGGAATTGTTGGTTTGACATAAGTATGGAAGATGATGTTTTCATATTCATCTATGATGCAAACCCTGGCACATAAATCAAGGGAACCATCGCTACCACCACCAACCATTTTGCAAGCAAGTGCAACTACTTGTGTCCCTCTTGTTCCCCCATCACCAATAGTCAAATTGTCGTGAATGCCCAAGTTAGCTAAGCGACCAAGTAATCCCTAGAACACAAAAAAGCATAAAACTGTAACCTTAAAAATATTTGGAGAAGAATATGCATATTTGGATTTGTAGATAATAATGTTAGTTACTTATTTAGGGATTCATGAATTAATTAGTACCGAATTCACACTTGAGAATTGGCATCTTTCTTGGTGAACCCGACGAGCATTAGGGCTATCAAGAATTGCCAAGCAAAACCTGCATCCTCGGATTGTAAAGATATCTTTGCATTCAGGTTTTGGCAATTGTCCTGAAAATTAAAGCATGTAAATAGAGTATCACAAGCTACCCTCCATGAAAAACAAGTTTCAACTACTTTAATTGCTTTGTTAAATTCGTCATGTTGTGTACCTGTGAGATGTTCCCTTAGAGACTCAAAATATCTGCAGTGTTTCTTACAGATCCCACACAGCGGTTCATGAACTGAGTGATATGAGATCCTCATGTGCTCCACAAGGTGTTCCATTTTGTTGAATTGTCTGAAGCATGCTGCACACTTGTTCCTGATCACAATATATGATCAATATAGTATTATTCATTTGAACACATTAGAACATATACAAAATTTGTACTATATCTTTCAAACTAATTTCTATTCAAGGTGTGATCACATGCAACTGAGCGTGTATTGAGCGTATAGCTGTGTGAGAGATATAGGGAAAGAAGGGAGCATGGGGAGCCGGATCAGATCGCTGGAGAGGAAGGACCTGTGAGTTTCTGCTGCCATATTTGTTTGAAAATGCTTGTATTCTCAGGATAGATCAAGACTAGAGGACTTGAAGTGTGATGTATTTAATTGGTGCAAGATGCTATTTATATAAGAAGGTTGGGGAAAGAAATACTCCAACTTGCGTATAGGGATGATTCTTGAATGTCATTACCAGTTAAGTACTGTTGGAGACTTGAAGGTTTGTTTTCTTCAAAGTTGCATAAAGGATCACACTTGAGAATGTTTTCTCTGATCTACCATAATTAGGAGCCAGAATTATCATTGTGGCTAGCATGAAACATTCTTTGTGATCCAAATGCTGGGGGCCCAATATTTTCCCATTTCAGAATATTTCCCTTTGTACCATGCAGCCCTTTTTCCCCCTCCCATATGAAGCAAACACGGCTGTATAAAGTTATTCAGCTTTCTAGTTCAAACCTTTGAGTCAGACAGGTTCAAAGGAGAAGAATTCTAAGGACAGGCACACATGGATGAACAAACACACATAAAAATAAGTCCTAAGATTTTAGGGTCTTCACTTTGCATAATTGCACCCAATCTTAGCATTAGATAGTATTTATATATTAGTACTATAGTAAATATAAATTTATTTGAGTTTTTTTTTTTTTAGAGGATAAGTGTGAATAAATAGACGAATTTAGCTCTTCTCGAAATCTTGTTAGAATTCCTCTAATCTTGGTCATTCACCTTAGTAGAATTTCTTGCGAATTCTAGAAGATCCAAATCCCATATAGGCTTTTAGGAGATTAATCAACCCTTAGACTTTCTAGATAAGTATCACTAGGCCAACAGGTCACTCACTTATGGTACCTTCACCCATGCAGAATAGTGAAAAAGTTGGAAGTGAACCTGTGCTCATGCTGGACTATTTTGAAGGCAAAAATTCTGAGGATCTCATCACTTTTTAGTCCTGAAATTCAGGTCAAAGATTATTCTACCTACTTTTTCGTTGGATCAATCATAAATAAGGAACCCTAACTTGCTAACAGATAATAAGATTTATGCTCTGATTTAAAGGAAAAAAACTGAACAAGGGGAAAGGAAATAATTAATATAGGATGCATGTGATGTATATCATTGGGTCCATATTCATCCTCAAATTCCTTTCTCTTGTGATCTATAGTTCCCTCTAATTAAACAAAGTCTCCACTCATCGGCTAAAGGGGTAAGCCTTACAAGTTTGAGAATTAAGAATTTGATGGCTTACTATTAATCAAATAAGTGAAGATAAGAGGGGATTAATGGAGATATGTGTAAGTTAATTTGGATACACATTTACTACTAAACTAAAATAATAATAATATGTGAAGATGTATGAGGATTTGTGAATAATTGAAAGTTTATCTTTTTGTCTCCAAGCTTCCACAGATGGGAAAGGTATATATCAATTGAGCCTTTTACAATGGATGATTTGGGTGGGTTTGACTAGTTGTATTCCTAAAACTAAATGATCGAATGTAATTTAATCTGGTTGATTTAATTAGTAGTTAAGAATATGTATCTTATTTATTGATTTTATGAGTTTAAATTTCTTTAAGAAGATCGGGGAAAGTAAAATCTTAAAAAAAATAAAAATTTAATCCTATCAAAGATAGTTTTTCTTTAAAGTTTTACACAATTACAGAGATAATTGGTTGAGAAGAAGAAGCCTAAAGGAAAGGTCAGCAAAGACTATCTTTTTGACTATGAAGGGTCCCAAGTTGATTCTTTATTCGCGCATGATTAGGAAATAAACAAAAGAAAACGAACATCTTTTTACTCAATGATTCCCAATTCCATAAAGTCAACTCATACTCTCCAAATCTTCTTCATCATCATCTCCTAAAAGCCCTCCTGCAACCTTTTACCTTAAAAAAATATGATATGAAAATAAGAACATATTCCAAAACATACATCTAATATATATCAGATACAATATGATCAATCACACAAATTTAAAAATAAAAAATAAAAAATTTGAACATTATCGTCATCATGCACATGCATGTTATGTTCATGTCAAATAGTTTATTTTTTATACAAAACAAGTTTTTATAAGAAAATATATTAATTTCCCTAGGTAGGAATACAGCACAAAGATATCCAAAATTATACCTATATTGTAATAATGACATAGAAGAGAATTTAGGAAAAATAAAAATAAAAATAATAGTTATAATTAACTTTTTTAACAATTGTATGTTATATTTTCATATAACTTGTAGTTGGAATTGAAATACCATTTATTTAAGTACAGCTAACTAGTGTAAGAAGTTAGAACCATATGTTCGTTCTTGGAATAGAACATTGAAATATAGGATGAGAAATTTGCATGCATTTGAATGTGGCTGGCAGTTTGCTTAACACTGGAGCTAGCTTAAGCCATAAATAAAGACATTAAGGCCCTGTTTGGTTATATATATTTCATGTTAAAAATATTATTCAATCCATTCAGGTCAAGTCGGGTGAGTATGAAAGGATATTTTTGCCAATTAGTTGTGTTGTTTGGTATGTGAAAGTCCAACTACCACTAGGTTCAAAGAGCAGTTCAGAGTTCAGACATACTCCAACTAATATCTTTATAAAGAATGAAATTTCTAGTTGGTGTAGAATCTTTTTTATTACATTCCCTATCATGGAATTTGGTGGGTCGCCAACTTCATTAATTCAATATAAAGAGTTGAAGCAGCACCGATCCCAAATACCACTACTTCCTTTAACATTTTTTTTTCCCTTCTAATTTATAAAGTAATAGAATAATTTTTGTAGTAAAAAAATATTAATATTTAATCAATTATTAATATATAAAATTTATACATTATCAATAAATAAAAAATATCATATGCCATTAACATTAAAAGTTACTTATAATTTAATTAAGATATAAATTCTCTTATATTTTTAATAAATATTAAAATTCGGTTTTAATAAAGAAAGACGGAATATTTTCTTCTTTTAAAAGTGTTTTTAACTTAAAAAAAAAAAATTGGATCTTGAAGAGAGAAAGCCTATGTTCTTCAAATCCCTCTCCAAGTATGTCTAATATATCCTTCTATCTAAATCTTGGTAATTAAATAGACATGTACTCTAATTATATATGTAATAAATTAAATAAAAACTACAAAAAATTATATATATATATATATATAAACTAGTTGTCCACCTAAGATTCTATATATCAAGTTAAGCCCGTGATGTTTAATTTTTCCTACACGTATATATATGGTTTAGTTATACAAATATAAATTTTGGGATGTCTTTTTGATGTTCCCAACAACACTAACCATTTGATTTGTCTTCATGTTGTTATCTAACCCTACATAGATTCCTTGTTTGCATTACTCTTCAATATAGTAAAATATATATATATTATAAATTCATATGATAGTGAATAATCTCAAACCTAAAAATGTAAATTACAAGTTTATTACTAAATACCGAGTAATTTTGTACATCTCATTTAATATCTCAACAAATTTAGTTTTTTTTTTTTTTATTACGATTGCACAACTAGTTAGGAAGCTCGGAATCTAAAAAATAAATATGAAATAGATAGGTTGTTACAATCTCCCAACTAGAACTTCTTATACATAAGAAGCAAAAACATTGCAAATTAATTATAAATCATACATAACCATAATTTTAAATTTTTATTCACAAATTTATTATTGAGTCAACACGAAAATGGTGACGAAGCAGCTCTATATTTGCTACAACCTCACTCAGAGCTATGGTACTTGGGCTGACAAATTCAAGGTTGTACTATGTTGATAATTTTTTTTATCAAAGTAACAATAAGTTCTATTTTAAAAAAAAAATTCAAATAAGTCCTCCACAACTTCTACTTCTAAAATTTTCTTCTAAAAAAGTTATCAATTTATATTAACACTCTTTATGCCACTTTTATGCTTATTTTCTATTTTTTATTTTAAATTTTAAATATTAATTAAGTAGACTAATTTTTTTATTAAAAAAAACACATTATTTAATTCTAAATATCAAAATCTATTATTTAATAATTAGTAGAAAAATAAAATTATTATATAATCATTAATTAAAAAAAAGTTCCCATTACCTCCTTTCATATTTTTTCTAAAAAAATTTTAAAATATATATTATTTTCAAATTCAACTTGAATTCTTATTTTTTTTTTTCATGATGAGAACTAAAAATAAATAAATTTAATTCATTTTTAAGAAAATTAACAAAAAACAAGTGACATACAAATAAATCTAAATTTAATTATGAAAAGAATTTTTTTTTTTTTTTTTTTTTGAAAAACATATTTAAGGGATGATGAATTTTCATTAATTTTTAAAAGATATATTATTCTAATAATTATTTATTTTTTATTTTTTATTTTTAAAATTAAATAATTTATTTATAAAAAAAATTAGTCTACTTAGTTTTATTACTAATTTAATACTAAAACTAAAATAAAATAAAATAAAAATGGAAAAAATGAAAAAAAAAAGTGTCAATATTAAATATATGAGTTATTTGGAAAGAAAATTTGAAATTAAGAGGTGCAGAGAATGAAATTTACTGGATGACTTATTTGAAATTTTAAGAGAAAAGTGAGACTTATTCTTACTTTTCTCAAAATATTTGGAGAAAAATAATTTTTTTGCAAGCTGGGCCTCTATCTCTTGGTTATGTGTATTAGGGCCCGCGGAATATAAAGCTTCAAAATGAAACCAGCCTCGAGGCAGCTGGATGTGGTCCACGTGGGAGTTGGACCCCACAGAAAAAGTGTACCAATCATTATATTGCGACGTGTTATTCTTCCAAACAAAACCGGTTGTCATCTTAACATTTCTTTCTGTTACTGATTTCAGCTTTCGCGTTGAAAAGCCGTTAATCCCGCCATCTCATTACGTCAAATCCAAAAAATTAAATTTAAAAATCCCAAATTGTTAAACAAGAAAATAAATAAATCACAAAATTAATTAATTAATTAATATTATTAGTCTGTAAATGAATAAGAGGGCGGTTGAAGAGGAATAGGTGGGAGAGAGGTCGCCTTCCTTGTTGCTTCAACGTTCCAACTCTCTGCAACACCCACAGTACTATCTATTATCCAGAATTTCTCAATAATTCCAATTTAAGTTTCCCATTTTAGCCTTACCCTTTTCTCATAATCCCACTACCTACCACCTCTTCTTCTCTTTGTACCCTCCACTTATATATACAATCTGATCTTGATGATATAGCTTAAAGTTTATAACCCATATATATAATTCCCTCCATCTATATAACAAGCACCAGAAAAGCTTACAACTTTGGCATTTCTCCTAATTCGGAGAGTGGTAAAGGTAAGACACATTTATTTTGTTCTATGTTCTATTCTTGTTTCATGAACAATAATTGGTAATCATAAATGAATTTTTCACTTGTATTTATTAAGGTAGGACATGTTTGTCATAATTTCTTGTATGATGTCTGCTTTTTTTGTATTGCTTTCATTCTGAATTCTGAAATTTGTTTGCTGCTAAATGGGTTTTGCTTATTGGTCTTTGCTATTTTGATCTTGAAGCATTATGTAGGATTCTGTATGTGTTTATGCTTTGTGCCATTGTGGACAGATTAATGGAGTGCCTGATAGAAATTCATTAAGTTTTAATCATAGAATGGAATATTTTTTAGTTGCTTTAGCTTTTTCCTGTAGTGGGTACTAAAGCTTGAATTATTTCCACTTTTTCTTTTTTGTTTCTTTTATGTTTTTGGATGAGTATTCCATTTTCAATAATTTCGGACTTACAAGTCCTTTAGTTTTCCTGAAAATTTTGTTAATCTTCTATTTCTAGCAAGGAAGGAAATATTAGTCTTTTTAGTTTGTACTGGATAGTATGCTTGAGAAAATAGCCAATATATCTTTTTCTGCAATCTGTAAGGGCCTGCAGTATTTGAATTCCTATTTCTGTTTGATTAAATTCCCCAACTACATCTTATTTTAAGCTTGTGGTATACTTAGTGCAATGCCTGGATTAGCTATGGATGCATTCAATGTGAATAACATAGTGGATGAACCCAGTGGAAGTTATACACCCCATAAGGAAAGCTTTACTCAGCAAGGATCTCCCAGAACTCCATTGAGTCCAATGAGTCTTCAAAGTGACTCAATTGATCTGGCTATTGATGGGGTTGTTGATACCTCTATAGAGCAATTATATCACAATGTATGTGAAATGCAGAGCTCTGATCAGTCACCTTCAAGGGCTAGTTTTGTCTCCTATGGTGCGGAATCCAGGATTGACTCAGAACTACGCCATCTTGTGGGTGATATTCCAGACTTGGAGATTACAAAAGAGGTGGTCACAGAGCGTAAAGAGGAGTATAGTGGTAATGATTCAACTCCTGAGAAAGAAAACATGTCAACAGGTAAGAATTCTACAAAGAAATACGAGAATCAATCCTCTGGATCGAAGGTTCGGTTGGGCTATGAAGCATCAGCCAAATCAAGTCCTAAAAGCAAATCTTCCCGAGAGAGGCCTCCTATTGATAAGAGGCATGAAAAGAATTCAAGAAAACCAAATGATATTTCCCACATGAAGAAGCAGAGGAAACTTGCTTTGCTTGGGGCTAAGTTTCAGAATAGGATTGAGGATGAGGCTGGATTAGATAACCCAGACCTTGGACCATACTTACTTAAACAGACCAGGGATATGATTTATTCTGGTGAGAATCCCCAAAAAGCACTTGATTTGGGTCTTCAAGCTTTGAAATCATTTGAGAAGTGTGCAGGTGAAAAACCCAATTTAGAAATGGTCATGTGTTTGCACATACTGGCAGCAATATATTGCAGTTTAGGCCAGTACAATGAGGCAATTCCTGTTCTAGAGCGCTCCATTGACATTCCCGTAATAGAGGACGGTCATGATCATGCACTGGCCAAGTTTGCAGGGTGCATGCAATTAGGTGATACTTATGCTATGTTGGGCCAGATTGAGAATTCAATACTGTTCTATACAGCTGGTCTAGAAATCCAGAGACAAGTCTTGGGGGAAACAGACCCTCGAGTTGGCGAGACATGTCGCTATGTGGCTGAGGCTCATGTTCAAGCATTGCAATTTGATGAGGCTGAGAAGCTTTGTCAGATGGCTCTTGATATCCACAGGGAGAACAGTTCTGCTTCCCTTGAAGAAGCAGCAGATAGGAGACTCATGGGACTTATTTGCGACTCAAAAGGAGATTATGAAGCTGCTCTTCAGCATTATAATTTAGCAAGCATGGCATTGGCAGCAAATGGCCAGGAAATAGATGTGGCTTCAATTGATTGCACTGTTGGGGATGCATATCTATCATTGGCACGTTATGATGAAGCGGTCTGTGCTTATCAAAAGGCATTCACAGTGTTCAAGTCAAGTAGAGGAGAGAGTCATCCGACAGTTGCTTCAGTTTATGTCCGTTTAGCTAACTTGTACAACAAGACTGGGAAATTCAAGGAATCAAAATCTTATTGTGAAAATGCACTTAGAATTTTGGGGAAGCCAATCCCCGGAATTCCCTCAGAAGAGACTGCCAGTGGCTTAATAGATGTTGCTGCTATCTATCAGTCAATGAATGATCTGGAGCAGGCACTGAAGTTACTTAAGAAGGCTTTGAAGACATATGGTAATACCCCGGGTCAACAAAGCACCATTGCAGGAATTGAGGCACAAATGGGGGTCATGTACTATATGATGGGGAATTATTCAGACTCTCATAACACTTTCAAGAGTGCAATTTCCAAGTTTCGTGCTAGTGGAGAGAAGAAATCTGCATTGTTTGGGATTGCTTTGAACCAAATGGGTCTTGCCTGTGTGCAGCTTTATGCTATAAATGAGGCAGCAGACTTGTTTGAAGAAGCCAGGAGTATTTTGGAGAAAGAATATGGCCCATATCACCCTGACACCTTAGGAGTCTACAGCAATTTAGCAGGCACTTATGATGCAATGGGCAGGTGATAACCCCCCCCCCCCCCCCCCCCCCCCCCCCCCCCCCCCAACACACACACACACACACACACACACGGGCGCACACCTCCCTTTACGCCTTACTACTTTATGCAGTATGCATACTTAGCATTCATCGGATTTTGATTGCTTATATTTCTTTTTTGGTTACATTTTTACAGGTTGGATGATGCAATTGATATTTTAGAATATGTTGTTGGCATGAGAGAAGAGAAACTCGGAACAGCAAATCCTGATTTCGATGATGAGAAGCGGAGGTTGGCAGAGTTGTTGAAAGAGGCAGGTAGAGCTCGGAACAGGAAATCCAGGTCACTTGTTACTCTCCTTGATGACAGCTCTCAGCGTATACCAGATGATAGCATTGAGGTTTTGTAATTCTGGTAATTGGTGATGTTTATGAGAAGCCCGAATAGATGATTAGGTGTTTGATTGCTTTCTTCATTTGTAAATGTGAAAGATAAATAATGGAAACAGAAGGAGATTCTGGTTATAATTGTTTATTACTATGTCAAGAAGAATTAGGATTTGTTTTTCATTTTTCTTGAACAGATGAAAGTTCATTGTCATTCACATTCTACTTTGTACACTTGTGGAACATAGTCTTGACAAAGCAATAAAGAATAGATGAAACTTCATTTTCTTTACTGGTACACCAGACTGCCTGTTAGAAAACTTAAAATGCATCTCATCACATTGATGATACTAGCTTATAGAATTAGTTTCTTTTTTCGCTTATAAAATTAGTCATGCTCCTTGCTTCCTTGTTATATCAAGGTTCTGTATGATGTATGAACAAGCACATGAATGTGACCCAACAGAGGAATTCGATGGAGTTATATCCACTCCTTCAAACCATAAACATTTCTCTAGCAGTTATGGGATGTTACCCAAGGTAAAAGTTTTTTTCTTCTCTATGATTTCGTAAGGTGAAAGTTGAAACTAGATAACATCTACTGATATAACAGTTTAAGGATGTCTATAAGCATTTGACCAAATATATTGGAAACTTTCTGATCAAAGGTTTCTTTTTTGGGTAATTGATCGAGGTCTTATTTGATTATAATGGTCTCAACATCACTCTAGCCCGTGGAAAGAGATAAAATGATTGGGGTAAACTGGAATATGGTTATGAAATATCAAAGTTACATCTGATTTTCATACCAAATTATAGCTAGCAAGTCAGGGCCGCAAAAAGACCGTGATCTCTTCCAACTGAGGAACAACAATCTCATCTATATTGTTGGAGTAAATCCTCCTGATACACTATTCTTCATTACATGCTTATGCAAATGGAAGCACCTTTATTTGACAGTAGATTTGTTCAATTGGTCCTCTCGTGCCCAGATTGTGCTCATACATTCTTGGGACGATGACAAGCATCTCCAATTGGAACTGGTGGGTCAGAGAAGGAGCCTCCAAAAATGCGCTTGGTGACCAACAGATTTGCTGCTTGAGAGTAGTGTATGCCATCCCAGCTAATGTGTTTAGTTGGATTTTTACATGGATTTCCGTAAACCGTGCCATTAACCACGGCGGTCTCCCCACAATTAATATGGTACCCGTAGTAACTGCCACAGCAGAACTCCAATGGATTAACAAAACCTGTCACAATTGAAGCACAGAAGTCAGTATATGCAGCCTAATTTATGGATCACCGTTCATTTAGAAATTTTCTAAAATTTGGTCATATTGGGTAGGAAAAATATGTATCTAAAGGAATTAAATGAAGGTTACCTTGATTCCTTGCACCGTTGATCAGTTCATATTTAGCTGAATACAAATCAACATAGGTAAATGTTGCAAAAGGGAGCTGCTTCCTTAGCTGAAACACTAGGTCCTTCAACTGCCTGTTAAACTCCTGAGCTATAGCATTCTGAGGCTTCACGCACCCATTCTGATCCAGGTTACCCTGCTTTGACTTGTAATATATGACAGCATAAGGCAAGCACCCAACTGGACCTGTATTATGGACCCAGAAAACTCTTGCCCCTTCCTTGTATAGGTGCTGCAACATTACCATGACAGTAGTATTAGGTTTGGAACTAAAACATTACTAACTGATTCTGAAAACAAAAGCGGGCATTGCTTACATTCAAAGCTTGGGAGAATTGGCTCAAAATATTCGGAATTGATGCTCGAACTTGTTCTTCTGACGTGTGCTGAAAACCATAAGAAAGATCGTTCTGTCCAATATCGAATGTGTAGAGGGCCTTGGAGAAGTCCTCAGGCCTTGGTAGACTGTTTTTTAAGGGTAGGACATTTCCTGAATTGACATATTCAGCAAACACTCTCAATAAGCTTACAATGCCATGAAATGCCACCCACAAACACCTCTAGTCAACGGAGCATAATCAAATTGGAAACTACTATTTATAAGGTGGGTTCTCATGAAAGTCTGTAACTTTACGAAACAAGAAAGAAAGTACAATCTGTGAAAGGAAATGCATAGAAGAAGAAACTAACTGTTGGAAGAAAGTTGATTATAGAGAGCTGCAGTGCGAGACTTGAACTGTGTGAACTGGGTTATTTGTACGCCAAGATGAAAAGGACTAAAACCTCCTGGATGTATTGATGAACCTCCTGTTGCAAAATTTGCACCATACCTGAAATTCGAACCAATTGAGTCCAAATAGGCACTCAGGTATGGCAGCTTCAATTCTTCAGCTGCATATATTTGTCAAAACATATAAATAGACACACATAAATAGCTTTATGGTTAGTACCCAGTATAACCAGAGGGACCGTTTTAAGGACAATCTAGACTAATTGAGTATTTGAATAAGCCATTGACAAATTACATGACCTCAGCTACATACCCTAACGAAGTAAACATATACTAAAGGTGTATCTCACTGTGCAAGTGTGCTAATTATAGTATAGTACCAGACAAGAGGGTAGAGGTTGTTTGGCTTACCAATGAAATCTATGATAAGACGACCATCGCAATATCTTCCAGAAGGGTGTCCAAAGAAGCTTTCACCATTGGGGGGATGAAGTTGGGTGAAGGCTGCAGATATGGCTCCGGTATCTGAGTTTGAGTCCCCAAAGTTGTAAATTGCAGGAAACCCACATTTGGTTGAACCATCTCCACCCTTTACTTCACTAAGTAAACCTGCCAAACACAAGAGCAAAACTCCAAGTGCATAAATTACCCTCTTAGACTCCATTGTTGACTTACCAGTCGGCAGCTCCTTTGCAACTCGAAGGTTAAAAGTGAGAGACAGACTTCTCTTCAAGCTTCAGATTGTTTTTGAGGTTAAAAAGATAAAATTGCTTATTAAGGAAGCACCTCATCTTCAATTTATGTAGATGATGATAAAAAAGATAATAACCCGTGTTCTTTTTCTATAAAAAAGAAAAAATTGTAACATTAAATGAATCGAAAAGGTGATAATTTAAAGTAGAAAATTAATTTATTATTCAGATTTTAGTCTCTTAACTAAAAAATTAACAATAACTATTTTATTCATAAATTTAAAAGATTAGTTGAGGCTAAGAATTGACGTTGTTATAGTATTATTATCTATTAATTTTATTTTTTATATTATTATTTTTCTCCTAAAATAAATTAATTGCCTTGTTCAGCCAAATCATTCCACAAATTGTCTTGATGAAGCTAATTAATTACATCACATCAACAAAATCTTATAATAGAAATAAATACCTGGAGTAATTATTTTGTACTCCTATTCTCTAACAGCTTCTTGGTCATGTGACTCATTGTCTATGATTGCAATTTGCAGCCCTTCTTTGATAGACAATTCTGGGCTGGTCTAAGGCCCAGCTTCGCCTTCTATGATTTGAAGTGGCGGGTCAGATACCCACCTATCTACAGTACTTTCCAGGTTGCAACCCATCAATTTGCTGCTTCACTGTCTTCGGTTTGTTCAAGTCTTTTGTCAATTGAGCATGATTTTATGCATGTTATATAGGTTTTATAAATTACATCACCTGTCTCATTTTGAATAAAAAAATTTAAAAATTAAAATAACTTCATTAACTGTAATTTAAATACAAATATATATATATATATATATATATATATATATATATATATAATTGTTTATATATATTATCCTCAGTTTGAAACATATATCCACATATTATCTTGTTGGAAATAAATGAACCCAAAAAAAATTTCTCTAGAAATTGTTTATCTATATCTATACTATCTTAAAATTTTAAAAATATCTTCTATTTTTTTTTACAAAGTATAAATTAATTTATTTAAACATACATAAAATTTATTTTCTCTCTCTTAATAACCTCTCATTATCCTACCTACTTGCATAAATAAAATATTTTTGAATTATTTAAATTAATTTTTTTTTTAAATTAACTTTTTAATAACTATCTACTACACTTCACTCGCACACTAATTTATCTTTTATATTCTAAATATGACTCAAACTTAAACTTACCACTTTATGCTTAAAAATAAGATAAAATTTATTTGACATGTGAGTAAATATGTGCATGTGGCTAATTATTTAAAAATTAAATACACTTCTTGAGCTATCTCTAACAAAATATAGGAGATAATCCAATCCCTTAAAATTATAAAGTAAGCTCATATATTTGGAGTTTTTTAACAAGTACCCTAAAGGAATTTTTTAAAATACAATGAATAAGATTTTTGAAAATAATTTTTTTTAAATAATAATTTATGCATTAAATATCACCAAAACACATGGTCAATTATTATAATTAATATTACAAAATTTTATTGTTAAAACATTAAGAAATATCCTAAAAGTATTCGTTAGAAAATTCATCTTTATTATACCACTCAATATAATTTTTTTTAAATAATAAAAAAAATTAATGCATCAAAAATAAATATTTTGAAAACAAAAAATATTACACTAAAATCCTCTTACTTACTGTAATTATTATTTTTAAGTTTAGTAATTAGGTGTGTCTAAATTTATTTACCCATACCTCGATCAGACAATCAATGAATAATACACTTTTTTTTTTTTTTTTTTTTTTTTATGACCACAACCTTTTAGGGTGTAGTTAGTATAATTCTACGGGTTATGAATTTATTTTTATTTTTAAATAAAAATTAAAGAATAACTTGAAGTTTGACAACATGGACTTTCCCAAAACATATTGGACTACTTTGCAGTAGGCCTGCCTGGGTTTGTCAATAGCCTAAATAGGCCTTTTGGGCTACAAATACTGATTTTGATATAAACCCATTAATCACTTCACAAAATATCCCAGCCGTCCAATTTAACAACGAAGAAGTATCCTTACCGTCAGATTTAAGTCTCCACAAAACCCTAATCTACCTTCTTCACCTCCCACTATATTAACTCGATCTTCTTCTTCAGTTTCCCACCAGCTCCAAGTTTTCTCTGAACTCGAGGTTTCCAGTAGAACGGATAGGAGGTTAAAGAGACGGCTGTCCGCCTTGACCGAGCCATAGTAAGCTTAGTCTTGGACCTCAATTTTGCTTAACTTCCATTTTTCATTTGTTTTTGTTTGTGAAAGTCCAAGTCCAAAACTTCAAAAATGGTGGTGAAACCCTCAAAGGCCGACAAGAAGATCGCTTACGACGCTAAGCTCTGCCAGCTTCTGGATGAGTACACCCAGATCCTAGTTGTGGTGGCTGATAACGTTGGGTCCAACCAGCTTCAGAACATCCGAAAGGGTTTGCGTGGTGACTCAGTGGTACTCATGGGAAAGAATACCATGATGAAGCGTTCTGTTAGGATCCATGCTGAGAATACCGGAAACAAGGCCTTCCTCAACCTTATCCCTCTTCTAGTGGTACATGTTTTTCTCTCTTTATTACACTCAAACTGTAAACTTTTACTTTTACAAGTAATTGATGGGTTTGGATAGTTATTTTATTTAAAGATTTTTTTATTTTTTTTTCAGTTTTGGTTATTATAAAGCACGGTTATGGTTGGTTGATTGGCTCATGAATTTTCACTTTTAATTCTAAATGATTTGAATTTTGAAATTAATTAGAATGAGAAAAAATGAGCAAGTTTTGCATCATGTTCATTATTGTCATTTCTGACAATTAACTTTCAATTTTGAATCGAAATGGGAATCCAGGGTCATTACAGCAATATTTTTATTTGACTACTTAATTTTACTCAATAGTTGTATTTAATATTTATGTTCACTCAATCAGGGAAATGTGGGCTTGATTTTCACCAAAGGTGATTTGAAGGAGGTCAGTGAAGAGGTTGCCAAGTACAAGGTAAAGTGGCTGCTACTGCTTGATTTAGTATGTCTTTTTTGAAGATTTAGTTGCACTATAATACATTTTTTGTTGATTCTTATCTGTTGACAACTGATCATCTAGGGGTTTTCACTGATATTCATGTTAATCATTCATTAGTTTTCTATTTTCAGATTTTGGAAAATGGAATTGCAATGCATTAAAGATGACATTCATGTTCTATATTCTTTTCACGGCTAGAATTTGTGGCTAGATGGGATTTTTGTTCTGAATTCTAATCCATCTGATAAAATTGACTTGGGTGTCGAGAACATTGGAATTTGCCAACTCTAATGAGCATTTCAGAAAACAAATTAATGTTTTTGAAATTACTTGAATTTTATTTTAGTGCTGTTGAGCACCGATTTTCTAGTGAAAGCTTGTTTGATACTATATGATACCTCAAATTTGTGCGCTTAATGTTTTAATTTTAGAAAGAATCCTTTCTTCCTTTCTAGCACCCTGATGCTGATGCTCTGTTATTTTGTATTGCTGATGTTTATGAAATGTACACTTGTTATTTGCTATTATCAACTTGCGGTTTTAATTTTTTTTCTTTTTAACTTTAATTTAGTTCCTTTTATAGTTTTTTTTATCCTTATCTAATTATGATGATATATTACATAACTGCTTGTTAGTTTTTGTCCTAGTTGGCATGGTGCTTGTGACGTGTATTGCCCCGCCCTATTATTCTGGAAACTGAAGTGTTGGTTATATGATGTTTGTACTTGTCTTAGTTGGACTAAATATATGTGGTGCATTGTTAGTCACCTTTTAAATGTTTCATCTATTTTTGAATGTTGTTTCTTTGCTGGGAGTAGGTTGGAGCTCCAGCTCGTGTTGGTTTGGTTGCTCCTATTGATGTCGTTGTCCCACCAGGCAACACAGGGCTTGACCCCTCTCAGACCTCTTTCTTCCAGGTTTGCAATCGAGAGTTTCAGTGTTTTTTTTTTCCATCCATGTAGAAGATCTTGTTCTTATATTTTATAACCTCTTAGGTCCTCAATATCCCCACAAAGATTAACAAGGGAACTGTGGAAATTATCACCCCTGTCGAGCTCATTAGGAAGGGTGATAAGGTTGGGTCTTCCGAGGCTGCCTTGCTTGCAAAGTTGGGGATCAGGCCTTTCTCTTATGGGCTTGTAGTCCTTTCTGTGTATGACAATGGTTCAGTCTTTAGCCCAGAGGTTCTTGATCTCACTGAGGATGACCTTGTTGAGAAGTTTGCTGCTGGTGTCTCCATGGTGACTTCACTTTCACTGGCTATCTCATATCCAACCCTTGCTGCAGCACCACATATGTTCATCAATGCCTACAAGAATGTTCTGGCTGTTGCAGTGGCAACTGAGTACTCTTTCCCACAGGCAGATAAAGTAAAGGAGTACCTGAAGGTATTTATTTTCCAATTCATGATTTTGCATGTACTTTGTCGCTTTCTGATCAAGTACTTTCACTTGTTTTGTGTTAACCTTGTCAATGATTTACTGCAGGATCCAAGTAAATTTGCTGTTGCTGTTGTTGCTTCCCCATCTACTGATTCTGGTGGTGCCCCAGCTGCTGCTAAGGAGGAGGAAAAGAAAGAAGAGCCGCCGGAGGAGTCTGATGAGGACTTGGGATTCAGTTTGTTCGACTAGGATTTATGTTTTTCGTTTTTTGAATGAACTTGACCTTAATTGTTTGGTTGTTATCTATAAGGTTTTTTTTATGTAAAACTTAATATTGCAGAATTATTTCTTGGTCAACTTTTCTTAGGTATTAAGTTTTTCTGTTAATGTACTGATATTAATGCTTTTGTTTGTGGTTTACGGCTATTTGGTTTACTTTTTTTGTTTCCCATGGCACTCTCCTTCTGCATGTATTTGGTTTTCTCTCGCCGGATTGCTTGTTTTCCAAATTTACTTCTGTTATTTTCCATTGACAAGAATAATTCCCGTTCAATGGGCATACCAATAATGAGGTTTTACCAAAAAAATAAAAGAAATCGTACAATAGAATTTTAAAGAATTAGACTAACTTATATTTTTTTTTGGACTGAGCTGAAACCCTATAAATTATTGGGCACGATGCTAGATCAGTACATGGAGCCCAGTTAATCCATGTAAAAGTTGTATCCTTAGTTTTCTTCTTCCACAATTTGAACCGGATTATAGTGAATTTAAATTCAAAATTTGTTGTGAATTTAAATTCTATTTAAATTTAAATCTGAATAATGTATTTGATTAATATTTAAAAAATAACTTGATATAATATTTGAATTCAAATTATTTTAAAATTTAAAATATCTTATAAAATTTAAATTTAAATATTATCTACTTCAAACTCAAGTTTTAGTTATCTTTGAATTCAAATTTAAATAATTCAAATAATGTAATATTCAAAATTATTCTATTCAAATTCTAATCCTAGTTGGGACTTATTTATTTGAAGATTACCTTTCAAAGCTCCTTTCCATTTCTAAAGTATGCCAGCTTATTTAGAAACTACTTACTTGGAAATTTATTTACTAACATAGTTTACCAACTATTCTATTTTTCCAAGTTTAAAACCATTCCTTATTCACATTATATTTACAGTGGAGTACTTAATTTAACAAAGTTAGAGATAGTTTATAAACATGAATAAGGACCTATTTTTAATGTTTACTGAGTTTACAACTTTAATCGCGCCTATTAAGAGTACAAAAACTATAATTATACAGTTTCCATTGCAACAATACAACTCTTTTAATACATACAATACAACTGTGCAATTCTATTTTATTTAACAATTACAATCCGAATACATTTCACAAGTTTATCTCTTATATTTTCTCAACATGACAACCCTCCAATGAGCCTTGTATGTTCAAGCTCTTCCCTTTGCTGCCAAGAGTTACCCTACCTCTAGAAATTATTAATGCAAACAAGGATGCGATTCAACAATCTCAGTAGACAGGATGCAATGCTGCTATGCAGCAATGTAACATGCTGACATGAGCAAGATATACATCAATGCAAAAATCATCACATCATTTAGTCCATATACAGTTTAGGAACAATTCAACACTTAAAACATATCCATATGATTCCCATTCACATAAGTAGCATATCTGAATAATCATACATCAAGGAGTAACACTATTACAAGTAATAAGCATCCAACAGTTACTCAAAGCAGGAAACAGGAAATCCTACCTATCTCAACTTCAACCATAACTCACGTACTCAACCAAATGCAGCAAGGCCAAGCATATACATCATCTTTAGGAAATCAACTACCTTTATTATTTAGTAATTTCTCCTAAAATCTTCCTTGAACTCTTTCAAACATGGTGATGAACACCATAAAGGCAAAAACAGGGGTACTAACTTATCCAACAAATGAAAAGTTAGCCTAGTTTGACCATTGAAAGTTCAATTTATCAGAAATCTTACTTTTCTAGAATTTAACCTAATTTTGATAAATTAATTGGACTAAATCTAATCCACAAGTCTAAATATTACAGACTATATATCATTTTAAATCTACATGAATCTACTTTAAAAAACATCTAATCATGTTCTATTTAGAAAATATATCTTCAGATATGAACAAAACTATAGGTCGAATTTGCTAGTAACCCGGTAATGAACAATCTTGCGTTGTTGTTCTCTACTTACAACCAATACACATACAAACAGGCAGAACAGAAAAGGCCCATGTCTTTAGCCATTGCAATATAAGGGGTAGTTTTCAGCTATACGCACGTCACTTGTTTTTGCTGTTCAAAGAATTGAAACAGTCGTCCAGCTGGAGAGAGCTCTATGCGCGGGCGAGATTTGATACTGTTCAGTTCCCAACTTCCAGAACCTTGTGCTGCTACTTCACTAAGAACGCTAGAGACGCAGAGGAGGAACCCCTAATATTTTGAACCAGAGGAAGAGAAACAGAGCAATGGGGAATTCGTTTAACAAAGAACCTCCACCTCCCGTGGTTCTTGTGCCACCTCTCTTTGATTTCCCTCCTCTAGCTGCTCGAACCAGGTGATACATCCACTTTATCTGATTTATCTACATAATTGGGAAAAATTACCGACCTGGATTCCCATCAATTTTTGTCATGGGTTTGATTTATTTGAGCTTGTGGTTTTGTTTTTTTTATCTTTAAAACTGATTCTATACAGAATTACATATTTACTTGCTCAGTTTCGTTTAGCAATGAACCGGTTTGAGGACTGGAAATCAGAAATATGAGCGGCTCAATAATTTAGCAGTTAATATGTAGGAAAACCATTGGGTTCTTTAATGTACTAAAAATACATTTCATTGGTCCATCAGTAATGAATCATAAATGCACTCACATATCAGTACCAGTGCATTTATAGAAGGGATGTACCCTGAACAATTGTTCCATCTTTGCTTTTGCCGTAACTTTTTCATCAATTATGTTCTTGTTGTAGCTTGTGTTTATAGTGCCCCAATTCACAAGTTTGTTGTGTTCAGCTATCTTAAATTCTTAACAATGTCAAATGAGATACACATTTTTCAAAAGTCATCATGCTCAGGGGAAGCATTTGGGGGCTGGCTAGCTCTTTGTTTTAGATTTTAGAAATTGAAAATTAATCTTTTCAAGAGAGAGGTGACAATTAGAGTTCTCTTTTCATGAGATTGTCAATCATTTTAGTACTTAAGCTTGTGAATGTGCTTGCTTGTAGTAGTGGTTCTTGAGCATACTCTACGTATCATGCTGTACCTGGTTTATAGAAAACTTGTCATCTCCGTAATTTTGGTACTCTGCACTTATCGTTGGCTTTAATTGGTGTGGATATAGTTATTCTTACGCACTATTGTTTCAGCAAGTGGAAATTATATTTTTTATTTCGAGGCAATGCAGGATGCTGGAGTCTTCATATAGGCTGTTATTTGGAAAACTTGCTTTGAAATGCCTTTTTGAGGATTATTTTGAAGAAGCTAGACATTTTAGCACAAGAATCATGCTAAAGCCTATGGATGATCCTCATGTGGATTTGATTGCAACTGTATCCTTCACATTTTTAGCTTCTCCTTCTATGTTAATTTATTCTTTAATATATTTGTTTCATTCGTTATTAAGCTTGAAAATTTGGAGAAATAAGAATTGTTTCTTCCTCTTAACATCATTAGGTTTCAGGTCCTCTTGATCATAAACATGAGGAGAATATTATAGGAAATGCATTATTTCGCTGGCAAGGGTATAGAACTCTTATTCTGTTCATGCATGTCCCTTTGTTCTGTAGTATGTCTAGTGATGTTTCAAGTTCTTTTGTATAAGCAGTGATGTTGCTGATCCTCATACATTCATGGACCTTTTTGTATCAACCTCTGATCCGTAAGAAAATGTTATTTGAAGTGAAATTTTTCACTCTTGATGCTCTCTCCATGTGTGTTTACTCTATTGAATCCATAAATTTCTTACATAATTTTTTGCATGCTGTTATTTCAGGGTTTTGCGAATGAGGTCCTGTTCATACTATCCTAAATATGGTTTTGGAGCATTTGGAATTTTTCCATTGATATTGAAAGAAAGGTGTGTTAATTTTAGAAAAAGCCACTTAGGTAGGTTCTTCTAGGAATTTCTACAGCCGTATATTATGTGTATATTATTGACAAAGCTGACCTTTATTGTAGAGTATCCTCTGAAGATTATGGTGTGATGGGATTGAGATATGGATCCGGAAATCTTTCATTTGGAGTCACACTTATGCCCTTGGCCGGTATGTCCCCTGAATTTCATATGCATAATTTAAAAATTGATGATTAAAGTCTTCGTTGTAAATTGTAATAATTATACATTGCAGTAAAAGATGAATTGCCAAAAAATGCATGGCTTGTGGGCAAGATGGGAAATCTCACTGCTGGGGTGCAATACGAGCCACAGTGTAAGTTTTGCACAGATCAGAAATTTTTTAATTCTGTATCATTTCTTGATTTTGAATAATCTAGCCTATGACGAATATTATTTATGTTAGCCTTTGCTTCGTCTCAAATATGTTTCCTTGAGATCCACGAGGAACCATCCAAAGGTTAAATTTGGGAATTTCAATTTGTATGTCATTGGTTTTAAATTCATTGCCAAGGGGCCTGCAGGGTTTAGTGGATGTGGATTGAGCTGCCTCCCTTATGTAGGGTAAGGCATAGTAAAGAAAGAAAGAAAGAAGCATTGAGATTCTGTTTTCTTACATGTGTTTGACCAGAGAGTTTCATTAATTGTTAGGTTTGTACCAATGGTCAAGTTTTAGTGTGTGAGTACCTTATATTCACTATTCTGTGTGGATTGTGTGTGAGCATGCTACATGTGGCTGCACACGTTTTATGTATATGAGTCGAGGTAGATATCTGCTCTACAATTCATGAATGATTGTTTTCTCTTGATCATTCAGTTTGGGTTGTCATGTGGTAGATGCATGCAAGAAGGGATGGAAGGAGAGAGGTACAAGTGCATAAAAGTTATTCACCACGGGGCACTGGTGTTTCAGAAATAAAATTCATACTCCTCGACGGTTTTTAGTCCAAGTCAAAATCTTGTGGAATGAGCCATTCATTTTATAGAAGCTGAATTTTGGTTCTCTGAACATATTGTACTGTTCAAGCTATTGGTATCAAAATTGCTGAAAATAAGATTGCTTATATAAACTGTACTTCCTTTGAAGAATAGCTTACGTAGGCGGAAATAAGCTTTGATGGATTGAACTAAAACTGCTCAATATGGACATGCCATCAGGACCATATTTAGTCTATTACTTGGATTGCAGATATTTATATTTTAAACATGTCATGTTGTGGATTGTGACCTAGGAAATTAAGATTTGTTTGTAACTTACCATGTTGCTTCTGCTTATTCAGATGGAAGCAAAGATGGTGCAAAGCATAAAAATTTAATGAACTGGAGTTGTGCAATCGGCTATGGTGTGGGATCAGGCAGCCCCTTGACTCCTTCTTTCAATTTCTGTCTTGAACTTGCTAAGAGCTCTCAGGTGTGTTCCAGATACTCAATCATCAAATCTTTTTCAGTTACTCTTCCTTTCTTTCTTTTTTTAAGTTGATTTTATTTTTACTGATGAAGCTCTTCTATGGTTACCTTGCTCAGCTCATACACATTCTGTAATTCTACCACTTCTTCATTCTCGGACCTTTCTTTTTAATATTCTGACTATTCCATGCAGTGTGGGAAAGTGATCTGTTATATCCTGGTCACTTTATGGTCAATAGCTCTGTTTTAAATATGTTAAAGTTTTTGGAAAAAAAAATTAGAAACTAAAGATGTTAATTTCACTATTACTGAGTAAAGAAGGCTTAGTTGAGATTGTTAAACCATTTGAATCTGGTCTATGTGAATTGAAAACAAAGTACTTGTTGTGTACATACTTTAAGCGTAAATAAAGGTGTCTTGTACAGAACATTTTTCACTGTTCTTGCTTTTCCCTGGCAGCCTAGCCTGTTTTAAGTTAAATGCCAACTGGAAGAGAAAACTGAAGAGAATCTAGTTACCCTTGACAGGACATATGAATTGCATCTTGTCTTAGGTTTTTATAAATCAACTTGGATTAGTTTCAGTTCCTTTTTGTGTTTATCTTCATCTCAAATCATAAAAACAGAAAATTCGACTGTGAACATATAAAGAAGCTCAAATGAATGTGCTCTGTGTTTCTCTTATTACTGAACTGTATGCCTAATTTTCCAGCTAATATGTATTCTATGAGTAGTATTGTACCACTGCTCGGGGAAGATTCTTCAAATCCATATTTTAAATATTACTTTTTTTTTTCTTTGCTGCCCACCCCCCGCAGATATACCTTGGTAAGTCTTAGGCTTTGACCCCACATTTTTGTATGGAGTCTTTTGGGAGATGGCTCAGACAAACTGGTGCACATTTAGGTCAAACATTCAAAGCGGTAGTCTGTTGGCAATCAAATACGAAACAAATAATGGGAAGGAACTAGGATATGTCTCTCTTTTTTTCTTTTTTTTTCTTTAACATTATCTTGATTTTTAATGTCATGCATAATCTTCATTGTATAAAAATCAAAATTTGACTTAGGTCAACCTGCTCTTAGAACTCATCCAGCAGGATGACACCTCCTGGACTTTTGCTATATACTGCATATCTATACATTTACCATATTTGATTTCAGAAGTTCTGGTTGAAATTACTCTATACAATCTAATGAAAGTTTGTTATGCTAATATATCTGCAGTTTATTGCCTCATTCTATCATCATTTTGTGGTCCAAAGACGGGTACTCTACCTTGCTTCTCTCTCTCTTTCCTACCTTTTCTTTTCTTTTAGATGGACCTTTTATTTCCATATTAGTTTCTACATTATACTATTGTCAAATAAATGTTGTCCCCAGTGTAAATCACAAACAGTGGATTGTCTTTTGTCAATGTAATTGTCTAAAATAGTATTAAACTATATAGTTAATAGGTTGTGTGATAAAGATTTACGAAGTGATGCTGTAAAATTCAAACTACTGTTTCAATTTCTAGGTATTGTAATTTTTTATGGAGAGTTCTAACTGGTATTAGGAAAAACCACACTGCGGGAAGCTGGGCTAGCTACCACATTTGAATCTATGAACATATTAAATCCTTAGATGTGCCAATTGTATAAACAATAGTTGGGGTGCATGTCCTCTGCTATTTCATAGCCAGTTTCACTGCAATGCCAATATTTTTTGTATGAGCTTTATTATAGATTGTGTAGCTTTGTGCTTGTGAAATTTCCCTTCTGCCTATTTTCTTGTGATCGGCTACTTAAGGATCTGGTTTTAAGTTGTACTGACTCCTGACCAAAGAAGTTGTCATTTTATTTACTTATTAAAATCGGAGATGCATTACTGAAATGGCTTTATATGTCCCCAATTAAACAGGTACAGTACCCCCTTCAAGTAGATGAAGTAGTTGGAATTACAAACTATATTGACTTTGGTTTTGAGTTACAGACAAGGTATTCTATTCTCCTTTACATTAAATATCAGCAATTCTTCAAATTAATTTGTACGCATATGCAGTGTTGTGAAAAGCACGCCTAGGCGCTAGGCATACCTAAAGTGCCTCGCTTGGTATAGGAAAGGCACTGATAGGTGAGGTGCACACCTGGCTTGCCTAGGCGTTGCTTCAAGTGAGGCGCTAGGCGACTAAGGCACTGCCTAGGCAGTTCCAACCCTTTTTTTTTTCAGGGCCTTGTTTGTTTGGATCATAATAATATACATATAGGAAATATATAACTAGTGTATAATTTACAAAAGTCATACAAACCTTAAGTCCTTCAGCTTATAAATATCACAAGATCTTATTCTTTCCCAAAAAAAAATAATAATAATATCTAGGGTTTAAAAAGATCTAACACAAGAGCTACATCAAGAATATTTATGGGTTCAAATTCTACTATCAAGAACCATGCACATGAGCATGAGGAGTTATTAGAAGAAAATGATGAAGGTTATAATTCTAATGATGGTGATTGAGGTGATGTTGGTCCTACAAGTATTGATGAGGATGAGACAATGAGCAACTCATGAGTAGGAGGAAGAACTGTTTTTTGAAAGATGCTTGCATCTGAATTTTATGTTTACTTTCTTGTTTCAACTTGACTTGGAGTTTGAAATGGCTCTTGTGTTATTCCATAAACTTCAAATGCTTTAAATCTTTAATACAATGTTTTTTTGTGATATATATATATATATTAAGTTAAATCTCACATTCCTACTATCATTATATATATCTTCTCTTAAAGAATAATTTTATTTTATTTTACTTAAGTGCGCCTGCGCCTTGTGCCTAGCTCCTAGGTAATAGAAGCCCTTATCGCCTAAATGCTTAAAACATTGCACTTATGGTGATATTAGATTCTTTTATGAATAAAGGGTTGATCATACAGAAACATCAAATAATGCCTCTGACTCCACTTTTCAAGTAGCTGCATCCTGGCAAGCCAATAAGAACTTCTTGCTCAAGGTAGAACGTCTGATGCAATCTTATGTTTGTATTTTAAATTAGATTGACATTAACAAGTGCTATCATCCATGTTTTTAGGCAAAGACAGGACCTTGCAGCTCATCACTAGCATTGGCATTCAAGTCATGGTGGAAACCATCTTTTACTTGGAGCGTTTCAGGTGCCTCTTCTTGGAATGTTTCATTCATCTACTGCAAAAGTTATATGTTTTTTCCTTCCTCTCCCTTCTGTCTTTTATTAGGTTTTCAGAATGTTACTTTTTTGTTCTAATTGTTCAATTGTTTAGAATTTCATTGAGCAGTGTTTCTTCCAGCATTCACATTTGTAGACAATAGTCAATAGTTCAGTGCCATGAATGGAAAGTCTGCCTTGGTGAAGTAGGTGCAAGTGTCCTATATCATGGACCGGAAGATGGAGACATGAAATCTAGTGATTTTATTAGGACTCTATGCCGAAGGTCTTTAAACTTCTAATCACTATGAATGATTTTTTGTTCCCATGACATGTGAAAAATGCAATATCAGGAATGGACATATTATTACTAATGAAACAAACAATGCCAATTAGACGGTAAAGCAATTTTCAGATTATAATAGATAGCTCAGCTAAACTAGTTTGTCCTGAATTTACAGAGATATAGATGACACTGAATAATTGTGACATGTGCTCTGTAAGATATGTATTTGTATAGAGAACTTGTGATTTCCTTATGAAAGTCCCAAGCAATAACCAAATTCTGTTCCATGCAGTCATTAGAGATCGTTGTGTTGGAAAATGGGCCTATGGATTTGGTATCCACGTTGAGAACATCAGAGATGCCAGGTTCATTTGTCTGTTAGCAGTTGTTCCTTGCTTAATCTGTTAAATTAACTCCTAATATGTTTATGGCATATAAAAATTAACATGTTCATTCATTTCAAGGCAATGGACATATTATATAATCAATGTACTGCTATTTTCATAATGTTTAAAGTGTTCATTATCATATAGCTTAGCGGTGTATCATTTCCAACCTTGCAGTTACCAAAGGGCTGATCCAAATCATGTAATGCTCACACCTAACAAGGAGCACCTAGCAGAGGGCATTGTTTGGAAAATGGGGAAGGGACCCATGTTACAAGCTGATATGACTGCTGGAAATTTTGATGGCCTACCTAGAGAACTAAGACCATTGGATAAAATTTTGTGATTCCTTCCTTATTCTAGCTTCTGATTGTAACCATTAGCAGATTACTCTGAAAGGAGTGAAAATCGCTTGCTTAGGATGAAGAAAAAGCTCGAGCTCTGCATTCAGTCAGTGATTAGGATGTGAATATGCAGTGGTGCATTGATTTTCTCTTTTTGTAAATAGTAATTAATAAAAATAGGTGGCACTCTATGCTTCTGGTCGTGTATGCTGTGCTGTTAGCTTAATCCTATTTGAACCAGAGCATCACCATGACAACAGGCTGTGTTGTTAAACATTAGCATTTACCATTCTTGCTATCCAATATGGATAGCCAGTCATTTCTATTTTAGCAAAAAATGAGTCATTGATATACTTCCTATGGTCCCCCAATGTAATTTGCGCCCTTACCTTCAAAAGTAATTTTGACAGAAGTTGTCAAATGTAGCTTTTACATTTACAGATAAAGTGTTGGGGGCCTTTTATTAATAGGATGACAATGAAATCTATTATGTTTTTAATTAATTTGGATTAATTAAATTAGATTCGATCCAAAAATGAATATATTCTAAACAAATAAAATCTAATATGATTTACTGTTTATGAATAGATTTTGGTAACAACTCAAATTTATTAAATCAGAATTGATTCCATATTGAAATGACGAATTATGATATATTTCATATTAAATACAAGTTAATCAATCAAATTATCATTCCTATTTATGGAACATATGCAATCCATTTCCATTTTATCTGCCTGTTTTTTCATTTAAGCTGAGCTTTGTGTCTAATTATAATAATAAAACCAGATGTTAATCAAGGAATAAATTTTGTTAATGGCTTTAGGTTCTATGACTCTCCCATGCACCCGAGCACAGGGGAACCTGTTATACTTATATTCTATCCATCATACCAACTGTCCAAACTGCAAATGGCTGCTGCATATTCACTCATTTCTAGTTTCTTCCGTTCTTCTGCTCCTCCCTCCACATTTTCTCGCTCGCCAAACAGATTTCCCGGTTTCTCACTGTCCAAATCTATTTCCCAGAGAAACCGTTACTGCGATCCTCCTTCACTTTGTCTCTTTCGCGCACAGTTCCACCAAAACTTTCTCGTCCCTAAATCAATTACTCCATCATGCCCCGGTAAGCTCACACTTAGTAAGACTAAGACTCCCTTCTCGCCCGTTTTAGATTCTCTGTTTCTCCTACTCACTTCGTTGGCTTTATCATTTTCCCTCTTTGTTGTCGATGTTGATCCCGCATCTGCCTTTGTGGTCACTAAGCCGAAGAAATTACAGTCCGATGAGCTCACCACCGTTAGTCTGTTTCAAGATAGTACTCCTTCTGTTGTAAACATTACCAATCTTGCCGTCAAGTAAGCAGATTTCACTGTATCACGTCGGATTTTTTTTGTTGTTTATTCGTTTTGACAAAGTTCTTTCTGTTTTTAATCGTGGATTATTATGCTTGTAAAGAATGAGTTTCATTGGTTAATGGATATGGTTTGGTTTTAGGCAGGATGCTTTCACGTTGGACGTGTTGGAGGTTCCACAAGGCTCCGGTTCAGGGTCTGTTTGGGATAAAGAGGGTCACATTGTCACCAATTATCATGTGATCCGTGGTGCCTCTGATCTCAGGTTGGTTGATTTTGACTTTTGAATATGTTATAACATGTTTTTATTGGAATTTGTTTTTGGCGAATTGTACTAGTTGAAATAGAATGCTGTGCATATGTAGTTCCAACAGTAAAATGTCTTGTTTTAATTGATATGATTTATGATAGTTCTGAACTACGAGGCCAAATGTATATTTGTTCTATGACATGACTAGAGTAGAGTACACAAAACAGTTTTGGCAGAAAATTATTCTAATAATGTAAAAGCGTGAGGTTGTATAGGACCCCTACAGAATTAAACAATAAACACCTGTTGCTGAAAAGTGAGAAATCCTAGAAAAAATTGAAGAGTTTGAGAGGGAGACCATGAATAAGAAAAGATGTTGTTGGAAAAGAGTCAGTGCAATATGTATCCCCAATTGACTCCATCTAGTTTTGATTTAGGATTCATCAAGCCAGACCCTAACTTCTGGTATTAAGGTTTTGTTCTAGTGTATTGCTGAGTTTGAATATGCTCTCATGGTTTGTGATTTAACTCTTCTTTGGCCATTAATAACTGAACTCACAGGATTGATTTTGAAAATTTTGAGTTCCTTAAGGTGGCTAGTGGCACTGATGCCCACAGCCGTAGAATTTTTGTTAGGGTGCTTCTGCCAACTTCCTGACCTTTTTTTTTTAGTTTGTAATCTCTGAGATATAAGTCATATAATATAACCAACAGTGATGTCTAAGCATCTTTATTTAGTGCCAATTCTTTCATGAATCACTCTTACATCTACTATAATGTGTAAGACTCCCTTGTGCTTTCACATATATTTGACATTTGATTCTGAAGTTAAGATGTATCAAACTGTCATTGTAATCTAATTTTTAGTTTTGCGCAGGGTCACTTTTGCTGACCAGACAACTTATGATGCCAAAGTTGTTGGCTTTGACCAAGACAAGGATGTTGCTGTGCTGCGCATCGATGCACCCAAAGATAAACTCAGGCCTATACCTGTTGGTGTTTCCGCAGACTTGCTTGTGGGTCAGAAAGTGTATGCAATTGGAAACCCAGTGAGTTCAACACTTTGCTTTTATGTCCATGCATATTGCATAGTTGCCTACTATGTATTGTTTTTCCTATCTTTGGAGATTTTGAGTGCCAATCCTCTGTTTCGCTTTATTGTAATTAGAATTATGAAAACTATTGTAAGTTTAACAAGCAATGAGACAACAATTTTCTTGAATTATTTCAAATTTCTTGCTTTTTTAATGTTGTAGTATGTATAATTATTTTGTCAATTGTGCCAATTTCCATGCATTTACAATCCATTTATTCTGCCCAAAAATTTGTTTGCGAAGATGACTATGTCAGTGAGTTGGAAATGCTTTCCTGCATATCAGGATCTGAGTGGATAATTAGTACTTCAGTTGTTCTTTGGATATCTTGACCATATAGTGGATGTGGAAACTGACTCGGTCATCTATAAGATGAATGCTATTTGCTGTAGTTTACAATTATTGTCAACTTAGTTGACTATTTGACTCCCTAATATGAAGTTTATTTTTGTTCAGTTTGGGCTTGACCATACTCTTACAACTGGTGTTATCAGGTATAGAATTCATGAAAGTCAGTATTCTTAGTGTAACCTTTATTCTGTTTTGTACTCCATCTATGTCCAGTTTCTGGAAGTTCCTATTCTCATTCTTTGGCCATGTAAGAATTTATTAAAACCTTTTATAGATGTGTATAGAAATGGCTGCAGAAATCTTGTTATCTTCACCCTATACGCTCTTGAGAAATGTTCCACCTGACACATGATGAGTTGTAAATTCCATTATGAAGAGCTTTGTTGGGAGATGAAAGATATATGTTTTTTTTACTAGTCACTTATGAGAATATCTGGTATTTCAATAAAACTAAAATACTATGTCATCTAAGAGCCATTAATGTTATCACGTCCCACTATGACTATTTGAGACAAGTAATGTAGAATAGAGGTGGTAAGATTTCAAATCCTATAATGAGATAGAGGAAGTAGCATAAAGAAGATAAACCTTCCTAGTGAATCTTAGTCATCAGAAAGTTCTTGCATTTAATCTGTAATTATCTAATTATGGTCTGAGCTCCTGAAAATCAGAATCGAAAAAAGAAGAAGAGGAAGCTTATAGTAACATGAAATCTATACTTTCCATGGAGGCTCATAATTCCTTGCTTGAATTAAGGGCACTGTATACAAGGATATTTCTTTTCCTTTTGAAACATTATTACTTTTGACAAGGTAGCTAATGTGGTTACTGATATGTATCTTATAGATCAAACTATTAAGCCACAAGTTACAGGACCAGACACATACCATGTGTTTTCCATACAAATATCATGTTCTATTATGCCCACAAGTGTCAATAACTCAATACCATATACATATTTCTTTATGATAATCTTGCCTTGTTTTTCAATATATTTTATCTCCTTTTATATTTAGTTGGATCTCATGTATTTGCTACTTATTAGTGGACTTCGTCGAGAAATTAGTTCTGCTGCAACTGGTCGTCCAATTCAAGATGTTATACAGACAGATGCTGCCATTAACCCTGGTAACAGTGGAGGGCCACTTTTAGATAGTTCTGGAAATCTCATTGGGATTAATACAGCAATATATTCACCATCTGGTGCATCCTCTGGTGTTGGATTTTCAATTCCAGTCGACACTGTGAGTCATAACTTGGACCCTTGCTTTATATCCTGTGACTTTTTGTGAATCGACAAGAATTTCTTTTAATAGCCTCACATGCTTTTGCTATTATGTGTGCAGGTAGGTGGCATTGTTGACCAATTGGTGAGGTTTGGGAAGGTAACAAGACCTATTTTAGGAATTAAATTTGCGCCAGATCAATCAGTAGAGCAGTTGGGTGTAAGTGGGGTGCTTGTCTTAGATGCTCCTGCCAATAGTCCAGCTGGCAAAGCGGTAGCGTTATTCTTTTCTTTATCTAAACCTATTTTGTTTTAGTCTTCTACTCTTCTTGAATATATAACTTGTTTCTTAATAACATGCTCGAGTTTGTTGGATATCATGATTATAGTCTTAATTTTTGTTCTTTCTTTTCTATGTGAAAACAGAGCTGATCTGTCTCTGTTCTGCAGGGCTTGCTACCAACCAAGCGCGATTCCTTTGGAAGACTCATTTTGGGTGACATTATAACATCTGTGAATGGTAGAAAGGTCACTAATGGCAGTGATTTATACAGAATTCTTGATCAGTGTAAAGTGGGTGACAAGGTATGGTTCTGATGTCGCTCTCTGGTCCCTCTTTTCTTGGATGTCAATGAATTTAATTATCTATGCATTTTTGTTTGTATAACTTAGTCTAATGCCAGACTTTCTAAAAATGGATGTAAAGTGGTTCAACTAGAAACTCATACAAGTGGTGTCTTTACCCTGGTTAACTCTTGTCCAAGAGGTTATATATTGAGATACCAAGAATGTGTCTAGCACTGTGTTAACCATAAGCTCATTCATTTTTCAGTGCTTTTCCAAACGGTTATTTCTGTTTACTCCGTATTAATTCGTCATCTGCACTATCTTTCCTACATTATAGTTAATTTCTTAAATCTAAAAAATGTTAATCTTGGGATCTTTCTCATGTTGTGGTAGTTAATTTCTTATTTGGGTGTACCAGAACAATTGAAAAGCGTCCTTTTTAAAAGTAAAATTCATCTGGAATAAATGAAATTTGTGGCCTGTTTTTGGTAACAAATCTTACCTAATTATGGGAGGAAAAGTGCATGTTTAATCTGTTTTTCATTTTGGTTGTGTTTATCATTTGATTTATGTGTGCATAATTTGTTTGATATTTGGGTGGCAAGTTGCCTCTTTATTCAAATTAATAATAGTTAGAACACCCCATACATTTGAAGCTGATTGTAGATCCTTAATGTGTATATTCAGGTGATTGTGGAGGTTTTGCGTGGCGATCACAAGGAGAAGATCCCTGTCACTCTTGAACCAAAGCCTGATGAGACATAATATGCCAAATCATGTATATTGCAATACGGTACATATAGGAGGGAATGCCATTTTTTGTATTAATTGTTTGCTAACAAGAGATTCTATTGTACATACATATATTAAGGCTGCCATACAGACATGATATCAAAATTATTGTATTATGGAGTAAAACTTTGCCATCAATCTGTCTAGTACCAATTCAAAGCAAAGAAGTGCAACATGTCTGTTGGAGAGCTCTCCTTGTATTATCACAGCAGTTAGAAGTTTGGCACAAGCATTTGCCTTCTCAGCGTGGCTGCAATTCCTTAAACCTTTTTTGGTAAAGATTTGTGGGTTTCACCTAAGTAATAAGTATGCCATGTTATAAAACGCATATCTGATTTCTCAATAGATAGTGCGAAATTCATGTTTCATTGGATATGTTGACATGGAAATGTGGTGTACTTGTGCATGTATTGATAAAAATTCTGTTTTCCACTGATCGTTGTTACGAGCAAATGATTCACTTATCTTCTCACAGCATTTGGAAATGGAGTATTTGAATAGAGTTGGTAGCTGTTTTACAAAAAATGAACAGATAATACACCAAAAACGTCGTGCTAAATTGAAGATCCTGGAGATTATGTTACCAAGCCCTGCCATATCTGTGGCACTACAGCTCACCCGGACAAACCAGCCCCAGCAGCCACCAACATATATTCCTCACTATATATATGAGATATTATATCACATGGGTTAAAATGTTAGTTTGAAGGTATCGGTTCTTGTAGCTTATATAGTCAATATCAACTCTATACAACTAATGTGAGACTCAGCACATTCTAACCCTGTACATGTTACACATATCTTCCTCTTTCTCTTTGAAGGTTGAAATGAAAAATGTTTATGAACAAAGGAAGAAGACAATATTTTAAAAGGCTATATAGAGGTGCATGGAAAGGGACAATGGAACCTTATTGCTAAGAAGACAGGTGAAGAGTTTCTTCCATTCCCCTTCAGTTTTAAAATTTCCAGGTTTGAACCTCGAGGCCTTTTCTATTAACAAGCATAAAACTTGGTTTTGTTGTGTGTGCAATAAGGTTTGAGGAGATGAGGAAAGAGTTGTACATTAAGAAGGAAAATTTACCTAAGCCCGATCGTGAAGCAATGAAATTTTACTGAGGAAGAAGACCTGATCATTAGACTCCATCGTCAATTTGGGAACAGGAATTCTTACACCCGTAATATTCATTTCTGAAAGATTTTTATTTCTATTTCTGACTAGAGTTTACTTTATCTAAACCAGTAGAGAGAAATGATGCTTCTATGTTAGATGAATTCATTATGGCTTAGTAGTTGGTTGAAACTCTTCGGACTTGGACTGGTTAAGTCAAATTTGTTTAGGTGGTTTTTGATTGCTAAGAGTTGCCAGGACGAACAGATAATAAAGTGAAAATTTACTAGAATTCCCTTTTGAGCAAAAAGCTAGGCCTTAAAGCAGGATAGCAGTTTGTTTTTCGGGCCATGCAATAGGAAAAGCTATGGTGTGTGAGACATCCATAAATTGCAGGCCTTGTTCTATGACCATCCAAGTCTCCCAGAACTCTGGTGAATCCTTGGACAAAGTCCAAACAGTAGGATGAGAATATTTTGCACTCTTTCTGTAGAGGCAACTACAATTAATGGAGCTTTGGAAGAGTATTCTCTTATGCTTCTTAGACATGATAGTAAAGGAAAATTCGATTGAATCAAAGGCTAGCCAGCTCAGAAAGGATGGCTGTTATAACTAATAGCAATTAGAATCTCAATAATTACCAAGGTCACAAAACCAAGGCATGGACGAAGCAGAAGGCTTTCAGTCAATGTAAATATGGAAACCGACCCCAGTTATTTGACATTGATGTTTGTTGTTTTTTATCACAGAAGCAATGCCAAAGAGAAAAACCTCAAATCATATTTGCCAGTAGCTCAAGCAGAGCAAGCTGCAGTATATGTATGTGCAGAGGTATTTTCGTTTTTAACTTATTGATCTCTCTTTTCCTAATTACATTTGTTTCAATGCAGAGGACCAATACTAGATGCTGATAATAAGTATTATATCTTTTGTTTCCATTTGATCATGTGGTTTTTCTGTTCTATTTTTCTATGAAATTAGAACTTCCGTATATAAGAAGGAGGGTGGATACTCAAACTTAATATGTTTGAGGAATTTAGAATGTAACAAAGCAACGAAAGATAATCTCCAACTATCATTAAAAGAGGTTTTTCTACATAACCCATTTCAGTTTTTCATATAGTAAGATGAAAATGAGCCTCTTCTTTGCAAAGACGACCTCGAAGCATAATCCTAGAGCTTCCAGTGCAGAATTGTAGCCACATCTTTTACCTAACAAAGAAACAAAGAACAAAAAGTAATGCTGTAGTGAAAATGTTTTAATTAAACTGTTTACATCATGATCACATTGAAGAATCTCCAATCTATTTTATTAAATATATAACTTAATAGGGAAATTACAAGGTACATTTTTTGGAACAACAGTCACTGATATATGATTGATGTTCATACGGAGAAAGAAGGAGAGAGTCCGAAGTCGAGACCCCAGAGCTCAAAAGTTCCTTTAACAAAGTCATAGTAACCTCCTTTCAGTGCCAGAGTTTTGTTCACCAAGCCATCTCTTACAAATGGATAAGTTAGCAGGTTTCCGAGAGACACATTCACAGCTTCCTGCATGACAATTCAAACATGTAAACAGAAACTAAGACTCTATATGTTCAGTAGCAGTACACAATGATAGTGTTTGAATCATGTATACCTTTTCACAATGTCCACAAAGTTCTGGGAGAGGTGCATCACCAAATGCTGCTTTCACTTTTGCCTTTGCAGGTAAACCAATGCTGACCCAATCCTCTATGAAATCACTGCATGTCGCAATCGCTAACTAGTCAGAGGAAGTCTCAGTTCATAGGCTTAGACACAGTAAGATAGTTCAGTGAAATCTTTAATAATTGCAGTGAGCTAGCCAGCTAGGATTGGGTAAAGGACACAGTAAAATCCTATCCCATATTGCAGGAAGTTTGAACCTTTGTTTGAGCAGGTGAATGTCAGAGTGGAATTATGGTATTGTTTTCTTCTTAAAACTATGAATGAGTCATGCATGCATATTGATTCTACAGTATATATGTATAACTGTATTAGAATGTGAAAATGTGATCATGTAAATAAAAAATTGCCTTACGTAGAGGTAGTTCCATCATATGGGAATGACATGAGCCCCTTGATGCCACCACAAGCACTGTGACCAATGACCACAATGTTCTCTACCTGTTGCATGATAAGAAATTTGTTTATAGGCCATTAGTTAGGCAGATGATCCATGAGTATATGAATTTTACCTTGAGATGCAAAACTGCATATTCAACAGCGGCCCCAACTCCAGTATGTTTAACCTGTTACAAGCAGAGAAAGAGAAGAGAGAAAATATAACCCAAAACTATGAGCTAGCTAGTGTCAAAATGATGGGCCTGTTTCCACAAGGAATTAAGATGGTTGTTTTCACAGTTCTTTATCTAATGCAACACATATGTGAGTCTTGCATGTAAAGGAGAGGGTTGCTTGAAAGCAGTCTCTTTATATGAAAGTAACAATGTCCTTTCAAATAGTCAATTAAGAAGTAAAAAACTACTGCTCAAGTCTACTGGGAACATACCTGATCATATGGAGGGACCATGTTAGCTACATTTCTGACCACAAAAGCTTCTCCTGGCTGGAAATCAAGCACGTGAGATGGACACACCCTGGAGTCTGAGCAAGCAAACACCATAAACTGCAAACAATAACAATTACTTCATTACCACTGTTTCTACAAGATAAGATTAAATTAGAAATTAAAAATGCTTCTAAAATGTTAATTTAGCATATGCATGGCATGGTAAAACCTTGGGGCTTTGTCCTTTGGCAAGTTCACCATACAAAGCTGGATTTGTGCTGTGAATTTAGTATAACAAAAGGAAGGCTTCATTAGTTTTAAAAAATTACTTAAGTACACTGTTAAATAACTGATTTTGCCACCTAAATATATTAATCAAGACTGATTATAAGAAACCAAAGAAAACACTAACTCAAATTTCTCTTTCTTGAATTTAATGTAACCAGTTTTAACCCTCTCAACAGGGTCGAAGGCTTTGCTGTCAGATGTTTGTGTTTGCAACTCTGCTGTTATTTGCTCTACTTTCGCAGCTGCAACTGTTTTCAGCTCACCCTTCTCACTACAATTCAACAAAACACAACACAATATAGATTGAAAATCAGAAAAAATTAAAGAAGGCTCTTCCTATGTGCACGAAAATTTCTCTATGCACAGAGCATTAACCTTAACGAAACATTCAATTAAGACGGGAAAAACAGAAAAAGGGAAAAAGAAATATTCAATATTATACTTACATTAGTAGTTTCTTGAGAGCTTCAATAGCCTCCTCATATGAATCTTTTCCCATGTCTTCTCTCTTTCAAATTCCCCAAAACATATATATAAACATGTGTCAGTGATCAGTTAAAAATAATTGTTGAGGAAATTAAACAAATGAAATTAATTAGTAGGAAGTAAGTTTAAGAATAGAAAAAATCTTTAAACTCTGTAATCAATATTATATGAAAAAATTGTAAGCCATGAATTTGATGAAAGCAGTTTCAGAAAGACAAAAGCTATGCCTATAGCCAATGCAGTAAAACAGGATTTGAATGGACCTTTTCTCTTTTGCTAGCTAGATCCACTTAATTTGCATGCATGCCCACATTTCAGCTAGCTCTTATTTCTATTTATATATATTCTAATTTTATAGCCTATTTTTATTTTTGAAAAAAGAAAAAAAACTAGTGCCACAAACGTGTCACTGAAAGTTACTAATCTGCAAACGAGTGCATGACATGTAATGATGTAAATAATGCAATTAATGAAACTTCTATCTACCAAATTGATCACGTGCGTACAACTTGCCAACTGTACCATATTGGTGTATACGTGGACGGCATAGATTTATTGTGATTGAATAGTACTTTTACACGTAAGTAACAACTCCATAAGAAACATGGGATTAACTATGTAAAAGTATAATCAAGTGAAATTAAAGGGTACACGTACGTACCCAAGTAGGAGTGATTAAAGGAGCAGGAGCAGCAAAAACAGGTTTGTTTTGGATGAGAGAAGGTGGTGATGGAGGAGAAGCCGAGGAGGAGGAGTTAAGGCGGGCGAAAACAGAGGGACGTAATGTGGTTTTGGTGATGAAAGTTTTGGCCGGAGAAACGGTGGAGGAAAGACACCAGCCGTTGATTGAAGTGGTCGACATTGTGCGAAGCAACCTTGGAATAGATGGCTTTATAGAATATTGCTTACAATTATAATAGATAACTTCCCCTTAGATCTATGGATGATGATCACTACCACCTTACCCTAGCTGATCTTAAAAGACAAGATAATGAAAGTGAAAGCTGAGTCAAGGAGAGCTTCAATTTTGAGGTATACCGTACCCTTTAATTTGTTGGATGAGGATTGAATGTTGGAGATAAAAAAAGAGAAAATGTCTATAAGATTGTCATCCTTCAATCTTGTCCACCATAACTACACAAATCCATTCCTATTTACTACTACATTGTTATTTTCAAGTTCTTTTTCCTGTTTTACCACTTAACTTTTTCACGTATATATGCAGATGAGGCCCTATCTTTAAAGCAAAGACTTTTGTGGTTGTGCGTGGGACTAAATGGATGATATAGATATATCATTCCTCGACCAAGAAAATATGCTACAAATTAATGGAAGGAGATTTTTGATAAAAATGAATGAAAGGAAATTAATTCTGCATATATAGGCTAGTTAGTATTCATTTTCATACTTTCTTTCCATACATATATATATATATATATATATATATATATGCTAGCTCATGCCATTTTTTTAATTCTTCAATATATGGAACAAACTAAAATAAAAACCCTTAAGAATATCTCATTGCTGCTAGCCTAACTAGTAGATTTATTGGAGACAGAGATATCTAGAGACTATACTAAAGCTCTATATATACATACCAATACTCTGTCAACAAGAACGTCACTGAAATCACACAACCATTTTCCATGACATAAATGCTTTTTCGTCATCGTCCTCTATTGAAAGAATGATCAATGAATTTGAAAGTTTAAACTGTTAAGTGAGATTTCGACTTTTGAATCTCTTGAAATTTTCTAAAGTGAAGTTGAAGTAATTTATGAGGCTTCAAAACAGACCTTAATTAGGTCTAGCTATGCCTTCTGAAATGTTGGTATGAAGGGAAGTGAGGGGGAAAGGAATGGCTTCCGATCATAGCGAGTTTTGGGTCTTCATATATATATATATATGAAGAATTAAGAGTGTTGTCACTTTTGTCAAGCAATTGAGAATGTCAACATTCTTAGTATAGAGTATACATTATGACAACATCTTCCTGTCATTTTAATTTTCGACATATTTTTTGTGCTTTTATTTACTTTCTTAAGCTTATTATTATTTTCTTGTACAAAATAGAGATGCATAAAGCTATATGATATTGACACTAAACCCCTTTAAGTCCCAATTTAAAACATCACAATTATTGTAAAAATAATAGAGTACAACTAACAACTACTACCGTAATATATATAGTAATGTATCATTAAAAAAAAATTCAAATTAAAATAGTATAGTTGTTGAAATTTTGGATTCTGTTTTTATTTAGGATTATATAATAATAAAATTTTACTAAATTTAGCAAACAAAAAAAAAAGATTATAATAATGGTGTGTTTACAATGTTATATAAAAAAACAAGACATCGCTGGTGGAAGCAAGAAATTTTTTGATTGAATTTAAAGTTGCGTTGAGAATTAGTCCCATATTGAGAAATAGTATAGACTTATATAACGTTTATAACATGTGTTTCGATAAGATTTTGTGGCACTATCATGAACTATAAATTGAATCAATGTGTAACTCGTTTCAGTCCATCTTAGCCTAGGCCAGAATTGATGTCCGGTTCTTTTTTTTTTTCTCTTTTTTTCTTAAGATTAAATTTATATGAGTTATTATGGAAATACATGTGCCTTTAGGTGGAAAGAAAATATTTTCTTATCCCTCTAATGAATGTTCTCTCACTCTTAATTTCATCAATCATCACTAAGAATTATAAAATTAAGATATGAGATAATTAGAATATTTTAAATAATACTTTTATATTTTTTGAGAGAGAAAGGAGTGAGAAAGAATGAAAGAGAATAAGAGTGTTAAAATAATAATAATAATAGTTTTAGGACGAAATTGACCAAAAATTGATACTTCAAGGACGTTATTTATATTTTTTCTAACTCAACATACATGTGTTATTCAATAAAGTGTTTTAAGTTATGTTAGTATTTTTCATCCAAAATATTACTGGTATTTGATTTGAAAAAGACATTGCAAATATTTTGACAGTTTTAAAATGAAATTAATCAAAAATTAATAAAATACTATACTATGTCATATGTAAAAACATATAATATATAAATTTAAATACTCTTTTATGAGTAGGTCGTGGATGGATGATTGAGAATAAAGTAAAATATAATCATCTTCATTTCATTTATAACACCTAGAGGCTACAAATGTGAAATGGCTTTAGCATTATCTTTACCCAAAAAAATGAAATAAAAGACCTCTAAAATAAATTTGGAAAAAAAGGTTAATCAAGTATAATAAAAGGTGAATAATATGAAATATGAAATATGAAATTACTAAAAACCTAACGAAAAACATTTCAATTTTTACATTAGTTGACAACATATTAGCTCAGTCATCAACCCGAGGCCAGAATTAATGACTTGTGGCCCATATATTAAGCTCAGCAAGAGTAATTGACTTTGTTACAAAATAATCGACGAATCAAGATATTTATAGATTGTTCAATAGCAAACTCGATTCATTAATTTTTCGAACAATTTTTATGATTGGTTTCTTTTAACTGCTCAATCTTCACTCCCCAATAAGTCCAAATTCTTTAGAAAAATTTCTTTATTTCGACTTACAATGTATTTGGCTTAATTGTCAATTAATTTTCAATCATATTCTTTTCAACCAAACTAATATTACTATGACTTGTCTTCCAAACAAATTTTCAGCTCTCCTTCTAACATACTTGAGCTTCGGAGAGCGATCTTGGATAATGTCCGGCCTCTTATTGCTTGTGTATTTTAGGTCTGTCAAAGAACTTTAAGCTCAAAAAATAATCCTGACAAGACAATCTCAACTCTGTCAAACACGATATTAACACAATAAATCATTAGTGCGGGTGTCATAATTAGAGATAGGTTAAAACATTGACAATTTAAATTTTTTGACAAACTTGGAATATGCTAGATCTGCTAATTCTTGACTCCGTTAAATTTGTAAATTCACACTTGAAATTCGCATTTAAAAAATTTGAAATTGAAATGGATATTGTTATAATTCATTTAATAATTGTAGACACTTGTTAGTACACTTTCATGTGCTATTATGGAGATCATATAGCAACGGACGACATGGTTATCACAAAATCCAACCCAATTTAAAACCTCCTAGTCATGTCTTGGTCCGATGGGGTCCAGATTGTCGGGTTTTTGGTGTTTGCATGGCTCTTTTTCCTCCGCTTCATTATTAGTGGAGGAGCTGTTTGTTGCCTCCGTAGTTATTTCTTCACCTGTACAAAAGGACCAAAACCGTTACTGTTATTCTATTCTAAATTCCAATGAACTTCAAATACAAAAGAAAATTAATCAAAACAATCATTACTAACACTACTAGCTAGTGCTTCATCTCAAAATCATACACCATACTAATTTATGAACTGCAATGTAATTAATACATCCAAATTTCAGATACCAGATACTAATTACATTTTGATTTTTGGAACCTAAAAAAAATAATATAAAATTCATTTTATTTCAAATAAATTTTATAATTTTTTGAAACAAATAAAATTGCATAAAATTTATTTAAAATTAATATTTTATTCAATTGTAAATTTTGTACTTTGAATTTTAGTTAAAAAATTTTATTTAAATTAAATTATTATTTTATCTCACTTTAAATAATATTTTATCCTTAATATTAAAGATAAAAGACTACTATTATTTCATCCCATCACTTGTTTATCTAACTAATTTCAATTTTTTTAATCTCAGCGAACATCAGTTAATATCTCAGTTTTTATATTTTTTGTTGATCAATTTTAAATTTAATTACAAAAATGAAAAATAGTATGAAAAATAATATTTAAACCATGATAAATTTTTAATTTGTTTCATATAAGAGCATTAAATTAAATTACAGTTTCTATTCAAACTAAGAGAATTCATTCAAACTGAAATCAAATTTATCGCTGCAAATATAAATCACAAATTTATGTACAATTCTCAAGCTTTTGTAAAAATGAATTTAACAAAAAAATTATTAACAGACTTGACGTTAGAACTTAATAATCAGGAGGAAGAGAATACCAAGCCGTTGACACTAACACCGACGGAAACCAACTAAGTCTCGCCTGTACGGCAAATAAGATCTTCTCTTATCTAGTTCTTTCAAAGCTCTGTTCCTCACATAGAAAGCTTCATGAGCTGACACCTTATGCTCGCCGCCGGTGACTATTGATGATCCCTTCACCTTTTGTTTACCGGCGACTAATTTATTATTGGCCTCGAAGATTCCGGAACTCCGCATTTCTTTTGATTTCTCACCTTTCTTTTCCTTTTTATTCAACGAATTTGTTCTCGAAGAAGACGGCCGCGCCAAGAAGATGAAGGAATCTTTTCCGTCGCTGTTGCTCCGTCGAAGCAAATCCAGAAGCTTCCATCGTTTCGATGATGATGATCCGGTGGAATTACTTTTCTTACATCTAGTAGGTGACGCTTGCGGCGAATTAGGTGTCCAAACACAGTACGTTCCCGGTGAAATCGCTTCTAGTTCGTCTACCTCCCACGACGACGACGACGACGGATTGGGATCCGACTCATCAATTAACAATTTCTTCATCGAAAATTGAAGAGAAATCACATCCTCTGCTCTAGAATCACGACTTTCTCTTCGTTCACTTCCTTCATACTCCATTACAAGGTCATGATTGAATATCGGAAAAACCAGACCATGACCGTCGGAGTAAACTTCGTCGGAAGCCTTACGAAATGTGAAAAATTCGAAATCATCAACACCGTCGTCGTTTGGTTCACCGAAGTAATCGCGGCTAACTTGATCGGCAATATTTACGAGATTATCAGAAGAGTAGCTATTGAAGCTTGGAGACGGTAAGGAATCCATGTTGATATTCTGGTGTTGTTGTTGTTGCATTTGAAACTCAAAATTTTATTTTTGTTTTCAGTTTTAGAGAAATAGAATCCAGGGAGCGTATATATATACATAACACACACGCGCGCGCGAGGGAGATGAAGGTAATTAAATATAGAAAAATAATATTTTCTTATTTTAATCTCCCTCTAAGATACTTCTTTGTCTTGATCTACACGTATTCGCTCTCTATAATTAGTGTGACTTTCTTTCCAAGTAAAAAAAGGGACAAATTTAGGTGATTTGACCAAGTAAAAAATAAAATAAATAAAAAAGACAAACCGTGGACTTTCTAGAAGGGCTTACTGTAGGGCAGCCTTAATGTATATACATGAGGCATGACGTCCATTAAGAAGCAGCAGCAACTTAGCTAACAAGTCGGACCTAGGTCTTTGAATTTCACAAGGACTTGCCTAAGCTAGTCTATTATTTTATTATATGTTTTTGGAGGTAATATAATTATATGAAGAGCAATGACAACTTTTTCTCTTGCTATTTATATTTTATTATATCAAATTGATGCATACCTCATTGCTGAGGCATTTGGATTGTTCTAATTATAAACAAATCGTTTTCCCTATTACTTTAATGTTTGTTTCAATATTTATTTTGACTACAAAAACATCCCTAGCTATGTACTTGATTTTAAAGAAAACTAGAAATAGGATGCTATATCTCATTTATGGGGTAGTAAAGTTAGGATGCTTACATTAAATACTCGAGCATCCATGGAAACAATTAGGAGTATAACAACGTATCTTTTACAATATCTATACCATGTGAGAGCTATACAAATCCTGCTTTCTGTACTCTTTTTATTTATTTATTTTTTTGGTAAGGTATCCATCCTTCAAATGCCATTCTCAAACAGATAACAGATACCAGAGACAATGCAAGTGTTCAATAGCATTACCTTTGTGGTATTTCAGGGCTCCCTCTGCCTCAATTTATCCTTCTGATGCATTAGTTTGGTCTAGTCTCCAATTGGCAACTCACCAGATATCCCATTTTCATAGCCTTCTACCCGTTTCCTTTGTATCATATCATGGTACATTGGACAAAACCGAGTTTGAAAAGCCCTATATGAAAAATAGGGTAGAAGAGAGCAGACAACAACAAAAAGGGTAACCAGCCAATACAAAATACTTGGAGCGCAGGCTTCTACAAGAACCTTGTACGCTGTTGAAGATATTGTTGGAGAAAGAGAGCCATAAACCACCAAGAATATATACCAGAAGCCAATACTTCCCCAGATGAAAAAGTGTTGGATCCAAGGGAAGTAGTTAATGGAGAGTGCTATTTGGCAATTCACAACCCACACTACACACGTATACATTGTGACACCAAATACTTCAAAGTCCACCACTTGACCATCTCTTCGGAAGGCCTGGTTTACAACCGAGTTGGTGATCAAGAAGAAGATGATTATGGAACTAATGACTCCATTAAGCATCCAGCCAAGTATCCGGGGCCAGCTGAATAGGAAGTTTTCTACTCCCTCTAGATATAAAAAGGGATACTGTAAAAAGATAGCAAAGTCTCAGTGCATGGCTCATCTCGTTTTCACATAAAGATTCAACTCAAGCAAAAACGAAAGAAAAAGTATGCTGCACATTTAATATTTTGTGGCAACACAATCATGGATTTTCGTAAAAAGAATTTACGTTACCACTGAAGTAAACAAAAGCAGATATATGCATTTGTAAGTGCATTTATTTGTATTTATGCATTTATAAGCAACCAAATGAATTCGAAACATTTAGTGACAATCACATTATAATTATCACTATCACAATATTATGCGCTTCCATAAAATTTAGGCCACCGGCCAAGTCAACATGTTAAACCATATTACTGATTTGGTAAGAAAGAATAATAGTCAAGCAAATTAGAATATTGGTGTATGAAATTTCAACAGCTCGCTGCAAACAGTATGAGTGTGTTTGGTACGGGGTTAATGATGCAAGGGTTAAACGATGGATAGAGATAATATCATGGAAGATATATTAAGGGGAGAAATCTTAAGCTTAATTGTGTTTGATTGTGATTATAGATAAAAAGTAATCTTTAATCTCTTAAATATTAATCGTAATTGGTATGAGGTTAAAGATTAATTAAAAAGAAAATTATCATTATATTTTATCAAATAGTGCAAAATTGATATTCTCTTATTAGAAGAAAGAATTTCAAAAAGAAAACACAAATTCACTTCAGATTTATCGTTATCTTCTTTTAATTTTCAAGTTTGATAATAGCACATTTTTCATTTTCAATTACATAAATTGCAATGTAAAGAATAATTGCAAATTATTTCACAGTTTTGTCAAATACATGAAACCACCATTTCAGCCTGCTTCACAAAAATTTTAGTATGAATAGACAATTAAAATTTTATATCTCTAACTTTGAAGTAAATTTTCAGATTAAAAAAACTTGTTACGAAATATACTTTTTTGTTTAATTCGAAAACATTAAAAAAATAAAAATGGAAAATATTAATAGCATCAAAAGGCAGTTAGTTAAAAAACAAAAAAAGTACCAGTTTCTGAAAGGCCCTACTATCTAGAAGGACTACAATCCATGAGAAGGCCACAAAATCAAGCTTTCAAAAGTTTCACATTCTCTTCGTTTGAAGAGCATATTTCCTATTTAACCTGTTTTAAACTAGTCCAGTGAGGATTAAAGTATCAGGACTTTTTGTGAAGGTGTTTAACCTCCTTAAGATTTAGTCTTTTACCTACTTTTTTACCAAAGACGCTTAAAACAGATTAAAGCTTCATCTCTTAAACTTTCATCCCTCTTAACCTCATACCAAACACACCCAATAAAGTAAGATATACCAAGTTAAAATCCATGGCCGATAGAACCATATATGGTCAATGAAAATACTGGTGTCAGAGGCTATTATTTATATTTGTATTCCAAGGTCCTTTCTGTTTCTTTAGTATGAAGTATGAACATAAGCATTTTGAAGAAGAATAATATAGTACCTTGAGGCAAAGCCGTGCTGAAACATCCTGATCAAAAACTCCAAGAGCAATTACAGGAAGTGAAGTGAAGAAGACGTTATAAAATGACATGTACCAGTCATTATAAGCAGGCTGACCAGAGAAAGAAGCATACGCTTCAAACCAAAATAGAGTAAATCCAAATGTAATGTTCTTATAAAAGAAGTAGCATATCTGCATTCACCATAAAATACAGAACACTATGTCAATGTTTGATGAATCTTTTTTGCTTATGAATATTTTTACTAAATCTCCATCTTCCCACAATCATGAAATGAAGCAATGTATTAACAACCATGAATTACTCTCTTAAGAAGAAAATCTCGTAAGATGTTATCCTTGTTCAACTTGCTTTTCTCCTTTTCATCTCACAAGTCACAATATCAAGTTAAAAATAATTTTACTATTGGAAAACATTGTTGTGAAACATGAGTCTTGGATAGCTATATTTAAGAGATGCATGAAAGTTTAGTCGTACCATCATTGCTATTCGCCTATAACACCAATGGCCATGTACCAGCAACAAACATTCCAGAAAACGAAATTGGGCTATTGTGTAATCACTTGCCATCACAGCCTGTAGTCAAGATACATTGAGATTCAAAAGTTGCAAATTGATAGTCGTTTAAATTCAAATTCTAAACAGACACCATACAAAGAAAAAGATAGAGAAATAAAAGAGAACATGATAAATATAGAAACACAGTAATACACATAGTTATCTGAAGATATGTGCAAGTTAAAAAATGGAAGAGGAAATGTGCACGACATTTTGATTCTTGTAAACAGGGAAGAAACTTCAAAGAGGGAATGTGATGTAAAAGTTAGGTCACACCTCAATTTTTGAAGGTAGGTAGATTGGTAAGAATCGCCCATTTCACACCCAGTCTAGAATTTCATGTTTGGGAAGAGATATTTAATATATGATAATGCTAAGGTCCTGTTAAATGGCTTTGTCTCTTTGAATGGAGTGGATTCAATTAGGTGTTAAGTGTTAACTCTCACTTAGAAGATATTCAAGCATCAATGAAATAAATGCCACTATCCCAATGCAAATATTTCAACAAACCAACATTAAAAATTTAAAATAAACTAATAAACTAAACTAAAACAAAATAAACTTGTCCCATTTCTCACATGAATGTTTATACTCCTGTAATTTGAATCTTACATCAAATAAACGTTACAATATAAACACTAATCATGTTCCCTCATACAAAGCTTACATATAATGAGCTCACAGAACAAACGAGTTCACAGACACTTGTTCAAGGACTTGGTCCTTGGGAATGGAGGATTGTGAAAATTTACATTTTCAGTTTTGTCTTGGTCTTGAAGAGAAAAAAAAAAGGTATATTTGAGTTGACAATAGAAAAGAGAGCACATTTATAAATGTACAAAAATAAGTTCAATAGACCTGCATCCCTTCAACACCGCTAATGCCAACTCCAATGTCAGCTTCTTGAAGCATGCCAACATCATTTGCCCCATCACCAACAGAAAGTGTTGTTTTCCCTGTTCTCATTTTCACCATTCTTGTAACCTGCATGTTGATTATGTGTGATTGTGTTCTTCTGACATAAGAAACTGTAGTTATATCTATACGAGTGTGTGTGTGTAACAAAACTAATAAATGAGAAGGATCATGAGACTCACAAGAGCTTTCTGTTTGGGTGAAGCTCGGCAGCATATAACAGAAGCACAATTGACTGCCAGCTCAAAGAAGGACCTCTCCACATTCTTGTGAAGAGAGAAATCTAAGGACTTCCCATCAATTATCAAGCCACATGCAGCAGAGATTTCTTTAGCAGAATTGATTTGGGACATTCCTTCTCTAACTTGCTTGCTCACGCTTTCAAGAGAGGCCTAAAGCAACCATGCTATCAAAACTACTATGATGATAGGAGTTCAAATGTCATTTACTAGAATCGTGTACCTTGGCAAGAGCCTCCTTATCCCCTTGCTTTTCCAAGGAAACAATATCTGGTGATTCAAGAGTGATTACAATCTGTTTCATATCTTGCCTAAGTAAACTGCAAGCATACCTGCAAAAAGTTATGATAGTCAGTTTCATGTAACTACCACTAAGAACAAAATCAGCACTAAACTCGTCGCTCTACCCTATGTTGATCGCAGTTTCCATCTTATCACCAGTCAGTACCCATAACTTAATCCCTGCTTGGGCAAGCTTATCAATACATTGAGGAACCTGCACACACCAGTAAACAGTGTCAAATTTTTTATTTCTTTTTGGGTAATGAAACAGTGTCAAATTTATCAACTACTCAAGAATATAAACGAATCATTTGATAACTGAAATAACATCTTTTGACTTTTTTCTTCTTGTAATCTATATATCTGATACACACTTGCATTTTTGTGATTTTATTTGTCATTTCATAATTGGTACGACCAGGATTTAAATTCACGAGGATAATCTAATATTCACAAATATACATTCAAGAATTTGGTATTCACCCCTTTTTGCAGCTTGTCCTCAACAGCGGTGGCACCAAGAAGGATGAGATTTCTTTCAATCTTATCAGCAGAAGAATCCACCAATGTATCACGATCAGCAGCTACAGAGGTTTTGGCCCGCAGGAACTCCTCTTGCCATAGTTTATATTCTTCTTCATTTAGTTCACGGTATGCAATTACCAAGGTCCTTAAACCTGCTTCAGCATATATTTTGATATGATCCTTAGTCTCAGTCTCAAAATGCCGCCCATTTTCAGAAAGCCTTTCAAACATTACACTGAAATATATGCATAAAGAAGCAAATTGACATCAATATACCCATCTTATAACTTCCTCAGTTAACCATAAAGCATGTCAATGTTGAGAAAAACCTGTCTGCACCCTTGCACAGGAGCAACAATTGATTTTCTGGATTCCTTACAATCACTGACATTCTACTACGAGAACTGCTGAACTCTAAGACATGAAGAAGCTCGTACTCTCTGGCATATCAAAATTAGATCTCAGGAACTAAAAGTCCACGCACAAATCCATTTAGAAAACTCAAAAGGTTATCAAATATTACTATATTGATATATGGAGATGTCTTTTCAGAAAGCAGTTTAAAAGTCTGCTTCCAAAATAATTCAGGTGTAAGCATGTAGCTTCCAAGTGCCAAAGGTCGGGAAACTAAAACAGTTCTTTAGTTTTATTTAAAATTTATAAGTATGGAGAAATACATTTTTTTTAAAGTAATAATTTTTTTCCAGAATAGCTACTATAGAGATAAAATAGGTAATATTCATCACAGGTGGTTGTTTCATGAGGATTAAACATTATATACTCCTAACAAATTTTACAAGCTTTTGTACACATTACTAATCAACTAAACACTTCCAATAAGTTTTCATTCTCCTTCCTTAGCTACTGTTTTTCCCGTACTAAGAGGATATACATAAAAATAAGTTTCTTCCCACCAGCTTCCACAGGAGTTTTCAAAAAATTTCCCTGTCAGCAAAAGGATAACTTGCCATGCAACTAATACATATCACCAGAAAAATGAAAACTGAAGAGATCATGAAAGGTAAGAAACCAGGTCAAATTTTGTGGTTAACCCAAGCTGGAAGAGTCAAATCTCACATGAAACAGTCAGGTAATACTACAGTTACAGGCAGCTACTCAACACATACTTGGTACAAAACTACAGATATAACTAGGTAGGGAAAGGAAATGGCTAACCTGTCAACCTTTCTTCCACTCTCATAATCTATTTCATGCAATGATATGCTTGTTTGCGTCCTCCCAAAAAACTTAAAACCAAGCTCCCTTGCAGCTATCACAAAAGCTGCTTCATCTGGTGACTCTGCTTTGTAGGATATAACACCTGATTCTTTATCCACACCAGGAATAGCAGTATGGCACATTGCTAAAACCCGAAAGAATTTCTGTATGATATCTGAATGAGGTTCATTAACCCACTGCCCATTCAATAACCGTTCATCTATAAAGTTGAAACCCCTAATTAGCTTTCGATAGTCCAAAACATCACTGTTTCGGCCAAGAACATGAGCTGATATATCACCATCTTCAGGCACACCAACCCCTCTTCTCCTTGCAAGTGCCCTTTCCACTCCTTTCATACCACGACCATATGCAGTGCCAGCTATTGAACATTTAACAAACTCCATTGAGTTACATGTCAAAGTACCTGTTTTGTCAGACAATATCGTGTTAACCTGACCGAGTTCCTCATTCAGATTAGATGTGCGTGCATGAGCTAGCTTATCTGTTTCTTCAGAATACATTTCCTGATCTTGGTTAATAAAAATAGTCTGCAAAACCTTCACAATTTCGATGGAGACATACAGTGATATTGGTATTAGATATCCATACAACAAAAGGGCAGTGAGAAAATGAAGCAAAGCAGCAAGTGATGCCCTTCTGGGATCATAAAACACAGTTGTGGTATCTGGACGAAGATACCACCTTGTGTACCTATCACCATCAATATCCTTTTGAGTTTCAATGCCAAAAAAGATAGAGCCAATAAAGGATATCAAAATCAAAGTGCTGAAAAGGATGTAGATTATCTTATCCATTTTCCTCTCAATTTTACTTCTTTTGGATGGAGGATCTGTTGCATTCTGCATTACTTTTGTGTCGTGCCCAGTAAAAATAACAATACCATAGACATAATCAGTGTTTTTCAACTTAGAATCTCTTAGCAGAATTTGTTGCAAGGAAAGTGGGTATTGTTTGCCCTCATAGTCTAAGGTTCCAACAAATGAGTATAGCTTTTCATTGGGATCCTCGCATTTGACAACTGCTCTAAACTTTTGAAGGGATTTTTCATCATGAAGATGAGATGTTGACTCCAAAGAATGCTTCAATTTCAGATTAGTCTCTCCATCAAGGTTCATGGTCTCAACATAGCAAACACCATCCTCAAAGCTCGATGAAAGAAGAAAAAGATCAGCAGGAAAATATTCATCCTTAGACACCTTAACGAGATCACCAACTCGGAGTTTCTTACATCTTATCTCAACAAATGTATCATTTCTACTATACACTTTAACCTTTCGGTTGTTTGCCTCTATATCCTGAAACATTTTAAGAATTTCAGCTAGCAAGAACTTCAGTAGGTAAAAGAACATTTGGACTGTATAAGAAAAGCATGCTAGCGTATATGAATATTGAAAGACATAATTGAGAAAAAAAAAATAAAAGCAAAGAGGCAAGTGACACATAAGAAATAAGAAATCTCAAAGGACACTGATGACAGAAGAATGGAAACATGTCTAAATTAGTAGAAAATACAAAAGCCAACAGGCCTTTTAATAATCCAACATTAGCTGCAATCAATTTGAGATTCAACATTTTGCTTCCTTAGTTTTATCTACTTTTTCTTTTGTTAATAAATTTTTTTATTTTTTATTTTTTTGGGTGGGAATCTAAGTGGATTGGTTCTCATTTTAAATTACATTTCTTTCTTCCATTCCTGAGAAGCGTACATCAAGTTTCTTCCCGTTTCTTGGAGCTCCATAGTAGGGTTATGCTGATATCAAGAAAAACCATATAGGTATTCCTGTTTAGTACTCATTAACCATGTTGATAAGAACATGAACATCTGAAGATTGTATAGTCTAAGGCACTGGTGCTTCTGAACTTATAAACTTTGATACATCATATAGCCAAAGTGATTCAATTGGACTTTCATGAAATCTTAAATACAGCCTTCATTTGGCAGCTGCCATAGCATTGCACATGACTGTTTGGCGATATGATATTATATTACATTATTGCTTGAAATTTCTCTAATTAATCTTAATAATAACGAGAGAAGAACAGTATCTAATATCATTAAACTCACAACTTTTCTAATATAGCACTACAATCTCACTGCAAACTAAGCCATAATGACAATAAAAAGAAGTAATACTGGTAGTCCGATTTTATTGAAATATCTATAAGCTGGCTTCCCATCACTAGAGGTTCTTCCTGTAATTTATTATTTTGCCGTACTTGTTAAGCAATTTTAGTACTAGGTAAAATGTCTTTTTTCTGGGGTGTGAAGATTAGATAATAATGAAAAGTTAAAATTATGTACAACAATAATTGATTCAGCAGCGTAGGTTGCAATTGCATTATTATCTAAAAAAATGAAAAGGAAGATCACATCGAAAACAATAGGGTTTCAAAAGTCACCTGCTTTCTCCTCCTCCAATCTTCCACTCCTTCCTTGGCTATTGTAGCTCCAGTCACAACTAGCAATGGCACAACAATGCTAAGAGCTGTATATGGTGCCAATGGACTAAATGAAACACAAGACGCAATAAGAAAGTAAATATTTGCGCCCCTCCTAAACTGCTCAAATAAAGACTTGGGAATAAATGTAGTAGCAGTATATTTAGTCGTTGAAACATAATTTCCCCTGTAGTTCAACTTAAGTGCTTCTGGGTCATCTGAGTAATTGCAATAAACAACCCTTGAGTACCCTTTCTGCCCAGTTTGGGCATGATCACGTTTAAACGGAAATCTAATACACGAAAATGAATAGAGTTTACTAAATTGTATTCCTCTTCTCCTCCCTTGAGGCATTTCTTTACCTTGCAGGCAAATGGGTTCCTTCTTTTTCTTCAATCAAACCAAAAAATCACATAATTTCCCCAAATATCTTTTCTTTTCCAGGAAAATCCCCAAACAAGCCACCACACACTACTAGCCTACACACAAATTATCATTAAACCCCCACTCTATCAAGATTAAAGTTACCAAATGTACGGACACATTCAGAAAAAAAATTGAATACAATCATCAAGCCAAATAAAAATTAAGCTTGATTGGCACATAAGCTTGAAAATGCTTGGTGTCTCTCCTATGGCTAATAACAGAAGCTATGCCATCAAAGCTCCATTTGATCCCACAAATTTTAATAAACAAACAAGCTATATTCAGCTGGGAAGAATACTTGAGACCTCGACTTTACTGAGAATTCCTTGCTCTCATTTGAAGTTGCGGATGTCTCTTCCTTGCGACCTCAACTTACTTCTAGACAGAGACAAACAGACAAGAGGCAGTTAGAGAGAGAGAGAGAGAGAGGGAAGAAAAGGTGAGTGAGCTTTGTGTGAGCAGTATTCAGCATTGCCGCTTCACTAAGCAAAGAAATAATGAAAAAGAGTGTAGAGAAGTAATTATAGAAGCGAAGTAGGTGATTATTGCTGTGCCGCACACCACCATGGTAGCTTAGCTTTCATGGAAGTCTAGGGATAATGACGTAAGTCTTCCTTTTTAAGACCCGTCACAAAATCCATGTCCCACCTGAATGACTAGTCTAAACTCTATCATTTACTATGGCCTCGGACTCTGAGGTCAAGCAGGATTTTAATCCATATTATTGATAAACGTTACGTCACTTATCTGTTAAGGCTTTGAGTTAATAAATTTTAGATTTCTACCAAAATAAATAAAAAAATAAAATTTAGATTAAATTCTCTCAAAAATTCATAATATTTAAAATTTTAAAAATTTGACACTTCCTATGAATAAAAATGTTAAAGAGTATTATAAAATTATTTGATCATCGAAAACTTAGCTAAAGTAATTTATATCTATTATTTTATTTCTTATACCAAATTCTAGCATTCCTATTATACCAAAAAAATTCTTTGTAAAGTAATTTCACTTTTGCATTTTTTTAAAAATGTCTTTAGATTCAAAATATTTATAAAATAAAAAAAATCATATAATATAAGTTAAAAAAACTATTAAATTTGTGATCTAATTATTAATGAAAGAATAATTTTTTTTGAAAAAAATTAATGGCATATTCTCACTTTTATTTTATTTTATTGACTTTTACTCTTAAAAGAGAATATGGTATCTTTAAGACAAAATTTATATAGATTACTTGTCTAATTTTTATTTATTTTTTAACAATACATTATTTTTTTTTACAAAAATTCATACAAGTTTGTATTCTACAGTTCATATAATGATAAAAAAAAAATTTTAAAAAACAAACAATTCAAACTTATTTTATTTAATATTTTACTTGTACATGTGTAAAATATTAATTGTAAGAATAAGAAATTAAAAGTAATGAGTATATATATATATAAGTAAGTATTTAGGATTCATTTGAAATAAAAATAGATACCAACAAGATGTGATTTAACTGGTAAGGCATTATTGAGCACAACAGTTGAGGGGTCTAGAATTCGTAAAAAAACACTTTGTGGGGAGAAGTGACCACAAATCCCGAAAGAAAGTAAGCTCTCACACCTAAAAGGTGTGGGGATACTCGTGAGACACTTTAAAAAAAACAAAAAACAAAAATAGAACATTTTAGTACTTTAAATATAAAATTAAGCCTTTTTAATATGTTTTTAAAATTATTATCTAACATCGAAATCAAAACCACAAAAATGGCTTACCCCACTAGTAACTCATTTAGTTAATTCCTTGATTTGTATTGAATTTGATTATTATTACCCAAAAATTGATTATTTAAGTCCAAATTTATCAAAACTCATTTTAAGTTTGAATTTGTCAAAACTAGAGTTTTCGCTTAACTTGTCAAGTTTTGAGCATGTTCAAGCTTATTTCATGCGCTAAGAGTTCACAAGCCTAAAACTAGTTAAAAATTCACGATTCGAAACTCAAGCTTAAGCACACGAGGATAAACCCAAACTCAAGCTTACAAGCCTAAACCCAAGCTCAAGCTTGGCTAGTCAAGGGTTTGTAAAGGTTTTTGAAAAAAAGTTTAACTAGTTTTGTAGTTAATAGGATGTTGAATCCAAGACATACTGAAAAGCTTATTTGAATGATTTATTATCAAATTAAATTACAATTTTGTCAGTTTTTACTTATAAATATATTTTTTTATAAAATTGTATTAAACTAGCGAATTTTTGAGTATAAGAGTAAAATTTTTACAAATATTAAGTTTGACTTGTTTGATTAAACAAGTTCAAAATAAAAATAAAAATTGGCTTGTTTAGGAAATGAATTGGACACGATTTATTGTTATCTATGGATCACAATCTTGATCTAAACTAAAGCGAGGTTATGGGTGATGTAGGCTAGTCAGCCCCAATATGGAAACCCACCAAAAAAAGAAGTAAGACACTAGAAACGCAGCGTTTAATTATGTCATTCGTCTTGTTTGTGCCATTGGAGAATCAGAGGATTTAGCTTACTGAACACAGCCGCCGCCGCGCTGCTCGACTCCATCAGCCATACCCATTGGGCAAGTGAAGACTGGTTTAGAGAGGGAAAAGGGGACGAGAAGATGAAGCAGGTGGTGGGTATGGTGGTTTCAAACAAGATGCAGAAATCGGTTGTGGTGGCAGTAGATAGGCTGTTCTACCACAAAGTTTACAACCGCTACATCAAACGCACCTCCAAGTTTATGGCCCATGACGAACACGACGCCTGCAACATTGGCGACCGGGTTAGTATCATGAACTTAGACCCCAATTTAGTTCCTTGCTTTTCATTGATATCACTGAATTGCTTTGTGAAATTCATCTAAGGAAAATCAATACCCAAATTTAAATTTGGTTTCTTTTTTAGGTTAAATTGGATCCTTCTAGGCCTTTGAGCAAACGGAAGAATTGGGTTGTTGCTGAAATACTCAAGAAAGCACGCATTTATGTTCCACCTTCACCACCTGTGGCAACTGATAATTCTGGCACCAGCACTCAGTTGCCTGCTTCCTAGATTAGCTCGAGGTACGATTGCAGCAAAATTCAAGTATGATTCTTTAAATCTAACTCTAATCGACATCGTAGCAGCAACATTCTTGTTAGCTTGTTTGTTTGGATATTTCCTTTTCTTTTAAACGATTGCAGTGTATTTATAAGTATTAATAGTTCAGTTTCCATGTTCCCTGGATGGTAGAAGTAGAACTGTAGTAGTGGTAAGTTTGAATTCCACAACTGGGTGGGAGGGTACAGAGAGGACACTAACAGTATCCCCATGCCAAATTACTGGTTTAAGCAGAGAAGTATCTCTTTTTGTTAATTGTAATGGTGTCCATCTTAAATTGAATTCTAAATACCTATTTATTGTGAATAGTATTTGTTAAAAAATATTTAATTATTTTATATACACTGCAATAGTACCCCCTTTCTCTGCCTCTGGATTCTGTAACATGTAACAGCTTGAAGGATCTATAATTTTGAGATCTTATATGGTCTGAAGAATGGTCTCATCTCATCAACACAATGAAGCCTGGATATTAAAATATAGGGTACCTTTAAAAGAAATATTAAAATTTTATGTTGTGGGATAATTGTTTTTGACTGCATTTTTAGCCATGATTAGCATTCTGAAAATGATGAACAAATCAAGTAGGATCTTGTTCCCTCACTCAATAGCCCAGTTGAATTGAATATCCTGCTTAATGGTAATATAAATATATAATATTGGTGTAAGAAAACTGGAATTAAGAATTTGGATGATTCCTACTTCAGCAGATCTTGGCGATGTTAGATTTATATGATAATTGCAAAGAAACAAACTATGGCTTCATAAATCAGTAATTTCCAGATGGGTGCAATTTTATCTCATTTGATCTTGAGTTTAAAGAACTTCCCTAATTTGTAAGAGTATATCCTGAAGAGATGACAGATATATTCATGTCTTTGGGGGTCAATGCATGTATGTGTAGTATCTCGAATTGTAAGGTAATTATTGAGTAGTCTGATAATTTACTTTTTCAGATAAACAAAACTAGTGACTGAAAACAGGTTGCACTTGCTATGTATTCTATCTTGAGAGTGCTCATTAGTCTTTTGGCAGTCAACTCTACTATGGAAAGGTATATTTCTTCTGGTATTAAACATAATATTATTGCAGTCAAGATTTGCTGTCAACCTTAGTTTGGTGCATAGATTGGCTTCTCATAGTATGAAGAGAGATTTTTTCAATATTCTGTGTACTAAATTATACAACACTACACTGTAAATGCAAGCCAGAAGATTTTGTGTTTTAATATTTTCTGGTGCTGATTTGTTAGTAGAATTTCTGGGTTTTGAAATTGAAGATGGAGCTAACATAAGCATGTATGTGAAGTTAAGGCTGGAAAGGAACCGCCGAATAGATGTCAATCTTACCTTGATTCTCACTGGCAGGTGAAGCTGTTATGCACGGCAAATCAGTTAGGACCATAGTCACTCGAGAGTCTTCTTTTTAAAGATGATTAAATATCGAGATTGCTGCTTGTGCTTTTGTCCATGAATCTAGGAACTTACCTGTTTATAGACTAATGCACAATAGAATTAATAATGTTGCAATCCAATTATGTACCGATCAATATTCTTAATTTCTTTATACAATTTGAAAATCATTTCTCTGTAGTTACTATCTTCATCTGACTTTAGAGCTTTGGATTAGATTCCGTGAATAATGTGTTTCTAAACCAGTAGAGCTTCACATGCTTATGACAATTCTGGATTGTTCATGGTGCGTCATAATACAGAGGGCATCAGAGTAAAGCATCCTGAGAAGTTCCGATGGCAAGAGGGTTAATCTTTTGGGGGAGCTGCGAAGCATGTATTTGAAGCTGTTCAAAGGAAAGTAAAAGAAATTCTTGTTAGCTTGGGCCATCTCTTGGTGTAATGGTCCCTCATTTCATATCAATTTCAATCTACCTTGGCCAAAAAAACACACACACAAGGTATATGGGTGACTAGCAATGAATGACTCTGGATTGGCACAGATAGATCAGATCTACGTACTGTTCATAATGCATGTTTTCACTTTTTCTTATGTTATCATCTTCAAATATATGGTCATCGGGGAGTCCAAAGTTGTTACAAAATGTTGTGAAATTTGCTCAAGATTAAGAGGGGTGAACTAAAAGTCTAAAACAGCTTGTTGTAGTACTATTTGGTTTTTATTTTTCAAGCACAAAAATGCCAGCACGAAACGCATTGAAGAGAGAAAGCATTAAAGAATGCCGTAGAGCCTGTTAGATGGAGCGGGTACGGCCATGGTTGACCCTGGCATCGAGCATGATCCAGTTACTGTGCTGCTTTATGTTGACATAGCGACTGATGGTGGGCTTTCTTCACAGATAGACGTGTCTTCACTTTATGGTCTACATATCTTCAAAGCACGAGGATGCATGTAGATGCATCCATGCAACTTGCAAGTGGAACCATTTTTATTTTCTATTTCATATAAAATTAAATAAACAAATAAAAACTAATAACTTCAATTTACAATGACGTGTAAGAACTCACTAACTTGTAGATTTATTTTTCTTTAACCTTTGAGGTTAATGAGAAATTGAAGACAGACTTGGACTTGGTAATATTGTACACACTTTTTTTCTTTTTCGGTAAACATTTGGGCTGTATATTTATTTATTTTTAATTATTGATTAAGTATTTATATCCAGGTTAATGTACATATATTTTAATTAATTCACTTCTTTAATTTAATTATAAGCAGAGTATTTAGACTAAATATTGATAAAGACGATAAAATCTTAATTGTTTTTATAAAAGAACCCACATAAATTAATAGAAGGTTTGTGTAAGAGAGAAAAATTTACGCTTAACATAAAATTTACAAGCTATCAGAAAAAATTAAAATATTTTGTAAAAATAATAAATTATTAATTATATTGCAATAAAATACTAATTTAAACTGCAATAATATAGGAAAAAAAAATCCTAAATATTATTGGTTGAAACTAAAAGTCCAACTCCACTGTGTTCCTTTGCTTGATCTCGGGGAAATAACTGCAGGAAAGTGGACAACCGTACATTTCTGCCTCTAGACTTTCTCAAAAAATAGTAAAAAACTGAGGTCAAAGCCGACACGACAAATTGACGATACAATCTATATATTATATGCGCGCCGATATATTCACCTACTGAATATCGAAGCTCAAATCTATTGGCGGGACCCACCTCAATTTGCTTACAATGTTTTTCGGTCCTTCCCAATTATTTTGCCCTAAATTTAGTTTCTTTCTGCTACCAGAAGAGTTGTCTGACTGAGACCAATAAAAAAAAAAAAAAAACGAAGGGAAATTGTTTTTAATTTTTAATTTTTTCTTCTTATTATAAAATTTTATTTTTCCTGTGGAAAAACGGCGAGAGATTCGATCTCAGACCAGAAACTTGTGCTGTGGACTGTTGAACGAGATATATACAGATAAAAGCCATCTGAGAATCCATAACCACCACCTCCACCATCTTCTTCTCCGTCGTTCAACTCGAAGTAGTAGTAGTAGTCGATGATATGAAATTGAACAGCGCCTGAATCGAAATCGGATTTTTGTCTAGGAATTCTATTTTCTCTGACCTGGTCAGATTCAAGTCTGGTTCAAGTACGACTTTCCTTGGTAGCGAAACCCTAGGTCCGTACTTCTTTATCATAAATCTACTTCTTGAGTCACTTTTTTATTTTATTTGTGGCAATATTGTCTTTGTTCATTTCCATGATGATTAACAAAAGAAAGAAAAGATAAAGCTGTCTTTTTTTGAGTTCTTTAAGACATTATTAACTGATTCCTAGTTATGGTTTTATTAATGAAATGTATATTAGGATGAGGCAATACCATAATTAGTTGAAGTTGGAAAGTCTGGGCTGCAACTCATATTGATGATTCTAGATGAGCCTGGAAATTTTATGAGTTACTGTGAATGAATAGTGAAATATTTCCTATGCTCAAGGGAAGTTGGAATTTTGAGTATAAGAAAATTGTGATTTTTGTTTATAAATTTAGATTATAATGTCCTTAGGATCTACCCCCAACGGAAAAAAATAATAATTTCCATTTAGCTTGGAGAGGGTAGTGGCTGAAATCTTCAAAAGGAGTTTTTATTTGGAACATTTAAATTGGTTCATTGTCTAGTACAAAAAAGAAGGGAGCGGCATTTTTTTAGGATCAACTTGAGAAACAGTTAAAAGAAATAGCACTGCAACTTCATTTGTTTGAAACTTAACAAGATTACCGTACAAACTCAAAATTGCCTTTCTGAGAGCTGTAGTGAAATGCATAGTGCTTGTTTGTATCAAAGTAAGAAGTAATAAGTAATAAGCTGCTGACTGCAGTTCTGATCCTGGTGATCTTAGAAGGACATATTGCATTTGAATGTATGCTGCTAGGTAAGGCATTACAGCAGTGAAGACTTGATGGGTTTAGGTCCTTTAGGAGTAACGTTTACTGGATTTCGATTTTGGATTAATGCTGATGATAGACATTGTAATCTATTCTAAAGCTTCGCTTGCAATTCAGTATCAAAGTTTCTAGATAAAGTCATGGTTGATTCTTTTTCGGAGTCAGAGAAATGTTGAAGGCAATAGTGACACCAGTGGATAGAAGTTTATCACTATTGGAACACGCTTTTGAAGGATAGAATAAACACTTTTTATTTGTATGCTTTGAACAGAATATGTCAAATGGTTGAAGGTTTATCTCGGTCAAATGACTCAGATTTTTTATTTTTATTTTCACTCAACCTTGTGGTAAATAATAGATTCTCAGGGGTAAACAATATTATTAATGTATTCGAGAATCGCAAAAAAATGAACAAGAAAATACAAAAAATTGGTATTGGGTTTCAGAAACACATTTATTCTTTATTTGGCAGCAGTGAAAATGGGAGGAGATAATAAGAGGAGAAAATTATTTTCTCCTATTTAGGAACCCGGAAGAAAATTTGTTTTTAGTTGTTAAGACGTCATGACTTACAATATTAACCTTACTAATGGAAGGAGTGTAAGTGTGCTGAATGAAGCATTACGTAATTTTGTTCCTTATAATATTCTTTTTCTTCCACTTTCTTCCTTTCCCAAGCAATGGGAGAGAAGTATTATCATTTTCTTCCTTTCCCCCTTATTTTGTTCCGGAACAAAGGCTTAATTTCATGCTATAATTTTAGGAAGGAATACTATTCTGCATGTCAGGAATTATTTTTCATATAATTGACCTCTCCACTTTCTCACCTCTTGTATTTCTGTTTCTACTTTATGGTCTTGCAATTTGTTAGAATCTGTGTCTATGATTTCCCAGCAACATAGGAACAGTCATGAGGCATTCAACAAAATTGGTGCATTAAAAGATTGATAAATTTTTTTTTCCTAGAATATGTTATTATACATCCAACAAGATGAAAGTAAAATTCTGCTTACCTCTATGTTAAGTAGTGTAAATGAAATTTTTGTAGTCCTTTTGAGTAGTTATTAATTGCTCCCTTTAGAGAGGAAGAGAATCTAAGGAAATTGTTAAGATTCTGACATTTAATGTAGCAAAGGTAGATAACCTAAATGGATTTTTCATATTTCATCATTCTGGATAATTAAGAATAATGGGCTTTTTAATTCATTTAAATTAAAAATTGTTCTATTATGAAATTACCAAAATGCTCACCTTGTTGAAAAATTAGGTGTTATTGGACTGAGGTTCATCCTCATTTCAAACCTGAGATTGTAACGCTCAGTCTACAACCTAACCCGAAGCTTATCGGTCTAAAGAACCCCGGCTTTTTCTTTACTGATGTACCAAAAAAAGAACCCCAGCTTAACAACTGTTTTCCAATCCTTCCTTAATCTCTAGTTTTGTTACTCATGCATTAAAAATAGGCTATTGCTTGATGTGACCAAAAGTTGTTGTTGAATATTGTAAAGTTTTTTAGAGTTTTTCCTCCTCTTCCTGATTTGGTTCCCCAATCTGTCAACTTCATTGATTTTCAATTTAGTATTTTATAAATGGTGATGGGTTTCAGTTTCCTCCATTGTGCTTATTGTGTATTTTAGTATAAGGTAGATTCTTTATTATTGATTCAATGTTGTCTGTACTAAATACCTTCTTTTCTCATTTGCAGGGACTATCTGATCGTTTTTTTTTTTTTTTGGGCAAAAATTAGGTCACTTTCTTTCTCATTTGGTTATTCTGGATGTAATCTTTATTGGTTTTGGGAGTGTACTTGGTAGTTCAAAGTTGAGCAGTATTAGTATGCATATTTGCTGAAGATTCTGGAGACTGTTTTGACGGGCGCTACACCTGTTTCTGTATGTTACCGGTGCTAGTGTATTCTAAAATTGAGGACAGATGACACTTTTTCTTCTTGCAAAATGCTGTATTTACTGGTTTGGTAGTTCAGTTTGTTCCATCAAGAGATCTTACTGTTAGGTATAATCGTACTCCATAATTGGGATAACTTATTTGGTATATTCTTATATCAGCTAGAATTTTATACAAGTATTTGAGGTTGCTTAGTTCTTCTGGAGTTAGAAGGAAACTTTTGGTTTAGTAAAACTTTTTTCATGAAGTCATTGGAAGCTTTGACTAGTTTGTGTTGAAAGAGGGGAACAATGCTACTATATTGTAATGTGACGCACATCACTTTGATGCTCACCTTTTCAATATGTGTTTTATCCATTTTCAGTGGGACATCTAGACTAAGAGGTAATGGTGTGAATGTGATGTAAGAAGGAAAAATGGAGAATGTATCAGAAAAAAGATTTCCTCTTAATGCGAAAGATTATAAGTTATATGAAGAAGTTGGGGAAGGTGTCAGTGCCTCCGTGTACAGGGCTCTCTGCATACCACTCAACGAGATAGTCGCTATCAAAGTTCTTGATCTGGAAAAATGTAATAATGACCTGGTACGCAAAACGGTTTCTTGCATGCTGAGATGTTTATTTCTCATGCACTTGATCATTTTCTTTTTATGTTTTATACTCTCTTTTTCTTAGGAGGTTCATGTTTATTCTTGTTTTGTAATTGCTCATTATCTCTCCATTTGGAAAAATAAGGATCTGAAGTTATTGTACTAATAAGAAAGGGGCCTCTATAAAATGAGACCTTTATCCTTCTCTGACTCATACAATTCTGTCCGCCTGTTTGGTTGGTTTTAAATTTTAATTGTTTTATTGCACTTGTGCTAGGATGTTGCAATTTTTCCATGTACATGGTAATGACTTTACTATTGTTTTTAAACATTTTGATAACTTTAGTGACAGTGACTAAATGCTCACTTCAGTTGCTTGGAGATCGAGAAAAATATGACTCCATCACACATGGTTTGAAGTGTATTGGATTGTGTTTGTTCACTTGCACATTAGATGCATGTCTAATTCCTTAGACAAAATTATCCCATAGAATAGATTTTCTTACTCCAATGGAAGTAGTATTTATGATGATATTCTCTGTACATAGCATAAATATCTGTTTTCATACAATGATACTCACCCACACACATGTATACATGTGTGTGTGTCTGTCTGTCTGTCTCCATGGTTCCTTAAAAACTTCCAGAAGCTGTAGTCTTACATTACTGCCTTGTTGAAATATGCTCTATACATTTTGATATGGCAAATAATGCAGGATGGTATCCGGAGAGAGGTGCAGACAATGAGCTTGATTGATCATCCAAATTTATTACGGGCACATTGCTCGTTCACTACTGGCCACAACCTTTGGGTTGTGATGCCATACATGTCTGGGGGATCCTGCCTTCATATAATGAAGTCTTTTTACCCAGAAGGTTTTGAAGAGCCTGTTATTGCTTCTTTGTTGCGTGAGGTTCTTAAAGCTCTTGTTTATCTTCATTTCCATGGGCATATCCATAGAGATGTTAAGGTATTATACTATACCTTGCCTATTCTGTAATTTTTCTTGTGTATCTGTACTCTTTTAGATATGGTTTTCGAGATTATTAACTAAGTATACAAACCACCAAGTTAGTGATAACTAATAAGAATCATGTATAATTAAATTTGGAGGATCTTTGTTGTCTGCTTTAGTAAAGGTAGTATAACTATGTTATTAGACTCTTTTATCTTCTCCAATCTGTTCGATGTTGGATTTCTTGTCTCCTTTTCCTCCCCTTATATATGTTCATAAATTTACAGGCGGGGAATATTTTAATTGATTCTAATGGTGCAGTCAAGTTAGCTGACTTTGGAGTGTCGGCATGCATGCTTGATACTGGAGATAGGCAACGTTCAAGAAATACATTTGTTGGAACCCCTTGCTGGTACACATCTTCCCCCCGGGCCTAGTGTAGTACTATTTGAACCCTGCTCCTTTAATAAATATTGTCAATGCAATTTAGTTCTATATATGTTTTAGGAATATAAAAGTAATGTGAAGTCCCACATTGCTTAGATATGGAAATTTGTGTTTATTGTTTACTATAAATAAATGTTATAGGTGTAGGTTTTGATTAACCAATTAAGCCCACAATCCTTTTCCTCATTCTATTTTAGTTAATATGGTTTCAGAGAAAGTTTGAAACCCAACCCCAATCTTGGTCTGATTTCCAAAAACCCTAATCCTCTAGCCATCACATGAAGAAAAGAGAAAAAAAAAAAAAAAAAAGGCTTTGCAGCTAGCCATCTTTTCAAGCCTAGTTATTTTCGCTTTTCTCTAACCCTAGTTATCTATTTCGTATAAATGACAGCTCAACCCTTCTCCTGTTCAAGCCTCTTTTGTTTTAGGATTTGACGGCTCAAACAATAATTTTCTCGCTGTCTTTTTCTAGCTATGCTTTTTTTTAATTTTTCTAGAAAATCCCGTTATGTCTCTTTCTAGCAATGCTCTTTTCTATTTTTATTTTTTCGAAAAATCCTAGTGTGTACTGTTCACGGGTTACTATTCACCAGTGCTGCTCGTCAAACAGATAGAAGCTTGACTTATTGTTCTTGTGTTGTTGCAAGTGAGGGGGAGTGTTGAGATTGATAATCGGGTTTTACTTGTACAAGATTGACATTGTATGCTCCATCTTGAGGGGGAGTGTTGGAAATATAATAATGATATATTGTTAAGTCCAACATTGCTTAGATGTGGAAGCTATGTTTCATTGTTTACTATAAATACAGGTTATAGGTGTAGACTTTGATTAACCAGTCACGTCCACAATTTTTTTCCTGATTCTATTTTATTTGACAATATAAAATGATTCTCTTCTACTGTCTATCGTCTACAGGATGGCTCCTGAAGTTATGCAGCAACTCCATGGATATGACTTTAAGTGAGTGTGCTCTCTTGTGGCTTATGTTTCACTGTGCCCTTTGTCCTCTAATATCTTTCCCTGATGTCTCAGGCCTTGTTGGGTTAAATCTTTAAATTTATTTTTCTTATTTCCTCTGTAAACAGAGCAGACATATGGTCGTTTGGTATAACAGCTCTAGAACTTGCTCATGGTCATGCCCCATTTTCTAAGTATCCGCCAATGAAAGTAATTTTGAAAACCTACTTACATTTATCATAAATTTGCTTACTAATGCCATTTCAGTACTGCTCGTTCATCTAAGTTCACAGTTTGATTCGTCTTTCCTTGTTTCTCTTGATGCAGGTTTTGCTTATGACTTTACAAAATGCCCCTCCAGGTCTTGACTATGAAAGAGACAAGAGATTTTCAAAGGTTTGTGGTGTTCATTTAGAACTTTCCAAGATCTATCATGCTTAAATGTTGTTTATTAAAAGCTCTCTCTGCCTCCCAGTCTTTCAAAGACTTGGTGTCTGCTTGCTTGGTGAAGGATCCAAAGAAACGTCCAAGTTCGGAAAAGCTTTTAAAGCATCACTTTTTTAAACAAGCACGCTCCCCTGAATATCTAGCTCGCACCATTCTTGATGGCCTTGCTCCCTTAGGAGATCGGTTCAGGATGTTGAAGGTCTGTTGCTCCTTTCCAAATTTAATTTTTGATCCACATGTGAGGTGTGCAAAGTTTATGGGGTTGTTTCTCTGACTTGCTTCCGTGTTTAGGCAAAAGAGGCGGATCTATTGGTGCAGAACAAGGCTCTCTATGGGGATAAGGAGCAACTATCACAGGTACGAGCTATGTTAGATTATGTTTTTTTAAGTGTTCACTTCTGGCACTGTCTTGGGTATTAGGAGGAAACATTAAAAATTTTCCAGTATTCTCCCCCTTTTTCAAGGTTAAATGCATCTTCTTTATTGCTAAACCTTGTTCCTTAACCCCAAAAAACAGACTGAAGTGTTCCTTGAACTTGAAGCATCAATTTCCCATTTGTCTTGTGTCTTTGAGCTACTGGTTGGTCCAGCCTCCACATAGGTGGACTGGTCCAAACTCCAAATAGCTGCATGTTGTACTTTTTGTGTGCTGTGTGTCAAGCTTGATTACCTTTAATCATGATCCTTTTGTTATTTCATCAGTACTGTGAGTTGCTATATGTTATATCGAGCTGTATTATCTGTAATTTGAATCTCTGCTTTATTTTTTTGTTGGCATATTTTTTTATTTTTTTTATTTTTATCATCTGCTCCCCTGCTTACTTTCGACTGGACTTCATTTCAAATTTGTTGTGAACTTCTAATGGTAGTTTTGATGGTTGCTTGTTTTCGTTGCTCCTATGATTTAAGAAATTATGTTTTTAAAAACTCAAGTACCAAATATGTTGTGTGTTTCTTTGTACATAGATATATTTGGTGTATGTAATTGGGGTTTTCATTAGACAGAGAAGCTGTGTTTTCTTGACAAAATCCTATCATTCTGATATATTCTGCTTCAACTTGCAGCAAGAGTATATTCGAGGTATCAGTGCCTGGAATTTCAACCTTGAAGATTTAAAAAGCCAAGCTGCTCTTGTATGTATTTCTGTTCAGAGTTCACATCTCTGTGGGAGATGATCTTAATCTTATTGGTGAAAATCATTGTTACTCTTTACCTCACAACAGTTTGGTTTTACCTACAGATGCAAGATGATGGCATGTCAAATGCAGAAGAGCCAGATGTAACTAAGAATCAATACAATGAAGTTGTGAATCCAGCAGAGGGGATATCTTCTGGAGCAGCTAACCATTCAGATGCAAAACCCACTTTGGAGAAAGAGGTACTACTATCATTGCAATTGATCTATTTTATGTATGGATTTACTTTTCTTTGATTGTGCTCATTCTCTTTAAACTTTTGTGCCTTTTCTTTGAAATGTTAATCCCCGTCTCTTTTATGCCTGAATCCCTTCACATATTGGTATATAATTTTTTTTATTTCAGGATGGGTTCAGAGATGAAGATTTGGAGAATTCACTTGCTTCATTTCCTATTAGACCTCTTCAAGCTCTTAAGTATGACTATTTTCATTATTATGTCATTGTTCTCTCCTTTTGGTAATGTTTAGTTTTGTTTGCGTGCTTGATCTTGTCTCCTGAGCATATGATAATATTGAAAAGGATTGTAAATGGCAATATGTCATAGAAGTTTTATCTTTTATTTGTAAGAAGTTGTTGCATGTAGCTCTTTTATATCCTTTTTTCCAGCACCTTCTATGTCATTTCCAGAACTATCTTGTTAGCAGTCTAATATTTGTTAGAGCGTGCTTATTTGAAATTTGTTTATATTTGATGCAGAGGTTGTTTTGACATTTGTGAGGATGATGTTGATGCAACTGGTCAAGTAGATCCTGATCAAGAAATTGGAAGAAATGAGGGTGAGAGTTCGGGGCAGAACAGTTCTTTGCCGCATAATGTGATGCTTGAACACAAAAAGTGTTTGAGTGGTTCTCTACTACCAGATAATTTTAATTCTCCTAAGAAGGTTAATGGTGATGGGGACAGGTGGGTCCTTTACTTGTGTATATAATGTATATTTACATTATTTAATTGTAGGGTATATACATTCTCTAATGACTTCTTGACAAGAAAACTTTTGCATGGATGATTGTAATTGTACTACCTTCTCCCGTCAGGAAAAGTTTGTTGTATCTGGACTTAAGCTGGCTTGTCAGGGCCAGGGATAGCAATTTTTTGGGTTTAGGCAGGTACCTGGCCTATCTGAACCCTAATAGAACCTGTTTGTTTATTAAACCCTAATTGGATGGGTTTTGGGATTTATTTAGGTACCACGTTATAAATGGACGGGATTGGGATTTGACCCTAGGTCACCCACTACCCAACTAAATAATTATAAATTTTTATATATTTCAAATATTTAAATTATAGAGATAACTATTAGTTTTAATGAAATTACTTGTATTATTATTTCTTCATCCTTTGAGGAAAGAATGCGCTTAATTCAATATTGCACAATTGTCAACAAATTGTTCATCTCATTTTCATCTTTTTTTTTTCCTTAATTTTTTAATAATTATTTGAGTTAATTTTGGCTAAAAATTAATCTAAGTGGGTTTTGCGGCGGTACTCCATTGGTTATTGGGTTATTATTGCAATATTTGTTCATGTTCAGGTTCAGATATTGCATTTTTCCCGGGCTCCCTACCTGTTCCCATCCCTTCTCAGGACTATGATAGGAGCAGTTTTGTTGACCATTGCTCCCCACTTCTACATACCGTTAGAAGAGCTATTCATACTTATAATTTGCAGTAATGTCGCTGCAGCTGAAATGTATTATATTAAGCTATTATAGCTCCTGTATTTTTAGTGTACTTATGTAACTCTATATAAATATGCCTCTTCAAGAAGGACATTGGTCTCATCTTGAAAGCATGTTTGTTACTTGAAAGCATGTCTGTTATTTTTACAGTGGACATAAGCATTGCTTTACTGTTGCTGCATTCTGGAGTTGAAATGTTTTCATATTAAGCTATAACTTTGTTTTTTTTTTTAATATCTATAAAGGGATTATGTGCAATCAAAGTATCACTCTGAGCGGAACCATAGTGGTCCATTGTTATATCGGCAGAAGAGAGATACCAACAACCTCCCGTCTGGTATGTTTTATGCTTTCTGTCTATCAATGTTGCTATCATCATTATCTTCCTTTATTATATCTATTCAGATCTGTTGTTCTTTTCTGTAATCTGAGAAGAATTTATGGAAATTGTCTAAATCATTATGCTTGCATTTATTTATGTATACAGCTGATGATACATCAGAAGGAGCAGTCATCCAGCGTAAAGGGCGATTTAAGATCACATCAGCAGATCTAAGTCAGAAGGTATATGCTAATGAGACGTCATCTCTATTCAGCCATTAGTTTAATATAGAAGGAAATTATTCTGCTGCTCTGATAACAAACTTAACAACACTTACGACCCACTGTTTCAAGTACTGGGAATACATGAATTTGTGGTCCTTGTGCTAACGAGATTTAATTGCACTTCTATAACTCGCGACCCATGTAATTCTGATCAAGTTTATCTCCACGTCACATAGGTTGATTATAGCATGATGTTTATACTAAACTTTTATTTGTTAAAGACATATCCTTGTATGAACTTAAAAAGAGTTTTTGTGGGCCTAATATTTGTGCTTGATGATGCACCTAGTTCTGGAAGGTGGCCTCCTTCAGAGATACCCTATTTGTATTAAGTACATTATGATTGTTTGCCTGCAGTATGAGGAAGGTGACTGATTCTCTTTTTTCTTCTCAATCTAATTCTTTCTCTTCAAAATAATAAGGAAGCTGACCAATTCTATGTAACAAATATCGGAAAATTTAATATAGAGATGCTATATGTCTAATTGTGCCCTTGTACCTATCCGAGAATGCTGTGCCACAACGTAGTGTGGTGTAACTTGTAACATTATTACACTGGTTTGTTTGTGGTCTCAAACTATGATGCTTGGACTTGTTTAGATCCAATAGGGTACTGTTACATCTCCAGGTGTCAGACTTGGGTACTTTCCAAGTCTCGGGATTATTCCACTAATCAGAAGAGTAACACTGTCATATCAAATGTCTTAAGTATGGGTATTTTATTGTGAAGTGAGTTGAAGCAACTGATGTTTCAAAAAGTGCTTTAAATATTCTTCATCCTCATGATGGAGTTCCTGCAAATCTAAAGTTTAGGCAGTTTAGGATAGTTTTTGAATTCAGCATCTTTGAAGAGACAAGCTTGCCTTGAATATAGAAGCAGGTGCCAGCATTTGCATGCTTATTTCCAGTGAATATCTTGCTTTATTCCCTCTCGGCCTTGTGCAATTAGAGAATGATGTATAAACATATGCTTCAATTTATGTATTTTGTGATGTTTGACTTCACTGACAGTGGGGATGAAACTTGAAGATTTATCTTTAGGCAATGGATTTATAACAATTGCTATTTCTTTTCTCTCATTTAGGGTCCATCAAACTGCAACTTCAGCCCAGTTTGCGGAGGTCCCACGAATCCAACAAACCTGAATGCTACCTCAATTCTCTCATCACTCCAATGCATTTTGCAACAAAACAGCATGCAAAGGGTATGCTTGTCCTTCTTATGTAATTGAAATTATTATGCCAGAACATCTTTTTATTTTCCGATAATTGTTGGCAGGAAGAACTTATTAAATTGATAAAGTATTTGGAGCAAACTTCTGGTAATGCCTCCTGGCTTTTAATCATCCGCATCTTGCCCCTAACCCGTTTGGGTAAATCTTATTTGTTTGATTCTATTTTCTTCACTTTGCTACAGGAAAGCATGGAGAAACAGTTGAGGCAGGGACAGTAGATATTTTGCAGGTAGACAATTCCTTGTGTATTGTAATATAAAAGGCAACTCTAATATTTTTTTCTTTTTTATTTCAAGAAAAATAAATTTTGGTAAGTTAGAAAGAAATACAGGTGGAGGACAAGAACTCCTCCTATGTAAAAAAATAAAAAGTAAAAAAGATAGATTCAAGCTTAAAACAAAGGCGACTCTATAATTCAAATTACAAAGGAGTGATATGGCTCCATTTCTGTTTATTATGATTTTATACTCTGATTTCGATCCTCAATTGCTGTTATACTTGGTCAAGACCATTCACATATGGTACCATGTATTTCCAGCAAACTTGTTCACCATGGCCATTCATGGTGATTCTTGGGGCAATCATGGATGCTGAGACATTAGGTAGTTTTGGGTTAGATCTTTTGGGTTTACAATTTATTGCCTCGTTCACAGCAAAAGATGCTTAGCAATACACGCTTCTCAGAGTTGGGGGAAGAAAAAAAAAAGTTTGGGAAAAAGGATATACAGTACTTGTGTGGGGGAAATTCAAATTTTTTTTTTTGAGGTACACACCTGCTCCTGTGCTGTAGTTGGTTATATTTGTGGTAATCCACTTTAAAGACATGAAGGCTAGTTCACTGATTTGATTAGATAAAGTGTGTTGCTAAGCATGCCTTACAGTTCTTTATGTTAAAAATTCACATGTTGAGTTATATGGTTTTGTTTTCTAAAATTCCGCCGCTGGAGAGGGGGGGGGGGGACTCTGACTGTTTAACAATTGACTAATTAGAGGAGATGATATATTGAAGATCAGTTTTAACTTTTGTGTTTCCAATGAATGGGAATCATATTAGACTTGTCACATGTTGTTTGATTGGATGACTTATTTGTACAACTTGCAGGTACCCACAATCAATAGAGAAAAAGAGCTGCTGTCACAGGTGTTTCATCTTGAACAGAGGTATATAGATGAAACTAATAGTTCCGGTTTTTTGGTCTTTACTTCAATTTCACTTTCTACTTATACTCAATACTCAACGTTCATGTCAGTGTTGGCAGCCTTGTTGAGGAGTTGCAGAGACAGAAAATGAAAAATGCCCAGGTGTGCATTTATATCTTGATCTGTCATAATTGTTATTCATCTCTTCATTTGCACGTGGATAGCTTTGTGATTGATTTCTTGTGGTTGTGCTCCTTGATGGGCTTCTTGAGACTTCAATTAGATAGTTAATACTTAACACAGATGACCCTTAGCAATTTTGTTATCTTTCTGAGCCAACTATGCAAAAATGTGTTTATTTTTCTTTATGCTATAATTTATGGATGGACTCAAATTATAGGTTGTTGTGTTTTGTCTTGTTTATTCGGTTGGGCCAAAGTTTCGCAGTGTGACCCGTTGGATAATTACGACTTGAGAGCGATCCGAAATATATGTTTTAGTTCACATTTTTTTGAGCAAGACACTTGTATTTTCTCCAAAAACAAAATAGTGAATTTCGATCTCTTTAGTGATGATGTAGGCTAGATTGAGCCGAACCTTGATACATCTTGTGTTCTTTTTTTTGCTTGTTTTCGTTTTTCTGTTTTAGATTTCATCCTATTCTCACGGCTGTTTTCACAATAGTCTATAGTATTGTTGCCTTGTTGAGAGTGTTCTGAGGAGTGGCTCCTGAATTGTGTGCGCTTACAAAATAATATTGCCTAGATGGAGCCTTTACTTCTACTGCCTCGTTTTCTTTTTTTGTGGATTACAAGCAGAAACCAAACTGTATTGAATCTAGATCTGGACTCTCCTACCATATCTTGGTGAAGCAAAAGCTGGAGCTCCCTATGACACAATATAAATGGGTCGATTAAGTGTAATCATCATTTAGCATTAGTTGGTAAGCTAGTCAGCAAAAATTATGTTTTCACTGTAAGTATAGTTATTAATCTCCATCTCTAAGTCTCTTCTCAAAAGCTCCTTATAATCAGCTAGTAAGGTTCCATTATTCACGAGAATGATCATCTGTGTTCTCCTTTTTTGCTTTTAAAGAGCAGTTAGAGTCTGGTCCCACCTTCACCTTGCCAAAACAATTAGTCAAGCTAATTTCATCATGTGGAAAATGCTCAACAGCTCTCTTCTGTCTCCCCATTCTCGTGAGTTGACTGCTGAACTTCTCACCATTCTCACTTCGCATAAAGCTCCGCCACATGCTTTTCCTTAACTCCTTTAAGACAGCTATTTGAATTTCAATTTGATCAGTCCCTCTCTTGGCCATCTCCATGCACGGAAGTTTAACAATCCTCACTCCGTCTTGTATTATAACAGCCCAAATAATTGGAATTCACTAAATAAGCTTGAAAAGGATTAGGATGGGAGTTGCCATTGGTTTACCCACTGCTATTTCTCTTCCACTTTCTCAAACAAATTGTTGCAAGCGAGCCTTGCCAAGGAACATCCTTTTGATAACACCAGAGTCTGACTTTGCCTTAGATTGCTGTTTATGATCTAGTGAGAATGCATACTATGGGTAATGACTGTCAGAAAAGTTTACACCCTACCAGATAAGGATAATCATGAATGGCATGCAAAGGAATTTTCCAATTGAACCCCGCAAATCTCAACCTGGGACTTGTTCTCCTCATCCACTGTTGGAGATCGACTTAGAAGTTAGAATTCTCCACATTTGCTTCCAAACCGAAATATGCTCATACAAGAGTCCAATTGGTGCTGATTTAGTACTGCAAACACGTGCTTTTATCCCAAATGAATTAGTACGCTTCGCTGCTTTTACTTGCGGTTTATGATTTTGTCCTTAATTTCTTGAGGCAAATGCCTTCTAAGCTCATGCATTTTTCAGGTGCATCTTCCAGACCCCCATTTGATTACTGAAGTTTTCAGTAAGACTAAATAGGACTGTAGGAGTGCTTACTGTGTCAGTGGAAGATAACTCATTTGTGACAATAAATGCAACTTTATCGTATCTATATAACAGAGGATATAATGGCACAGTAAGTGATTTGACCTGCATACTACTCTTATTGCCTTCAAAATTTTGATATGACATTTGCATGTAGCTTGACGGAGCATACACATCATTATAAGATTTTCTAGGTAGGTATATAAAAAAAAAATAGGTGCAGTGAAAATAGAATGCCTTTCTCAATATATTGTTTATTTACGAACTATATCTTGTTTATATTCTTAACAGGTGGCTCCACCATGGTGTTTCACCAAGTTATGTGTTTGCTATTTTGTGACGATATGCCTTAATATCTGATAACTGTCGCATGACAATTTAAATGTATATCATTTAGTAAAAAGGTTGTTACTTTCATCCCTATATTTGACACGAGAGTTGTCATTTTCAAATGCTAACAAGTAGTTGAATACTCATTACTTTTTGAACATGACCTTTACGAGAAATGGTTCAATTTTCGCAGCAAGGGATAGGTTCTACAAGTTGAATTTATATTCTTTTTTCTTCAAAAATATACTTCATAAACTTTTCTCTGATATAATTTGCCAGTTTCTGCTATCTTTGTATATTTAGGATTCTTCCTACTATTAGCTGTTAAGTATGAATTCAATTGACACTCATTCTGCTTCCAGTGACTTGGCATACTTGTTAGGTGTCAGTCAGGGTATCTTATCTTCTCTCTTTTGCAGTTGGAGAAACAACTAATCTCTATGGCCAGCAAAGGGGAAAGGTAAAGACAATGAACCATATGTGAATACGGCTGACATTTTAACTGCAACAGCCCGATGTTCATTGATGACGACAGTCCTTGATGGTCTGTAAAGTACTTTCAGGCATTAGGGCACCTTCCTGTTGTTATTTTTTAGTGTATCATGTGTGAATGTATTTAAAGCAGATACCCAAATTTTGAGATGCTATTCTTTTGAGTCGCTCATGTAAAATGTAATTTATTGACCATATATTGTAATGAAAATATGAATTTCTTTGTCTGTCGATATACATAATTACTTTCTTATGTCTGGAAAGTTGGCATGTTTTCAGTAGACCCCTCATAAAATCTCTCAAATTATGTATTAGAAGAAGCATCTATAAAGAGAGAATGACAATTTTTTTTTTGCAATTAAAAGTACTGTTGGAGTTTGTTTTTCTTAATACAAATACCAATTGTTTGAATAAATTTTCGGTGATATGACTATTATCTTTTTAAATAACGAGTTTTAGTCATATTATTTTTTTATTAATTAGACATGTTTAATAATTAGATAAAGATTATATTCTTAGAAAACACTTTATGAAAATATAATTATCAAAATTTAAATTATTTTAAAATAATAACTCATTAATGTTAACTAATGTAATAAATATCAAGTTAACTACAATTAGAAACAGTAACTGTCGCATATACAAACAAACTATTGTATGATCAACCAATAATGAGGTTGTAACTTGCACCTTGAAACTCTATAAATTACTCATTGACTTTTAAAGAATAGAGTGGAACTTGTCCAGCCCTCGTTGAAGTTTGATTAATCTAATTATGTCTCTCTCTTTTGGCCTAAATTCTGATGTTTAATGCCTTAGTAGTTACTACCTCGTTGAATTGCCTAATTTTTCATTTTTAATGATTTTTTTTTTAATAATTGAATACTATTTCAAACTACAGGGAGAGCACTAATGGTCAGGAGGAGGCAGGGCAACTGCATGTCAGAATTACAAAGTGAACAAAGCTACCAAAAAGAGCAAGCCATAAAAGAATCAATAACTAGACAGGTATTGGTAACAAGAAATGTACCTTGTGTTTTCAATCTACTGGAGCATATGCCACTAGCAATTGGTCAGAACCAAGTACAACCTTCATGTCAAAAACATCAAGCTGAACTAACATTTGGGACGGCCTTCAAAGCTGACATCCCCTCCTCCTTCCTGGTGGAAAATAAAACATATATATCTCATCCTAAAATAATCCTCATAATTTACAAGTTAATTATTTATCCAAAAAGTAAATAGGAAACACTGAGTCACTCTGAAGTCCCAAACTCTTAACAGTTTCTTTCTTGTATCCTAGAATAATAAGTAAACATGATCTTTAGGGTCCTTATCTAATTCTTGAGATTTGAATTCTGATAAATAATAAATTAGATATTTTTATGTATTAAAATATATGAAAATCTCAAATACGGAATTATTGCAATTACTAAATGGGCCTGAGATGAACTTCAAAATGTATATATATGTATATACTTTTCCACAAGTCTGAATTAAGTAGATAGATTAAGAGGCAGCCCGTGCATACCGGTCATTCAACACGTGAGGGACTCAACCTTGAAGTATTTAAGTTAACTACCTTACTTACCACATGGCTTATGGCCCAGAAAGATCCTTCTATTTCAGCCGAGCCCAGCCGAGCTGCTATGAATTCTAGACATCTTATTTCATAATGTAGACTGGCTGGCAGGGGTAAGATAGTAAGATACACTTTTTTTGTTGAAGTTTTATTCCTTGTGACACCCCAATTCACATGAGATAATGGTAACGTGGAAATCATAAAGATGAATCTATTTTCCAAGAATTAAAGAGGAAATTATTAATTTAACTTTATTTTCTCACTTAGAATGAGATTTATACATTCTGATAGATATATATAGATTTGAAGGATAAGGTGGAAATTTGGTAAAAAGTTGAAGAAAAAATATCCAAGCAGCCCATTCTTTTTGAGAAGCGAGAAGCCAGACGTGCGGCCGGGCAGAAACCAAAACGGCCCCAAGTAAATTGAATCTGTCGGCAAATGGAATAAGAAGACGAGTAATAATACAAAACCTATATTATTTTATAATACCCTTATGTATTAACTTATTTTAATTTTTTTACAATATCTTATATTTATAAATTCTTATTTTTTATGTTGAAAGATATATTTGTCAATTTTATTTATTTAGAAAATAAAAAATTAATTTAAGAAAATCTTTTTCTATAGCTTTTCATATATTTTTTATTTTAATTTATATACTGTTTTGATTATTCAAGATTATGAATTGATTTGGTATCATGACTTGCGGTGCATTGTGCCGCCCAAGACGTGCCGCAGCCCGTTTGGGTAGCCCCATCCTACGGCAAGCTAGGAAATCCTAGCTTCTTTGCCAAGCCATGGGTGCTTTTTTTTTTTTCTCCTTCCCATTTTTTCATTGTCCTGCTTTTATAATTATCTATCCCTAGCATAATTTTACCAAGATATTCTCAAAATTAATACCAAATCTCCATTTGTATCCTGAAAATGTGACCATTGGTGGTGGCCAACGGTCAAATAAAATTTTTTTTATTTATTAAAAGTTGGCCAACAGTCACGATTATTTATTTATTTATTTATTTATTCTTATTTTAAACTACCTCTATAAATACTCATTCCTAATTCTTTCTAAATTCACATAACCTTCAAACTACTCCATATTCTTAAATTTTTTTTCTTTCCTCTTTTCATGTTAATTTTATTTCTAAAACTCCTTATTTTTAGGTATTATAATTTATTGTGCTCTTTACAAGATTTTGTTTTTTTGTTTTGTAAATATATTTAGGAAATTAACTTTCTATATATTCAATTTATTAAAATTGTGCTACATTGTTTAGTAGTAATTTAGAAATAAAATTTTCCCATATTTAATTTATTATCAAATATATTATTAATATATTAACAAATTGTATTTTATTTTAATTTTTTTATAAATTTGATTTTGGAGATTACCTATCACTATATTAAATTTTTTTTGATTGTGCTATTATGAAATTGTAATTTGAAATTTATTTAATTTTTTTTTAATTGTGATATTATCAAATTGAATTTTTTGAATTAACTTTCACTTGCTTTAATTGCATATATGACATCCCCACATGATGATAATGAATATGACAGTGAGGAGGATGCTAACAACGACTTTCTAGCAACCACAATAGTCATTTTAGCTGCACATACTTATGAGCACATTAAGAAATATATAATAAAATTACCTTGTAGAAACTCTCCACAAACAGGACTCATATGGGTAGATGAAGAGTTAAGTGGCAATCTAATTCGTTGTCACGAGAATTTCAAAATGAAAACACCATGCTTCTTGAGATTATGCCAAATTCTCGAACAAAGGTATCAACTGCAGCCAATAAAAAAAATACTCATATTAGAGAAATGGTTGCTATGTTTTTGTTAGAGCGTTGAATCGTACATTGTAAGAGAGGATGCAATGTTCTGGAGAAACAATACATAGGTTGTTTAAGCGTGTATTACACAATGTCATGTTGTTAGCCCATTAACATCATCAAGTTAATTGATACGAATTCAACTCTATTCCAAGCGAAATAAGAGATGATCAATTGATATATGCCATTTTTTTCAACATTGTATTGGTGTCATCGACGGTACTTATATTGTATGTCATGTTTCTTCATAGCGGCAAACAAAATTTGTTAGAAAGAAATGATATGCAACGCAAAATTTGATGGTGACATGTGACTTCAACTTTTGCTTTACTTATGTTTTAGCTGGATAGGTTGGAACTGCCCACAACAGCTGAGTACTTAGAGAAGCTTTGACAAATCATTCGTCAAATCTTCCAATGCCACCTTCGGGAAGATATAATTTGATTGATTCAGGATATGGACTGACAGATGAATTTCTACAACCTTACAAATGTGAAAGGTATTATCTTCCACACTTCCACGACACTACATATATTACAAAAATGACAAGAAAATTTTCAACTACCACCATTCAAATTTAAGGTGCGTAGTGGACAGGGTGTTTAGAATTTAGAAGAAAAGTTTTGCCATCTTACGAGACATGCCCACATATTCCTTCAAACAACAAGTTATATCGTAGTTGCTACTATGACTGTGCATAATTTCATTAGAAGGGAAGCTTTAGCTAATTTAGAGTTTCAACCTTATGATAATAATCATGATCTATTGCCTAACCATTTACGAGATGAGTACATTAGAGAAAGAGAACTTCACAGACAAAGACTACATGAAAATCCACCTAATGATCTACATCTAGGCTCAATGGGGAGAGGTCCATGATATAATCAAAAATCAGTTTATTTTAGCTGGATGCCATTGGATTTTTAGTCTTTTTTGTAATATTGAACGATAAATGTCATTTTAATTTTATTACTAATTGTAATTTTAGGTCATATTTTGTAATTTGTAATTTTAATTGTCAATTTAATTAGAGGTATTATTGTTAATTAAGTTTTTTATTTACAAGTAAAATTATATATTTAATTTAGTTACATTTAATCTCAATTAAAATAAAAATTGAACAAAAAATAAATTTACTTTCAATTAAATCTAAAAACTGAATTAAATATAAGTTTAATCAAGAAATAAACAAAACATTTCAAATGCCTTTTTGGTAATTTTTACACAAATTAGCTTATCTAATCATGGTCACCCAAACAGATAACCCTTTGAGATACAATGGCCTCAGACCTTTTTGGCTATAGCTTCAAACCATGGTCTCTGCTTCGCCGCTGTACCAAATGCATCCTATATTAGTTTTCAGTTCAGTCATTCAATAATTTTCTAAGTCAATTTTATCTTTCAAAATTCAAAATTTCTTAATAAAGCTTTATTCTCCCGTTTATATATTATGAATTAATGAAATAACCACACTTGACATAAAAAAAAAAGATACATAAGTTGTTTTATATCTTATCAAACTTTTTGGTCATTTCATCATTAAATTATGTAGAATAACTTTATTTATGCATAACATGAGAATAAAATAATATAACTTGATTGAAAAATTATGAATTCTAGATTATAAAATTGGCCTAAAACATTTCTGGAAGACTAAATTTAATATTAAAATAATCTTGAATGACTAAAATAATAGTTAAGCTTTTTTTTTTTTTTTTTTACCTAAAAACAAATACTCACACTTCTATCTACATTAATTAAAAGATTTTAAAATTTAACTACTTAAAAACTCATTCACTCACAATATTTTTTTTAATTACTTTTTAATTAAAAAAAAATAATATGTAATTATTTAAAATATATAAATAATTTTTTTTGAACATTATAAAAGTCAGTCAAGCCACTAAACCATTATAAAAGTCCAAGTCATGTCCTGAAAAGTGGAACGTGTTTCATCCGGTGGCAGCCTCATTCAGTCAGTCAAGCCACTAAACCATTAACATTGCACTCCAGGTCTTGGTCTCCGCTACTCTTCTCTGTTCACAATAATAATCATTTCCTTTGCAAGCTTTCTTTCTTTCTTTATTTTTTATCTTTTTATTTTTTGAATTTTTCCACCGTTATTGATATGAAACTTCCAATAATAATCATTTCCTTTGCAAGCTTTCCTTCTTTCTTTATTTTTTATCTTTTTATTTTTTAAATTTCTCCACCGTTATTGATATCAAAATACCAATAATTATATGTTTTAAAGTTCGAACTTGTGTTCTCAACGTGAGAGTACACTTCACTTACTACTGCACCTAACTCTTATTATTAGTTTGCAATCTTTCTTAGCTCTTACTTCACATTCATATAATAATAATATTATATTATCAATAAATTTTACTTTCAAATTTTTATTTTACATAAGTCCTAAAATTTTAAATTAAAGTATTCTATATTATTTTTACATTTTAAATTTTGCTTTGAAATATTAATTAAGTAAACTAATTTTTAAAGAACCACGTAATCTAAAATTAAAAAATTAATATTTTCATGATATAATTAATATAAAAAAATTAATAATTAATAAGAAATTCTCATTGTTTCCTTTCATATTTGTCTTAAAAAGTTAAAAAATAATAATTCACTTAATCAGGATTTTAAATTTAAAATAAAAGGGTAATTAAAATATTAGTATAACATATTTCAACTTAAAGTTTAAGATTTTGTTAAGAAAAAAATTTTAAAGTAAGATTTATTAAGAATTACTTAGAATGTTGAAGGAAAAATCAGTTTTATTTTTACTTTTCCTTTATACATCAGTTATTTTCGTTTTTGACCGAGAAAAATAAATATAAAACCCAAGTAGTTATTTTTTATATTTAAATCTTGTTATATACATAAATAAATAAAAATTAAAGAAAAGACATTAAAATGTACCTACCCTTTGTTTTAAGTACGTAGAATTAAGGTAGATAAGTATTTGATCAATTAATGCCTTTGTCATAATCTTCAATATTGTTAGGTTTTAATTACTGTCATAATTAATCTAGTTGCTTTTTCGTAATTATGATTTCTTCACCAAATTGAACAAGTTATGGACAATGCTTGTACACGTTTTCATACACAAGACTCAAATAATTTATTGAATTGTCTATTTCTGGTTTGATTCAGGTTTCATTTAAGTCATAAATTACACTTATATATATTCTTGTTAAGGTGGTTAATCGTCAATAATTGTAACGAAAACCAACGGATTTGTTCAGATTTTTTTGTTTTTTAGTACATAAAAAGGTTGGTATTCAAATTAGATATTTATTTTCATAAAGTACTTCTGATTTTATTTTTCTCCTTTCTTTTATTTTCCAACATGTTGTAGCTACTTCCCTCAAATCTTTATCTTCATCTTCAACATAATCTTACAATCCCCATTATATAATCAACTACAAAACCCTTTTTCCCAATGAAACAAATTAGATTGACAAAGTACTTCAATCAATTTACTTGTAAAAATAAATTAGATTTATGAAAATTATCTGTTTAGTAATTATAAATCATCCATTGCGCAAAATAATTTAAAATAAATCTCGTATTTAATTTTAAGTTATTCATTTATCATTCCTTTTTGTCTTTTAACTTTCTTTCTCCCCCTTAAATTTTTTTCTTAACTTAATCTCCATTATATAATAAAAGATTTTTTTAACAAGTGCCCTAAGGGCATTTGATAAAGTGCAATAAATATAAATTTTAAAATTTAAAATATTCTAAAATAATAAATTAGTTATTACATGGCATTGAAATCATAGTCAACAATTACAATAAATAATACAAATTTTTTATATTTATCCTTTAGAAAAATTCTATAATCAAATACAAACTCTCTTCTTACTGTTTTTTTTTTTTCCCCTATGTTTTGATAAAATGAAAGTATTCAATAAAAAATTGGTTTGCTAGTACTAAGAATTGGATAGAAACTTATTAACATCTAACAATGCACTATAGTAATTAAAGTCGATTGTGATTGATTAAAACGTTCATTAATGAAAGCTAATTTCTCCTACCCTATTTATTCTCCCATAGGCCGGCTAAGATTAAGCAATAAAATAAATTAAAAAAATTTATTACGGTTTTCTCATCAGTGATCTTAATTAAATTTTGAACGGATGCTTTAAAAATTAAAAATATATATATATATATATATATATATTGTAACCCACCGACCTCAATGAATTACAATAGTGATTGGAAATGTTCAACCTGTAATAAGTTGTCCCTCAGTACCAAGAAATTTCAACGTTCAAATTTCTTTATTCTTAGGGTCACCACTTTATTGAGATTTTTCCTCAAATTTTAGAAACAACTTCTTTCAAACTTTTGATATACTGACTGACTAATTAACTAAGTCGGCTGAAAAATATACATAAGCCAAGCCGATTGGCACAGGCAGGTCCTCAAAATTCGGTCCAACTTTTTTTGCATGACTCAATACAATAAACTCTCACTCACTCCCTATAAATATTTACAGGCTTAAATTCTTCTCTCATACCATCTTATCTTCCACAAACTAATATTTGAGTTCTTTCAAGAAAATTAGATTAATTTAAAAAAAATAAAAATTAATCAATATGGGGTTTGTGAAAACTGAAGAGAGGAGGAAGGCAGAGCTGGAGGAGCTCCGCCGTAAGATGACGGGTTCCGCCGGTTTACATAGGAGTAAAGATGAGCAGCAAGAAGAATTAGAAGGAGGTCTGGTTTGTGTTACCAGTGGTGTTTCCTATTTAGGAGTTGCTTTAGTCAATCGACTCTTGCTTCTTGGCTACTCTGTTCGAATCATCGTTGATAACTCAGGTGATTTAAGATTAATTATTTTTAATTATCTTTACCTTACACATTTTTTTATTTAATTAAATATTAATTGAATTGTCTTAAACTATTGCTAGTGTTTAATAGAAGAAAAATATGGATTTAATGAGTAAAATTTTGGTGGAAAACAAAATATATATGGTCGTTTATTTATGAATTATATATTTAAATAATACTTAGTAGTTTAAAAAAACAAACTCAAAATCTAAAATCAAAATTAAAGTATTAAATTGCAAGATGATTTATACCGTCACATACCAGAGATTGAAGTTATTTTTTTCTACCAAAAACTATTTTTTTTTATTACATTAAAATTATGTTAAATTACGTGTATCTTAATTAATTATTTATATTTTTTAATTACCATGTAATTATTTATTTTATTTTTTATACATATTGTAATTTATTATATGATATTTATCAAATTTAAAATAAGATTATAAATTAGTGATGATAGGAAAAGTACGTTTGAAGCTGTTTGAGCATGTAAAATTAATTATTTATATATATTTTTTAGTTGTATTTTTTTTATTTAAATCAAATAATAACATTTTATTATTAATTTAATAATTTTTAAGTTAGTTATATTTTGAAAATAACTATAATTTAAATCTTTATCATAAAAAGTTGCCTATAATGTGGTGAGTATTTGTCCATATTTTTATTTAATTAATTGATATATATATATTTTTTTTGGTGCTATAATTGGTGATATTTCTCTAGTCTATCTTGCAATAACGTTTTCCACAATAATCTGATGTGTTATCTCAATTATGTAATATTAATATAATATTATTTATTTTGATAAATTAGATTGAATCATGTCGAATATATGATCTAAACTAGTAAGATTAATTTTATATATTTAATTGATACATAGTAATTAACTCGGATGAATATGAAGATATGGCCAAAAAATATGTTACAGCTTAGTTCACCTAATCGATTTAGAACAAATGATAATAAACTCTTCCCGTTCTACTTTTGAAAAAAATAAATAGAAAGTGTAATAAGTATTTGAGGGGTTGAGTTTGAAATTATGCAGAGGACATAGATAAATTATGGGAGATGGAAACGTTAGGAGAGATGGGAAGAAGAAACCAAAATGTGGAAGCAGTGGTGGCAAAGCTAGACAACATTCAAAGTTTATATCAAGTATTTGAGGGCTGTCGTGGCGTTTTTCACACCTCTGCATTCACTGACCCAGCTGGCCTTTCTGGCTACACAGTGAGTTTTCTCTCTTTTTCTCATTTTTTTCTCATTACTCTTGCATAACTTTAGAATTGACCATTTCTTGCACCCAACCCCAATGACAAAATTAAATGCTTCTTGTCCCAGTGGCAATTTTATATAGATTCTCTAGCGAGCATATTCTAGTAACTTACATGAGGTTTATTTCACTTCATATTGTTGTTGAAAACTGAACCCTTAATTATATGATTGGTCCAAATTTTTATAAATGGATCATCTACACACATGGACCAAATTGTCCACACTCCTCTCCAAGATCTGTTACCACTTTTTCTTATGGTCTAAATTGGAGCCAAGTAGGCAACCCACCTAAAGCAATATAGTATTTTGCAGGGATATTAAAATGACCATTTTAATACAAATACAAACAGTATATATATAGGTGAAAAATAAAAAGTTAGATTGGTTGTATATGTCTAATTGGTATCCTATTGAAATCAAAACTTCAGAAAACCATGGCTGAGATAGAAGTGAAGGCTGCCGAGAATGTGATGGTGGCATGTGCAAGAACAACTTCAATCAGAAAATGTGTATTCACCTCTTCGCTTGTGGCTTGTGTGTGGGGAGACAATGCACAGCAAGATCAACCATCTATTATTAATGAAGACTCTTGGAGCAATGAGTCATATTGTACAGACAGAACGGTAAAAATGTAAACTTAGTTATCTAATTAAGTCTAACAGGGTTAGAGCCAGTATCAACATTGGCTAAAAAAATTCTTTTAAATGGCAGCTCTGGTATGCACTAGGGAAGATGAGGGCAGAGAAGGCTGCTTGGAGAATTGCCAAGGAGAGGGGCTTAGAGCTTACCACTATCTGTCCAGCTCTCATTACTGGTCCTGAATTTTGCCAGAGAAATCCAACACCAACAATTGCTTATCTCAAAGGTATTGTGCACTTTTAACTATTATAAACAATTTTGTAAAATGGATTCCAAGTGCAGGGAGCTAAATCTAACTAGTATAATTTGCTAATGTATAAATGCAGGAGCTCAGGAAATGTATGCTAACGGTATGCTAGCAACAGTTGATGTGATGAGGTTGGCAGAAGCTCAAGTTTGCGTTTTCAAGGCAATGAATGGGAATGCTTTTGGAAGATACATTTGCTTTGATAATATATTAGATAGCCAGAGTGAGGCAGAAAAGCTTGCTGTGGACATCGGAATGCCAGTAGAGAAAATATGCAGTAACTCATCAAGCAATTCTTCAAAAAGACTGAAACTTTCAAATGAAAAGCTTGGTAGGCTTATGTCAAGACCACTGAGATGTACCACTCTCTGCTAGAGGAGGAATATGTAAACTTTATCAACTACAAAGAATGTATACTTACAAATAATGAGTGAAATATGTGTTTTAAGCAAATAATACTCAAGTTTTTTAGTGGCCAATGAGCCAATCAAACAATTCTAATTTCATAATCAAATTTGGCAGCAAGCAATTCGATTTACCCATTGCAATTTGGGCTCACACCAAATTCCTTGATTTGGAATTGGAACCATGTTTCTATGCCATTAATTAAGCTGAGTCATAAGCTGCCTATGGAAAAAGTTACAGCTTTTATATTTTGCATAACCCATATCAGTCATAATCATTTTGACAATTCATACAAGTACTCAAATTTTCCCATGCAATTGATTTGAAATTTGAAGTTCACCATGAACAAATTTAAATAAAAAAAACTGAACAAAAAATTCAAAAAAGAGAAAATAAACAAGGATTTAGGTACAGGGCTCAGAGAGTTGCTATCTGTGCTCAAATAACAGCCTTAAAAGACTCTTCTCATACAAGAGGTGTCAGAATTCAAAGCACTGCTCATCTTTGCCCCTTTCAAATAAAAGATTCAAACAGATTCACGAAATCACTACCAATTACTTAATAATAGGAGGGAGACGATGAAGAAGAGGGAGCAGGGGAAGAAAACAATGAAAGCAAAAAAAAAAAGAAAAAAGTTTGCTATTTGCGACAAGGAGCCACCCATTCACTCAGCAATACCATCGACCTCAAACTAGTTAGGGTTTACACGAGGTATATGAACGACACCTTATTTATTTATAAGCTAAGGGCTTCTGAGATTGCAAAATCCGTTGAGCCTGGCCTACTTTTAAAGACAAGTTTGCAACAATAAACCCATGACCCACCAATCACCGTCACGTTGTATAATATTCTCAGTGTTCACATGGCGAATCATTATATAATATATTATATTATATAATTTTATTATTATCTTAATCTTCATTTTTTTTACTGCACAGATTTATAATATTAGGTATAATATGAAAGAAAGTTAATACTAGAAGTCCATAGTATTATGATGATACCAAATATTGTATAAGAACTAACTAGATATCCTTATACTATTTTATCATCCTTATATTATGTATCAAACGAGTCCAAAATATATCTCCCAAAATTTAATCTACATTTGATCTACAAATTTTCATTTTCTTCCTTTTTTTTTTTATATTTTATTTCTTTATTATATTAGCATTATCTAATATTTTTATTTGAATACATAATATTTCACAATGATTATGTTTTAGGAACAATATTATTCTGATTAATATACAGTATTTTATAATTCTTACATTTTATGCATATTTTTATTTAAATTGACATATCTCTTAGTGTATTAATTTAATTTAATTTTAATATTTATTTAAAAAAAAAAAAAAAAACTTCAATCAAATTAGTTTTTTATAACTATTTTACTTTTTTTGGTACATCGGAAATAATTTTATAACTATTTTCACTCTAAAAAAAATAATATATCAATAGATAGAATAAATTTTGCAGTACCTTTTTTAGGTAATTTTTTTACAAGATAATCAAATAAATAATTATTAGTTAATATGCATATAAATTGATTACCACTAAATAACATAAAATTTTAATAAATACAAACATACTTTATACTCTTTGCATATAGAATATATAACATCACCAATTTCATTTGAATGTATCTTATCTCAAGCATGGGACCCATGAGGTTGATCAAGGATCATCAAGATCGTCTTGACATACAAGGAAGAGCGACCAATCTACCATTGTCGTTGATGATCGTGGAGATTTGATTGAGTGCTCCGGCAAATATAGTCGATCATGAGGAGTTGCTTATTGATTGTGTGATGGTCTGTTGTTGACTTTCTTTGAAGTTTTTTTTTTTTTTTTTTTCTTCAATTGATTGTTTTAAGAATGAGATGAAAACGTGGTCTTCTTGGGTTGTATACCCAGTCCTCTCATGCCAACACCTAATTGTTAGGTTCTACTTCACAATTTCGAATCTTATGTTTCAACCATTTTGAATATGCCAATTTATTCAATTAGTAAAGTCACTGAGTGTTGATACCAAGGCCGTGAGATTGAATTTTGCCTTCACTCAAGATTAGAGATTTTAGGAGTGGGTTCGGTTCAATTTTGGAGGGTTTATATAAATGAAGTTAGATTTCAGTTATTTCAATTATATTAATAATATTATAACCTAACTCAATTAATAAGTTTCCGTTCGGTTTTTTCTATTGGGCTAAATTTAAAGCCCAAAAAAGTTGGCCCATCAACCTTCTCAAAAAAAAAAAAAAAGTACATGTTTTAGCTTGTGGGCCACATAATTAGGACCAATAAACTTAATTTTGGTTTGTTTTTTTTTTTTTCAAATATATAATAGAAATTATTTAATATACCTACAAAATAAGCCCCAACATACCCTATAATAATTAAACCATGTTAAAAAAATAATAATTAAGAATATATATATTTTTAAGTTCAATTTTAGTTAAAACCGATAATATTATATAACTGAACAGAATAATTTAGTTATTAAATACCAAAAATTATAAAAAATAAAATGAGTTTGGTTTCGATTTAGTTTTATTAAAAATGAGTTCAGTTTCGATTCAATTTATGAAAAAGATAGCTATCTCTTGTTATGTAATTTATAAGTTCAATGGCCACCTTCAAACACAAAAATAAATAAATTAACTAAAACAATATTAAAACATATTTTAAAAAATGTTGAGCATTTAATATAACTCACAAATCCTCAACCAACATTATTTTTTTGGATGCATAAGAAGGCTAGGATTTGAACCCTTAACCTAAGTAGAGAAAAGGCCTAAAACATGTTACCATATCAATTGAACTATGATCTAGCTGCTTAATCAGTCAACATTGAATGTAAGATTAGAAAGTTTTTGATTTTTGATTTACAATCTAATAAAATACATTACATCCGTATCAAAATAAAATAAAAATTAACAAGATTTTATTCTGCACTTAAACAAACACAAGCCTTTGCGGTCCTACCCCTCATTATTCATTTACTATTTAAACCAAATGGCAGCTTGGGAATTTCAGCTTAAGGGCACTGACTCACTGAGAGGCCCGCCATTTCTTTGCAAAAGATGACACGTCATTTAAATTTCTAGGTGACCGTAACTAACAAGGCGCAAGTTAGAAACCAAATACGACAAGCTTATAATCGTGTACCGGGGTGCAATTTATGCACCCAGAGAGAGTAGCCCAAATTAGAAGAGGAAAGCTAGAAAGCTTTTCAGTTTCAGAACTCAGGAGAATTCGAAATTCGAGAAGGGAGATCGAGTCAGTGAGTCAGTGAGTCAGCGAAAGAAGAAAGATGGCAGCTGCTGAGCCAACTCGTATATTGATGGCAGTGAACGAGTCAACCATTAAGGGTTATCCACACGCTTCCATAAGCAGCAGAGGAGCTTTCGAATGGACTTTGCAGAAGATCGTTCGCTCTAATACCACTGGCTTCAAGCTTCTATTCCTCCATGTTCAAGTTCCAGATGAAGACGGTGATGGTTCTTTCCTCTATCTCTATCTGTTTGCTTATCTATGGTTTCAGGCATTATTTGAGTGCTGCTTATTTTGATCAGGTTTCTTTAATCTGCTCAGTGAAACTGTTTCTAATTTCGGGAAATTTATGGTGATTTCTTTGAGTAGTGGAGAAATGTAATGCTGTAGATTATGAATTGGACGTATATATTGTTATTGTGCTTGTTCTACGTGCAAATGGGGCTATTTGTGGGCGTTAGCTGCTTTAGAACTCAACTTGATGATTGATTAAGATAGATATTTTCATTGGGATTATACATTGATAATCTGTTTGGTTGCTGAGAAAATGAAGGAATGGTAAACATTGGGGAAAATGATCCGTACAATTCTGCTGCTCTCAGCGTTTTACTTCATTCCGCTATAACTCTGAAATGCTAGATTTATGGCTTAACTGAGTACACATATACCTGTTGCTCTTTTCCTGGACTAGCTAGACGATCTCGTTGATTAAGCCATATCTACATATTTATGTGGGGTGATGAATTCCTAACTATTGTAATATAATAAGATACTTTTACCCCAGAAATATATATGAATGATTAGATGGGTCATGCTTTACTTCTAATACATGTTAACTTGTTTAATATTTATTTTGATTTTTTCTGAAGTGAAGTTTATGAAATGAACTCTTCTATTTTGGTAATGAAATAATTTGACAGTATAATGAAGTAATACATTTATATATATATATATATATATATATATATATATATATATATATATATATATAGTATTAGTATTAAGTCAAAGATGTACCATCGTGGAGAATTACTGTAAGTTGTTGGTTATGGGCTGCTCGATGGTTTGTCATGTTCATTGTTTGACAAGAGCACTAAGTTAGTGAATCTTATAGTTCTAAGGTTGATCCAACTGATGTCTGAAGTACCTTAAGGGAAAGTGGATGCCCAGTAAAAGGCTTGGCCTGAGTTGTGTGCTTCTCATGAAGTCTAGCTGTTAAGATCTATCTAGTGTAGGTGATGTTTTTGGTGGTGTTTCTGTTATTGATACCTTAGTTATCTAATCTGATTTTGTGCCCACCATACCTCTATTCAAGCTCGAATCATCAGCAATTTTTTAGATTTTGATAACAGTAAGTCTTACAGTAACACAGAGACCTGGCCCTTTCAAACATCACCTTCTTTTAAGCAAAATGTTGCCTCTCTTTCTGCTGTGTCAATTGCTGTGCCTCTGAAATGCCCTAAATTTGATGTTTGTCAGAAGTTCTTGACATGTTATCTGCAGAAGTTTCCTTCACTTGGTGACCAAGCAAACAATCATGCCTTGATCTGGAGTTGTATGATTCTCATTGGTTGTTATGGTATCAGAGTTTTTGGAATAGATAATCATGACCTAGTTATATTTGACAAGGTTGATTTATCATCGATGCCCCCCTCCCCCACAAAAAAAAAAAAAAACTGCATGCTATTGACTTGTTATTGTTGATCGTTCTGAGACCAGGATAGTCTAATTTGCAGACATCTCAATCATGTGGATGCCATGGAAAAGATATGACAAAATATAAGTTTAAATTGGTTTAGCTTATGCATCTTGAATAATTTTATTGCGAGTCTTTTAGCACTTCTTTTATGACTTAGGAGTATTTATAGCCTGCCTAGTTTTCATGAAAGGCGTCCATCTGAAAGTAGGCCAATCCATTGTCTGAGTTTTAGGAGAATAGACTATGTTTTCATTCACTTGTAGCATCTATCGTTAAGTATGGACGGAGTTGATATTTTGTCTCTTCACTTTGATTCTTTCTTTCATTTGTAGCCTTGACGGAATTAACCCATCTGTGTGTCTTATGTGTTGCACAGCCTCCAGTTGTAATCATTAACCAAATCTGCAGCATGAGCTAACTAGCACTACATTTATATCAAAGAAACCTACAACCTAAAGCTGTTATCTTGTAACTTGTCTTTGCTAGGTTTTGATGACTTTGATAGCATTTATGCATCACCAGAGGATTTTAAAAGCATGGAAAACAGAGACAGGACAAGAGGGATTCATCTGCTGGAATACTTTGTGAACAGATGCCATGAAATTGGGGTAATGATTTCAACTATTCTGTACACACTCCTTCTCTCTCTAAAAGCACAGGATGTACAATGTCTATGTCGCTTTAGGAAGTTTACATTCTTACTTTGAACTTTTACTATGTTTGAGTTGTATATATTTTTTAATGATTGTTATGAGCTAGTTTGATATTGAAATCAATGTAGGTGGCCTGTGAGGCATGGATAAAGCGTGGGGATCCAAAAGAAGTAATCTGCCATGAGGTGAGACGTGTGCAACCAGATCTTTTGGTTGTGGGAAGCCGAGGTCTTGGCCCTTTCCAGAGGTATGCTCATATTTCTTTTTTCCAGGGCCTTGGAGTACTTGATTTTTTATTTCTTTTGCAAGTATTAGCAAGGGTTCGTCAAGCTGTCTCATGTAGTCTTAATTTGGAAGTACCCTAGTCAGCTGTGAAGCATTGGCTAACTAGCAGTTCTTTTGAATCCTTCTGCAGGGTTTTTGTTGGCACTGTGAGTGAATTCTGTGTGAAGCACGCAGAATGCCCTGTCATCACTATCAAGCGCAAGGCAGATGAAACTCCTCAGGACCCGGTCGACGACTGACGTCTATCAAATTCAATTGGATATTTTTAATTCTGTTATTAAGCATATGACATTAGCAATATTGGTGGACAATAAATTTTTTGATAAGAGTTGTATGTCTATGAAGAGGTTTCATGTAAACATATATGGAGGAACTTGGAGTTTATGCACTCTTCTTTTCAACGCTTAATCTGATAGTTCTAGCTGCTTTTGATTTATTTATATTTTTTTCTATTGGTAGTATGCCTCCATCGATGTATGCCTTTTTGCTTGTCCTTGCTGGACTATTTTGATCACTATTTGCATACCAAGGATACTAGGTATGCTTGCATACAAGAGTAATAGCTAGTGGAAAGGAATGGGTTTCTCAGATGAAAATTAGTTCAACCTCCTAGCACTGCAGTTTCCACTTTGAATAGTACGTGGTCAGCAGACAGGTTAGGAAGCAGCTGTGGAAGTCCTCACAACAATGAGAATTATTTCAACTTGAGTATAATTCCTAGATGTACTATCTGAATGCATTTACTGCTTTCAGTTAATTATTCTTTGAAAAAAGAAAATGCATTGAAATCAAATTTGTCTTCTGAAGTATCTCTCTCAAATGTTTTATTTTGTCTTGTGAATGTTCAGTTTTCACTTTTGAGTAATTATCATGCAAATTACGATGTGATAATTTTTCTTAGATCTAGGACAAAACAGACTTTACAAGCGAGTTGTACTTTTCCTTCATTAGCTTGGTTTAGTTAAGAAAATATGGCCAGGCATAGATTTCTTAACAAGTCTTTTTGTCTCTGGTTAAGAAAATGCCGTTAAGCATTGAGTCATACGTTGTAAGTATGAAGGGAAAATAACAGTAGTTTCAATAGTCATATCCCAGGGGCCAGGTCATGAGTTTCCACCTTCTCAGGGCTTTGATCTGGAATACTTAAAAAAGGTATAGAACTAGAGAAGTGTGATTATCTGAGAAATAGGGATTAAGGAGCTAAAAAAATGAAGAGACTGTGTGTGGAGGCTAGCATCCTGTACAAAATTTGAGTGATTCAAACATAACAAATCACTATAACTTCAGCCGTTGCTGTTATCACAGCAATATCATAAGATAAAGAAGGATCCCAAAGTTGCTGATTTTCTATACCCTTTAGCATATGTAAGTTACATAGAGCAAAACACGTCCAACCCATCTATACCAAGATAATTTACCTCTTAACCTACTCAACTGAAAGAGTCTCCCTAAACACTAGGTTCCAAACCCACCAAAAGTAAATAACATTACTACTATCAGTAAACTTATCCTGATTATTACCTACAAAAGTACCGATGACTGACTTCTTGTCTTAATCTTAGGACGAAGAGGATTCAACCATTGTATTCACCTTCTCCAGAAGGCCTTTCATCTCACTCTCTAGCAATGTTTTTATGTCTGGCCAAGTTTTGTCACCAGATGCTTCCAGCATTGAGGTCATCATCTTAAGTTTATGCTTTACGAAATTAAGTTGTGAAACAGATGGCTTCCCGGGGGCCTTGTCTCCAACCTTGGGTAAATGAGAAGTTTCTGACAGTGGTACCTCATTGAGTTCACGAGTCCTGGATTCAGCTGAGAGATAACGAAGCCGGAAGGTGACATTAGAATATCCAAATGGGCTGCAATTTTGTGACTGGTTGTAGGCCCCTTCAGCATCCGAGCTTCTCATGAAACTTACCCGAGCAACAAAATTATTATAGAACATATCTGTTTCTGTTTCATTCAGAGCTCCAAACTTACTATATATGGTGATAAGATCAGCTCTTGAAGGCAGAAAAGATCCAGGTCCAAATGTCACAAAGAGGGCTGCAGATGAAGATTGTTCATCAATCGCCATACAGCTTGTCTTGAAATCAGCCAACTGCTGTTGCTTTGGCAATTCTGGATTATCCTTTTTGTTTTTTCTTCTCTTCTTTGGCTCAGATTCATAATTTGATGATTTGTCATTGATCTGATTTCCGTTATTTTTCAAAGGCCCAAGTTTCTTTCTCTCCCTATCAGGTTGGCGTTTTCTGTACACTTTATAGTTGGATCCGTCACGATATATTGAGTTCCTGACAACAGACATAAATGCCCAAACTGTTTCAGAAATTTCCTTGGGACCAACAGCAGCAGAGCGGACTTCAGCTATAACTTCAGCCACAGAAGCCTTGACATTCAAGGGATCTATAATTTTGTACTCATCTTCATCTGGTATATGGGAACTTAAGCTAACAGATGGCTCATAATCCATATTAAGTTCTTTTGGAAGATTCTCTTGAGATGCCTCAGTACCACACATAACAAGTGGAGTGGACCCAATAAGATGGCTAGCAGCCTTGGTCACCTGCTCTTGTAACTGAGCTTCACTGGCAACCTTCAGGGATTCAGTTTCTATACTTGTGAAAGGAGGGGATAAGTACTTGCTTCTCTTCCTTTCTCTTGCCAAAGAGACCTTCTCAGTTTGTTCTTTATCCTCATCATCTGTTACTAATTTGCTGCCATTGCTATTGGTCTTACTACCAATATTCTTTTTCTTCTTTTTTGTTTTCAAAGATTGGATCTTCTCAGTGTCTTCCTGCTCTCCATTGCTATCACCTTCAGCACTCGAAACATTGCTAAGAGAACTTGAAGGTGGCTTTGGCAGCTCTTTCTTTGTCCTCCGCCCTGGTTTAGGGGTCATTCCATTACCACCAAGTGCATTTGATTCCTCACTGCTTTTCCTCTTATTTTTGCCAGATGATGTCAGTTTGTGAGCGCTCCTCAATTCTTCAACCACACCTCCCTCCTTACTTTTGGGATGGGCATCTTTGTCCTCTCCCATAATTTCAGCAATGCTTTTCTGCTTCCTCCTATGATGCACCCCGTCTTCTGACACCCTTGGGCATTTTTGCGACATGGTTTCACTTATATCAACAATGTTAGGGCTCCCTGGCAAAGAAAAGTAGTTCTCTTCAAATGGCCCTTGGACTGGCACGTCCACAGCACGCTCACCATTATTTGTGCCCACTACCACAGCTATGGAATTGTCTTCAAGACCAGCAATTGGCTGGGCTACTTGATACACGGGCAATTGATAATCTCCCTTTGATTGGTAGAAAGCCGATAGGTAACCCTTTAGTATTTCCAGCTCAAGAAAATTGCTAATAGCAATAAACTCTGCAATTTGTTTCACTCGAGAAAGTAATTCTCTGGTGTCAAATAGAATATCTGAAAGCTTTCCCAGTCCAGTTACAGGTATGAAAACCCCTTTCTTGATTCCAGAATTCTTCGCCAATGGTCGACCAAGATCACTAGCAACACAAGGACAAATCATCTTCAAATCTACCAGTCTGCCAACCTCATCCACAGCATCCTCTACAGACTTAACAAAGGCCGTTAAGTTGCTCTGTTTCACCATCTCTTTAAAATTCTCCTCAAGCGGCTTTAACTGAGACCGGTGGCACCATGCAAATGACCCATCTCCAAAATAAGCCACAAGGAGTCTATTCTTCTGTCTCAGCTTCACAGCATGGTCTGATGCATCTGAAGGATCATAAATCCGCCCAGGCCACCATGGATGACTCTTAATTTTACCCCAAACAAAATCACCTACACAAAACCCATATCCTTCATTAGTTATGTCTTCTACTTCCTCCTCCACGTTTTCACTCGTCTCCATAATTGGAACATCACCGGTCACAATTTTCGCATCTGGGTCTTCACTATTTTCACCTAGAGAATCACCATTCCCGTCAACCTCACTTTTCCGAACCAAATCGTTTCTTTTGTCCTCACCAGCCTCAGATGTATAGCCAGGAATTGACCCAGCAAGCGAAGTAACATTGCCACCACCTGAACCATCAGCTGCCGCCACCGTTTTCTCAGAAACAAAAACAGAGTCCAACTTCTCAGAACTCTCACTTCCACCGCCATATGAGATCTCTACTTCCCTCAAACTTCCTCTCATTTTCAACAAAGAGGAAACCCCGTTCATCTCAGAAGCAGCAAGACCATGAGCATCACCTACAGCCGGAACATCAATAGCTTGGCCTCTTAAACTGCTTTCAACCGTAATCTCAGTCTCTACGACCTTGGTCAAAGCAACGACCTCACCATCATCATTATCAAAACCTTCCTTTCCACTAATAGAAACCCTAACCCCATTTTCTCGGGCCCCTTCAACAGAACCATTTGAACCGCCGTGGCCTCCATCCAAACCACGAATAGCCTCTTTCAGCTTCTTTTTCTCTTCTGGGTCTCGATGTTTGTCTTGTTCAGACAAAGCACTAGAATCCCCAGTTGGGGTTTTAGTTCGACTCTCAACAGTTACCATTTCCAGGAAAATATTTTCTCGAGAAAATCAAACTACTGTGTAAAAAATCATGAAACAAATGACATGTAAATCAAATCATGTTTTGGTGAAAATTTCTAATAAAAATCAAATATTACCCACAACCCCAATTAACAAAAATAATATATTATATTTTCTGAATAGACAAAATGAAAAATTTCATGAAATTGAAGGGAAAGTAAGTACCTCAAAAACCAAGTCTAGGGTTGCAGAGCTTATGCCTTGGAAGAAACTGTCAAACCCATTTTGCAGAAGCCTTAAAACAAAGAGAGAGACTGAAGAAGAGGAATCCAATTCCAGAGTCAGAGATAAAAATGAATAATTCTAATTGCTCTTGAGCGAGACAGGGGAAATTCTCGAGCTTGGAACTCAAAATATCGCGCGTGTACGAGAGAGAAGATTAGAGTCTTTTCAATTTTTCTATTACAGGCGGTGCAGAATGACTCGGCGGTATTTTGCATTTGTTGTCAGCATCGGACAGTTTCTTCTGCGTTTGGTGAAAGAGACAGATATTTTGAGTAGTTCACGTACTCGCTCGAGTAGACAATTCATCGGTATTCGCTAATATTTACTGTTTGATTTTAGTTTCTGATTGGCCTTCACTCAAAGATGTGGACGGTTGTGATGCGACCTACGAATAGCTCGAAGCCTCGAAGGCTATCTAGGTTATTTAAATTTAGAAAAAAATACATCAACTACCATAAATACTAAGAAAAGTAGAAATGTATAGTGGGCTTGCGTGTTAACAGTAATTATTTGTGACTTTGATTTGCCTCATTCAACTCCAAATTCCTTCAATTTTATAGGTCTTCATTTCCTCTCTGTTTTTTTTATCTTTAATTCTATTTATTATTTTGTAAATTTATATAAATTCAATATCTTATTTCCTTCTTATAACATATACATTATCATGAGCTTATAAATAGAAATTTTGTTACATTGTCATGAGCTTATAAATAAAAATTTTGTAAATAGTTGGTGGCATTGAAATACAATAAAAAGATTTCTCTTTTATTTCTCTCATCTCTTATATCTCACTAATTCCACTTCATTATTTTGTTTATAATACCTTACAAACTTTAATTCTCAAGTATCTTCTTTCCATCATTTCTAGTCTCTGGTCACTTCTACATCTCGAGTTTCATTTCTCCGTTATTACAAAATTAGAATTTGTGGCTCTCGACATTACATGTAAGAATCATCTATCATTGATACTAGATGTTGAAATTCATCTTGATGCTATGAATCTTGGAGACACAATTAAAAAAAGTTAAGGAAGCATCCAATAAGGCCAAAACAATGATTTTTCTTCAAAACCATTTTCACGAAGGATTGAAAGCTTGAATATCTTATGGTAAAAGATCAATTTGAGCTTTATAAAAATGTGAAAAAATAAAGAAATAAAAAATTATGACCACTAGAAAACATTAATTCTTCATAACTCGTTATAATTGGATATATTTATGATTACAAAATTCTAAAATAATAAGTGAATACAACTATGCAATATTTCAAATTAGTTTACAACTAAAATTGTGTAGAGAAAATATTATAAATGATGCATTATATTTTACTAAGTTTCTTATTTAGTTTTAAAGATATTGGTCGTAATGGGTATCATATTGAGACAATAAATGCGAAGAACATTGAATACCGCTATATTACTTATCTTAAGTAAAAAATGTGTATTAAAAAAATTACTTGCTTTTTCTTTCAGATTCTACTACATGAATATTAGTATAATCAAAATATATGTTATAGCAAACCATAAATTTATCAACAAGAACTTAGCTAAGCAATTGGTGCATGTGCCCTCACTTTCCAGTATCGAGTTTGAGTACTCCCAATATACTATAAGTTTACTTATCAACATATCTTAATTATTTGAATTGGGCCATCCAGATCAATAATGATCCAAAAAATATTAAGAATTCACTTAGATATCCATTAAACAACCAAAAGATTTTTCAATCTAATGAATTCTCATGCGCTGCTTGTTCTCAAGGCAAATTGATTATTAGATCACCACTATCAAAAGTTTGGATTGAATCTCCTACATTTCTAAAACGTATTCAAGGTGAAATATGTGGGGCCATTCATCCACCATGTAAACCATTTAGATACTTCGAGGTTTTAATTGATGCATCCATTTTGAGAACAAAATTCCCCATTTTTGTTTGGGGACATGTTATTTTACATGCAGCAACACTTGTATGAATTAGATTAACAAGTTATCATAAATTCTCTCCTTTACAATAGCTTTTGGTAATGAGCCAAATATTTCTCATCTAAGAATTTTTGGATGTGCGGTATATATATGTGTTTCAATTGCTCCACCACAAGGAACTAAAATGGGTCTTCAAAGGAGGCTGAGAATATAAGTTGGATGTAAATCTCCTTCTATAATTAAACATCTTGAACCATTGAGGGGAGAAAATAAGTAGGTGGAAAAACAAATTACATGAAATGCATTATCATTATCTCATCTCAATTGTCACATAATTCATAAAGCAATGTGAACAAGAATTAAGTTTAAAGAATAATTCATTTACAAAGTATGGCAAATCAACTGACACTACATTTATTGACCCAAAAAGAGTAACCAAATCACATATACCAGCTGCGAATCCTCTAATTCGGATTGATATCCCAGTAGGACATTCAGCTAGTGCTAATGAATCTAAGACACGCCTGAAGCGTGATAGACCACTCGGTTCCAAAGACAAAAAATTCTCGAAAAAGAAAAGGAGCAAATAATCAAGATGGTCATATATATTGAGGAGGTAATAACTCATGAAGATATTGTGGACATAAAAACTCATAAAAATCCCAGAATAAATTCTGGTTCTTGAAATTAGTGAAAATGAAGAAATCTAAATAAGCTATGTCACTGATAGAGAAAGATGGAACCCAAAAGAAATAGTTGTTGACAACATTTGTCCATAACCTTCAATATCTTCAATTCCCCTATAATTGCCCTCTTTATTTTGTCAATTTATGTAGATTCAGTATCTTATATATTTTTTGTAACATATAAATTTGTCATGAGCCTATAAATAGAGAATTTATAGAAAGTTTGTGGTATTGAAGTGCAATAGAAAGATTGCACCCAAACAAAAAAAATGCAATAGAATCAATAATAATTAAACCCAATATTTCATAAAAAGGAAAAAAAAAAAAAAATAGAATCAATTTCATTACTCCAATGGAAGTTGTCATTTAACTTAGAATCTGCACGGCACCGTTCTTTTGTTTTCCTTGTGCAAGTTCTTCGTTAATTTCTCCTTAGCTGTCATAGGATAGACATTGTTATCTTCACCCCAGATTTTCATGGAAAATCCCTTCTTTTTCTCTAGGCCAGACACCAGACACCAGACACCAGACACCATACACAAGCTGTTTGCACTTTCCATCATTTAGTGCATTTTATTTTATTTAAAAAACATTATCTTTCTTATTTAACTCGCCAGAAATCCATATATATAGATGCTTTAAGGCCCTTGTACTCCATATCTTACAAGTTACAATTCATTAGCCATGGCCATCTTCAACTCAAAATCATACTCCGTTCTGTTTATAGTCTTCGTTTTTTTCCTCTTGCAACTCAACAATGTGCTATCATTTTCCTTCAACTTCATCAATTTCCATCCAGGCACCAATGCCTTAATTTTCGAAGGTGATGCCTTTGCATCAAATGGAGTTCTGCAACTCACCAAGAATCAAGTTGATACCCCCATTAACGGCAGTGCTGGCCGAGCCTCATACTCCGAACCACTGCACCTTTGGGATGCTAAAACAGGAAAGCTTGCAGATTTTACCACTCAATTCACCTTTTTTCTCAAAACAATCAACTCATCACTGCTTTTTGGTGATGGCTTCTCCTTCTTCCTTGCACCAGTTGAGTCTGACATCCCTAACAATTCAAGTGGTGCATATCTTGGACTGTTCAGTGAGGAAACTGCTCTGGACGCCTCCAAAAACGATATTGTTGCTGTTGAGTTTGACACTTATGGAAATACCTGGGATCCAAGCTTCCCTCATGTAGGAGTGGATATCAATCAGATCAAATCCTTGGTTTATGCCCAATTGGCAAGTAACATCGAGAAGGGATCGGTAGCTACTGCATTGATAAACTATAACTCTACCACCAAATTTTTAGATGTTTTGGTAACTTACGCTGATAAACCTGCCTTCAGTACTAAACTTACAGTTGGAATTGATTTGGCGTACGTTCTGCCAGAGTGGGTTAGAATTGGTTTCTCGGGTGCTACAGGTCAGTTGGTTGAAATACATGACATTGTTTCTTGGTCTTTCACTTCAACATTATAGACCTGCCAGTAATGAGAAAATGGAGAAGGCAGTGAATGGGGCACGTTAAATGAAATAAATCATGTTTAATAAAGTTTTTGGGAGAGGGGAGGAGATTGAGCTTGTTCATCATTTAATTCTGTATGAGGTCTCTCTTTTCTTGCTACGAAGTATTTCTGTTGTCTTAATAAGAAGAGCTGAATACCTCTGTATTGTATTATCATGATGTAGTATTTCTTGAAGTCTAGGCTATATGTTCCTATATAGGATTATATAGACAAACCAACCAACTAGTTATACTACAAAGAAGTAATTGACTGCTGAAATTAATTTCTAATTAATCACAAACAAAGGGAATAAAAATGGACTCAGGGGGACTTTACATTAGCAGAATTAAAGCCAACAAGTAAATCAACTTATACTTTCAATGACTTGGCAACAAAATGGTTAGTGGTGATATGTGAAAACTCATATTCTGAAGGATAGAGTTCAATTTTGAACTGTTGATGGCATAACATGACAGCAAGTTCTTTATAAGGACAGGTATAGTTCAATAATCCTCCAAATAAGCTCACTGGTTATCTGCTTAAAGTAAACTTTGTGCAGAAACATTATATATACACAAAATGCAAGGCCCAACAACAAGAAAAAGGGGCAGTTTAACTTCTCAGCTCTGTACAATGGCGTGCTTCCATTTCAACAAGGCCTACTTAGATAAATTTCATAAACAACAAACTAAACCAGAATGTAAGATAGATATTAAGTACTAATGCTATCACCTTCATGGACTCTAGGAAGTGAAAGTTTTTGAAAGGCAATTACACATACAGATGTTTACGCAGCTTCTATCCAAAACTTGGTTGATGAAACTCAGAATTTTCAGCCATTTTAGCATTCAATTACCTTTGATCGAACACATTGAGGGCGTTAAAAAACTACCAATTCCAATCATTCAATTCGCATGCAATATAAGTGATGAAACTAAATTGACATAATGACTTCGTGAACCAAAATCTCGTTTTTCATTACAGAGTAATCAAATTGAATAATGAACAATTGGGTTTTGCTATATTCAACTAAATTACATAACTAAGAAATTACACAAAATTAAAGCTCAAATTACCAATCCACTTCCCTATTACAATTAAGCAATGGAAACCTTAGCTCCGGCCTCTTCAAGCTGCTTCTTAGCGTCCTCAGCCTCATCCTTGGAAACCCCTTCCTTGAATTTCTTGGGCAACCCTTCTATCAATTCCTTAGCTTCTTTCAAAGCCAAGCTCGTCAAAGCTCTGACAGCCTTGATAACAGAAATTCTTGCATTGCTTGGAACTTCATCGATGACTACGTCAAACTCAGTCTTCTCCACAACGGCTGCTGGTCCAGCATCAGCTTGGCCAGGGGCAACGGCTACAGCGGCAGTTGCGAAGGCCGCAGGGGAAACACCAAGCTTTTCTTGGAGATAGTCGGAGAGGATTCGAGCTTCTTCAAGGGTGAGCTTAGTGATTTCTTCACCAATCTTTTCGATCTTCTCCGGTGCAGCCACGGAGGCAATAGGACGGAGATGGGTGGCTCGGTGTGTAAGATTCGTATTGGGGGTGAAGGGGAATTGAATTGTGGGTTTAGGAAAAATGGAGGAGTGCTTAGGATAAAGAGGGGTGGAGGGTGTAGGATAAGAAGGAGAACGAAGGGTGAGAGTTGATAGAGTAGCTGCCATTTTCAATTCCCTCTCTGATTTTTGGGGTTTCAGGGAGAGAGAGGGAGTTAGAGAGAGAAAGAGGATTTGAATAAAGAAGATTGGATAAGGAGGGCATACAGTTGTGAGTTGTTTGTGCTCGTTGTATAATTTAGTGACAGGTTTGCCCTTCCAAATTGCTCTAAAACACCGCATCAGTTGACTATTCTATTAAGGGTAGACTGGATATTTCACATTACTTGTGCTGGTTGAAAAATTAATATAAAAACTAAACGGGGCGTTCCGAGAATCGAACTCGGGACCTCTCGCACCCAAAGCGAGAATCATACCACTAGACCAAACGCCCACATGTGTTTCCAACTGAAACATAATTTCTAGGTTTATTAACGTTAATTATTGGTAACGACCTTTTCAAGATGAACCATTCCAATCCAAAAATTCATAAATTGCATTGCTTGGTAAGGATCAAAAAGTAAGGTCAACTAAGATCCCAACCCCACCATGGAGTCATGTACTGCTTAAGCAAGATCAGAGGGCGAATTCTCATGCTAAATCAAATAAACAACCAGCAAAAGTTGTTTTGAATTGAATACATAAATTATGGAGCTGGAACGGTAGCAAATTATATCTCACTGATCATACAAAATATAGTTTACTCATTGAAAATGCATGTAATTTCAATGTGCCCTCCTCTTAACGTGTAAATCTTCATCAATAATGTTTGAGACACCAGAAGTTTATAGTGCTGGTACAGTTATATCTTCATTCAAATGTTGACAGTTCTAAGTTCTAGATGATGATCACATCCTTGTATAGAGTGATACTCTGGCAATTTTTAGTCAATGCTTCAAATTACCAGAATTTTTTCACCATCTTCGACGCTTTCTTCCATACCAATATGCAAATGCTGCTATCGAGGAAGCAAGAATAACCCCAGCTGTTGCATGCCAAGCATAGATTGGTTTCTCCAGAACTAGGGGAGGACTACTGACATCAAGAGGTGGTGAAATAAGTGGTTTCTGACTAACTGCCAATGCAAACCCTAATCCCTGCCTCTCTAGCTCAGCCAAGTCATCAATTGCTGGCTTTAGCCTTGTGGCTTTGGCTATAGCTTCATACTCTTCTTTGGTTCCACCTTCAAAGAAAGATCCAACAAGGTGACCCTTGTTTACCCAGTACGCCCCAAATGTACTGTTTGAGAAATCTCCATAATAAACTACTTCCCCAGCATTATCCCCGTAAAACTGCCAAGACAATGTGAAGACTCTGGAGTAGAAAAAAGGCAGGTAATCTAATTCCCCAGTTTTGCTTGGCTCCATTATGGCAGCAACCGCATGTCTTGCAGATTTCCTTGCTGAATCAACATGCTCAAGTCTACGAGTTTCCCCAAATATTTTGACTGGAAATGCTGCGACATCTCCAATTGCATAGACTGAATTGTTACTTGATTGCAACAGTCCATTTACTTTGATTCCACCCTTATCCAAAGTAAGTTGACCTTCAAAAAGGCCTGTATTTGGACATATTCCTATTCCCACGACAACCATATCTGCAGGTAGCTGCTCTCCATCTTTAAGATTAACAGCTGTAACCTGAAATGAAGTCATTTAAGTAACATCTACGTCAACATTAGCCGTATATAGCCTTCTTTGTCTATTTGATGTTTTCAAAAGAAAACAAAATATTTAGAAGGAACGATAACCATTGATCATAAAATACTATCATCCAGCAATTTAAATTCCAACTAACTATAAGGAAGCCACTATCATCTGGCTGGGAGGGGATAATATTTTATCATTGGGTAGCAGCAAACTTCCTAAACTCAAAGAAAAAGTCTTCAGCAAATACTCCCTTGTTCACCCTCTTTTATAATCAAGAGAATTCTGAAGAAATTCTTCAAACCGACATAAAGTTACCTTCCCATTGGAGTCAAATTCAAAAGATGTCAGAACGGTTCCCTTAATGAACTTTACTCCTTTTGATATATAATAATCTTCATAATAAGTTGCAATCTTTGGTGTAAATAAACGTGCCACTGCAGATATATACAATCAACAAATCGTCACAAGCACTTCTTTTTAAATAGAAGAAATAATTTTTATATTTTAAAAAGAAGCTGATCTTATGAACAATCTATAGTAACCCCACATCACTAAATATATATATGTGTGTGTGTGTGTGTGTGTGTGTATATATTAAAGAAAGAACAAACTATTTCGGACAGAAATACTTACTGCAATGTGCTTCAGGGAAAACCATGGTTACATTTATCTTGTTGATCAGTAATGATGCAGCACACTCCATGCCTATGTAGCCACCACCAATGACAATAGCATTTCCACCAGAACAAGATTGCATCACTTTTACGAGCCTATTTGCATCATCTAGATCTCTTAAATAACAGACATTTTCAGCATCTGATCCAGTCACTCCAAATTCTTCAAGCTTCAAAGACTACATTCAATATTGCAAATTTAATTTTAACCTACTTTCTTGCATTATACAAGGCCAATGAGTCTCGAACTTTAGTATTTTAATAAAATTTTAGGTAGCAAGTAGCAAGAACATCACTATTTTATCAGTGAACTAAGAGCAAAAGAACTGGTGCAAGAAAGGAGGAAAAGCAGAAGCTGTGCCTTAGGTCTATTAGGACATACAATCCTCCTAGGTCCTTTTCTTAGATGTCTTCCTAACAGTAGAGATGTTGCAATTTGCAACATCCTGTGAATCACCAAGGCTTGCTTAATTCTTTTCTTTTATTTCCCAATTCATACACTTAAGGCAAGAAAAACCTCGGTTCACAGAAAGATTAGTTTCAATACCCGAGCACCAGTTGCGATGATGAGAATCTTGTAGCTAATGGTCTCCCCAGTTGCAGTTAGAAGTGTCTTACGCCTCAAGTCAGCAGACTTAACTCGCGTTCCAAGAACTAATTCAATTCCTGTAATAGAAAATAAAAGCAAAAGAGCCTGAAAATTAGATGTTCAGGGGAGAATCTGAAAGTTATAATATTTATTTGTCTCCAACATATAATACAAAATTAATGAACAAAATGAACTATCAGAATTTAATGAAAAAATTTGAAATTTATCACACTTTTCTTCCACATAGTAACATACAACATTTTCAGCTCTAACAAGCATTAATTCAAATAACTCGTGAGAAGGGGCACATTTTGATTGTTTCCTGTATAAGTTGGGGAAATTACTTCTGTGAAACATCAATATATCAGAAGAAAGAGGATCAAATGTAAAATTGGACTTATCATTTGTAATAACCTAAGCAGGAAGTACAGAATTTAATTTTTGGCACTGCTGAAGTATGCAATTACAAATGCATAATGCCATTTAAGTCCAATGCTGTCAAATGTTAGTACTAACCCAAATTGCCACTGGACCCAACTACCCAGTCAGATGCAACTGGGAGGTGCAAGAGTGTGAAGGTAAATAACTCAAAGCAGCGGTTGGATTGGTGGTATTTTATATTTATGTATCCATTATTTTCCTTTGAGGCTAGTACGTTGAAGATCGGGATGTTAACTAGATAATTATACTAAATTTATCAATACTGTGTGCAGAAAACTAATGGTAAATTTTGTAATCAACAGTCAACTACTGATTTTTTAACTCAGAAGATGTTGATTGGTGGATTTCTTGTTCAACACACTGAGTACAAACCAGGTCTATAAAGGACATGCAATATTAATTAAGTATAGATTAAATTCCTTTGAACTGAACATCATAAGCATATATCATAAACATATACTCTGAAAAATAAAGCAGCCTTGCACATGACCATATATCAAATTTAACCCAGTGCTAAGGAAGAGCACAATTACCATGTTCTTTATACCATTTTGGAGTCAAACTCTCCTCATTTGCACCAACACAAGTATGAAACGATGGAAGCCGGGATGGAGCTGCAAGTCATGACTTATTTCAGTGACTATTTCACATGCAACCCTTAGAAGGGGACATTTTTAAGAGAAAAAATAAGAAAAGAATGCAAAGAAGGAAATAACCAGCATTGAGCAACTGGGCAACTGGCACAACAAACCACAAGGACACAGTATTAATCTAGTTTGTTCCCTGACACGGTCACTGGCCAAAATCCAGGTTCATGGAACACTATTAAAGGAATATTTATTATGTATGTTGAGAAATACAAAAGAAAATTTATTAGACAAGAATTATGTAATCATTAGAGAAGACACCACAATTTCACATGTAACAAAAAGATTCTGAACCAATTTCTGTAATCTATAATTTCTCAAAATTAAAATCTTCATATGCCAAAATATGGCATACTTTACTTCCCAGAATGCATTATGGGCCCTTCCAGAAAATGATCTGACTATAATCCAAGCAATGAGAAAAAGAGCCCTGATGATAGCTTTGGATAGAAATAGAATGCCCACCCAAAGAGTAAAAATAGAAAACAGTTGATCAGAAATAAAAATCCGAGATTGAAAGGGTTACATGAATCTCTCTCATCAACAAAGATGATTCCTTTGAGTAATTAGTCAGTAAAAACTAATGGAACATTTGATTTCATGAACCCATGAATTTCAAAAATCTGAAAGCTTAAAGGTGATAAGTGGCAGGAAGAGGCTATTCAAAGTTCAAAGTTAAAATCCTGACAGGTGGCTAAGCAATTTACACAGAACTTACTGACCCAAAAAAGGAACTCAAGGGGGTATGTGAAGGTCATCTGTAATGTTAATCATTCGATCAACAAGAAGCATAAGATAGTTTCACTACAAGAACTTTTACTACAAGAAGCATAAGATAGTTTTGATGGAAAATATCAAATCAAATTACAAATTTAAGTTAATTGATGAGAACATATACCTTCTGGAAGTAAAAATCCTTTGCTTAGAGCAGGTCTCTCATAAGGAACAACCTGAAATAAAAATCATGACAATTTATGTTTCCCAAATTAAAGAGTAATGGGCGTTTTTTGTGTTCAAATTTATCACAGAACCATCCTAGAAGACATGTTTTTTCTTCAGCATGTATGTGTGTCAACTGACAAATACAACCAGAGTGAAGAAACTTTCATTTACCTACATGAAGAACCTCATGTTTTCACACTTAGTAAAACAAAAGGGCTACATTGGCAAGAAGCCTCAGAAGTTTCCATTTTATGGGCTCTTCCTTTAAACCAAAACACAAAACGTGTCTGACCCAACTCAAAAGGACAAAAGGTCAAAAACAAATGCTCCTCAGATACAACTCCTAAGATTCTTCCATTTAAATTGTTGGTGAAGTTTGAAGTGCAGTCTACAATTCAAACATCAATAATATACAAAGCAATATGACCTCTCAGTAGGAGGAAAGAAGATAACCAAGTCAGGAGAATTTTTATTATAGAAAGGGTTATACCATTTTTCATCATCTGACATTGGTATTAAGGATTTGTTGCTTTTTATTGTAGTTTCTAATCCTCTAATACCATTCAAGAACAGCTTATCAAATTCACTGAGCAGCAGAAGTAATCGGAAAGTCCCCATTGTTGTCTTTAGCAGATTTTAATACCATAGATAATACAGTAAAAACGAAAAGGAGAAGTTCTACTTAAGAAAGTAGTAACTAGTTATTTAAAAACATAGTTATAATAGAAAATAGAAAGACAGGTAAAATCTATAATCAACATAACCAGACACATACACTTTACAATTCCCCATGAATACTGCACACTACTTCGTAATAGAATTTCAAAACATAAGGTAAATGATAAAACTAAGCTATTCGGCCTCAATTAATAGATTACTAAATCAATGAACCAATCCCATTAATCTAATTCTTGAACTAAATCTTCCTTTTACTATTATTTGTACATCCAATTCGAAAGTAATTTGATAAAACAAAGACAGCTGATATTTTGAGTAGACGGGCATGATAAATAACTCGGATACTGGTAAAGAACAAACGCCTAGACAAACTTTCAAACAAAAATTGAAGAATTAGCCTACCGGTTCTTCAGAAATTATGCATAGTTCACCGTGAGCGACACCTCTCTTCGTGAATTCAAGAGCTGCATAACCAGCAGCTACACCTCCCCCAAGAATTACATACACAAATGCTCTACCCATTTCCTATTTCTCGCTCTATCTCCCTCTCTTTTGCTTGAATTTGAAGGAGTTGAAATTTTGGGAGCGCTTTCTTTGAAAACACTCCCATAACAAAATGTAAATCATTAATTTCCAACCCCTTCAATTGTAACATGGGCCGGATGATGGAAACAAATTTACCTTAATGCCCCCAATCAGTCTCCTCTGCTTCTAGGTGCACGATGTACCTGCAGATAGAAACCATCTAGAGTGTCATTGAGTGGATAGGATAGGAAAACCAAGATATGAGCCATGTTTAATTTTTTAACAGGTGGGCTACTCAAAGGTCAAACACAAAAAATCATGAAGTGCCATGTGTTGGTAAACATGAAGTTTGCGGTCGATATTGGCTTTTATTTATTGGGAATGGTGATCATGGAGATGGAGATGAAGATGAAGAGTAGAGCAACTTGGGGCTGAGGGTGATGCATTTGAGGATTTCAAATGTTTTTCAGAAAATTATTTATAGGTGAGAGTTTAACTTAAAAGGATTAACACATGTCTTTTTACTTTTAGTGTCAAGTTTAAACACTATTAATGTACTAAAAAAAAAATCATTCCTCGTTTTATATTTATTCATTTTTTTCTTATAAAATATTTTTGTTCTCAAAGCACATTTTATTAAAAGCAAGCTGTTTTTTCATGTAAATAGAAGATCTTTTTATGCTAACTTGTTAGAAAACAGAAACAAAAACAAACAAAAGGGAGAGTAGAGAGCAGAGAAACTTTATGCTGCATTTCTGTCTCTCTCCTCGAGAGGTTTGATACAATCTGAAAAGAAATGTAAAGATCGAACTAATAGAAGTATATGGCACACCAGATATAAATAATAAAAGTGATATTTTGTTAGTCTTAATTTTGATAATTTGATTTTAAAAACTTACAAGAAATACAAACATGAGGAGTAATTTTTGACACCATACGAGAAGACTCGTTAATAACAATAAGTTACAAGGTTAAAGTTATTGACAAATAGGTTTAATTAAGTAAAAAATAGATCAACGCGATTAAGGCATTGTGTTACAAGTTGACTTGTAAACTCAACGGAACTAAAATTGATAAGTTACATATTTTTGAGTTCAATAACATAAAAAAAATCTTATCAATGGAAGTAACATATGACAGCTATACTATATATAAAATTAAACATATATATAGACAAAATCACATTTTATTTATTTATATAATCTTATTATTATAACTCATAATGTATTTATTTTCATGAAAAAAATATAATTAAAAAATTCCAAGGTATTTTTTTTTTTTTTTATCATTACTATGTGTATTCTTATTTATTGATCATATCGTTTCATGGTCTTCTCATCCTCGTCCTCGAAATTTTCTAAATGTGATTCCTAGCATTGCACGAATATTCTACTAGAATTTTTACTTTTAATTTTTATTTTGGATTTAGGTATTGACTAAGTTGAATTTGATATTTTAATGTATATCCTATATTAATGACTTATACTTAAGGGCAATGTTTTGTATAATAGGAAGTAATTGTTTTGAACTTTAAATTAAATTTTAGTAATAAATCATTTACATAGCAAAAAGATTATATGGGTATAAAATTTTGTTGAGAACTATATTAAAAGTCGCAAATTGATAAAATTTTAAAATATGTGTGACATAAAATATTATTTTCATAAAATTATTGGGGACATAGGTGATATTATAAAAACTAGTGGGTTAAAATTTATGTATACTTATGGGCAACTTTTAAAGGCAAGTGGGTGAGTTAACTCATTAGCTTCAATATGCATCCGCCCTTATCTAGACTCTTGTGAATGAGCTTAGGGGCATATAATAAGTAAGGCTAACTGTGTCATCCAACTCGATATAAACTCAGATTAATTCAACTTCTGTAATTTAGATCATATCAATTATTGACATGATGGATAAGATGTATGCGTCAGTATGGTGACCTAACACAACCACCTCTTTATTAGAAAAAAAACTCTTAGACAACCTAAAGTCTAATACAAGTTGAATCATAATTGTAAATATTGATTGAATGAATTAATTTGTTTGTTACATAAGAGAAGGACTATATAAATATCTAGGTTACATGATTGTTGACCTATATAATATTGGCTTACAATTAAGGAACTAATAGTCTTGAATTAAGCCTAATTAAACAACTGACTTAACTAATCACATAATAGTTATAGGGTAAATAATAGCCAATGAAATTGGGCAGTAATCATGATCTAATTTAGTCGATTTGACTTATACAAAATATGAATTAAACTTCAGATTGTCTCAATTTTTTATTGAACTAGTTAAATTTTGAGTCCAATCTGATTTATTGCCATTTTCACATTTATTAGCTTTGTACCAACAAAGCATAACATGTAAAGCCCATGGGCTCAATGTCTAATGTTTTGAAGGCTTATAAGAAAATCAATAGTTCGGACTCGGCGAGGATAGGCCAAAATTGGGCTGAACAAGGTCCATGTTCCAGTTATCATTTTAAAATTATTTTTCTTTTCTGTTTAGAATTAGGTTACAAGTCTCTTTCAGGCTTTCAGTAGTACATAGGCCACCAGATCTTCTGAAAAGTAATTTGGGGATATTTTTAAAAGGAGATTAATTATTGTGGTACAAAATTTAGAATACTTGTATAACTATTGTATTATATAAAATTGATTATATAATTATATTATAGTCTATTATTATAGATATAATAAAAAAAAGTAATCAATATTAGTCTACCGTATTGTTATTATATATTATATAATAATAACTGAATAATTTTTTATACAATTTGCAAACAAGCAGTTAATATATGACACGAAAAGTAACATAATGTCTTCTTAATTATTTAACTTTCATCCCATCCCCACATGTCCATAAGTGGATCGAGGGCATCAAATCATTTTTGGCATTCGAAATAAATTGTCGGCAATTTCTGGCCGTTCATCACGGTGCATGACTATTCCACACATGAATTCTAGCTATAATATGTACAAATAGATGTTGATGTACAGCAATTGCTCAAAGTTTATTTTGACAAAACAAAATAGAATATATGAAAATTAGGCATTCAATTCAAAAATCTTATTGAATATATTTTTTGTAAAAGCTTTAATCTTTTATACGTTTTTAAATTTTGTTTATTATAAGCAATGATCAAATTGCTACAATATAATATTATATTAAAATGCTATGCAACTCAAATCATATATCCATGATAATGAATAAACACTCCAACCACAACCAACTAAGGATTTCGACACTAACAATACTATCGTTTGACAATTATTTTCTTTGTTTGTTATAGTGAGATGATTAAGAGCAAAGAGGATCAAATGGCTCCCAATAGAAATTCCAATTAATTAAGACCAGCTGGCAAAGTATTATATAATTGGCCCATGAAAATATCTCTCTATATTAATCATATATATTTCCAATTCCCACGTTTTTTTTTTGCAATTCATGGCCGACCCATCATGTGAATTTCCTTATCTATCACATGGCAGTTTTCTTTTGTGTGTTGAAATTGAATTTTGCACATAAAACATGTGATGGAAAAGAATGAACGGCTCATGATGGACTATTCATGAATATATCATTCAAGAATTGAAGTTCCTGTTTTTTTGTGTTTTTTTTCTTATGATGTAAGCAACAATGAAATTGAAAGCCTAGATTTCCACAAAGAGACACTGCATAACCCTATCAAACAGGGTTTCAGTCACCTTTTCTAATCCCTTTGTTTGAATAAAGGCTTGGTAGCTAAAGTTGAAGTTTGGTACACTGTAAATGCTAGTCCTCTGCCATCAACTTTCACAGGCCTAACTTTGTTGTTTACCATTAAAAACGACAAGTCTTGTTTTGAAAGCTAGCACATGGACCATGGTGTCTGAAGATATTTGCCATGCATATCTAATCCGACATTTTTTATACGTATACGCAGAATAGAGAACAAAACTCTTGTTACATAACAATTTATTATGTGCAAATAACGTGATGATTATGATAGTAAGAGATGAAAATGATGATGATGATTATAATGATAATACTTTTATTTATGATGAAGGATGTGATGTAAGTTATAGCATGTGTTGGCATGTTCTACAAGTGGTTATAAAAGTTTAAGGATGATGCATGTGAAGTGTCTTCCATGTTGGCTCTATGGCTGAGAGTTAGGTTAAAGTCGGCCTTAAATTTTGCATGGCTATGGCTAGTTAGAGTTAGGTTCACGTCGGCCATAAATCTTGCATGGCTATGCTTCAAATGGACATTTTAAATGAAAGGTAATGGTAGAACTTGACAAATCCGGCTCTTTTGCCTTTCTATGTGTCGATTTTCTATTGTTTCAGTTCGGTATTAAATAGATGTGCATTATCTTTCGTGTAAATGCAAGATCATGCCCATGCTTAGAATTTTTTTTCATTTTTCATGCATTCATAGACTATAGTTAGCAACCAACCCCTCCCCAAAAAAGACTGGATGAGAGAATATATTCTCATCAGTCGATTCTTGAAACTCCTGAATAAAAAAGAACGACAAGAGCTGCTGGACTATCCTAGCAAAAACCTTGAAACTTAATGTAAGCACATTAGACTGACATATATATATATATATATATATAATTGCATGTCACTATCCTAAGCCGTAATTAACCAGTACAAACTAATAAGCATAATATAGTCAAAAATCATTTACTAGACCCTTAATGAGGAATTAAGGATTGTGAAGGACAGGGTACCTCTCTCTCTCTCTCTCTATATATATATATATATATATATCACTATATGCATGTCCACCACAATCTAGGAGAAGACTACGTACTATTGGTTCTCAAATATTTTACATAATTAAGCAAAAAACCATCTCAAATTACTATGGCAAGAGATAGCATACACAAGCATGCAGAGTATAAATTCTCCTATTACAAGCCAGAATTAATAAATAAAAATACCCTAAATTAATTAAAGTTTCCCAGCTATATATATAAACAGAGCCCTAATTAAGTTTTTATTTTGATACAAATTTCTATATAAATTTTGGGCCATATATATATATATATATAATACTATATTATTTTCGGTTAATTTAGTTTAATCACCATTAAGTAATTGCATAGACCAGAGTTCCTCCATGCTCCAATAGTTGTCACAAGATGATTGATCAATAGCAGTACTGGGTAAACATGTATTTGGAAATGGCTCCAAATTTTGATGACCTTGATTTGAAGGTGAAGAGTAGATTTCCATTGGCTCGTGAATCATTCCAGGAGCTTGGCTTGTGCTTGCTTGATCAGTTATTTGAGAGCTACTCTGTTGTTGAAAGTTATTCTGATCAGCTTGCTTCATGTGTTTCTGGATTCTAGTCCTCCAATAGTTCTTTATTTCATTATCAGTCCTTCCCGGTAAATGCTTTGCGATTTTTGACCACCTGCCATAATAATAAATGTTTTTTTTTTTTTTTTATAAAAAGTAAGTAGTTATTTGTTTGTTTGATTCATTTGGAAGATGCACTACGCACTGTACCTTTAAGCTACACAACAATGAGATAATTTTAGTAGAAATCTAAAATTCGAAACTTTTAAATTGAAAACCTTAAATCACACAACACAACAAACAAAAAAATGTATATTTATATATACATGAAAAGGTAAGTACATAAGCATTATTAAAAGACATGCAGCTATTATATATAGACACTAAGTCATGCATGTGCCATGGTTGAGAATAAAAGTCAGGCAAGTTGGAGTTACTTACTCACTTATATATAAGACAAGTTGAGGACGTTTAGTGTCAAAGTTATACTTTGGTTTGCAACTGATGCCACTTTGCATTTGGGGCTCTCTCATCAGTCATTCACCAATCAATTTTCTCAATGCCACAGGTATAGAAGTACATGGATGAGCTCAAATTAAATATCTGTTTCCTACCTTCAATCACCTAGCTTCTTCTTGCTAATGCATGGTTCTCTTTGAAGCTTTGGATGCAATTAAGGTGCATATAATCACTTAAAGAGTATATATTATATATAATATTTGTGCATGTTCACCTTATTTGTTTTTTTGTCCCCTATTTTTTGGGTTCCCATTTTACTTTGGGCTCCCCTTTCCCCTTTCCCCTCTTTCTCTTTCTATCTATTTTTTTTTTTTTTACCTTTAGTGGCTAAATTGTAATTTGAGAGGGTTTGAGTCCTACAAATTGTAAGAGAATTTACAATTTTTCACTATACATCTAGAAAGTAAAAAAGAGAAAGAAAAAGACAAGAATAAGGTTTATGTCTATTTCAACAAAAACCTAAAAGGACTTCTTTTTCATCAGAAAGAGAGAGCTGACATGTGAGCCACTTGCAGGAGGTTCAGCCTAAAATGGAAACTCGTATTGACCAATCTTTTTGGCTTCCATTCCTAACTTACCTTATGTAGTAATATAGACAGCTATAATCATCAATGTAGTATAGTCCTTTTATTACATCTTTGATTGAACTAATTAACAAGAACTAACAAATGTATTATCTTGCTATTTTATTTTGTAATTGGTATTTAAATCCAAAAAATGTTTTAATCATTCAGTTAATACTAATCTCTATAGGTGAGTACTGTCAGAAGTTTTATTTCTCAATCATGTTTCATACATCTCTAAAATTGTTCTCACGTTTTTCTTAAATAAAAAATACAGTTTTTATGCCTAGTTAATTAGGAATCCACCATCCTTGATGCATCTTGACTAACCTGCATAAAGTTCTGGCCGCCATTGTAGGTGTTCTATGGAGAGCAAACTAATTGTCTTGAACAAAAGTACAACCACAAGCCCAATCCTTTCCCATTTTAATATTAAATATTCTCCAATTTTAGTAATTAAAATAAAACACATAGGTCTTTTTCTTTTTGGCCTACAAAAACACAAAGGCTTTGAATGGAAGAGTATAAAAAAGAAGGATCTAGATTCTTTTTTTTTTTTTTTTTTTTTTTTTTTTGGAAATTCAAAATTTAAGCTCCTAGCTAGCTAGATTCAATTTGTCCTTTAATTTGGAAGATCAAAGGCCAGGTCCTTCCATGTGTACTACATGGGGTATACTCATGCCTCCATCAGCTTCATCGATTACAATCTAAAAGTAAGAGAGGCTGAAATGGAAAAGCATAAAACATGTATCCTTTTAAAGCAAATTGTCTATCATTCTTGTGTACAGATGAAAACACAAATAGTGGTTTAATCATTTTAATTTGTAGCCATGAGTTGTACAAATTCCCAAATCTTGTAATATTTTTCTTGTCTATGAATAACTCACACACCTCTTGCATGTTTAATTAACTCTCTCTCCCTCAAGGGCTAGCTTCAATTGTACAACTGGGCGACACAAAGTGTACTTTCATTATCCAAATACTACAAAGGGAGAATGAAGGACTCCCTAGCTAGCTAACTTATGGTCCAAAAACAATTGAGAATAATAATTTTGGGTGGATGACATGCAATTTACTTTCGTAATTATCATAAACATAATAAAATAAAATAAAATCTCACCTATTTCCCCACTTAGCATGAAGTTCCATGATCAAGAGCTGTTCCTCTGGTGTAATATTTCCTCGTCTAAGGTCGGGCCGAAGGTAGTTAAGCCACCGGAGCCGGCAACTCTTTCCAGTACGCTTAAGACCTACCAAAAGATAAGATTAACATGATTTTAGATAACATCGATCTCTCAAGCTGGCTAGGGTTTTTGAAGATTTAAAAAAAAAATTGATAATAATAATAAAACTCAAAAAGTCGATTAATAATTACCAGCAGATTTGGCTAGGGAATTCCATACTCCTTCACCATGATTCGCGATATAGTTGATCAGAATCAAGTCTTCTTCCATTGTCCATGGCCCCTTTCTCACTTCAGCATCTTGGGATGAGTTGCATGGTTTTTTGTCCATTGTTTTAAGAGAGAAGACAGAGGAGAGAGAAAGAAAGAGAGGGAGAGAGAGAGAGACATGAAAGAAAAATATTGTGTTATAATGGGGTAGCTAGAGTCTTAATTTATAGAGGGAGTTTAAGATTTTTTAAATTAAAATCAAGTTTTTAATTAGTGTTGCAAATAACAGAGAGCTCTTAACCTAATTATGTTCATAATCATACACATGCATGCATAGATATATAGGAAAATCTTACTATAGTAACTTTATACGATAATTTCTCATACATAAAACATGCACACGTAAGCATAGTGTGTAAAATTTATATTTTTATTATCTTAAAATGAATAAAAAAATTTAGATATTTGAGAAATATCACGTGCTCAAGTTGGTAAATTACAAAGACTATACATGCACTTGCAGTAGATAAGCATGCAAGAGTACTAATCCTAAAAAATAGGAAAGAGCTAGCTATACATATAATAAATAAAATATCCTTTATTTATATTTAGTTTAGGTCAGCGATTACTGTGTCCGAATTAGTTTATATTATCTCAATTATTTATTTCTCTAATCCAATTAAAAACATGTCATTCGGCTATAAAATTTATGAAGATTTTATTCCCACGATCTCCGTAAGAAAATTCTAGCCCACAAAATCATTGAAGATAATGTGATCTCTTTGACCATCCGATCAACTCCATGATGAAAATGATTACATATATTTATGTGAACAATCAATTGTGAGTATATTGCATATGTAGAGAGAGAGACTCATGTCTACACCTTATACATGTAAATATTAATTAATATGACTAAATTAATAAGCAAATAAGTTTGTACATATATACTAGCCATAACCGTGTATGCACCTACCAAATATTATTTTTATAGTATAAAGTAGTAATTTTAAGTTTTTGAGTGTTATTTAAAAGATAAAATATGATTTAGTATGTGAGTGGATAGTTATTTAGAAGTTAATATTTTTTGAATTAATATAAAATATTTAAGTTATGTGAGTGAGTAGGATAATGAGCAACTATTAAGAGAGAAAAATTAAGTTTTAGTTTTTTTTTTTAATTAATAAAAACGAATTAATCTATACTTATTCTAAAGTAGGAGACCATAAGTATTTTCAGGCTTTTAGTATAGTAGAAAAGATAACTTTTTGCATAATAATAAAATTAATTGAAAATTGAAAACATAATATGCAATATAAAAAAAGAAAAAGAAATTACTCCAACATCTCTTTCATTATTCTAATATTATACAAATCTCAAATCTATTTCTAAAGCTTACACATACTTCCCTTAAAGTTTAAAATTAAGATAAAATATCTAAAGTATCCTTATTGTATTTTTATTAATAGATAACTACAATTTCAAAATTAGTCAATTAAATTAATAATGATACATTATTATTCAACTTAATTAAATTAATAATAATAAAAAATTACATGAACAACTTCATTTTTTTTAAAAATAAATTATTTTTTATTTTTATCATAATTTAAGAAATGATAATTAATTTATATTTTATTTTAAGTTTAATAATATATATAAAATTAAATACTAAAACCATATATATCTCACAATAATAAGATCATAAAGGTATCTTAGACATTTACTCCTAGACATTTAGAATTTGGGTTAAATTGTAACTTGTTTTTAAGTTTTAAAATATATATATATATGTGTGTGTGTAAGTTTTAAAAATAGAGTGGAGTCCATGTAATACAGCATAGTATAGGGGATTGGAATAATTACTAAAAAAAATGTAACACTCGAAGTTATAGATTAAACTACATAATTTGCACTTGGAATTACTCTATAGATTAATTTCTCTAGTCAATATGTTCTATCGAGAAGCACCAGAAGATTTGCATACTAAATGTAACAAATAATGTTAATGTTAGATATATAAATGATTAAATATTTCATTTACTTTAAAATTTGAGATTTTAGCTAATTTATCATGGTAACAAAACTGAAGTTTCTGAATTCAAATTTCCTTTGCATCATCCTACCATAATATCTAGTCTACACGTGAAGAAGAATATTATAATATATAAATGATTAAATGTTCTCTAAACAAAAAAAACTTGATCAATTAATACTTACAAAACTGCCAAGAAATAAAACGAATATTTTGGAAATGGATAGGCTGTTGTAGACAAGACATAGATAAATCTTTTTACTGACAATTTAATTAAATTAATATATGAAGCAACATTGATAGACTTAATTTTATGAGTCTCTTTAAATTTAATTAATAGGTTCATAGCCTGGATGAGATGTGGAAATATGTAGACCATGGCATGAAATAGCTAATATACCAAGCTTGAAGGACTGAAATCTGAATCATCATATATATATGCACTTAAAGGAACTCATATTCCAAAAGCAAAATGACGGTATTAATTAGAAACTAAATTTGAGTGAACTTCCATGCCACCTTCATACATATAGTGGAAGTTGGTAGATGGCAAAGTTTCAATTACCAATCATCATGTCAAAATGATTTATTTTATTTTTTAAAACTTTTATGGCATCTAAGAAGAGTTAAATTTGGTCAATCCATTAAACCCATGACGGATTACTCACAAATTCGTTTTGGCAAATTATATTTTAATAATTCAAAACAACTCATGCATGGCCAAGCCACCCACTTTTACAACCTCATGAGTATATAAGTTACATATATGAAACTGATTTTAGGGTCATACACCCAGACTCTTAGTGTAAGTCAACTAAATATCCAGAAAAAAGATTTGATTAGGTGTGTAGATGGATCTTATCCACACAGGAAAAAACTAGCTAACGAAGAAGTACAAGAAAGGACAAATGGACATTAATTGGTTCATGATACTTGGTTTAGACTAAAACACTCGTAAAGTATACGTTGAAGTGACTAATTCCTAACATCAATGTCTGTCAAGCAAGTATTATCCACTCATAATTAGCTCTCATCAAATTAAATTAATTCGAGTGTCTTCTTTCTTAATTTCCCAAAACAATGAGTACATGATGTTTTGGCAGCTTATGCAAAAGTTACTTGTAAGCTTTACTACTCTTAGAAAATCCATCTTATGGCTCTCAATTCAACCTCGCAAAAGTTGAATTTCTACAAAGCTTAAGCTTGAGTCAATGCCTTTATAGTTTGATCACAAATCAATGGTGCAGTATTCCAAGTTTTAAACCCTCCTAATTTCACCAAAAACCACCAATAATTTGAATATAACTTCTCTATTGCTCCATTTATAAGACCATTTATGATTTAGTACCTGTTATTCCACATACATTTATATTTTTGACTACTCAAAATTCAAAAATTAACTTTTTGTAAAGTTTATATGATTAATTTTTTTTTTTAGTAAGTGAACTGAAAATGCACATACGCAACTAGTAAATGATAAATACACTATCAGACAATTTAGAATATAATTTTTTGCTATCCTAACTAAATTTACAGAAAAATCACTAATTGTTTTAGTTGTGATTATTTCGATATTTAAAATGCATATTTATAATACAATTATGAAACTAGCGCTATTATGAGTAATTCAGCTGGAAATTTGAAAAACAAAAATGAATAAATTTTTTCCTTATCAAAATCAATATACAAAAATGTCACAAAAGGGTAACTTAGTATTGTCTCTAGTTTGAGCATATATTTGGGAAGTTGGTTGCTAGTTGACCATCAAAAAATTGAAAGTTAGTTTTTCTACATTTATATTGTATTTGTTTATTTATTATTATTTTTTTTAATAGAAGTATTTGTTTACTTTTGTTTCATGGGAAGCCGGTAAATATAAAATTTAAAATGTTCAACATACAATTATTTTTAGGATTATTTATTATTTTAGACTATGAGAATTACATTTTTTTTTTTTTGGACAATGACAATTTCTTTTTTCTAATCAAAATTTTCAATTTTCAATTTTTTTATATTTTAATCCTTCATGATTTGGATTTTTAAAATTATATTTTTGATTAAGTCCAAATTATTAAATTGATATAAAATATAATAAAATGAAAAGAAAATTCACATAAATTAGTTTTTTCAATTTTAAATTTTACACTCTCCTAAATTTTTTTCTAAAAACATAAAAACGTCGTAGATCATAAAATTCTTTGATATACTTAACCATATTAATTAATTATATTGTGTTTCATCTAAATTTAATAGTTTTGAGTTGATTCAGAATTTGATTTTAAAACAAATAACTTTTGGAGACCAAATTTTTTTAAAATAAATAAATTGAATAACCAGATTAAAAAAATAATTCATAGAGAATCAAAATAAAAAATAATATAACCCAGATCAATCAATAAATAAGCTTATTTATTTATTAAACTAACATTGGTTTGACTTTTGTCTTGAAACATTAGCTAGAGGGGATAATGAGGGATGGTTGTGTAGTTTACATTTTTTATTTATTAATGTTTTAGCAGTGATCAGATAAATTTACACATACCAAACATTTTCTTATATTTTATTTTGATTAAAAAAATCATTTTATGCTAAAATTAAAAAAATTATGAGTTATTAATACTCTAAGAATTTTTCTAACGAGTGCACTTTTATATATCTACACAAGTATGAGTCACTAATATTCTAAAGTTTTAAAATAAAAAAATTATAATATTTATTATTATAATTGACCATAATTTCAGTGTTATTTAAAGAATAAATTACTATTTTTAAAATTATTTAACTTTCGAACATCATATTTACTATAATTTAACAAGTGTGATTAAGATACATGTTCAAAAATTCATACTCCACAGTAATACATATAATATATCTATAAATATAAATATATATATTTTTATTTATTTATTTATATTAAGCTTAGCTTATAATTAAATTAATCAGCCAATGAGCTACCAATTTTTCTAGTCATAATTAGAGCCCCAAAACAGTGTATCATGAGCTACTTACCATACTTAGGAAAATGATTACATCCTTTCTGAACTCAAAAGAAAGTTGATACAAACTAGTGCCTAAAGCAAAATATGATAGAGGAGGATTAGTGGCTAGCAACCAATTTACGGCTTTGCCTAAAACATAGTCATGTGAGAGCACACTAATAACCTCGGATTAAGTCCCACTATGGTTGTCTACCTTTTCGTCTAAAGTACTCAACACCAACCACATATATGTACAGATTTTTTTTTGAGAGTTTAATAAAGGGATTAAGGATTAAGCTGTTTTCAACTATGGCATAAAGTACCTAGACAAGCCCACGTATTATGAATTAATGATGCCTTCAACTATTTTTATGCCTAGCATAAGTACCTTTTAGTCCTTGTACGTTTCCTAAACTTTAAATTTATTCCTCGATTCAAATTCAAGTCCTTATTCCTAATTATAATTAATTAAATAGTTGTGTAACATATAAAATGCACCATTAATTGAAAATGAATCTTCATATTCTTTTTCTCTTAGCAAAAATATATTATAATTGCTAACCTTGTTATCCCATTTGAACAAAGAATTTTCAAATTTATGACAAAAAATGTCGAGCTTGATTGGACTTTGAGATCAAAATTTGGATTGGCTACCTGGACTCTACCCTTGTTTATAGAAAAAAGGGGTTTGAACCACTGCAAACAATGCCTTCACAAGGACAGGCTTACAGATCAAGAATTAGATTTGCTTCTGTCTATGGCCTGATGAGCATATGATTAATTTGTTTACAGTTCAATCTTTAGTCCATTTAGTATTCACATTACAAAAGTAAAATTGAACCATAAATCAAATTACACAAGCCAGATTTAAATATTTGATATGCAAATTAAGATTGAGTATATGTAAAAAATGTACAACATTTTAGTCTCGCATACCACAAAAAGATACATCAATTGCTAAAAAAGTTTTTTTTTTTTTTTTTTTCCATTAAACAAAAATTTCAAATTATCTCCTATTGCGTTTTGACACAATCATCCAATTGAGACATCCAAACGTGCCAAATCAGTCGACTATCCTCTCAAATCAGCAATCGATATCCCAATTCATGTAACAAACAGACTCTACATCTACGGAATAGAAGAGTTTCTAAGTTTAACCACAAAAAAGAGAGGGTAAAAAGTCTTTGTTCTTCGTGTTTTCTTTGTCGAATATTATAAATTTAATCCAAGCATATAAAAGACAAAGCACCTCAAAATTAGCCGAGCACTGAACAGCCTAGCTGTGTTTGAAAACTACCATGACTATGTACAGCTTTTGCAGTTGCACAATTTATTGGACAATATTACGGCATGGACATAAGTCCATGAATCATCATCCCATAGTATGAAAAAAAATCCAAACCAACAATTATCAGGCTAATGAAAAAAGATAAACATGAGAATTCCTGAAAGAAATGTAGCGACAGTGTCATGTTTACAGCTACAAGTATTAGATAAAGCAATCACACAACAAAGTTTACATTAAAGAGGAAGAAAAGTCTAACACAAATTATGCTACTACAACAATTACTGAAAACGATAACTATCCTCTGTGAGGACCGCCACATAGCAAGGTGACAACCAAAACTTTTTACCGCCTCAGGCCTGAGAAAAGATGAGTAGGATTGTTACAAAAAAATTCATGAAAGTGGCATGACATAGCAGTTAAACTTCATTTGTTGGCATTAAATGCATTGCTGGAAAAATTCACTTATTTTGGTGTTTAAATGAAAGGGAAATTTATGATCTAAGTAGTTTGCTAAACACTTTTGTGTCGCTTCTCAGATATCCCTGGCAGGCACATTTGGTCTATTGATTTTTCTGGATCATTCTCATGTACATGTTATAGTTTTCTTGTTCGGGGTCCATGCCCTTCCCCCTTCCCCCTTCATTAATTTTATACTAATAATTTGTTGTAGGTGCTGGGGCCTTCAAAACCATTACTCGGGTTTTTTTTTCTTTTCAGATTGCCATCTCCAATGGCATCTTTTATAGGATAAGATTATTTTCCTCTCTTCTTGGTGTTAAGCTTTGGGAGCTTTTCATGGTATTTCTTTATTTTATATGGAAAGTGATTGGTGAGTCCTATTGTTTTTTAGCTCGCCTTTGTCTGTTATGTTTTTGTATTTATGCTAGGAGGACTTGTTGTCCTCCCACTTGTACTTTTTTTCTCTCCTAATAAAGTTTTCTTTTTCTAGAAAAATTAATATGGCAATATATCATTCTATCAACATTAAACATGGTCCATATTCATGCAAAATAGTTTGATTTAATATGTACCTTGTTAGCAATATTGTTAGAAAGCCAATCCAACCCCTCATAAAGACCCTCTCCAGAAGTTGCGCAAGTGCTTTGGATATACCTGTAACAGACCAATGTATTGTGTCAGAAACAGTTAAAAGGCATGCCACATGTATTTTTATTTGGGAAGTCAGAACTCAGAAGTCAGAACAGTATCCACTCTTGTCTGTTTATATGCACTTATATCAAGAATTATTCATCAAAACTTCTTGTCTACTTGATCTAACTTGTTATATATCAACAAAAAAGAAGTACTAATAAAACATCAGTGCAGGCAATTGTTCCAGCACAGTAAAATTACCCCAGCGACAAACAAAAGTAACATCATTTAAAGCCCTTGTTACCGTGACCACAGATGAGATTTCACAAATTGTGAAGTTAATTTGATTCAAATACAAAGGAAATATTACCAGTGGCGTTGGCGGAGAGAATGAAGACCAAGCTTGTCAGTTATTTCTGCTGCATTCATCGCATTGGGAAGATCTTGTTTGTTGGCGAATACAAGCAAAACAGCATCTCTCAGTTCATCCTGAAACCATATTAAAATTAGGTTCATATACTTAAAAGGAAAAAAATGGTCACTTCTTTCCAGAAACCAACATCTACATAAAATTCAAACAGCTAGAATCTAAGTGAAGTTGCAAGCTTATTCTAATCATTGGTACATCCAGCAACCAAATATTATGCAAATCCACAATCCTATAAACCATGATCTCTTTGTCATCCTTTATCTTGATGAGGAACGAGCTACCAATACACCCAAAGGTTGGACTCATAATCGCATATGGAAACTTCCAAGGGGGAGTAGTTAAACAGAACGAAACATGTAAAAGTAATACATAATAAAGAAGTAATCTAACATGAAATAGTATGGATAATATTAAAGTACTTCAAAACCGTGAATCTTGTAGAACATACAAAATAAAAAGAAACAAAGAATGCATGATAAACTTGCAGCTAGCAAAAAAACGCTGGTATGTACCTCATTCAACATCCTGTGCAACTCGTCCCTTGCCTCAACAACTCGATCTCTGTCATTACTATCAACCACAAAGATAAGACCCTGAGTGTTCTGGAAATAGTGCCTCCATAGTGGACGAATCTGCATTTTATGAAAAACAATTATTCATTCATCAGCAGATCCAAAAAAAGCTTCATAAGAGACATCAACCTAATATGAAATAGCATTCCGATACAAAAATGAAAATCCCTCATTAAATCATAGTCATATCATGATGTAACTCCCTTATCCAAATAAATTTAATGCATACATACTGAAGATTACATTGCAACATGCAAACTCCAAATGATATAATGCAACTCAACTGTCTGAAACAATTCTCTCATGGGAACAAAAAAGGCAATATCTAAAATGCTTGTACTCTCCCCTTTTTGTTTTTCTTTGGCTCAATAATAGTGACATACGAGACACAAAGAAACGTAAGCTTAGTTTCAGAAAGGTGCATTTATAATCACTTGTTCAGTTACATTACATTCATTGTTGCAAAATATGCATATGCAGTGTAATATTTTCATTTGTGATTAAACTTTGCAAAGAATACACACGTAAAATACAACCAATTGCGATAGAACTAAACTTAGTCAATTAAGGAAAAGTTGTCCCCTAATCCTGTCTCTCAAAGCATGAATCAAGTCCATAACATCTAAGACAGACAAATTTTAAGGTAGAGATTTAAGCCACACATGGCTCACTTGCTCTCTCCCATCCACAAACAATCTAACACGGTCACATGGAATTGGGCACTGTACCTTGTCTTGACCTCCGACATCCCACACAGTGAAGCTGATGTTCTTATATTCCACGGTCTCAACATTGAATCCTGCATGGAACAACTCCTCCCATTAATTATATCAATATACTACAAAAGCGGTTTTAGCAATAAGAATCCAAGATTTCATTAACTGAATCATCATTGGAACCATACTAGATAGTCACCACCTTAGAGGTAAATTACTGTTCTGCAAACCTAATTTATACAGTTGAGAAAGACCTATAGCCCAAAAATATTTAGGTGTACAAAATGTTGGCTTGGTAGAAAATGAAAAACCAGGACAGGGGAGATGAATATATTCAAGTAAATGAGTGGCAACAAGAATAAATATTAACAACGAAAATATACACACAAACGGGTATAAGTTAAATAAGAGATACTGATGCACTTGTGCAACAAAGCAAAGATGACACAAGCAGGACTTTCCAAGTGACCAAATAAAAAATATAAATTCCAAAGGTAATACGAGAAGAGAAGATAAGATATCAAAAGATGTAATCAAGGAATATAACTATCGATGCCCCTATGCAAATGCATCGTTCAAAAGCCTTATCAATACCAACATAGAACACCCAATCAACCATGACATATCACGAAAGCACCTACTTTTTGTTTTCCTAACAGGACATTCTGAAACGCTAAGCTAGCCATTTGGGCAGGGCATGTTTATACATAAATAATTCATATAAGTAACGTAAAGAGTATGTATTAAACACTTTCTACAAGATAAAGAAAATGAATCAGTCCTGACTAGAAAGACTCACCAATAGTGGGGATGGTTGTGACAATTTCTCCGAGCTTGAGCTTGTACAAGATTGTTGTCTTACCAGCAGCATCAAGACCCACCATCAGAATCCGCATTTCCTTCTTGGCAAAAAGCCTGCTGAAGAGCTTCGTGAAGGTCAGCCCCATCTCTGCTTTCACTCAAAGCTAACCCATACAAAAAAATCAGCCACTCAAAAAAAGGTCCATGATACAGAAATGACAAGCTAATACAAAAACTGAATGACATGTACGAATCAGTTCGCATGAATCCAGGTAAATGAAATCCAAACAAAACCAAATCGAACAAATCCATATAATTGCAACGACCAGGATTCTCAAATCGCTGAAATGAACTCAGCTCAACAAAGACAAAATAGGAAAGGAAATCCAAGCCAACAAAGAAGAAAATATTCAACTGAGGTACGGATCGAACCAGGGAAAATTGAAACAGAATCAACACCGTGAATTTGAATGGAATTTAAAATTAAAAAATATCTATAATTCTTTGAGAAGATTTACCATCAAAGATGAAGAAGATCGAACACACGGAAAATGAAAAAGGATAGCGATTTGAATCGAAAATGGACGGAGCAAAAGGAATATAGCTTACCTCTCAAACTTTCTCAAACTTTTCCAAGGAGGAGTGATGAGAGCGAACCACAATTCGAGTTTTGATTGATGACTGAGATCTCTCCCCCTTTATGTTAAGTTACTCATTTCATTGCGGTCCTCCAAATATTAAAAATGTTTCAACTGGTCTTCTGTTAAATTTGTTTTGAACAAAAATATTCAATCCAAACTCTATATAATCTAATTATTTAATATTATAGCACTTAAAATAAATTAAAATATAAAATATGAATTAATTATGATACAAAATATATGTTTTCAAAACATTAAATTTTTTTAAATAATATAAAATTGTTCTTATAAATTTTTGTTTTATTATTATTTATATTTTAATTTAAGTTAAATAATAACATGTATTATTAATCTAATTGAATAATTTAAAAAATTAGTTGTCTTTTAATAAGAATACAATAAAGGTATTATAGATTTTTTAATTTTAATTTTAAACTTGAGGATTGGTCTGTGTTGATTTTTTTGTTAAAAAAGATGAGTCAATTTAAATTGAGATAATGTCAAGGATGTTAGAGTAATTTTTTTTTTTAATACAGTCAATTTATTAGTTTAACATAAGAGTTGGCTTAGTAGTCAATAATTTGTTATTTCTTTATTGATTTTATGGATTTGAATCTTTTGGAGAGACAGTAAAAGTAAAACCTTATAAAATTTATAGTGTGAAAAAAAAAAAAAAAAAAAAAAAGCTTCAAATTAGGGCAAAATAAATATAAGAAACAGACACTTGCAGGGTTGTGTTTTCTTTAATGTTGGGAGTATTAGGCTCAAATTGATTCTATAAATGTGGATTGCGTTTAACATTTTTAAGATGATAATAGATTTTCAGGCTTTCAGCCCACTTAATGCTCCATAAGTTTAAAATTTAAAATAATTCAAGCAAATGTGCAATACAGCGTTGACCTGCTGAGATCTATGGCTAGGTTTGGACAGTCATGGACTTTCAGATGTTGCAAGGGATAAAAACAAATCTTCTGAGACTAGACCAGAACCTGAAGTAAGTTGACTACTTTCTTCCTTTTTCCAAACCAATAAATGCTTAATATCAATTGATGGTAATTCATTATTTGTTGTACATACGATTCTTAACAAATTTCTCTATTTAAAGAACTTGAGGGTTTTTTCCGACGTAGAGAAAACAAACTCAAGGGTACAAAATACGAAAAGAATAAAAACTATATTCTGATATTTCACAAAGAAAAAGCCCTCTATCAACAGAACCCACATCTAAAGGTTCAATAGCAACATAATCAATAACACAACATACTACTACAATATTGTTCACAACACAAGAATCTATTAAGAACAACCAAACATAAGGTTCCATCACAACAATTTCATTCATCATTCAATAGCATGATAACAATAGAGATGATCTTAAACTAACAACAATACATCTAGCATTGCCTGTCTTCATCATGCCCTCCAACTCTTAGTCCATAACCATCCTTAGAATCACTGCTTGAATCACCAACACCAATAAACGATCCAAAATCTAGTTGATCAGCAAAATCGAACTCATCATCCTCACCACCATCTAGTGAAAATGTTAAAAAGAAGAAACAATAAAATAAGGTAGAAAAACAAGTACAAGTACAACTACACTACATTGAAAAATGGGCTAGTGGCTATTGTCTAACCTTGAGAGCAATTCCCATGGTTATTAAATATTGGAGCTGCCTCATCTTGATAAATAGCATGGTCTATATCTTCAGAAGTGAGCTCTGAAGGTGCTTCTTCTTCAATTACCCAAAAATCAGTCTTGTCTATGCACTCATAATCAATCGGATCATTAGTCCTTTTGTGATGGAGTCTGGTAGACATGATTTAAATTTGAATTTTAAAAGAATGATGAGTAAATCAAGAAATCATCAGAATGATGGAGTAAAGAATTAATGTTACTAATTATCAAAATTATTACCTATTTTTCAACCGAAGGTTGTAAATTACATATACACGATCTTTAAGCCTTTGATGCTCTAATCTATTTCTGTTTTTGGTATGAAGGCGTTCAAAGAAACTCCATTTCCGCTCACATCCTAAAGAGGAAGCTGTTTGACTAAGGAGTCGAATGGCCAATTGTTGCAAATTTGGGGCATTATGCCCAAACAATCTCCACCATTCATCTTAATGTCAAGGGAAAAACAATTGGTAATTAATAAATATTAAAGAACCTAGATAAAGCTGTAGGCATTTAAAAAAAATAAATTAAACAGTAATATGACTACTGCTTACCCGGTCGCATTGTCTTTGCTCTACTAAGAGCAGATGGCTGACTAAAACTTCCCAGGCGATCTCGATACAGCCTTATCTCGTTCAGTGCTTTAAGACCATTCGGACATATGTCAGGTTTCTTAAGCGTATCAAGGAGACCGTTCATGACCTCAAGATTTTCAACAAAATCCTCATCATACCTTAAAGCAGGATTTAGAAAATAAGCTGCTGTGTAAATATTATGACATAGATGCTTATCCCATCTCTCCCAGATGATATTTGTAGAAGGCCGGTATATTCTTTTCTTCAAAATATTCTCAATTGCCTTCTCAGCCCTACAAATGCCTTCATAAACAAACCCCAATGAAGGCTTTTCAGAGTGTACAATACGCAACAATCTAATAAATGGAGCTGCAACTTTCACTGTAGTTAAACAGTCATCCCAAAATTTATTATCTAGGATGATACTGCTGACAACTTTTGCAGCTGCACTTTTTGATAGCCTATGACCTGTGAAATTGGTACTTGTGACCAAAGCTTGCAAGTCATGCTTGTGATCATGAAGGCTCTTCAAAGTGATGAAAGTAGTAGCAGAATGGGTCACTGCCGGTCGCACAATCTCCTTCCAATCAGGTCGTTTCCTCAACCAAGCCAAGAGTAGCATATTATTATACAGAAAAGAAGTGACCTTAGGAGAACGAAATGTGATGCAAGCCACATGGTCCACTGTAGCAATATCATTCAAGATTAGATCCAAACAATGCATTGCACAAGGTGACCAATAAATGTTTGGATATTTTTCATACAGCATCATCCCAGCAGCTAAGTAGTTGGCTTCATTTTTTGTAACCAGGTGCACCACATTTTTGGGCCCAACCAATTCAACTATTTCCAAAAACAAGTTACACAATGTTGGTGCATGCTTCACAGCATCTGAGGCATCAACAGATTTCACAAACACTACTCCAGCAGGGCAATAAACCAAAAAATTAATCAAAGTTCTTTGTCCTTGATCAATCAAACTATCAGCCATAATTGTGCATCCGCTGTTGGCCCATTTGCTCCTGAAACTATCAACAAGCATCTCACATTTTTTTTTTGCAATCTCTCAACAAATAACCCCGCATGTCATTTTAAGAAGGACCCTTATACCCAGGACCAACTGCAGCAATAGCATCTATTGCAAGCTGAAAATGGGTGATTGCAAAGCATGAAAGGGAATACCAGCATCAAAGAACCATCTAGCAATAGCCATATGAGTTCTCTGTTCTGCATCTTTCCTGGCAAAAACATTCTTAATAGTTGGTTGTGAACCTCTAGTTGTCCGAGAAGAAAAATAATTTCCAACCCCTGCTTTTCTTTTCATATTGACTTGCACCTGGGAAAGCTGGTCTGCAGGAGGAGTCATCTCTTTCGTGTCTTCATCCTCCATTTCAACTGCTAGAGGATCATCATCAAAACCATGATCATATGCTGTTTTAGATTCTTTCTTCATATGCTGCCTGATTAAGCATCTCTTACATTTGAACTGAAGGAACCTTTTTGCTTGGAGACTTCTGACCTTTAATCTCAGCAAGCTGACACGTTACCTTAAGAACTCATCCACCTTATACAAAGCTGCACAATAAAATAACTTTCACATCACTACAAAAGCTTTCACTAACATGCTGCTGTGCAGAATCACCCTTGCCATGCCCAGATGCTGCGAACTTGGAGAATATTAATTCTGATGGCTGGGAGATCACATTGTTCTCTAATATTCTATTACAAGCTTACAACATTTGATACAAACCATAAGCATTCATAAAAATGCAGGGGAACTGAGTAAAAACTTAAGAACCTAAAAAAAAATCAAAGAAATGTGCATATAGAAATTGAAGCTTGAAAAGTTTTATTTCATAACTATGTTTTTCTATGTTCATGACTAAGAAATAACAAGCTAAGCACAAGGTAACTATCATTGGAATCATTGCTTCCAAGGAACAAGTATACTAAACCCAAGCACTTGTAGTGCCAAATAAGATGAGCAGTTTGTCCAGATCCCAAAAAACAATGCATTTCCATTTTGCAATACTTATCGTTCCCTTTTCACATTTTGATACTCAGAGACACTTATCGCCATCAAATACTCCAATCAAACAATAATGTAAATTATACAATAGTAATCCATTCTTAATTATTCATGTGAACAAAACCACAGTGCAGTGAAAAGTTAGCATTCTGCATTTTTTTATAAGACACCTAGGGTTTTATTCAAGAAAATAAAGAGGATTAGGGAAATTAAATATTATAGAATGACAAAGGTAAATTAAATAAAATACAAAAAAATGTTACGTTCCTATGAATTTTCAGTATTTTACAATGATTTAGCAATTTTTACAAGCATTTTAGCAGAAAAATTAACACATTCATCAAAAATCAGTCACATTTTAATATACCCAGAAAACCCCAAGTTAGGCAAAAAGAAAAAAAGAAAAGCGAGGACCTAATGAAAGAGTGGAATCTGAAGACTGAAGAGAGAACAGAGAAAGGACCACATACCGGGACGTCAACCAGGTTCACCCTGCCGATACAAGCGCCTGTGACTCGGCGCTGGGCTGCTTGCTCGACTACGACTAATTAAGCAGTGGCTCTGGCTCTCGAGGGAATCGGAGAAAATAGAAGGAACGGAGTAGGGAGCTGGTGTTTGCCATTTGATAACCGGCAATATATCAAACGGTGCGTTTTGATTGAAAAAGAAACCCTGTATTGGATTTGGGCCTTGGGCAATTTGGACTAACAGACTGGCCTTGAGAGTTGAGACTACCGAAAAACGACAATATTTTCTACTATAAAGTTGTCGTCTGCAATTTCTTTTTTTCTTTTTTTTTCTGGAATACTAATGATAGACTCGAAAATATGCAATGGTCAAAGACTCTGACGTCAGACTTTAATGTACCAAACAGCTCATACCCACGTGTCAAACAGCTTAAATATATGAACGTTGAAACTAACTATTAACTGAATTTGATATACCCGTTGGATTCCGCACTGCTCTGGACTGTGATTTAGAAAGATACGAGTCAAACCCAACCAGTAGAAACGTCTCTGAAACTCTTAGACTAAGAAAAGTTCATTTTCTTTGCAAGAAACAGTTCAAGGCGTCTTTCTGTCTTTTTCTCAAACTTTTTGGATCGAAGAGGATTTGGAAAATGTGAGAGATTTACAGCTTCAGAGGTAAGCTGCTTCAATTAGTTCGATTTATTTTTCTTAAGTTTTCTTGCATATAGAGCTGATCAGCTGAGCTAGTGAGCTGAGAAGATTAAAGCTTTATTTTCTGCCATATTCCCAGCAACCAGACGGAGTATTTGTTTTCTTTTTTATATATTTTTTTTTTGTCAGAAAGGTAACTACTTGGAATGTGCCTATTTGATGTTGCTGTTGTTTGTTATTTACTATGGTTTTCAGAAAATAAGGTCAAGAGTCTTATGGGGCCTAACTAATAGGTTCTGCCATTTTCTCAGCAACCAAACGGAGTATTCGTTTTTCTTTTTTAAATTTTTTGTAAGAAAGGTAACCACTTGGAATGCGACTATTGACGTTGCTATTGTTTGTTATTTACTATGGTTTTCAGAAAATAAGGTTAAGAATCTTATGGGTCCTAACTATTAGGTTAGACTTATAGGTTAATTTGTTAAAAAACTGAATTGTAATGCCCCGATCCCAATTGTTCAAGTACCTTGAGAAATAATACTCACCATGGATCAAAATGCTAGCCCGAATGGCAGTTAGTACTTGTAGCTTAAACAGTGAGATCAACTCAGTATACACCCGATGTGAGTCTCAGTACACACCAACCCATCACAAGAATCATACATAGGGTCTACGCTCACCAAAAAACTTATTTTTGAGTAGTGTCAGGTATCTTATTGCAGTGTTGTTTGGGTGTTAAATCTCATTGTTCACGAAGTCTTTTAAAAGTATTCTAAACTTCTTTCTACATCCCATCAATAATTCTACCAAGTGTATATGAATATGTTCTTGTATGTAGTCTGAAAGTTTCAAATGAAAGACATGTCAAGTTTATGATCTCATACAAAGATTTTGAGTATTCATATAGAACATTTTACCCTTAATAATGTTATAGATATAGGCCTATGTTTATGTTTTTCAGTCTGATATTCATATAGCACATTATTTTTTTGTTTTGCTTCTCTAAATTTTCAGGTTATAGGAATCATATTCAGTATAAAAAAATCAATCTCCTGCCAAACTGAAAACATTTTGGCTCTTTCAGCGGTTGCATATATGGCTTCAGCAGTTGCAAAACCTGGTGATGATACAATGATGGTTGATAAGCTCCCTGAGGAAATCAATGAAATGAAGATCAAGGATGAAAAGGTATGATAGGTCAGATTTTAACATGTTGATTAGTTTAGTTGTTTTTTATCATTTTTTCCACCCATCTAAAAAACTTACTTTTTAAACCCAACTTCTTCAACTATAGGAAATGGAGGCAGCTGTTGTAGATGGAAATGGAACTGAAACTGGCCACATTATTGTGACTACAATTGGTGGTCGAAATGGTGAACCCAAACAGGTAGATATTTGGCCATTGTAACCAGTTGTATACATTCTCTGATTTAATTTTGGTTATACAGAAGATGAGTATTCGCATAGAACACTCATGAAGTAAATTAACAAAATAAACTTAGAAGTCAATGTCATCTAGGGCAAATCTATCTATTTGTTATGATTAAACTGAATAATAAATGAAGTTAAAGTAAATAAACTTGTAGGTTTGAGTAAAATAATGAGAATCTGATGATGTAAAGTGGTTTCCCAAATTTGGCTTCAATTAAGATGTGATCTCTGCTTTTGTTGCTAAAAATCATATACCAAGGAGTTGAAACATTGTAAAATATCATGAGGCATTATTCTGCATCCTCATCAAGCATGATGAAAAAAAAAAAAAAAAAAGCAAGGGGGACAGTGAACTTCATTGTTTCAATCTTATCACTCTTGCAAGTTTTGTTTACTTCTTACAGAATATCCAATCTATATTTGTTTAGGTAAAATTATTAGTTACTATATCCTTCTATAAGATATGATACAGTTCTTAGCTATAGCCTCTGTGCTCTGTGCTGCAGACTATCAGTTACATGGCAGAGCGCATAGTTGGACAGGGGTCATTTGGTATTGTGTTTCAGGTAACATTTCAATCAAGGATATGAATATTCATGAGCTACTACCTACTAATATAAGAAAAGCATCACAATGTGGAAGGTATAATTTTGAAAGTCAGGTGATTTCTTTTGCAGGCAAAGTGTCTTGAAACTGGAGAAACCGTAGCAATCAAGAAGGTTTTGCAGGATAAGAGATATAAGAACCGTGAATTGCAAACGATGCGCCTTCTTGATCATCCTAATGTTGTATCACTCAAACATTGCTTCTTTTCAACCACAGAGAAGGATGAGCTCTATCTCAATTTGGTGCTTGAATATGTGCCCGAGACTGTATATCGTGTTGTGAAGCACTACAGCAAGGCAAATCAGCGAATGCCCATGATATATGTCAAACTCTACACCTATCAGGTTACTTATTATTTTCTTGATAAATTTATTACTATTATCAAATTTAATATCTGGGAAACTTAGCTGTCAAAATAAGAAAATTACATGTATCATGATTATGAAATTAACCAAGAAACATAAGGTAATGACTACCTAGATATAAATTTGATGAATGCCTACAAAAGTAAGGAGAAAAGAAATTACAGTTGCCTCTTTAATCTATATATATAAATATATTATGTATGTATATAGCCTCACTAACTCTACCTGGGCCACTTTTAGTGCCTTTTCTGTTTTCACACTGACTGTTCCAAGCCTGGAATAATGTCAATGGAACTGCCAAAACATATGGTGTCATGACCATGGGATTTAAGGTGTAGGTATGCAAATACAGGGGAAGATAGGACACAGATGATTGAATTCATTCAAAGGTAGGGATAGCTTCAATTGAAGATAGATAAAGGGGAATAATTTAAAATGGCATGGCCATCAATACTGTAAGATGTCCAAATTTCCCCTTGCTGGAGGTTGAGAAAATTAATAGTAGACTCATCTAAGAGGATAAAAGGAAGAACAAAGATGTGGGTGTGAAAGGTTTTATAGAGACTGTTGCCATATATAATACTGAAAGGCATAAGAGTGTTCATTTCAAGCACAATAACTAATTTTGGGTTCATGTAGCTGCATCCAGTTAATTGGTCATAGGGCTTGTTATTTACTTGGTTTTAATTTACCTCTCCATTTGTTGTCTCTAATTACAGTGGTATGGTTTTGTTATTCTTTGCTCTTCAAGTACAAAAGTTTTGTTCAGATATAGAATAAGGGCGAAAAACTTGCAATTTAATACATAGATGAGCATATAAACATTCATATGTGTGCAAGGGGCTAAGTAGATATTTACCAGAATAGCTTCGTACCTCAACTGCTATATTTGATCATTGTTGTGATTATCTTCCAATTTTGGCAGATTTGTAGAGCTTTGGCTTATATTCATGGATGTATTGGAGTGTGCCACAGGGATATTAAGCCACAGAATCTCCTGGTTCGTATTTTATCTTTACAGGCTTCCCATTGTTCGAATTGAATGCTTAGTTGTGAATGCAATTTCTTCTTGCAGGTTAACCCCCATACTCATCAGGTCAAGCTATGTGATTTTGGAAGTGCAAAAGTTCTGGTAATCTCTTCTTAGTTTACCTTTATCTCGAGCCTTTGGTCTCAAATATAAATGGACCTCTTTTGTTTGTTCTTGGCTTCAAAATATTAGAAAAACTGTTTTGAAGTTCAGTTTCTCTGTGGATCAATCAGAAATGATTAGGCATTTAGTATGGTGGAATCTTTTTTAACTTCCTTTATAGCTGATAGACAAAACATTAAGACCTTATTTACTCATTTGTGAGTACTTACAAAACCAAGTAAAATTCTTAAGCATCTCCATATTCCATTAGTTACAGGCAGAGTCTAACATTAGGCACCATTACTACTTGCATAGTCTATGTGCTCCATTAAGCATCTGAACCCCCACCCGGAAAATAAAAGAAGGAAATGAAAACAGAGAAGAAGCAATCCCTATAATGGTCTTCTCTTTCCCTATCTTCTCTTCATGTTGGAATTTTATAGTTTCGATTTAATATGTTTCATTGTCAATTTGATCAGGTCAAAGGTGAGCCAAATATATCATATATTTGTTCTCGTTACTATCGAGCACCTGAACTCATATTTGGGGCAACTGAGTATACTACTGCTATTGACATATGGTCTGTGGGTTGTGTCCTTGCCGAACTGCTCCTTGGCCAGGTTCTCTACTGAATAGAAAGCTTCATCGCCTTTTGCTCGTTCCTTTGTTTTTTTCCAATGATGAATTGCAATGGTGCTTACAAAATGTGTTTTTGCAAATTCTGCTGGTTGTTTCCCTTCCCAATTTTGTAGCCTTTATTTCCAGGTGAAAGTGGAGTTGATCAGCTTGTTGAGATCATAAAGGTAAAATTTTCTTCGCTTTATTTCTGACTAAGGGCAGTGCCATACCAAAGACATGCTTCTACTCAGTTGGCTTCTGTAAACTGAATGGAACTCATTTAGGTACTCGGGACGCCAACTCGTGAGGAAATCAAATGTATGAATCCAAACTATACTGAGTTCAAATTCCCCCAAATCAAAGCTCACCCCTGGCATAAGGTTAACATTATGGCTTTCATACTTGCTGTGTTCTCTGTTCGTAATGCGGCATCCTTTATTCTTGTCTGCACATTTACGGGCCAGTATCTTCGTTTAAATACAGATATTCCACAAGCGTATGCCCCCAGAAGCAGTAGATCTTGTTTCAAGACTTCTTCAGTACTCTCCAAATCTACGATGCACTGCTGTAAGTATTTGCTACTTGTTTCCTTCAGATGTAGTGAGTAATGAACAAATGAAATTCCACATTCTCCAATGGAGTATAATGCATCTTAAATATCATATCATGAATAATTTCATCTTTAATTTTACTATATGACTTGTGCCAGCTTCATATAGTCATTTGACATCATAAATCTCTCTTATTGTTTTCCTTGGAAAGAAATTGTATGACTTATCCATGTTGATCAATCGTTTGCTGCTTTATCATTTCTCTCTATTAATGACCAAATTATCACCCCTAACACATTTGCAGTTAGAGGCATGTGTCCACCCGTTTTTTAATGAACTCCGCGATCCTAATGCCCGTCTCCCTAATGGACGACCTTTGCCTCCTCTCTTTAACTTCAAACCTCAAGGTAAATCCACTCTCCATGTATTTGCTTTTTATTTTCTCCAATGTTAAAATCTTCTTACATGATGTTATTTGGTTGATAACTCCAAATTCGAAGAGCTGAAAGGAGCGACATTGGAGCTACTGTGTAGACTAATTCCAGAACATGCTCGGAAGCAATGCCCATCCCTTAATTTCTAAATCATGACATCATTGTTGGTTGTTATGAGTATTTATGATGTTGTATTATGATTTGTTTTGCACGCTATCTACTGGAAATGAAGTGCACAACTTCTTTATTATTGTTATTATTCTAAACTGACTAACGCTTCTCAGTGCCAACTCCCCCTTTTGCTTATTGCCATGGAGAAATTGCCATCTGCCAAAGACTTGAGATATTGTCTGTGATTATAATTTTATTCACTTTTGGAGTTTTCGTGATTCCCACCTCCCCTTCCCTTCCAGTTCTCAGTAGCTGTTTTGTCCTGGTAAGACATTTTCTAGATTATAAAATGTGTCCAAAAATTCGTCACACTGAATATTACATAAAGAGAGGCAGCTGAATTCCTTTTGCAAGTTGGCTTCAAACAAAGGTGAGGTCTTCATCAAATCTTCTGTCAGGTTTTTCTTCAGTGAACTTGATGCGTTTGCATTATCCTTCAGAATCTCATTCAAATAGGAAGGTTAGAACCCTTTAGAAGGCCATCTTGGCTATGAAGAATAATGGTTGCAACCTAAGACATTTAGCCAAACTCAAGAAAGAAACAAGACCCATTGCCGTGCCAGGGACTGCATCCTGGTTCGGAGGAAATAAAACATGCAGTATCTTCGAAAATATTGCTTCCTGGTTGGGATGAAGAAACACTTTATCTACTGTATAAATCATTTTGTCCTGCCTTCCAAAGAGTATGAATCTCTTCAAAGTTGATGTTACTCTCACTATATTAGCTAACTCGCCAGAAGATGAAACAAGACCTGTAATGTGTAAGGGGAAAATAATGTGAAAGCACAAAAGAGGAGCGTGCGTGCCTCTGTTTAAGCTTGCAAGTATTGGAAGCGAAGACTGCTGCTATCTGCAACCATTTGAAATAGCACCATAGCTCACTACATTATTGTACTCACTTAATTAGTTAATTAAGTTTGTATTTATTTAACCAGTTAATTAAAATTTTATGAAACATTTTTGATAGTATAATAAATTATATAATATATTGAAAATTGAGGAATGGCTAGTTTATGTTGATTCTCTAGTGTCACGTTGTTGCATTCATTGCTTCTTTTATAGCTTGCTTTCACTCTTGTTGCCAAGTCGGTGCTAACTCGGCAAGAACGGAAAGCCAATAAGTGGATTCTCAACCAAATCTAGATCATTGTGTAATAGGGATTGTGCATAAGAACCAAAAAAAACAATGGTAACCCATAGTTCAGTTTGATATTTTGTAATTATTTCGTGGATTCAGTTCAAGTTCATGTTTTTAAATACCAGCTCAATTACGGGTCACATATTAAATACTCACTTATTATCTTACTTTTATTAAGTGAAGATTCTTGTTGCTAACTCGGTAAGGATGAAGATCAGCTAAGTCTATCTTGACGAAAATTCTCATTCAATCTTTTATCCTTTTACTCAAAAAACATGGGTTATATCTAGACATTTTGACGGTAATTAAATGATTTTTCTTTTGTGTTGAAAAATAAATTTTCTATCGGGACCTCCACAAATGTGTAGTTCCAAATAGAAGAACAGGTGTGTTTCCATCGGGACCTCACAAACGTGTAGCTGCAGATACTTTTTGAAAAAAAAGAGGAATAGAAAGAGGGTGTGTACCATTCAACATTATTCATGATTCTGTTTTTTTTTTTTTATTATTATTATTATCAGAATTGACGATGTAAACTTATGGGTGAAAATATATATGTTTATTCTATTCAAGAATTTTATTTTTCTTTAAGCAGAACATGTTTTGGTAAAGTAAAGTACTTGTAAATGTCAATTTTAACAACTGCCAACTCAAGAGTATTTTGAGAAATAAATTCTTTATTAAATTTTCAAAACTGTTATAAGTTACTTGCTTAAAAATGTGTCTTTCTATTGCTATTTATATTATTCTAGTAATTATACAGAGATTTATTATATCTAACAATTCATATTAATTATCTAATTTTTATTAAAAAAATATCTAAATATTGATACAATCTCTAAAAATATTTAAATATACTAAATTTTGCATAATATTCATACTTTTTCAATCTTCTATAATCTTCAAGAATTATCTAAGATATTCTAAAGTATTGTAAAATTTTCTATAATCTTTTAGAACCTTATAAATTTTATGAAATATTTAAATCTTCTATATTTAAAACCTTCCAAACTCTTCTAGAATATCTGAAATTGTCTGAATTCTTTTAGAATTTTCTCATAAGAGCTGATTAGACCTTCCGTCGTTTAGGCAACTGACTAGTGTAACACTGGCGACTTTCCCACCAGGTTATGAGCAATTTTTGTTTAGGTTTTAGTATCATATGTTTATCTTCCAAAACAATTATGTTCTCCCTGTCCTGGCATCCAAATGTTTTTCCTTTCAGTTGTGAATTTATGATGTGTTTCATTTTCTAATGGTAGCTAAGTGTAAATACTGATGTGAAAAACTTCTCTAAATTAAACACTCGGAAGCATTATTCTGAAGTTTTTTTTGATTGGCGGTAATCAGGCCAATACTGATGTTTCCAAAAGGGAACAATGTGGACTCCTTGCACTTTCAGGAAAGGTAGGTTATTCCTCTTCTCTTTCACATGTATATTCAATAAAATGTAGGGAGGTTGGAGAGATTTTGCCTTTTTTTGACTTTATCCTAAGTTGAGGAATGAATGGTACGAGCTCCACCTCCAACTTCCACTTCTGAACCTAAACTTTGATAACGATTCAAGGGACGAACTCAGAGATTGTGTTCTTGGAATTATTGATATCGTACTAGAACCTGTCTCCGCCACCCGGAGGTCCTGCTGGGATTCTGCCTCGGCTTGTGGTGTCTGTGGTAAGCCTGAGCTTAGAGGTCAGATGGTCCATTTGGGTTGCACGGAAAGTGGGACCGGCAGGCTGTGACCGTTGAAGAATGAGTTCGCCGAGAGTGTTTCAACAGTGGGGAAAACAGTAAGCGGTGGCCATTGGGAGTTAAGTCGAAGCAGCTTTTGGATATTAATGCTTGCTACCTTGTGATTAAGACGGCGAGAGTAGTGAGGAGTTGCTGGATTTGAGGTACGGGGACTTGGGCATTTGTATTATTGCAACTGCATTGTAGTTAATTTTTTTTCAGTGAAGCTTGCAAATTGGGTAACAGGGTGAAGTCAACTCAGTCTGCTTTCTGGTTAAATCATCCAACTTGGCCTGATAGAAGCAATTTAGTTGCTTTAGTGGTTCGTTATTATATCCAAAAACTTATCTTTAGCTGTTTCTCCAGACCCTTTGGCATAAGATAGTGGACCATTATGGAGCTAGTGTGACAGAAAGATATATGTACTTAAGTTATTGTCCATGTGGTTCTATTAGTTCTAAGGTTCATCTTTTAAATGGCAGGGTAAATTTAGTGAAGGAAAGAATGGCCAAATATAGATACAGTGACTATTCACTTTCCAAATAGAGTGCCTTTGAGCAAGGGAATTATCTATGACTTTTCTCATTGGGATGGAAAATTGCTCAAATTTCCTTGTTATTGAGTAACACAGGTGGGGGAATAAACAGTAGTGAGAAACTTTGCAGTGGAGGGTCCAACCTTTTAACATTTGTTTTTGGCTGAATATTAAATTATTGATTTAACTTTCATCTTTCAAGTCTATACCCAGAAGTTCCAGCTGCAATATAATTGGTTCAGTATACTCTTTTTCTGCTATTTGTTGATCTACCTTGCAAGTATCACCACACCATTATTTATGCTACTGCCATTACTACTGCAACTTCCTCTAGCATCAGCAGAACCATACCACTTCCATAAGTTCAGTTCCACCACAACAGTTTGTAGGCTATTATATTTCCCACCAACACCAAATCCAGTCACTATTGGAACTTTTTTTCTTTTTTCCCAATCTACACTGTAATGTTGTGATTAATGTCACCAGACTCACCACCACCATTATACAACTATGTCTCCACAATGGCTATGTCATAACTATTAGCTCTAATCACCTGTCGATGTAGCGTTTGTCTCTTTACCACCTTATTGTTTGTTTTCCAACTACCATGGTTGTTATCAAAGCCTTACCATTATCGTAAGCAATTTGTGTTGCTTAATATACTTGTGCAATAAATCTGTTAATTAAGGGTCTTATTAGATGCAATGCAACTTCAATGCCTTATTTCTTTGTGAATCTGGTAATTATCAATAATTCACCCTAATATATAATTTTTAATGTAAATAGTATGAACTTGTGATGAGCCTCCAATAATATCTCTAAGGCCGACACTAAGAATATATTATGGTGATTCTTACGGTTCCCTATACTGCCGTGCCATCTCTCCTGCAGTTGAAACTACAACTATTGTTAATCAAGGAAAATAATATCATTCATTAGCATGTATCAGCTGAATCTTTCCAGCAACCCAGAATGTGGACAATTTCTGATTAACTTCCATACCTCATCAAAATAAAATAAAAAATATTAGTTTTGATGATTGCTACCGTAAGTCAGGTGTCCATTTTTTTTCCTTTCAAGTTTCAAGTAGAACTAGGTAAGGTATGTTGAAAGACATCCTAGCCATTCTTGCTGGTTTCTTCAGAGTCCATACTGCAAAACTTGTTATTAAATTGTCAAGACAGCATCACGAAACACTAACAATCATAAACTAGCTTGACTATGTGAACTATGCTTGTGTTTATTGAAAAGAAATATGGCTTAGGAGTAGTGTGACGCAGCTGTTAGACTACCTTCTTGGAATTTAATTGAAAATTTTTTGCAGGCTCTTAGAGGTTTTGTTTCTGAAAGGCATGGTGCACTGGTGGCAGGTTGGCGCGTAGAATTCAGAGAATCGGATGATCAATTGTGACACTATGCAGTATACATCACCCCTGATGGGAAGATGTTTGAGTCTGTCTATGATGTTGCTTGTTATCTTGGGTTGATGTCTAACTACAATTGTGTGGGACCTGAAATATGAAATGAGATGTCTCTCTCTGCAGTGGAGGGGTCTCAAGTCTCAACCATCCAGTAAAAGAATGTCTACAAAAATTCCAGTAGCCAATGGTTTTGTTGAAAATAAGGGAACCTTTACCAGTGTTTATCATGAGGAGTCCTCTTCTAATGATGTGACTGCTAGTACTCATCAGAATTTTACAACAACTACAGAAACTGTAATGAAAGAGGATGACTACTCTGTGTTTCAGCGACTTGGTGTACGTGTATTATGTTAATAGTACTTCTTTTTCTTTATGGATTTATCTAACGGGTGTTCAAAATACATTTGTTAAGCTTCTTTAAATGGAAATGGTATTTGTTAAGCTTCTATAAATAGAAAGTTTGTAATATTTATTACGATAGTTGATCATGATGTCAGTGTTATTTATTTCATAAATTATTACTTAGAGAAAGTTTCAATTTCCAGTGACTATATTTATTATAGCTTAACAAGTTCCATTTGGGCACATGATAGAAAAACCCTTTCTTTATTAAACTTAGTTTCTTATTTTGTATAATTTCTCAAATTAAAATGTATATTTTGGTTATATAATTTCCCTAATTGAAATGTATATTTTATAGAGTTTATTATAACTGTCAACATTGTTTCAGCTAGTACCCTTGCCTGATTTTGTTGTTTTACATATCAGGATGGACTTCCTTTGCAGTTTGAAGATTTCTCTGTTCTATCTTTGGGAAAAGCTGATGGTAGACCTACTTATTTTGATGTCAACCTGATATGCCCTATCGGTTATAGATCCTGTTGGCATGATAAGATTACTGGTTCCCTTTTTAAGTGTGAAGCGTTGGAGGGTTATGATTCTGGACCTATATTTAAAAGATCAGGTGTTCCTGCTCTGAACTTCCTGATCCAATTAGGTCAAGTATTTTTCTCTACGGAAAACCTTGGACAATTTGTGAGTCAAACTAATGGAGAAAGTCAGAGCAAGGGTTATGTTATTATAGATTTGGATGATATCATTGATGAAAAAGATTGTGATGATGATGGCAGTATCCAGTTGTTTCTTTCTGACCCGGTGCCTAATGAAAATTTTATCTTCAGTTGTCTTGCAAGTTCATCAGATAAAGCTTTTGATGCTCAAACGTCAGATACATTACAGCCTATAGCTAGTTTAATTAATGGAAAAACCAGATATTTGCTATCTGATGGTTTGGGGTTGATTGGTGAAATTGGCGTGATTTCAGTGGAAGAGCAGTCATCATCTTCAGCGTGGAGAATCATGTCTCAAGAAGTTAGTAATGTTTGCAATGGCATCTGTAAGTGGAAAGAGATTCTTATGTTCTTTTGCAAGCATGTGGATCATGAAACATGCTTACTTAGATTGCAGAATGAAGCTAGTTCTACTTCTCTGTCCAAATTTTGTGGTTTACCTGGTTCTGTCAGCATTCCATCTGTATTCAGGCAAACAGTGAGCTGAAGTTTCTGTATGACGTCCTTGCAAATTGGATGGAGCAAGATACATTTGGATTTGATGTTGAATTTGTCCTGGTGTAGGAAGCTGTTCACCATATCAATTTCTGAATAGTAGAAGTAATTACCCTACATCACTAACAGTTGGAAATGGGTTACTGGTGGCTATATTATAAGGTGGATTAGACTACAATGATGAAGAAGCACCACAAGGTTTATATAGGAGGTTTAAGAAAGCCAGGTCTGTTGAAGACAGTGTAAAAGTTGATTATTGTCCTCCTTCAGGGAAACCACTGTGCTCTAGGTTCCTTGTGAAATTGTGGGTGATGGTTTTCAGGTATGTCCGTTACTTTCCAGTAGTGCAGATGGCTCGTTTGTTTTTCTTCTTTGGGTTTTATAGTTTATTACCTTGAGTGAGTGCTTACTTGTTTTCTAAATATTATCAGAGGCATAGGAGCTGTTATGGCGATTCCATGAAATTCTGTGTCTGAAGAACCTTCATCACTGGATGAGATAGGAGTAATTTATAAAACCCATGGTCTGACTTCTCAAATGTGCATGAAACTTTTTGAGAGGGAAACCCAAGGAAGTCGCCTTTTTAAGTTCACAGAGACTCGATGGTAGTAATAGACGAATCTTCTCCTTGAGCTATGAACCTGATCCATCGTGTTGTAAGAGATTTTGTTATATTCTGAAAAAAATCTTGCCTGCAATCTTCAAATATGAAGAGTATGAAGACACTATTTCTTTTTAAATATAGTGTTGTAAAAATAACATTACCTTAAAGCCTATAAATTTTCTATGTTCATATACTAATTTTCTAACAATTTCATCACGAATAAGAATGACATGTGGATTCCTCAGTCAGTGAGGATAAATACAAAAATTTGAAAATCTAGGAAAAGTAAATCCTGGACATCAGATTTCTTTTTCAGGTATTAAAATTATTACAATTCAGGACCACAAGATCAACCATATATATACGTGTAGATCACCGGCATTACTGACTGCTGTGAGAAAGAGTGCATAAGGAGTATAGATAATGCTTGTAGATCACATTGATTACTGCGGACCACATGATCAACCGTACACGTGTGGATCAACCACACTTTTTATGTAGCTGTGCACACAATTACATATATATATATATTTATCTTAATTTGATTAAAAAAATATTTGTGTATTAAAATGATGGGAAGGATGAGAAGTGTGAAAACGTGGATAAGTTACTATTTAATAGTTATTAAGTGATGGGAGAAATTTATTAATTGATTTAGTTTTAAGTAAGTGAATATAATATAGTAGAAGAGTCTATCACTTTTATATTATTACAAATTATAAATATAAATATTAATTAGTGTTAAATGCAAACCGAATCCTAGAATATTAGGGAGAACTAATTCCACTACAATGACTCTCCCACTTGGTTTAAAAAATAGGATAATCCATCAAAGAATGCTTCGTCCCATGGCCAAAGCCTATATAAACGCTTCACAAGCGCTAATACCTATCCTCCTCTATATTACTTTCAATATCAATATCTTTTTCTGTTTCAATGGCTGGTGTGTTTGTTAATGATATTGGTGATCACCCTATTGATTTCGAAAAGAAATACCCTGGAAAACTCAGAAAGAATTACCCTAGAAAACCAACAAAGAAATACTATGGAGAACTACACCCTTTTTATGTTTATTGTACTTGCACAGCTGCAGCTTTTGGAGGCTTAAATGTTGGCTATGATATCGGTATCTCAGGTAATTAAGTTTCTTAATTATTTTAAATTTTACTAATTAATTACATTACATTGCATGACATGATTGCTAAATTAATTTTATAGGTGGTGTGACATCCATGAATTCTTTTCTCAATAAATTCTTTCCATATGTGTATGAGAAGGCCACCTCAGACATCTCGACAAACCAGTACAGGACAACACTGATTTTGTTCATGTCCTCCCTATATTTGGCAGCACTAGTAGCATCCTTTGTTGCAGCCCGTATAACCAAAAAATTCGGTCCCAGATGGTCCATGGTTACTGGAAGTCTGATATTTTTGGTGGGTGAAATCCTTAATCTTTGGGCTCAAAACGTTGCAATGCTTATCATAGCCCGTATTCTTTTGGGTATTGGTGTTGGTTTTTTCATACAGTTTATGCCTGCCGTATCGGAGATGGCTCCATATAATTATCGTGGTTTTCTCAATCAAGTTTTCCAACTATTCATCGCTGTAGGAATATTGATTGCCAATTTGGTTAACTTCCTCGCACCCAAGTTCTGCAAAGGTGATATTGCGTGGCATGCAAGTCTAGGCTTTACTAGTGTTCCTGCCCTTCTTGTCATGGTCTCTGCATTGTTTCTCCCTAACTCTCCAAACTCCATGATAGGTATAACCGAGAATCTTGCATACTCCGACGAAGAAGTAATTAAGGCCGAGGCCGAGTTCGAGGGTGCAAAAGTTGTGAAACAATCTAGGATAAAGCAATATAGGCATCAAGTCATCATGTTCTCTGTTCCCATGCTCTTCAAAACCAATGCTAATGCATTTGTAGGTAATGCTTCTCTTTTTTCTGCAGTAATCAATGTGTTTGTCACATTCTTGTATTTAATTAATTAATTAAGTTTTTATGAAATGTTTTTCATAGTATTTTAAATTATCTAATAAATAGAAATATGAAACATATTCTCTGCGATGTGGACTTATCCCCAGGGATATCTACATAGAACTTGTGCTCGTGTATTTAAGAATATTCTCTGAAACATATTCTCTGCAATGTTTTTCATAGTATTTTAAATTATATAATAAATTGAAATATGAAACATATTCTCTGCAATGTGGACTTGTCCCCTGGAAAGTGTTTCTAAGCTTGCACATGTCTAGAAAATTGCACAAGTTACGATTTTGGCACGCAAATTGCCCAAGTCATGCACAGCTAGCCAGCTAGCCAGCTAGCCTGGTACTACATATACTAAACTCATCCTCCACCCTTGTTTCGTATTTCTAAATGTAGTCACCCATGCTCGAGCATAGGCTTGAGAGTTTAGCAAAGCCACAATAAAAGTAATTTCATATTTTTTAATTAGTTAGTTTAACTAATATCATATATGTATGGTCTCGCCTTCACATGAGAATTATTAAAAAAAGAGCTATTTCTAAATACCGAATTTTATATTTGTTAGACTTCAACAAATATTCTTAAAACACAAAAATTGTTATTAATAATAATGACTGAACTAATCATGAAATTCGGATTTCTTTTATTCTAATTTTGAACTCTAAATGTATTAAAAAAAAAAAAAACATTTACTTTTCACTTGATGATGCATGTGGATAGCAAGGGATTCAGATCTTCTCTTATTCTTTAAGATTAGAAAAATGATTTTGTTCTATATTTAAGGGTTAGTTTTTTATGTTGTAATTAATATTTTAGAAAAGAGAATATGAAATCATTGATTTGGGGCAAAATCCTTTCAAATACAGTAAATAATCTAAATTCAGGTAATAGGAGAGTTGTGAAATACATTAATATTGAAATAGTAGAACCTATCTCATCAATGTAATAAGTAAATTGTTATTTAAAACTATTTCAAAGATAAGTTACTAATTTATTATATTTTAATAAGTGATATTAAGACATTAAAACAAGTTAATTAAAAATGAAAGTGGTTATCATATTTAATGAGTTTTTCTGATCAAATTTCAAGTCTAAATGCAGTAAAATGAAGTCACTTTTCACTTGATGATGCATGAGAGTGGTGGGAGGATGTGATATACATTAATATTTAAATAGTAGAACACAGCTCAGCAAATGTACTAGAATTACCTTTTCGTACATTGCACATAATATAACTTTTTATAACTTTGTGCATAAGAAAAGCATACCCAAATTTTGAAAGACAAGCACGAAAAAAATTAAGAGAAAAGTCGTTTAGATTTCGTTCTATGGGTATATGGTTTTCAAAAGAATAACCACAACATTTAATATAAAAAAGATAAAAATCATATGAAAAATTAGAAATTCCAGATTGAGAAATTAAATTATTGAAAAGTCATATTCTGTTTAAGAAAAGAGTGAAATCCTAAATGTTACTAACAAATCAATTTACTATATTTTGTTAAAATTCCTTTCTAACAAGTTCAATCAATAACATACTTTAACAGATATTTTTAGCCATCATTGGAGAATATTTTGCACAATATTATTGTAGAAATTAGAAATCTTGAAATTCTCTATAGCCAAATAAATTTTGTGTCTACTTATAGAACTCTAAAAATCAATACCTTAAAATTAAAATCGGTAACCATTTGGCCATACTATAAGGTGTTAAGTTTATGGATAGAATATAATAAATCTTCTTTATCTAGATTTGAGTTAGGTAAGTTGGATCGTTCTCTCTCTCTTTTTATATATTCTCAGTTACTTTTTTAGTACAAGAATTATGTGATATCTTCAAATTAATCAAAATTACTTTAGAGTTAAAAATTATAATTTTATTAAGAAAAATAATGAGATTTCATATTTGTAATGTGATGAGCAATATTACGAAATCACTTCACTTTATAATTTTCTCACCAACTGAGAAATTTAAATGTTTTCTTGAAATTAATCACAGTAGTTGTTTTCTTTTGATTAAATTTCAAAATTCCACAGCCATTTATTTGACATTTATTTTTTGTGCTTGCAGAATATAGAATATGCATTTTAGAACCCACTATTTTGAAATTTAATGTTATAAAAGAAGTAAAAAATATATATATATATATTCAAAACAAAGATCAAGAATTTATATATATATATATTTGTTATGAATTCTTTGGGTACATCGGAGAATATGAGGTGATGTGAGAAAAAAAATTTATTTATTTTTAACATCTATTTTTTTCTTTATTATACTGGATCTTTAAAAAAATCAAAATTCCATACTACTAAACCATTATTAGTTTTTTTCGAAGTATAATATTATAATTTATTTTGTTACAAGAATTCTGGTCGTTCTCTGCCTATATTTTCTACACAACAAATATTTATCTTCAATTTAAAAAATAGGACTTATGAGTAATTTCACACACGATACACCAAATAAAAAAATAAAAATAAAGAGGACATATTTTAATTTATTTATTCTCTCGAGTATAAAATATTGAACTCTATTACTTCATTTCCTTTTCATTCTCTTGTTTATATAGGAAATGTAATGAGAAGTATTATTTTTCTCTTATCATTTAAACTAAGTCTTATAATAAATTTTTAAAATGTCTTTCCAAATAAATCATGAATTTGCAATTAAATTTTTCTATACCAAATTAATTAATATAGAAAATTAAATTCACTATTTAATAAGTAATAAAAGAATAAATTTAATAAAATTTTCATTATCTCTTTTAATATTTTTTAAATTAAAAAAATTATCTTCATAAGTAATTTTAAATTCATATGTATATCACTTTTTTTTTCCTCAGGAAATATATTTAGATTTAAATTTTCAATTCCCATCATAAAAATAACAATAATACAAGTTGAATTTGAAGGTAATTTTCTATACCAAATTAATTAACCTAGCAAATTGAAATTCATTATTGAATAAGTAATAAAAGAATAAATTTAATAAAATATTCATAATCTCTTTTAATATTTCTAAATTTAAAAATACTTGTATAAATAATTTTAAATTCATATGTATGAGACTTATTTTTAAAAAGATTTATCAATTTACCTCGCTTTTCAAGTGAGAGTTCCTTTATTTGGCCGATAAAATACTTTTTATCATGTCATCCAACCAACTTTATTGTAATAAGACATCAAAACATGAAAGTCAATGATGTCACCTCCATCAAGTTATTCGAATCCTACGGTTAAGAATTTAAAATAAATATGTGAAAAAAATTCTTTAATATTATTTTCTGATTCTACCATCGCCGTTGTGATGTTATTGTTCAATGTGGACCCCAGTCAAACCTCGCGGATCAACGCGCCAACGGAAAAAGCTGAAATTTTAGCGCGAGTACATGGAGATTCGTACGCTCAGCGCACAAAAAAAAAAAAAGTTGGTTCATTTTTACCGTTCCCCCAAAATCTGATTCTGAAGTCCGACCAGGCGACCATACAGGCCTGCCTTCCTCGTGCTCTAAAATCTTCGTCTCAGTGTAATGAGTCCCACAAGGTCTCGTCCTCACACCTACGCTTAGTTCTGAAGAAGAAAGAAGACTGTGGAATTCTCTCACAGTTTCCGTTATCTGTGTGTAGGTTCTTCTTCTTTCTCTGTAATTTTCTTCCGCCATTCTTTTTCCCTCTGGTTGTTGTAGTTCATAGCTTAATTTTGACTTTACAATTTTTTTGTTACTATTTTTTTTTTGAATCAGAATGAAGCACATTATCGTTTTTATTGGAGATGATGTGCCTAAGATCAAAGGGTTAGCTTGCTTTTTTTCAATTTGAACAGGTAATGTTAGTTTGAACGAGATGATTTCTCGGTTTTTCATTGTTAATTATGTTATTTGTAATCCACTGTTTGGTTCCCGAGAAAACTGGGAAAAAGGGTAGAAATATTTTTATTTTAATATTTTGTGGCCGTTATAAGCGAAGATTGTAAAATCAAGTACTGGAATTAAATGAAATAAGGTTTTGATTTTCTGGTAATCAAGTTGCATGTGACAAGGGGTTCGATTTAAGTAGGACATGCATGGTTAAGCTGGGAGGGAAAATTAGGTGAGAGGGAGGTTTCAGTTCACTAACCGGTGTTTGGTAGCAAAATTGGAAATATAGAAGGATTTAAAAATGAATTACTCGCCCCTCCTGGTAGAAGTGAAAATTTAGAGGATTAAAGTGTATCTTATATATAGCATTTTTCAGTGAAGTCTAAACTAGATAAATAATAAAATCATTTTGTTGATGTTCTACCAATTGCAGTTTCACTGCCATTTTATTTATAAACCTTTTTAATACCGAAGATACCTTACGGTTTACTCATGTCTCATATCATTTACTTTCTACCTATTTGCCAACCTTTCCCCCTCCCCCTTATGTCTATTCTTTATGATATAAAAGCAACATATTGTAATGCTCTGAACTGTTCGCAATTTTACTCTTCAAAATGTTGTCTGAAAAATGTTGTTCAAATACTAAAAATCATCTGAGCATCCTAATAGCTTGGCTTGGTTTCTTATAAGGAGCTGTTAATAGATATTGCAATAATAGCAAATCCTTTTTGTACCAAAAACGGAAAATAGCAAATCTTTTATTTCACTAGAATATTATTTTCTCTTTATTGACTGCAGATTTCATAACACTTGAAAGTTTTGAACTGCAGTTTGTCTTCCTTTGGAACTGATCTTCTAGCTTTCATTCTTAAACAGCTTGAAACCCTACAGCTTACTCAAACATGGTACTCTTACTCTCTAAACTCAACTTGATTTAGTTGTCTGTTTTAGTTTCTTGAAATTTTTTTCACTTGAGTCAGTATATGATTGAAGATGAGAAGACTAGCTCCCCCCCTCCCCCCCCTTAATTTAATATACCTTTAGTACTTTTGTTTCTTTTTCTCTTTGCGGTGACTGCATCTGTCTAGATATGTAAAATGTTGCAGAATGGGGATGGTTCTGATATGGAGAGCGAAAACTTTGACTGGAACACTGAGGATGAGCTTGAAATTGCGAATTTCCAGTCTTCTTCAAATCAGACACTTCCTGCTGAGGTAAATAATTTAAGTGCAGCTTCTTTTCTATGTTTCATAATAACAAGTATAATTATAGGTCAAATTATTATAAAGAGAGTTTGATCGTGATCTTTATCTTTTTGATGAATCATGAAGGCTTACACACCATAGAAATACACTTTGCAGAAAATGTGCATCTCTGCTTGGCAACATTCTAGAAAGATTCTTGTCCACTTCCTTTTACTATTATGTCACGCATCTTCTAATAGAAATTCACTAGAATTCTAATATATTTATGTTGGCTTTTGGCACTGCCTACAAATTTTCTTAAGAAGAGAAGCCCAAGTTAAAGTGAGTGTTTATAAGCTATTGGACATTAAATAGTGATTACTGTTGGTTATCTGAGTACTATGAACTCACTATGCATGCATCTTGTGAAAAAAATATATGCAGAGGTACCACTCTTGTATAGGAAACAGATGTTCATTGTTTATTAATTCCTAATTCTCTTTGTGCCTTAAGGTGAGCTCAAGTTCCAGTTCTTCCAATTCGAAGTTAATGGATCGGTTAGTTGCGATGGGGTTTTCCCAAAAGATGGTTGCCAAAGCAATTCAGGAAAATGGTAAATATTTCTTTCTCTACACTCCAGTTTTATAAGCCTTATTAATAAATCTACTCTAATGAATATGCAGGGGAGGAAAATGAAGAGGCAATAGTTAATGCCCTCCTAACGTACTCGGTGAGTTTGATATTATCCTAATTTTCTGGTCATTTTCTGTTTATCATGTTTTCCCAAATTTCATTACCATTGTTATAATATATATATATGTGTGTTTGTGTGTGTGTGTGTGTGTCCCCACTCCACATATAACATGCATGGAGTCAAATCTTAAATTGCTTCTGCTTTTTTTCTTTTTTTGTAAATATTGATGTGCAAAAGTAAAATGCCAAGCATTGCTTAATTCCACCCAGATTAATTCATCTATCTATACTCTCTTGAAAACTGAAATGATTCAGTTTCTGTAATATGTGAAAATGGTAATCATTGTACCATTAGTGACACTACGACTAGTACTTGTGAAACTTTGCATTTACTAGATGGACGTCAAGGAGTTAGTATTGCTTAATTCCACCCAGATTAATTCATCTATCTATACTCTCTTGAAAACTGAAATGATTCAGTTTCTGTAATATGTGAAAATGGTAATCATTGTACCATTAGTGACACTACGACTAGTACTTGTGAAACTTTGCATTTACTAGATGGACGTCAAGGAGTTAGTACTTCTGGACATGGAAAATAGCCATTTTGGGAGTAGAGACCTGGATTCAAATTTTTTCCATGACTTGATGTGAATTTACGGCCATCTATGCGAGCAGTATGAAAGTTCTGACAGTAACTATGTTTTGTTTCACACACACGCATGATTCCATTCTAATTTACTGGATCCCGGAAACCCTGATGTTACACATATAATAGTTGGTGACAACTTATGGCTTTTGGTGGAAGAGAATGGGAGATAATTGTTTTCCTCTTAAATTTTAATAAGGGATTTTTTTAATTTGGGAGGAAAGAAAATGATAGGAGAATATTTGGGAACCAAGACAAACATGTGAGGAGTGATATTGGAGATAAAATTTTATGATGGGGCCACAAAAATCATTCCTTTCATAACTGGAGATAAAATGACAGTTGAAAATTGAATGTAAATGGACTCTATAAAGGACATATGTTTCTTGACATTTACATTCATTTCTGTAATAGGCTCTAGACAGTTCTCCTCAAAAACCACAGCAAATGGATTCCAATTATTGCTCTTCTGAGAATGAAGGGCGTCTAGATGACTTATCAGATACTGACAGTTTCTCTGACGATGAGGTAATTACTACTTTAACTAGTTCATTTTTTGTTCTGACTAACTTCATACATCTTATAGGCATGTTTTTCATCAATACAAACACCATTAAGGCCACATCGTTAATCATAAATAGACAAAGAGATTGACTGTATCTTGCAAACATTGTCTCATCTTCATCTGGATCCATCTATCTTGTTAGATTCTCCCCCCAAAACCCTCTTTCCCTGCCTTCTCCATTATCTAAAACAAAACAAAGAAGGTTCTTTCCTCAGTTACATGTACATATGACCTGTGGGTGTAAAAATACATTTCATTTGTGGGTTATGGTTTTAGCAATTCTGGGGCATTAACTGATCCATCTTGCAGGAAATTACTAATCCCATGTCTGACAATGACAAATTCTTACCCTTGGTGAATATGGGGTACACAGCAGAGGAGGCTTTAATTGCTTTAGAAAGATGTGGTGCGTATTGTTTGCCATTGTTGATTCTATGTGGGCTTTCGTACAATAAATTCCAAAAAAAAAAGTGAATATTTTACCTTTCAGTATTGCTGACAGTGAAATGATTTGACATCTTCAATTAAATCCAGTGGCTTGAAACCCTGTTCCCTTGCCAAAAAGATATATGAAAAGGAGGATTTGAATTAAGAATTTTACCACATGAACTTGATGTGCAGAAAGCTTCAGTTTTGATAACCAGAGTCTATTAGGCATTCTTTTTATGTTGGTTTATCAGATTCTTTTTCCTTTTTTTAGAGAAACTTTGTGTTAAAGAAATCTGTTCCTTTCCATATCTGGTTCTTTCTTCTCATGAAACTTCACTGAGTGAAGGTTCATACTTGGCCCATTGTCTCATTCTTAGAACACACGGTCACCTTTTTTTCCTTTTGTTGAGGCACCAATATCTTCTACAGAAAGACTAAATGCGTAAAGGAAGAGAAAACTGACAGCAGGTTCACTGGTTTATTTCATTTTATATTTTACTTTAAAGTTTATTGTTGATACATGATGCTTGTTTATAGTATAAAATGGTTCCTTTTTTTTTCTTTTCTTGTTTTCCAAAAAAATTTATCCCTTTCTTCTAGTCTGCCCCCTCCTTTACACTATGTGCCAGTAGTTATCACCCTCTTGGTTTCTTTTAATTGAACCTTTTATTTCTCAAATCATTAGACTACTGTACAGAAGTAAATACAACAGAATTCTAGTGTGCTTTCACTAAACTTCATTCACAAGACATCCTAAAAAAAACTGTTTGCCCAATTAATGCTACATTTATTGTAATTGGCTGGGTAGATTCTTAGAATGCACAGTCAAGAGTGTTAAGGTAGTAAGGATATTGGGCATATCCTGATTAAATCAATATGTGAGTCAAATTGACTAAATTACCTAGGTCTCTAATCTTCTTAGACCATGACTATATCCGATTTTCTGGTATGCATTATTTCTCTGTTGTGAACCTTGTTTGACTTTTTCCTTTTCTGTGACCTTATCATCCTGCTGAAACTGTATAGGAGAGGACTCCTCACTTGCTGAACTAACAGATTTCATAACTGCTGCTCAAATGTCAAAGGCATCAGATGCCCTTCTGCCCCCTGAAGAGGTCTGCCTTGGCATCTTTAGATAATTGAAATGGACATTTCTGCATAATTCTATATTTCTATCCAACTCAAATTTATGATGATCCTTTGTTACTTCTATTGGTTGTATTTTATCAAGGATTAGTGATAGACAAAATTACTTTTACTTTTACAGCCAAGGCCTAGGAACTTGTGCAATAATCACAAGAAGCGGAGGTTTTATGAATATGAGGTGTTAAAAAGGAAAAAGCAGAGGGGATCAGAAAAGAAGATTCTGAGTGAAGATGATGAGACCATTCGGCTACCAAATCCAATGATTGGGTTTGGGGTTCCTACCGACGCACTTACGATGGTAGATAGAACACTTCCAGAAGGAGCAATTGGACCTCCCTACTTTTACTATGAAAATGTGGCTCTTGCTCCAAAAGGAGTGTGGAACACAATCTCAAGGTTCCTTTATGACGTGGAACCAGAATTTGTGGATTCAAAATTTTTCTGTGCTTCAGCTAGAAAAAGAGGCTATGTTCACAATCTACCAATCCAGAATAGATTTCCTCTTGTTCCTCTTCCCCCTTACACCATACATGAAGCTTTTCCCTTAACAAGGAAATGGTGGCCTTCATGGGACTCTCGAACGAAATTAAATTGCTTGCAAACTTGTGTTGGAAGTGCAAAACTATCAGAAAGGATTCGCAAAGCTCTTGAAGACTATGACGGTGATCCACCTTTGCACGTCCAGAAGTATGTTCTTGAAGAGTGCCGGAAATGGAATCTAGTCTGGGTGGGAAGGAATAAAGTTGCCCCATTAGAGCCTGACGAAGTAGAAATGCTTTTGGGGTTCCCTAAGAACCATACGAGGGGAGGTGGAATAAGTAGGACCGACAGGTATAAGTCACTTGGCAATTCATTCCAGGTATGCAAACATTTTCCCCTTGCTCTTCCCATCGTTACTATAGTCCCCTTCAACATTCCATAATATATATTCAGTTGCAGAAGTAGTACTCTTGAAATTGTATAATGTTTGAAATATTTACTGTTTATACTGAAAAATGAACAATGTCATGTCAGAAATTGCTTGTAGATTAAACATTTGCTGTTAAGTTTTCATCCATGATACTTTCTCATTAGTTTCTGATTATTTCTGGATGTATGTATTCCTAATACACAGACTGAGTTTAAGTTTCTAATATTTTACATGTCAATTTGCTTACATGATTAGTACCAAACTCATTTCAGGTTGACACAGTGGCATTCCACCTCTCAGTTTTGAAGGATTTGTTCCCTTGTGGCATCAATCTTCTCTCTCTTTTCTCTGGGATTGGTGGTGCAGAAGTAGCCCTTCATCGCCTGGGTATCCCTCTTAAGAATGTGGTATCAGTTGAGATTTCTGAGGTAAATAGAAATATTGTTAGGAGCTGGTGGGAGCAGACCAACCAGAAAGGCAACTTAATTGACCTTGAGGATATTCAGCAGCTAAATGGCGACCGGTTGGAACAGTTGATGAGCTCATTTGGGGGTTTTGATCTTATTATTGGTGGAAGTCCATGTAACAACTTAACAGGTAGCAACAGGTATAGCCGAGATGGACTCGAGGGAAAAGACTCTTCTCTTTTTTTTGACTACTTTCGTATTCTTGACTTGGTTAAATGTATAATGTCAAGAAATTAATGTTTTTATACTGTAACCATCCTTACAGTACTTGTATATATTCTAAAAAGTTTGGAATGCTTACGGAGTACAATTTAAACATTGAAGCTTAAACACTAACTTGCATCTCCCCCCTCCCCCACCCCCACCCCCACCCCCAGTATATTTTTCATGAATCTGGCTTCTGTGATTTGAAAGGTCAAGGATTGTTTCCACGGTTGTATGACATTGGCATTCAACTATGTTGATGATTCTTATCCCTTGACAGACTACCAAATATGGCTCCTCATACATGAGTTGCAAATGTGATATTTTTTTAAAATTTTTCACAAACTGTTCAGAACCTGTTCTTTTTATAATGATGATGATGAAATGGAAGAGGAATGAGATTTGGCTTTACAATTATCAGTTATGCAGTGGACTTTCTTCTTTGTCTAATGTTCTTTCCTCCCCTATCCTCCTCTCTTAACTAACTACAAGAACACAAATCCATAGAAAAGCTACCCATACTAGATCACCAAGAGGAAGGTAACCCCGATGGAGGGCTTCACCTGCAAGACCCTGGCAGAATTATAGGTGACTTAACCACGGTTAAACTACATCACTAACCAGGGTCACTAAGCAAACCAATCACACCACACCATTACCAACTATACACAATTGCAATTACAATAGACCGCTCTTTTCCTTTAATATCTCTGATTCCTATAAATATCCATCTTGATCATCCCCTCTCTGCCTACTTGCCCTACGCTTCTTACCTATCGGAAGCGTAGAGCAGCTTTATTTGCGAAGTGGTTGGAAGCTAAGGCCCAAAACTCAGAGCAAAAGACTGAAAGAATCTCCATCAGAAAATACGAGCATTTCTCTCTTCCATTCTAGGTTCGACTCTCAAGCTGATCTGGTCAGGTTACATTTAATTTCATATATTATTTAGTTCTAATTATTGATTCCTTACCATAATCTCTCAGATCTACACGTAAATTTACGCCTTATGCATGTGTAAATTCTAAGCATGATCAAGGATAATCAAATCTAGGAATCTGGGTGTCTGTGATTTCACGTTTTCTGTTTGGATTAGGTAGAGAGAAGATTAAGGAAAATAAATTGTGTTACATGTCATTTCTTTTTACAATTTGTGGGGTCTTACATAAATTTCCACGAGTTTGAGGTTTGTAAATTTGATTTGTGTTTCGTTTGCTAATAATTGCGATGCAACATATTATTAGTGATATTGATAAATTTTAGGGTCTAATCGTCTCATTTAGTTTTTATTTTATCAATCTATACGGTTTTTGAGCTTGGTTTTAGTTTGTTGTTAAAATTCAAGTCTTTCAAAGGGATAGGTTTTCATCAATGTGCTGAATTTCAGCTGGATTTTCTTTACTTCCTTTCATTTCAACTGATGTTGGTTTTGATTTTGTATCTGGGTGACTGAGATTCTGAATTTTTAAGTAATATAATATCTCTGCATCTGAGTAATTTGGCGAGTGTATGGATGTTCAGCACCTTTATCACTTGATATATAGTAGGATATTGTGATGTTTTAAAATTTAAGGGTCACATGACATGCCTGCACCTCCGGACCCCAGGTTTTCAATAATAAAACTTGCATTCTTTTTTGTCTTATTAGAATAGTAGAAGTGGTCCCCTTTCAATGGCCGCAACTGCAACTGCTTCTTCAGCAGGTCCACGATATGCACCTCATGACCCCACACTTCCCAAACCATGGCGAGGTCTTGTGGACGGTAAAACTGGGTATCTTTACTTTTGGAATCCGGAGACTAATGTTACCCAATACGAGAGGCCTTCTAGCTCAGCTCCAAAGTCTTCTTCAGTGCCTATAAGCTCTTCAGTCCAGGTTGAACAATCATCTCAAGAACAGCGTCATTTTGCTGATGATAGGAACGACAGAAGTACAAATGGTGGATCAAATGCTGAAGTCGGATCAAGGAATCAGCAGAGTGCAACAGGTGAAATTTACCACTCTCATAATGCTCCAAATGGGACACTTGGTGCTGGGCATGGTGGTGGTGGTGGTTCTTCTTCAAGAGGTCATGGAGGATCGGATGCAGGAAGCAGATTGTCAACAGAGTCGTACCGTCATCATCATGAAATCACTACTATTGTGAGTGTTGAAAGATTTGTGTGAAGTTTAAAGCTTTAATGAAATACTCTATACTTGATGGAGTGACACAATTGCCACCATGTTACTATGTCATATACACTATTTATACTATGGTTTAGATCATTAATTTGATTTCCTAATACAAGGGGTTATTTTTAACTTTTTGTGTCTTTTAGAACTCTTCATGTGATCCTCTGAAATGCATGCATACAAGTTGATAGACACTTATATCCCTTATTTCCATAATAATTGAAGTTGAATCCCTAGTACACGGGGGGTTATTCTTAACTTTGTTGTTTCTTTCAGATTGCAATTTGCCACTCTTGACAATTTTTTATGTGCACATTCAATTGATTTTCATGTTATTCTGTGCTTGGTTTTCTTGTATTTGGTTTATGTGTTGGTTGCAAGACGTTTTAAGTTATTTGGGAAAATATTTTCAGGGAGATAATGTGCCTCCTCCTTTTATGTCATTTGAGTCTACTGGCTTTCCATCTGAACTTCTTAGAGAGGTATGGGCTTCTGTTTCTCTTTTATACTTTCTTGTCTTTGTCCAATAATCACTTTTAGGAGGACATGTAAGTTTGCTAAGTTCTATGACCTTGAGTAATTTGTTCTGCCTAATTATCTAATTCCTGGAGGTCCAGTTGTTGAGTTTCAGGCTCGTGATAATTCTTTTGCCATCTTTTACCTTTTGTCGCAGGTGCGATATTTGCTCCTGGGAGGAGCTAATGTCGTACGCTGTGGTGCCCTCTTTTTGTGGGGCTAGCATTAATTTGGAGCGCCCTCATGGTGGACCATTTTTTTGGAAGGGCTTTCCGAATCACCCAAGTTCGTGGCTGGGACTGCTGTTGGTCATGATTCAGTCTGCCACTTGGTCTGAACGGAAGAAGAAACCTCCTCCTGCTCTAGCTTGCATCAGCAAGCATTGGCGGCCTGCATATGGGGGATGATTACTTCTTCCGGGGCGTTAACCATAAGTGTCAAAAGAAAACCAACCAGAAAATTCTCACTTCCAGTACCTCTGCTTACAGGGGTTCCTGGATTTTTCTTTTCCAGGTACAAAATGCTGGCTTCTCTGCCCCAACACCAATTCAGGCACAGTCATGGCCCATTGCCCTTCAAAGTAGGGATATTGTTGCCATTGCTAAAACGGGATCAGGAAAAACCTTGGGGTACTTAATTCCTGGATTTGTTCACCTCAAGCGAAGCCGAAATAACCCTCAACTGGGTCCCACTGTTTTGGTATTGTCACCAACAAGGGAGTTGGCAACACAGATACAGGATGAAGCTGTGAAGTTTGGAAAATCATCAAGAATTTCTTGCACTGTAAGCTGTCTTTGGCTCTTGATACTAAATTTTATTGAGCAATGCACATGCACACTAATTCCTCACTCAATGATAAATTCTTATGAACTTAGTGATAAATTCATGCAAAGTGATTGATAAATTTATCACACATTGATCCTCCTCATTACACCTATAAATCACTTTAGAGGAATTTATTGCTGAGTTCACAGGAATTTATCATTGTATGAGGAAGTAGTGTGTATGGAGCATTATTTAATTTTGTTTTAAACTATAATCTATAATCTTATATACTGTTGTGCTTACTGGCTGATTCAAGTAAATTAATTTGTATCTGATGGTGCATCTACACATTCCTAAATGATTATTTTATTTCTCTTCAGAAATTCAAGACATGATATGAGCATCTTGCTTGAATCACCATTTTATGTGAATTTTGGAACCTGATTGTATATTGTTTATGACTTTGTGAGTTGTTTATTCTCGTTATCCTAGCTTCACTTTGTAAGTTGTTAGTTTACTCAATGAAAATTGATTAGGCATCCATATAATTACAAACTAATCTAGTTAGGCAGTTGGAACAGTGTAGCCCTTAACTTCCCACATACCTTCTCCAAAACACCTAAAGGACGGGGAATGTTTCATTGGACCTGTCTCCAGTTTCGAATTTAATCAGTACCTGCAAGCTAGCTGGTACTATCTTCTCAGTGGTAATTTTTTGTGGACAATATGTTCTATGGTGTTCATTTGCTGTAAATGTTAGCTTACATAACTTTGATGATGTAATGTGTCTTATAGTCTATATTTTTCATTTAATACTGCTGGGATTTGGTCACTATTTTAACCATGAATTTTTAGGATGCTAGTACAATATACATTCTGTGCTGATATTTGATTGTCACCTGGTTTTCTTTTGAAGTGTTTGTATGGAGGAGCACCAAAGGGTCCCCAATTAAGAGATATTGACAGAGGAGCAGATATTGTGGTTGCGACCCCTGGCCGCTTGAATGATATTCTGGAGATGAGAAAAATTAGCCTCCAGCAAGTTGCTTACCTTGTGCTAGACGAGGCTGACCGAATGCTGGACATGGGTTTTGAACCTCAAATAAGGAAGGTTGTTAACGAGGTGCCTGCTCGTCGCCAAACTCTCATGTTTACAGCAACATGGCCAAAGGAGGTTAGGAAAATTGCTGCAGATCTACTTGTCAATCCTGTCCAAGTCAATATTGGCAATGTTGACGAGCTTGTTGCTAACAAGTCCATCACTCAGGTTTGTGCTCTACAAATGGTGGATTTATTTAAGCCCAATTTGTTCATTTAATTTCCTAGTTTTTCCATCACATATGTTGATTTCAAGGGATGCTTTTTAAGTTTTTTTATATATATGTCTTTGATATTTGGCAACAGCATATTGAAGTATTGGCACCATTGGAGAAACATCGCCGTTTGGAGCAGATATTGCAGTCACAGGATCCAGGCTCGAAGATAATTATTTTTTGTTCTACTAAGAAGATGTGTGATCAACTTGCTCGTAACCTTACCCGCCAGTTTGGAGCTGCGGCTATTCATGGTGACAAATCCCAGGGTGAGAGAGATCATGTGTTGAATCAGTTTCGAACTGGGAGGTCTCCTGTGCTTGTAGCCACAGATGTTGCAGCTCGAGGACTAGACATCAAAGATATCAGGTTGAGGACTGAGCATTTTGGGTCAAACTTGATTTGTTAGTTAAATCAATAGAATGATGAAATTTTAGTTTAAACTGCAATAATTTTCCATGTGAACTTGTACGTAGGATGTTTCATCTTTCAATGACCTTGTTTTTATATACCATTAGAAAGTGACCAGTGCACTTTTCTATGTTTTTCAGGGTGGTAGTGAACTATGACTTCCCTACAGGAGTGGAAGATTATGTTCACAGGATTGGAAGGACAGGGAGGGCAGGAGCCACTGGACTGGCATACACGTTTTTTGGTGACCAGGATGCCAAGTATGCATCGGATCTCGTCAAAGTCTTGGAAGGTGCAAATCAACAAGTGCCTCCAGAACTTTGTGACATGGCATCACGGGGTGGTGGGATGAACAGATTCAGGCATTGGGGCTCTGGTTCTGGTGGTCGTGATGGGGGCCGTGGTGGACGTAGTGATTTGGGATATGGTGGTGGACGTAGTGATTCAGGATATGGTGGATATGGTGGTGGACGTGGTGATTCAGGATATGGTGGTGGAAGGGGTGGACGGGGATTTACTCCTTCAAATGGGCCAGAGAGAAGTGGAGGCCGTGGATTTGACTATGACTCACATGACAGGTGGAATGTTGTCTATTTACTTTTTTTTGGAGAAAATTTATTTATACATTTGATTGGATCAGAGATAGTAAAATTTGTCATTTTTATATAATTTTTTTTGCATTTTCTATAATAATTAACCACAGCTGCGCTTGATCATCTGAACCTCCTCCTCTTGTTCTTAACTGCATGTCTTTTGAAAGTTTGCTCCCTACAGTTCTTTATTAGTGACTACCTGGACATTAAAAATCACCAAAATGTGCTTGATGCTCTTAGAAAGCAAACTAGAGAATGGTAAAAGGAGAACTTAGGATCAATTTAATATGTTTTCAGTAATCGCGTGTTAGGAGGAGGGATTAGATTTGTTAATATAATCATATTGCTATGTTAAGCAATGATTATTGTGTGTTTCATTATGTGGGATAGGTTGGACCGTGGTTACCACGCTGGACTAGAAAGAGGACGTAGTCAGAGTCGAAGCCCTGATAAGGGATCGGGTTGGGGTGATTACAATAAAAGCTTTACCCGTGACCGCAGCCGAAGTCGTAGCCTTGATAGAAATGAAAGGGCCCCGCCAGGCCGTGAACATTCCCCTGTTTACAGTTTCCATAAGGCAATGATGGAGCGAGGTCGGTCATCTCCATCTCAAGCCCAGCGTGGTCCAGCATCCCCTCATGGTGGTGGGAAGGAAAACTTTGGGAAATCAAATTATGAAGAAGAGGAAGGCATGATTCCTGATGAAGAAGGCATGATCCCTCAATATTTAGGATTAGCTTAGAAGGCTCCCGAGGACTACAAAAAATTTCTTGGGAAGGTTTTGTGGATGGTTAGGGCCATCAGTTTTGTGGATTTTGGTCTGATGTTGTAAGAGGAAGGTATTGTATCTGTAGCAAAGGCAACTAATGTGGAAATGGACTTTTACTGAATGTCTTTATTTTTGAGGGGCTGGAAACTTGCCTCGCCTTAACACTGTACGTAGTTGTTTCTGATCCTGTTCTTATTAATAGAAAGAATATAGCAAGGAGCAGCAACTAACCACTGTTATGATGTTTTGGTGTTCGATTGCAGTGAAATGGTAGAACACAGTTCATATTGTTTCTATAAATCATTGTAACAATGCACAAATGTTGTTCAGACAGAACTCAATGTTACACAATGTTTTGGTGTTATCCGTCTGTCTATTTATTGTTGATATAGTTCTCTTTTTAGTTTAGTCTCTTGCCGTGTATTTTTGTCCAGTACAGAAGTTTTGGTTAAGTTGTAATGCATTATAGTTTTGGAATTGCACAAAAGCTACTACTACTAGCTTATGGATGTTTATTTTTGCAATCTCACCCTTGTATTCCCTCAGGTGCTGTGGTCTTCTGTTATGTTTTACTGAGCTTAGCCAGCTAGCCGACTCTATATACAGAAAATCATTTGATTCATTTCCCTGTTCGACTAGAAGAAAATACTAGTTAAACAAAAGTGAGTCATTCATTGGTTGGATGATAGACCGTTAGCATTGCTAATGAATGTGCCAATGTCTTTGCTAAACAATTAGCACCGCTAATGGTTGTGTCGATGTCTTTGCTAAACATGAAATTCATCACGATGCTAATCTTATTACGTATGACTATGAATTGAATTTTGTTTTTGTTGTTTTTAAGTTGAATTATAAAGGAACTTGTCTCTCTGAGTGCAAACAAAAACAAATTTGAGTCTCATCTCTTGCTAAAAGTTTCATAATTTTTGCATTTTTGTTTTTTGTTTTTTGTTTTTTTGTTTTTTTGTTTTTTGTTTTTTTTTTAATATACTTCTCACGTTATGTATTTAGGGCTCGTTTGGTGTGTATAACAACTAAAGAGAGAGCGCTTCTTGAGTATTATCTTGACTATCAGACCAACCAATTATTGATAAAATTTAAAATTAAATTGAATGAGTTTAGTTGAATATTTTTTCTAATGTGTTGTCTTTCCCATCTTTTATTGTTTTCTAAAATCCTAGCTTGAGCAAAGAAATAAATTAAGACTTGGAAGGGAAAACAATAAATATTGTTTCAAATTTACTTTCACATATATCATGAGAAGAAAATCGAAAAAAGTAATTTCTTTTTTTGGAAATAATTTATTACAAATTAAGGAACCTCCATTGCAAGATGAAACAGATATTTAAAGAAAAATTGCATTGACTTTTATTTGAATTTATTAAGTCTTTTACTGAACACATTAAAATATAATATTAATTTTTCTTAAAAATCTTCAAATAAGTAAGAAAGTCATTCACGGAAAAAAAAAAAAAAAAAAAAAGCTCCTTCCACACCAAGTATATGAAATTGTTAAAAAGTATTTTTAGGGTATATGTATTAAATTGTTATAACTTTTTTTTAAGTATTTTCAAATTTTAAATGGACAATAATTAATTATTAGTTAAAGTCATTAAATTAATTTCCAAATGAGGATTAATTAGGAAAAAAACTAAAAAGTCAGTTACATATATAATTAATAAGTGCTGAGCTTTAAATCTTTCACACAAAACATGAGTAGTCATGGTTTCAACAAAGCCCTTCCCTTCTTCCACAGGTTTTGAACCTCATTGCCAAAAGGACAAAACATATGGTTACAGACTTTAACTCTCAAAATTACTCTATTACCCTAATTTTTTAGAAAGGCTTGTAAATTAATTACCCCATTAAAGTCATTTTGTCATATATGCTTTTATAGAGAGAGAGAGATTATTGTCCTGCTGAATTATCTCACTAATCCATAAGCTGTCCAAAACCCAACTAAATTAGATATAATTAATTTTTTTTAAAAGAGAAAAATAAGAATAAAATACACCTTGATGACCTTTTTAATTTGAAAAAACACAATTGATTTTTAAATAAAAATAATAATCTCACTTGAGGTTCATTTTATTTTTGTTAAAGAATAAATACAATTCAAACATTTTATTTGGTGTAAATAATCCAGCCGAATTGTAAAAAAAAAATTATAATTCAAATGTTTGACCTTAGCATTTTATTAATTGGTGAAGCTTTTTACTAAATTCTATGAACTAAATTTCAGCCCCAAATGATACTAATAAGATAAATTTTAATGCGCCCTCCACCATACTCAATTATGTATATGGAGGTTATAAAGTAGAAGTACTATTATCAGAACGAATTATTTTATGTGCAAAAGTTTATCTTAAAAATAAATAAATCCTTTATGGAATTTACACACCAGCTTTAAACATGACACAATTTTTTGTATTGTACTTTATTTTATTTTTTTAATTTTTCAAACAAAAAAAAAATCTTCTGAAATCTTTGTTTGGAAGGAAAAATGAGATGGAAAATTAGTGCAGGTGATTCAGTTTGGGCAAGTTAGTATATAACTTTTTTTTCTTTTTTTTTTAAATGAGGATGAAATATAAACGGCTCAGATTTAAAAGGTTTTACCAGACCCCACATCATCAAACGATTCCCATGTCTTCACCCCCAACTAAGAGCTACACATGTCTTCCACGTGTCCCTAAGCCTGTCAGAAAGTTTTTACTAAAATACAAAACTACCTAACGACCTCATCATTCCAATTTCCTTATTTTAATAAAAATAAAATAACATTTTCTTTTAAATTTTTTCTTCATTTTATTCCTCTATTTTACTAGAGTGGAAGCCGAAGAGTCACAAGCAACTTGAAACCTTAGCCGTTGGATTTATTCACCGACTTCAAATAAATTTAAAATGAGTATCCTCTTTTGCCCTTAAATTCCAAGTGCGGTTCCTGTTTTGCCCTTCTGAGTCCATTGGGCCTATTTTATCCACCCCTTTCATAATTCTTAATAAGAGCAGCACATACACATAATTTAGCAGTAGACCATAAAGCGACTCTCTCTCCAGTCTTATTTTCTCTCTCACTTTCTCATTTACTGCATGGAGTTTAGCACAAACTTCAGAGAGGATTTTCCTTTCATTTCTGGCCTTTTCCCAGAAAATCCTCAAAAACCAGATCATCAATTACCAAACATGGTGACTCCTTTTGAGACCTCTGCATCACAAACAACTAACAATGGCTTATTTCACAATTTTCACCTTTTTCATGATCAGAACCATCCCGTTAATGGTAACTCCAATTTGAACACTCATCAACATTTCTTCAATTTCACCATTGAAGGGAGTTCATCCAACCCATTTTCGATGATCCAAACCCGTCCCATTGATCCGTTTGCAAACGGGTATTTGCCTAATTTTGCACCCAACACCAAAATGGGTGCCATGCATGGTTTTAACCAAACAGGCAGAGGACTCTCCCTTGATTTCCCTGAAAATTTACCAGTTAATCAAACCACTCAGAAGATATACCAGGCTGGTTTTCAAGATTTTGGATCGGTACCATTGAAGCCTGGGCTTATTCAAGATGAATTCATGTCATGCACAGCTAATCTCCAGAGGAAGAAAAGGAGGGTGAAGGCAAGCAAGTCAGGTAAAGTTGAAAAAGAGACTAACATCATTAAAGGACAATGGACTCCAGATGAAGACAGGTAGGAAACTTTTTTTTTTTTTTTTGTCCTTAATCTTTGTTTTATCTTGATTTTTTTTAGTTCAATTTTGTTTGTTTAATTTATTTACAATTTCAGATATGTTTATTGAAATTTTTTCCTTTAATTTTAAAGATTGGGTTCTTTTTTGGTAATTTTGAGAAATTAAATGACCATTTAATTAAATCTTGATATATTTTGTAGAATCCTAGTGCAGCTGGTGCACGAATTTGGAGTAAGGAAATGGTCACAAATTGCAAAGATGCTGAATGGGAGAGTGGGCAAGCAGTGCAGAGAGAGATGGCACAACCATCTCCGGCCGGACATTAGGGTTTTCCCCCATATATCTATTGTTAATTTTTCATAAATCATATATACATACTTATGAGAATTATGATATACATAATTTATGAAAATCTATATGCATTCCCATATATATTAGAATAGAAATATATAATTGGTTTAATTAATTAAAAAAATTGGAAAAAAAAATTATATATATATATACATATATATGCTTATATAGCAATACATTTAATCGGGATAAAGTAATAATTACATTTTGACGCGTATTTTTAAGTGTAAGGAAATGATAATGTAACGGCTCTTTGAATCATATCTTTGTTGGCATATGTCGTTTACTGTACGAATACTTGCCTATTTGTTCTTTTGTCGATACTTACTTTACATCGCACCAAACATACATGACGATGAATACGAGGTTGGTTAAAGGATTTTGTCGAATTAGATATTTGCAATGATATTTTTGATATTATTTAGTGAAGTCTTGAAATTAATTCAACATACAAGATGTTGTGAATTATTTTTTATTTTTTTTTACCATGTTTATAAACTTAGAAGAAAAAAATTAGTGACCAATATAGTATGGATAAACTTTAATTTTTTATTTATTAATTTTTCATTTTTTTTTTTGATTTATTTTTTTCTAATTACAAGATGTCATTTACATTCATCTTCATATATTATGATTACACTTCAGCTTTATCTGAATTTATATTGAAACCATACAAATTTTTTCTTCCACAATAGAAAATATTTTCCGAAAATGAACTAGTTCTAAACTAGGTAGTAATAAAAACTACTCTAAATTTCATTATTCTCATGAGTTTTAATTACCTAAATCTAATGGATTGTTTGGTTGACATGCAGAAGGATACATGGACAGAAGAGGAAGACATAATCCTGATTCGAGCTCACCAGGAAATTGGAAACAGATGGGCTGAAATCGCGAGAAGATTGCCGGGAAGGACAGAGAACACCATTAAGAATCACTGGAATGCTACAAAGAGGAGACAGAATGCAAAGAAGAAAAACAAGCAGAACCCAAATCTCAACGGAGGTTCCCTTCTTCAAAATTACATCAGGAGTGTAACTGGTGCAGTTGCTGATGATCAACCCAAAATGGAACAATCACTGTATCCCCAAGTTAACAACAACAACAACAACGTTGACAGCAGCAACTCAGACTTGATCAGCTCTGAGGAATGGGGTAGAGCTGCTGCTGGTGCAGGTTATGATGATGATGAGGTAATTATGGGCTTAATTTCTTTGGACAAAAATTTCTCTGCTGAGAATTATGGGATTGATTCAATATTTGGTGATGATGGGGAACCTTGTGGTTCTGTGGTTGATGACAGTAATTCTGTGGATTTTGAAATGTCGTCGTCCGAGAACAAGGAGATGGATTTGCTTGAAATGCTTTGTGGATCAGGACATCTTTGAGTTCCTTTTGATGGATGCATGCTCAGATAATTCATGATCTTAATTTATATTTCATTAAGGGCATGCATGTAAGATATATAATATATAATATATATAAACAGTACTGTTTTTAATTAAGTAGTTTTCATATTCATGTGTCTAGCTAATTTCTCTCCAAGACCATGTGGTTTTCACTAGGAGATGGAATTGTGATGCATGTAAGTTATAATTGCCATGGATATCTTTCCTGGGTAATGACTTTTCAAGGATGTTTGTTGTTTATTTGTGGATGTTGTTTAAGACATATGTATGAATTCTGAACTTCTTGTGTAGAAATGTGTTTGCTCTTTCTATATATATATATATATGTATATATGGTTTGTGTGATGTATATGATATCCATGTCTTAGGGTTCGGTTCTTTTTCATGGAAGATAGGTTTTGGATATATAAATTTATTTTGCTATTGAAATTATAAAGATCTTCTATTCTATCTAATTTCAATACTTCAAGGAAAAAAAGATCTTATAATTTCAAAAAAAATTTAGATGCCAAAAACAGAAAAAGCTCTTATTTTGGAAGTTTTGGATATGACAATTTTATAATATATATATATATATATATAATCCTCTCTAGCTTGGAGCCTAAGATGTTTATGTTGGAGATGTCAGGCCTGTTGGCCCAGCCACTTTAACCTTGTAAGTCCCTCTTAATTAGTCTTGTGGTATATGGAAGCTTGGGCTTTATATGCTGGATATTCTTTTTCTAGTCTCTCTTAGTTAATTTGTCTTGGCTAATTAATTATTTTTGGTCATTAGCATCCCCATATTTGTTAAGTTTTAAAATGGAAAAGGGCACGAGGATAATAGCAATTATTTATCCCAATAGAATATGCTTGGCACAAATTAGAGCTCTCACTTGAGAGATTAGATAGGGTTTAACATTTATGTCTTTGTATTGCCAAATATATAAGGATCAGCCTCCTAGATTATAAAAATAATAACTAGCAAATTAAATCAAAATTTCAATAAATCTTAATTCAAATGACGATTTTAAGGTTCAAACTTCGAAAATTTATTTCCTATATTCTATTTTTTTTATGATGTTCTTTGCTATAAAAAAAAACCACGTTTTTCCATGGCATTGCATCCTGAAATACTAAGAACACTTTGAGGTGGAGACCTTTCAAAGCCAGGAATATGGTAACATCGTTGACTTTATAGCCAGGTAAAGTTTAACATCACAAATATATTAGTTTTACTTTCTCTTTTTTTTTTCTGTTCTATACATATATGACATAACACAATTTCTTAAATTTTTTTTTTCTTCCAAACTGAATCTAAAAGTTAGAAATATATTCTATTAATAAAAAAGATTTGTGCTTTTACTCAATATTATGCTACACCGTTGGATATTCATGTCCCCAGTAGGTAAAGATCATGAACTTTTTTTGCTAATCCAGTTCGATTTATGCATCATTGGAAAAAAAAATTAAAAAAATTGAATTACATTCAGAAGAGACCAAACAAAAAGCATGAAAAGGAAGCATGCTACATTGCTACATCTAGTTCAAATGATTATATTTACAGTCAGTTCTTGTTTTCTTCTTTTTTCTCTCTCATGAAAGTCATGCATCCTTTAGCTTTGGCTTTATCTGCTTTGCCCTTGAATACAAGAAAACTCCAGCGAGAACAAAAACAGTCCCTGCAGAGAAAGTAAATGTATGATGCTATTGACAGTCAGTCATTTCATAAGCTGGTACATACCCAATCATATATTTTATCTTTGGGTTTGTCATCAGGCAAGTAGATGTATGGATGGCCCTGTTTTCTCTTGTTGTAGACTAGGGTGGATAAAATATTTTCTTCTATTTTCATGAATAAGGTGAATATAATCTGCTTCTGCTATGAGAGATTTGTAGGTATGAAGACCCAGAACTGAAGCAGTATGCTGTACTTGGGTCTTCTGAGAGAAGTTAACAGACAAGCTTTTGACATCAAGAAAATAAAAAATAAAAACAAAATTTGAGAACGCGCGAAAAATATAATATACAATCACTTGAATGTTTGTTTGATAAAATTAAACTTTTACAAGAATGAAATTTAAATACTTCAAAAGTAGAGTATAATTATCACGACACAACAGAGTTGATGAGGGGAGGGGGGAGCAGAGTTAGTGTAGTATTATGATACTCTATTTCAGTATATTAAGGAAGTCAATAGATTGAATCTATTAAGTAACTTTTGGTGATTAAAAGCTGCCCATCAGATATTACCAAAACAGCACAAATCCACATTTTCCATCTAGTACAAAGGTTTTAAATATGAGCAACAAGAACCACCTACAGATAATTAAAGTAAGGTGAAAGCCAACAGCAAGAAAGTGTCATTCATTCATCACTACGAAATGATCACAATATGTAACCAAAACATGGTTGTAGTGCCCATAACTATAGCATTTTATTACTTTATCTATTTACTAAGGACAGTGACCACTATACAAAGCTTACAAAATAGACCACCCGACAATCTACTCTAACAGAGGCAAAACACAATAACGGAATCAAAATTTCCTATATTTACTACCGAGAGACAGTTACCATGTTGCACTAAAGTGACTAAACAGTAACAAGAGTATGGCAGTAAGCCTAGCGTGCCAGCAGCATGAGGAAAACTAGGAATTACTGTAACACAATACAGGAACTAATATCATGTTTGAACTATGGAGAAAAATGAAAAAGGAAATGGAGAAAAGAAATGTGAAAAGGCTTGAGTCATAATTTCTCATAATATTTTCCTATCAAAACATAACCTGAGCTGTGAAAACTAAATCTTAATCACCTGAGATGTGAAAACTAAATCCAAATCCACCATGAAAACAAACAATGAGCACTCTTGCTAACATGAACATCATATGGGTATTACTTATAAGGCTTTGTAGTTTTATATAATACTATTACATATTGTATATGCAATTGTCACATGATAAAAAAAAATAGTATAACTCAGGTTAACAATGACAGTAATGAGAACTAACTAACCAGCTCCAGTTACAGAATCTCTGAAGAGATGCAAGACACATGCCAGCTAGGTGCTCGACCAAAGGTTTCAAAAAAATCACATTCCAAAACTGGTTATTAAAGGAAGCACAATTTCATAGTCATTGCTTTTCACAACGAGCTTAAATTGACTACCACAGAGATCAACCCGATACTAAGGACAAAGAAAGTCTTCGAAATCCTCTAAGCAACACTATGACAGAAAGATAAAATGCCTTTCTACAAATGAAAGGCAGGAAATCAAAAAGGTAAAGTTCACTTACTCGTGCCCAGCCAAAGTATCCACAAAAACTAATTACATCTATTAGCACATTCATACTAGCCCTATTGTGCTCTCCATTAATTGAGAAAAAAAAAACTAAATAAAACTAAGATACAAGACAATTCATTTTCATTTTCTCTTCAACTGCAAAATCACCAAGTGTCTTCGAAAATCAAAACATTCCCATTAACCTTGAACAAAACAGTAATACTGCTAAATAGAGTCATAACCACACAGGAAGACCAATAAAGCAACCATCTTTCAATGTTTCCAACAAAAACGATATAACACTAAATTGCCAAAGAATAAAAAAGTTTGATAATTGATATATTACATAACTGGCAATCAGACAGTATGTTGTAACTCTGATCTTCAATTTCGATCAGAACCCATGAAACATGATTGAAAGTTAACTCAGATAATTAATACAGTTTCCAAAAGATTACCCAAAATTTAGCCTCTAACAACTTCCTTCGTGCGGACGAAGGGTAAGGTTGCACTTGCCACAATAATCTCTATCGGAATGATTAGCCATGAAAGTCCCAGGCCCACAATGAGGACACTCCTTCCTCAACCTCTCGACCTTTCCAGATTCATCCACCTTGTAAAACTGAAGCACGGGCAGCTCGACCTTCTCCTTCTCGTGCTTTGTCTTCTTAGGGGTCGTGAAAGTCTTCTTCTTGCGCTTCTTGGCGCCACCGCGAAGCCTAAGCACAATGTGGAGAGTCGATTCCTTCTGGATATTGTAATCAACTAGGGTTCGGCCATCTTCAAGCTGTTTGCCAGCAAAGATTAAACGCTGTTGGTCAGGTAGGATTCCTTCTTTGTCTTGAATCTTGGCCTTGACATTGTCGATTGTATCTGAGGATTCAACCTCTAGGGTTATGGTCTTGCCGGTCAGGGTTTTCACAAAGATCTGCATGACTGCTGATTTGAGAGGGAGGTTGAGGAAGGCGAGGGAATTCAGAAGGCAGTTCATATATTTACTGTGTGTCCGTTTAGCCCATTTGGGTCTTGTCAAGGCCCACCAAGTTGGATACATAATGAAGGCATTTTGTTTATTATTCAATTTTGACTCCATAACACTTTTGATCAATGGTATCGTAATATCAAACACATTGGATTTGACATATCAATTAAAGAAAAATTCCATAAATATATTGTGCACAAGATGTTGTGTTAAAAAGAAATTTAGCCAAGTCAAATAGTTGTAAACTAAAAAAGCACCCTGTTTAAGAAAGACAAACACACCTACCTTGGGCCAATGATATCACGGTTCTGGTTTCAAACCCAGGCAGCACGCGGGAAGGTTTATCCCCAGCATCCCCTCCTCCCCTCTACTATTGAATTTGATCCCCTTAACCCCTCTAGGAGTATGGTATTAAATAAATAAATAAACATTACATGACTTTTGGAGAAATTTAGACTTCTTATTTTGGGAATCTTACTCGATGGACAAGATTAAAAAAAAAAAGAAAAAAAAAGCCCACAAATATATAATCATAGCATGGAATTTCAACAACAACAGAATCACCATAAATTTTATTGCAGGTATTTAAACTAATCAACTAGACAAGCAGATAAAACCAATCCCTTTTAAGCAGAAGCTTTAGCAACAACTCCAGCTGCAGTTAGCAGGGGTAGCAGCTTCCCATCCTTGTGCAATGCTAATGTTGCTGCATAATAGTAGAAGGGAATTTTCAAAAAGTTTTATAAAAAATTTATCATGAAATCTAGTGAAATCAGATAATGAATCAAAATCTCACTGTCACAGCCGCCAATGTGATTTCCACCTATGAAGACATTTGGCACAGTCCGCTGACCTGTCCACTCAGCTAATGCTGATTGGATATCAGTTCCATCACCTTCAACATGTCAAAACACATGGTCACGAGACTCGTTTATAGACAAATTTAAAACACTATAACATAAACAAGATTGGCTGTGGAAAAACGAAAATTATAGAAATAAGACAGTTTGAGACCTATACTAATCTCCATGCACCCATACAAGTGGGCGCAACTGTGCAAGGAAGATAAACAACAGTGTATGCTTTGAACAATAACAATGGATCTGTTGTCTCATGCCACAACCAACCACGATACACTGCAATTCACTTATGTTCTGTGCCTACGTATACTGTTTTCCATACTGCAATTCACTTATCGTAAGTGATATAATCCCATCTTCATCCTCCACAAAATCAGGGGTAGGTGGGGGAGTAGCTGTGGAAAGCACAACTTAAAGTGCTTTTTCCTTGCAGATTCACAAGCTTGGTTAAGATGTCCCGGAAGTTAGTTGTTAGAGCTCCCTACTAAATAAATAATGTAATCATTTGTTCTTGACATACTAAATGGAAAATCTTCTTTCAAATATTTGAAATGAATGTTATGCATTGAAGTTTATATAACATATTTCAAAACTTGAGAATCCACTAGCAGTACGCACATAAGCCTTAAGCATAAAATGAATTTCCATTCTCATTTTTTAAAAACAAAGTGGGCTACTTGATGAAAGCCAGAACTGTTCGAGTTTATACTCTGTTGACTATTACACCAACTTTTAATAATACCCTCTAGAAGCAAATTACCAAAAACCTCAAGAAAAATAATCTAATATCTAATAGTAATAGTAATAGCAATAGCAATAAAATTGATAAAAAGGAAAAGGTTTACTGAATAAGGGAACCACACACTTTCGTTGTCTAGCTCAATGGCCTTGAAATTCGCTCCCAATTGAGTCAACAACTGCTTCACATCCACACAAAAAGGACAATACTTTTTGCTGCAAACATAGTTCCCCAGAATCCATCAGCATAATCATTCACACACAGTAACATACTCAAGAGAGGGAAAGAGAGTTACCTGAAGACGACGGCTCCATTGGAAGAGACGATCTCTTTGGCTTTGGGTAAAGCCATGTCTGATTTCTCACAAATCTGAACCCTAGAATCACTTGGAATTCGGGGAAATGTATTCTGTCTTTTCTCTTTGCCTTATATAAGAAGAAAATTCGACCTACGAAATTAAAAATATATATATATACAATTACATTTACGCGGTCAGTAAATAATAAATTATAAAAAGGCTGAGGGCCGGGAATTACGTGCCAGTTACGCTCTACTGTAAGATTGATTTTCCACTTTCATTTTCACACTAGCTGTTGACTTCTTGTTGGTCAGCTCGCTACAATATTAACTTCTTTTTGTTTAATATTTCAAATAAGTCCTGTTAGAAATTTACATTTCTTATAAATTTTACTTTTTATAAATCTTTCTAAATAAATCCTAAATATTAAATTAAAACATGTTATATCAGTTCTATCCTTTTATTTTTAATTTTATATTTAAAATATTAATTAATTAATCTTATTTTCAAAATATTTAAATTTTAATTTTAATAAAAGAAAAAAAAATTATTTAAATTATTTAAATTTTTATCTTTTAAATTTAGGTTTATATTTATTTTTTGGTGTCATTATGAGAAAAATAATATCAATACAAGTTGAATTTGAAAATAATATTTTTTAATAAAAATATTAATTTAAATTTTTTTTTATTTTTTACATTAATGCTTATAACATAAATTTATTAGTTTTTTAATTAATTTTATATTATATAATTTATTGAAATTATTTCACTTAATTAATATTTTTAACTTAAAATTAATTATAAACGGGTAAAAATGGTATAACATATTTCAATTTAATGTTTATGACTTAAACATAAACTTATTTAGACAAAAACATTAAAATTATAATTTATAAAAAATATAAATTTATAACCGGAATTATTTCAAATGTTAAATAAAAAATAAGACTTATCCTTAAAAAGATTTTTCCTATTTTGATGTCAAATTAAAAAATATTGTAGTTATGCTCAGCAAAATATTTAAATTTAAGTATATTTCACTCTCCTTAATTCCATATTTAAATCTAAGAAATCAGTTGTCTATTTATCAAAAAAAATATTTGAATAAAATCAAGAATTAGATGTGAATATTGGCATCCATTTCTCATTAAAAGATGGAGGAGATATGATAAATGAGTCAAATTTATAAGCTATATAGAACAATGAGATGAGGTAGAATATGATCGATTATCACGTATTAATACTCACAAAGTTAGATGTTACCACTGAGAGCTAAGTTTAAGTGGTTGATATTTATTCTCTCACCTCTTAGTGTCGAGTTCGATTACACCTAATATATCGACGCAAAAAAGTTAGTTGCTAAACCATATAACACTAAAATCTCAAATTATGTAAGGTAAATGAGAAAAAATAGTCTTTAGAACTACTGAAAATGAGCTAAAGATTATACTATCAGAAACAGCCCCAAAGATAGATTTCTAATGAATTAAAAAATTATCTTGGACCAAGCTGTCTTGCACTGTCAAAAGCTGTCCGAAGATCAATTATCTAAGAAATTAAAATTATCTTCAATTGTATGATTCTTTATCAATTAAATTAATAACTCGAAACATAAACCGTCAAGTACGACGACTATTCTTTAATCAATATTTCCTTTTCCTTTTCCGTTCTAGTGCAGTGAACTAAATGACCATCAATTTATCAATTGAATTAATAAATAATAGTCACAAACTTGCAAGTACGACGATTATTCTTCAATCAAATTTCCTTTTCAGTTCTAGTGCAATGAACTAAATGACAATTAATTACAATCTTTTGTGAGTGACAACATATAAACAATTTATCAATTAGAAAAACATTCAGGCCAACCATATTTATGGAACTTGATGAGATGCAAATCGTAGTTGTTAGCATTTAAAATTTATACATGATTAACAAATTATTGAATTCACGAGTGTTCTCACAGAACCAAGTGACTTATAGCACCGGTTATTGTCCCTTCACTGAACTATGCTCATCAAATTGAAATAAGTTTTCCTGCACCAGTTAAGTAGCTAAACATTTATTCCTAGAGAGTCGATTAATTTGTTTATGAATATATACAATTACAATAATTAGAAAAAAATTATAAAAAAAGCAGTAACTAATAAGATATAATACAAAAATATATATAAACTACAAAAAGTTTTAAAAAATAATAAATGCCCTTTTTTATTTAAAAAATAATTATCCCTTATATACATCTTGAATTGGTTAAATAAAATATAAAATTAATTTTTAGATCTTATTGCCTATTGAGTCTTTCAGTTTTAACCCATTAACTTTGTAGTCTTATAATCTTGTAATATAAAAAATAAAAATATTATTCAATCATGGTATTAAATAAAAAAATTTAAGGAGCCGTGGCCCCTTTAAAAGGCTCCTCCCTTGCCCCGTGCCACCCACCATAAATAATTGATGACTCGAACCTTCCATGACTGTAAAACAAGAGGTATATGAATCCAGGAGTAGTTCATATCAAAGAATGGTTATTGGGTTGGGGGGAAGGTGATTCAGCTCTGTAGATTCCATATATTTAGTCTTTGCTTCAGGAATTTGCAAGGGAACAATCATTCTCACCTTGCCGGCTATTCAAATCACACATTTGGAAGTTATATTTCTTTGCCCCAACCAAAAAATGCTAGTTAAACAACTGCAGTAATAAATTCTTCAGTGTTCAGGTATACTCCCTTGATACCCTGCACAAATTGGAAGACGCCTCAAAGTCAAAAAATTACAAGTGAAACTATCCCATCTTTTTGGCTGTATTAACAAAAGACTTGCAGACTAATAATGACATTATACATTTAGAATTGGCAACCATACCAAATAGTTTATAAACCAGTTGACAATATATACATAGATAAGGAACCACTTATCAAATACTAGAATACAGGTTGTGATCACAAAACAACCATAGTAAAGAATAGTAAAGCACCAGAAGTATTATCTATCCTTAATCTAAAATGACTAACATACACAAAGTGGAAATGCATATATTCTATAAAGAATTTTGCTTCCTTCTTACTTGGGAAATCATCAACTTCGACCTATTATTCTTTATACATATGTGATAGGATACAGGGTGGCCTTTGTCAAACACAGTCTGTACGTATTGGGTGAAAATTTCTTCCAGCTCAGCAGAGTCCTAGTCCAGCTATTTGGGACAAGTTTCACAAGTTCATAATTATAGAGATGTATTTTCTAACAGAGGTCAGATGTGGAGAGGGGGGAGCAGTTGAGGCCACCAGGGACATGAAAAGATGCAGAGTTTTGTTTAATTTTGTTTTATGATATAATAAAATTTTAATTGAAGGGTATTTTGGTCTGTTAAATGCTTTTTCATTTTAGACTTAATAAACTCAGATGTGGAAACAACAAGAACCATTTTCATCTATCCCATGTATGATGCATTCGATATACTTATCAGTTTATTAAATCAACAACACGCCAATAGCCATGTGAAAGTAGAAGTTGCCCAGGTCCAACATATGTGCTAATCAACAATTATAAACACAGGTTAATATAAGCATTCTTGTGTCACAGAATACTCTAATATAATCTCTGACTATTGCTCCTGGGGCATTCGTAGTGATTGAGGGGGTCGAAGACCAAGAAATGAGTTATTGATCAGTCAAGGATTCTTCTTATGGCTAGATCAATTTTAATTTGTCATTTTTTTTCTTCTTTCATCATCATATTCTTATGTAATAAATGACTAAATTCAATTCATCTATAACTTCCGAACATTATGCATAAGAAAATCTACTTTGAGATGTCCCAATATATTGTGGAATTAACTGAACAAGTAACCAAGGACAAATATTGCGTCTTTCCTAATTTCTTTTTCTACTTTCATGCTGTGTGTTGTTTTAGGTTTTGTCACTTTATTCCTTCAGGTGCTGGACCTTGAATATCTCTTGTATACTGGGTTCATCCCCTTTTGGCTCCTATAAAAAGATAATAATATTTTATTTTGAAAATGAAGTGGGAAGTTGAAAATCACCAAATACCATTTGAATTAAGACGCATTAGTATATCTACCCAAACTCCGTGATATATGGATTGACCAAATCTAAAAATGTAATACGCTCTCCTTGTGTAATTTGCCAACAATCCTTTTCTTTATCCTCCTGATAAGATTCTCCACTAACTTAAGTTCCTATAAAATCTCTTTTTTTTATTGGAGCTCATTGGTAAGCATATGGCGAGGCACCACCGTTGCCTCTGTTTCATTCAAATTTTTAAAAATAATACTAGCTTCCTTAGATGACGTAACTTTAGGGATTGCTTTTCTTATGGTTTAAAATTCAAAATAAATATAATGTATAAATAGCTAGATACACCTAACTCAGCTATGTACATATTGCGTGTCAATTCCTGCCAGCTCTGCAGAGTCTTGCTTTCCTTTGGGCCACCATTTACCTTCTAGTTCTCATTAATTATAGTCTTATACTACCCTTGGCAGTCTTTAAATTACTGTATACGTACATAACAGCATAACATTGGCCAATGATAAACTCGGGGTTTCCACTTCAATGTTGGCAATTCCAGCCAGCCCATTGAGTTTTAATCCAGCTATTTCAGATTGGTAACACTTGTCCATTGCTACAGAACTCTTCTTCATGCGGCTTCCTCTACATAAGATAAGCCTTCATATACATCTCACTGCAACAACCAACATTCTTCTTCTCATTATTTATACTACCATCACTCCCCTATGAGCAACTACCCGGTGCAGTTGCAGCAGCTTTAGTCCTCAAATTGATATATTCTTTAGAAGCATTTAATTTATTGTCCTATAGTTTTCTCTTCTACTACTAATCTATCTGACATCTAAACATATTTATTTCAGCGTAAGTACATCACATAAACTTGTAAGTCCTCAACTTTCTATTCTCTCAATACTCAAATATGCTTCTTTCCACTTAAATTGTATAATATTAGTCTTCATGATCACATTGCCCAAGTAAGTTACACGTTTCAAGGCCCTTCAGCTTAAATTGTCAAAATTCAAAATCAACTCAACTCAACTAGATCTTAAATCTCAAACTAGTTTGAGTCGGCTATATACTATACAAGGGTTATTACCCAAACACCTTTATTACACCTTACTACACATAGACAACACTCCCCCTCAAGACGGTGCATAAATATCTCTCATGCCCATCTTGTAAACAATAGAATGAAAAACTACACTACTAAGTCCTTTTGTAAAGATATCGGCCAATTGGCTTTCAGATCTTACAAATGGTATACAAATGAGACGAGAGTCTAGTTTCTCTTTAATAAAATGTCTATCAATTTTAATGTGTTTTGTACGATCATGCTGGACTGGGTTGTGTGCTATATTGATTGCAGCGGTGTTGTCACAATATAGCAGAAGAGGTTTTTCCCAAGATAATCTGAGATCTTCCATCAACTTCTTAAGCCATAACAACTCACAAGTCCCGTTAGCCATCGCTTTGTATTCTGCTTCAGCACTAGACCTAACAACCACAGTCTACTTCTTACTTCTCCATGACACTAAGTTCCCACTAACAAATGTGCAATATCCTAAAGTAAACCTCCTATCATTAAGTGATCCAACCCAATCTGCATCTGTATAGGCTTCTAGTTTCAGGCTTCTATTGTTTTCAAAGAGAAGTCCCTTCCTAGGTGTAGATTTCAGGTATCGCAATATACGATGAACTGCATCCAAATGGTCGACACGAGAGTCATGCATAAACTGGCTAACCACACTAACAGTATAGGCTATGTCTGGACGAGTATGAGATAGATAAATTAGCCTTCCAACCAGTCGTTGGTATCTCTCTCTATCAACATATTCTCCATCTTCACTTTGTAACTTGTGGTTTGTCTCAATAGGTACAGTTGCAGGTCTACATCCAAGCATACATATCTCCTCTAGCAAATCAAGGACATATTGCCTTTAAGATAGAAAGATACCCTTGTCTGAATGAGCAACTTCAATCCCAAGAAAGTAACATAGCTTCCCTAAATCTTTGATTTCAAATTCCTTAGCAAGATAACTTTTCAACTTGGATACCTCTGCAAGGTTATCACATGTCACAACTATATCATCAACATAGACAATAAGAATAGTAATCTTCCCATAACAGTGTTTTACAAATATGGTGTGATCAACATTGCTTTGTTGGTATCCAAAAGAAAGCATCGCCTTTTGAAATCTATCAAACCAGGCTCGAGATGACTGTTTGAGACCATATAAGGACTTCTTTAGCTTACATACCTTCCCTTCAGTCTTTTGACACGAGAAGCTTAAAGGGATCTCCATATAGACTTCCTAAGCAAGATTTTCATGCAAGAAAGCATTCTTTACATCCAATTGTTGTAAGTCCCAACCAAGGTTCACTGCACAAGAGATAAGAACTCTGATAGAATTCATCTTGGCAACAGGAGCAAATGTTTCTTGATAATCCACCCCATAAGTTTGAGTGAATTCTTTTGCAACAAGTATCAGCAAGAGCTTCTTTCTAACCCTGTGGAATAGACACAGAAGACAGAGTGGAGACAAATGCTCTATATGATGGAGACAAAGATTTATATGAGACATGATTAGAGATAGGATGATGAGAACAAGTCCTAATTGCTTTTCTTATTACAATAGGGAGATTAGAATCATCAATGACAGAAGAATCATGAGGTATATTTGAAGAATGAATAGCATTAGGAGACTTACAAGGATATACCAGTATGGAAGCTAGGTCTGGCGAGAACTCTTGGCTAGGTAAAGTAGGTTCGATTGCTATTTTTCCATGTTGTCTACATCTGTGGCTATACTTAAGTAAATCCGGCTTTGCTAACCACGTATGAATCTCATTATCCCTCACTTCTTCCAGTATACTCTCCTTGTTATATTCTTATCCTGTTTTGCTTCATCTTCCTTCTCTTTCATTTTGTCCTCTATTAACAACTCAGGTAGCCACTCTCCCTTACTACCGTAAGACACCTCTTCCTCACTATTACTCTCCCCTGAAAAGGTATCGTGGAGAAATAAGCATTGGATTCATGAAAAGTGACATACATGCTAACATAAGTCTTCCCAGTAGGAGGATGATAGCATTTGTATCCCTTCTAATCGGTAGAGTACCCAATAAATATACATTTCAATGCTCGATAATCAAGCTTACTGATGTTCTTCCTGTGCTCATGAACAAAGCAAACACAACCAAATACTTTAAGAGGGACCACAAAGGAACAATTACCTTAAAGAACATCCAGAGGGGTTTTAAAATTAAGAGTCCGAAGAGACATATGATTAATGAGATAAGTTGCAGAGAGAACTGCATCTCTCCAATAAGCCTTAGGAACATTCATAGTAAACATGAGTGACCATGCTACCTCCAAAAGATGTCGATTTTTGCGTTCTGTTGTACCATTCTGAGCCAAGGTGTCAACATAACTAGTTTGATGCATTATGCCATGATCCCGAAGATATTTTTGAAAATTACCCTCTGTAGACTCTGTAACATTATCACTCCTTAAAATCTTAACTTTACTATCAAACTGTGTACAAACAAATTTATGAAACATCTGAAAACAAGTGAACACTTTATTTTTAGCACGCAATAAGTACACCCAGGTACTGCGACTAAAGCAATCAATGAATATAACAAATCACTTGTAACTAGATAAACATACAACACGACTAGAACTCCAAACATCAGAGTGAATAAGAGCAAAATGAGCAGTACTTTTATTATTCAGTAAAGGATAAGAGGCACGCTTATGTTTAGCAAATTCACAGGCATCACATAGCAAATTGTTCATAGTACAATGCTTAAGTAAGTCTGAAAACATGTTTCCTATAACCAAAAAATTAGCATGTCCTAAACGGCGATGCCACTGAACCAACTGCCGTTGAGAAGTAATAGAAGCACTACTCTGAAGGGATTGACTAGAAGCAACTGTGTTTGCCAAAATACTAGGACCATATTCCAATAAGTATAGCCCATCTTGCTCTTTACCATAACCAATCGTTCTTCCTGTTCCCAGTTCCTGAGATTTACAACAACAAGAATCAAACATAGCTTGACAATTTAAGTCTTTAGTGATTTAGCTAATTGACAAGATATTCATCGAAAATTTAGGAATGTGAAGAACAGAAGACATTGGTAAGGTAGGAGTACACTGAACATAACATTTCCTAGAAATAGAGGACAATGAGCCATCAGCTACCCTCACCTTGTCTTTACCAGAACAAGGGAAATAAATAGAAAAATTTCTAGAAGTACCAGTCATATGGTCAGAGGCTCCAGAATCAATGATCCAAGGCTCTAAATCTGTAGTGGAATGAATGCTAAGGGCATGATGAGAAGATAATCATGCAACCCATATGCCTCCAATTTAGGCTGGTTTAGTTTTGCTACCAGTAATATAACCATACAACCCATGTGCCTGAATAAATAATAGGCACGAGCGAGACCAAGCCAAGAAATTGTTGTCATCAAACCTCATCGAGCTAATTTGGAAGGAAAGATTATTGTTAGAGATTCCAACCCTACTCCTACTCCCACTAATACCATTCCCAAGGCTACCAACTTCCTCTGACATGCTTTAAGTAGAGAAATCAGCAAAGAAATCCAGCATTGGATACCAACAAGGAACTGAAATACAGAGAATTCAACGCTCACCACCCACACGATCAACAAAGCACCCAACCCTCTCAACAATACTCCAAAACACAACCCAGAAGCACCTACAGGCAACAAAAACATCCAAACAGATTCGAGAAACAGGACCTGTACCTAGGAGAATCGGATCCGTGAGCTCCTTCTCCAAAGAACCAGGTTCTTCCTCCCAAGCAGCCCTCGAAATCCCCTCTCCTATTCTACTCGAAGTCACCAAGGGCCTGAAAGAAGGAGACAGCGGCTGAACACTGCCGGAATTGAAGGGTTTTGAGTTAGGTCACGGACTGAAAAGAGGCAAAATTGACCTTTGAAACCGCAGCGGATGGGGACGAAACCTTGGAGGTTTTGTTTTTCTTCTCGAGGCGAATCTGCCGGTGGTCTTCAATCCCGGAAATCTCGCCAGAAAGTGCCGTACACAGCGGCGCCGGCAGAGGTCAACGGCGGCTCTAGCGGCGGTCCTGGCAGAGGTTAGGGTTTTGGCTTTGATACCATGATGAGTTATGTAAATCAAAATGTATTCATCCAAATTCAAAATCATGTACATCCTAAGATAGCCAGAAAGTGCCGTACACAGCGGCGCCGACAGAGGTCAACGGCGGCTCTAGCGGCGGTCCTGGCAGAGGTTAGGGTTTTGGCTTTGATACCATGATGAGTTATGTGAATCAAAATGTATTCATCCAAATTCAAAATCATGTACATCCTAAGATATATACTATATAAGGGTTATTACCCAAACACCCTTATTACACCTTAACACATATAGACATCATAAATCCTTTTCTACCATTCGCCTCGATCCAAATTCAAAGATCCATGTTACATAAAGTTTCCCTCTTTCCTTAGTTAAACAAAATCTCAAAGTTCTATATCTGAGAATATCTTTGGCTGTTTTACATCCAAGAAACATGCACAGATATCCTATAGCATAAATATTCTGTCCAAATTTAAGTTTATAGCTCTAAGCCCCTAAAGAACACAAGTCCTTTGTTGGCTAAAAAGTACACTACAATTACTTTATTCAAGAGTTATTTGGTTGACTTGGAAAGGTATTGTTTTCTTATACAAACCCAAATCTATGTCAAGAGGTAGTAGTCACTTAATAAAAATGTTAATTAAGAAGTAAAAATAACATAATGGGGAAAAGAAATCAAAATACAGAACATGCATGTGATGATATGATACGTAATAGAAAAGACTCTGCTTACTTGGGCCTATGAATCAGAATAGCAAGATCCTCCACTGTCTCGACCCATGCAGCCTCTAACTTGTGAGCAAAATTCATCAACCTTTCATTTTTGTCTACTTTGACCCGGGTATATAAATGAACCATGGAATCTTCAAGACAAAAATAGAAATTCAGAAAGGGGCAATAAACCAGTGAGAAAGGTGAATAACTATAAGACTGTACAAAATTGATAGAAAGGACGAGAGAAGCTTTGTAGGTAGATAATTTAGGAGTGCCCAATAGTTACAGAATCCAGTGACCAACATGAAAGAGATCAGCATACCTCACCAACAACAAAGAACACACGATAGCATATCAATAGAAACATAAATGCCTATACTGCCTGATATGAAATTGCACTTGATATGTTCTACACCAGTAGTGAACATCTTTCTTTTTTCTCTTTTCTCTTTGAATGGCAAGCAATGAAAATCTTCCTAAAAGAGAAGACGATACCCCAGTTTTACATATTCTTATGACTGTTTATTTTTTTTATTTGCTAGCTACTTGCATGTATACTATCAAAGAGCTATCAACCTAAAAGCTTATTCTGTTAGACAAGGGCCAAAAAATCTATATCAACTCATACAAGTTCATTTGGATTGAAATCGTGAAGCAAAAGGCCCACTACTAACCGTGTGATGAAATATAATCACAGGGAATGGAGGTGCCGATTTTGATTGACGTATGAATATTCAGGATGTCAAAGTATCCCTTGCTGATTCTTTTTTTGTGAATTTCGAGTCAGCATTGGATTCTGAACAGGTGGATTGTCATTCTTTAGATGTTCCTTGTTCTAGTCATGGCATCCTTCCATCCTCCAGAGATAATCATGCCTGTAGAACCTTTAGGAGGAGATACAAATAATCAGGAACCTCAAATGTTATTGGATTCTTTAGGTTTGGAATTAGTGAATCCTTCAGCTCAAGAAGTTAAGGTCACTGTATCTGCATATACTATGAACAGAAAGAAGACAAAGTTTGAAAGAGAAATGCAAAGTTGTTGTCTTCTGTTGATTATGGAAATAGTAGAGGGCGAAGAGGGAAAGCTAGTATTTCTTAACGTTAGAATATATATTGAGTATTTATGTAGTCCCACATTGCGACAAGGGATTGCTGCTATTTTAGGACTCAGTTTTTCCCTTCGTGAAGCACAATCGAAAACTATCTTATGTTTTTCCTGTGGGCATTTCTTTGTCTTTTTGTTTTTGCTATTTTTTTTATTTCAAAAGAGGATTGTTTGTGCTCTTCCTTGTATTCACTTCTTTCTTCTATTAATAAAACTTCTTTTTCTACGAAAATAAAAAATAAAAAATAAAAAAAATTCCTAAAAAGCTTATGAGAGCAAAAGAATGGTTCATCTAAAGTATCATGGTTAAGTTTGGCAAGAAAAGTAGTTTGTCCTAAGCATTTATACAACTATGTCCATACACTCCTATAACAGGTATACAACTATATTCATGAGAAAAAATTTAGATTTTCTACTCAACAAAATGCAATACTGGTTTTGTTAGGATGAAAATGAAAAAGTACAAGAAATTAATCAACGGGAAAACCTATGTTCCAGCCCTAGTGTCCATGCAAATATGGATGCAATGATGTTTGTACTCGTCTTTTGCCCCTTCTGGTGTAGCCGGAAATGTCGAGTTACAGTCCCATGAGCTGCCTCAGATTCCAATGTCTTGCCATCAGAGGATAACAGCAAAATTCTAGTTGTCAGGATGAGCAAAATAGATGCTGCGCAATGATTATAAACAAAGATAAATAATATGATACAAATCAGCACAGAAGTCATGAGGCCTATAGACCCAAATCCTGCATTCAGAAGAGAAGAGAAATTTAGACAAGTAGAGTAAAACAGCATCTGCAGAGAAAAATCATCCAAAAACCAACATTCCATGCAACTAGTTACTTTGGCATTGAATATTCCTCTTTAAATCAAATCACTTGCTAGCTCTGTTTTGACCAAAACTTAAGTAATCTCCACGGTCCAAAGATTCATCTTAGACATTCACTAAGCCATATATATCTTAATCATAGTTTCTCTGTGTGCTGCCGCCTGCATAAGTAAGATTCAACCGTCTTTCATTACCTTTGTTCCCCTTTTAACGAGTCATTAGAATCTTCATCAATAACAAAACATAAATAATGGCAATAATAATGAAAAGAAAACCAAAGCATAAAAGCCTAGTTCTAATGTGAAGGAATTTGATTTATTAATAAACTTGTTTTGTTGACTAACTTATTCAAAGTTCAAACAATGATTCCTTGTTATAATGACCAATTGACCATATCCACCTTGTGCAAGTAGATCCGACATCTCCATCATAATTTTTGCAAGCCCAAACATATCCACCTTCACTTTTCACTGCATGGGCCACCATGTCATCAATTAGCCGATGCTCATACCTGAACAACATGTAGATTCCAATAAACTATTTGAGAATACTGAGGAGCTCACAAGCTACATACATCGCAATTGAAAAAAACAAACCATATTGAATGTCCTTCAAATTTCTGCTTCCACCTCTCTTCATATATCTCTTGGAATATGTCTTTAAACCTGTGAGAAAGCTATAATTGGTGAACATTATGGGAACTGAAAACAGGGCTGATTAATTTACAAAAGTTTATCTTGTGTATTAAGCTGCTATATACACTAATCAAAAAGAGAGTCAGTAAAAAGAAAGAAATTCACCTCCCATCATGTTTCTTGTTTGTATTTTTGGTACTCAAGTACAGTGGCCACTTCTTTGCAAATGCCAGTGACATTGAGGACTCAGCAAATGCTCGAATAGACTGACAAATTAAACAAGGATTGGTATATATGTCAGGATAGACAGGCACAAAAGATGAAATTAAACAAATCTAGTCAACATTATACATGGCAAGAGCTACCCCTGGACCTTTAAAGTCATAAACATCAAGCTCCATAACTGTCCCCATCATCTGGGACTGAGTAATAGAACCGTGCAAGTTGGGTAAGACATAATGTTTGGGAAAAGTAAGAAAAGAAAATTTCAGCTCAATTTTATGATCCAGGCTTCCTGGGTTAGCTTACCAAAATCCATTTTGAGCTTTCCTGGTCTTCTAATTATTAGATCGGTGGCCTCAAAGGCATGTCTACCAATACATATGGGTTTTTTCAACTTATAAACTGGAGAGTGAGTCTTAAATGGTACTTAGTAGTACTTAATTTACGATAAAATTAGAGTTAGAATAATACTGGGAACAATTCTGGGTATATTTCGGCATAGTATGGGTTCACGGAAAACAGTACTTAGAAGGTAAGCAAAAATGAAATGACACCTTTTTGGAAGGGAAAAAGAAATTCTCATGATAACTGCATTAAGAAGGATGAATCAACAATGCTCAATCAACTCTTTTTTTGTTTTATATAAGTAATGAAAATGGATACCGGTAAATAAGGGGATTAAGAAACAACACTCAATTAACTTTTATGCTCCAAAATTCATAAAAAGTAAATACTGAGCACCTTGGAACATAGATTAAGATAAGATGACCTATTACACAAAGCCCTTTTAATCAAAATCAGAGTTCAAAAATTCACACTTGTAAAAACACATCCTTTAATACTCTCGGCTCAACACCCTATAATGTACCAAATCAAGTTCATTGAGTATGCAGTGACCTGACCATACTCTCATCTTTGCTTTGACAGGTCCACAACCCCCCTCCCCCCAAACAAAACAAAACAAAAAACAATTTCTCTAAACATTTGATCATGGATCATAATCAGATTAAAATTTGACATGCCTCCCAATAAGGTAATAATGTCTAATTGAAGTTGAGCCAAAGACAGTACAGAATTAAACGTCTTAAAAGACATCCCAAACACACACGTGCACCATAAGTTTTATGGGTATTCACCTGAAGTTTTTCTTTTTCTTTTTTCAGGGGGGCCATCAGCAACAGCATCAAATCCCTGGAGTCTAGGATAAGTACTCGCCAAAAGAACTCAGTTTTTCTTGTACAAGTCCAACTGCTACTACCTTTTGTGAAAACAAAAAATACTAGCATTAAGATACTAAAAAATCAATATGTGCTTTAAGGCTGCCTGTAATTTCACCACATATTAGTCATGTAAGTAGGGAAAGCCAATATTGAATTATTTAAGTAGCATTACAATCATATGCAGTAAACAGGTGAATTTAATTTAGATTACAGTAGAGATAATTAGACAAACATACAAATACAAATTTATGCTGGTGAAAGAACAACTTGACAAATAGTAATTATATCCAACTACTATAAACTGAATCCTATAAAACCAAAATTTCAGAGACAATGCAATATTTCTTTATCGTTTAGAATTTCATCCTTCTTAAGTCTGTCAACCTTACTTGACAGAGAAAAAACAGGAAATGGGGACAATGAATGACTCATAAAAAAGGGAAAACAAAAAAAAAAATTTGGTCACGGGATATATTAATAACAACAACAACAACAAATGCATTTGAACTTGGTGGTTTAGCATTACAAACCATTTAAGACATTCCTAATTGTGCCGTAGGGACTCCTCCACCTAGACTTCAGTCCAAATTCCTTGACTCTTATCTCATCTGAATATATGAAATTTAGCTAAGCAAAAAATTATCTTTATAAACAATGATAATGAATCATTATTGATGCATTGAGCAGTAAAAAAATCCCACTCACAATGCACTGTGAAAACATACATAAACTTTTGCATAGATGACAGATCAGAGCATTAATTGAGAAAACCTCTTAAGTATGTTGCAAGTGCTCAAAATAGAGGAGAGTATCAAATCTTGATAGAAAGCTAAGAGTAACCTACCAGGAGTTATTGTCGCACATTTTACAGCAACATTGTACCTGCAGCAGACAAGAGATTAAGGAGACAGATAAAATGGATGACGCAATTCATAATTTGAAGTCAGCCAATACAGTAAGGAGAAAAAAAAAAAAAGTACAACTTCTTTCTGCTTAGAAACAAAGTATTCTGAAGACTTCCAAGTATATATGAAGCATTGTGCATACAATGACAGCTAAAAAGGGAAATGTAGTTATCTTCAGGCATTACAATATGGTAAAAAACAAAAAAAAAAGGACATTGTTTAACTTCCCTTATCTGCTTTTTCTTTGTGCCTAGATACAACTTTTCTGTGTCGACTTCAAGGATATACAAAGAAATGCCATAGAAACTTCATGTTACTTAGAAAGTTAGAATCTGTATGCTCACCATCTTTAGAACCTCTACACTTTTAGGCAAACACAAAACGAGAGAACAGAAAAATCTCCTACAAATGTCTTCCAAATAAACCTCTCATATAAAATATCTGGCCCCAACATCTACTTTCAGTCACTACAAGTTCCATCTATAAACCATCTGCATTATTCCCATAAAACTACGACTTGATCTTTCCCGCTGATACAAACAACGATATACAGCTTTTTGGTCACCCGCATATATTTTGTAAACAAGCTATATTATCATTGAGACTCTCCTATCATGTCCAAAAAAAAAAAAATTCATTTCCATTTTGAAAAGGTTTTTATTTCCCATTGGTAAAGCCTCTCCATATATGATATAACCATCATCACCATCAACCCCTTTTACGAGTGTTAATGCAGTTTGCACCAGCCAACTGCAAGCGGACACGTGTCAGGTAGCTTACCTGGCAGCATGTACAGTACAGGTAACCCTTCTCCTTTAGAGCCTATAAATATAATCTTAATCCTTCTCTGAGGGGGGGAATTGACATTCAGTAATTAGAATTTAGGAACTCTCCATTTCATCTCATTACCCCTACTGACTTGAGCATCGGAGAGATCTGGGAGGTCACCCCTGGACCCACTCCTATCCTTATATTGCAGGACCAGAGGCAAAGAGAGAGTGCATGCCAGGTCGCCTGGAAAAGACAACCTCAACATTAACAATGAGCATCACTAAAATTTCAATCAATATTATATCTTTCTATCTTACTACAGGTACAACATTCACCAAAAGAATCGTTGTAACATTGCTAAGCGACAATGTTCCAACTTCTAAGCCCTGCTCTCGAAGACCATATTCTTGTTACATTTTTTTTTTTTTCAAAAAACATGCCTTAGAACATCAGAACCATGTTTTGGATAAGCCCAAAAAGAAACACTGATATAATCTGATTCTCTCCAGCATGATATATATAATTTGAATAGAATTCTAAAATAACTTCTTTCAAAGTGGCCTCGGCACTTTCTACAGTAACTCTGTCATCAGTTGCTTTGCGATTCAGAAGCCCCAAATCAAAATACTTTATATCAAAGTCCAGGAAAGGAAATATAAGCTGCAGTCATATAACCCACTAATCTGAGTTAAAAAAAAATACAAATGCATCTAACAAGTAAGACCTCAAAGTAGAAGAAAAATAAGTAAGTCGTACTTCACTACTTTGTCTTTTATCAGCTTCATATGACCCTCGTCATTTCATCACCTAACCAGTGATATAACTGATCAAACACAGGTATATATCACTTAAGAAAAATTGTAAAACAACTCCAACCTTACTCAAATATATAGAGAAATTGCATCCAACCATATATAAGGAAAAAAAAATAGAACGTTCAAGTCGAACTACGAGAGTTTTCCATCATTTCGAAAACCAATAAAACAATAGTCTTCCCTTCCATATAATATTACAATAAACTTAGATTACCAAATCGAATTTCTCAACCTAAACTTGATCTTAAACCTTTTCCGGGTATGATTTTCTTCCAAATTCTCACTAAACAAACAGAGGATCACTGGAACGCACAATTCTTATAATTCCGAATTTTAGTTACCGTCCATTTCCACAATAGGATTCTGAACTCAGAACTCTATCAGACCGAGATGAAGCGGCAAAACATCGGAGCGAAATGTGATTAGAGCTAGCAGAGAAATAAACACGGTTTCCAAAAGGAATACCATTGAAAAGCCTCGTACTCGAAGTGGAGCGTGATCTAGGGTTTCTCGGAGCTATGAATGACGAGGACGAGGACGAAAACACTATTACCGTACATGGCGCTAAGCCGAAGTGTTGCTCTTAAACATTCAAGCTTCTCTCTGGATTTTCCTTTTTTAAATTAATAATAATAGCGAGCGTTTTCATATAAACAACTTTGTCTTCCAGTTCCAGGAAATAGGAGGCGGCGCCAATACTTATTCGGATAACTGTCGATCGACCCGTTTTAGTCTAATAATTTTGTGCTAAACGGGTAATCCGTGAAATTCGGATTACAATGGACTTTAAAAAATAAATAAAAATTCCCAATAAAAAATCTCTTGATTTTAGCTATATGCATTTACGCACATATTGAATAATATAAAAAATTATTATTTTAAGTTTTTTATTCTTATTTAAAATGAAAAATAGGAGTTAGAGTATGAATAAAAATGATATGGTAGTTATTCAGAGATGAAAGATTAATGAGTTATAATTGTTATATGAGTGATTGGGATAATTGGTTGTTATTGAGAGATTAAAATTAATTTTTTTTAATTAATTTAATTAATTAACTTATATTATTTTAAAATAAGATATCGTATTGTGACTTTTAGAATAATATATAGATAAATAGATGTTATATATTATACAAAAGTTTATCTAAAGGAATATATAATAAAGGGTGGGGTGTTTTTTGTTGTGTGCAGTGAGAATTGTTGATATGAAATAAGAGTAAATGTCCTAACAAATTTACAAACAAGTCATTTTCAAAGATCACAAATCATTTAAAATAAACTGACCATTAATCTAACAAGATAAAAACATAAGTCATTTTCAAGTTCACTAGTGACTTAAAATAAACTTGTAATTCACATCTTAAATAATTGTATCTAAGTCAACTACCTAATGATCAAGTTTAATGACACATTTAATTGCCGTTGAGATTAATATTTAACACAAGACAATATTTTAGCAATTATAAAAAATTGGAAAGTTGACACTCATACTAACCCAACTCACTAAAAAAAGTTATTATCAACAATAATAATATATTGTCGTAGATAATTATTTGTAACTAGATAACTCGTTTATGGATGGCATGAAATTAGAATTTTAGAGTTAGATAAAAATGTGTTTAGGTTGAAAATGAATCCAAGCGATCATAAAGATGAGAGATTATTAATTGTTGTGCATTGAATAAATGACAAGTTAGGGACAAAAATTAAAATTGATTCGATAAATAATTGTAATGAAATATTTGTGACTCTTAATTCATCTAACTATGTTAAAAATATATATTTAATATTAAGATTATAAATTATCATTTACGACGGGACAAAAAAAAAGTAACTCAAAATAATTTCACAAAATAAAATTCAAACAATGTAAAGTTTACTTCAAATAAAATATATTTTATATTTATTTTAGGATTCAAACAAGCTGTAGATACATACTAATATTTAATACTATTTTAAAAGAATTTTTCTAAATTTATGTAATAATATATTATTTCACCCTATTTTCTATTAACTTCATAATAAAAAATATATTTTATTATTTTCACTTAAACTCTCAAATGAAAATAAATGAGAAGTATGGTTTTCCATTAACTCTTAAAAAAAATAATTAACTCTTAAACCCTAAACCCCTGAATAGTTTAAACCTCCACTGAAGTCACACACTCATTCCTCACATGGCGTCCGCGTTGAACAGAGCCAACCCTCTATTAAGCACCCTTCCACACGTCCTCACATGGCGAACCCTCGGATTCCGCACCATTTGCAGTGGTCGACTCGGGTTCGCGACACAATCTCAGCTTGATCCCGAGCCACCTGTTGCAGGCACGAAGGTCCTTGAGACCTTCAAAGAAGAATTCGAAATTGGTTCGCGCTTAATTACACTTGAAACTGGAAAGATTGCTCGCTTCGCTAATGGGTCTGTTGTACTGGGAATGGAAGACACCAAAGTCTTATCAGCTGTTACCTCGGCCAAAGGAGATGCCATTCGTGATTTCTTACCTCTCACAGTAAGTGTAATTATTAGTCGGGAGTTTGATGTTCTCAGTGTATCTTTTTCAATAATTCCTAGTTTCCGGTTCATTGTTACAGAAAAGTGTATTTTCATTTTCCTCTTAGATAGATGGAACGTAAAAAATTTAGTTGTTAATGCACTTTATATTTACTTTATCTATTGACAACATATACTGGTCTAGTATATATATATATCTGCAAATAAACTCTTTGTGGCATAAATTGTTACATTCATTAATGTATAACATAATTACAATAATATGTAGATGTAGTCCTACCTTTGTATTGCTCTCTACTTGCCATATGCTCTGGTCATAGAATATGAAATTCAATTGTAGTTCTAATTTTTAAGGAAGATAGCCAAGAATAATAATATAGAATTTCTTTTAAGTTCCAGAGGACTTATAGAATGGATACAAAAAAGTTGGAATTATGATTGGCTTCTTCAAGTGCAAGATGAGCAATAAAATCCAGAAAAGGGAAGCATCCCTAAATGATATAACAAGTAAATACTGTAGTGTGTAAGACTCAAGAGGGAAGTGATCCTTGGTGCTAGGTGTAGTGTCTAAGTCTGTATTTTGGGATAAAATATTGTGCAATTTTCGTTGTAGATGTAATCATACCAAAAAGAGAAATTGAGAGCCTTTAGTATGACGTTATCCTTCTCTTTTTATGTTGTTTATGATAATTTTCGAAGATGATTCTCCCTTTATTTCTATGCTTGCCTGTAGTTATTAATTGGAAACCATGCTGGCATTGATGGTTTTTACTTCTTGTTAGGTTGATTATCAAGAAAAACAATTTGCCCAAGGTGTGATTCCAAACACTTTCATGCGGAGGGAAGGCGCTCCAAAGGAACGTGAACTTCTGTGTGGTCGTATTATTGATCGGCCTATACGACCATTATTTCCTGCTGGTTTTTACCATGAAGTTCAGGTCTGTTGCTAATTAGGTATTGATTAATGTTTTTCTTAAAGAAATCCTTTCTGAATAAATTCCTTTTATACCTCAAAATGCCTCCTAGGTAATGGCAAGTGTTCTTTGTTCTGATGGAAAACAAGATCCAGATGTAATGGCAGCTAATGCGACATCCACTGCTCTTATGTTATCAGATATTCCTTGGGGCGGCCCCATCGGTGTGATTCGTATTGGGAGGATTTGTGGACAGTTTATTATTAACCCAACTATGGATGAGGTAGTGCTTAAATCAGTTCTTACATCTATGGTTGAGGGTTTCATTTACATTCATTTGGTTGGGAACATCAGTTATTTTATGATATCGACTTGTGTCATACTAGACAGTGCTTCTCAATACATGATAAAAAATTACATGTTCTCCCTTTGAAATTTTATGATTCTTTGGATGCTTACTTGAGGGTTTTCAGTTTGCAAATTTCTTGTACTTTTTTTGATAAAAAAAAATAAAATTGTTAAGGAAGAAGAGGAGTACAAGGAGGAGGACAAGAAGTATTCCTATACAGAAATATTAAGGTTGTATAATTGTAATATGTGAACCACTTTAAGCAATTTAATCAATAAATCTAGTTTTTGAAAACTCAAATACAAGAAATGACTTTTGATACCATACAATATACAAGAAAATAAACTGCTGTTTCTGACTGGGAGGTAAAATGCAAACATAATCTGTCTCAAAGCTCATAGTTGCTAAGTTATGTTAAGACTAGTTTCAGGATATGATTGCAGATTTGCAGGAGTCTTCTTCACCATATATATTTTTTTAATATTTATGTTTTATGCTCTGCTAATATTCTACTTTCCATTTGATCAGTAGCATAGGTTTTTTAATTTGCCCCTCCCCTAACAACTTGAAAGTGTTGACCTTGGTAGCATGATGCTCGGTGCTCACTATACTTTTTTTCTAGAAGCTTGACCTATCTCATTCTCTGATTGCTTCTCCTTCTGGCAAATGCAGCTAAGTTTAAGTGATCTTAACTTGGTGTATGCCTGTACAAGGGACAAAACTTTGATGATTGATGTGCAAGCTCGTGAGATATCCGAAGAAGACCTAGAAGCTGGTTTAAGACTCGCTCATCCTGAGGTGAGTCCTGAAACTAATATTTTGTTTCTTTTTTGAGTTTTTGATCTCTTTAAGAATTGAATGCCATTAACAAGCTTGGGTTTTATTTTTCAGGCAGTTAAGTACATTGACCCTCAAATCAGATTGGCTGCTAAAGCTGGTAAAGGTAAGAAGGAGTATAAATTGTCTATGTTATCAGATAGAACATTGGAGAAAGTAAGTGACTTGGCAGAAGCACCCATTGAAGCTGTTTTTACTGATCCTTCATATGGAAAGGTATTGCCATCTCTCTCTCTCTGTGCCTTTTGTTTTCACTTAAATCTTTATGGATGCTATGTTTGTTTTATTCTCCAGTTTGAACGTGGAGAGGCCTTAGATAAGATTACACAAGATGTAAAGAGCGCACTTGAAGAAGAAGGTGATGAAGAAAGCTTAAAAGTTTTGCCAAAGGCAGTAGACACAGTGAGGAAGGAGGTGAGTGTGTCATTATATCTTAAATAGAGCTCCGGCAGTTTAATATACGTATTGTCTTTACCTTCTTGTTTGCATTTGTACGGTTGTACCAGCTCAAGTTTTTAAGTGAGTATTAAAAAGAAGATTCATTTATCTTATTTACTTTTTGAAGTCATATAATTTTGACAGATTTCACCGAGATGAATTATTATTGACATTACTTATTGTACACAATATTCCTCAACTTGCCTTATTTTAAAAGTTTGTAATTTACGGCTTTATACCATTATATGTTTTTGAGATTCATGTATTTTTTCTGTTGAGTAGACTTTGATTTGTGAGCTGAAACCACACAATTGTTTTCTATCATGTAAGAAGCAGATAAAATGGCCAATTGTTGCTTTTAAAATATATATATATATATATATATATATATATATTATCAAAGTTTCTTTTTAGTGCACTATCTCCATAAATCATCACTTTTTCCTCAACTATGTTTATAGGATGAAATACGGGATACAGATCTAACAATTTAAACTAGGATTTTAGATGCACTTAGATTGCAACAATACACACCACCACAATATGCTTCGGATATCATTGAGGGAAAAAAGATAATATTTTAACAGAATTAGGGCATTTCTAAGTTTAATTTTAACCACGGACTTATTACAAATAGAAGTGTACCCCTTGCTCTATGTTGCAAGTTTGGGGTCTAATGGCTTACATATGAAAGAATTTAACTTACCCTTCCAAAAATCGCTCTTCCACTCTCTATTCCTGTTTCAAAACATGTAAAATTTAGCAGGTGAACCTTGTTCAGTACAATCGATACTTAAAAATATTGTTATTGCTTTTAAATATCAATGTGTTACTTCACTCAGGGTCAGGGAAGCACCCAGTGCGAGCAATAAGGGCTTCCTGGAACCTTATGGGTGCCTAGTGCTTTCGCAGAACTTTTATATCATCCCTACCTCTCACTGTCGTCGGAAATTTCTATTTTATATTTCTCGTTCTTATTTGTGTTTGTTTTACTCTCACTTGTCAAGGATTAACAATTTACATTTCTATAAGTCATAGGTTGTCCGGAAAAGGATTATTGCGGAAGGAATTAGAGTTGATGGAAGGCGTCTTGATGAAGTGAGGCCTTTGTATTGTGAAGCTGGTTATTTACCTAGATTGCATGGATCATCAGTTTTTTCTCGTGGAGACACACAGGTGGGGTATACAGTTCCTTAGATATCTTATTTTCAAAAAGTAAAATAAACTTTTTTGCAGACTGAAGAGTTTGGATATAATTAAAATATAAACTTACTTTTACTGTTTTTCAGTTCAACACGGGGTAAAGATATCTGATGTTACATGCAGGTCCTTTGTACTGTAACACTTGGAGCACCTTCAGACGCTCAACACTTGGAGTCTTTGGTTGGTCCTCCAACGAAGCGTTTCATGCTTCACTATAGTTTTCAACCCTTCTGTATAAATGAAGTTGGTAAACGACTAGGCTTGAACAGGCGTGAAGTTGGGCATGGTAAACAAGTTTTCACTTCTGATATTATCTGATGATAACTTATATAAATAAATAAAATAATTAAACTAAGATATTTAGAAGATATTTAGCTTTAATATTGGCTTAAATGGAGGCTATCCTAAACTATCTCTTACTGAATTATTTTATTTTATAGGTCTTTCAAGGTCTAAAGACACATTCTTTTAGCCGTGATTTCTATACATTCAGTTAGACTATTGAAATATTTTGTATGACCAGAGTTAGACTATTGTGGATGATTATTCTATCATTCTTTGAGCATACAATTGTATGATCTTTTTGTACTATTATAATCACTAAAGAAATATAATTATAATATAAATACTACTTACAATAATGAACATAAGAACTGAATCTATGTTCAGCAATTATCTGTAAGTACGTTGTTATGTAAATGCAACATTTTCTATAAAAAAAAAAAAATGGTAAATAGAAGGTAGTAGAAACATGGAAATCATTGATGTTGCATATTGGCAGGTTCTTCTCTCTTTAAATAATCTTGAAGGGTATTTTTGGCCAATATCAAAACCTAATGTATAAAGCTTATTGCATTTTCTGCATTAACGTAGAAACATTCAACTTGCATGTGGATTTGGTGTTCCACTGAAGTGCAGTTGATAATTGGTGAATTGGATCTGTGCCTATTTCTCATGATGGGTGGATCTTATAGCTACTTTTGCTATTCTAAAAAGCAATGGAACATTCCTTTTTCTTTTGCTAGTTGTCTTGGAGATAGTGCCACAATCTCTTCTACATACAACAATGTGTTGAACTACTTCAACAAGTCTGCTTGTAAGATATCCAGCATCTGATGTTCGTACAGCAGTATCCACAACTCCTTTGTGGGCTCCTTTGTGGGCTCCTATGGTATCGAGGTCAAAAAGATTGAGAAATAGAACCATTTCTTATTTACTTGGCTGATTGTATCCCTGAATACAAGCAAGATTGAATGATATAAGCTCATCTAGACATGAGAACGACAATGATTACTACATAAATTCAACTCAACTCAGCCTTAAATCCCAAGGACCCAAACTAGTTGGGTTGGCTACATGTCAAATATTATTCTTCCAAGACCAGTTATTTACGCATAAAACTTTACAGATCATTTCACAAAATGTATACATTCTGAAAACTACTAAAAGATTTTTTTTTTTTTTTAATTTAAAAATATAATAATTTGTGGTTTCGTTCGTTGCTTTTTTTTGTAGGAACTCTTGCTGAGAAAGCTCTGCTGGCTGTATTACCTCCTGAAGATGATTTTCCATATACTGTTCGCGTCTACGCAGAAGTCATGTCTTCGGATGGGTCAACATCAATGGGAACTGTCGCTGGAGGTATTCTTCCCACCTACTCGATAATAGAATTTCGTGCCATTTTGTATGCTTAGTCCATGTCTTCGCTTGAGAAAGAGGATATATTTCTGGTATGCTTTAGATTGATCAAATTCACATTGACTTAAAGTTTTATCATGTTGGTAGTATAATCACGTGATAAATTTTGAAAATCTATGTATATAGATTGATCTTCATAAATATTTTCCTTTAACCTCAAATATTGTCATGATTAAACGGCCTGCATGCATAAGGAACTGATGTGGGGCAGAACAAGTGGATTAGATGTTATAACTTATAACTGACTTGGGAACTTATCAAGCTAGGGTAAGGAAAAAAACACTTGAAATGGCAGGGTTTCTGGTCAACAGAGAATTGGGGAATTCAAACAGTTAGACTCAGGCTCAAATGAATTATGAAGGTTTCTAACATATATTGATCAAAGGCATATTCATTAGATAGTTGAGGGGTTTGGTTTTTGGATCCTAAGATAAGCAAAATAAGAAATTAGGAATATTACATGATCTGTTCAGCATATTAAATGATACATGGGAAGAGTAGTCAAGGGGTTTAGCCTGCCAGGAAATCCTAGTAACCAACTAGATCTTTCCAGGTTGTTTTGAATTCCGTTACTTTCTCCAAAGTGCAGTATGATAGTAATTTGGTTTTATCTGACATATGATCGTTTTGTTTTATAGCAAGTATGGCCTTGATGGATGCTGGCATTCCTTTACGTGATCATGTGGCTGGTGTTTCTGTGGGTCTTGTTAGTGAAGTTGATCAACCCACTGGCACTATCAAAAATTACCGTATATTGACTGATATTTTGGTGAGATTTTCACTAAACTTCCTGAGTTATTACAATTTATTTGTGGCTGTTTAAGTGCTATTATTTCCTAGCTAAATTCTCCAAGTCTTTAATTGCCTCTAGAAAACCTCAGTTCCTGGTCTTCTACCTAGTCATATATCTATTTAATTTTTCTTGTTTCCTTTATTGTAACTGTTTGTTTCATTCATTTATTGTCCAAGGACTTAGAAATGATAGTCTTGTCTTGCTTTTTCTAGTTTCAACTTTAAATACTGTGCCATCTTTTTTTATTTCATTTTTTCTCTATTTTTTTATTTTTTATTTTTTACTTTTTCTGGAGACAATGATCCCTTGGCCATCTTCCCTTTAAGAACAGCGTGAAGGTACTTATCAGGAAAAAATGGATGGAGCAGGAGTACCAATCAGAGCAAGACAATATTGAAAAAAATAATGGTTTTGCTAAGTGTTTTTTTTTTTTTTAGTATCTGTTTACTTATTGTTTTTTTTTTTTCTAGGGCCTGGAAGATCATCTGGGTGATATGGACTTCAAAGTTGCAGGCACCAGAAAAGGAATTACTGCTATACAGTTGGATATAAAACCAGCTGGAATTCCTCTGGACATTATCTGTGAGTCTTTGGAGTCTGCACATAAAGCTCGTCTTCAAATCCTTGACCATATGGAGAGAGAGATTTATGCACCACGTGCTCAGAATGATAGAAATTCTCCAAAACTAGGTTCGGATCTTTAGTTTTAGTTCTGTTTTTTTGCTTTGTCTGTAATTGATTTTGTTGATCATGGTGTAGTACTTTTAGCATGAATTTTTTAATTTGATGATGCAGCTACCTTAAAGTACAGCAATGAAGATATTCGCCGATTGATTGGGCCTCTAGGTGTTCTGAAGAGAAAAATTGAAGAAGAAACAGGTCTAATTTTCACTTGAAAATGCTAGCATAGGGTTATGACAAGTTTCTAATCCACTTGCTTCTGAATAAAGGGTTTTAGGATCTCTGGATTCTAGTTTTTCTATTATCCTCTTAATACACACACACACACATATATATAGATATACCTATTTTTAAGGAGCTTGGTCATCTTAATATGGCCTGTGTTTTTGTGTGTATACGTGCATGCATGTATGTGTGTTTTCCTTTGATGCTGACAAATGAAATGAATTCCATTAGAATTTTTATGATTGTATTTTGGGAAATTATAGATGTATAGATTCTGCAAATACTTATTTAAATGTGTCCATGCTAGGGTGATACTCCATGAACATCTGAAGTACTTGAATCCATTGTATTCTGCCTTGTAATTTTGCATTTTGAAATGGTGTAATCTTTTATTCTTCTGAATCTCTGATATTGGTATTTCAGTTGTTGAGGTAGAAAGACTTGCCTCTGCTAATCTTTACTATCACAAGTTCTTATTCTTCCTGATGTCAGTTTTTGAGTCTAAAAGATGTAGTAAGCTGTGAAAATACTTGGCAACCATGAAAGCCTAGTTGCGATGACTCAAATATCTACACATTTATTTAGTCAGTTCTCCGGTTGAGGTTAAAAACTTATCTGTCTTTGGCTTTTTATAAGCACATGCTTTGCTTGAGATTTTGTCATGGTTTAGTTTTAGAGATGGTGTGAAGGGAACATGGTTGATTATTGACTTTTTACTGCTTGACTGACGGACATACTATTGCTATAACCAGGCACACGGATATCTGTAGGTGACGGAACTCTTACGGTAGGTTCTAAGAATCAATCTGCAATGGAGAAAGTACTGGACAAGGTAGTTCTTGCATTCGGCTTGGTTATTACCTTCCATTTGAACATGAATTTTCCTAGGACTAGTCTTTGTAGCAGTTCTGAGTAGTATGTAAATTGGTTTCTCAGCTCTAATGCAAGAAAGATACTGATTTATTATGAATTCTTGTTCTGGGTCATTTGCATATTATTACAAACACTGCTTAGGTATCTGTTTGTATCTCTATGACTATACCTCTATGTCTGGATGCATGCGTGTGGACGGAAAAAAATTCAACCCCCCTCCCCCAGCTTTTGACATCATTTTAGAGGCACCAGTTCTTTTGTCTCTCAGATTGATTTTATAATCGGACGTGAGATTGAAGTTGGAGGGGTCTACAAAGGTGTGGTTGACTCAGTAAAAGAATATGGTGCATTTGTGGAGTTTAATGGTGGACAGCAGGGCCTTCTTCACATTTCTGAGTTGTCACATGATCAGGTATATGTATTTTAGTTATTCTCTTATCTTGAAGTAGTAGGTAATTGTTTAGTTTATTCAGATTTTGGTATCTCGTACCCAGTACCCACAGAGCTACGTATGTATGCTTGTGTCTATAACTTTTCTTGTCTCATTTCGTCTTAAAAAAATCTATTCTATTCTTTCGCTAGGTCTCCCGGCTTTCAGATGTGGTATCTGTTGGCCAGCAGCTTTCTGTGATGTGTATAGGCCAGGATGTTCGTGGCAACATTAAATTATCCCTTAAAGCACTTTCACCCAGGCCTGCATCTGAGACTAACAATGTGGTTGAGGAATCTATTCCATCTGCAAAAGAAAAACAAAATATTTGGGCATTTAAGGATATGTCTAGCATACAAGAGAAGTTAAACTTGGCATCAGATTTGCCGGTGAGCCAACATGAAGTGGGTGAAGTAAGCCCCCCAACCTCCTCAACACCATCAGTTCTAATACGAAGTGCTTCTGAATGTGACGAAGAGGAAAGATCTGCTACTACTCAGTATTCAAAGATTACTTCAAAAGGTATTGATGGGTTGCAATCTGGTCTTCCCTTTTCAAATACAAATGCTAAGAAGTCTAAACGTCCCATGCGGAAAGAACAAAAATCTGAACCTATCTTCCGAAAGAAGGAGGGGGTTGAGAAGGAAAATGGAGACAATGAACCTATTACAGCGAAAACACTGAAGGTTGGAACAAAGGTCAATGCCAAGGTTTATCAAATTCGTGCTCTAGGTGTGGTCTTGGACTTGGGAGGAGGACTTCGTGGGATGTATCGATTTGAGGTACGAGTCAAGATTATATTTTTAACAGTTGCAAATTATTTCTCTGGATAATGTCTTTTCCCCATTTCCCACCTACCTGTAGACTCTATGAAAGCCTTTATTCAGATCAATTGGTTAAACAGACTATCTTCGTGAGTTCACTTTAATAATAGCTGTCTTTTTTGTGTGTCTGCCTATGGATTGTCAGCTTTTCAACAGTGAGATAATATGCCTACCAACTGTTGCTTTCACTCTTCACGAGACCCTCAAAAAGCTACTTGAAATTCGTGTATCGGGGGGTGGTGTTCATATAGTAAAATCAAAGTACATGTTCTTCTTAGTATCTGGAGTTCATTACCATTATTTTTCTCTCCACTAGAGCTGTTCTGCATGGCAGTTTTCCCTATGTATAACTGGCACACTTGCATTATTCTCTTTTTTGAGGAGGTTATCCTTTCACCAATTTGGTGATATTGAAACATAAATTTGGAAATTACATATACTAAATTGTCCTTGTTTTGCTATTCAGACCAATAGCAAAAGGGTGTTTGAGGTAGGTGATGAGGTACAAGTTGTGTGTTCAAGCTTTTCTAGCAAGGGAATTCCAATGATGTCTTTGGTGGAAGATGAGTGAGCTCCCAATGATAAATTCTTTACGAACTGTTCAACCCGCAAGATAGTGGAGTTGAAGAAATCCTTTCAGCAACGAAGAGGGTGTCAAATTTCGTTGAGAATTGCAAGCAAATAATATTGTCTTTGTCAATGTTACTCAGAATGCCTCGAGCAAGTCTTTTGCAATCCAGCTGATCTGTGGACATTTCTGGGTTTCGGATCTTATTGTGTACACTGAGCTCCCCAACCTTTTGCCATTCAAACAAAAGTTAATGCTTGATGCAAGTTTGCCATCGGGACTATAGGTAGGCCAGTTTGCAATGTCTTCTAAATATTGGTTTTTATTTTATTATAGATCCATAGCTTCAAGCCTTCTCCACATTTCATATTAACGTACTGATAAACACTTGTTGGTCTTCGTAGGACTATTTGACCATTAAATACAACCTATTTTCCTTGTTTTTATACAGCATCAGTATCCTTGGGGTACATAGCGTGGTTATACCAGAACTGCAATGATTTTTTTTTTCTTTGAAAGTTGTTGTATTTGTAGGCTGTAGCCATGAGCAACGATCATATTATGGAATTGCTCTATTTCAGAATCATGTCTCACGATTTTTTTTAATTTTTAAATGATGTGTTATTATCATTTCAATCACTTAAATATATTATTAAGAGAACGTTTAACAATCATGTTGAATATGAGAAAATAATCCAAAAACTATAAACCCAAACATGAGCATTGTCAAATGGGTTAGTCTGAGTTGTGCACGTGGTTAGCTACTTAGGTTTGGGAGTTTTAAAACTAATATGAATTTAATTTTTAATAAAAATTCGTATTTAATATTTGATTAATTAAATTTTTACTTTTAACTCTCTTTTTTAATTATTAATATTTACTATATTCAATTTAAAATTTTAAAATAATTTAACAATGAATTTAACGAAAATCAATTTTATACTTTCTGCTAATTAAGAATAGTTTTTACTATTTTATTAAGCATCTTAAAAAGCAGCTTTAAAGACAGCCAGAAAATGCTTCCCTCTTCCTCATTTCACTCTTCAATTGCATGTGTTCGTTTTGCCACATCTCTCTCTTCCTCACAAAATTTCACAATTTAAAACAGCTATATATGACCAACCTAAATATAACAGAAAATAAAAACGAAATGAAAAAAAGAGAGAAGGAAATCAAGGATACAAGATTACGAGGAACAAAATGTCATCTTTCTTCCTCTCTGTCTTTCTTTCTTGTTCATGGCAACCTCCCTAATCCTTTTTCTCCTCCTTGTTGCTTTACCTATTTGTCTAAGCCAAGAAAATGCTCGGGTTGATGTGGTAGCACGGTCATGCAGGCAAACCCATGCCATTAACTCGACCATGTACACTGCTACCTATACAAAATTATCACGAGAAATGAGGGAAGACATGTCGAGGAACAAATTCTCATTTAAGGAAGCTGGGGAACCACCTGACCGTCTCTATTTGTTCTCACAATGTATGGATGATCTTTCTGAAGAAGACTGTTCGAGTTGTTTCGACACCATCATTACCCGTTTTCTTGGTTGTTTTCCTTCCACAGGGGGTAGAGTTTATTCAGATGGGTGCTTTATAAGGGCAGAGAATTATAGCTTTTTTCAAGATAATATTGGACCTGATGATTTAAAGGTAATTTTAAATTTATCCCATTTAGATTTTTATTTTATTTTTGTCAATTTTAATCTATTACTTAAAGAGAGAAAACAAAAGGGCTAGAAGTTGGTTCAATTCCTGATTCTGTTTCTCTCACATTAACATAATAAAATACAGTCAAGTAAAATATTAGGATTTGGTGTAGCATTTTAATGGGAAGTACGTAATTGGATAAAAATATATTTTTTTTGTTTGGGTTTTCCTTGCTGCTATTGGGAGTATTATATATCACCATTTTGATTGGCATTACAATTCTCACTGCCACCTTCTTTGCCATTGTATGCCTTGATTAGGTCATCGGCATAGAACATTGATTGAAAATTTATGTGGCTGGTTGTGTTGCAAATTGTGATGTTTAGTAGACTCCAGAAATGAGTACACTGTGATTGCAATAATATGTACGATTACCTTTCAAATCAAAGCATGCCAAGCTTCACTGACTTCTCTTATTCTTAGTTGGTTTAGGGAAACTGAAAGTGCTTGTCTGAGTTTGCTTGTTTTAATCTTTTCTCTTCTTAACTCGTAATGAGTTTTAGTGACTATAGTCTCTCAAATATTTTGGAATCTTCTCTTTGTTTTAATGTTTGGGGATTCTATAATCAGAGATGCAGTGACAGCATAGAAAAGACAACAGTATATGCAAATATGGCAATAAATGTTATCAATGAAATGGCAATGAGAGCGCCAGACAACGAAGGCTTTATAGTGATGGAAGAGAAATTACCTTCAGGTTTGGCAGTCTACGGTTTGGCTAATTGTTGGAAGACCTTAGACCGTGAAATGTGTTCTAGTTGCCTTGCAAATGCAGCTAGTTCTGCCATATCTTGTCTTCCATCAATAGAGGGTCGTGTGCTCAATGCCGGCTGCTTTTTACGTTACTCGGATTATGAATTCAGCAATGGTGCAGAAACTATCAATACCAAAGGTGAATTTCAACTTTCAATCATTTGTATTCAAAAGTCTATAGCTTCACTGCAACTGTGTCAAGAAAAAGAAGAGGCAATTCAGTTTAGTGCAGGGTTATGTAATTAACATATTGTACGTACTAATTATGTAGTTTATTGGTTTAATGCCTTCCAGATACGGTATTAGCATACATCTCATATATTACCGGCGCAATTGCTATCAGCTCACTGGCAATTTTAATTGGCTACTTTGTCGGTAAAAATGCTTACAGATTAATTAGTCTACCAAGTAAAAGAAAAGGTACTTTTCAATAATAAGTAATTGTTGTCCATTTCTTTTATTTCATTCTTCGTCTTAAGAAATTGACTTCTAGCCTATCTATGATAGAATAATAAGAGTTCAACTGTCCTTAAATTGTTCTTAGCATTTTCTTTTGGTTTTTTTTTTATGGCATATCAAGTGCTGGAGACAAACTTCTCAGCGTTAAATAGGAGCTTTCCATTCATGCAATTCAAGTACTCGACATTAGAGAAAGCAACTGATCACTTCAAAGAATCCTGTAAGCTTGGTCAAGGAGGATATGGCGAAGTATATAAGGTATAAGATTTCTGAGCTTCTCTGTTGTCTTCAAATTTCTGTAGTTTTATCTTTTGATTATATAACATGTCTGAATAGGGAACCTTACCAGATGGAAGAGAAATTGCAATAAAACGTTTATTTATAAGTGGAAATGGGCGAGCAGACGAGGTTTACAATGAAATGGATATAATTAGTAGAGCCCAACACAAGAACCTAGTTCGTTTCCTTGGTTGCTGCTTCACCACGGCAGACAGCTTCCTTATCTATGAATTCCTTGTAAACAGAAGCCTTGACTGCATTTTATTTGGTAAGCAGTCTATAGCAAACATCAAGCTCGTTATCTTCCAAATAAGTACATTATACTAAACATGATTCTGACTGAAGCAAGGAGGGTCCATGCTTAATATGTTGATAATGCTATCAAAATGATGGTAAATTTCTTACAAGGTTCAAATTAATTCAATAGTAGTCTTGGTACTGGTAATTCTAAATTTACAATTACTGTTTTTCTGATTTTTATTTTGTCGATTTTGTGCTGTGCCTGGAAGAAAGACCCAGAGAAGAAACAGCAGTTAGATTGGCCCAAAAGACGTGAAATAATCATTGGAACAGCTGAAGGTCTGGAATTCCTTCACAAACATAGTCATGTGCGGATAATTCATAGAGACATCAAAGCTAGCAATATTTTGCTGGACCTGAAACATAGACCAAAAATTGCTGATTTCGGGCTGTCAAGGTTTTATTCATGTGACAAAAACCCTATTAACACTGCCATTGCAGGAACATTGTAAGTTATTCTTTCAAGTATCTTTTTGTTCTTAGGATGACTTCATTAGTATGCTGAATTTTGACTAGAGCTTTTATATTTCTTTGTTTTAAGAGGATACATGGCCCCAGAATACCTTGCTGAGGGAAGATTAACTGAAAAGGTAGATGTCTATAGCTTTGGGGTACTTGTGCTTGAAACTATCAGTGGTGTACAGAACAACAAATTTCAGCCTGCAGATACCTTTGAAACCCTTGTCGCTCACGTAAATTTTCACATCCTTCCGTGTCCCTTTATACAAATTATGCATTTGCTTACATTGCATGTATACACATCAAGTTATGTTGCTTTTGTTTAAGATGGTTTGTTCTCTTCTAGGCATGGAAGCATTTCCAATGGAACACAGTGCCAGAAATTATTGATGAAAGCATGGAGGCTAAAGATATTGAAGAAATAATCAGAATAGTTCAGGTTGGACTATTGTGTACCCAAGAGTCACCATCTTTACGTCCTAGCATGACGAGAGTGACAAAAATGCTTAAACAAAAGGATCATGAATTGCCAGAACCTTCTAAACCTCCTTTCACTGATGATTGTATGGAATTTTCCCATAGTTTAAGCTCTAGCATTCAGCGGCAGCGTTTTTGAAGGTCTTAATTTCTTCTTCTGTTCTGTTTCACGATATTCGTGTTTGCAACATAACAGGTTCACGTTATGCAGATGATATTTTTGAATTTAAAACTTAATTAGAAGCTTCCCTTTAACTTTTTGCTGCAATTACATTGTCAACTGCTGTGTGACATTTAACACCTTTTCTCCACAAAGGTTTATGCTTTGTCTGCAAAGGATTGCATGTAGATCAAAGAAAAGAGCATATATGGGACACAGAATTGTCGATTTGACATTAAAGACTTACCAAATTAGTAAGCAAGTAAATTATGATTAAAATAGACCAAGGATTTTAACTATGAAGAAAATTTTATCAGAGATAGTAAGCAGTGCAAAAAACCTGACTATTATTTTTTATATGTAAATATTATGTTAAAATAAGAAATATTTCTATATAAATTTTAAATTTTAACTTATTATTTAATATACATCTTTTAATTATATTTTTGTAATGTAAAATATATTTTTTAAAGAGAATGGCCTAAAATCCGGTATCATCCTAAACATTTTTCATCAATGTTTATTTAATTAAACAATTTATAAGTTAATATTTTGAACCTTAAGTTAAAAATAATAAATAATTATACAATTTTTAACCCAATTGACCAATCTAAATTTTATATCGGATATAATTTTATATTATCCAGCCATCCGATTTTCAAAATTTGGTGGGATATATATGTCTTGTTTTGAAGGAAAACAAAATCTTTTTATAGATTGATTTTCTATATTTATGCTCTAAAAGTTTGACTTACAACTCCAGTTTCTCAAGAGGATTATTATTACATAAGAATTAAAGGGAAACGTAAAGAAATTGATTTCAAATCATAGTTTGAAAAGGAATCGATTTCAGACTTTGTCGAAAAGCTCACAAGTCTGGGTGGGCTTTATTGGGGGCTGGTTTGCGCTTACATCATATGAGTAGGCTTAGATCCAACAACAATGGAGTTTACCCAACAACTACCCATAACATGACGGTGACCGACATGTTTAAAATATGAATGCCCAAGTCAAAAATGGGTCCCACCAAGACGGTGCCTTCTGAAAGTTATATATCAGAATTTACAAGTTTTTAAGTATGATGTGTTTCTCATGCACGGTCCATATTTTGTATTTCCATGTGGTTGTTAGGTTCTAAGTAAGCATCAACTTCAAGGATGAATTTTATGAGAAAATGTAGATTTTTTTTTTTTTAATGATAGTAAATTTAGTGGACTTTAATTTCTAATGACTAAAAAGAAAAATATACTTTTGATTGGAAAACAAGACAAAAAAAATATTGAATTGATGTAAAACACATTTGATGTCTCTTTAATGAAAAATAATTTAAAATTAAGCAGCATTAAAGATTTAAAATTTTTAATTTAACATGTAAATTTTGTTTCATGAACCAAAATAAAATTTTAATAAAAAAATAACGTAAACTAATTTGAATCTCACTAAACAATTAAACTCTAAACATTGAAAAACTGAGCGACACAGGGGCACGTGGTCCTTCAACTTAGCACGGATATTAGCCTATCGGCTATAACAAAAATAATGCATTTTAGTTGGCAAATGGCAAGGACCAAGCACTTTTATTATCCATAAATGATGATGATGATGATGATGATGATGATGATGATGATGATGATGATGATGCTGCTAAGCCTTTTCTTTTCTCTCCAAATAAACTAGAAGGATTCTTTTCTCTCCAAATAAACTAGAAGGAAACAGGCAAAAGGTGTGTCACAGAAAGTAAGCAAGCAATATCAAGAATCAAGAAGAAGTTTCCAATCTGCAGGCTCTCTCTTTTTCCCAATTCACATTCTTTCCCTTGTTGCTCTCACTGTAATTTCACAAACATACACAATAGGGTGAAAGAGCATTAACCAAAATAAATTCCATGCATTCCTCAAATCCAAGCTACAGTTTTTCATCATGGGTTTTCTTCTTCATCATAATTTTCTTCTTGTTTTTCTCTCCCTCACTCTCTAATCCACGAATCACTGAAGCTGGGCTTTACTGTGGCACGAACAAACCCCCACCAAACATCACCTTCATACCCAGCTTTATCAAAGAAATGGAGAGCTTAGCTCAAATGGTCACCACCCACCACTGGGCTACTCATTTTGTCAACTCTACCATACCCGTTTATGGATTAGCTCAATGCTTCCAAGACCTCTCCCACGTTGATTGTCTTCTCTGTTACGCAGCCAGCCGCACCAGGCTCCCTCGCTGCCTTCCTTCTCTCTCTGCTCGCATATACCTCGATGGCTGCTTCCTACGCTATGAAAATTACAGCTTCTACTCAGAATCTACTGACCCTTTAAGGGATACTGTCAATTGCAGCTCCAGCAACAATGCGATGGTTGATGAAACTGAAAGGTTGGGGTTTGTGAAGAATGTACACCTTGTGATTGATAATGTGACAAGGACTGCTGTGGCAAATAGAGGGTTTGGAGTGGCGGAGGTGAAGGGTGTGTATGCTTTGGCACAGTGTTGGAATACAATTGGGATTAATGGGTGTAGGAATTGCTTGGAGAAAGCTGGAAAAGAGGTCAGAGGGTGTGCCCCAAAGTGGGAGGGAAGGGGATTGAATGCTGGGTGTTATTTGAGGTATTCAACTGAGAAGTTTTATAACGAAGAAGGTGAAGCAGAGGTTGGTAAGTGTTATAAAGAAAAAAAAAATTCAGCTTTGAGCTTGATAGTGATTATTGAAATTGGTGTCTCTTCATTTTTATATTATTTTATTGTTTTGTTACCTTTCAGTTTGATTGAGAGCAGAGAACAAGAAGAAAGACTTAATTTTGCACTATCTTGTGAGCAGCTTTGATTTAAAATAAACCGGCTCACTGGTGTTTGGTCTAAACAGTATTAGCATTAGTCTAACTGGAATATATTAGCCTTGGGTAGCTGATAGTACTAAAGTCATTCTTTTCTTTTTTGGCATTTTCTCGGAAACCAAACAGAAGATTGGCGTTTGTTCCATGGTCTATTTTGATTTAAGTAACTATGTTGTCTATTACATCCTAACTTTACTTCTTTTTCCTTTCTCTGCTTCATTTTTTTCAGGGTCTCCTGGAAAAGGAGCCATTATAGCAATAGTCTTGGCTGCAGTTGCTGTTCTGATGCTCTCTTCCTTTGCTATTTATGCGGCCTTTGCAAGGCTATCAAAGATGAAAGGAGGTAAAAAGTTAAAAGTGATTATAAGCTATTTGATAAACATATCACCGAACAAATTTCTTCTCCTAATTCAGTTAACTTTGATAGTGAGTGTTATGACTTATGAGTAACTCATCAATCTGATGCGGTAATTCTTTTCGGCATTACCCAGAACGTAATAATTTTGGTCAGCTTTCAACTAGCATTAGCAGGTCCGGCTTGAATTTCAAATATGAAACTCTAGAGAAGGCCACAGACTATTTCAGCCCTTCAAGAAAAATAGGCCAAGGAGGAGCTGGTTCTGTATTTAAAGGGACTCTTTCAAATGGGGATGTTGTTGCTGTAAAGAGGTTGGTTTTCACTACCAGACAATGGGCTGATGAATTCTTTAACGAGGTAAATTTGATTAGCGGAATACAACACAAGAACCTCGTAAAGCTTTTGGGTTGTAGCATTGAAGGTCCTGAGAGTCTCCTGGTTTATGAGTACGTACACAACAAGAGCCTGGATCAGTTCATTTTTGGTAATTTCTCATTCATTTATATAATTCCAAATGAAAACTCTCCACAATGAAGATTTCATCACAACCTTTTCATTGACTGAAATCACTGTCTATACTTGCAAATTACATGCAAGCTTTAGTAACAGTTTGAACGATTCAATTGCTATCTGGAGTTTCAAAATGATCACATTGATCTCAATGTGCAGAAAAGAACAAATCTCAGATTCTAAACTGGAAGCAGCGATTCAATATCATTGTTGGAACAGCTGAGGGGCTTGCATATCTTCACGGAGGTGCTAAAGTAAGAATCATCCATAGAGATATCAAAAGCAGCAATATTCTTCTGGATGAGAATCTCGGTCCAAAGATTGCTGATTTTGGCCTTGCTCGGTGTTTTGCTGCTGATAAGTCTCACCTAAGCACCGGAATTGCTGGTACACTGTAAGCCCCTCTTTCCTGCATATCATATTTTGCATCTAAATATCACTTTAATGCTTTGCTAATAGCAAGTGCCTTCTCTAAATTCTTTTGGTTCCATCATCTTACACTGCATCATGTGGATCAGAGGTTACATGGCTCCCGAGTATCTTATTCGAGGACAACTTACAGATAAAGCCGATGTTTACAGTTTCGGAATACTAGTTCTTGAGATTGTATGTGGCAGAAGGAGTAATGCCTTCACAGAAGATTGTGGCTCCCTCCTACAAACTGTAAGATGCAAACATCTATTGCATAAAAACTTGAATTAAGCCTCAATTCATACTCTTTTTGGATATGGGAATATACTAATTGCCATTTTCTGCCGTTTGACAATGTGTGTAATTTTCACATTGGCTTCAGGTCTGGAAACTTTACCGATCGGATAGATTGGCTGAAGCTGTTGATCCTTGCTTGAGAGATGATTTTCCAGAACCAGAAGCATCAAATGTGCTTCAGATTGGGCTTTTATGCACACAAGCTTCAGCTGCCTTGAGACCATCCATGGCTGAAGTTGCTTATATGTTAAGTAATGAAAACTTCGAGATTCCAAAGCCAAATCAACCACCTTTTCTTAGTGCTAGAGTTCTAGAATCAGACAGCTCCACTCAATCTTATAGCACAAACAGCTTCGTATCTAATGCACTTAAGAAGATTGGAGTGTCCAGCACCCCTACGGAGTCCTCTAGCATGCATAGTTCAGATGAGCTCATGCAGAAGTAGTTTCAAACTCGATTTCTGATATTATCCAACACTTTTTGCAGTGAGTACAACAATGCAAATCAGAAATATTTTAGCCGGTAGCTCACATAAACCTGCTGGAAGTTGATGAATGCTGGAAGTTGATGAAAGAACTACTATAAAGCTGAAGTGAGAAAGGAAAGAAGAATCCTGAAGACTTTCGACAGGTGCTATTTGCAGAATCACTGAATCACAATCCTCGATATCAGTTTTTAATACTTTTAGTGTTACCAAACAGTTTAATATTAAGAACCCCAGCGAGGGTGTTTAATGGCAATTCCTGTAAAGGTGTTTGTTATTACATATTTACATACATTGTTTCTCAAGAAATACACTCTGCATCAATTGCCTAAAACAAGGACGTTTCCATGGCCCTCTCAAACTGAGTCTCAGACTCTCAGTAATTTTAATTTACCACGTGTTCAACAATTGGATTTGTTTGATTCAATATCATAAACAATCTTAAAATAATATCTTTTCCTTGAATCTCACCCCTCTATCTTGAGTCTCACCCAGAAATAAAGACCCAGGATCATATTGTTATGCATCTAATGCCTCTATTGGCACTTGGCAGCATTTTTCATGTAATATATAAATTTAAATAACTTTGAATTCAAATATTTAAATATTTAAAATTGTATATTTGATTTTTCACGGTAAAATAGTAAAATATCTATTCGAATACCTAAGCAAATAATTCAATTGAACAAAATGTCATCTAAATTTGAATCCCATCCTAGTAGTATATGATGCCATGGGTGGTCTGCTGTGAAAGGGAAATAGCAGACAGGCAGATAGCACATTGCTGCCCAAGTTAAGGCACTATCAAAATTGAATTAGACAGGGGGCGGTAGCTTTACTTAATAAATGCCTGACGTTAACAGCATAAGGAAATATACGCCATGTCATAACAGTGTGGAAGCCTGGTCCTACCTTGCTGGCTATCAATTAGTTTCAAATTAATTTATAATTCTACGTGTACTGCTCATGGACATGCGACATGTAATATTGTAATTAGCTAACAATTAGAATTGCTGTGGGAGATAAGAAAAAGCACAATTTTGGTCCATGAGTCCTTGCTTGTATATTGTAATTCATGTTCGGACCCTCCTCTATGACATGGCTGAAACTAATTCTCACTCCTGCTGCCTATTTAAATTGATGTAGATGTCATTCTAATAAATGATCTAAAACGAACAGTGAAATCACTTGGATTATCAACTAATTGACACCAAGTTTCCATCATAGCGGTAGCTAGTCAAATCACTACACGTATGAAGTAGAAGTTAAAGCCCCTTGGCATCATAGATTGACACATACAACGGGAGGTGCGAGCTCAAGGGCCAAAATGATGAAGACAGTGATAGTATGTTTACAACCCCACAATGTCATCTAATCAGAATACTAGCAAAAAGATTGAAAGGGCCCATATGATCATTTAACACATTAAATAAGCAAAGGTTACTTGGCCCTGCTTGCTAATCAAAAGAAATCCAAAAAGTGGTTGGCCAAACTCTCAACAGGCAATCAAGAAATTATGGTGGCAATGACATTATATGGCATATAAGTATCTCATTGGCAACATTTACAGCCTAATTGATATGTTCCAAGTTTGAATTAGAACAAGAGTTCACATTACTTAATTACCAGAACGCACCATTGAAGTACTGAACAACAACAAGACCAACAGTACATGATATGTAAAAAACATTTTAAAAGTTCATACATGGTGATCTCTAACCTACTCATCTTCCAGAACAACGCTGATTTCACCTTTCTCGAGAAGATCATAAAATTCCTTGGTTCTCCTCTGGTTATTCCAGTGGTGCATTTTCCAAAAGCTTCCAGCCATGAGACCAAGACTTATCCCATAGAAGATTTCTTTCACCACACTTGGACCCTGATATGCAGCATGTGCTATCTTATAAGCAGCCATATCTGCTCTGCAACATCAACAAGAAGAACAAAATTTAATTAGGTATGATGATCAGCCTTAGGTATAAGGGGAATCCCTTAATAAAGAAATAAGCATTAGCACTAAACTCAAAGCAGATCACTTGAAATAACTTTGATGGGGTTCTTTGGTTTTAGATAAACAGAGTAGTTAAAAAGTATATCATTAAAAATAACCACCCAATCCCATGCATCCTCAATAGGTGGTTGCATCACATACTTAAGTATTTCTATACTTTGGTCATAAGTTAACATATGAAGTTATGCAAATTCCTACATCCAGACTCGATCCATAGAGCAACAGAAAGAGACCACATTAAAACCTTAATTCCACGTATGAGAACACCTACCCCAGTTTCCATACATCTAGTCATCTAGATAATACTCTATTTTATTATCACGCTATTATCTGTCCATCATATAGATTGACTTGACCTTGCTTTATAAGCAACACTACTCTATCCACATTACTATTCATACACACCAATGCCATAAAACTTAATCACTTAATGCGCAATTAATTTCATACCAACAGCCCAAATAGGATAAATGGTTCGTATATGCGTCAACATCCTCAAATCCAAAGGCAATTCATGTATTGTTTAACAACGCATTCACCCTCCCAAGCCCCTAAGCCAAGTTCAATAACTCGAACCCAGAGTATAGAGATTTATGAACCTTAAATCAAGCTGTATCAGACTGTAGGATGATTTTATTGTGATTGTGATGGTCATAAATCCCATCACTCAATCATCAGGACATTAAACTCCTCTCAAAAATTCAACCTTACAGTAAAATATATTCATTGAATAATTGCAAGTTGCAACCAAATTGCAGCAGATTGGTTTATTTACATAAATCAAAACTTGTCCCCTTTTTATCACTAACATATGCTCAGTTATATTAATTCCAGAGACTTTCAGTTCAATCAATTTGGCCACTGTATATATACTCAAAGTACTCGCCTACATGAATACATTGTCGATCAGGCAGAATTGTATTTACATATGAAGTTATACAAATCCTAAATAGAATTCAGAGCAGAGTTTCAATTTGTAGGCAGACTATGCTCAATTTAGACTCCAAAATTCATAATAAATATAATAAAGGAAATCGGAAATCAAAGATCGCATTACCCTACTCTTCGATATAGTTCAAAATACCAAGTAAAATTATTTGATTAAATCAAATTTTCTAAGCAACCAAACGGCCGGAAAGAAAAAATAAATGATAGAGGCATCGAGTTCATACCTCTAATTTGCAGAAGAGAAATATCCAGAAAGGTGGTGTTGCGAAAGGTCTAGAAGGACCGTCGTGCATGCAGAAAATAAAGGAATGGAATTCCGGGTTCGGCAAAATCTACCGTTTTCAATTGAAATAGAAACCCAAACCGATTGATTTGGTCCGTTGGATTAAGCTTTTTAGACAACGAAGCGTTGATAAGGAGACAACCGGTGTCGTTTGGAAGTTTTTATGGTGAAATGCATAAAATATTCAATGAGATATCCTGCATGCGCTACAGATGACCTTTATTTTCTGCATGACGACTGACGGGGTCCTTCTAGATTTTCTGCAATGCCTTCATGAATATCTTACTCCAAGAGCCACCCAATTTTTTAAAAGTTACTTGTTTTTAATTTTTTTTTCTATTTTCATTTGAGGTTTATTAATATGGAGTTATGGACGTACAAGTTGAAATTTTGAGGAAATCAAACACTTTAATTTTTGAGATCAATAAAAAGTAATCGATATTATAAGATAATTTTTTTTAAAATATTATAAAATCAATTTTTTTCCCTTTAAAAATACCAAATAAATCTTGTTTTTCCAAAAGAATCTAAATACCTTTTCAAAGTTGTATGTTGTTTAGTTAATAATTATATCGTCAAATTTATATTATCTTCTTTTTTTGATAACATAAAATTTAAAAATAAAACATACAATGGGTCAAAATAATAAAAAATATATTCATTTTATAACACTTATTGAATGAAAATCGTAAAAGTGAGATTTATTTATCTTATAAAGTTTTGACAAAACTGAATTTGAGTAATATTTACAAATTTTATTTATCTCCTTAAAAGTTTATTTAAAAAAAATTAAGGCTATCTTATGTCTATTAAGAAATTGGTTATTATAACGAAGTCATTATCATTAACTAAATATAAATTTTGAAAGTAAATTTGAAAATAACAAGGAAATATGAATATTAATTGAACTTAACCTAAAGAAACACGGAGTAATTTATCTTTTTTGTGTGCAGAAAACTATCTATTGAATCAATCCAAGGAAACAGTGAGGTCCTAATGCCAAATATCTGCTATGGGTCAGAGGGATTTGTTAATAATGACTTCAGAATGAAATCCAATACCTATCTCAAAGTTGGTCATTAAGTTTCTGGAGACTTGGAAGATTGTAAGTCAGGCTTTTCGAAATCAAGCCACAAACTTGAACTGAGAAAAACTGATATCGATTATAACTCCTCTAAGGGCTCCTAACCTAATTAGCTCTTTTATATGCAAATTAAGAGAGCCTTCAGGCTTGTGGGGTTCAATCTTTCAGGTTTTGCTCAAGTATTATTTTCATTCTTGTAGAACGTACGGGTTTATACAGAAATCTACAACCTATTTGTGTTAACTTTCGAACTGAACTAGTAATGAACCAGAATGGTGAAATAGTACTATACCAAGTTCTGCAAGGAATATGCCACCTCCAGTAAGAAGCTAGTGCAATGAGCCAAACTTCAGAATTGCTGCAACATCTTCCATTCTTCCTGTGCCAGGTGCAATAAAATCAGAGGAATGAAAAGACACTTTTAAACCCAAGATATGATTCTACTTCCTTGGTTTTGCTTGCAGTTTCCAACGACCAACACTGTCTCCTTATTTCACTTGGAGAAGATAGCTCCTCTTTGGATTCTCTTCCAGAGAAGTGCTGATTCTTGCTACTTCTCATACAGCTTCCTGGCTCAGACGACAGCTTGTTCTTCAACATAGGAACATCAATTCGGATGGAAGATAGATCAGCATTGGAGCTTGAATTTTGTTGAGGAAGATTCGGTACTCCTTGTATGCCAGAGGAACCTTCAAATTTGTAGTGTCTAACCTTCTTGGAGTCCTTAATACCATGTGAATCTTTCTCCGGTTCACTGGTTTCAGGATCTGGAATAACTATAGTATCTCTGACAATGGCACTGGAATATGTCTGTTTTGATACATCAAAAGCAGCAGCCAGAGACTCAGAGTTATTCTGGGAGAATTTCTTTTCCTGGATGAATGGCCCCATGGAATCAAACTTATTGATCACTGGAAAATTCTTAGCCTTTCTCTGGATGTGGTAGAAAATTGTTTCTTCAATCTTAGTTTGATATGAGCCCTCTTCAGGTTCAGGTGGAAAGACACCTTCAACAATCAAAACTTACAATTAGAAAACTCCATTTAAGAAGCAAAAGATAATTATTAAATGATACTGTAGTTATAAATGCACCTCCATCAGCCAGAAGATCTATGTCATTTGAGCTTCGAGAAGTGTCATGGTCTTTTAGAGTCAGATACTGGTATATATCATGTCCATTTTGTTCCGCCCCTACAAATTCTACAAGGGGATTGACCACTGAGTGTCGTGGAAATTTGAGCACATTCTTCTCTTCCAGAATTTCTACATCATGAAGTTCACGCCTATTCTCACGGGAACGCTTTCTTGTAAGGCAAAGAACCTCCGCTGATGGAGAGTGAACATTATCAGATGCAGGCAAGAGAGGAAAAGTTTTTGCCTTTTGGCGTATATGGTCAAAGACTGTTTTCTCAGTGATAATTTTGCAATCATCTTCTTTTTCAATCTTGAGAACCGGCTCGCCTTCAATGGTTGAGATGGAAGTGGTTGGTGAAAAGGAAAGAAAGTCTAGTAAAATCAGAAAGAGGACACAATTAATTCTGAAGTGGTACCTTCTCCCAACTCTTCACCCAGGAGGTTGAAACTGGGACTGAAATAAAACAACTAATCAGAAAGCAAATTTCAGACCTTCATAAAGAACTTCCAGATATCTCATGGAAACTACTCACATGGAAACATCTTCATCTTTTGACTTGCTCAAATTGTCTGGCTCTTTGGCTGGTACTTGGGATGGGGTTTCATCACCATCTTCTATAACATATAGCTCCTCAAGTGGAGGAAAAAAGGAAGGCTGTTTACCATTTCTTTTACGATTCAAGTTTGAGGTGTTCTCTTTCATCAATAGAAGTTTCTGGTGAAGATCAATACCAACTATAATAGAGAGTATTGAAGGATGAGTATACTCAAATAAAGTAAGTATAAAAGTTCACACAATTGAGAATAAAGTGGCCATGCTTACTGTATTCTTCAAATATAACATCGGCCTTAACAGTCAGGTTCCCTTGTTGTGGGATTGACAGAAGAATTGTTGCACTGTAAGGGCTGCAATAAAATCAATTATCTTAGTCTCTAAGGCCATGACAGTAGAATCCCTGAAAGAAAGTGTAAAGTAGCATTCCCACCCAACCAAGGAACAGAGTTGTTCTTACTAGCTTTATGTTATGACTTACTTCCCTCAGTAATCTTGTCAAAATTGCCCCCCTTATTAACTAAAATAATAAATCATTATTGGACCTATTTCCTGGGGAAAAAAAAAAGTACTTGTAGTGGATTGATAATGGCTGTAGGTATTGGTATATCACAAAAGTCGAGATTTGCATGTTATAACAAACATGGTATCACAAGTGCGAGAATTGCATGTTATAACAAACATGCATTTCATATAAGGTGATTCTATTTTAGATCACAATGTTAGTATCTCTATACAGTTTAAAAGATCACAAAATTTATTCCAATCTGTAAGGGAGAGCTACAGTACTCCCATATGTAGGTATTTCAGTTTGCAAATGCTTCAACATTTTACTCATTTATATACAAAGAAGGTATCAAAGGTTTTGATTCATGTACCTGGAGAACTCTTCCACTCTGCTGCAACAATCAAATAGAGTTAAACAGCATGCAAATACGAAACAAAAAAACAAGTACAAATACAACTGGATCAATAACAAGAACATCCAAATCTAGACAGGAAATATTCCTGAAACCAAGAAGGCCATACAGATAAGGAGTTTGTTTGGCAGTTGGTAGAATTCCCCTGTATTGAACTAGCCTTACCATGCAATAACTATTTGCAGGATGTAAGTTAAGAAGTCATTCTCACCTTATCTTTTCATGAAAGAGAATTATGTTATCTTCCTCTGATCCAACAATCTGTAAAAAAAATAAGTAGTAATAATAATAACTTAGCAGCCTTTTCGTATTGCTTTACAAGGTACTAAAGCATTTCATTTAGAATGGTCCAGATAACATACCATATCAGCATAATGTCGTTTAACTGACTGTGTACTCTCTGATAACCTAGTCAATGTTACTACTAGCTTGGACTTCCCTTGTCTCTGGCCTTCAATTGCCATAACCTTCAAGTCAACTTTTGGAGGTAGCAATTGTAAAGAATCCTTGATATGGTTCCCAAACGGGTACTTTCGACCAGTGACTATCTCTATCCTCCTTGGATCAGCTTCAGACAGCGTCTCAAATGATTTGATACCCATTGAATATAGTGCCTATGAAGAGCGTCAAAAGCAGGAAGGCATGCAATTAAAGGATATTCAACCACAAGAAGGATTTAGAAATCTTATTTAGTTATTTATACTAATAGCTGTAAAAATTCATTACGGATTACCTTTGCAGTAACCATTCCAATTCCAGGCAACTGTTTCAACAAGTAAGGACTGTCATCCCAGAGTTTCTGATTTAATGATTTGGCTAGGAGGGCTGAATTCAAGGAACCTTTGTAGTTCTTTTTGTAAATGAAATAATCTTTCATGCATCTAGCTATTCTACACCCATTTGTGCATGTAGAATTCATGTCCTGTAGCATGAAGGTTAAAACTAAATCAATAAGTTCATAGCATATCTATCTGTAGTGCAAGTACTAAGATTACAAAATAAACACCTGAATTAGGGATAAATCATGAACTGAGGGATCACCAGTCAAGCAGTCATTCACCAAAATAAAGATCTTTTCTTCTCTTGTTTGAATGCGCTTTTTCCGTTTCCCTTTATCCCCAAGAATGTGATAGCGAAGCCGAGCATCTTTATCAGCATTAATATCATTAAGAAGCTTCTTCTCATTTCGTCTGAGCTGTATCCCTTCAGTTTCCAGTACATAATTGTTTCAATACTTCAGTTAATTTTCTAAATACCAGCAGGTTATAGCATCACAAATATATGCATACAGGCAATTTCCTCAGCACGGCAAACAACATGAATTGCGTCCTCCAAACTGCAGTTTGCAGGGGTCTGCATTATATATTTCATGGTGTTGAATTTCAGATAGTACTTCGTCATCAGCCTTCCAGGCTCTAAAGACAGCAAACAGAAAAGGTCAGAAATTTATATTATCTAAGAAATTTATAAGTGGATTACATTGATACCTAATGGCCTTAAGAGGAAACCATCTTCATCAATCCAGACCATTTGATGCTGGGACAGTTCATTAACTTTCTGAACGCAAATCTCTGAGATAGCATAGCTTAGATAAGTAGAATGAAGATGTGCAACAGAAAAACCGAACTAGAAAAAGGAAAATAGCCAGCAATAATGTCAAGTGATTAGAACATCACCTTGCACGTGCTTCTCTATAAAGCTACCAGAAATTCCTTTTCTAATCGCATAGTTCTCAGGGTTCTGATTATGCAGTAAAGTTGTAAATGAATTAAAAGGGAAAAGTAAAAATAGTAATAGATTTTGAAAAGGTGCCTATAATTGCATACCCTTTTCATTCTAATGTACAAGTATGAGCATTTCATCCATTCAATTGCCCTTGTAACATCAGACACTGTCAGTTGAACTATCTCTGCAGTTAAATGCTCCGTCACACATGAGAGCAATCTATAAAACAAAAAATCAACAGTCTAATCAGAATAACTGCAACATGTTCGAAGAAAATGTATTATTCTATGAAAATCCCAGGACACTATATCCGCTTTTCAACTTGAGAGGGAACTTTCATACTGTGATTCCACCATTTCACACCCATTCAAGAGGTTCTCGTACAAATGGACCTGACATTCGGTAAAAAGACGGCAACAAGATGCATTTAGAAAAAGTACCACTTCTCTTATCAACATGGAAGGAAAACTGGAAAAGTAAGTAAAAAAACAAAAAGAACTGCATAAGCTAATACGAAGCAATACACATGCAGAACATGAGACCAGGAAGAGGGAGCAAAAAGAAGGAACAGTGTCAAATCACCGTTTCTCTTCTTGTCATGATTATAACCATTCCTGTATCATCAAAAGGAGGCCGGCCTGCCCTCCCAGACATCTGCACCAGAGAAGGTAAACTTCTGCTTATTTGTAAACAATGTAATGCAGTTTTTTTTTTTTCCTTAATAATTAATACAGTTAACAGTACTAAGGAAAATTGAAAAAAAAAATGTCTCTTTGTTCTTCTATTTGGAGTAGTCAGATTGAAGGAACTAAAAGGTAGCCTGTTTATAGTAACATTGTTACATGTTTAGATTAAAGGGGATTCCTCTTACAAAAATGTATTCTCAAACCAAGTAATAACCTTACAACCATGGAGAGGTAACATTACCATTGTGTCTTACCTCAACATTATGTCTTCTAGATCTTTCACTTGGCTATTGAAATTAGTCCTGGTTAAATTGACCTAAGAGTAACATAGTTGCTAACAAATATACACCGCCATATATTGATTACTTGCAATCACAAAGAAAGCACGATATTGTTGGTGCTTAGAGTATTATAGCCAGTCTAATTATTAATATCTGTTACAAGACTAAATAATGTAAAAGTTTGAGCTATTAAGTGAGGCATAGGAAATGCTTTTATTCACTAACATGGTAGCACCCTTCTCGTGCTCAACTCATTGAGCCTGAGACATCCTTAGATATTTTGCAACATCTGATACACAGTTAAAACTTAAATATTAAGACTTGAATATTGTTCGATTGCAATATCCAGTAGAAATAGTAGTACATTTAGATAAGTGATTCACCTGTAGTACTGTGGAGCGGTCATATTCCATGTAGAGACCTTTTTCCTTGTTGCTGAAAAGAGAGAGCTAAAATATTGAAAAACTAGTACTCTTTCCAATAATATCACAAAACTCACAGAAAGAATATATAGTTTGACATACAAGTGCTGTGTTGATTTAATAACTACTGTATGAGCTGGGAGGTTGATTCCATGGGCAAGAGTATTTGTAGTACAGAGAACCTGAATATCACCCTTGAGAAAAAGGCCTTCAATAAGATTCCGATCCTTAAGGCAAAGCCCACCATTGTGATAACCAACTGCGAACAAGCCATTCTCAGGACTTGATTTCTTAATAACTAGAAAAAGAGAAGGTTAATTATATACCACCATAAAGGATATATGACTGCATTTGTTTGTCACTGCATGATAGAGAAGCTTCCCTCAGCCTATCCTGCTGTTCTTTGTTTTTAATGAATGGATTTGAATGACCAAAGGTCATGACAATTTGAGAGAGTCGCTGAGCTGCCTCTTGGGCTCCTTTTCTAGTCGAACAAAAAATCAGAGCAGATTTTCCTCTTGAATATTGCATGAGAATATCTGACATCAGTTTTACGTGTAAAAATCATCAAAAGTCCTCTCATGTAGAAGTGTCAATATGAAAATACAGAAAGTAAACAAATTACAAAGATGTTAAATGATTGGCCCAACACTCACTACTTACCAAAGATATAGTTTTGAAGGCGCTGGATAATGGAAGTATGGAACAAAAACAAATCATCAGAGTTGTTAAATTAAATCTATAAACTCAACATCTTAAGCAAAACATGATGATCAGGATTATATAATTTTTAGGTTGCACAAAAACTGACCTTCTCAAATAAAAAATCATTCTTTGCTGGTGCATAACCTGCAAGAAAGTTGTTTGTAAAAAAATTATCTAAGGGAATCTCCAAATTGCTGACAGTATTATGCTCCAGGAAGTTATTATATGCAGAGATCTATGTGCCTAAAACTAAGTCAGACATCATGCTGCAAACATCTTGTGTTCCAAAAAGAAGTGTATTTCACTGACTTGTATAGATAATATATGCTATAAAGGGAACATCAGAATTAATCAATTTCAACAATGGAAAATTCAACTACACATGCATACCAAAAACCTTAGTTGCCAATTTTACAGGCCTCATTTCTTCTCCGAACCTGTGAAAATATTCAAAATTTAAATGAAATAATCTTTGAGATTATAAGACATCATCATATGGACAACATGAAAAGTACCTTTTAATCCCTTGGAAAGGAACCTTCAACCACTCCGCTGCATCAGTGCAAGTTCAATATGTAAATTGTTCTATAGTTACCAGCTGTAGCTGTAGTCTGTTGACTCTTCTTTATCAGAAAACATAAAAGTAAAAAAAAAAAAAATGTCACCCTTCAACAATAAAAGTGTATAAAAATTAATTACCAAGGTCCTCAACATTTGGAATTGTGGCAGATACAGCTAGGAAACGGATACTGGCAAGAGGACATAGTTTCATTTCGGGATTGCAAGAAACCATTTTAATTCTACTAACTATTGCCTCCAAAGCTGCTCCACGAGGATCATTCAACAGATGGACTTCATCGATAAGTAGAAGCGCTATATCACTGAAAAAGCTCAAGCCACCATCTTTTATGCGAAACCGAGTTACTGCATCAAATTTCTTTTTAAGGGAAAAATGAAGTCTATTCAAGTCATGCTCCAATAGTAATGTTTAATCAAAGATGCATGTGTTTGTGGGTTTTCTTGTATGTGGCAGAATGCAATCTCATGAAAATGCTACAGGACAAAAGGAAGGCCAAAAAGAATGTAACTTCAGACGGTGAAAGAGGTATATAGCTCAAAAAATGTTCCAAGTAAAGGCTAAATTTGAATGGATAAATTTGTGCCGCTGAGACTTCAAGTTGTTCAAAGAGATCATTAGCTTGAAGCCCAGTTCTTTTTATATATGTTGACATGTATGTCTGAATTAAACTTTACAACTGTAAGTAGTAATACAATGTGTTCATATATGTTGAGATTTAAAGAGTACATAATAGGTTACTTTTTTCCTGACATATTAACACGCATATGAAAATTTTCATACAGACCTCAGGAGTGGTCAGAATAATGTCTGCTTCTTGTATGTTTCTTATGTTGTAAGATTCATTGTCACCTGTCAGCTCCAGACAATTTGTCCCCAATGAACCAAACTTCTGGTTCCAATCACGAAGTTTCTCCTGTACTAAAGCTTTAGACGGGGCTATGTAGATCTTCACACAGCATAAAACAAAGGTATTAACAATCAATAATTAATTAATGCCACATGGAAATGGAAAATACATATCAATCTATATATAGCTAAATATAACACACGACATTCAACAATTTGGGCTGTCATTTCATAATTATGTAAAGCGAACGGCATTTTGGAAAATATATACTGTAATTAACAAAATTGAAAAAAAAAAAAAAAGCATAAAATAAACTCATCATAAGACTCCATAATTTCTAAAAATAGGAATAAATAATTCTCCCACTAAAAGATTTTCCAAGAGACATGTATAGATACTTTAAGTATAACTTCAAGAAAGGCTTACAGTTTTGAGAGTTCCCTTGGTGTGTACAAATCTTCCGTCCTCAGAGAAAAACCTGGACAGGAGCCTCAAAATGCATAGCTCAAAAAGTACTGTTTTCCCACTGCCAGTTGGTGCTGAGATGACCATGTTCACATCTGAGTGGAAACATATCGGAAAGCATTCACTCTGAAGCGAATTGAAGTACCTACAGTTACAATTAATGGAGACATGTATTTAAAACTTTCTACTATACATAGATTTCTAGGGCTAAAACTTTAAAATAGTTTATCCCCAGATAAGTTTATACAACTACAACATCAGAAGGTTTAAATCTTACAGGGAAATTGAGAAGAACCTACGAATATAGAACCAAAAATTATTTAAAAAAAGAAAAAAAAAAAAAAAACCAACATCAACAACAAAAAATTCTGAGTTCAAGTAATCAGAATAGTCAATTTCATTATCCATGACAACTACATAAACATAGTACTAGAAAGAATAGTACCTGAAACTAAAAATTGAACGAAAAGGAGCAGGTAAATCTGAGACAGACTTCAGAGTGTATGAATCCATAATCAGGTCGCTACATTGACAAGTAAAATCCATAAATAAAAATAACAATTTCAAATTTATTCATCAAGAAGAAAAATATAGTTGATTCAACAAATTAAAAACGCTAGAATAGTACAGTAGCTGAATAACAATCAGTACCTATTTCAATTATTTTCTGAATTGGTAAGAGTTTCATAGAGAAAATCTTAATTCTCAACCAAGATTACCATAATCTGCTAACCCCAGCCATTTTCAAACCGGAACGTCGTTCCTAATCAAGGTAAAATCGCATTCCGGAATGGAAAGTTCAACGTTCAGAAGATAAATATGAATATGAAGAAATCTCTTACCTGAATTGATCGGTGCCGGAGAGTATGGTCGAATTCCGATGTATGTGTACGGTTGTTAGACTCGCCGGGAAAAATGGGGATGGCAATTTGAAAGAATGAGTTGGCTGTGGAAATTTGGCGCCACGTCTTAGTGAACTCAGTTATTTATTTATTTTCTCCGGGCTGAAGTATGTGGGCCAGATTTAATAAGCTTGGCCCAGTATTATTTCTATTTTTCTTTTTAGTACAAATTTATTTCGATAATTTTCTTTCAATGGGGATCCTTGTCCTTTGACGAGTAATTTATTTAAAAGAATTATAAGCGCATTAAACTAAAAATCAATTGGGTGACAAATAAAAGTTTGGTATAATGGTAAGCGAGCTACATACTTAAAGAAAAAATACAAGTTTGAATCTTAGAGCAAGTAATAAATATAAGAAAAATATATCATTATTTAAAAAAATAAAAAATGATAATAAATATAGAGAATGAGTTCATGTCATAGTAATCTTGTAATTTTTTTTTTTTGTATATATGTATAGACTAGCTTCAAATTAACTCAAAATTTCCAAGTAAAAGATTCAGCATATACCATTAATTAAATAAAATTACTTGCTAGCGAAAACCTTTGTAAGAAGGATAACCACAAACTCTAATTAGATTGAACTCACTCAAAAAATGTAGAGATATGTGTGAAAAAATAAGTAAATAAATAAATTTTAACTACTTTGCTGCGCTAAATTAATGTTTTAGTAATATTTCACAGTATATTCATATATTTATATTTGGCCAGACATGTTATTGTTTATTGTCTAAAAATGTATGTAAATATTTCATAATAAATCTTCTACATATGTGATTATTAGCACATAGTAAAACGTCTGAATGACTAACGATTACTGAGTAAATACATAGTTCTCACTAAAGTGACATGACGATTTATTAATTATATATAATTTCAATTGAAATGGCTAAGTACTTGATGAATTTATTATTTTATCTTTTTATGGGATCATTGTCCTCTGACAAGTAATTTATTAAAAGAAAATTAGTAGCAAGTTAAATTAAAAAAATCAATTAGGGTGGACAACTAAAGAATCCAAACAAACCTAAAGTTAAAAAAAAAAAAAAAAAAAAAAAAAAAGATTTTACATTTCATCACTTGTATGGGAAAAAAAATTAAAAAGATGACCAAATTACATAGATAGTGAGGAGGGATAGGATGTAACATATATTATATTTTGTTAAAAATAAGTGGTAGTAAAGATAGGGAATGAGCTCATAGTCTTGTGATTTTAATTATACATGTCAAAAAAAACTCAGCATATCATTAATATAAATAAAAAATTTCTTAAAAAACTTAAAATGAGAAGAGAAAAAAAGAGAGTTAAGAATCAAATTTTAATTTCTTTGCTACATTAAAACCAATGTTTTAGTGACATTTTACAATGTCAATATATTCATATATTTATATTTGGTTAGACATTTTATTGTTTACTTTTAAAAAAAATTATGTATGTGAATATTGCTTCTTCTTTTTTTAAGTATTTTATAATTTAACAATGAGTAAGTAGATAGTTCAATGTAATCGTTTGATTAGTAACTGTCGATTAATGAGTGAATACATAATTTGAGATAAATTGACTGAAAATTTGGCAATTATTAGTAATATATAGCTCTTATTCAAATGGTTGAGTAATTGACAATTTATTAGTAAATATTTAGTTCAATATAAAATGACTAAATACTTTGACAATTTATTAATATGTAGTTTATCTTAAATCGTAGTGATTTATAAGTAAATGTATAGTTTCATATAAATTGGTGAAATGCTGACAAATTTATAAACTAAAATATAATTCTTAATAAGTTAGCTCAGTATCAACCATTTTATGAGTATATATATATAATTCAAGATGAATTTGTTGAGTACTTGACAATTCATAGTAAAATGGCGGAGGTGTTAGTGATTTATGAGTACATTTACAGTTCGGGATAAAATGGCTGAATACTTTATGATTTATTAACTAACATATATATATTCATGATCAATATTTGTTTATTTGTAAGTATTTGAATAGTTAGAGTAAATTGGCTGACCACTTGATTATTTATTAACTAATATATATAGTTGCTAATAAAATGATTAAGTTTTTGTCGATTTATTAATGAAGTTCGAGATAAACTAATTGATTAGTTGATAATTTATAGATTAATACATAGTTCATAATAAATCGGTTGAATAACTCATCATTTATAAACTTATGTGTAGTTTAATATATACACATACATTGAGAACCCGATGATTTGTAAAATTAGTAATTCATAATATAAATTGATAACATATTTTTTAATTTGTAAAATTGAAAATAATTAGATAAATGATACTATAACACATGTAAATTTCTAAGTGTAGCATTTATCTTATAATATCATTGATAAAAATCTAATAATAAAATTGTAAGCATTCCACACCTATAAAATTAAACTTTGATAGAAGAGATGAGTTTGCAAGTATTTGTAAATTTGATTAAAATATTATAGTTTAAGTCATATTAATAATTTTTATTAAATTGTTAACAAGTAAGACATTACAAAGATTTTGAAAATTATAAGACAAAATTGATAAAAAAAAAAAAAACTTTAAATAACAATAGATGTTATTTTACATTTTATCAATACTTTCTTTTTATTTTTCTATCCCAAAAAAATTGCAATTTATATTACATTCCAAAAATATTGTTATCTTGACTTTCCACGTGTAATGCTGACCGCTAAATACTCGTCTCACTAGCCTGATGTTCACTGAAAAGGACCACTGCTGGTTTGACGTGATCGGTAAGTAATTGGAAATTAGTGAAGTGAATGTGCAATTAAGCAAAACTAATATCCATCCACACACTTAAATGAAGATGGCGAACAGCCACTGTGAAGAAAAGCGCACTTCGTACCACTGTACCAGAGTGTACCGACTACTAGGAAATTGCATAAATTCATTGCCTCCGCTTTTCAAGTGTGGTGACTGGTGACCACTGACTGGGGTTTGTAGGTTATATTTTTAGGTAACCTTGGCACCCTTTTTTCTATCTCAAATTTTGTCTCCATTTTGTTGATTCTCTTATTTTGTTACAAATTTCGGAATACATTTGAAGCAGTAGCTTAGTGCTGAAAAGGGTTTTGATTTTATAAATTTGTAGGCATTTTCATCTGGGTTACCTGTGAATTTGACTGGTTTCCTTTGCTCACTTGCATCACTATGATCCTGAAGAATGTGACTTAGTTTCCATGCATTAGAATAATCTAATCTGTGTAGATCTGAAATTTGATTGGAGCTTCTGTTTTTCTTCTTGTATACATTTAGGCTAGAATTCTACCTATGCATGCTTGGTCTGGTCATATGATATTATATAATTGCTTGTTCTGGACCCTGAAGGCTTGATTTTCAGCTGTGATCAACTAAAGTGTTCATGTTAGCCTATGGTTTTCTTTAGCTGAATATACGATAAATTCTTTGTGGCATTTGAGCAAACAGCTCCTGGATGTAGGAATGGTGTGGTAAATTTTGTTAAGAAGTTATAGGCTAGCTCTTGAAAACCTGTCAGATATTTTACATTTGAAGGAAGCACTGTTTCTTCACTAGCAACCAGTGTGAATGGACCATATCTGTTGTCTCCATTTTGTGATTGAGATATTGATAAGAAATTATAGGCTAGCTTTTTTAAAGTCACCTATATAGTTGTGTTGTCTCATTTGTTATTTCTTGTTTAACTTTTATGTGTTGAATTTACAATTTTTCTTTAGTCTTGTTTCATTTTTCAGTTCAACTTTTGCATGTTGTTCTTGATATTTCTCCATTTTCTTACTTTCTACTTTCATGTTGTTTCTTCATTTTCTTTGTGCTGCTTATGATAACCAAAGTTCAGTTCATGGTGTTCTGCAGCTCCCATGATGAAATGCTCAAACTTAGTTGATTTATGTAATGATGATTTTAGAGAGTCAGTTGTCGAACAAGGTAGAAAAGAGAAAGCTTTAGTTTCAGCAACAATCCAGGTCAAGGAAAATAATATTGTCAAAAAGATTTGGCTTGAGGAGTCTGAAAGTCAGCCTAGACAAGATAAGGAAAACAGAAGGGCAGATGCATTTAGCACTAGGAGGCACAATATCAATATGTTAAGTTATGACAGTTATTCAGTTGATTGGTTGAGCATTCCGTCCAGCCCACCAATTTTTCGGCATTTTTGGAAAGCTGGGAACTATGAAATGGAGGGACAGGTTTCAAAAACTGCCAGTCAAAGTAGTAAGCTGTTTAAGTTTACATCATAATTTGCATTTCTTTTCCAAATTACATTTGAACTCCTAATTGACATTCTATCATTTTTTGAAAGTCAAACGCATTTTGATAGTCTTTTTAATTGATGAAATCTTGAAATAATTATGGTGTTCATCTGAGCCACATATTGGCACCTAAAAGTTGTCTGGCTTACCTTGGAAAAATCCATTGGTGAAAATCTGTTGTCATATTAGCATCAAACTTGCTTCTGTTTGTTTGATCTGTGTTTCACCATTCTGTAACTATAAACAACTATTAAACAAGCCAGAATAAGAAACGTTACTGGCAGTCTGGTATGTGTACAGGGCTGTAAAAGTTTTTGAAACAGCTCTGAAACATGTTAGGAAAATAATATACTATTTTGGATGCTTGATTGAAATCTATGTGCATATTCAGGTCAGTCTCATCACTTACTAAACATCTTTTATGCAGATGGGAAAAACCATTTGCTCATACACCCTATGTTCCTCCACTCAAATGCAACATCACATAAGTGGGTATTTGGTGGTATGTACAGTTTATATTCACCTAGGTTCATTTTGTTGTGTTCGTATCTAAAATTATAAGGCAAATACATCAATCACTCTGTTTCTTCCCCTGCATGCAGCAATAGCAGAGCTTCTTGACAATTCGGTGGATGAGGTAGTTTTCTATCTATTTGTTTTTGAGATACTCCCTCAAGTGTTCGGGTTTTTACAAACAATCCAAGAAATACAAGAAAATGAGTCTAATTTCACATCCATGGAGTTTCCTGTTGATAAGGTTCACCCAGTCTTCTACTGTTAGCATGATCCAGTTCATAGCTTTGGAATCTGCTGTTTCGTTAGTGTCATACCGAGAATTGATTATGGTTATTCATTATTGAAAAAAATTCACCCATCCAGAAAATAGAATTCCAAAACATGAGAATGAATCAATGAATAAAAAAGAAACTTCTGGTTTCTCTCCCGTTTCCATCTCTATCATCATATATAATTGTTTCAGTTCGTTGGGTCATACTGAGAATTGATTATGGTTATTCATTATTGAAAAGAATTCTCCTATTCAGAAAATAGAATTTCAAAACATGAGAATGAAAGGAATGGATAAAAAAGAAACTTCTAGTTTCTATCCCCATTTCCATCTCTATCGTCATATATAATAGTTTCAGTTCGCTTTTTACATACATGAGCATTTCTGTACTCTTCACTTTTAATTAGTGCGAACTTTAAATCATTAATCAGTCAAAAAGAATTGGACTATTGAATATTAATGGTTATTCCTTATTGTACTCGGGAAACACCAAATCTTAGATTATCTAGAGGCTGCTTGCTGTTTTATCATTTTATGATTTAAATTCTCGTTCTATGGCATATTCAATAGAAGGGAATAACTACTTAGGAGTTAGGTCAACTAATTACCAGCATCTATTGATTTGCAATAATCAACTATTCAACTATGTGTAAAGTGAATATCATGTTTATAGGTACCAATTGGTTTAGCACTAGACAGTTTTGCATGTATGTGTATTGTGGGCTTTTGTAGTCCAAGTTACTTTATACTTACAGGCTTTATGCATTTGTGGTTGTTCATACTAGATACAAAATGGCGCTACTTTTGTTCTAGTTGACAAAATCACTAATCCTCGGGATGGAACTCCAGCTTTGCTAATTCAAGGTACATGTGCAGCCCAACCCTCACTATAACTAATTCTTAATAATGAATTTTTAGATGAAATTGAAACTTTTTAGTGCATAGCCTCTTATATGTTTACCTGATTCATGACTGAATTTTCTTCTTGCTGAATGTGTACAACAAAAAGATGACGGTGGTGGTATGGACCCTGAAGCTATAAGACATTGCATGAGCTTTGGATTCTCAAAGAGGGAATCACAATCTTCCATTGGACAATGTATGTATTATTTTGCTCGTCCTACCTTTTTGATGTAGTTCCTTTCTTTTCTATTAATGGGTTGGCTTTTAGTTTTGCAGATGGCAATGGCTTTAAGACAAGCTCTATGAGACTTGGAGCTGATGTAATTGTCTTCAGTCGGCACTGGGAAAAGGGGTATGGCCCTAAAATATTACCATAATTTATATCTTACTCAAGTAATTGCACATTTTTTAATCTTTCTTGCTTGCTATTGTTGATTTTGGGCCCTGACTCGGGGATTTGTTTCTAATAGAAAAGCATGCTGTTTACATGGCATGTATGAACTTTATTATCTCTTATTCATTTTATTAGCTTTTTGTTTTTTGGGGGTTATCTGAGGTGGATGATTGAAAGGTGAGAATGAGATCCTCTTTTTCGTACAATCATAATTGCAAGTGTAGTTTTAGTTGTAATCCTAGGAAATGTACATGCCTGTCATTTTGTTGATAGTGGGTTTACAACCTCTTTCATATTGTACAAAGTCGTGCTAATTATTTGTTTTTGAATTGTTTCATTATGTATTGTTCTGTTTACTGTTTAATATGTTGGTTGGCATAACTATTTTCAGGTCACTAACTCAAAGTGTTGGACTTCTCTCTTATACTTTTCTGCGACAAGCAGCCCATGACCGGATAGTACTACCAGTGGTGCGTTTGACCTTATTCACCCTTCAGTAGTGTCCTTATATCCATTGATCGAATCATGGACATGATATTGACATCCTCTTGGTGGTTATCTTTGGAAAACATTATTGGGAAATCATATGTGGAATCTCTTGTCGAGTAAAATGATGCATGTGGTGATTCAATTTTAGCAAGAATTTATTATTTCTGTTGCTCTCTATTTATGTTATTGCCGTTTTAAGTTTGCTATGATCTAGAAAAAAAGAGGCTATAAGATGACTTTCCACTCTTTTTTTTTTTGAACTTTACTCACACCTGGGTCAGATTGTGGTTTTCTCTTTGACTCATTTATTATGTCATATGGATATCTGTTTCAGATTGGCTGCCTAAGATGCTCCACATAATGCTTTGAATTGTTTTTACCCCCTTCTAAGACTTCCCATGACGCCTACCTCAGAACACAGTGCTATGTGCTTTTTGTTACTTGTTACAGGTGGATTACGAATTCAACACAACAACCAAGACATTTGTACCCATATTTTGTCATGGTAAAGAACATTTCTCATCTAATCTGTCCATGCTATTGCAGTGGTCTCCTTACTCAATGGAAGAGGAGCTTCTGAAAGTAAGACTGCTACACATGGAAATCTAAGCCTGGAATGTCAAGTTCCAAAATATAATCTTGAATGCTGTTCTTGGTTGATGATGGAATGATTTGCAATTACGTGTAATCACTCTTCTCTACTTGCTTAGTAACACTCTGGATGACTTATAAGATTGTACTAATTGGGATTTGGACAACATGTGATACTCTGTGCATTTTTTTCCAGTTCGTATCTTATAGTAGTCACATACTGTCGTGTAGATTTTATTATTTTGTTGTCTTACCAATTAGTTGACTTTTGATTTTCCACAAGATGTTTTGTGTAAGTAAATCCAAACAATTCATTCCCTAGTAGATTTTTTTCTTGGATTTGATCACAACATGTTTAGTGCTTCCTTTTTTCAATTTTGTTGCTTATATATTTTATTTGAAAGTACTTGACTGCTGGTCTGATACTGATGGCTTTGATCTCTGACATTTAAAAGCTTTATACCACTTCTATGTACTTTTTGTTTTCACATACGAGGCAATTACATTTATTCATAGGTAGATATTTTACTAACCCATGCTCTCAGTTTGATGATATAGGGCAGCACGGAACAAAAATTGTTATCTACATTCTTTGGTTGAACAATGATGGTTCTATGGAGCTGGATTTTGATTCTGATATTGAGGTTTTCTTCACCCTTGAGTTGTTTCCTTCTGCTACTGAAGTATGGAATCATTATTGAGTGTTTGCTTCTTTAATTGATTGTTGTAGGACATTCGTATCAGTGGTGACCAAAAACTATTTCAAGCTGGGAACCAAATGAAACCAGTCTATGACCAGCACATGGCTAACCAATACAAATTTTCTCTCCGTGTAACTATGAAATTGATGCTTTGAAGTTGAGTTGATGTACTAAAACAAGTTTCCACTGAATCATGTTATTGTTCAAGGTCTACAGGTATATGCATCCATCTTGTATCTGCGGCTACCAGATTCCTTCAGAATATTCTTGCGTGGAAGAGTGATCGAGCATCACAATATTGCCAATGATCTCAAATATCCTGAATTTATCTTGTATAGGCCTAATGGTGGTGGAAATATGGAGGTCTGTGTTATCTTCTAAAAGTTCATGCCAGTTGCTTCTACTTTATTTTTCTTCATTTCCTCTATTCCAGTTGCCTCTGCTTCCACTGTTAGAATATTCAATGTTTTTGACATTATTATATTTGATTACCTTCTTGTTTGATTTTTAGTAGTCTATTCAGTAAACCGTAATCTACAAGCCAAAAATGGAAATAAAATAAAATGATTGAGCGCTACTTCTGGACCAATCTTTGTTTCTCGAGTTTCATGTTGTTGAAATTCATTTTGTGCAATAATGGTGACAGTCCCAGGAAGCTATAATTGTTTCCCTAAGCGAGCAGGTTCCTGTTAAATAACTCAATTATGCTTTTGGGATCAATACCTTCATCAGTTCATCTTCACTTTCACTCTGTATAATTACCTATGTTAACGGTTTGCTGTATTTTTATTGTGAAGGCTATATTTGTCACTACTATCGGGTTCTTGAAGGAAGCTCCACATGTAAACATCCATGGTTTTAATATCTACCATCGGAACCGTCTCATACTGGTGAGACGTCTTCTCGTAACTCATCAATCAGTAATATGCATCTGATAAAGTTTACAGATCTCTGAATTTATTTTCTATGATCAAAGTGCTGCTAGCAGCTTAGCACATAAGTTGTGATTTGTGTTGCATTAGCAGTAAAAGAATTGGAAGTCTGACATATTGAAAGTTTTGGTTAGCAACAAAATGGCTGCTTCTCTTGGGGTTGTTACTTGTTATCACTAGACGTTTTTTGCTGGAAAATGTAGTTGCCACTGAGGACTAGGGCTATATGTAAATTGAACTTATATTTTATGAGGTATTTGTGAAGCTCATGGGAATTAATTTTGTACATAAATCATTGGGAAAAAGCTTAAATATTTGGAATCTCTTTATATACATTATTTTGCTTAACTACATTGCATATTCATATAAAAATGGCCACTGCATGCTACTGTATTCAATTTTGGACCAGAAAACTTTGCATTGTTATGTTTAAGTTTCATTTTTCATCCTGTTCTAACTTTTTTTTTTCTTTTTTTTTAAATTCTGGTAGCCATTTTGGCCTGTACTCAAAGTAGCTAATGGTACTGGGAGGGGAGTTGTTGGTGAGAACTCACAGCACTTATCCTTTATATTCTTTTGCTTTCCTTTTCTTCTTTCTCTGTTCTGTTCATTTCTCTTTCTTTCTTCTGTTCATTTTTGTTGGTTTGTCCCACTGCAGCCTTCATGTCTCGTGATTTTGTTAAAAAGGGATATGTAGCCATAATTATGCTGAGTGATTGGTATTTGTGTAGTAACATTGACATTGATAATATTGATAGGTGTTCTGGAAGCAAATTATATTCAGCCTACTCATAATAAGCAAGATTTTGAGAAGACTTCCCTCTTTCAAAAGCTTGAAGACCGTTTGAAACATATGATAGTAGAGTATTGGTGAGCCACATTTGTAATTTCTGCATGCATGGTTGGAGAAGTTGACTGAATATTTAGTACCTGCCAATTTGGTGAGAAAAATTACTGAACTAGAAAAGTTTCAAGAACATAAAAATTGGATACATTTCAAATCAGTGTAAGAACTGCATAAGTTGAATGATATGAACTTGGCATTGCATATACCAGTAACTAATTTAACACTTCCTGTAGTTGAATAGGAAAGGTAAAGAAAATCCAAATATGATCTTATAACAGGTTACATGAAACATGGGGATGTTTGATCTTTTCTTCTCCCGTGGGGGGTGGGGGTGGCGGCATGGGGGTTGACATGTGCAGAAGGATATTAAGTATATGCATGTTAACTGAAGACCGTTGAGTTTGTATCTTTTCATAGTCTAACTTAGAAAAGTTAATAGTGAGATGGGAGGCTAATCTAAAATCCATTGAGCTTTGTTCTTTGGTTCTCAAATGATTAATGCAATTTGCTTCTACTGAATACCATCATACCCACACCACAACCCTACTGCAAAAATGAATTTCCACTTCATGTTGAGTGATAAAATGACCCTCCTACAATTATCTCAACTTCACTTGTAAACATGTGCTATTTCTATGTGGGTCACTTAAATTGTGTTAGTTCTGCATTAATCCATTTGAATATGTTATGTCAGATCAATAATATATATATATATATTTTATACTTGGCAGGCATTTACATTGTGAACTAATTGGTTATCAGAAAATTAAAAGAGCTCATGCTGCACCATTGCCATCCTTTGAATCACAAACATCAACATATGGTAGATATCAAGAACAACCTGTACTGATGAAGGAAAAATCTCCAAAGATTTCAAGAGTGGTTCCTATAACTGTAGGATTGGTAGAAGATCCTGTGGCAACTACGCTGGAAGGATCAAGAAGATATACTGACACATCCGCTGCCAGGTCCTTACTAGGTACATCTTTGAATAAAAATCAAAATTGCTCCAGATTTTGCTGGTGACTTTACTTTTTGGTAGAATAACAGTGTGTGGGTTTTATATCTCAACTCTAGCTGCTGACCTATGTCCAACTCAATAAGGTATCAAGTCAAAGAGGAAGGACAGTGATCCTGCAGTGGATTTACAGTATGCAAAGAAGCACATAGGTGATGAGATCCGTGCTACAGACATCGACTGTGTTAGAAATGGACAGGTTTTCTGGAGATAATTTTGTTCAATTTTGATGTCATCTAAAGTAATCTACATGTCAATGACTATGCATTAGAAATATGTAGAATATATCGGATTAGTTGTGTAGATAATATTTTTTGGCCAGTTTGTACATTTCACAGTGATCATGACCCCACCTGCCCTCAGTGAGCATGCTGATGGAGCATCATCAGAATTTTTCATAATGACACGCGGACATCTAGAAGTTCCATTAAGCTATGGGTGCCTGTAAATAATTGTGAACAGTATCATTGACAATATTTGCCTTTTGCCTTCATGACCTTCTTTCAGAATTATTCAGTCCTTTTTTCCTGACATGCCTAAGCTTACATTATTCTGAAGGCCATCATTTTGAACCTATTATTTGACAACTTGATGGTAAAAGTAGTAGGTTTTCATAGTCTCTTGCAATGAAATTATTATATCTTTTTGTTCCTATTTGTACTTAGAACATTTTTACAAATACCATGTACATCATTGCTTTTGAGAAGTGTAATAATATCCACCAACACATGTTGTCTTATCTTCCTTAGTAGATGGAGCAGAAACGTAAAATGGGATTTATGCAACCCATGGCAGTTGGGGGCCATGGGTTGCTAAGTAGGTATATCAGCATGCATAATGTTTGTTGGTCAACTAAATGTCAAGACTGAATTTCACTCCCTTTTCTTAGGCTTTTGTCTTCTTTTTTTTTTAAATAAATTTTTTTGATTGTTCCTTATAAAAGAACTATCATCCTTTCATCTGTCCACTTCAACTTCTTCTTTTGACTTACACTAATTGTTCCACATGCGCTGGAGTTCTATAGACTAGATGGACGATTTTTTTAATCACCATACTTGTTTTACTTTGTTTCTAGACTAACAGGAGCATTGAGAAACCGATAGGAGTTGAAGAGATGAGAATATTGCAAGAAAACAAAAAGCTTCGTTCACGGTATGTACCAGTAGCTATGGTTGTATTTTTTATTATCATTGTTGTTTGAGGTGGGCTTGTGGTAAGTTTCAAATGTGTTTTGTGTCAAGTAAAAACCACCCAATGTGTAATTAGCAACTGGAACTGGGTTTAGAAACCTCAACTGGGCGTCAGGATTCTATTAGTGGTTGTGTCAATAATGGGTCGATTTCTTGCAAGTAAAAATCAGACATTTTGGACTTATTTTGCCAAGTCTAGCTTCGCAGTCTATTTCTAGGATATTCTTAAGTTTGTGTTGTTCCTACTATTCTGATAAGCTCTTTAATTCTTAGTAGGTTGTTTTTTCATAATATCCTTCTGCAAATGCCTATAACAGTTGAAAAAGTAAATTAATTGAGATGGGGCAGTTGTTCCATTGTAAACCATCTTGGATTTTGAGATTCTCACAAAAGTTACTTCAGTCAAGCTGGAGACGTTGGGCTGTGCTCTGTCTTTGTGCTGGATTGGACTGTCCTACTAGGATCTTGCAGTTCTGGCTAGGCTCAAAAAAAAAAAAGAAGAAGTGGAGATAACCCTTATTTCGCTTACACCCTCTGCCCCAGCTGCTTATTTTTAAGTGAATTTATATTAATATATATTTATTAAAACGCTGTTGACTTTATAGCCAGTTTACTTCACATTGATGTAAAGGGGGAGATAATTTCTTACTGACTTCCATGAAGTTTTTTATATTTTAAATGTCTAAATTGTTTCTTCTAGGCTATCTGAATTGGAGAAAAGGGAAAGAGAACTTATTGTTAAGGTACATGTCTTAAAATGCAGTGCAAGTACTTCTGTTTTTGGGTTCATCTTTATCCATTATTGTTGGTCTTTTGTGCAAACTGTGAATTTTCTGAAGGTAGTTGTAAAATATTTTGCAATTTTAATTTTTGGAGGGCGAGCCTTGGCGCAACGGTAAAGTTGTTCCTTTGGTGACCTGTAGGTCACGGGTTCGAGGCGTGGAAACAGCCTCTTTGCAAAAATATAAGGGAAAGACTGTGTACATGTGCGCCCACCCTCCCCCTACTCCCGCAATAGCCGGGGAGCACTTTGTGCACCGGGTGAGCCCTATTTAATTACTCCCCTCTTCCCCTTGATTTCTTTTGATGATTCAGAATGTGTTTTTTGCAATTTTCACATTGATCCCTATTTTCAGACTTTCAGTGGTGCTACTTGGCTATTTAATTCTTTGTTTCCAGTGAGCCTGTGTATCTTTAGCAATGAATGAGATAACGAACGTTGTTCAAATATAGCCTGGATGAAACAATAATTCAGATATAGCCTGGATGAAACAAGAAGTGAGTGAGAGAGTGAAGGAGGGGGGTTTTTGTAGAGGCAGCTTCTGTGCGTGGTTGCTTAATACTTATATTACAACCTACCACACAATTTTCCCTCTGGTTTCTGTTCTGCCTTCTTTTTCTCTTTAGTTTTCATTCTTGCCTAAGCTCAACTATATGCCTCCCTCAACTGCATCTCCAATCTTCCCTTTTCTTATCATGCCATTTCTGCCCAAGATTATGGACTATTCTTACTGACATCAAACCCATAATCTTGGTAAGAAATGGTGTGATGGGATAGGGAAAAATTGATGAGATAGTTGAGGAAGGAGAAAGATTGAGGGACGTAGACGATAGCGCAATGAATTGAGTTTAGGTGCTGATACCACAAATGATGTAGAACCACCAAGAAAAGAGGGATGAGAGAGAATATAGAGAGTGAAAAAGGGAAGAATGGAAGCTAGAGAGAAAGGACCATTATTACTAGGGCAAACTCATAACAAACTCAATATCTCACTAATCAACTCCCTAATTGATAACCATAATTTTTTTATAGAAAATAAATTGTTAACATAGAAATGAAATACAGTGAGGACGACAAAAAATCCTCCTAAACGGAAACAGAAATAGGAAAAAAAAGTGGCCTTAATATAAAGAAGCTTGCCAATCATATTGCATGTCAACTAACAAAACACCTTGAAATGCTCCTGAAGCAAGCGCCAAAGAGAAGTGTGAAAAACAATCCTATCCTAGAGAAGAAGCCATGGGAGATAATAATTATGAACTATTAACATCAATATAAACCCTAAACCTAATATTATAATTTGATCTCAATTCACAATTAACATCATACTAATCGTGTCTTTTGCTTGCATCATTAACCCATTTGAAAACATTCATATCCCTTAAATTGTACAAAATAGTAACTCTTGTCTTGTTTCTGAAGTATGATGAACCTATCGATTATTGTAAGTTTTGCTAATTTCTTCCATGTATTTTTGCAAATATAGTCAGGTTCAAATCACGTGCTGCAAAACTGAGTTGTATTGAGTCAGCTAGTTAGTTTTATAACATATGCTTTTGAGAAATGCCGCTGTTGGTTTTTTAGATCTCATCATGTCCATCATACATACCTAATTTTCATTTTGACCAGATATACACCACACAATCTAAAATCCTTATTTTCCCAATATTTGTAGGACACTATAAGACACTACATTTTTCTTGTAAAGATGAAACGGCTCTCAATCTCCTATCAAATTGAAATTGGTGAGCACTAACGGGTGCATTTTAGAGGAAAGAAAAGCTTAGGAAAGTTCGCGTCAAACAAAAAAGAAAACTTTTGGTAATGTGATCTTTATTTATATGGTAGAACAGTCTCCAGTAAAAAAATTATTTCAAGCATGCTTGATGTGTCGTATAAGATATCAGTATCCTTGTATGCCATTCTCTACATTTGCCCCCATATATGAGATTGTACTTATAACTTGTGTAAATCTAGATTTTTCTGTTGTCATCCAACCATGACTGCAAATTATAGGTCAACAAACATAGTATGGTAGAACCAGCTCTATATTTGATTCATACTATTAATATTGGGAAGAAAATTTCGTTGTTTTGAATCCCAAACCACCCAAATAAGAAAATTCTGGACTTATTAATTAAAACAGCATTTAACTTTGGTGCAGGTAAAAGAACTTAGAAGCGAACTGGAGGGTGTTGAGTGCGAGTATAGGAATATGTTGGTTGAATTTTGATTTAATGGAGATGCTGTAGCAGTAGCACAAAGATGTAATTAAGTTGCATTTGCAGAGAAAAATGAGAGATAGGAAATGCCTTTTTTTTTTTCTTTTTCTTTTTTTGTAACTTGATGTTGCCCATATTCTATAGTTAATCAATGGTCTATAATGTATCACGTACACCTTAACGGTAAATATTTAAGACATCTATGGTATAGAAAGTGATGCTTTTGATCAGAGGTGGTCCAAGTTGTCCTGTAAGTAAAAGAATTTGTTTTCAGTGGTCTGTCATGTGAAAGAAAGTGATGCTTTTGTTCTGCAGGAGTCCAAGTTGTGTATGATGGAAAATCTCAATTTCGTTGATTTGTTCCACTGGGTTGATTCTCTTTCTCAATGCAATCAGTAAATCCGGTGATATACATGTGTATGATTGATCTTGTGGTCCTGAATTGCAATAATTAATAGAATGAAAAAAAATTGATGTCGGGGAGTTCCTTTTCATAGATTTTCAATTCTCTGTACTTAAAATCACAGAGGTGTAATGTAAGACCTTGTATCACATTCTCCCAATATAAAATGAGTGCAAGTACTCGGTCAAAATTTCATCCAAATCTAAAAGAGAAACGAGAAATTGTATGAGCACGTATGCTTGCATAAATTGTGCATAAACTATAAAGCTAAAAGTTTAGTAATTTATGAAAAGGAAAAACGAGCTATTTTAGTAACAAAATTCTGCTGCATTTTGCTGAAACTAATTTATATTATAGTTCCTTCTGATAAGTAAGTGAATGTTTAATGTTGCTAAGGGCCCAAATCTTAGATGCATTAATATCCTTTTCTTCAAAACCCCAGTTTTATCCTCCTCCTAAAACATTTGGACTAAATGTAGGATCTTACCATTATGAATGCAAGAGCAGAAATTCATTGATGAATTCAGGATTATGACAAAATGCAGATAGACTTTCAGAAGGATGGAAGGCCATTGGTTACTGAAATTTGCATTCTGGCGATTAGTTGCAGTCTGCAACCCAGTTTCTTTGCTATGGCAGGACTGATAAAATTGTGTACTCCCTGTGTCTAACAACATGATCACAAGTTGTTACATAATGCAACCCTGCAATTTCAAGGTCTTATAGTCCTCAATTCCTAGGACTGCATGCAGAGAAATAACAGGTTCACCTACACACAGTTCTCCCACCCACTCTTTTTCCTCTGATTAGCAGTACTGCTGACACCATTAGCATTCTCACTGCTATCATCCACTAGAGCCTCTTCATCTGTGTCAAAATCTTTTAGCACCTGACATAATTGAGCTTTTTATACATATGGCCTGGGACATATTGTTCATCACACCTGTAACACAGTCCCTTGGCCCTCTTATCTTCCCACTCTTTTTTGTGATAGGGTTTTTATAGGTTTTCGGGTGGCATTGGGTCGAGTAGAAGTTAAGGCTAGTGTTGATGGTTGTTCAATCTATGGAAGTGGTTTTAGGTTTATGTTTGTGATTAGGTAACAAGGGAGGCAATTGGGAGGAAGGTAGCCGGGATTGGGATCTGTAATGGAATTGGTTCTCATTAAAGCCATTTTCATGGAATTTCGACAAGTGATTAGGCTCATGACATCTTACCACATTCTTGATTTAGCAGTTTCTCAATCTGTTCTTGGTATTCTTGGACAGACATAGTCTGCCTGGGTTTAGCTCGCCTAGCCAAGGGATCATTCTCAGTTGAGTGACCAAACCTTTGCATCATGTCAACCAAGTATTGTCTCTAACTCATAGTTCTGGCAAACAATGACATTACATATGATTTATGCCACTGTAATTAATTTTATCTTAGCATTCTCAGGTGTTGAAATATTGTTCTACTTTAAACAACCAGTCATGAAGTTCTTCTCCTTCAAACCTAGGGAAATCAATTCTAAACAATTGAGAATACAGAGTGTAGTGAGATTTGTGCTTAACTTCTGGATTACGAGTTGAATTACCTTCATTGCTGGTTTCTCCAGCTCTGCCATGGATGTGCAGCTGTTGGTTCAGATCCTCCATTTTCCTGTTTGTGTCATTTCTCCCCTGGAATAGTTTGCAAATCATATATGTTTAACCAACCCCTAGTGTCCTAAAGCCATTGCACACATCAGTTTACATGAGATGCAAACTTCAAAAACCCAAAAGCAGCCCAAAAGATGCATACTAGCACTAGTAGGTTTTGGATGTACGGCAGAGCCACAGGCTCAAGTCTCAATGCTTTGCAGATCCAAGCAACTAGAAAAAAACCCAGTTAGAATACGATTTGATGGATAATAATATACTTGTGTATGGTACAATCGGCACTTCCAGAGGTGACGGCAGAGAATAGGCGCCACTCAAGGAGGAGAGAAATTAAGTTCAATGGCAGAGAAACAGGATCTGTTTTTTGTTTTATTTTTTTATGGATGCAAAAATTAATGTTCTAAGGTAATTGACTCAAAAAATATTGGACATCGGGTTGGATCGCAGATTAATTTGATTCATGTTATAATTTAATTAAATATTAATTTTAATTAATTTATAATATTAAAAATATAAATTTATATTATATAAGTTTATTAGTGACGTATTTTTTGATGTACAACTTATTACTAACTAATATTACCTCAACTTATTACCTTAACATATGAAATTTCTCTACCCAAAAAAATAATATATAAGTTCTTAATATTATTTAGTATTTTTAAATAATTTTATTTATACTCATCTTGTTAGATGAATAAATTAGATTTAATAGAATTAGTAATAACAAATATGAAAATAGATGGAGTAGTGGTATGTGCACTACCCAATATTGATAGATGAACTAAAATAAAAAATTATAGTAGCTTTTATTTTTGTCTTTTAGTGTATTTGTAGTACACCTAACAATATTTGTAGTATACATAACAATACCCTAAAGGAAATCATGTAATTAGTCACCTTTGAATGGTGAGTTCAATTCTCACTTATACACATTTTCATTATTTTGATGAATAAATGAGAACTGACCTCTTATACGTAACCAGCATCGGTTCTCCCGGGTTGGTTAATTTTTTTAGTTTTTATCAGTTCAATCACTAAAATAATTTTATAGTCTAATTTAGTCTAATATGTATATTAAGCGACTGTTAAACTGACATACTATTCAGTTCGATTCAGTTTTTAAAACACTAGTAAAAATGAATAAAAACAAAAGGCATATCTAACCATAAATTTATTGAAGAACCAATTGAATTAAATTTTTAGTAAATCATATAAATTTTAAAAAGCAAGAATTTTAATAAATTTATTTAAAATGAATTAAATTCTTTAAAAAATTTGGTTCTAGTGATATCGGTTCCACCTGATTATCCATTGGAATTAACCTCCAAGTGTTATCGACTTAGAAAATATTATGAATGTCAAACAACCATTTTAACCACAACAAATTTATATCGTATATTTTGGTAAAAAATTGAAATGTTACATAAACGATGAAGGTACAAAGTCCTGATTCTCTTTCTCTTCCCTTTCTTTTGTAAAATCTTTTAGGTTACCTTCAAAATGTCTAATCACAATACCATTCTTAATCCTTAATGAAATCACGGACAGCACAATTGAGAAAAAGGCAGATCAAAAAACCTGAATAGAAAAACAGAAGCGACATTAAAGAATCCACATATTGATCTTTATCAATGCGCATATAAAAAATTGTATGACTCTCTGTTTGGTTGTAATCATCCTAAAGAAATAGAGCTGAATTGTAAATTTCATAAACAAAGCACCAACGGTAAGAATGACACTCATTATTGTTTGAGTTCTTAGTTTTAAAGGGAAGCATTATCTACACATGCATTAACATTAATTTTGAAGAGCATGGGAGCTTAGAACATGATCACATTTTTATTTTGTTAAATTGAAAGGGTTTCTCGAACGGCTTAGTAGAAGAAGATTATGAAATTGTAGATAAGAAATTTGTTAGGAGAGAATTTTTCTACTTTAGCTTGTTACCAAATGGCTTACAAACACCCTTATTTATAGGGTTCAAGGCTTCTACATTCTTCTACCATCCACTTTATTGATTCACCTACCAACTATCTCCACACTAAGACATTTCTTCATTTCTTCATTTCTTCTACAACTTTTATAAACTTCTAGATACGAGCTTCTAGACATAAGACTTCTAAATGGGCTAAGACTAATTAGAAAATGGGCCTAATTAGTAATTATCTAACACATTGACTTTTGACCAAACCAAGTTTATTTCCAACATCCCCTTGAACTTGGTTAATGTGACTCCAAGTAATCTTCTCATTCTCTCGAAATCCTCGATCTTCAGTGGCTTGGTGAAGATATCAGTAGCTTGATTTCTAGACTTCACACATTTCACTTGAACCTCTTTCTTCATGATACATTATTTAATGAAGTGATAATGTATAGTGATGAATCTATAAATTTATGTTAGTGGGATCAAAATAATAATTCACTCATATATATAAAAATTAATTTTTAGTAATAATACTTATGTTTTAAATAAACCTTTTTGAATTTATGTCAAACAAAGAAGAAAACTTTTGGTGTTGTGATCTTTATTTATCAATAAACTATAGAATTTTGGAAAATAAAAAAGTCCTAAGACAGTCTCAAGTACAAAATTTATTTCAAGCATGCTTGATGTGTCGTATGAGATATCAGTATCCTCGTATGCCATTCCCTATCACGTGCCCCCATATATGAGATTGTACTTATAAATTGTGTAAATCTAGGTTAAAGGTCAACAAACATAGTATGTTGGAACCAGCTCTGTATTTGTTTCTTACTATTAATACTGGGAAGAAAATTTTGTTGTTTTGAATTCCCAACACCACCCATATAAGAAAAATCTGGACTTATTAATTAAAACAGCATTTAAGTTTGGTGTGAAAGAACTTAGCAGCGAAGTAGAGGGTGTACAGTGAGAGTATAGGAAGATGTTGGTTGAACTTTGATTCGATGGACATGCTGTAGACGTAGCACCAAAGATGTAATTAAGTTGAATTTGCAGTGAAAAATGAGAGATAGGAAATGCCTTTTTTTTTTTTTGTAACTTGATGTTGTCCATATTCTATAGTAAATCAATGGTCTATAATGGTGAGATAGGGTCACACATTTCAATTATTTCCAGGAATTTGTTTTCAGTGGTGTGTTAAAAGTGATGATTTTGTTCTGCAGGACTCCATGTTGTGTATGGACAATTTCATTTTCATTGTTTTGGAATCCTCTTTCTACTGCAGCCAGTAATGCCGATGATATACATGTATATGATTGGTCTTGTGGTCCTGAATTGCAATAATTTGAATAGAAAGACAAATTGTGATGTGGATGAGTTCTTTTAGGTTGATTTTAGATCTATTGAATTGAAATAGAAATTTAAATTGAAAATGATTATGATTACAATATACATATTTGGATCACATTAAAATTATAACTGAAATTGTGCTTTAAGGACTTGGTGATTGTTGTTGTTGTCTCTAGCAACTTCTGACAATGATTGTTGTAGTATTTGGCCGCTTGTGACAATGATTTATGTTATTTTTAATAGGTTTCAACAGTAGATTTTGTAGTATTCCACTGTTTTTTACAATGATTTCTGCTCTGCCGTCTTTGCAATGATTTTCAGCATTTTTGAAGGGTTATGACGATAATTGTCATCATTTTCACGAATTTACACAGTGATTGTCGTGATTTTCAGTAGGTTCCTACAATGATTGTGATGTCTTTAATTGTCTCAATGGTACGTGGTTGACGATGGTCATCGTTGTCTTTAGCGGGTTGTTAGTGATTGTGGTTGGTAGTGACCCTAGCGGCGATCGATGATTGATAGACAAAGTTAACAATGGTGACAAAGGTTGTTGGTGGTGGTGATTGATGTTATAGCATAATGTATTTTAATAAGTAAGTGGTTATAAAAAATAATACATGCATACAAACTATAAGATTTAGGAATTACTCATAAGAATTAAAGATATATTTTGTAGTTGTTTTTCAATTCTAAAAAATGAATTTAAAAATTCTAATTCCAATTCTAAAACATGCTCACTCAAATGTAATGTAAAACCTTGTATCACATACTCCCAATATAAAATGAATACTAGTACTAATAAAAATTAATCGAAATCTTAATGATAAATTTTATGGGCACGTATACTTGCATAAACTGTGTATAAAGCTAAAAGTTTAGTAATTTATGAAAAGGAAAAATGAGCTATTTCAATAACAAAATTCTGCTGCAATTTGCTGAAACTCATTTACTTTATTTTTTACTTTTGATAAGTAAGTGAATGGTTTATGTTGCCAAGAAGCCAAGTCATAGATACATAAATCTCCTTTTCTCCAAAATCCCAGTTTTGTCCACCTTAATAAAACAATTGGACTCTTGCTGACCATTCTTCTTAGCAACTTAATTTTCGTTCATAAGCTGGCTTAGCTTCTAGAACTACAGATTGATTATGTGGGTTACTGGGTGAAGCCGAAGCTGGGGTAAGCATTTTCTATGTCCGATCATAACTAAGAGCTGAGAAATGCACATGTCATTCTCATAAATGATGAAATTGTTAGAAAAATAGTATATAAACATGAATAATTTATAAGCTTTTGAGTTAGGTAATTTGTATAATATTGTAGTTTTAGATATATTATTTACACACTCTTCATATTTGGAGTTTGTAATCAAATTTCTTACAAGCTACAACAAAATCTTGCATGATCTTTTCATGCTTCTCCATTTGTGTTGTATGAACATTTCTTAATTTTATTATAAATTCCATTTCACCAAAAAATTAATAATAAAAAAATTCAAAGTAAAATTCTTGAATTACTCAAAAGTCTCAAGAACATGAGAATAATATGTAGGAGGATCTTCTCTCCCCAAAAATTAAATTTTTATAATCAACAATATTTTTTTTTTTGAAGAAATGCATTATACCTTCTTTCTCTATGCAGAATCTCTCTCCTGTACTGAAGAGGATCCAAATTCCACTTTGAAGCCACGTGGACATTCACTAACCACAAATATGGGTTTAAGTGTATAACATAATAATTAGCATACAAACATGACAAGCCCATTAATAGAGACGTATTGTCTTTTACTCTTCAATCACTTCAATGCACTCAATTATTAAAACAAGTATCAATCAAATGGAGCCTGAAATTGAAAGATACATAGATGTGAAAAGCAAGTTTGGGAGAATTCCAAATAAACAACATACATACAGGGAACACAGACTAATTCTCAGTTATATAAAATCTCATTACTTCATCTGCAGGCATCTGTTTGGACATGCTGGAAAAGAATAGCAGTATATATGCGTCACAATTCAAAATGTATTAGTTGTTAGATTGGTAAAATACAAATTGGAAACAAGAAAGAAGAATGAGAATTTTCCTTAATTCAGTAGGTTAATCAATAAAAATAATACAGAACACAAGAGGAAAGATTTTTGTACCCAACTACAAAACAATATTTTATGTTGCTATTGCAATAAAATTCTATGACCACAGAAGAAAATAATATATATAAAAAACTTATCTTAAAAAAAGACGAAATTGGAAATAAGAGGGAAGAGTGTGTGCTTTCCTTATTTGGGTAAGTTAATCAACAAAAATAAAACAGAACACAACAAAAATTTAGGTACCTACTACATTCAACTTCATTAGCTACAGTCTTTTGATCAGCTCAAAGTTTTGAAGATCCACCATGCAAGGTGATCAGTACTCCTTTGAGCAACCTTCTTTCTCATTAGCAGTCGATGCCGATCAAAAAGCCACCGAATTCCGGCCATTTTCAATAGCATCACCACATATGCGAGCTTTCCACCTTGCATGGCTCAATCTTTTCTCTTGTTTCTTCTCTACCTTCTCCATCCCTCCACTCATTCCAATCATCCGTAATGATCTCAACCTCACTGCTGCCGACATAGGCAAAGCTGGCATCGCCTCCTTCGTAGGTTCAATCTTCTCTCGCCTTGTTATGGGACCTACATGTGACCTTGTTGGCCCCCGAATTGCCTCTGGCACACTCTCCATCCTCACCGCGCCCATCATACTTGCAACATCTCTTGTGTCCTCTCCCCAATCTTTCATTATCATTCGTTTTCTTGTCGGTTTTTCACTGGCAAATTTCGTGTCTAACCAATTCTGGATGAGTTCCATGTTCTCTGGCAGTGTTGTTGGGTTAGCAAACGGTGTCTCAGCCGGGTGGGCTAATGTGGGTTCAGGCGTAACTCAGCTTGTCATGCCACTCATCTACTCTCTCATCATGAATTTTGGTGTACCATCCTCGGCTGCTTGGCGTGTTGCATTTGTAGTTCCTGCAACATTCCAAGCAATCACAGGGATATTGGTCTTGGCATTTGGCCAAGATCTACCTTCTGGGAACTATACACGTTCCCAGAAGGTACCAAAAGATAACATATTCAAAGTTCTCTTGAATGGTCTATCAAATTACAGAGGCTGGATTTTAGGTTTGTTATACGGGTTCTCTTTTGGTGTGGAGCTAACCACAGACAACATCATAGCTCAATATTTCTACGATAGGTTTAACGTGAATCTTCAAGTAGCTGGAACAATTGCAGCGAGCTTTGGCATGGCAAATTTGTTTTCTCGGCCGATGGGAGGGGTGATTTCTGACGAGATGGGGAAAAGGTTTGGGATGAGAGGAAGATTATGGGGATTGTGGGTAGTGCAAACGGTGGCTGGATTGCTATGTGTGTTACTCGGGCGAGTTAACTCGCTATGGAGCTCCATACTAGTGATGTGCAGTTTCTCTTTGTTCGTTCAAGCTGCTTCTGGCCTCACATTTGGCGTGGTGCCCTTCGTGTCCAAAAGGTCAGACTTTCCCATCACTCAAATCAAAATTTTTCTATGCTCCCATGACGTAGAAGGTTACAGAAAGTCTTCAAATTGAGGTCATGTACTGAAATAACGACAATCGTTCATTATTTTCTTCTAGGACGAAAACAAAAGCATCATTGGATGCTTAAGAAACTAACTTGTCAGGGTCAAACAAAACTCTTTTAACATGTTATGACCGTTTAATATTTAATATTATCTTCTGGCAGCTTGTTTTCTTCTTCTGGCTCAATTTTATGCAAACTTCCCTATAGACACCAAAATTTGAACTTCGAATATGTTATCTTTTGGGATCCGGGAACGTGTATAGTTCCCAGAAGGTAGATCTAGGCCAAATGCCAAGACCAAACTATGTGATTGCTTGGAATGTTGCAGGAACTGCAAATGTAACACGCAGAAAGATATGGGCACTGAAATTTTTACAGTCCATACACAGGAGCTCTCTACCTATTGCTGCCCCTGATTATAAGATAAGAACTTCTAATTTCCGGCTGATATTTGGTATTGCAGGTCACTTGGAGTGATATCAGGAATGACAGGAAGTGGAGGGACTATAGGGGCAGTGGTGACTCAGACATTGCTGTTTTCAGGATCCAAATTGGCAAGACAGACAAGCATTTCTCTCATGGGTCTTATGATGGTTGGCTGCACTCTTCCAGTCACCTTAATATATTTTCCTCAATGGGGTGGCATGTTTTGTGGCCCTTCATTAGATGCCAATGCACCAGGCTCTGAAAATTATTACCTGCTCGAATAAGAATCATGTGGAGGAAGATATTTCTATCAGAATTTCCATTAATTGAGTAGTAAAGTCCAAGACACAGAGAAGTGCATTTACTTGTTGGGGGAGGGGAAGCTGGGTACTTACCATGTATTAGATACCAAAAGTACAGCAAATATGGAAACATCACTCTGTATTGAACTGGCTCTTAATGGCCAATGTTATTTATTATAGAAGAATACATTCATGTGTTCAGGTAAGATTCCTCTGGGGAAAGACCACTTCATAGTTTCGACTATTCTAGGGAATCGAAGATTGAGAAGTTAATTGGAAATGAAGTTGAGATATACTCAGCATGTATGAGGGGTGAGTTGCAAGCAAGGAGAGTGACTAACCCGAATGTCTAGCTCAAGGCAGATAGGCCTCCAACAAACCAAGTAAGAATAACTAAGACAGAATCTATATGATTGATTATCCTAACTACACAGGAACAAAGATAAACAAAACAAACAAGAATAACTAAGACAAATTGCTCAAAATTATTTCCAAGGTAGAGATGCTAATAATGCTACTTTTGAGATTTTTCTTCTTAGTGGCATCAGTAACTGCAGACTAGCTTGAGGAATTCAAAAAGGTAATAAAAAAGAAAAGCATCAAGAGTTTTTTGCTGCTTTACAAAAGGGTAACCACAAAATGCAGTCTGCCATACATGCAAACAGTGAGATCAATTTTGTCTTACAATCTTATCACTTACTGCATCACGGACGAAAAATTTGGTGTTCTTTGGTTAGATGGGATTCAAAAAGATCATTACAACTGGAAAGTTTTTGTATGAACTTTCTCCAACAAATCTTCCTCATAAAAACTGTTTTGTTGAATGGAAAAGAAATATGGAAGAAAATGAACAATAATCATGAGAACAAGATGTCATACAAATTAATTAAAGCCACCAGAAGCAAAAGAGATGGCTTTCACTGGACGTCACTATGTAACATCATAATAAAAGTATAGTAGCTACATCTTACTAGGGACCTTGTCTCATCACCAGATAATTTGTTAGATATATACTCCAAAAGCATAAATATGCTTTGCAACAACACTCTCCAACAATGTTTTATGCAGGTCTGTAGAGCCCCACCAACCACCTATTTCCCAAGCAAAGCGAAATCTTGATCTCTTCATTTTTGGGAAGAAAGTGATTTGCACTGAACTCCAATAATAGTTGGCTTGTAGAGAGTAGTGCCACTAGAGAAAAGGACCAACCAATTCTAAAAATAGTTTGATGTGGTCAAAGTAAGCTAAAGAAAAGGAGCTAGTATAGATCATTCTGTGTTTGAATAAGACCATGACATACAAGTAACAGGTACGGGTCTCCATTTTTCAACTCTTGTAGTATTAAATATATATCAAATCGGGATAAAGTGAACAAAAGTAAAGTGCAAATTTTAAAGACATAATAAAATAAAATACATAGCTTCCCTATAAGAAATTCATAATCCTGAAGCAAAACATTAGGAGCTCAGATCAATGTATAAAGCCAGATAAAATTCAACTACAGTCACTTACCTTGCTTAGTTGTTTCCTCCAATATGCTTCTATGCTGTATTCCTAAGCACAGAAAGTGCCCCTTGAGATGTTAACAATGGCAAAGGCCACCAATCCCCAAGAATTCCAACCAAAGTCATCTTTTGATCTTGTACTTCAATTTTAGCAAGACAGAGAATCTTATAGTCCTCAACTTCAACTTTAGTGGCATACTGTGACTGCAGTTTAGAAGATCACTGGATATTAGAAGTTAATAAAATCACCTCAGGACAATCAATTCCACTCATACTGTAAGAACATGCTGGCTGGCTTGCTAACCACAGAAATTTGATATATATACACCTACAGGAAGGTCAACAGAAGTGCTGGTTGGTTTGCTAACTACATGTTTCATCTTCCTTTAGGTTACATTTTTCTTCAAGATATCAGCTGGTATGGGAGTTCTTCTAATCTAGATGTTAGGGCTCTGACAAGAACCAAGTTTTTGTTTTGGGGTTTTATCCCCCATACCCAACACAAACACACACGTGTATGTATATCAGTCGTATCAACTTTTTATCATAATCTTCTGTACTTGCAGCATAAGTAAGCAACCAAGGTATCTAAAAGATAATACTTAAGTGCAGTCCATTGTACGGAAAGAACATCCAATCAGGTTATCTTCAACACAGAAGTACTAAATAAAATCCTATAAGGTATTCTTTTGAAGAAAATTGATATTTCCAATTGAATTTAAATCTATATCTAATATATAGTATCTATCAAATTTAAGAATTTTTTATCAACTTAAAATAATTAAAAAAAAAAACACGTACTTTCATATCTGTCCATGCCCACTCCCACACACACACCAACTCCTTCTCCTCATTCTTACTAATTATAAAACAATATATTTACAAAAAATCTACTTTCTTTATAATTACTCAGTGTTCCACGCACATAGAAAATAGCCATTTACCAGAGTTAAACAAGAGATGAAAAAAAACAAGGACCAGCAACACTACATACTACATTACATCAATGTTCTGCTGTGACTCCCACACTCCATCTTTGTCCCTGGAACTTCTCAACTACCCTTTAACATTATTTCTCTTCCTAGTAGGCAGTATCTCATTTAATTTATACACTATTCCTAAGAATATGAAAACCTCAATAAGGCTAGTATTACAAATAAGAGATAGGAATGCACCTTTACTTTGTACAAGTTAGGTTCTTTGAGCATAGATTGATGAGACAGCTGCAACATTTGAAACTAGTAGTCAGGACTTCATCAGGAAATAGTTATATGCATGTCAACATTGATATATTCAATGAAAGATATAAGTGTAGCCTCAATCGAGGATTACATCAGGGAAATGTATTCAAATGGTTTTACATGTAAAACGAATTCCCTGGTGCAATAAGCCAAGGGGTATAACAGAGGATTTCAAATAATTCTAGATGGAAATGAATGGCAAGAGGAAATTTTGGTGTGGCATATTCCAATAACATTTTAGTAAAGATTCAAGTAGCCAATCACACAGGCGAAAGTAAAATAAAGTTGAGTTGGGATACTTATCATTTTGTGTGAATTATACAGGAAAAGATAATTATTACATAAAATGTTAGATTGCAAGAACAAGTGCAGTTGTAGTTTTAAGTTTCCAACAAAATTCAAAAGCACTAAAACCAAGAAGCAAAAATACTCTCATATGAAGAGAAACTGCCAAGATTCCAAGTAAGAAGAGGATTTAAGCATACATGTAGTTCAAAACATCAATTATATGTCCTATGGTTTAAAGAGTAATTATTAATGAATAAGATGGTTAACCAGAAAGCTTCCTGACCTGATCAATGAAAACATAGACTGAAAGAGGACTTGGCTTTGTGCTCAGGAGGAAGAGGACAACTTTAGACATAATTAGTGTAATAGGATGATCCAAGTTTGCCAACACAGTAATAAAGAGGAAAACAGGCAGCCAAAATTTCCTAGCAAATATCCAGAAGTTCTGTGGATTTTCTTCCATGCCTGGAACATTCAACAAGTCTAAATGCTGATCTTCTACCAAAGGATAATCACCTACATTTCAAAACGAGGACAGTGAACTTAATATAGGCATTGGCAAAAGAAAAGTTATCATAGGCAAGTAGTTGAGTTGAGAGATGCTGACACTTAAAAAATTGATACAAAAGTTAATGCACATAATACCAAGCAATATATTTGTCTTACCATCAATAGCATGCGAAAGATATGGCCTAATGTTGATTGATCCAAATACAATCGACACGGTCAAGATGGTTCCAGTACTGACTTTACGTCCTGGAATATGCCAAAATCCCAATGATCATGTGGCATAAAGACAGGATGATACTCAATCAGTTTAAACCTTTGTTACAGCTTTCAAATTGAACAATTCAAAATTCCTTTAAGTAAATATGTTGACCCCATATTATTTACATCACCATTTAACACAGGCTTATAAGTAATGAAGTTTATGTCAAACTTGTTAAATAATGAGAAACCATTTCACAAAAAATTTGAGAAACTCCTCAAGTCAGAGGATTGACAATGAACTCGTAAAATCACCACATGTCAGCACAAATTACGATCATATCATAGACGAAGCTATGGATGACACATGAACTACTACAAACTTACTTAAAAACCAACAGATTGAGAACAAATAATCGATTGACACAAGATGCTCTAGGTACTAAACAATGATATTGTTTTAATATGTATCTCAACCACTGACAGAGAACCTTCCCACAATTGATATCTGCATTTTTCCAAAGCAAAAATATAAGATCAATTTTTTTTCCTTTCCATATCAACGGTGAAATGGGGGGAGGGGGTTACAACTTCGGAATCCCTCCAACTTAATGGTGGGAAGTTGTCACTTTTGCAATACGTTATTTGCATATATAATCTAAATTTGACAAGCCTTGCTTTTTAATTAGTGTAAATTTATAGAGTTGCAATAATACTTATTAATTTCCTTTTTCTTGTAAGTAATTTCCCTCATTTTCTCAAGTCTACCAATTTTTGTGTCCATAATTCCAACCCACTATCTCCTCCATTCTTGAAAGCAGGTACTTAGCAGTTTTATGCAAAAGTGTACTTACATGTTCTTAGATATTTGTAATGCTTATGGATGGTAAAGGAGTAAAATGACGCCAATAAATTATTAAACTAATAACCTCGCTCTTAATTCACTTTTTCAGAGTACAAATATAGCTTGAACTTTCACTTTAAACTGAAGAAGAAAACGAGTTGAATATTTAAAATCAAAAAGACGCTCATAGAGGGCAATTACTCACCATGTAAGGCTCCACGCAAAGTATATGAACCTTCAAAGAAAACCCAAAATACAGAACCGCAAGATTTTGAGAAAACATAGCAATTGAAAATGGAAACAAATTATTTCATGTGTAAATTACTAAGTTAAACGGGTTTGCTTACCTGAACAAAAGAAATTCTGCAAGTACTTCCCGTGTAAATTTACATTATTTTGAAATACAGATGCACGCTGACGAAGTGGAGGTCCAAGGCAATTCAGTAATGTCTTTACGGTACTAAATTTTCCAAAAACTGCAGCAAACAAAAAGATGGGCAAAGCTTAAATTTGATAAACAAATTAAAAGTGAATTACTTTTAGTTGGAAAACGAAGAAGAACTTACAGAACTGCTTTGAATTGGAAATTGATGAATAAGAGGAGGACGTTATAGCAAAAGATTGCCTAAGTGGTTGAATCAATTTTGCAGTGAAAGCCATCAGCCATGTGTCTTCACCACCACTGTGCCTGTCATCTTCTGTAATAAGTTTCTGAGTGGATGGATGTTCACGGATCTTCAAGGGAATGTACCAGTAACCGGAAATTAAAATAATAATAAGAAATAAATGGAGGAAACGACTTCGATCACAACGGAACGATCCCTACTTATCTGTCGTTTAGCTTTTAATCGTTAAAAACCAGGCGTCGTCGTTTTAGTTGCGAAGGGCCTTTTAAGTTGTCAGAATAAATTGGTCCATTTGTGTCTTTCTGTTTATAATGCATATAGGTTATTATGGATTTTGGATTCTGTAAAAGGTTTTAATAAAGCTCTTATCTTTTTTTTCCTTTGCCTCACCAGATGGAGGCAGAAATGCAATGTAATAAGATACAGCAAACTATTACAACCAACTAATCATATATATTTTTGAACGGTTGATTGTTGGATACAGCTAATGTTTGTCCTATTTTGGCAGGAGAGCCAGGCACTTGATGCCTGAAGCAGCCATCCTCTTGGTATCCTCCAACAAATAGTACCCTTAAAGTCATGCCTGAAGCAACCATATATGAATATCATAATCCAAAGGATGTCTTGGTTTTTACATTATCTGCCCTTTTTTGTGAGAGCACCCTACAAAATTTAGCATCGTGAATCAATAAAGCCTGCATTTGTTAGTTCCAGCACAAACTGCACACTCATCTGCATCTCCAGCTACATGGCTTAAGCAATACTTGATCCTATCATTCACAACATCCTGAAGCAAAAAGACCTTCAAAGGTTAGGACAACAGTGTGCTGCAGCATAGAGCCCTTATGTATAGTTCTATTCTATCCAGTACTTAACCAAGTTCCTTCCTATGAAAACCACACGCACCCACATGCAATAAAAATGGAGCTAGTCCTGGGGAGAGAAATGTTATCAGGAAAAAAGGAAGCAGATTTAAAAAAGAAAAAGAAAAAAGGATGAATAGTCATTGAATAAAAGACACCTATTCGACAAATAGATATTAGAAAGAGAAATTTACTCATATTAAGAAATTCTCATATAACACTGATTCTGAAAGAATAAGAAACTTCTTCCTACATATCTTAAATATCTTCATGATATGGTATATTTGCATGTCATAACACAATACAGGAATTTTAGGTCCCTGTAAAGTTAAAGTTGAAAAAAGAGAGTTTTATCCAACCACTTCAGAGTCTTGCAGGAAGTTCAAATAGTATCAACACAAGGGAAAAGGAGGAAAATTCATGCCAAGGGTGAAAGGGAAGTGGTCATACCACAAGTAGTTCATGCAACCCAAGGGGAGCAGTTATGATATATGAGACATCAGGGTGCCGCTTTGCTGCCTCAGCTGTTAAGGAAGGAATATCCTGTATCATAAAGCACAATCTAATCAATTTTTTCTAGCTGTTTCAATCTCTAGGAAATATATTCAAGATACTAGAATAAAAATTTATGGTAAGGTCCATGTGACAGGATCCAGGCTGAAGTACCTGGTGCCAGTGTCTTCCAGGGAAGAGGAAAAACGGACTCAGAATAACACGGAGTGCCCCTTGTTGAACACAAGACTCAAATGCATCTCGTATGGATGGTTCTGCCAATTCCTGAGAATGTAAAAGGAATATAATATATATACATGAAGAATGAGAAGTTTATTTTACAATCAAAGTGCATTACAAACTGCAATAGTATGATGTGCCACTGCATTATATTTTAACTTGCCAATAGTATGCAAAAGATGGAACTTATGTCCCCTTTCGAACCCTTGAAAGTTCAAGGTATATTCTCATTTCTCTAGTGTAGTTCTATTTAAATCTAATGATGGTTTTCACTTGAATTTCAGGAAGATATGTGAGAGGGGATGTTCCTTTATGAGTTGCCTTACCTTGCCTCTCTCATTTCCAGACTCAATAATGCTCCTATTACTAGTTTTTGATGACTTTTCTGGTTTCTTCGACTTTCCAGTTTTTCAGAAATTTGAATGATAAGAGAGGCCTCTGATTTACTCCTCCTTCTTAATGATTCTTGCTCCTTTCCCAGGATGCTCAATAGGAGACTTAGTCTCAGGATAGTTCAGTTTATTTTTCTTGCAGATCATTCTTTGTCTACCTTGTTCCCTCCTCTTATAGAACCACTTTCCTTGTTAATTCCCCTGGAAAGGTAAATTCCTCAACAGAGAAGACTTTTGTTTGATTCCTGGTTCTTCATAGAAACATAAATAATAATGTATTGCAGGTGCAGATGCAGATGCAAAAGAAGGCATTATCTCTGGATGTCTGTGATATGTTTTCTTATAGTGAAACTAACCCCATCTGTTTCACAATGTTTGTGTGCTTGGGACATTCAGAAAAGACTATTTGGCTTTTTTGGTGAGTAATCAATTTGCCCTCAGAGTTGGAGAACTTATTCATCCGGTTCCGGGTTAGCTACCAAAGATGAGGGAAGGACACTTGGAAATATGATGTGCTTGTGTTAATTTGGTTCCTTGGAGTAAAGCTAGAATTTCAAAATTAGTTCAATGCTTGTGTTGATTGTTATGGTTCAGGCTTGCTAAAGGGCTACCTGACCTCCTTCAGTTGAATGTATAAGTCGAAGCAAGGATGCCCACAGTAAGTTCTGGAATTTATGTAACTGCAATTAATTAAGTTTCCTGTGTTCGTTTCTTTTTCCGTATGTGAACTATAACATAAGGCAGTTATAAATAGTATACAAGATTACCATATGAGCAGGCTCCACAATCTTGTACCCAGTTTTATGCCTAAACATCGCCACAAACTCATCTAAAACCAAATTAAGATAACAATCAGAGAATTATTAAGAAATATTTCTTAGTAAAGAATCTAAGAGACACAAAAAGATGAAAACTTTATACATGAGAAACATGTTCAATTATACTAACCAAATTAAATTAGAAAAAATGGAGAAAGTAAGTGCTGAATTTGGCTTACTAAGCATGGCATTGGACTCTTTCCGACGCGACCCATGATCAACTATGATTAAGCCGTCTTTGTCATCAACCCCATGTGGGTTTCCTCTATTTCCTCCATTTTGTGAGTGCAAACACAAAAATCTGCTTAAATTTCTAGTTTTTGACGGATAACACAGACTATCAAAGAATTTAAAGGGTACCCTCCTTGGGGTTGTTCCAGCTTCACTTGAAGAAAATCTCTGACTGAAACAATGATGAGCCAATAAAATTAGTGATTGAAATAAATTGGAGAAGAACTTAACAGAAAATATTAATGTTAGCCAACATACCTTGTGACAATACGGGAAGAAATGGAGAGAGGCTCCACGGTCATCTTTTCACTCTCAACTTACATCCGCTTCCGGTAGCTCAATCTTGAAGTAGAATTTCTCCCTTCTCTCTTTCCCTCGAAGAAACGATAAACGGTGCCGTTTTTGTGTAGCAGTCGTGCAGCGAATGCCTCGGGCCCAAGTTCATGCAGTAGTTGATTATGGGTCTTCCTTTAGCCCTTTCTAATCTGTTATTGCTTAACCAAATCCGTTTTGTTATGTTTGTTTTTCTCGCTTCGAAGGCTATTAATTTAATATATAACTAAAAGGTTAAGATCAAAGATTAATTTAACTCAATTTTGTTAAAAAAAAAAAACAAATGCTTCAATTTGAATTAATTAGAACCGATCTGACTCAAAATATATTATATATATATAATATAATTTTATGAATTATAATTATAAAACCGATCGAATTTAAATTTAGAAAATTATGATTTAAATTTTTTAATAACATAAAACTAATCCAATTATGTACGAAATCCAAATCAAATTGTCAACCCTAGATGTCTTGGTTCTTGAGTTTTTTTTTTTTTTTTTTTTGTTGGCCCTTTGAGTGATGCATGCTAGGATTCTGTCTACCTCTCTTATTTGTCCAGCAGGACTTGGTCTTCTCATATATTTTTTATTTGCTTCCAAGGCTATTAATATATAACTAAAAGGTTAAGATCAAAGATCAAATTTGATTTGAAATTAAATTAACTCGATTTTGTTAAAAAAAACTAATGTTTCAATTGAAATTAATTAAAACCAATCCAATTCAAAATAGATTATTTATATATTATATATAATTTTATGTTTATTCATAAATAATCATGAAACCGATCATATTTAAATTTAACAAAAACATGATATATATTTTTTTAATAACATAAAACTAATCCAATTATGTCCGAAATCCAAAGCCATAGATGAATTGTCAACCTTAGATCTAACTCTAGGTTCTTGAGTATCTTTTTTGGCCCTTTGAGTTGATGCATGCTAGGATTCTGTATACCTCTCTTATTTGTCCAGTAGGACTTGGTCTTGTCCTTTTTTTTTTTTTTTTTTATAGACATCGTTGGTCTTTTCTTATTGTCACAAGTGTGGAGCAAAACTAGTTTCCCAACAAAATTTGATATTGTTGTTGTGTTGTTGATTGCATGCATAACTTGTATTACTTGTTACTTAACTACCTCTAAAGTAGTAAGTAGGTACATTACTTGCATTTAAAAACACCACAAGTGTCTACACTATATTAATTGCATTTGATGCAAATGTCCCAACCATTTGTCAGTAGCAACCTCCATAAGGTATCATATCATCACACCATCAAACTTGGCCAATCAACATTGTCAACTTTTTTTTTTAATCATATTTTTGCAAACTATAGTCCGCATTCAATTATGCTTATCACTTTTTCTTTCTATCAATTATTTTTGACCAAATAAATTTTATTAAATGAAAAACAAAAAAATTTTGAGTCAATATATTCTCTTAACATGTTTCGTTTTTTTATGAAAATATAATGTCTTTACGTGCATATGACAAATATTATAATTTTATAAATAAAAAAATCATATTGTATATAAAATTAACCCTATAGAAGAAGGATCTACATAAATAAAATTAGGTATCCTAATAAGATGAATTGTGACTTATGATTTAGTTTAAAAATAAAATTCTCTTAAATTTAAACTCAACTTTACTTGAAATAAATTTATTTTTTCTCGTTATTTAATATAAATTTATATTTATTCATAGATTTATATATATTAATAAATTATTTAAACACATTCAAAATTTAATTAATTAAATAGAATATCCTACTACAAAAACTGAATACGGTGAAATATTTCTTTCCCACTTCACAAGCAACGAAAACATAGAAAGCGAAGAGAATCATGACTTGCCGAAGCCCAAAAAATCAGTCTTCTCAGTCCACACCTTTGACACGCACACAGCTCAGTCTCTTCCTTTCCTTGTAGTCTCATTTTAATTCACATGCTTTGCCAACTAATAGATTCTTATCTTCTATCGATTGCATTTCTTGGAGCAAAATTTTCTCGGAAAATTTACTCAAATGTCGAGAAAATTCTGAACTCTTTATACCTACCTTCGATGTAAGTGTTTTTGTGACTGTCGAATACCGTGGATCTGGTTGAATCTTCCGATTGAGCTTTTTTTTTGGACTGTTAGTTGTTCATGGTAGTATAAGCTGCAGTGTTGGTTCGAAATGGTAGAAGAACAATTTGATTGAAGGAGTTGAGCTAGATGAAGCGCAAGGTTTCTCCGCAGAAAGCTCAACATAGATGGAAGAGGAAGCTTTTTGCTGTGCTATTGCTTGGATTTTGTTTTGGGAGCTTGGTTTTGATGCAGACACGGTACAGTCGAATCATGGTGTTGGCTTCGTTGCGTCATCCATTCATTCAGAGGCCGAAGATTGCGTTTCTGTTTATAGCGAGGAATCGGCTTCCTTTAGACATGGTTTGGGATGCATTCTTTCGGGTAATCATTTTTCTCTTTCTTTTTCTGTCTTATCAAAAAATAAAAAATAAAAAATTGCGAAAGTTTTAGCCAGTTCTGATTAGTTTAGGGTGATTATTAGAAAGTTAGTTTTCTGTTATTTCGTTTTGTAACATTTTCAACTTAATGCTTATGGACAAAATTCTCAAATGGTGCTTATGGACAAAATTCTCAAATGGTGCTTCACAAGCTTATTTCTAAATTTAGTAATTTGTGACTTTAGCTTGATGTGAGACATTATGCAGAACACTTATGGTATATCATATTACAGTAATTGTTTCCGTGCTAGAAAGCTAGATGTATGAGTAAGAGATTGAAACTCATTCACAAGGCCTCGTCTAACTGCTTAAGTTTTTGGGAGAATTGGTTATTTGACATGGTATATCAAAGCCTTTACTACCATGTGGTATGGAGTTTGATCATTTTTGGGGTCTCACCCAAATATTTTTTTGGGTGAATTGGTTCTTTGACAGTATTTCTTTATTAAGGAAACAATGGGGAATTTATTGAGTGCTTGAAGATTGAAAGAAGCTTTTGACTTTGACAATCATAAGGAATGTAACCAACCAGCTCTGGCTCCATTTATCAAGTCCCTTTTGTTTCCCTTAAAAATTAATAAATTAGCATCAATCATTTTTATCCTGAAGTCTGGGACTGTAGATACATGAATGTCTTTTCAAACAAAATAAGGAATGTGACAAACCAGCTCCGGCTCCATCCCTTCTAGTTCTTTTTTTCTCCCCTGAATAATGAATAGCATCAAGCATTTTTCTCATGGTGTTTGGGACTGTGTTATTGTCTAAAGGCATACACCTGTGAGCAGTCCAATCAATGTTGGGATACTGATCATGTTTAATCTCTCATCTAGAACATTAATTTTGGGCAAACTGCACTTGTTTGTATGTTGGTTCTATCAACTTTTTCAACGATGATTTTAGTTAGTTTTTCCTGCTGATTTGTCTCACGCACTTCTTGTTGCTTTTCCCCAGGCTAAGTTGTTTACACACTTTTCACACAATACATCTACTTACAAGTAATTTGTTTGTAAAGATCACAATGAATACTAGTTAACCATATGTAATCACATGGAGTGTCTTAAACTTTTATCTATTGCATTGAGGTTCTTGAAATGTTTAAAGAAGAATTTATGATGTTTTCTTCAGGGAAGGAGTAATCAATTCTCAATTTTTGTTCACTCAAGACCAGGATTTTTGTTCAACAAAGCAACAACAAGATCAGTCTACTTTTTGGATCGTCAAGTTAATGATAGTGTACAGGTTATTCTTCTCACCATGCATCTAATTTTGAGTTTCAATAGAGCTTGTTTGTTCAAGGATGGTTCTTGTTTTATTTGCTACTCAATGATATTTATGGACGTAACTTCCTCTGCTTGTCCCGCTGGCTAAAATATAACTAGCAAACAGAATATTCTGTTTCTAGGAGCCTTTGTTTTTTACCTATTACCAAGTTCCATTTTAAATTTGGTTTGTTAAGGCCTAAAGCAATGTGTTTTACTTCTGATTTATTTGCATATCTCATGAATGATGCATGGCATTAAAATTAACCTCAACTGTGTGTAGTTTTGTCACTTATTCAATTGGTTAACTGAGCAACTTCTGGGGGTTAAGTATTAGTATTGCTCTTCACCCCTTATGTAGCTCTAACTTGAGGAACTTTCAAGTTTAACTGAAGCACTCCTTTGGTGGATGAGGTGGAAATTTATTTGTCCATTTTCAATAGTTCCTCGACCCATCCGTTCATCAGCTTGTGAACCATTGTTCTTATAGCAGAGCAAGTGGATACCTAAGCTAAACACAATTCTGATGTTTCTGGATTGCATTGTTTTATTAGCTTATTGGTATTTGGCTAGAAGAATATTGCAAATTATTGGTCTAGAGATTTAAGAATGCACGCAAAAATTTGTTACTTAGGTTTACAGCTTGTTGTCCATGATATCTCCTACATTTACTTGTTTTCCCTCAAGAAAACTTTGGAACCATGTCAATAATTCCAAATGTTGCCTGGTTTGCATCATAAAAAGGTTTTGCCTAACATGCAGTTTTTCCTTATTATTCTGTTTTTTCATACTCAGTACCTCTAATCTATTCCAGGTAGATTGGGGAGGAGCAAGCATGATAGAGGCAGAGCGTATTTTGCTTAGGCATGCACTTGGTGATCCAATAAATGAACGATTTGTGTTTCTCTCAGATAGGTGAGAGTTTGGTCATGGTAGTGACTCCTTTGCATATTCTTTTCTGAATTGAATCTTTAATTATTGCAATGCAGTATTAAAATTATAACTGTGTATGTTCCATGACTTCTCTTTTGGTAGTATAAATGACCTTGATTTTATTCAGTTCTGTTTAATCCTATCTCCTGACATATTTCAGCTACTTGATTTCATTTCAGCTGTATACCTCTATACAACTTCAGCTACACATATAACTATATCATGTCAACGTCAACTAGTTTTGTTGATAGGTGAGGATGCTGATGTCACTTTTTGCATGTACAAATGCCTCATGTGATTGCTTATCACCTGCATTACTTACTCAAGATTTTGATATCTGTCTATGTAATTTCTATAAAAGGTTAACTATATCTAGTAAAGAAAATATGGTGTTAACACACAACAAGTTATGGAAGTGTACCTTAAACCAAAAAGGTAAACTTCCAGCTAGGTATGTATGTTCAATGTGCAAGCAGACGTAATTTGAAGGAATACCTCAACTGAGTTGCTTTGATTGGGTTAATAAATTCTACAATTACAACATGACTATAGGCACAATCCCTGAACTGAAAAATGGAATTTGATCACTGTTTTGAAGTTGTGGTTGGTTTGTGAAATGATGGAGTAAATGAAGCTCCATGTTTTAAGCCTCTCTTGATGTAAAATTGAAGAAAATATATTTAAAGAGGAATGGGGATTTAAGTTCATTATGGATTTGATTTGTTGGCTCCTGTTTAGCTTCCCCTACCCCCAGTTCTGTGTTTATGTTGTTCTACTTTTGCTAGCCAACAAGAGGTAATGCTATGAACCAGAAATTCATCCAAACAAGAAAACATTGGAATTCGAGCTACTATAAGTCCAGGCTGAAACAATTTGAGAAGTTTGGCTGTTCAATTCTCACAAGCTTTTCATTTTATCCCAAAAGAGAAGAAAACAGAGGACAAGAAGGAAAAGGAGAATGGAGGCAGTTTCGTGAGAAAGAAGTAAGATATGGGCTGGGAAGAGGGAGGGTAAAGTGGTTTAAGGCTTTCTAGAAGTGTTGGTTATCAAATTGGGACTTGTTAGGTATTTACTTGTTTTATCATGCAAATTTATAATTCAAAATCAAACTGGAAATTAATTTTTCAACAACATAACTAATCAAATTCAAGTGTATTTGCTTGTTTGATCCCGCTTGTTAGTTATTTGCTTGTTTGGTCCCTCGTGTTGCATCATTTGTCTACCTAAATTTGTTGTCCACTGCAATAGTTTTCCGTAAACCCTTGTCTCTTTCCGCCACACTTTTCTTTATAACTTATATACAGTTCATATGGTGGATTCATTTTTCTAATTAATGGCAACCTTTCTTGTTATCCATCTGTAGGTGATAAACGTTATAGCTTAATTATAATTGCTTTTATCCTACTGTTTTCACATTATCAATGATTCTATCTTCGTGCATAAAGTTAGATTGTTTTAGATTTTTTTTTTTTTTTTGTCAACTGCTGATTTTTAGTTATTTGCCAATTAAATTCTGAAATCAGCTTTGCTGATACAAAAGAGGGCCGGTACAATCCAAAAATGAATCCTGTTGTTCCTGTCCAGAACTGGAGGAAAGGATCTCAGGTAAAGGTCCAGTGCTATTATTACAACCTGGAGTCCATTCAGAAATTAAAGAAGTAAATACATAAAATGTTTTATGATGCATTGTGACAGATTATGATCTTCATGTCTATACTCTTGTAACCTTGCAGTGGGTGGTTCTAACCAGAAAGCATGCAAAGGTTGTAGTGAAAGATGATACTGTCTTTCCAATGTTCCAACAGCACTGCAAGGTATGGTTTAATGACAGACTCAGCTGCTAATGTATCAGTCTCTCTTCTGTGAGGGATATGGCTAAACTTACAGAATAAATACTTCTTAATCCTTCTTACATCCCATAAACTGATTTTGACTCCGGATAGTACAATTGGACAATGTCTTGGTGTGATGTGAGCTACATTTCTTTTTCCTTTTATTCTTCATAAAATTAAGTTGCACTAATCTTACACTATTGAAAATGAATCTGACTGTCATGACTGGAGTAGACAGCTGTCAGAAGTGATTAGTTATGTAATGATACTTTAGTTTCTTGATAAGTGGAGCTCTGACACTTTAAATGTGTGAAGTTAATAGGAGAGATAAGAAGAGAGAAAGTAGAAAGGCAGAAACTGAGATCCTTAACGAAGCCTTCTCTCTGAATCTATATATTTACATATCGGTATAAGTTACAACCTGAGGAGGCTGGAATACCAAAAATATAGAAAGAGAACCCTTGTAACTCATAACAAAATGCATAGACCTTGAAGTAAATTAGTTATATATCATTTAAGCCATTGATGTTGGCTCTCACAATATTATTCTTTTTTAGCTAAGACTCATAACATAATTATTAAGTTGGTCTTTGTTTTTTCTCTCTTGATATTGTTGATCTGAAATGTGGATTATAATCATGCAGAGGAAGTCACTACCTGAATTTTGGAGGGATCATCCTGTTGTAAGTGCAGTTTATGTAATTATAAAATTTTCATTTATTTCGGATCAGTATCTCCAAATCAATCATTTGGACATGCAAATGTGTCTTCTGTAGACTATATCATGATTAATATATGATTTTTATTATTTTTTTCCTTTTTACCTTTATGTTTCTTTACTTTTTGGTTATCAAACATATGAATTATTTTGATTTATGCCTTTCAGTCCTTGTTCTATGCAGCCAAATGATGCATGGAAGGAGCATAATTGTATACCAGACGAGCACTACATTCAGACTTTATTGGCTGTAAGGATCTTTTTGTTTCCTTTGCAGTGAACATGTTCGTTTTTATGAGTTTCTGTCTCAAGAATCAAGATAATAAAAAATTATGTAAAGTATTAAGTATAATTTTATATGGTGGTTGCATATGCAAATAGCCTATTTTCAGTGGTATCATAGTCCCTGCACCACAAAGAATCTTGATTTTTTTTTTTAAAACTGGGATGGGGGTCTTTTGCAAGTGAGTTAATTAAGGTTAATGAATTTATGAGAGGTGGTGGCATGTAAAAGCATTATAGGCACTAGGCAGTATGGCCTTAGGTTAACATTTTCACATCTGGTAGGCTTTTACTAATTTGAGAATATCTTGGTCTACCAGACCTGTTATAAGTGACTAGAATTTGCAGGCTAATAATATCCTTGTTCCTTACATCATCTCTTACATGTGTATTAAATGAGCCCTAAGCTGAACAATCTGTTGTCAAGAAGTTGATTATCGGTACCATGTTTACATTATTTTGATGACGTTAAATAAACTGAAATTCATAACTATATAGTTCTAAAGCTGATATATACTGTTAAAAACAAGAAAATGGGGCAAAAACAAAATGTCCACAGTGAAATGCCTCTGGATTTGTTGTTGGGAATCGTCAATATTCCAATTTGATGACTACATATTTACATTTCTTTTTTGGTTAAATCTTAGGCTAGTGAAATATTAAAAGGATAATAGAGAACAGATTCTGGTGGATGCATCTGAAATATAATTACATTTGATAAATATCATTACAATATTTTTAAAATCTACAAATAATAAAAGTGGAGCAAAGATATTCTTATCTTTTATAGAATAGTTTAGTATAGTTCTTGCAGGCACACATACTTATAATAGGGCTTCCCTGCATTACTATAATTATTGTATTTCATAATGTGTATGTCATATTGGTTTTAATTTAATGCATTGAGTGTTGCATTCTGGAATTTAGCAAGAAGGCCTTGAAGGAGAAATCACACGCAGAACACTGACGCATACTTCTTGGGATCTTTCCTCCAAGGACCATGAGCGCCGAGGATGGCATCCTGTAGCTTACAAGTTTTCAGATGCTACGCCTATGCTCATCAAATCTATAAAGGTATGACCTTTACTGAATTATCTGTGCAATATGTGGTTTATAGGATTGCAACCTGGTATTCTGCTAGTCTTTTAAAACAGGAACTACCATTTCTGAATCAAAACATACTTTAATGTTTTCTTTTCTTGGATTTCCTCACAGCTTCAATTGTTCTAACAAGAATAAGATGAATAATACAAAGAAATAATGTACAGATTATTATACAGTACTAGAGAAGCTGATGAAGAGTTCTGACATATTCAAGTGAATTGGTTCAATTCAAAATTAGTACATCAGTGCATTTTATTATTAATAGCATAGAGGATATAAAGAAGTTCAATGACCTTTGCAGGAGATAGATAATATTTATTTTGAAACTGAATACCGAAGAGAATGGTGCAGCAGCAAGGGTAAACCATCAACTTGTTTCCTTTTTGCAAGAAAATTCACCCGGCCTGCTGCTTTGCGGCTTATAAATATGGTACGTGCAATGACTTCTATGTTTCATTATACACAAAAGTGATCAATACGCTGCTTTGTAATTGAGTATTATGTATTGTGTGAAGCAAAGGAACAAGGTGATCTTTTAGATTAGGGATACCTCTTAAACACAGGGTGCACCTTGGAGAGTAAATCAATAGTCGTAACCATTCATAAAAGAATCAGGTTGCCCAGGAAATCTTATCTAGACGAGCTATAAGATTCAATATATCATCACCTTTGGTTTTTTTTAATGATGATCTTTTAAATTAGGGATACCTCTTAAACGCAGGGTGCACCTTGGAGGGTAAATCAATAGTCCTAATCATTCATAAAATAATCAGGTTGCCGAGGAAATCTTATCTAGACGAGCTATAAGAGTTAAAATATCATCACCATTGGTTTTTTTTTAATGACGATCGGGGTAGTGTACTTTACTCTGTAGGGGGTACACTTTAGAGAAGCCAAATCTGACTATCTGTTGATATTACAAGTTATGCATATTGATTATTTTATGGTCTACATTGGACAGTCTGCACTGGGATTTGTTAGTTGAGCCACAACAAGATCCTTAGCAAAATATCGAGGACATCAGCTGAAAATGAAACATTCCCCTTCTTCCCAGCTTCTGTGAACGGAAAAAGCAAATAAAGGAAAAAAAAAAGGTGATATATATAATCTGAATTGAAATTGTTAACCATGGTGTATATCATAGATGACCGGTTTTATTTTTTATTTGTAGCAATGATATATTTTCAAAAAAATAGGTTAATGACTCCCTCCCCTCCCCCTCCCCCTCCCCCTCCCCCTCCCCCTCCCCATCCCCAAAATGAGAACCCAATTGGTAGAAGATTCCTCATCTGTGAATTGTGGAGAAATAAGAATCTGTTGAAAACGTGGTGTTAATAGGATTTGGGAGTCCATGACACGTAAAGGAATTAGAGGCTTCAATACCTGTTGGGCTTCAATTCCGTTGGGCCTCACGATATTTCTTTGATTTGGTTTCGGTCCAAAAGAAAAAAATATAGAAATTTGATTAAGTTGATTTTAGATATGATATTTGAAAATCTTGTTTGCATTGCAAGATGTTCAAGATGCTTATATCCAGATATTTATGCCAATTTGATCTTTGACAATAATAACGTTTTTTAATATAAAATAATACCTCAAGTTAAAAATGGCAACAAGATCCAAAAGATATCATATAAAAAGGAATCACGATTGCTTTTCTCTCAAGTAATTGATTTGGTCCATTTTGAGCTTGCTATTAATTTAAATATAAAATTTGTTTTGACTCTAGAAAAATTTGTAGATAGTCAATCTTTTCTTTTTCCTATATTGGAGACAAATCGCATCCCTCTTACAAAGTTATTGTCAAGGTTTGAACTTTAACATTGGTATTGTCGATTTTTTTTTTCTTTGCAAAAAGAAAAAGGAATTGTTCCTATTCATCTGGCTTATTTAAATTATTAAATATTTACTAATTTAATTTATTGGCTCCTTCTTAGTGGTAAATTACATAAGTAATTGTTGAGCTGTTTGCCTATTGGAATAAAGTGTTCTCCTTTCATTAATTTTATGGGCTTGAATTCTCTTGTAGTGATCGTCTGGGCACATGTCTTTGTTCAAATTAAAAAAGTGAATTAGTCGGTATGTGGATAAATTAGTTTGGATGTTATCGCTAAAAATAAAAAATAAAAACAAAATACTACAAAGATGGCTATATAAGAAGGTTTGATGATTTAAGCAATGTTTTAAAAATTGAACTGGGTAGATAGTCACTCAGTAAGCAAATACAAATAAGTTGAATTACAAACCCTTTTGTAAGTTCATCCCTTCTTTCTATAATAGTGGCTACTTGTTGATTGCTGTAATTCCTTGTACTTGAAACCAAAGTGGTACTTTTAAAGCGGTTTATAAGTTAGCTCAAGTTGTTTTATTTTGCTGGCTAGACCAATAAAAATTGTGAAACTTGAAAAAAGTCACGATTATATATAACCAAACTATTTTTTAAAGCTTAAATGTGAAATGGGTTTTGAGGTTATACCAAATTTTTCTCAAACTTAACTTAAAATCTAACCAAAAAATAAATAAATTCATATGAAATGCCTATTAGTTATTGTGTTACTAAAAACTATATTTATGATCTGATTGTACTAGTATTTAATAAATTTTGAATGATTATTGAGAAAAATAAATTAAAAATTATTATCTTTACTTCCTTACTTGTAGCATATAAAAAAATAAATATGTAAATGTCATTGATTCAATCAACGATCCAACTACAATTTAACTAGTAACTTTGAGACCTGATATTTTTTTAGTCTGATTTTTGAAACCAAACATTAGTTTCAACTTTCAAGTACTAACTACTTAGTGGAAAGATTTCATTACCATTACTCATGAGTCATGGTTGGGCCTAATAAATAAAGACATACTTGTCACATAAGCACATGTGTTGTCAGGATCTTGCCTTTTAACATGGGACACAGGACACTATTATTGATAGCAACAATGTTTAGTGCTTCCATGCGCTGCTTGTGTTAGTTAAGCCATTCTCATTATCTCATTCTGGTAGTTAGACACTTAGACCAACTGTTTCACCAGATTTTTCTTTCTCGGGGAGTATTCCACGTGGTGAGCCAACTTATCTCCACGTCCTAAAATAATATTTTACTAGAATAGTATTCGTTTCAATGGTCGGTGTGGTGGATAAGGACACGTGGCAATATATAGTCAGTTAGCCTTACACTTTTCTTTTTTCTTTTTTTATTTAATTTTAAAAAAAAGTAATATATCTGCTAGATTGCTATGCTCTTCTAGTTGGTGGTCTGGTGGGCAGTTTTGTAATTTCGAGATTTTGAAAATTACTCATTGCACCTATCCATGCGACAAGGGAAATTGATTCTCTTATTCAACACGCTATTTCAATTTAATCGTTCTAAAATTCAATTTAATCTAGTTTGGTTATGATTGATAAATTAAATGTGTAACTAATTGAATCTTAATTCACGAATGTGTTGTCATCTTTAGATTTAAAGTTCAAGTCATAATATCATGATTAATATTAATTTTATGTATTTATGAGTTATTGGAATTTAAATATTATTATTGTTCAGTTATATATTTTTTATATAACTAATTATGTATGACACATGCAACATGTATAAATCGTATTTATAATAAATATTTATTAAAATAAAATTAATTTACATATTAATATAATTAAATAAATAAGTAAATCTAATTAAAAATTTAATTCATAATATTGAAAGAAAAAGTTGATAATAAAAAAGAGCTATAATCTTATTATTAGTACTAAAAGGGAGAAAATGAGAAAAAAATAAATTAATAATCTATTTTAAATATAACAATTTAATGTTATAAAATAATAACAAAAGGGTAGTAATGTAATAGTAAAAATTCATGATATTTAAGAAAATTGAAATTATTGTCATTTTATATATAATATATATAAAAATAATTATAGATATAGATTATAAATATTAATTAAAAAAATAAAATTCTTATTGTTTTTATTATTAAAAAAATAGACTCTTTTAATGGGGATGGCTTAGTGGTATTCTTTATTGGAAAATGAACAGCACTAAGACATGTTGCAGATCATTGAGGCCAAGTGTCCTCTTGGATAACTAGGACCAACAAATATAAAGAAGAAAAGCTGCAGATTGGATGAGATAAAAGATCCAAACTATACACCAAGGATAATGAAATAAAAAGGCAAGTCAATTTTTATATTCTTAAATCCAATTAAATCTCATTCCTGCATGTAATATTAAAAAAAAAAAAAAAAAACACTATTATCATTTAAAAAAAAAATAATAATAACAATAGTTTTTGCTAAAATTGTCAGCAGAATCCTAAAGAATTGATAGTAACTTCCCGAAAGTCAGTGTTGATTTTCATTAAAAAAAATTATGATCTTTAATGTTCAGGTTTAGCTATAAGATGAATTTCTATTAATCTCGTGATAATATGTTGCAAAATATATTAAAATCGTTAGGTCTCAATAGTGATTTCAGTAAATTAAATAATTTATATGTTTCTGTATACTAATCATTTTTTAAAAATTGTGCAAATAGTTTGTATAACTGCTGGGGTGATATTGAAGTACTTTGAGGTTGACCTAATCTTATAGCATCTTTCATTTGAATTTTGGAAATTTTAGAATTTGAATTCTGAAACGTACGTGCAGAATTAGAATTCCAGAGTAGATCGAAAAAGTAAACCAGAAAATGAAATCTTTCAATTTATGTAGAAAAGTAAAGAATAAAGAAGATTCATAAAAGTTTGAGATTGGTATATTCTTTCCCTATGGAATTTGATTGTCTATTATTGGAGCCCCAGGGAATTTTATGATGACATGTGACAAAATGAGTGTGAAAATTACACCAACATTTTAATTTGAGAAAATCATTTTTTGTAAAATTGGAAGATTAAAATTAGAAAACCCACAAGAAATTTAATTCACTCATTATTCAATATTTACACAGGCATGAGAGGGGATACAATAAAAACACATAGTATTTAAAACTCGGTCCTTTTCAAAGTAGGTAGGATATTAATTTCTCTAGAGTAGTCAGATGTTAAGAAAATTTAAACTTTGAATCTCATATAGAAAATGTTTCTGCCTCATTGAATATTGTTTTAATTATTAGACCAACTCATATATTTAATTATAAATGAATATCATAGATAGGAAAATAAAATATTTTTATAATATTAAATGAATTAATTAAGCTTATTTAAAATTTTATCACTTATAAAACATGTAAAACAAACAAATTTTTTTTTTGAATTAATTATATTTTTGTTCATTCATAGAAAAATAAAATAAAATTGTAGTTTAGTTAAGGGGACAGCAGCCGTGGTTTTCGCATGCCTGTAATATTGATTCCTTTCTCTCTTTAAGGAACAATTTTGACTAACAGCGTAAACATTTGCAGGATTTCCGTTTACAATTTTAAATTACCTTTTAATTTATTATTAATTAATATTATCTCAGAAACCAGCAAATCTTACTTTTGTTGTCATCATTAGCGATAATAACGTCGTAACTAAATTAACTAAAACGTGTTCTACCACAATAAAAAAATAACTAAAACGTGTAATTTGCCCACGGTATCAGATTTTATTGATTCTCATTGCATTATATCAACGTTCTTAAAATATAAGTCAAGTTAAATGTAGGTACAAAAATTTAGTCTTAATGCTTAAGTGATAAGACATGTTTGAGTTCAGCGATTGAGAGATTTTTACAATGTTAAGAGTTTAAGCTCACAAAAACATATTTGTGAGAAGTGATAGTCACGAAGTGGAAATACTCGTGAAAAATAAAATAAAATAAAATAAAATTTAGTCTTGTATATCAAGACTCAATTTTGAAATTCATGTTATATAACTCTATTTTTTTAATTTAGTAATCATGTGTTTTTAAACTAGCTTATGACCCATCGATTAATTATCTCTCTAATCAATTCAAAAAATATCATTCACAGTAACAGTAAAAAATTTATAAAAATTTCACTTTCCAAGACCTTTCTAAGAGAATTTTCAAATATAAAAAGTCAATGACAAGATCACATTACATACTTTCAATTTGAACTAAATAAAAAATAAGTACATATTCTAAATTTGTTATTATCGTAATTGAATGAAAAAATTAAACAGAGATTAGTTAATTGATAATAATTCCATCTCATATGGGTAATGTAATATTTATTCAAATAAATAATTTATCTTCAGCTACTTATTAAACTTTTAATTATCCTTTTAACCAAAAAAAAAAAAATATATATATATATATATATATATATATATATATCTCTCTTGTATACAACACTAAATATATATACCTTAGTGTATATATAATTAAAGATGCAAATATAAAACTATCATTACATATTCGCCAAATATTTACACCTCTATTTACGAGAGACACGCGTTGGGAACCTATACGTAGAGTCGGTTAGTTAGACCAACTAGCTAGCAGCAAAATACTAATAATATAATAATTTTGTTTTAACTTTTTGTTTTCCACAATTAGTCAAACTAGAAAGCTTATGAATTTTGCAATATTCACTTTTTTAAAAGAAAATCTAAAAGACTCATTATAAAATATATAAAATTAGAAATCCTAGTATTTCAAAATATACTAAAAGAAATAAATTAATAGAATAGTATGGTACCAAAAAAAAAGATTTATTATAATAATAATAGTTTTTTATATATTTTAGAAAAATCAACGTCTCAGGCGAACCTTCACCTCAGCTTCGTCCAAAACTTATCACATCATGAGATTCTTGCTTATAAATTGGACACTTACCTATTCGTATTCAGCAAACCAAAACACCAACTTGAAAGATTTCATTTCATTCGATCAAAACCTAAGATTCTCATATATACATCATAAAGAATCTTCTCCTTTTTTTATTTATTCTAATACCAAAATACCCAATTCTCAATATTCAACTCCTTCTTCATCAATCTCAACCCTAATTCAACCCTTTGGTACTCTTATTTTCCTATATAAACCCCACCATTCCCATTCTTTTCCTCACAAAACAAAACCCTTATTCCTCCATTCTATACCTGAATTATCTCTCTCTCTCTCTCACACACACACTCTGTCATTGCCTTTTTCACTTTCATTGCAATGGCTCCAAGTTTAACTGCCATTAACTCTTCTGGCTTGGTTGATGGCTTGAACCCAACACCCATCACCTTGGAAGGCTCAAACTTTTTGGTCAATGGCCATATCATTCTCTCTGATGTCCCTCACAACATCACTGCCACACCATCACCTTACACCACCACTGAAAACAAGTCCACAGCCGCCGCAGCAGGTTGCTTCATCGGTTTTGAAGCAACCAAGCCGAGCAGCCGACACGTGGTCCCTGTCGGAAAACTGACGAATATAAAGTTCATGAGCATATTCAGGTTTAAGGTCTGGTGGACAACTCACTGGGTTGGTTCCAACGGCAGAGACCTTGAGAATGAAACCCAAATAGTCATTCTAGACAAGTCGGATTCGGGTCGGCCGTATGTGGTCCTAATTCCAATTATAGAAGGTCCATTCCGGACTTCAATCCAACCCGGCCACGATGACAACCTCGATATCTGTGTAGAGAGTGGGTCCACAAAAGCAAGCGGGTCCTCTTTCCGGAGCGTGATGTACGTTCATATCGGTGAAGATCCGTTTCGTTTAGTTAAAGAGGCCATGAAGATTGTAAGGACCCATTTAGGTACTTTCAATCTTCTAGAAGAAAAAAACCCACCTGGTATAGTTGATAAGTTTGGATGGTGTACATGGGATGCATTTTATCTTACGGTGCACCCTCAAGGTATTTGGGAAGGTGTCAAGGGTTTAGTTGAAGGTGGTTGCCCACCTGGTCTTGTTTTAATTGATGATGGTTGGCAGTCTATCAGTCATGATGCTGAGCCAATTACCCAAGAAGGTATGAATCAAGCTATTGCTGGTGACCAAATGCCATGTAGGCTGTTGAAATTTCAGGAAAATTATAAATTTAGAGATTATGTTAGTCCTAAAAATTTGGAGGGACCCATTAGTAGTAACAAGGGAATGGGTGCTTTTGTGAAAGATTTGAAGGAAGAGTTTAAGAGTGTAGATTATGTTTATGTGTGGCATGCCTTTTGTGGATATTGGGGTGGGCTTCGGCCCAATGTTCCTGGGCTTCCGGCTTCGGAGGTTGTGAAGCCCAAATTATCTCCCGGATTGGAGAAAACAATGGAAGATCTCGCCGTTGATAAGATCGTTAATAATGGAGTCGGGTTGGTGCCACCCGAGATTGCTGATCAGATGTATGAAGGGCTTCACTCACACTTGCAGGCTGCTGGAATTGACGGAGTCAAGGTGGACGTTATCCATGTAAGTTTTTGACTTTTTCTTTTTCTTTTTCTTCTTAATTTTTTTTAGTATTGGATAATGTGGACAAATCTAATGTACGTGTCGTATTATATTCTCTCTAAGATTTTTCATTGAAAGAAAGTAAGGGTTAGTTATGATTTCGGTTACTTTGACGTTTGTGAAGTTTGAGACAGTCTTGGGTTGGTTACTTTGGTCGGCAAGTTATCTCTTTCTTTATTATGATTTTTTTTTTTTTTTCATTTTTCTTTTTCCATTTGCTACCAATTTCAGTCTACTAAAACTATTTCTTCCAAACTTTCTGCAATATAATTTTAGGGATTTATTATGTTTTTTGGGTATTAATTAATTAGTGATAGGATTATGGGTGCTAATGAATATCTTTGATTGTAAAATCAGTTGCTAGAGATGTTGTGTGAGAAATATGGTGGACGAGTTGAGCTAGCAAAAGCATATTACAAAGCTTTGACTGCTTCAGTAAGGAGACATTTCAATGGTAATGGTGTCATTGCTAGTATGGAACACTGCAACGATTTCATGTTACTTGGAACTGAAGCTATAGCTCTTGGCCGTGTCGGTACGTCACTGCAATTTCGTTTTTCTAAATAATATGATCATGACTAGTTTTCTAGAAATTTAATGGTAGTTTCTGGTTTTGTTAATTTGGATAAACCAAGTGTTTTAGTCAAGCACGCAAGTCACACCAATCTTTTTTAATTAGTATCTCTTGGCAAAGTTTCATTCATCAAGAAAAAGTGCAAAACTTAATTCTTGAATTTGTTGATCTTGACTAATTTAGATTAGTTTTTACAATAGTCAGAAGTCAGAACCATCTATTTCCTTCTTGTTTGTTTATGAAGATGTTATCTTTGACGTACAATCCAAGCTTCGAATTAAAAAAATTGTGAGCCATAATCGATTCTCAAATATTTTGTGAACCATCTTAATCTGTAAAGATCCATTATTAATTTGTTATCTATTAGAATTTGAATCTTGAAAGTGTTTGTCAATGACACTGTTTATTTAAATCTTAACCGAAAGCAAAAGAGTTGTGTCGTCTTATACCTAAGATTTTATACTTAATTATTATTATTATTTTGTGTGTGTGTGAATCTGTAAGTAAAATTAGCTAATGTTTGTGCGTTACATGATTTGAACAGGGGATGATTTCTGGTGCACTGATCCTTCTGGTGATCCTAATGGTACATTTTGGCTACAAGGGTGTCACATGGTGCATTGTGCCTACAACAGCTTGTGGATGGGCAATCTTATACAACCAGATTGGGACATGTTCCAGTCTACTCACCCTTGTGCTGCCTTTCATGCTGCCTCTAGGGCAATTTCTGGTGGACCTATTTATGTGAGTGACACTGTTGGTAAGCACAACTTTGAGCTGCTTAAGACCATGGTTTTGCCAGATGGGTCTATTCTCAGATGTGAATACTATGCGCTGCCAACCAAAGATTGTCTCTTTGAGGACCCTCTACATGATGGGAAAACTATGCTCAAAATTTGGAACCTCAACAAGGTGAGCCATCTCTTGACACATTGCTATTCATTTGGCCAATTTGATTTGGGGCCATGACTGTTTGATTTGAGATATTGTTCAATCTTAATTTGACTTTGTAAACTTCCTTGTTTTTCTGATACAGTATACCGGAGTTCTTGGAGCATTTAACTGTCAAGGAGGAGGATGGTGTCGTGAGACCAGGCGCAATCAATGTTTTGCTGAGTTTTCTCACTTGGTGACTTCTAAGACAAATCCAAAGGAAATTGAATGGGAGAGTGGCAAGAATCCTATTTCCATTGAAGGAGTACCAATTTTTGCTTTGTACTTCTACCAGTCCAAGAAGCTAGTCCTTTCTAAACCATCCGAAAATGTGGAAATATCCTTGGAGCCATTCAACTTTGAGCTCATTACTGTTTCCCCAGTGACCATCTTGCCTGGAAAGTTTGTTCAATTTGCTCCAATTGGGTTGGTGAATATGCTCAACACTGGTGGTGCAATTGAGTCTTTGACTTTCCATGATGATCCAAATTCGGTTCAAGTTGGAGTTAAAGGCAGTGGAGAAATGAGGGTTTTTGCAACAGAGAAACCAAGAGCTTGCAGGATTGATGGCAAAGATGTTGCTTTTGAATATAAAGAGAACATGGTTATCATTCAAGTTCCATGGCCTAGTTCTTCAAGTGTGTCTCTGGTTCAATACATATTCTGAAGTTGGGAATTGCCTAAACTTCTTTACTTAGAAGAAAGATGATAAAGGGGCATTTTTTTATACCCCTTAGTTTGATGACTATATTTTTAATTTTTCCCTCTAAAATATGGGGAAGTACTAAGTAATCTATATGATACTATAATCATTATTAATATAAGTCTCATACTTATTCTTAAATATGTCTAAATCTCATCTGCTACTATTATCAGTTTCAGTATTGACTCCTTCAATTTTTTTCTGCTCATCTAAGTAATCAAAACTTGTGGATCTATGAAATTTCCGTATGCCTTTTTGAGTTAAACCAAATCTGTAAAATGAAGTCCTTGGCCCTTGTTATTTGTGACTCCAACAAATACTTGCTTGAATTTCTTCTAATTTTTTCACACTAAAATAATAAGAATTAAATTAATTATATTATTCGATAATTATCAATTTACCACAACCCTCTTCTATCATCCAAGTATAACATTGTCTATACAGTTAAGAATTCAATATATACAAAATTCATACATATTCTACTGAGCATTGAAATTAATCCTAAACAACTCGAAGTTAAAGTGTTGATCAATCTTCATCAATGGTAATTAAGATCAAAAGAAAAGCTGAAAGATGAAATCAAGGAGGTGCTGAAGATTTTAGGGCCTCACGCTATTCCAAATATGGCCTAATATGTTTGGGCAATAGACTGCATTTTGTTGACATTGAGATGGCCCAACAGATGTACTCTTGGATTTTTTAGGAGGTGAATTTGACATTACCATGGATAAAAATTACCAGCAACTACGGAATCTTGAGTTGTTTCTGAGAATGGAAAGCAGCATATTGTAAGTTTCTCACAACTTAATATTTTGTATAATCTTTTTAAGATTTTGCCTGCTTTTATAGAGTTAGGCATAATTAGTACTAGCTACTCCTAAGTAAGCTATGAGATTTAAAATGACTCTATGTTACGCAGAATACCATAATCTTAGATTATGTGTTTGGTTGTAAACTTAAATTGTCTAGAAGACTAAAGTTTTTTTAAAATCTTATCATTGAAAATAATAAATAAATAATAATAATTTTTAAAAAAAATTAAAAACATTTACTTTAGCGCATTAGTTGAATTATTATTTTTAGTGTTAAAAATATCAATAATCATCATTTGAGTATTTAAGTATATTATTTCTACTATCGAATTACAATACCGATATATTATATAGTATACTGCATTCCAAAATAGAGTAACTCTAACCTACCGTTGGACCAGCATAAGTTCCCGTAATCTATTTGTGAACTTGAGTAATCCCTAAAAAAAAAAAAACCTAACTTGGTTGCCTTACCAAAAATAAAATTAAAAAAATCATGTAAACACTTAGCAACCCACCAAGAAACTAATCGGGCTACATATGAAACTTTATTAGTCCCTACTATGGGTCCAAAAAGGAACAGCCCTGAACAATTTTATATTTCAGTTCTGTAAAGTTAAATAAAAAATAAAATAAAAATATGAATATGATGAGGAAACATAAATACTGTTGTCTTCTTCAACAGTTGTTTTGCTCACAACATCATCAAAATCGAAATCCCTATAAAATTCCTCCAAACCAAATAACATTCAAATTTCAGCATCTATCTCTTTCCCAGAGCTTTAGGGGTATCCATGAATACGACGCCGTACATGGACAAGCAGATAATGGATCTTACTCATGGATCTTCTCAGAGCATGGACTTCATCGACTTGATAAACCATCCTAAGGAAGAAGATGATAATGATGAAGATGGAGCTCATCATGGAAGCCATCAAATCGGTGGCAATGGGATTAAGAAGGAAGATATTGCTCCTAGCTACGATTTCCAGCCAATGCGCCCTCTTGGAGCTTCGACTCAGTTTTCCAATTATGATTCCACCCCCAACTTAGGAGCTTATTCTAGGTCATGGAACCCAACTGATTCTAAGTCCAATTCCACTCATACTATTCTAGTAATCTTCCTTTTCCTTATGTCTATTGCTGATTTGGTGATTTGGGTTCCCTCTAAGTTTGAATATTTTGATAGAATTTTGTTACTTGTGTTGGAATTATGGCAATTAGCTTCTCAATTCTATATGCTGAAGTAGGGTTTATATGCGATGCCATTTTGATTATTATTAAATTTATTGTCTTAGAAATATTATTCTTCTGTTGGTATTTATAGTGTTATTATTGGTCTATCTTTATGCAAGTTCACAATAAAGCTTTACAGATTTGAAGGATTTTTGTTCAATTGGTGAATTCTTGTGTTTGCTGTTGATAGCTTCTTACTGGAGAGTCAGTAAGATGTACTCCTGTAGATAGTTCCATAAGGATTATTTAACTTTTATGATAATTCTGTAGTAGTAATTGATGTCTTATATATGTTGTTCTTGTTTTTCTTTGGTCCTTCTTGGGGTCTCTCCTCTCTGGCAGTGTTTTATTGAACTTATAAATTAAAAAAAATATGATAAAATGGTAGTAGGCTAGTAGCCTTTGTACACAAGATTTATACAAACCTAAGGCAAGACAGGAAAAGAAAATTATGAGATATTGAGAAACACTATGAAAGACCAAAGAGGGTGCAGTCTTTGGTCTTTTGTGATACTTGTCTAACCTTCATCAAGTACCTGTTCTCCACAAGTTCTAAGTGACTTTCTTGGTTTTCCTTCTTCAATTGTTTGCTAGGAATACAGGTGACTTGTTACATCACTGATTGCTGTCTCCTTTCTCTTTAGTTGTCATATGAATTATTTGGGAGGAGATACTCTATTTCACTTGTACTTTTGAATCTTAAAAAGAATGATAGATCAGACTCCTTAAACACACATATAGTTGCATATTAAAATCAGATAAATCTATATGCCTATGAAAGTGCAACTATAGAAGAATCACTTGTGAAACAAAGGAAAGCAAAGCCTTTCAGGTTGCTAGGTGTGCCTTTGTCTTATTGCTGTCTCTCCCCCATCCGTTGCCTACTTGAAAGAAAAAAGAAGAAGAAAGCAAAGCCTGATCAGGTCTTTCCAGGCTTAGGCCTCCTTAAAGGCCAACCTAAGCTCAACCCACCGTAGTTATGCAAGTTTTAGGTTAGGCATGGTGCAATTATTTTTCTATCATTTGTTTTCCTTTCACATGGAACGTAAAAGTTTGTAGAGGATATAAAAGGGGAAATTGCCACAGCTGGTTTCCCAGCTTAAAAGGCGAGCCCATCCTCAGATCCAAGCCTGAGTATCATTCAATTTCTAGTTGAAACCCCTCTCAAACATGACCCGTGAAGAGCAGTTAGTTGTTGGCTAACCTTTCATGGCATGTTTAGAGTTTATTAGGAATATAAAATTATTATATTGTGTAGTCCCACATTGTTTAGATGTGGAAGTCTATGTTTTATTATTTACTATAAATAAAGCTTATGGGTATAGGCTTTGAGATATCAATCAAGGCCACAATCCTTTCTTTATTTTATTTTATTTAACATGGTATCAGAGCAGGTTTGAAACCCAAGCCCGATCTTGGCCCTATTTCCAAAAAAAAATAAAAAAAAAATCCCCTAATCTTCCCTTTATTTTATCTAGCCGCCACATGAAGAAAAAGAAGAAGAAAAAAAAAAAGAAGGGCTTTACCGCCAGCTATTATTAAACTTAGTTGTTTCTTCCATTCACGCCTCATTCCAGCGTGTCTCTCTATTGCTGCTGCGTTTCATTCCAGCGTGTCTCTCTACTGTTGCGTTTCATTCCAGCGTGTCTCTCTATTGTTGCGTTTCATTTCAGCAATACGATTATTATTCATTGGGGTACTGTTCATCAGTATGTCTACCTTTGAAAAAATTGAAATCGCCAATTCACTTGAAGTTTCACCATCTAAAGACGGTTCAACCCCTTTTTTTTTCAAGCCTATTTAGGGTTTGACGGCTCAAAGAGTTTGACAGCTCAACAGTACCTTCATGAATTTCCCGTTGTGTCTCTTTCCAGCGGTGTTCCTTTTATTTTTCTGGAAAATCCCGTTGTTCGTTTTTCCAACGGTGCCCTTTTTATTTTTTCCGGAAAATTCAGCTGTGTCTCTTTCCAGCCAACACGAGTACTATTCATGGGTACCAGTATGTTCATCAAATGGATTGAAGCTTCACCTAGATTGTTGTAAGTAAAGGGGAGTGTTGAGATTGGTAATTGGGTTTTATTTGTACAAGATTGAGCATTATAAGCTCCATCTTGAGGGGGAGTATTATGAATATAATATTATTATATTGTGTAGTCCCACATTGTTTAGATGTGAAAGTCTATGTTTTATTATTTACTATAAATAAAGCTTATGGTTGTAGGCTTTGAGATATCAATCAAGGCCACAATCCTTTCCTTATTCTATTTTATTTAATAGAGTTCATAGACCATATTTCAGACAACCTTTTGTTTCTTTTTTTAAAATACTGATGCTGACCAGGCTGCTTCTGCGATACTCGTTCTGTTTGGGTTCGTGTTGGTTTTGGGTTTTTCAGAAATGAAAATGGTTATCTAATCCAATTGTTAGATCTCCTTTAATTTAATTTGTTCTTCTGTATATTTATAGTTATATCATTTATGTTGAAATGATTTAAGTTACTTTTCTGATGGGCAGTATTACTATACTATGATATTATGCTCTTAATGCTATGATTCTGTTTGTTGGGAAGGATTGGTCATTGCCTACTTTTATGCATGTTCTTTTTTCTGTGTTTTCCTGGTATTTCTTTTGGGTGTATAGTGTATTCTGTTCATATACATTACACCATTGTTCTTGTTTTATACAGAATTATGGTTCTTTGAATTCCATTGAACCTACAAAAGACACTGTAGAGAAGGATCGAAATGTATTTGATGCTACAATTATGTCTGAGATTGATCGAACTGTGAAGAAACATACCGACAATTTGCTACACGTTTTGGAAGGTGTCAGTGCACGATTAACACAAATGGAAAGTAGAACCCAACATCTTGAGAGTTCGATGGATGATTTGAAGGTGTCTATAGGAAACAATCATGGAAGCAGTGATGGAAAGATGAGGCAGTTGGAGAATGTTCTTAGAGAGGTATTCTCTATTCAGCACTTTAATTTTGCTTAATCTTATTATTTAACACCATATGGTATATTGGTAGAATAGATGCTTTTGATACCAGATCATTCAAGTGACATGAGAATATTGATTAAAGAACCCTTCTTTTCAAATTCCATATACCTGTTTGGATTTTTACTTAGGAAGCTTTTAAGGATTTAGTCAATTCAATAAAACTTTAAGGTATAAATGCTTTAGTCTAAAATTTTACAACCTCATCCATGTTTCCCCAAATAGGCCTCCGTCGTCCATTCTTATAGAACATGGTAGTATATAATGATCATGGATTTAGTTTTTTAATTTTGGGGATAATCTAGATAACATTTGGCTGAAGCTTGAGCAAATGATGCATTTTGGCTTGTTATATATTAATTGATAGACCATTTTGTTGTGTCATATGGTGTTTTATCATTAACAACATGCAGGTGCAAGAAGGGGTGCAGGTTATAAAGGATAAGCAAGAAATAGTGGAGGCTCAGCTCAAGTTGGCAAAGCTACAAGTTTCGAAGGTTGACCAACAATCAGAAACTCAGAGTACTGTGCACATGGATCCTGCACAACACGCAGCATCTGCCCCTCTGCAATCTCAACAACAGCTTCCTCCTCCTGCCAATCTTCCACAATCACTTCCTGCTCTCCATCCTCCTAACTCTCCTCCTCATCCTCCTTACCAATCTACTCCCCAACAGGGTCTTCCACCTTCAGTTCAACTTCCAGTTCAATCTCCACCGAACCAGGTCCCTTCTGTTGTTCCTCAGCGTGAGCCTTACTTCCCACCACGTGGCCAATCTCAGGACACCCCAAATCAGCAATATCAACTTCCTCCAAGTCAGCAGTCACATTCCTCTCCTGGAGCACCCCCACTTCAACAATATCAACTAGCTCCTCAACCTCAGTACTCTCAACCACCAACACATCCACCTCAACAGCAACCATCACATCCACCTGTTAGTCTCCCTCAACTCCAACCTTCATTGAGTCACCATTTAGAAGAGACATCTTATGGACCTTCTCAGAACTACCCACACAGCCTTCGCCAGCTTCCATCTCAGCCGCCTAGTGGGCCTCCAACCTCCCAACAATTCTATGGGGCACCATCCCATGCGTATGAACCACCATCAAGCAGACCTGGTTATGTGGCGCCTTCTGGGCCTCCTGAGCCTTATCATTATGGTGGATCACCTCAGTATGGTGGTACCTCTCCCCTAAAACAACCACAATTGTCTTCTCCTGCTATGGCTACAAGTGGTGGAAGTGGTTACCCACAACTCCCAACTGCTAGAGTTTTGCCTCATGCAGTGCCTACCACATCAGGGGTAAGTGGTGGCTCAGGTTCTGCTGGCACTGGAGACAGGGTTCCTGTTGATGATGTGGTTGACAAAGTGACAAGTATGGGGTTCCCCCGAGACCATGTTAGAGCAACTGTTCGTAGGTTGACAGAGAATGGCCAAGCAGTTGACCTAAATATAGTGCTGGATAAGCTAATGAATGATAGTGAAGTCCAGCCTCCAAGAGGTTGGTTTGGGCGGTAGCTTGGTATAATTGATTGAGCTGTATAGAAGCATTACCTGTTTCTGGGTTAAATTTGCAAGAAAAGAGACTTTAATCAGGGGCCATCACCCATCGGATTCTTCCAACTTTACCATTTGTTCTTATTTTAGTTTCTTGGTGATTTAAAACTGGTATTCTTGCTTTCTAGCTCTGGTCTCACTCCGTGTTGATTGCTTTTCTGTATATTACTATATCGATGATAACTAAAAGTGGATTTTTATTTTTTTATCCTCTTCCAGATTATGTCACTTAACTGAAATGTGCTATCAGGTTGAGTCCTTGATTTTTAAGTTGTTTATCTAGATTTCAGTTAAGCTTGCCTGATAAATTAAAGTCTTGTAGTGCACCTATGTAGACCTCTAAAATTGGCCCTTAAACCCAAAGAGGAAAGGGAGCCATCATGGGCACCCAATACAGGGGCTAGTGGTAAAATTTTGGTTGGATCGTATACTATACAGTGTTTCTGACAACATATAACTCTTTTGTAGCTCCTTCATCTCAGATTTGAGCCTGATAAATCATCTTATGAACTCATATAACAATATGGAAACTAGGGATCCATGTTCTTAGCACTGTTAGTATGCACGGTAGCTGCATAATTGTAACTATACATTCTTGAATCAAGCAGCTGAGATTCCTTTACAACAAAGTTATGGAGCTGTCAATGACAGAGTTCTAAACTTTTCCAAGGAGTAATGTCAAGATATAAGTAATAGTCAAAACCAAATGAAGAACTATGATTGGAGCTCAAACCCCTTATTTTTATTTATAATTACAAATAATGCAGGATTCTATTTTTTATATCTTCCACGATCAAACTGTGGAAGCATATTCATGTTATTGGACCAAAAGTATTACTACAATTGGTAAAGTTAAACCAAGCAGACCACCCACCAAACATCAAACAAATATACAAAGTGGGCGCTTGAGGACTTGGAAAAACAAATTTTTTTTTTCTCTTATACCAATTATTTTGCTTTTAGGATATGGTTGTCAATTGTCCAAACTCAATTGAACCTCCATTGTTAAATTTCACTTGGTTTTAACCCTAATAATTTATTTTCCTGATTTCTTGGGAGGTTTTTGTGCTATTCATATTGTTTAAGTTTTTATTAACTCTTTTATAAAAAAAAAAGGATATAATATTCGATTCAAGTTAGGGTAGTGAATCCATTTATAATTAATTTTGAAAACAATTAGCTGATGCTAGAGGGAGCATCTCTACTTAGTAAAATACACACTATAAGTTTACGGATTGTTTACCAAACTTATAAAGACACTTATTAATTTAATTTTAAAAACAATAACTTACAATTAAATATCACTGAAATCATAATGAATCATTATAGTAAATATTATGAACTTTCTATTTATATAATCCTAACAAGTGCACACAATTAAAAAAAATTTACATTTATTAATTTGTTTATATTGACTACTAATCATAAATGAATGGTTTTGAGTTTCAATATTTTTTTTTTTTGGTTTCTCACAAATATCCTTGCATTCTTTGGGTATGAGCCTAACTTGTTGAGGTTTGCAGCTGCCCTATCTACTTGTATTTTCTTATGGACACGAACTATTGACATTACAGAGATTCTTTAACATCGAGTATGTTTTACTACTTGAACTATAATAATATTTCTTATTTAATTGTAAATGACATGTACAGTAATAAATTAAACAATGTATTATAAGGAATAAATTTTTATAATGAATTTTTTAATTACACTTTTTAAAGTGATAAATATAAAAATTCAATACGTCACATTTCAATATTATGTAATAAATAATTTATCTTTTAAATTTATTTTGAATTCCAAACACTATAATTAAATATTTACGTTTTCACCTTAAGAAAAACCCAAAATTATGAAAAAAAGAAGAAGACAATAATAAACAAAATCACAAACCACAAATAAAAATAAATTAAAAGCACTTGTTCATAATTTATTAAAAATTTGTAGGAGGCAATTCAATTTCTTAATCTTTACAGCAATTTCTATTCTTGACTTGTAGTGTTCGTCCGTTTTTTTTTCCTTCTTTTTCCATTATTCGTTTTTGGTACACACCCCGTCTCTCGCCCTCTTCTCTGCGAAAACCTGTTTGCTTCGCAGAGCACCAAACCCCAAACAAGTCACTGTCACAAAACCTCTCGCTCATTTCCCCTCCAAATCTATAGCATAACAAGCTTTGATTAAGTTAGCCCTTCGATTATTTATCAATTGCGATCCTCCCCTGCTCTTTGCAGCTTTCTCTATTCGGAAATTGTCTCCCATGGCTTCTTCGTTTTTTTTTTAACAAATTGTGGTCAATCCATAATCAGGCGGAAGTTTATGTGGCATTGGTTGCTCAATTTCTCCAGAATACTGTAAGAATTTTATGGTTTTCAATTATTTTTTTATGGAAAATAATTTTATATGTTGTCCACAACTAGATTATTGATTGTTTATTGTAATTTTTAGGGTTTTGGGCTCTTAATGTTATTAATTTCATTGGATTGCGTAACATTTGCCAACCCATTGCTTTAGGAGGTTCATTTGAATGTGTCTGTATAACCAGCGTTCTAGGTAGTAGATTTTATTTGGGTTTACTTGTTTAGTTTCTTGTAGCATATCTCTATTCTTTAGAGGCATTTGGTTTGTTATACTACGGGTTTTCTGAATAAAATATGGGTTTGGGGAGTTGGTAGGAAAGAAGAAATATATCTAGATCTTATACACTAGAAAATCTATTTAATCTCCAATTCCAGAAAAAGCAAGTTGAACTGAACCCCACTCTTACAGGGACTTCTAGAAATATCTCTTAAAAGACTTTCCATAGAACCTTCAGCTCCCTGAAGTAGTTGATTATTTTGCTCTGACTGCAATCTACAAAAGAAAACCTAGTACAGCCTTCCAAAGTTACTTCTTCAAATTCCCCACTACCTTACCCCAAGAACATGGCAACTCAATTACAGTAGAAGCGAAAATCATAGATGACAGTAAGAAGGGAAACAAAACATAAATCAACAAGAAAATACTTATCTGAGTAGCCCGCAACTGCAATCATTAACAAACTTTAGATTTCTCCCTTATGCAACCATATTGCTGCCTTTACTTCGAAACTAGACACGCGAGTTTCATTCTTGCAGGGAGAGAGAGGTGGTAGCTGTGTGGTATTTATGGATATTTATTATTGCTGCCTCTACTTTTATGGATATTTATTATTGCACAAGTGTTATGGGATATTTAATTATTTATGGATATTTATTATTGCACAATCGCTAGGGAATTTGGGTTTTTTGATAAGTTTTCATGATTTTATGTTTAATTATCTAAAACACAATTTTGTATATATATATACATGAAATTATTACACATGCAATCCTTAAAAGTGTGTCGCATTCCGAACGAACGAATTTCATTCCAATTAAGCTATCCAAAGAAGCGTACTCCCTCGTGCCAAGTTATGGGGTAGGTGACGTTTTACATTTTCGTTCCACGTACCGTATCGATCAGCGTACTAGGTAACTATGGTTGCACTTTCACATTCCCTTTACTCATGCAAGAATACCTCAATAAATGGTTTTGACTCTCTTAGATTGTCTGCTGTCAAATATTCCCCAAAGTGGCTGTCCAAACTGAAAAGGATATCAACAAAGATCTTCATATCAAAACAACCATCATTTATCAGCTTGCAGCAAATGACATTTGATTGATCTCCGCTGCTTTAACACCTGAATAGCCAGAGAATCATTTCTATCAGCTGCTACTGGAAACAAAAGAAGGTGCTGTTAAGGAGAATCTTCGCACCAAATTCCCTCCCAGACACTTTTATGATTTTCCCCTTATTCTTGCACAAGATACCGAGCAGGTTCCTTTCTCTTCAATTTCTCTCACACAAAGTTGTTTCACAGGAAGAGAAATCCACCTTTCATGCCCTTTACCTTGTTTACAACCTCTCTCAGTGAAGTCCTATTTGCTTCACAGAGCTCCAAACCCCAAACAAATGATAGTCACAAAACCTCTTGCTCGTTTCCCCTCCAAATCTATCAGGCATTGAAAATTTTAAAAGTAGTGACTATTTTCTGAAACACAAATCATTGTATACATATCTATGTTTTCTAATTTTCTCTTTTCCATCGATGGGGGAAGAGGGGGAGGGGGCTGCTTCAAATTTTATACAAGGCACATTGCTTTCATGTTTTATGATTGTAATTCTTTTGGTTTGGTCACTCCAATTTTTGTTTTTTCTCCAGGTAGGTTTTCTCTTCATCCTGTAGGAGAGAACTTACTTTTACTTGCATGGACATGTACTGGATAAATACATTATGATTTCTGCCAATTCATTGTTGGCAATATGAATACATCTTGCCAGAAATTCTTTTCATTATTGTTGTTTTTCTGAGTATTCTTTAAGTCTAGGTTCCCTCATATACCTGGCACTGTTACAGGAAACTGTAGCAATTTAACTGGCATTCCTGGTGAGAGTTCAGAGTTCTGGATACCGTGACACTTGCATTTAGAGAGAGTTAATGGAGCTGAAAATTTCAACTCCAAAACCAGGCTGCCTTTCGCCATCTGATTTTGTCAGTGAACCTGAGGAGAAGGAAGTCAGTGATGATGATGATGATGATCGGAATCATAAGCATCGTAGGAGGGACATCCGTTCCCAATCTTCGGAGAGGGATGCTATAGAATCAGTTATGTCTAAGCCATTCAAGAAGCACAGCAAAGCTTTTGGAAATCGGCATATTTTCAGGGAAAATGAATCTCAAGGAAGTGAAAATCTGAGTACTTACAACAATGCTTCTGCAGGGAGAGAATTCTCCTCAAAGTTTGATAGAAGACGCCTTGGTGTGACAATGCTCCCTCGAGCACCTTTGGATTTAAGTCAAAGAACATGGGCAAACCAAACATTTGCTGGAGATCATGGCCCTGGCAAAGGAAGAGGCAGGGACTCTGGTTCTTGGAATCAACGCGATTCTAGGTTCAATTCAAACGATGTTGCTTCACAAATGGTCCAGCAGGGGTCCATTCCTCCAATTATGTATACTGGAAGGGGGTTGCCAAATGTTTCAAATGCACAAAGTGCCTCCTGGAATGGATTTGGAATATTACCAGGTATACCAAATGGTGGTCTTGACATGATTCATTCCATTGGTTTACAAGGAACACTCAGACCACCTATCAATTCGTCATTGAATATGGGTATTCCACGCCAAAGATGTAGAGACTTTGAGGAGCGTGGATTTTGCCTTAGAGGGGACATTTGCCCAATGGAACATGGTGTTAACCGGATTGTTATTGAAGATGTTCAGGTATTCTAATCTTGTAACTTGCCCTTTTACTTAGACATCAATGACTTATTCACAATGCTTGACAAATTACTTTCTTTTTAAAAAATTTGGAGTTGAATTTAAGTTCTAATATCCTTTTCTTAAGCTTTGTTCCTTATTGTTGTAATTACCTAATTGTTTCTGAGTTTCAAATGAAAATAAAATTAGAAGACCTAATTTTACTGTCTGAGGTGCTGTTCATAGTGGAAAATCTGATTTTGATCTCTGTTTGCTTCCAAAATTATCCCAACCCACCATATACTAAATCAACCTTCAATTTACTGATCCCTAGTCTCTTTAGCATCCTTAAATCCTTAACCCTATTCCGAAAGTTTCTATGTTCTTTGCCACCACCTGAATCACTGCAACCACACAACTCTAAAGGTCTAATGTTTAAATCCTTTTGCATATTTTCAATTTCACAATAATTTGATTTGAAGTGTGCAACCAGATAATTCAAATTTCCAAGCTATCGGCTTGCTAATTAAGGAACTATATTTCCAAGCATACAATTATATGTTGTATTTGAGCTGTATCATGAACTATATTTCTGAAACTGCTGCTCACAATTACTTCTACATTCTCCATTTATCTAGTTCTGCAGAAATTGAATTTCTTATATGGGATTGATTGAAATTCTGGGAATATATGATAATATAGTGGTTGCATCAGTGAAGTTTTGATTGGGTAGGAGGAAAGTAGTTTGAAGAGCAGTTCATGCCTATCTGTTGTAGTATGCATTGGCCTGAACATTAATATTATAGTTTTAAGGATGAGCCTCATAAATTGGAGGATTGTAAGAGGATGTTCAAAATTAATTTATTCTAGTTAGTATCTATATGTCCTCTCTACTTGATGGAAATTCTGATTACAGATGTCTGTAACTCTAGAGTTTGATTTATCATTGTTTTTAGCATATAAGTTCACTGCTTGTACACTTCAGGGGCGCTTAGATTGCACCATTTGTTATTTTTTATTGAAGATGATATATTGTTGTTTATTGTATGCATATCATCTTTGCCTTGTTGGGGCTTCCTCAGCTGTAATACTTAATTACAAATAAAAAATACAGCACTTTTTTTTCCCGCTTTGTTGTATGCTTGACTTTGTTTGGGCGATTTGTTGTTTCACAATTGGCAGTCTCTTTCACAGTTCAACCTTCCTGTTTCACTTCCAAGTGCACACTTACTTGGAACAGCTGCTGGATCTGGACCGCTACAGTCACTGAGTGCTTCAGCTCCTTCAATGAATATCAAAAGTATACATGGCAAAGCTAACAAGCCTAGATTGGGTGATGAGGTTTTGGGCTTGAATGGTGCATATCCTGGTTCTAGTTGTGCGGGTGGAGCTGATTTGTATGATCCTGATCAACCTCTTTGGAATAACAGTGGACCTGAAACATCAAATGCGCTTCTAACAGTACAGTCACCCAAGGCTGATGAAACTGAGTCATTTCCCAATGATGCTTCTTCTGATAGGCAACATGTGAGGTTATATGATAGTGTTGATAATGATTGCCCAGTTGGAACTTCTGCAACTGCGATAGGTTTGCATAGTGCCTCTTTGTCTGTCTGGGGCAGAATTGGTAGTTCTAATAACAGATTTGATGTGAAAGAGAAAGTTAATTCTACCCCGATTACCTTTCCGTATCTTGAAAGTGGCTTGGAGGAAGAAAAGGACGAATTAACTGGTTTCCATGGTGATTCACGTCCAAGAAAGCAAACCATTGCGGATGATGCTGGCCAAAAATCTATGGATTCATCTTCCAGGCCACAGGGTGATAGTATGCGTAACAGCCGCAAACCATCTCAAAAAGCAGTACGTACTCTATTTGTCAATGGCATACCCCTGAAAAGCAACAAAAGGGATTCTCTTCTTTCTCATTTTCAAAAATTTGGAGAGGTTATGGACATTTATATTCCACTGAATAGTGAGCGAGCATTTGTCCAGTTTTCGAAGAGGGAAGAGGCTGAAGCTGCTTTGAAGTCACCTGATGCTGTGATGGGTAATCGCTTTATTAAGCTATGGTGGGCTAATCGTGATAACATTCCTGATGATGCTTTTAGCAGTGGAACTGGTGTATCTGAAATTTTTCATGGTGTAGCACCTGCTTCAGTTCCATTCCATCCAGCTGTTTCTAGTAGAGGAAAAGATACTCTTCATCAGTCTGCTATTCTGAAGATTATTTCTGACGAGTTGCCAGCTTCCGATCACCCTAAGCCTGTCATCTTAAATGGGCCTAAAGTTCCACCTCCAATCCAAAAGAAGCTTGAGAACTTGGAGCAGCTAAAGGAGGAAATCCGTAAGAAGCAAGAAATGCTGGAGCAAAAGCGTACCAACTTCAGGCGCCAGTTGGACAAACTTGAAAAACAAGTAAAATCTGGGTGTCCTTTTGTTGAATTCTGATTTATATTTGATGATATTATGTAGCGACCCTAACTAGTTTGTGATTTAAGGCCCAGTTTAGTTGAATTGATATCGAATGATATTATGTGTTTCTCTTGAGGTCCATAACATTTTCAGTTTTATTTTTTAATACCAGATCAAGGTACACTAGAAAGTAATTTTCTTCAAATGGTTTGCATTAGTCATAATTTTATTCTTTACATGATGTCATGATGATTCTAGAAATGTAGATGTAGAGAAAAACTTGAGAGATAGCAGGATATTAATAAAGTATAACATCTGTAAGCTATGCTTCTCTGCCCTTCAATTTACAATGAGGATGTGAAATAGTTTGATAATATATACATCCAATGTTGTTTCTTACCATCAGATTTCTTAAAATGCTGATCTTTTCCAGGCGACAGGAGTCAAGGGTGAAATAGTTACTGAGCAAGCTGCCAAGAGACCTAAAGTTTGCACATCGGCAGATATTGCAAAATCAGCTTCTCCCAGGTCCTCTGATTCTGTTTGTACTGCAGTATCTCCACATGCTAAGGCAATGGTTGACAAGAAAAAATCAGCAGAAACCACTGTCACTCATAGTCCTAAAACAATTACAACCATGGTTGTACAGGAATCTACAGGCTTGAAGCAGCCGATCCATTCATTAACGCCAGTGGCATCTCCAATTCTAATTAATAGATACAAATTGGATAACCGTCCTACTGTATTTAGAATCATCCCACCGTTACCAGCAGGACTAGCAAATGTGAGTTACTTATCTCTCTCTCTCTCTCTCTGCCCCTATATGTGTGCGCATCTTTAAGAAGTTTCAAAAAGAAGCACCTGATCCTCATAGGCATTTAGCATAATTCTTATTTTATTTTTATTTATTTATGTTTTTTCTGAAGCTGAAAGTCTTGTTCATTTCCTGGGATTGTCTGGTGCATGTAGTCATCCATATTTTCTATGCATTACTACCTTACCGGGGGTGTTTTTCTCTTGGTGACACTTACATATCACATAATAACAGCTTTGACATTACCTATGATGCTGTCGATACCATCTACATAGGAAGCCAACATGAATTGTTTAAGGTTTCTTGTAAAAGCCATGGCCAAAGAGTGTGGATGTGTAATTTGGGTGATTGTGTGTTGCTGCGGAAAGGAGTTGGGCGATTAGGGTTTTCATGGTAGATCTGAAGTTCAGGTCTTTGCCAATTAAAATAAATAGATAGTATCTTAATTGTGTTCCTTACTGTGTCTGAGCATATGAAGTTGTTGCTTACTTATTGATCATGGATTTCTCATGACTTTTATTCTTTTTAATAACTGATGTAGAAGGTTCATGAGATGAAAGCATAATTTTTCCTTAAGTTCAGTTAAAGGATAGTAAAAGTGTTCACAACCACAAGTAGTTTAGTATGCTATTTACTTAACTAGTCCTCCTTCGCGCCTTTAGGTTGCTGTTTTGAAGGAACACTTCCTTTTGCATGGTGATCTTTCTGATGTTGAGCTAGAAGGTTTGCCAGTCCATGATGGCAGTAGTGAATCAGAGGCATCTCCACATTACTCAGCTCGTATCACGTTCACTACACGTCATGCTGCAGAGAGGGCATTTGCTAATGGAAAATGCTGGAAAGGCCACAATCTGAAATTTATGTGGTTGACATCTAGTACTTCTAGCAATGGTCATGGTCATAGAGAAAAATCTCAATCTGCTCCCGAGGAGACTTTAGATACTGATGTTTCTTTGGAAGAAAAACTAGAATGTAATGTTAGCCAAGAAGCTCCTGCATCAGGAGATGGGGAGCCTATTGCTTCAGCAACAGCAAGTGGTTTTGTGCAGGCAGAACCAAGTGAAGCTTCCCAGTGTACACCATGCCCAGCATCATGTGAGAAAGAGTCACCTGAGGGCAATCTCTGCTGAGTATCTGCTAATTGTCAGATTTGTACAGTGAGGTAAAATGTTAAATCTATTGAAACTAATTTCAGAAGCCTGCTTTAGCCATATTGCTTAGAATTAATCATTTCAAATGTTCCTTCTTTTTCATTTTTTTCTTTTTATGCCGAGATGTGTAAAACGAAATTTTTGTTATTTTTAACTGCCACCTAATATTGGTTGGTTGGTATAGTTGAGTGGTGCATCATGTCAATTTCAGCTTTAGGTATATGTCTAGGACCAAAGGATTCTAATTTGAAGAATTCTGTTGGAAACAATGGTTTAGTACCAAGTGTTTGGGATCAAATTCCCGTTTTGTCTGTAGTTATAGTACTATAGTTGAAAGGGATGCTTTTACCCAACTATTGTAGTAACATTGTCTTCTCTTTTTTGTTTTAAATCATTTTCTGTTAGCATTTTGTTCTTCTTTTCACTGCCTTCATCTTCATCCTTTTATATATATATTTCTCTCTACATTCCTTAACGTTAATAGATTTGGGTGTCAACTAGGGTTTTGATGCTTTTGACAAGACTGGAGTGTGGTTAAATAATCATTAGGTTTAAAATCTGGCAAAAAGCAGAAAGCAAAAAGGTAAAAGAAAAGAGAGAAGATGGAACTAGCAAAGACATTCATTTGTGTTCATGGATATGGTCCTGGACAAGAGTTGTTTATAGTCAATGTAGTGTTCTTAGTGGATTTTTGGTTAATTTCTTTTAATTTTCTTATTCTGAAAGAGTTGTTTAAATCATAAACGATTCTACATGTCTATGTACAATGTTATAGTGTTACGACGCTTGATTTGAGCTTCTATGTGGTGATTGGGTAAACAATTTTACTGAAAGATATAGAAGGTTGATTTGAAATATGTGGATCCGAACTGGAGCCAGACCCTCCTCTATTGTTTATATTATAAGGAATATGAAGAATATGAAGAGAAATTTTCTTTTGAATTAGCTACACTTTGGAGAGAGAAAACATAATCTTCTCATATTTTTTTGAAGGTTTAAATCTAAATCACCCTAAAGATAGATCAAAGTATGCTATTTTCCCCACCCACTCCCACCAAAAAAAAAAAAAAACTCCAATTTGGATTTAGCTAACAATTGTGGTTACTTTCTCTAACTTTGAAGAAAGTGCTTGTTTTCTGGATCAATTGCAAAGTAATATTGATGTCTATTGCTATTAATGAAAGCATTTGTTATTGTTAAATAACTATTTCTAATATCATGGTCAATAACATAATATTGCTTAAGTTTGAAATGTCAATTGCCAATCAAATTTAGTAAAAGTCTAATTTTGCGTATGTACTCGCTGAAATTGATTTAAGAATACAACTGGACTTGTAAAATAAGATTCTTTTATCAACATTAAGAGAGCCTTAAATATATGAACTGCGATATTCTTTGATTGAACTTTGACATGTATTACAATATATTGATACCACGTTCATTAACTTATGTAACTATACATTTACTTCATATGTATTAAAACTGTCCCTCAAAAGGGAAGGAGGTACCACCCACCAATCTGCGAAGAGTTTCTTTCTTAAGCCAAAAAGTAAAGCATTTCACTCATTAAAAGGATATGGACAACACCAACACAAGGAGCACATAAGGTCAAAATCAACCATGGAGACAACAAACACCAGCATAAAATTGCTGATGAAAAGGTTACAAGGTGGAACTGCTTGTATAAAAAAGGCGATCCTGCTAACCGATACAAACTCACAGGAGAGAAAATAAAAAGAAGCACCAAGGTTGCCGTATGCTTCTATATGATAGGCAACTGTAGGAACCAATACACATTCACAGTGCTTCTATTCAATATGCATCCTTGGAAACGAATGTGTACAGAGGTGAATTCAAACATTGGACTGGTATACATAATATATATGTTCAGACCAGATTCATGCTCCGCCAATAAAATCACAAAGTTGGCTTCTCTTCTGTTTAATTTGCAAGAGAGATCCAATCACCCAAAACCATTTATCACTTGCATCTTCACTAGTCTGATAAATTTGCAGAAAAAAAGCAGTTTTGGCCCTTGTATAAGGAGCTGTTCGTATTAACGTGCCACTCAAGACCCAAATTAGTCAAGTTCGGAGTGATGCGTGCGCAAATTACCAAAAGTTCCCACGATTACAGACTCGAGAAAACCCTGTACAGGCATATTCACATGCAATTGGAAGACTCCAGTTTAGTCATCTCCAGGGTACAATGCCTACATGAAAGTCCAAAATCCCAGTGAAATACTCAAGATGGTTCCTCAGACTTAGTTAAGCCAGTTGCACAGGCATATTTATGGTGCAAATGGTCACAATATATTGGTTTTAGCCTCTTCAAAATCCAATAATTTTCAAAACCAAAGTTCATATCTCAATCAACCACCATGTTAGTGAGCCTAAGCTGCTTATCTAAAGACAAGTAGCTTTTTAATAACACACAAGTATGATGCAGCACTTGCAGTAAAAAAGCAGCCATATTTTCCTCACTTTTATCAATAGGTTGCATTCCAGGCATATAATTACCACATGCTGTCTGTGTGGCCCAGTTGTATATGCGCTCTGTAGATGAATAGAGATGAGAAGAAACAGTCTCTGCAACAACTTCCCAACTGGAGTCTGACAAAAGAGAAGTAAGTGTAACTGGTAAATCACTCAGCACTGTTTGTTGGTCCAGAATCAGAATGGGCATATATTTGCAGCATGTACTGGATAGCAGACCAAGAAACTGCAGTGCCTGCAGGATAATAAAGAAGATATATTACATACACACATAAGGAGGAGAAGCATAAGCTGATACATATTCAATGTGTAGTCAAGTTTGGGGTTAACTCCTATACATCACTCACGTAATTCCCTATAATGGCAACCCACTATAATGGGGGCTTGCCTGCCATGTCAGCCTTAAGGTATTTAAATCATTAACATAAGATGTTTCTTCCTACATGGGATTGTAGTAATACTACTACTAATAATAACAGTACTAATAACAAATGGAATTCCTCTCTCTCTCAGCAATACTCCAGGGGAGAGTCATCGGTTTCAGAGTAAATCATCACTACCATCGGATACTACACAAATATATGCTTTCTCCAAGAATTGATTTTGAATTTAGTAGTGTGTACAATAATTTTATATATCTTCTTTCCGTTTTTTTTTGTTTTTTTTGATGTTTTTGGGTTCATAGTGGGCCTAGGACTACAGAAGAGGAGGCAGCATCACCCATTTTCATGTCATAAACCATGTCCCAGTTCAACCATTAGGGTATCCCATTAGGGACTAGTTTTACATCTTCCTTGATCTAATAGTTCCATTATGAAGGTATGAATATCTAGTTCCTACCGTGGAAGGGTAGCGTGATACACAGCTAATTTCCACCGCATCAACAAGCCATTGTCTCTTGACAACTCCCTCCGCATGTTGCAAAGCTGCTACAAATTCAATCAGTATGTCCCAAATACCTACAAAAATTAAATATTTAAATTTAGCATGGAAACTAATCCTTCCAGATAGCATTTTTAGTTCTATTAAGCATGTAATGCCAGCACTCTGCACCATATTACTCTTTTACTCTTCTGTGTCCAAAGTTACATGAAACTCTGCACCATGCCATGAAACTAACCTTGCAGTTTGGAGTTCAATATATCGGATTTTAACTTTCCCAGCTCGATCAATGGAAGAGAACCGGTCTTAACTAGCTTCACCTTGACATGGACCTTTTTTTGGACTTCAATAAACCAGCCACCTCGTTGTAGAGGATCCTCCTGTTAAACATGTAAGGTGCAAATGGATTCTAAGATTTCCGAGCAAACAAATAAAAAAGGCTAAACTAAATAAATTAATCGCAAGTGGTATAGCCAATCAATGCCTATAAGAAGTGGAAAAGAAAATCCTAATGTCAATTTCTAAGGCTACAAAACACTAAAAAAATTACTATCACTTAGAAATCTTGACCGGTTGGAGACATTCTATCATAAAATCACCACTCAAATGTACAGCTTAAACTATGAATTCAAATAAACAGTTTCTGAAGGTCAGCTTCAATAAAAGTATAAAACAGAGACACAGAGTGAGGAAATATACCTGTAGGAAATCCAACAACCATCTCCGTGGCGCCTTCTCCAAGCATTTCACAGCCTCAGACCACTCCTCTACAGAATTTACCTGGCTAACTACTTCACTGGCACTTGATTCCAGTGTTGGCAACAAGGTAAATAACGCCTCCATGCACCTTTCAACATGGGATATGCAATCAAGCCTGTCAATGGAGATTTCATCTAGAGATTGATTGAGGCCCTTCCAGCATGAAACCCGTAGCAGGCTTTTCTGACTGGCCTCACAGACTTGGAATTGGGTAACTGAAAACAAGTGATTAATCACATCATCAAATAATTTCTCAAGCCTGGAGCCTGAATATACTTTCATAAGGTCTGAGAGATGAATAAGCAGACATGACTGCAGATTCAGCTCAAGTGTCCTGAACCTGGACAGGTCTGAAAGCTCATCAAGAAAAGTTAGAAGTGGATCAAATTGAGGTGCATGGGCTAATGAAAACTGTACGCACTCCACCCTGAGAGTTCCTTTCTTATGAACTGAGTCTGATGGCAACAACTTAGCAACCTGAGTCTCATATTTCATGCAGCGCCTAATTACTGCTCCCCAGTCCAGGCTCGGCAACCTGGGAGCTCGTGAAAGGCACCTTAAAACAGTTGCCACAGTTTCAACATGTGCAATAGTACTCATCTGAACTTGGAAAGCCAATAAATTAGAAAGATCAGAAGAAACTAATTCCTAAAATATAATAATGTGCATGCATAAGGAAAAAGTGCATTTCATAAGTGCCAGAGTCAGATAGAGACAAGGATGACTTTGTCACATATAACCTCATGGAAAACATACAATCTCATATTTCAAGAAATTTTTTGCAAATAACCCATATCACGAGTAGAATACATTCACCAGTGAATAGTAATGATAGAAATAACAAAAAGGATCTGAACAAATTCATTAAAGCCCTAAACAATGAACGGAGACACATCTGCATCATTCATTCTTCATCATTATCCTCAGTTCAGGGCATTACTGTTACCATTGCAGAATTGTATATATATATATATATACTTTCAGGAAGCCCAAAGTGATATGTAATATAGATTACTTCCCCATACTAGCACATTGGCATGTCTACATCGTAAATAAGCAAAATGTAGGTGCAACTTCTAGTTTAGAAAACAATGATTACTGTCCAGGCTCTCTTATTCATAATAATTCAATAAATTAATGTTGGATTGTCCAACCTGCTAACATGAAAAATTTACCTAGGTAGTAAATACTTGTAGAAATATTGGTTCCCTAGTGGAGTAAAAAGAAAAAAAAAAAGACTCCCTTGACATAAATATAGACTTCCTATTCACTACTACAACATGCAGTATAGCATAAGAGTGCATCTAAAAATTGAGATAGACAATAGATTAGAATACTTACAATTACTATAGTAAAACTAAGCTCACATGTCACAAGCAAATATGGCTTTTGATTAACAAAGTGATGGCAGGAACATTAAAAAAAATGTGAGCAGCATCTCAGGAAATACTGACAAACACGAGTGAGAAGCGTACCCCAGTACAATTCAGAGACATAAGCCACGAAGAGAGCTTCATAACCACATTGTCCTCCGCAAAACTTTGAGAAACAGATTTTAAATTAGCTTTGTCAGCGTTAGTATCATTATCAACAATTGGAAGTTCATTGGACCAGATACGATGTCGAAGAAATGAAACTGCCCAAGATGCATAATGTTGCAGTTGATGATCATCAGAATTCTGTGCCACTAGAAACATTTCTTGCACCAATGATGTCAAATGTAACTGGAAAACAGAACTTGAAAGTAGAGGACCCCTGACATACGAAGACTCCTGTTGGGCATATGCAATAATATATATAACCAACTAATATTAGATTAGAAAGGGATAAAACACATCTGGTATGAACAATATTGAAATTCTTGACTACCTTCTGCTCATAACCATGTTGCATTGTAGAACTTGGAAGGTGCATATCGACCAAAATCCCAGCACCTGCTCCCGTAGCGTTAACAACTCCAAACATCCCACCCAGATGAATGAGAGGAGGGTAAGGATTGGAGTAACATTTTCTAAACAGTTCCAGCAAACCTTTAACACACTCAACCTCAATAGAAAGCACCCCTTCATTTAGTATACAACCAAGGAGCGTCCCTGCTCCAATGCATGATGCCATAAGCAAGCTCTGATGCAAAATGTCAGATTTTTTAATAGAGGTCAACTCAGAAATCAACTCCTTATAGCCATATACTAGCTTTTCCAATTCAATGTCATCCATCAATTCCACTCTCTGGCAAAAAGCCACTACAATGGGTGTTGCAATGCAGGATCCTACTGATAAAAGTCTTTCAGATTCATCAACAGCACCAGTACTTTGAACTAGTGCATTCACATGTGGAATCCATGATACAAATAAGCTTTTTATCTTGAGTACAGCCTCTTGCTCACCAGCTCTGTATATTGCACTGGTGGAGCTTGCCAAACCAAAAACAAGTCCAGCAACACCCCAGATGTCCTCCTCCAAGTAATCACAGTCCTTGTATGACAGCTCAGACATTTTACTTGTATTTGTCTCATATGTGTGTAACAGTGAGAATGAACAGAGACTTTCCAGAATATCAGATGAAGATTGAGTGAGCTGACATATTGCCATTGATAAGGCCCTAACTATTCCCCCTAGTAACTCAGCTTCAGGTACATTATCTTTTCCTTTCTCCAAGTCAGAATTTTCAGCGGCTTCAACCCTGGTAAGAAGGTCTTGGCATGCAAAACCCAAGCCAACCCCACATGCTCCTTTAACAAGGGCACTTTTGCTACCACCCAGAACCTAAAAACTTCTATGTTAGTGCAATAGACTTCTAGACAATTTTAGTAATGATTTTTTAGTCATATACATAATTGTTTTCAAACTGTATTCAAGTAATTAACTGCCAACCATTCATAATGGTGCTTTCTTGTTCAATTAGAGAACTCAACTAGTTTTTATGAAGCAGAAAATGCTCTTTCACCCCCTTATGGTCAGTTTCATTTCACTTTAGTTTTTCCCCCCGTGGTTTTAACAGTTATCTCTTCATACCTCTTGTTAATAATTGTGGCTACATATTGAAATAAAAAGTACATATTCCAATTGAGTTTCATGGTGCTCTTTCGTCAATTCTGAACTGGAATTACAACCAAGGATTGTAGGTTATGTGGGTAATGTCATGAAGGAGAATACCAAAAGCAGACAAAGTGGCAAATATCATTTCAAAGAGTGGCAAAGTGAAGATGGTCATACCTCAACGAGATCAAATGGTTTTAAGGAATTAAAAAAAATTCTTTTTCTTTTTGGAAAACAAATGAGAAGGAAGAAGAATGTCAACTATAACAACCCATCCATCTTACAGTTTTGCTTCTTCACCACTCCAAAACAAATAAAAACAATGTCAATGATCTCCTATATATCTTTCTCTCTTCTAGGAATTTGCTTTTAAGATGACACATAGAGCTAGAAAAAGACAACAGGATTGATTTGCCTAGGAATCAAGAGAAAACTATTTCCCAGGAATCAGGATCCACAATCCCCAAGTTTGCCAACTAAAAAGGTCTGATATAGAATAGAAATTTGAGATTCAAAAGATTATGAAGCAAATGTTAAACTACAGGCTTTCCCACCCTTAAGGGAAACATTCTGCAACGGAGAATGCATTAAACATCTCTTTTGGGTTTTTTTTTTTCCTTTTTCCTCAGTACCTACTGGAAGTTGTTATTATAAAATGAAATCAAATGGTGACGGAAAAAACTGATTATTTGCAGTGATTCTAGCAATATTAATAAATAAATCATCCATATCTGAATGCTAGGCTACAAAAAAGTTGTAAACCAACTACAAATAAAAATCTAATATTATGAGACAAATAGTCCATGTGAAAGAAACTGAAATAATTAGATAAAAGTAAAGAGCTTGGCAAGGAGATTTTACAGAATCAACAAATAAGTTGCTCAGATATAAATGGAAGTTTTGAAGAAAAGTACAAGTGAACATCAAAACAACATTGTAGAAACTTGCATGAGTATTAATGAAGAGTCCAAGAATTGTAACAAAGAACAACAATACCTCAAGAAGTGCAGTGATATTTTGGTATCTCAGCTTATGGTCAGTTACATGGAGGTAACTTGAGATTAACCCAAGAGAAATTGCAGCTGACCACTGGCGGTGTTCATGTTCATGCTGGAGTAACCAATCCAAAAGGAACTTAGAAGCGGCTGACTTAATAGTGTGAGCAGATGGAGGCAAGACCTGAAAAATATAAATTTTAATTCATGACATTGGATTCCAGCATGGATAGACTTTTCAATTTTCCTTACCAACAATTTTGATCAACATAATATTGAACTTTTTAAACTAATCCAAGAGAACCCTTTTTCATGTGATTGCCTCTAAATATAAGTGGAATACAATTGAAAGATGGAATTTCTTTTGAAGCTCTTTTTTATTTCAATAATGTCCATGTGTTAAGCAAATGGGCATAATCAATAACCTCAATAACAAGTTCCACAAACCCATGAAGGCAGACAATAAGGTAGATTATAAAATTCCTTATGGTTACCTATCTCATTTATTCTTCCACATGGAAACTTCTGAAGCAGTCAGATCAGACAAAGCCTAGTGAAAAAGAGGGCAACCATGGGAAAACTCTTACCAAACAGAGTGCACCAATAGCTAGTGCAATATTTTCAGCAGATCTAGGAATGGCTTCTTCTGCTTTCATTATCATACTCTGCACAAAAAGTAGATAAAAAGAAACTACATCAAAAATGATGCAACTGGTAAATATAACTAGAACAGACCAATCAGTTCAGAAGCAAGGAAAGCACCAGACTTTTAGAATGTCAGTAGCAGCTTTAGAAGTTCTATCGAGCACATTTGAATGTGCTTTAGCATCAAACAGAAAAATATCAGCCCTCATCCAACGTCTCATGAAAGATTTCCATGATTGCAGTGTAATAAGTGCGACAAAAATATTTCTTGAGAGCTGAAGAGATTCTGCTATTTCCACTAGTGCATTCTCATAAGCAGCATGTACATCTCGTAATCTCTGGAAACTAGTAATATCAGACTAAAAGCATATTAAACCTTCAAGAAAAGAATGGTTCAGTATCCTACCTTGGATGCCTGTAGGTTGTTTGGATTTTTAGGAGTGAAGGAAATGCACAATAAAGCAGCACCAGGTAATCCTCCAGCTTCACTTGGTTTCCCTGCAAACAAAATGCTTATACATCCAGATGATCAAACAAAGAAATGAATGCATCAAATTAAGCGCTTTCTATGAAAAGCAAAAGGTTAAGTGGCCAACATCACCCTGCTAAAGGTCCTCCCCTTTTAATTAGAGGAAGGTAAACCACCTTTTGAGAGTAGAAAGAAAATTTCAATATAGTTCCATTTAAATTTAACGATGCCAGAAAATGGTATACTCCTACAAATTTGCAACAACTTCTCATCCACAAAAGTGGAGGCAGAAGCAAGAAATCTCATATCAATATCTTACATTCTTTTCTTTCATTAGAATTTAGAAGTGGACCACTGATATCAAGATACCTGAAGAGAAGATAAGCTGCGGAAACACATCCAACAGCTTTTCAATCTTGCTTCGTAGGACCCTTTTCTCCTTGACCAATCTTCGCCGTGTGCTGGAGCAAATTGGCAGAAGGTTATCAACTTTTTGTTTCATTATCTTCCTCAGCATGTTAATTAAAAAAAAAAAAAAACTATTTACTTGTGCTCGTAGATTATGATTTTGACTTGAAAGTCCTCCATTGCCCTGAGTACATTGGGATTTGTCTCGGAAAAGAATAACTCCAAGTTCCTTTTACGAAAATCCGGAATATTGTTTTCAAGATGTGGTACCTGGGAAGGAAAATATAAGAGGATTACATAAAAAGAAAAACAAAGAAGCATGCAAACACATTACATAAAGTTACCATCAGAGTAAATAAAACATATATGATACCCATGCAGGTCAGAATCAGATACCGCTCAGAATGAGAAGAGTTAACTACAATAACATATAGGAGTCATTCATTAAATATACCTCATATTGGGTAAGGGCCTCCAAGGCAGAGGTTCTTGCCTTTGCCCAAATTAGCTCATGACTAGGGTGAGTATAGGTAACTATTCCCCACAAAATTTGCAGCACGCCTTTTGAAGTTTCTGCATATGCTTCAGCATCCATTGCACCCCACCTCAATAGAAGGCAAATGCTGCCAAACAGCAACATATAAGAAAAGTAGTAAATATCTAACAGAAAGAGATGATGGGAACATTGAACATTATTTAAAGATCAAATTCAAAAAATTTATATTGTCCGATAATGTTAAAAGTGCATAACCAAGTCAATGGAAATATTCTATGGCCAAGAAGCAGCCAGCTGACTTCCCTCTTCGACTTCCTTTACATTATATGACAGGCACGATTAACAAAGTTATCACAATACTAAGTATAAGAGGTCAGCTATTATCAATCACAAAAGCCAGCTGAGAAATAATAACATCTCTCCTGAAAAGGCTCTGGATTACCTCTATAAGTTGAATCTTACCTGGCATCATGTTTTCTAGAAAGAAATACCATCATTTTTTAGGTAATTGGGTGTAGTCAAAACAGGCCCACAATGTAGAATACATGTTCATAAACAGACTTGCTTACCTATGTGCAAGAACTGGGTCAGTATAGTAGTCTCCAACATGCTTTGCAATGACATTCCAAGCAGTATAAAAATCTGAACAAATAAAATTTCCTTAATATCCCCTGAGAATGCAATATTTGTGAGAAAAAAAAAAACTCAGAAATGAAGTGTTTTAAGAATGCATGATTTACAGTGATTAAATTACAAAGGCTTAGCGAAGAAGGAAGCATTCCAGAAAACCCAGTTATAGGCAAAACCAATTTTACCAATTACATCCTCTTCACAAAGGTGGGCAAGGCTTTGAAAACCAAGAGCTTTAACTGCAGGGTCTTGGCTTTCAATGCAAGCCTGTTGATTCAAACAAGACAGTGATATACTTAGAAAAGCATGCATAGGACACAGAATTAACAGAGTAGCACCTAGGAAAACCATACCGAAACAGACAAGATAAGGTCAACACCCCTGTCGGGGTTTTTACAGCAAACATCCCGCACAGAAGCAGCTATACTGATACAGATATTTCTCTCAGTCTTGAATTCCACCAATCCTTTAGGAAGCAAGACCCCCTAAATGGGATAAGAACAAACTAAAATGAGAACGTATTAGAGGTAACACAGCAAAAAGATAGAAGAAGGATTACTTAAGACATTAGCAGAAAAAGTTTAATGGCTCCAAGAGTTTTTGTATTTTTGAGACCGCCCTTTCCCCACCCCATATCTCCATTTTGGGGAGACAAAATAGAATAGAAGACTTTGCCTAAATGCTATTACTTTAACTTCATTTCTTCCTTCTTCCAGCAAAATGGCTTCCATAAAGCAAAACTCAACATTAACTGAAATACTTGAGCATGGACTACAAGAATCTTTACAGTTTTACTGTCTCCGAATCCAGGAGTTGCATGGTGATCTATAATCTCTGCGGATTTAGTAGAAAAAAAAAATCTTAAATATTCTAATCCCCCACTGGAAGAAAATTGATTATAATTTTTATTTATCGTGGTTTGAGGTTCAGTCTCTAATCCCTCCCATTTGCTTTTTTCTTATTTTACTTTTTCAATATTACTAGCACACTAAAAGAATATAGCAACATGTGTCATAATAGAAAAGAGTGCAACAAAAAAATTACATGCAAACTCCCAAAAGCACGATCATTGATCTCCCAGGTTCGACAAAGCAAACGAGTGGCTGTGGCATATAATGTACTGAAATTGAAAGAAACAAAAATTTAAGCTGGTTTGTAACTGCTTAGATCTCAAGATATTTATATAGTTTTAACAGTATTAATGTAAATAAACAAACAATTTCTAAAATTCCTAAAACAAATCATCCTTATAATGACAAACATGCCCAACACTATATATAACACTAGATATGCACCAGCATATTGAAACTAATAAGCATGTTGCTACTACTTTCCATATATAACTAGAAAGTACAAACCTAAGGTAGACTGCTAGAGTCCCACCACATGGGATTGAACTGAATTACAAAATTTCTTGTACACATTGTTATGAAGACAAAACTAAAGTTCCATGTTCTTTTCTCCATTTTTCAAAAGGCAGAAGTTTCCGAAAATTCAACCAAATCTATGATTTGAACACCAGACCTCCAACTTGAGAAGATGGAGGAGTGGTAACACTAGGCTACAAAGGCATTATTAGGAAATCCAAGATTATATATATATATTTGTTTTTTGGCACTCATGCTGCACGTGAATCGTATTTATGATATTTAAATATATGTTTCATTAATAATTGATATACATATCGATAAATTATAGTTAATAACATTAAACAAATAGATAAATTCAATAAAACAAATAATTCATAATATAAATATAATTTTTTTTTAAATTCTAAAGATGGAAGAAGAATTAATAATATTATAATTATATAAACTATACTCTTAATATTTCTTTCATTTCACAGCATATTCTTAAAATTTTAAGATATAAAATTAGAAGAAATTAAAAAAATATTATAATTCTTTGTAACTTCTTAAATAAAAAAAAATGAGAAATTCAATTTTAATTACTATTGATACATAGTTATTGACAAATTATAGATTTATTAATATTGAAAATAATTAAGACAAAAAAAATTCAATAGACATAAAGTAATTACAATCCCATTAATATTAAAATAGAGAAAAATAAAGAAGGCAGTAAGAAAAAAAAATAGTTTGTTTAAGCAAAATAACAACCAAAAAGTATACATGTAATAGTAAAAACTCATACGGGTATTTAAGAAAATAAAGTTTATTCTAATAAATTACTTTTATATTTATAAACAAATAGATAAATCTAACAAAAATTAAATTCATAATTTCATATTTTTTATTCTTAAGATGGAACAATAATTTTAAAATTTAAAACAATAACATTATAATCATGAAAATTATACTTTTAATAATTTTTTAACATAAAATTCTATTCATAAATTCTATTCATAACTAAAAAATATTATAATTATCATAAACTTTTGGGAAAAAAAAAAAAAACAATTTTAAACATTATTATTATATAATTATTGAAAAATTATAATTTTTTTATGAATTAAAAGTTAAAACAACAATATTATAATCATAAAAATATACTCCTAATATATATTTTTTAATTTATAGTTTTTTTTTTTTTAAATATAGATCATAAATTTGAGAAAAACTTAAAAAATTATGATTATTAGAAATTTATTAAACCAAAAAAAAAAAAGAAAAAAAAAAAACAATTCTATTGAAATTACTGTTGACATATAATTATTGAAAAATTAAAAGTTTATTATATTGAGAAAAATTAGTATAAAAGAAGTCAATAGTTTTAAAATAATTATAATCTTATTGATATTAAAATAGAAAAAAATAATAATAATCTATTTGAAATAAAATAACAATTAAAGCTAACTATGTAACAATATAAACTTGAAGGCAAGTCTTGGCGCAACAGTAAGTTATTCCTTTACACGGGTTCGAGGCATGAAAACAGCTTTTTTGCAAAAATGTAAGAGAAAGGCTGCGTACATGTGCGCCCACCCTCCTCTACCCCGCAATAGCCAGGGAGCACTTTGTGCACCCGGTAAGCCCTTTATGTAACAATATAAACTTACAAGGGCTATTTTAAGAAAATCAAAAAAAATTGTCATTAATCTACTGATATATATATATATATATATATATATATATATATATAAAAGAAGTCTTCCAAATTTAATACAAAAGAGAAGAGGAAGAAAATGGTGAAGGATACTTATGTGATCGTGCTCCTTCTTTACAACTAAATATGGCAATCATTTATAGTTACAAAATTAAGATTTAAGAACAACAACAACAACAACAAATGATATCAACATTAATAATAAGAATACCAAGAATGATCATAATAATATAAGCAAAACATATGAAAAGATGTACTTAAAGGATGATTTGTAGAGAGTACACACGGTTTTGCATCTTTGTTAAGCATAGGCAAGATAGTTTGCACTATGAGTGGAATCATTGCAGAATGCGAAGCAAGTGATGGAAGCATTCCTAAAAGTTTTAGCTGCAACAACAGTTTGATAAAAGAAACCCAGATTAAAATGACAAAAGCCAAAAGAACAGCTAATATGCATGCATTAAGTTCATGTCATAGAGACAAAAAAGGAAGACTTACCAGCATATCACAGCTTATAACATTTTTTGTGGTGAATATGTTACTGTAGAAAAGAATAGTTAGCAACAAAGGAACTCCCAGTTTCGGGTCCATAACACCAAGAGCAGCCAAAGAATCTAGAGCAGTAGCCCCCAATGATGGATGCATCAACAAAACACCAACAACAGCACTGAGTAGAAAGGGCATTTCTTCAAGGACAAAAATTAAAGTTGTATTATTCTATTGGATCAATATGCTTAGTTGCTAAACATGAATCCTTGCATTCTTAACACTTTACCAGTAACAAAAGATTCCTGAGACTGAGACAGAGGTAGGGAAGATTTTCGTCTGTCAACAATGGATAAACAGTATTCTCTTAATTGGGAAGTCCAAGATCTTGGTACATGCATCATTTTGCCCTCACTTTTACTGTTTGAACCGAAGTTCAGTATGAAATGGCTAGATGGTGATCCCTGATCCTGAAAAAGCAGCAATATAGATTTTCCAAAATTTTAGATGATGATTGGAAGCAATGGTTGCATTTATGTGCAGTATAATCTGGATGATGGACAGCCATCTTTATACAACCATATCACATGTTAAAACCTCCTTTCAAATAAATTTCATATCCAGCATTTGAAAAAATAAAATAAATTGCATGAATATTTGAAACAAAATAAATTATACATGTCAGGTAACAGATATATATATAGACCTGACACCAAAGATGCCGCAAAAGCCTAAGAACTATAGATCCAGGAGAGCTGACATAACAAACACCCTCTTCCAAGGTTGGTTCATCCTTCCAAGTTTCCAGTACTTTAACCAAGAGCTTTTCTAACGTGACAAGCAATTCAGCTGCTGGACCTTTAATTGATTTGGAAGGAGATGACATAAGGTTTATGGCAGGAAATATAAATAAAAGTTCTTCAACTGGAGCAGCTTTAGTTCTGTCAATAGCATATTCTGCATAGGCAATTACAATATTTTGTAAGAAGTACTACAAAGAAAATAAAAGAGAATCAAATTGAAAGGAAAAGAAATTATGATAAGAAAAGAATGATAAAAACATTGAAATAATCAATAAGGAAGAGATTTTTAATTCTAGGAATGTAACAGAAAATTAAGAGCGAAAAACTAAGAATATGAAAATCAAGATAATTTGTTTGTTTGCAGAAATTTAATAAATAAAGAAACTGCGGGGGCATGTGTCTGTTGATTGAAAATTCAGACTTGAATCAGACTCATAACAACTCGCCCAGAAATATAACGCAAAAGCAATATCGCCTAGGCTGTACAACTGCATATTTCTGTTTAAAAATATCCTCAATCACATTGACAAACTTACCAAAAAACTTTTAGAGATCTTTATAGTTTTGACATAAAATATTGTACTACAGACATATGTACTCAAATACTCCAAGTCAAAAACATAGAAAACTAAAACATTAAGAAACCTATTAGTGATCTTACCATTTTCATGTTTCCACTTCAGGACAAAGAGGACGAGCATTAATATGGAAAGCTGTTCATGTTCAAGCTCTGACTGAACAAGGATTACAAATAAAGATAGCAGAATTGAAGATAATGCAGGGATATACCGCAACCCAAGATCCTTTTGGACAGACAATAAGCGATTTGACAGTTCACATATGGGCTGATTGCCACCAGGATGTCTATGAACACATGTCAACAAAGGAAGGATTGTTTTGAGGAGTTCAATACCACAAAGTTGAGCCTCTGTAACCAGCTGCTAAGATGGGAGCACCAAAAGATGCAGAGAAAATTTATTAGGCAACAAATTCAATATATTAACAACTGTTAAGTACAAAGCCAAATATCTGTTCCTCTAACAGCAGTGACGATATTATAAAATTTGCATAGTGAGTTCTGTAAGAACATACTGATCTCTTTTCAGATAATAATCTGATAACCACAATATATGCATCCACCATAATCTCAGCAAAAGATATTAATTTCCTGAACTCCTGATAAGATTCATAAGATTCATAAGATTCATAAGAAATGAGAAAATATTACTAGGAGTTCCTATTAAATCATATAAAATACAATGGCCTCAACTTAACACAAGGGAAGCAAATTATTACTACATGCACGTACTTGTGAGTTGCTGTATGGTACATATTTAAGGCCCCTCATTAGCAGCTTAAAAACAGGGAAGGACTCAAAAGGAAATGTGCAACAAAAAGATGCCATTGATGATATCAATTGCATTGCAAGGGAAGACGATGATGAATCTGAAAAAGGCATCCGTAAAATTGAAAAATATAGTAAGGGTCTCAGGAATTCACAAACTTCCACCATCCCCAATTGCTTATTCTGCACCATAAACAGCAACACTTGTGTAACGAGTTCTGAGTGAGCTTCTGTTCGACTTGACAGTACCTGCAACACATAAAAATTTAGTGCTTCAATATTATAATTCTTCAATAGAAACTTCCCACATTGCTTCATCAGCGAAAAGCAGGAAAAAAAAAAACACAGTCTATGACAAATTCCATATACTTCTCTCACCTTAACAAAAGGGTGAGTCTCCGTTGAACTGAACTGCCACAACCCATTGTTTTTCTGAAACCCAAAGCGGACAAGAAAGCCCAAAGCTTTTACAAAAACAACAACAAATTTTGGGTCGGTTCCTTCCAAAGCAGACTGAAGCTCCAGCATCCCGCGAGAAATATCCATATGAGAATCTTTCACGAGACGGCATAATTCGCGAACAGATTGATCGACGACAGCCGGAAAGGTGGAGTTCAGGCATTGAGAGATTGCTTCTCTTCCGGGTTCGGATTCGGAGTCTAGATACTTCGGGGCAGACCGGAGCTTGGAGAAAATTGAAATTACAGCGAATTTTTGAAGTGACGGTTGAGGGACTCGCGTCTTTTCCAGTAGAGGAGAATACGACTCCATTGACAAGCATGAGTTTTTGCCTTTTCACCAAAAATGGAATATGTAAACTAAGAGTCAAGGTTAAATTACCGTTTTGTCCCCGAATTTCACTCCGACTTCCAATTGGGAGGATACCTATATATATTCAAACCCTGACCCATTGCCGCCGTCACTGATCCCGAGCCACTCACTCTACTGAACCTATATGTTCAAACCCAAGCTCCTCGCAAGTTTCCGAAAAGGTTATAGCCGACATTAGTTTAGGTTGTCGTTGCCTATCTATTCTGAGTGTTAAAGCATGGTTGACATGGATAGGTTCGTGGAAGAAGATAAAGCAAAAGTTTTAAGGTGTCGTTTATAAGATGCAATTTCGGTTTCCTATCAAATTACCGAGAGATACTCTCTTCTCGTGTTGTCTGAAGTGGTCTTTTCCAACGTACAGGCACTTGGGATAAGCGTAGAGCTTGTGAAAAATTTGACCTTTAACTTGGAGACAGATAAAGGGTTGGATGCAGAAGGATATTCATTACATTGTGCATATGTTGAATTGAATGAAATTAAGACAAAGATGGAGAAGAAGTTGAATTTGAAGATTTGAAGAGCAAGTGGGAGAAAATCCTTCAGAAGTGGGGTTCTGTAATAATGGAGTTAAAAGTAATGTTGGACATGACCACCCCTGAACTAGAATCTTAAATACCCTCTGAGGATTTAAAAGGCACATGTAATGAATAAAATGCTAGATTTTGAAATGAATGATTTTAAGCTCATTAGGAATGTTACCCAATTTACAGTTGCTCAGGCAGCAGGCCCTTCATTTAGGATTCCAGCTTCAGGGTTAACTTTACTGAACAACCTTGGAGGATCTTAAATCGATATTAATGAGGAGAGTTGAGCAGGACAATGCTGTTAAAGCAACCAACCATGTTTTGGGAAAACCCAGAGGGTTGGGTGCCACGATTTGGTTCATTTCTCTTGACTATCAGCAATTTTTGTAGCGGTGGAGAGCTTGTCAAAGGTCTTGCTGAGTATCTTTATGATGATAAAGACAGAGTGGTTGAACTTGACATGACAAATTACACGCGAGATGCTGCCACTCCTCTAGCACTCATAAAAGCTGTAAGGAGTAGACTTGTTCTGTTGCTTTCTTAACAATGCTGAATAGACCCATGTTTCTGTTTTGTGCAATATGGTTGACATTCTGAGGCATGGTAAACTATTAGCAGATGGTGGGGAGTCTGTTATTGATTTCACCATATGACATCTGATGTGCTATCTGGTGCACTTTTTGGATGGAGATGCAATTGCGTAGGGAAGGTCAGGTAGTCTCCCCTAAAAAAGAATTGGATAACGACCCACCAGTGATCACTACTGCCATTATTTTCATCTCATTAGAGGTCAGGCACCATTTTCCTTATGCCTTGTTTAAGGGTTGATCGATTTCACCATATGACATCTGATGTGCTATCTGGTGCACTTTTTGGATGGAGATGCAATTGCGTAGGGAAGGTCAGGTAGTCTCCCCTAAAAAAGAATTGGATAACGACCCACCAGTGATCACTACTGCCATTATTTTCATCTCATTAGAGGTCAGGCACCATTTTCCTTATGCCTTGTTTAAGGGTTGATTGTAATTATTATTCTTAGGTTTTCTTCACGTTGAGAAATATAAGAGTTTTCTCAGATCCATGCTTCATGAAATTGTCAGTTACATTAGGGTGTGGACAAAGAAGGACCTTATGTTATACGCTTCTGAGTTCTGATGCTGCATTAAGGGTCATTATGGATAAAACAGATTGGCTGAGAGGTGGAAAGTGCAGACATAATTGGGTAGATGTGGACCTGATTCCCATTCTACTTGGGAAGGTGGGGGTGGAAGATCTGTATTACAGAATGGAACCGAATATTGAACTGGATTTAGATAAGTTCCTAGCATGCACTAGAGTGGTCAGATATTCATTCCGGACTATGGGAGAATTGGTCACAAGAATATACTAGTTGAGAAGTATCTCAAGTGAACTCATAGATCATAATCCAATCCAGTTGTGCAGATCCGTCTACCAGTGAGGCCATGTAAGAGGACCAAGAATTTGAAGAATGATTAAATAATTGTGTCATTAATCAGATTTATGTTGCAACAGGTTGTGTTGTAGCATGCAAAAGATTTGCAACTTCTTCCTGCTCAATCATTTTTATCTGTGGGTCTTGGAATGCGTAGTTGGTGATACTATGCCAAGCTTGCCGCTTCACATTTATCTGTCTGAATGTTCTGAGCTTGACTGTTTTCTTAACTTGATTTTCAGATTCTAAGACCACTATCATCGGGAGTTTCATGATGTTATTAGGATTTGCCTACCGTTGTCAATACATTTTGATGAAGTTGAAGCGGCTGATATGTATGTTTTAAATGCTACACTTGGACGCAGTATGTTAAGCAGTATAGAAGGACTCACTGTTTACTTCAGAAATACCATTGTCATTTGTCAATATTACTTCATTTCTGGACAACTTGTCTTGAAAATACAGAACATGGTGGAGAATTAGTTGATTTATGCCCCTTAGTCAATAAGATCCTTCGGAGGGGTGGTATTCTACATTCATGTATTCGGCAAGAGAGGAAGAGCTTTCAGGTTTCACTTGCTCAGGTCAATGAGATTGTATTTATTGAACCTACCCTTCATGAGGAAAGTAGAAAGTTTGCTAGATTGTCATTCAGAGATCTGGATCCTTTTTCACTCCAAGTGGCAGTTTGGTGACTGTTTCAGCCTTTCAGGAGTTATTAGATTGGAATATATTGAACTTGCTGCGGTTTGTTTCTCAGGTGGAATCCATGATTATGGAGAGCTGAATGCCTATGACAATGAAGAATGAAGAAGGAACTGTCAGTATTTGGGTTCTTATTGCTTTGCCAAGTGGCTTTATGAGAAGCCAAGTAAGTCCCTTGACCCTAACCAAAATTAAATTTTCCCTTCATTTTCTGTTATGGTACTGAATAAAAAAGTGGTACTGGTATTCATAGAAATATCTCTCCCTTCATCCAACATGTGAATTATGCTATGAACAAAGTTACAAAAGAATTTCCAATTTTGAGACAATTTTATTTCTAAAAATTTGCTTCAGTGGCATAAAATATCACATAATCAAGGCCAACCTAGCTTTAAAAAATAGTAGTAAAAGATTTTTTATTTTTTTATTTTTTTTCATGTTCCCTATGCAAGGACCAATGAGGCCTATTTAAAATTAACAAACCAATAATTTAAGATCTTTGCATTGGTTTGGCCGGACCACTGTGATTGGCAGTGAAAGATGCCAAAATGTATCCTTTGAACTTTGAGGAATCTAGTCACTGGTTAATGACATATGATTCCTCAATTTTGTATTGATTTGGATTTGTTCTAATACAATTGATTACAGACCAAAATGGAATGGCCGGCATAAGTTCCTGTGGCTGGCACAAATATTATTCTTCTCCTCCTTATAAATTGCATAACCAGAGCATTTGTCTTCCTTTCTAATTTGGGTAATGGCATGGAATGGAAGGAAAGATAGAGATGATGATCTCACTCTTTTCCGGGACTTGCATAAGCGAGAAAAAGAACGAAATGGCAGCTTCCTTCAGCTTGATTCAGATGATTACAGTATAAATGGTGAGCACAAATCTGAAAGTCTATTTTTTCAATTTTCACTAATTTGTTTCTGACAATCAACTGCTCCAATAAAAAACTTTGCAGGAAATTTTTCACTCCATAGAATTGCATCTGGGAGGAGAGGATCCAAATTAGAATTTTTAGCTGAAAATGACAAAAATGATTATGATTGGTATGTTTTTTCTTTTCTTGTTTTTCTCTTGATTACTAGTTCGATCATGTTTTAATTTCTCATGTTCACTGAAAGAAAATGATGTGATACACTTGATAGGCTAAAGACACCACCTGCAACTCCTCTGTTTCCATCTCTAGAAATGGAAGCAACTGCTCCTCAACTTGTCGTTCAAAAGGAGATACCAATCTTCCAGCCACTTTCACGGGTATGTCAAGAAAAATGCTGTCTTACTGAATGATTTGACAATTGATTGTTAGTACCATGTGTATCATACTCACTTATAATCCATAAATTTAATTTACGGAACATCCTATAGTACCAATATACTAGGATGTCACGTCATTTAGAAAGATGTTTTTTTTTTTTTATATTGATCTTAGTAACTATAGTATTGCTAAAAAAATGAGTATGGAATAGTTTGTGATCATTTAATTATCATAATAAAGATGGATAATGAATTTGTTGTGACTAATCAGTTTGCAGAAAGCAATTTTGAGGTGCCAAAATTAAAGGCAGACAATGGAAGAGCAAAATCTCCAGAACCAAAAGCAAAACTCCCTCTGAGATCTGCAACTCCAAGTAAAAAGAATCAGACACGGAGCATTAGAAAACCTGCCGAAACGAAGAATTCAAAAGCATCATCATTTCTTAATAAAGAACCAGCTCTTCGTGATTCCATGATCAGCAGCAACACTCAAAGAAGAACAAGTATGGTTAGCAGCAAAGCTAAACCTGCCATTGCTAATCCAAAGGAAAGCAATGATATTGATTTCCTAGTTTCAAACCTTTCCAAAAACATTGGAGGAACCGATTTGAAAAACAGGAAACCAAGGAGTAGAGGTGTTTCTCCTTCAGTAAGATCAACAATTCCAGCTCAAATCCCAGAATTCTCAAATGAGACACCAAATAATCTAAGGACAGATCGCCGGTCCATTTCTGCTACAAGGCCAGGACGAATTGGTAATCCAATAACATGTGCAGTTGCAGGTCAAAACCCTGAATCTAATCCAAGAACATGTAGGCAATCATGTTCACCAAGTGATGCTAGGGGTCGAAAGCAATTGCAAAGCAAAACCGAAGGCAATTTGAGTGTTCAAAGAGGGAGAACCAGCTCAACATTGGGAGTAAACGGTAATGTGCCATTTGTTGGAAGTAAAATGGTGGACAAGATTATGAATGCTAGAAAATCAGTGTCTAACCAAACAGAGAAAGAAACAACGACAAAATCTCGAGGTATTGTCAATAATGATGGTTATGGTTATGGTTATGGAAGGATAACGTCGAAGAGTTCCTTAGACAAGTCGCCCAAACTATCAAACATAAGGTATTGATCCATACACCTAGTTTCCTATGCCTTTTGGATGTTACATTCTACAATAGACTGGGAAAAGGACTATGTACCTTTTGAATTTTTATGGAAACTTGAAGTCATGTACTTATAAATTTATGGATTTTATGCACTATCAAATGCTCATGACATTGTAACTTGTTGTAACGAATAAATAGCAAAGAAAGAAAAAAGCTCCTGATGACATCAACTTAGTAACAATAGAAAACGTAACCAAAGGTTATAAGTAACTTGTGTTTATGAATATTGAGATTTTACTACAAAAAATTTTGTGCAATTATCTCCAAACTTATCTTTGAAAAAAATCAACAATTACACCAATAATTTATCAACAAATGGTTAATAACACATAAATCTAGAACTTGTGTTGTGATCTAGTTAATTTATTTATTGTGTTAGTTATTTTATTATTGAAAGACAAAATTATTGTTTTGGTCATTGAAAAATAATACTATTAATTTGGTTTTTAATTAAGAATTTTACGCAATCAATTTAATATAGGATATTGTAATTTTTTATCTATTCGGTCACTCTGTTAATTAGGGCCCAAAAGTGTTAGCACAGTCTTTCACGAGATCGAGCTACCACTTCTTCTAATTAATTTTTCTTGTTAGTGAATGTTAAATTTTATAAAAATCAAGTCAAGTAAAAAATATAAGAATATTGTATCTCCTATGACTAGTTTAATATGCATGAATAATTTTTGTGGAATTGAAATAGAAAAAGGAATGGGAATAGAATGCAGGTAAAATAGAATGATCATTTTATTTTATTGTTTAGTAGTGTCGATAGGGAATAATCATTTTATTCTAGTTATTTATTTTTTATATAGTTTTAGACATGAAATAATAATAAAAATATTATAAAATGATAAAAATATCCCTTGGTAGATAAAGTAATAAAAATGTAACATAATTTATGAAATATATATTTCTTAAATTTTTTAAAAAAAATTATATTATTTATTTATTATTAATTAATTAATTATATTTATTTTATTATTTTTTATTTCTATTATTTATTGATAATAATATTTTAGTTTAAAATTACCTAACTAATTTATTTATTCTACATTAATTAATTATTTATAATTATATTATTTACTATGATATAAAGGATGTTTTCGTCATTTGACTAAAATAAATTGATTTGTTATTATTTTTATATATAAATTTTTATTTTTTATATTATTTGATGTGATATAAAGAGTATTTTTTATTTGTTTAAATTAAATAATAAATATATTTTATTTATTTATGTATAATATTATTATTTTATTAATATTTTATTTTTTATTTTATATGATAAAATAATTTTTTTGTCATTTAATTGAACTAATCGATTCCATATAAGTAGAAATAAGCAATCTCATCTCCCTAGTTGAGTTTGAAATTCTTACTTCTATAGAATAAAATAGCCATAATAGAATGAGTATTATGAGATAAAAAATGTACCAAATGAAAGAATGCTCATTCTATAGAATCATGTATAGAATGAAATGGCCAATCCTACATACCAAACTAGCCCTTAATATATCATTATCGAAGTTATTTTTTTATTTTTTTTTTCTTTTAATCAAAAAGGTAATTTTTTTCTCTTTTATTTTTTTACTCTTTCCTTTTAGATTTTAATTCAAAACGATACAAATAATTTTTTATAATTTAATAAATATTAATTTTATAATTTAGTAATCAAATTGGTTTAATTTAAGTACATCTCCATTAACAAAAAAAAAGTGTAAATTTCTTAAATATTTTACCAACGACTTTCCTAATATATTAAGAAAGCATATCTTCTATATTATTATTAAAGTCGACCCTCATGATCTCGTACTTTAAAATAATATAAAATAAGTAATTAATTAAAAAAATTAGTTTATCTCTCTTAATAACTACCCTTTACCCATTTACTCATATATCAGCTACAACTTCTTTATTTTTATTTCTTAATAACTACTTACTTTTATTTACATACTAAGTTATCTTTTCCCTTTAAAGTATAGTAAATAAAACTTTAAATAACAAATATATATATATATATATATATTTATTTAATTACTTAACATGTGTTTATGTACATGCATGTTGCTAATCTTTTATATTAAAAAGAAAATAAACAATGATCAAATTAATATTTTTAAGTACTAAAATAATTGGCTTAACTTAATAAGATATATTTAAAGTGGTAAGAGAACTTAAATTTAGCTGTTGAGAAATTTTTGTAATATCAAAAATTTAAACTCTTAAAAAAAATACTTTTAAAAAGAACAATCCTAAATACTAAATAAGATTATTTTTACATCTAAAAAAGTGAGCCACTCTTAGATAAATAAAAAAATAGTAGTCCCAAGATTAATAGGACCGGCATCGTAGACCGACCCGGAAACAATGTCCTTACTTTTTATTATACAATTCGAACAAGCCCTACAGCGAAACCAAATCCACCCAGTAACTCGGTAACTCAAACCAACCTACCCCTCTAAATAGACAAAAAAATATCGTCCGTTTCTTTCTAATTTATATGCTCTTTTCTCTTACTTCCGCCAAATTCTTGTTCTTTCTCTTCGCTCTCGTCTGTCTGAGTGTCATACAATCTAACTTTCTACGAGGATGCTATCTCTTACAGAGCTCGATGACGACACGGTTCGCAGCATGTCTGTAGGAGCCGTTTTCTCCGATTTCGTAAGTCCTATTTTTGCTTCTAACCATGCCAATTACTATAGTTGAGAGTTTGAGTTTTGTAAGTGATGTTCTTCGTGGGTACTTAATTTTGGGTCACATGCATTATTATTATTTTTTTGGGTATTGGACAAAGTAGAACCGAAGCACCTCAATCACTCTTTCAGCAGCTTTTTGTTTCTTCCAGTTATTTAAGAATCCAACTGTCTAATCTACTGTTATTATTAGGACAACTGATTTTCTGGGTATTGGCAATGCAGTAGCAAATTATGTAACAGTTTCTGTTCTGACAGTCTGAAATTTTCAATAAGAGTCTTGGTCTGAGTGGTACAGGCGCAAAAGTCTAATCTTTAGCTACCCAATTTTGGAGTTCAAATTCTCTTCATTGGAACATGGATATTTTCCATGAGAACCTCTCTTTTTGTGTGATATTTTTATGAATTGGTATCTTGTTGTCAGTTTTGCTAGAACGAGAAAAGGGAGGGGAAGAAGGGAACAAAAAGGATCGGTATTTTGATTTGGGTGCAAGCTTAGCTGTGGTTCTTTCTTGGCCTTTTGCTTTGCACAGTTCTATGGTAGCAAAGGGATGACATTCTAGCTTTTTGGCTGTAACGGATGCATCAAACTTAATGTTCCGTATTGGTTTCTACGTGTAAAAGTGATATTTGATAAGCTAAAAGAAGACATTTTTCTCGATTCGCTTTCCAACAGTCAGTCCTATAGTCTCTTCCAATGTGTGTGTGAGTGCATGTGTTCTGATTGAGCACCAACTCATGATGTCATGCTTAAATTTTTTATGTGAAGTTAGGTGATGGGGGGTGGGGGTATTGACTATAAGTTCATTAGCTCTCTTTCTCTCTCACTTTCATTATCTTGGGCATTTTTTTCTTTTTAGGTTGGGAAGATAAATTCACTTGATTTCCATCGTAAAGAAGATTTACTGGTTACAGCTAGTGAGGACGATTCAGTGCGACTCTATGACATTGCAAATGCCAAGTGAGTTAATTCCCACAAGATAGAAATGGATGATTTTATATAATATCAGTCTATAATCAAATAGATTGCTGATTTTGCAATTTGTTACCATGTGCAATTTTGCATGCTTTGAGTACAATCTTATAGATGTTTCAAAGTATTGACATGTTTCATTTTCCTTTCTTTTTTTATTTGGGGGTTGGGGGGTTGCTATTATTGAATATACTGTATAAGAGTATATAATCAGAAATTACGTCTTTATTCCATCTGAGAAACACTCATTTAGTCTTTATTCCAATCTGAGAAACTCATTTAGTCTGTATTCCATTTGAAAAATGCAGGTTGCTTAAGACCACTTATCATAAGAAACATGGTACTGATCGTATATGCTTTACTCACCACCCAAGCTCTGTTATTTGTTCTTCAAGATACAATTTGGACTCGACTGGCGGTGAGTTTCTCAATACGAAGTATATCTTTGAAGAAATTGAGTGTTTATTCAAAAAATGGCTGCTTATATTCTTAATTTCTGTCAGAATCTTTGCGGTATCTATCAATGTATGATAATCGATGTCTGCGGTACTTCAAAGGGCACAAAGAAAGGTTAGGAGTTTGGACCCATGACTATTGGTAACAATACACCTGTTATGGACTTATGGTTATGATAACTATTCCTTTTCTTTTCCTCACACTTTGATGTGCAAAATTTAGGGGAAAATCATCAATGCTGATGATAGTTTCAGTTTATTTTTTGTAAGGTTGTGATTCTTACTATGTATTAATAATTTCCTGTAGAGTTGTTTCACTCTGCATGTCTCCAATCAATGACAGCTTCATGTCCGGTTCCCTGGACCACAGCGTCAGAATATGGGATCTTCGTGTAAATGCCTGCCAGGTTGGTGCCCTTTTTGTTTAGATTTAACATTATCAGCACAGAAGCAAATGGAGACAAAGAAATAGAGGAACAAAAAAAACCCATAAAAGAAAAGAAAATTTAATATGGAATAAGCTCAGTGTTTACAATTCCTTTTTCCCCCACCTCTTTGGATCATCTTGCAATTTCAATGTTAGATTTCATTTATTCCTATTTATGGAATTGGTTTCCAATCAATAGCTTCAATGTGGTTCAGATTTTACATGTACTTTTGCCTTTGTTTTTTATGCTTTTCTTATAGGTTGATACTGATTGAATGAAGAATTGGTATCTCTAAACTAATGAAAAAAAAATGCAAGATTGGGATGTCCAAACACGGAATTAAGGGTCAACTTTTCATGTATAGATAGATGTCGTTATTTGGATGTGTCATGTCCTTAACATGTAGTTTTCATTTTTATTAGTGTTTTCATAGAAAATCAAGAAATGAAGTGTATATTTAATACTTGCCCATGTGTAACTGAAGTATTTTAGAATAGTCCAAGTGTTAATTATCTGCATTACTTTAGTCTAGGTTTTAGTTGTGTGGTATTTTACTTTAGGGTGGTATCACATTTTTAATGTAAGTGATGATCCGTATCCCGAATATGGCTCATGTGTTTGAGCCTAACTATAAATTATCTGACCTAGATTTGGCCGCACTTGATTGCATGATTCAGATTGCATATCTGGGAAAAAAATGTAAGAAAAAGACAATTGTGATTTATGCTCACTGTTATAAGTTTTTTCAGGGAATCTTGCGTCTACGCGGTAGACCTGCAGTTGCTTATGACCAGCAAGGCCTAGTGTTTGCTGTGGCAATGGAAGGAGGTGCCATTAAATTGTTTGATTCACGTTCTTACGACAAGGTTCTTAACTATAGCACTTAAGTTTTCACTTGGTATGATTTGATTTGCAAATTTTTATTTCTTTCATTAAAATGCAGGGTCCCTTCGACACCTTTCTAGTTGGTGGTGATACAGCTGAAGTTAGTGATATTAAATTTAGCAATGATGGGAAATCAATGCTCCTGACTACTACAAATAACAACATTTATGTTCTTGATGCATATGGAGGAGAGAAGGTTAGCTTCCCTGGTTAAATATTTTTTTCATTATCTTCCAAGTTTTTTTTATTTGATAAGTAGCCTTTTTTCTTTTATAGTAACATCACTTCGAACTGGAATGTATATTGTCTCAAATTATGATCTAAATGAGCCCAAACATTCCTGATTCCTTGTGCCTTATGGTTATCTCAAATCTGCATATGCATGAAGTAGAATCTTTTTGTGCAGCGTTGTGGCTTTAGTTTGGAACCATCTTCAAATACAAACATTGAGGCAACATTTACCCCAGATGGAAAGTACGTCCTCTCAGGTATGAACTTTTCTCTTTTTCCCATCAAAAGATCAGTTCTACGAACTAGTTTATGATCTGAGTTTAATCACTGCTATCAAGCATCGTTTCATCTCTATATATTATTTAATCTAGTGATTGGGGAGCACAGACTAGGGCATAAAGTTACTGGAATAAATTGTATCTCCCTTGATCTAATAAATTGATATTGTTGTACTTATCAACCCATCACCCATTATTTGAATGATGAGCTAAGTTAAGTCTAAAATTAGTTATCAAGGATAGTATTTGTTTTTTTTCATTTGGAGAAAGTATAATCTAAGAAGTAGCTGGTGTGAGTACTAGCACAAAGTCAATGGAGAATTTCCACTCATAGGAACTTAATTAAACAAGTCTTGACTTAATCAAAGCCAAGGAAATACTAGCCGGTTTGGGTGCTTATATTTTACTTTCGTGATCTGTGAGCAAACAATATTTCACACTGAGGCAGTTGCTGGTCGATGCTATTTAAGATTATAGTATTACTAGTTGACAAGACTAAATTGGGGCTAGTTCTTATTTACATGCATGAAGACAAGATCCAAAAAACGAGCTTTAGCAGTTTTAAGTGGGTAATATGGAAACAAATTCTATGATTGTAGCTTTACGTCAAGTAGAAGTAATACTAAATACAAGCAAAAGTACTATAAGAAACTAGGGTCAGTTAAGCTTTTGGTTCTAGAGATACTAGAGTGTGCGGAATCATGGGTCATCTTTTGGAAAAATGGTCATAGAAGACAGGTGTACCATCCAGAATTAGGGCTGGCTGGATTAAAAAGAGAAGAGAATTTGAAGTTTGTCTGATTGAAGAATACCTCAAACATTGCAAGTCAACCATTAAATGTGATATGCATCATGGCAAGAATTTTGAGATGTCAAGGCAATATCCAGAAGGTGGTATATTGGAGGTGAGAATGTTGAGGTAAATTATAAATTTGTGCCAACAAAGGATGTGATAAGAAATGAAAATAATACACACAAGGGTGCGGACAACTCAATTGTATCTAAGATGGCGAAAATCGCATAAGATGTGAATATGTAAACTGTAGAGTGGCGAATATCCTAGTAAGGAAGAGTGAAAAGAAAATCAAGAAAGAGACCAAGAATGACAAAGCTGCCTATGAGTGATAAAGAAAGTCATACTTGCAGAAGAATCTTGGAGAAAGCCAAGATAGAACCATATGGCAAAAAAGGAGGTATATAGATGATTCAAATTAAGTCTGATTAAAGAGTGATTGTGGATTCACACAGCTGACTTTAAATATCCGGAACTAAGTCTTCTTCTGGGTGTTTTTTAATGTTTTGCTGTCTTATTGTTTGTTAGTCTTTCTTATACTGAAAATGTCTCATTCGTGCATGGACATGGTTTTGAGTAAGTTGATTAGTCACTAGATGGTTCTTATAGCTTCATTTAAAACCCTTTCAACTGAATACTATTGCTAGAAAACCCTACTTGCTCCTTAATTCTAAATGACGATACTATTACAAGTTTGCTATGGTTTTGGGGGAGAGATTGCTGCATGACTAAATAAGCTATCTTGGAACATTTAAACTTAAGACTGCTGCAGAACTGGGCGGGGGTGAGGGTGGGGTAGGGGGGCTGAATAGGGGAACTTGCTGTTGACGGGTGACTCATGTTGTAAGGAAAAAAGATGAAACATTAATGTGGCTTTGTGAATCAGCATTATCTCATCTTAAAAGTAAAAGCAACAGAAGAACTTCAGCATAAGGAAATGAAGATGCAGCCTTAGGCAATTGAATAGCATATCTTGCCCTGCATACGTGTTGAGTATCTTTTGATGGGCTATTTCGTCAAGATTATGTTTCTATCTAGGGGTAGATTTCTAAGAAATTTCCAGACATTTACAATATTCTATGTTGAAGTTAGCTTATAAGAATTTCAAAGAGCCCAACATTATTTTTACACCCAAAATGTAATTATGAGGTACAATTTGTTATCTGGCTTTGTTGACAAATGATTGTACATTTTATACAGATATGATATAAGTACTAGACATTTTTACAATTTCCATACTTGCATTTATGCCTCTACAACACAAATTCTACCTTATTTATTCTCTTCTACTAATATTGATTAAAAAAATATTGGAATTAAACTTAATTTTGTTCTTGTCTAAGGCTCGGGAGCTGGAACGTTGCATGCCTGGAGCATCGACATGAGAAACGAGGTACTAATACCTTTAACTTATAAGATCCAACATTTTTAATGATACATAATGGATATGTTCATGTAGTACTACTCTCAAAACATAGCACATGATTGTGATTATATGCCTTGAATGAGTCTCCTACATAGTCCCCCAAACATATATTTTCCCCGTGGGGATCACTGGAACAACTTGAGTTCATATAAAATATTAGTCTTGGCATTTGGAAATTACTTGATATAATCACATTTTTTATCCAAAAACTTGTCCATTCAAAAAGTTTCCTTACGTTCGGCAGAGTTCTGGCCCCATGACGATTGCTTTGTTTTTTACTTCAGGTGGCATGTTGGAACAGTCATATTGGTGTTGCGTCATGCTTGAAGTGGGCTCCACGCCGGGCCATGTTTGTTGCTGCGTCAACTGTTCTCACATTTTGGATACCCAACAATTCAAAGGAGCCTGTTTCCATGGATACTGCTGAAATTGGAACTGGAACTCAACCTGAAACTCTCCCTCAATGAACCTCTCTCTCATATATAGCTAGAATTATCTCTGCTTGTTAAAATCAACCACAAGTAGAACTGTAAAATAATTTTTTTTAATTTTCATTTTGTTATGAAATTATTCTTGTGAGCTGTATTTTTTTCCCTCTTCTGTTTTTTATTTGAGAGTTGTATAAGATCTGTGCTCTGGCATGCATGATTTAGTTTTAGGCATATATTCTGATTATCATTAAAGAACTTTCTTGACAATCCAGAATTTAACGTTAACTATTTGTACTTTGGGGAGCAAAAGCAGAAAGCTCAATCCAATAGTTAAAAATAACATATGGTTTACCAAGGTTAATCAAGGCCAGAAAAATAGGGACAGAGACATGTCTCGGGGTGGACAGACACAATTGTCTCAGAGTGCAGCTACTGAATACTTCCTCTCTAAATGGCTTGGCCTCTACGATTTCACAATATCATCCTTTTCTTTCTTTTTCAATATTTGTTGGAAAAGAAAGAAGATGATTATGATACCATATGATGAAGCTTTATCATGTAAGTCATAAGTTCTTTCAAGTTCTCAGTCACATTAGAATCTGAAAGAGAGATAGAATGTGAAAGAGAGAGATAAATAAAGAGGGACAGAGAGGAAGAGACTAGTGGCGGAGGCATTTATTTTTGTGAGGCTGACTAAAATTTTATATAAATATATTTAATTATAGTAATTATAAAATAAAAAATTTAGAAACTTTTTATAAACTACAAAAATTAAAAGATAAAAATAAATATCTTTCAAATATATCTTGATTTGTTCAAATAAAATGGTGAGATTTCAAATTAACAAATTATTATTGATATTTTTTTTCATAATTATTTATTTTAAAATAATAATAAATAAATAGAATATATTTAGAAATTAAAAAATATAATATACTTATTTGTTATTGGTTTAATTCTCAGATTTTGCTGATTAAACAAAAAAATAAATTTATTCCATATTATTGTTAGACTCACTTAATAATTATTCTGAAAGTAAATTTTAAAATAAAAATGAATTCAAATTATATTAATTTTTTTATATTTTTTATATAATAATATAATCTTTAAAATAAAATTTGTCTATTTTTTTAGGCAAAAATATATTCTCTCATTTAAACTTAGACAATAACCTCTCTCTACACCTAAACAATGACTAAACTCTCTCTACACCTAAACAATGACCTCTCTCTAATGTCGAAAAAGCTTCACTTAACAATGAACTTTCTCTAACGTTGAAAGAGTTTCACTTAAAATTCTTTTTATAAAAGAGCTTCACTTAAAATTCTTAGTAGCTGATGATTGACAACACAAATTCCAAAGTAGCTAATGATTGACAACACAAATTTCAAAGTGAAGACAAGAGAAATCCTAAGTTAATATTTCCTAAGTTAATATTTCATAAAAATTCTATTGCCTATTGGATTTTAAATTTTAAAGCATTAATCTTGTAATATAAAAAATAAAAATATTATTTAATTTTTATTTTTAGAGAGGTCATGATATTAAATAAGAAAAAATTAAAAATTAAAAACTAAGTTTATATTATAATATTAATATTTTTGTTTGAAAATTTTTGGGGTCCCTTAAAATATCATCCCTTGAGAGAGGCCTTGGACAAAGGCAAAGATAACCACAAGCACAAGCAGATTTGGATCAACAATGTTAAATTGCAAAGTAGTAGTAGAACATTAACTAATAAAGTGCCACATTCTACAAGACCAAACTCTCCTACACTTGCATAAACAAAAGACACCCTTATGAGATATACATGAATGAAAATCCCACTTAGGACATTATTTCTCATTATACAACTGTTCCTGAAACCCTTGCTGCCCCTTCAGCTAAATTACATTCAGCTCCTCTTTACTTCTTGAGCCTTACCCTGTATGTCTTGGCCCACTTCCTTCGTCTTCTGCCCAACATAGCCCGCCATGTCCGCGGCACGCCTCTTGGCTTGGTCTGCCATCTGTGGTACAGTCCCCTGAGTCCAGCTTCTAATGTATTTCATGACCCAAGACAGTGATGACAATGCCGTCAAACCAAAAGCCCCGGATGCCAAAAATCCGGTGACAGCAAGGCCCAAAGCCAAGGCAGCTGGGACAAGAACTGGGCTGAAGAGGATGAAAAGTGGGGTGGTGACTGCAAGGCCTATAAGAGTTACAACAAGGGTGAGACCAGCAAGTCCAAGCAGAGTTCCACCCACAGGGAGGCCAGTGATGACTGCTATGACTTGGCTAGATGATGGGCCTCTCTCAGGAAGGAGGGTCTTAACACCACCTTCGTTGCGATGTTGTGGGTGGACTTGAACCTGGTGTGGGTGATGACGTTCAGACATTGTTGACAAATCAAGCTTTTGTGTAGATAGAAACAGAAAGTTTTGGCCAGGAAATCACAAAAAATGATGTAAGTGTGAGAGTGGTATGGTTGTGTTTTATAGAAAGGTGAAGATGCAAATTGGTGACACGTATGTTTGGGATGGTGAGTAGGGGCCTTGCATGATGAACAAGTTTCAGGTGGGCTTTGGGTACCAAAAAAGATAAACAAATAGATCGTTTTAATAAATTAATGAAATGGACCAAATGTTTTTAAAGTTTGTTGTCTTTTTCTGGAGGAATTTGTTGCCACATTTCTCTTCTTCTGCATGCTTGTTGTGTTGTGCTTGTCACAAGGGAACAAGTGGTTTTGGGCTTCTTCTGAGAAGGAAAAGTGAAAATTAGTTTTGGGCTTGGTTGTGAGTGGGACTTGAAACTTCCTGCTCTATATCAAAGCAACCCTTCCTCTCTAAATCTTTCTGTATTGTTGACACTTGACATATTTGTTTAGCCCTAGCTATGACATTGTCCTCCCAAAGAGGGAAAGCTAATTGAACATAAAGTTACATACTAGTTATTCAAAAATAAGTAAAACCACATTCTAATTTAAAGTTTTGTTGAAAAAATAATTTTTCCATAGCTAATACTCATAGGTTCTCAATTTATTACCATGGAGATAAGGTATTTGCAAAAAGTTTCGAGAGGCTGATTTGCCTTTTAAAAGCTATATTTCCATCAAGTTACTGGAAAAGGATCTGTTTTGAGAAGATTGGCATTGACTTTGTTTCTTCATTTGACATGGGTAATGAGAAGTTTAGTCCTATATAAATAACAAGGCCATGCCACTTGTTATGTTTGATGACTATGCATGTAGCATACATGTCAATGTGGACGAGGAATGAATCTGGTGATGATACTGGAGAGTCTTGGATTATATCGTATGAGAGAGGACATGTTCCGGGACTTGTTATATTAGCAAGCTCATGGAGAGATGGTGAATTTGTTCTGAAAGTGGAAAATAACGAGGACAAAGGTTACGAAGCTTTTGCTTTTGTGTGACATGGATAGCCAAGAACTCAGGTATGTTACTATCAATTGGATTGTACCTATGAATGTTTTGTTTATAATTATGTGGAATATCTATGGCTGCTGGTTTACCCATAATTGAGTTCATGAATCATGGTGATCATATTCCAGTTAAGATCCTCATCTATAAGTACCTTTTTATTGCTTTCTCTAACTTAAACCGAAATTAGGCTTGTCGATTGTGTGCTCCAGTGCATATCAAAGCCACAAGTTATAACATTTCAATGCACATTGTGGTGGCATGTATTTTCTGGCGTGGAGGTGTTATGTGTTCTTTGCTTCTAATCAATATTAGTTGTTTGGAGATTGAGACTGGAGAGAAGGAGGCCGGTGTAATGACCCGGGATCTCTGTGATGTGTCTTTTTATATACCAAATGATAGGGGGTCCTAGTGTCTGACTTGTGGACCTTGACCAGTCAACGGGCTGATCATGTTCACGTGTCAACCAATGAAAAACCCAATAATCCCAGTATTATCAATTTTGTATCTTTAGCTGCATTGTTTTTCTTGATTTAGGTTAATCTGTTTGAGTAATGTTCCTTGATTTAAATAGAGGATACATGTGTCCTTCGCCCTGCCCCTATCAGTCAAATTAGACTGATATTAGTCTGTATTATCATATAACAATACATGCCGTTATATTTGCAGTGAACTCTATCCAAATAGACAAAATGAACACAATAAGAACTGTCTACTGCCTAGACACTGTAATTGCTGTTATGAACATATTCACTTTTCAGATTCTGTAGGAATCTTTATTAACTTAAGAACCTATAAAAATGTAAAATAGCTATTAAAAATTGAAATAACAACAGAGTGGAAATAGAAAGCTTCTTTCACTTAGCATTTGGCAAACTTTACGTCTGGATTTCTTATAGGTTTGAGCCACATGTTCGCCATGATTCGGGATGAAATGCTCCATAATAAATCATGCCCCTTTGACCATACATGCTTGCCTTTCTTCCCTGCCTTTCCCAGTCCATATGCAACCAGCCATTGCATTGCAGTCAACCTTTGTTTTTCAATATCCCACGAATTTCTCTTTCCCGCTGTCCTAACCTTCAAACCACCAACATGCAAACTTGTGACTTTGAATTTCACTTCCTCTTCATAATCTTCCCCTTTGGTATTAGCAGGTGTTGCATGAATAAGCACTATGACAGGGCATCCAACTGCCTCATACCGTCTTAGTGGATCTCTCAGTTGGACAACCACCATAACTGTGACTATTGCTGCATCTTCTGGCTCTGTATTAGGACTGGCCAAGTAATTATTGCCTTGGATTTTGATCCAGTCTTCAAGTGAAATAGCAGAAGCCAAGGGGTTAATCTGATCTTTACCACCGGCACCAGCAAAGGTATTTGTGTTCAGTGTAGAAACGTCAAAAGGAGCTTCTTCCTCGGCCATTCCAGCTTGAATTTTTAATGCTTCAACTGTCATGGTCTCAATCTTTTGCATTGAAAATGCTAAGATCTCTTCGGCTGTCAATGGATTTTCATTTACATTCCAAATTCCTGTTGAGATTCTGTCTTTCCTTCCTGTAGTCATTGAGTTTGCCATGCTTTTAACAGCAGCAATGGTACGGGCAGCACTTGAGCTAGCTCCTTCTTTGTTTCTCCCTTGTATGATTGTAGAAGCAATGCCTTCAAAAGCTATTTGTTCTGCAGTTTTACCAGTCAATTCATCCATAGCCATCATGTTTAAAATTTGAGAGCTGAGCTCATCAAACCCGATGGCAGCCATTTGGTGAAATAACTCAAACCCACTAAGGGATTGACATGATGGTAATATAAATGGCTTAGACATCTGCATTGCTAGCTTTGGAATGTCTTTTCTAGCAACAACATTATCTAAAGGATTCATGGAAGCCAAGCAGCCTCCATCCCTTGTTTGAACCACACAACCCAAACCCTTCCCAAGGTCAGGGAGATACACTTTGTATTCTGCCTCGGGAGAATTCTCCTCTTCTTTGAGCAGTAATGGGTGAATATCAAGTTTATTGACTTTGTATCCCTTTCCTTCTTCACCCTCAAGCTTTTGCAGAAACTCCTTGGTTATAGTTTCTTCATCTTCATCCAGTCTTTGTGAGTCTGTTTCTTCCTCTGTTTTTATAGCCCTGTATTCTTCTCCCATCTTAGATTCTAGAGCTTTTAACTGCTGTGCAATTGAATCAAGCTCAGTTAACATTGTCAGGTGGAGTGGATCGTGTAGAGCTTCCTTTACAACCTCACTCGAAACCGATTTCACTTCCATGGATTTCTCAGACTCTTCTTCACCATCTGCTTCCTTGTCTTGAACCTCAACTCCCTTGTCCACAACTTCAAAGTCCGGTAGATCAACATCTTCAATCTTTAACGCTGGTTCTTCGAGTTTCTGCTCAGAAGGAGAGGTAGACTGAACCTGACCTGGGTCAGGCTCATCAAGATTCAAGTCATCAATGACTTGAAGATCACCTCTAGTTCCTGTCCGTGATGGAGTCCAAGCATCCTTTCGAGTAATCATCATCGGACTAGGTTCACTGAAAGACGTTTTCGATTGCTTTAGAGCAAAAGATGATGAAAATTTCCTTGACTTGCCTGACTTCAATTCCTCTTGATTATATATTCCAATTCCTCCATCCTTCTCCATTATTTGGAAACCCAGTTTCAGAACAAGTTCTCCTCCCTTTGCTTTGCCGGAGAGATTAAAGCTCACATCCCATTGCCTAACCCGTGCTCCTTGTTGGTTCTTCTCAATGGACTCCTGAATTAACTGACTCAAATCCACAAAGCTTTTCCCAAAACCAAGCTCTGCAGCATCAACAGCAAACACATAAATCCAAAAGGGTCGTGGCTCAAATTTCGTTTGCTTACCATTACCAGGACTAGTACAATATACATGGCATCTGACAAAGAGGGTCTCTTCAAAATCAGCAGCTCCTTGTGAAACCCGTGATGGCATTGTTTGAACTGCTCCATCTTTTGTTTCCTTTTTTCTAACACAAACAGAAAGCCTTAGACCATTCATTGAAGCAGGGAGGCCTTGAGCAGTAACAACTTCAACAGAGAACAAACAACTCAGCTTTTGCATTCCAATGTGGGAAAGTGCCCTTATTGGCTTCCAATTCCAAATTCCTTTCTTAGCTAAAGTTGCTCTTTCTTCCAATTTGATTTCTGTCTTCTGGGTTGCTTTTGTTGAGTTCCTTTGATCGTTTTCATCTTCAAGCTTTGGTCTTGATCGCCACGGAGACAAGGACATACGCCGAGACCTAGGCTTATTGTTAATGGGTCTTGTATCCTCAATTTTGGCAGTGACAATCTCATCATCAATAGATGTTGGTATTGGAGGAACCGAAGTTCTGGGAAGTGTAAGAGAGGCAGTTCTTCTATTTGTGGTGGAAGTATGGTGGGTTCGGTAAAGGGATTGACTGAGAGCCTCCAATTCATCTAGGAGCTGAGTATTGGAATTTCTCCTGCCAGAGTGTTCAGCTTCCATTTGGGTGTAGAAAGAGAAAGAAAGAAAGGTGGGTGATCTAGAAAAGTGTTCTGCAACAGGTGGGTACAGAGTAAGTGAAAGAAAGAGAGAGGGATGAAGAAGAAGATGAGGAGGTCACATGGTGTTGGAAGGTTTATTTGAGGCTGCAAACGCAGCCATAAATTGACGATTTGCTAATGTGGCAATTGCTGGTTCAGAATTCTTTGGAAGGGGTTAAGTGTCTGAATGACAAAAGGTGAACGTTGCTTCTTCTTCCTCTCTCTCTCTCTCTCTCTCTCTCTCTCTAGCCCATTATTTACAAGTTAATTGAGAGAGACAGATTTTGAAAATAAGAGGCAAAAGGGTCCCAGAAAATTTAATGTTGGCTTCTCTGCAAGTGTTGGAAGTGAGTTAAGGACGGTTGGCTTCATTTCGAGCCAAGCAAGAACTATGAAGCATCCACCATTTGTCTTTTTGTTTCTTTGCCCGCAATATTATGATTTATGACCCTCACAAGTCACAAATCACAAATCACAAGAAACGTGTTAGCTTGGCAAAAAATATCGAAATGTTACCTCTACTATCTCACTAGAAAAGGCCTAGAGGGAATAGTAAATGAACAAAAGGAAATTTCTTTGGTACCGACTCTTGCAATGTCTTCATTGACAATATCATTTCAGCTTTCAATTAAATTTTTTTGGTTAATCTTATATTTGTGAATACTAAATTGGTAATTTTCTGTTTAACAAGATTTAATTCGGTGCTTGCTAGGAATATTATTTCTCAACTCTTTTCTCCAAAAGTCTTAAAGAGTTATTTCCAATTATAGTTCCAACGTCAAAAAAAATTATGATGTAGTTGTCATAATTTAATCTTCCAATCTATAACCTTGAGTTATTTAAAATATATGTATTAGTAACCTCCATAATTTGATTCAAGATTTATAACGAAATTTTCAATCACAAATGCGCAAGAACCATTTAGGACTACATAAAAGATTTACTTGCTACTCTTTTTTCTAATAGGAAAACGATAGAATCATTAATTGGAAATAAATATAATCACATACAACACTTAACAGTTAAATTTTTTTAATTCCAATATTTTCATTTAACCTATAAAATTAAGGCTTCATCGGTATTATTATATATAATTTTTCAATTAAACAAAAATTGGGTTGGAGATACTGACATGTAAATGGAAAGTAGTTGAGTTCTTTATTGTTTTTCAACAATCAAGGTTTTGTTTTGCTATAAAGGTATAATATTTAAGTGTTTGTATTTGATGGGTTAGTCTAATAGTCAAGAAAATTTATTTATTTTATTAGTTTTATTGGTTCAAATCTCAAATGGGATGATGTGGGAGTAAAATTCTCAAAAATTTTGATGTGCTTATAACTAGATCGAGATGACCAATCTTTGACAAAATCAAAAGAGATGAATTAATCGAGGTGTGTGTATATTAATTTATTCGGACACGAAACAGTTATACACATATATATATATACATGTACACGTGTGGTATTTAACTTAGACATGAAATTTTTTGTATAAATAAAATATTATTACTCTCTACATCTAAACAATACCAACAAAATTCATGTCATAAAAACATTCATGTTTCTTAATTAAGATCATTGAAAGTTAAAAAAAAGATAGTTAATTGATTAAATAAAGAATTATTGCAAATGCTTGACATGAAAACATTATCAAGTTTTGTATTTCTTAAACTTCACATGAAGTTATGACAAATGACGAGGAACAAATTATAGGAAAGGTACATTAAGTCATCCTCTCTACTCTCCTTTTTTTTCTTTTGTTTTTTGCCAAAGTCCATACACTTGTAAGTAATAACATAGAGGAAAATAAAACTCATTCCAACCAATACCAATGAATCACACTCCACATATCACTATCTTTTCAGTCTCCAAATTTACAATCATGTGAAGTAGTCATGTCAGCCTAAAATGTGTCATATCAGTATATTCCATATATCAGTTGCTACTTGTCAAAACTACAACAGTACTCAAAAAGTACTGCAACACAAACAGTACTGCTAGCTAGCTGCAAACCTGCAACTCCAATCAGAGTTAGAAAGACTGAATTTCTACTTCAAATTATATTTATCAAATTTGTATTATGAGGATCAAAAGTGCATTTTAGCCCACCACAGTTTTTAGTAGATACATAAATTCCATGATCATATGATCCTTATCCATAGTTTTAATTAAAAATTGATCAGAAACATATATTATATATATTAAATTGACAACTCCAAATATTTAATGAGAGAAACCCTAATTAGATAGCTTCTCTTATCTGCCTCCTCTGCCATGGATATCCTGATCACCATTATTCCGAGGAGTACCATAATAGTAACAAGCTGAATAATGACCAAAAGAACCAGCTCCTCCTCCCTGACCCATAAAAAGAGGCCTTCTTCCAGCTGATCATGGCAGCTGCTCAGATGTTGTTTTTGTTGTTGTTGTTGGCATATCACTGCAAATGAAGCGAAATAAATCTGCATTTGTAGCATCCAATTCTTTCTGGAGCCTAATGACTTGCCTTTGAAGGAGAGAGAGAACTCCAACACAACCATAGACCGGATCTTTTATTCGTGCCTCGGCTTCATAAGCAAGAGAGTTCACTGCATCTTCTCTTTGATGAGGTAGGACATCATTGAGAATTTTACTCACATTACTAGCACCAAATATCTTGTGAACATTGGCAAATTTTGTAGGCTCTTCTGGTGAGAAATAAGGTGCAAATACGCAATATGGCATACATTTCCTCCTTAAAAACTTGCAGGCAGCACAAGGAGGATTTGAGTAGCTAGAAGAGGCCATATTTATAATAAGCTTCAGTGCTGCACCAAATTAAAGAATATTAAACCAGAGCCCATCTACAAATAAATTTATACATCAAATTCAATTAAAGTAACACATTGAGAACAATATGTATCACCCGCAGAACCCCAATAAAAATTATCTTCACTAATTTTTAAATAGTTATAGTATATAGATTCCCATGTCAACTAGCATAATTTAAAGAATATGCAATTCTGAATTCACACTGATCAGAGAGACTCTCCATGTCGGCAGAATATTAGCTATCAAACTTATATTACTTTTGTCTGCATGCCAGTAATTAAGCAGTCTTTCTTGAATTTGAGCCCTACAATCTGGATTCTCAATAACTACTATGATCCAGAAACCTTTGCCCAAAAAAAAAAAAAAAGGGAAAGAAAAATTAGAAAATTCTATATATGATGTCTTGAATTTGTTTTTTGTGGTATATAAGATTCTTTACACTTTGTTTTCTGTTTTGCCAAACAAACATAATCCTTGGCTCTCTATAGTACTCAAAAAGCCAAGATATAGGCATATGCAGATATAGATCCTTTTAGTTAACTAATAATTTAAAAGGATCTGGTCTCTTACTGGTTCCATTTTTCTCTACAGGAAGGCAGGGCACACCCCTTATACCCAGAATTCTACTTTTCAAATTCCTTAAGCCAAAACCCTAGATCATATATATATATATATATATATATATATATATATATATATATATATTATAAGCAAAACCCAGATTAAGGATTAACAAGATAGAAAACATTATGCTAGTTAGATAGGTTTATTAATTTGAACAAGAAAAGCATTTATTATCATTACCTTTTCCCCTTTGAACAAGGCTTTAAAAGAGGTTGCAAAGTCATTCAGAGAGAAATTTCCATGGAATTAATTTACTGTTGGATGTGAGATTTCAAGAAGGAAACCCTAGTTGATAGACACAGAAAGACATACCTGCAAATAGAGTGACAAAAGGTAAGCAACAGAAGACTTCAATAGGGAGGCAAAGAGCATTTTCAGTGAGACGAGAAGTAGTGGAAAGCAAAAGACAAGTATAATAAATAGGCTACAAGGGAAGAAATAAAATGATGAATCTGACAGCCTTTAATTTGTAATAATGTCAAGCACTGTTCAATGAACATTGCCAAATTTAACTTGCAACAATTACATAATAGTATTGTAAAAATTTAATTGGGTTAGTCACTTTTTTTTGTTTGTTTTGATTTAGTCCCTCGGGGGTTGGGGTGATTGGGTTAGTCACTATAAACAAGTTAGACAGTGCATCTCAATTATTGGTCCAATTGATAAATTTTTTTTTGGTGTCATCTAATGATTTGACGGCAAACCTTATATTCACCTGGATAAAAAAAAAAATTATCTTTCTATTATGTAACTCATAAATTTAACCAACTCAAAAATTATAGGCAAATCACATGTTTTTCTATTTTATAGGACTAACTAAAATTTAGCATAAGAAGAAAATTTCATTACTTGTGATTATAAAAGGTTCTAACACCATTTTCAAATTAAGAATAGTCCAACTAAACATAAAATTATTTTTAAGTAATGTGGAAATAATAAATTTTTAATATCTTTTATATATTGTTTAAAATTTAATTCTTTATTTTGGTCATCTCTATAATATTATATTTAATATTATTTACTATATACCCACATTTCAATAAATGACATCAAAAAATTATTTGTGCACGTTAAAAAAATTGTACAAAATAATTACATATCATCTTGTTGATAATATGCATGTATCCATGTAGATTTTCACTATAAGAGCATGGTGCATACTTAGGCTTTTTCACCACATCCCCTTTACTTCTTAGATTCAATTATTGAGTTTAACTGTTCAGATATTTAATATCACAATTGCTAGCTAGCTACAGCAAACTATTTGAGAATAGTTGCAGACAGAAATTAAGTTATCTTAACCAACACATATAAAGCTGAAGTCAAAAAGTACTGGACCAATTAAATTTAGTTAGGTCTGTCTTATTTTTCAATCAAATCTCCATTTGTGATTTTCCAAGTAATAATATAATGATTAATACGAATTACTTTGTAAACTTGACCTAACCATTTCAGAGCCATGGAACCGATCTCCTCGAGTACTATAAAGCTAGTAGACTGGTAAAATATATTTGTTGCCAAGTAATAACATAATAAAATAAAAATGATATATGCAACGCAATAGAATGTTACATATATAACATCTCACCTTAATAGTTGGAACGAATTCCACATGTTCATTGTTTTACTGCACATAGGGTCACCTAAACTTTATTCTACAAAGAAAATGTTATGCATGAGCGTTGTCCTACTTATTTATTAGTGGACAATCCTGCACGCAACACTCTGTATGCACATAAATTCTCTTTTGAAATATATGTCTCACACTCTTAGCTCTCTAAATTTGAAGCCAATGTTAAGTTTCTATAATTCTTATAGGTGCCACACTACTATATATTGCAGTATTTGTTATTCTAAGAAAATGAACACTGCCGAAAGGCCGAAAAGGCAAAAAATTATATACCAAAATACACTCATATACATAGAGGAAAGTATTTTGTTCCAATGATCAATTGGATGGTGCATAGTCTCCTTGAGCTTTAAGTAATCATTCTTTTCTACCTTTTGTACTATAAAATTAACACCAATTCTTTTCAGTCCCTACCTCCATCAACCATTCGATAACTTTTTAAAATTATTAGTTGCTCTATCTAGCTAGTTTAATTAAAGTATGTGTCGGTGTGCATGATAATTTTAGAAATATTTGATAATCATATTGATGAAATCTTTTCATTGGAGATCACACTAATTAATAAGATACATGAATGTAATTTTTTTTCAGTCTACCATACACTTTCCCCTAGGTCGGCTTTCATTGTTTTGTATGGAATATTCTAAGGTGATTTTAAGAATTTTGCTATACAAACTCTCTTGGCAGCATCTCAAGAACTTGAGATCAGATCCATTTTCACTAGGACTGGGAAATTAATAAGAGAGAGAGCTACATTTCGTTATGTATGATTTCATATATATTCTTAATGAACTTCCTACATATGAACTAAATTTGTAATAATTAGATTCTATATATTTTAAGATTTGACCTTTATATAATTTAACTTGACGATGACATGATAACAGGCGATATAGGTATGAGAAGTGGAGAGGGGTACTATAACCTAACTTATATGTTAATTAATCTTAAATAAACAATCCCCACATCATTTGAACTATACTAGTACTCATCTCCTACCTAATTGATCAATGATGATTTCTTTGAGACTATGATAGGCATTCTTGGAGAAGCTAGTGGCTTAAATTCTTCATAGCTGCATGCCTTGTGATTAGGATTCTGTAAATAATTAAGGAAATATTTCTCTTTTTGGTAGGGCTACAATATTATATTATATGTATATATATATTTGAAGTATGGTCCTATAGCTAATGATTAGAGAAGAAATTATTGGTGATGGGGAAACTACTTTTTATATGTCACGCTAGCTCTATTAATGTAAAGGCAAAAGCAATCTTATATTATTTTTAGAAACAAACATATATTATATATGGCTGATTAGAATTTATATGGGTCTTAGTTGATTAGAGAACTTTTAGAAACTATATAAAAGAGATTGGTACTAGTGGTGATGAAGATTAGTTTTGCTCGATTTGGCCTGGGTCCACTTTGAATTAAATCGAGATTCTAACCAATTTTAACTTTTGTGTTAAAAAAAAAAGAAAATAACGTTAAAGTTAAATCAAATTGTAACATTACAATATTTATATATGATCAATTAAAAAAATACTCATAGATTAAAGAAATACTCGTGGATAGTGGCAGCTACGAACCGCTCCCCTCTCCACGAATAAGATTAGCCTTATACTCAAATGATGTGGGAATATCAGTCAAAAAAAAAAAAAAAAGTTTCATATTGGTGTATTCAAAATAACAAACAAAGCATAACTGAACCTATGGAATTTGTAAAGAAAATTGAACAAAAGACCGAAATAAGTCATATGCTTAAAATATTTAACAATATTGTTTATTGGGAGGTTATGAATTTGCCGAGATCTTTCTACTCAAATTCGATTCATTCTTATCACCCAAGCTAAACACGGATAATTAAAAAAAGAAAAGAAAAACTGATGCATGATTGGTGGGTAAATGTTTTTTCGTTTTTTCTTATTTTATTGGTTAGGGGAAAAAAAAAAGAAGAAGTTCAGGTAAGTGAAATAGGCTTAGACCGTGGGCCTAAGTCTTTAGAAAAGCAAGATCCAGCAGCCCAAAGCTCTCCAAATTGCATGTGTTGCCATTTGGTAACTCGAGTTGACAAGAAATAATAGTAACGGTAAAAACTATAGTAACTGTAAGGAACTCATCATCTGGTTGCCTCGAATCTGAAGGACGAGGTTGGGAGTTGAGACAGACATTGAACAAAAACGAACAAATGGCAGCCAAAAAAACAGTGGTAAACAACGATTTCAATTTAAATTTGTCGACTTTAGAAAGAATTTCAGTTGTGCTTAGTTGAAACACACTGATTGATTTCGTCTCTAATTACATCTTTCTTGTTTTTCTTCTTTGATTGATTTCGTTTCTAATTACATATTTCTTTTTTTCCTTCTTTCTTTTCCATACTAATTTAGGATATATTTCAGGGTTTGTTCATTTTTGAAATCCTATTCATTTCTATGTATAAATACCAATAATCATGGCTGGATTAGAGGAATTAAGAAAGAAGCTTACACCATTATTTGATGCTGAGAAGGGCTTCTCAACTGGGTCAACCTTGGATCCTTATGATTCATATACTGTAAGCCCCTCATTCTTTCTTTCTCTGTTTATGAATATAAGAAAATTGAGATTCTGGGTACGAATGGAATTGTACCTGGACACCTAATTTGACTATTTTCTTTGGGTTTTAATTGATGAGGGAAGCTATCAGATGGTGGGACTGTTAACTTATTGAGCAGATCATATGGGGTTTACAATATCAATGAGCTGGGATTGCAAAAGTCCACTTCTCGGACTGTGGATGAAAGTGATCATAGCGAAAAGACGTATAGATGTGCTTCCCATGAGATGACAATTTTTGGAGCAATTGGTAGTGGTGCCAGTAGTGTGGTTCAGAGAGCTATGCATATACCCACTCATAGAATTTTGGCACTGAAGAAGATCAACATTTTTGAGAAGGTATTTATTTTGATTACTTCTTTTAGCAATTGGGAATAGCTCAGTTAGTTTTCAATCACTAATTGAACCAATAACAACATCAATGATAACAAGCCTTTAAACCAAAATCATTGGGGTCATCTACATAGATCCTCACAAAACTAATTCTTTTCCCCCATTCATCCCTGCCCATGACTAACTTCTCTTCTAGGCCTTTTATACTCATGTCTTTCCTCACCTCTTTGCACCCTAGAATTATGTTGTTTCATATTGTTCGAAGTTTGAACTACTTCGTCTACTGCAAGAGAAAATTATGCTATTGTGTACTGTAGCATATGTGATTATATCTGGCTCTTAGGCATGGTTAGGTAATTTTGCATTGCTGCAATTTAGGATTGTGTATTTTCTTCAGGCAGTTAGTATACTTAAATAGACTTTATGGTAACTAGAAGCACTCTGGACTGTGTTACAATCCTATTGATTTTCATGAATGTACAATGACATGATCCTATTTATCCATATTCTGATGAAAATATCCAAGCCTTGTGAATACATTGTTAATTTAGAGGATAAGTTCCTCTGAAAGGATGTCTTTAGCTATATACTCACTTATTTTACATTTATTTTACTTCGTGCTCAATAGGAGAAAAGGCAACAGCTTCTTACTGAGATACGGACATTATGTGAAGCACCATGCTATCAGGGTCTTGTAGAATTCCACGGGGCATTTTATACTCCAGACTCTGGGCAGATAAGCATAGCTTTGGAGTACATGGATGGAGGGTCACTTGCAGATATCTTACGATTGCATAAAAGTATACCTGAACCTGTTCTTTCAACCATGTTTCAGAAGCTCCTGCATGTAAGGATTTTTCTTTGTTCTTCCATTTTCATCCAACTTTTTCTATCCAAGAAAAACCTAATATAAAGCTAAACATTCTTTTATTTTCTGGTAGGGGTTAAGCTATCTACATGGTGTTAGACATTTGGTTCACAGAGACATTAAGCCAGCAAACTTGCTTGTTAATCTCAAGGGGGAGCCAAAAATAACAGACTTTGGTATAAGTGCTGGCTTAGAGAATTCAATGGCAATGGTTAGTACTTTAGATGATATATCTATCTAAATTTGGTATTAGTGTTGCCTAATTCTTTCTTATATTCTTGCAAACTTGTCAATTAACTGTCCCTTGTCAATCTGTAGTTACAGTAAGACATAATAATCAAGCAGCATCTCTTTTTCTCCCTTACCAATGATATAATTTTCCAGTGTGCTACATTTGTTGGAACTGTTACATACATGTCACCTGAGCGAATACGAAATGAAAGCTATTCTTATCCAGCTGACATATGGAGCCTTGGTCTTGCTCTACTTGAGTGTGGAACAGGAGAGTTCCCATATACAGCTAATGAAGGGCCTGTCAATCTTATGTTGCAGGTGATGTAGCAAGACTTTTTTTGGGTATCTAATTTCTTATTTTATGTTTTTCATCCAATATTGTACACGCTGTGTCTGTTTATAGGTGACAAATAGTAAGAACATTGGCAACCATATATTTTCTATGTCATTTTCTTTGGAAGGACTCCTATGGAATCATTGCAACATTAATTTCTTGTGATTGAACAATATTTCCTTCTTCCTCTTACGAGAATAGATAATTCATTATGAGCTATAGAGCACTTAAGAGGGGAGAGTTTGATTTCAAGGAGACATAACCAAGCTCCCCCCACCCCTGGTGTTCTCACTACTCTCCCTTCTTCTCTATCTACCCTGTGAAATCCACATGTATCTAATCAAAACCCTAGTCTTTGGCTGATACCAATATTTATAGAGTCCTAAATACCTGCTCCTTCAGTTAGGAATCTGACATCCTCCCTTTCCAAGATCAAAACCAAATAATAAAATTTCTAAGACAAAAAAATCATGTAGATCACTATGGAAACTGGAATTTGGAATGCTTGTATAAGTGACTGGACATTAAACTCATTTGACTTTTTCAACTGTAAATGGAAAATTGAAGATAAAAACATACTTGAAAGAAGAAAAAGAAAAAAAAAAAAAAAAAACAATTTCATACTATTTGAGTTGTTGTAACACCTAGTGTTTCAAAGACTATTCTAGGATATAGAAATATGTTACCTTCTTGCTGCAGATACTCAGTTATTGCATCGAATGCATGTTTGCTTAAATGGGGTTCCTTTATTTTGCAATAATTAATCTGGTTCCATGGCAGATCTTAGATGATCCATCACCATCACCATCAAAAAACAAATTTTCACCAGAGTTCTGCTCCTTTGTTGATGATTGCTTGCAGAAGGATGCAGATGCTAGACCAACAGCTGAGGAGGTGAGAGAATGTAGATATTGGCCTTAATATGGGACCTAATATAGTTAGCACCAGTAGGTGATTTTACGTTGGTATTGTTGCTATGCTATACTCCATACTGGAGGAGGAGTATCATAGTTTATGTCTATTTATTTTCTAGATTACTTCGAGCATTTTCCCCCCAACATTTTACCATTCTCCTCCTTGCATAAGATTTTGAAGGCATTTATTATTTGGTAAAGAGTGGATGTTGTTTCCTTTTGAACGTGTCAATTTTAGTAAAATTGAAAACTTATAATCTATTGCCTCTACAGCTCTACTTTGTGACATATTTTATTAATCTTGTTATGAGGTAATCCATGAAGTAAAGATATGTTGATTCGAACTTGATGTTGATTAATTACTATCTTCCAACTGCAGCTGCTTTCACACCCCTTTATTTCGAAGTATGAGAATGCAAGAGTAGATTTAGCTGGATTTGTCCGAAGTGTTTTTGATCCAACACAAAGAATGAAGGACTTGGCAGATGTGAGTAGCTGTTAGTTTTAATTTATTTCTTATTTATCCAGATGTGTTTAATATCATCAACTATATTTAAGGTAGGAATATGAGTAAGGAAAGGCCAGAGTAATATATGAAAGTCAGATGTCGTTATTAGGTAGTGAGACAATCTCAGTCATAATGCTTCACAAAGATGGTTTGATACGAAAACTGGACAAATTTTTGGAACAGCACTAGAAATAGAGCTTTTCTTTACTGCTTTAGATTAATGAATGATTTGTGTCAAATGTTTTTCTGGCCAGATGTTGACAATACATTATTATTTACTATTTGATGGACCTGATGAAGTATGGCAGCACACAAAGACCTTATATAATGAAGGATCAACTTTCAGGTGTGGACTAATTTTGTACATTTTATATCTCTATCCAAGAAACCTATCACTTGAAACAAATGATGCTTCTTAGTTCTTTTGCTTTGACAGATATAAGAGAAGAACTTATCAATTGCTAGAAACTTGTTGGCTTAAATAATAAACAAAAAAACTAAGGTAGTGAAGAAATACAACACAGCAGATATATCTCTCATTTTTCTTCTTCTTATTTTTTTTGGGGCAGAAATGTATATACATATATATATATACCTTACTAACATAATTCCTGACATTTAAACTACGATATATGAATCCTTTTTCAAAATTTTATCTTGCCTAGGTGTGTGAAGTTGAAAATATTGACTAGCAGTAAATTCTTACTCTTCCACTTCATACTGATATGAACTTCTACATTTTCTAGTTTCTCTGGGAAACAACACATTGGTCCAAATGAAATCTTTACGACACTGTCAAGTATTAGAAGCACACTAGCCGGTGACTGGCCTCCTGAAAAACTTGTGCACGTTGTGGAAAAACTTCAGTGCCGTGCACATGGTGAAGATGGGGTTGCAATCAGGGTCTCAGGATCTTTTATTGTCGGGAATCAGTTCCTTATATGTGGAGATGGCATTCAAGTAGAGGGCTTGCCAACTTTTAAAGATCTTCTCGTAGATGTTTCTAGTAAGCGATTGGGTACTTTTCATGAACAGTTTATCATGGAACCAAGCAATCTCATTGGGTGCTACTACATTGCTAAACAAGAACTGTATATTATCCAGTAGTGAAATCAATCAACAGTAATCAGTTGATTCATAAGTTATACAGAAGTTTCCCTGACTTGGTGAGGTTGCTTCTTTCCCAAATTTCCTGCATATTTTGGACGTGAAAGTACTGAAAATGTGGGGAGTCTGGAGACTGATTCTCGGGAATACTTTTATGCAAAACTCTGTAACATAAACAATCCTTGAAGGATTGAATCTTTCCTGTTGTATATACACTCATCCTGAATTCGGAAGAAAAATTTGGTGAGCTGAGACATTGCTTTAAACAATCCTTCTCCTTTCTGCTTTCCATTTCAGACATAGCATGCAATAATTGCTTTAAACAATCCTTACATGCCAAGCCCCTGGTGCTAGTAATATACGTTGGACTATGTACTAGAGCTTGATGTTTGATAAGAAATCTCATCCCACTGGAACAAACCAACATATTCCACTAAGCTGCTAAAGTAATCTCTGATCGTTCTTTTTATAGAGGATAGAGGATTCAAAACAGAAGATGGGCTTCATCCGAAGAAAGGGACTGTCAGACACCTTTCTGGGACTTGTTGCTTCATTCATCAATAGATTTCTACATTAATTGTAACTAGGTATTGCAGTTACTCTCTTGCGTATGGACGATGGAGATGTTGTTCTTGAGCAATAACTGCTCATATTGTTCCAAATACGAACCTGACAAAGTTTTGTAGACAACGGGAAATTATTGATGGCTAAAATTCTAAAGATACAAACTTGAGCAATCATTAAAAGGAACGGACTTATATGGCACTAAAATGTGAATATTCGATCCCACGTAAAAACATTTATGAGGGGTATCTTATACTCATCCTCTCGGTACAGAGATGGAGACACTAGTAGGGAAAAAAAAAAAAAAAGAATATTTTTGAGTAGTATTTGCAAGGATGTTACATTGTTTTCATCAAAATTATAGTCATGCTTACAGTGAAATCATCAGTTATTGCAAACTTTCCAACCTCACATTGACACCTGCAAAATAATAAAAGTTTGAGAGCCAGGTTTTGCAAACTCTTTTAAAACCTAAACTTCCTCCTCCTTCCCTGTCTCCGGAAGTTCGGTCTCGACCTTCCTCCTGGTCTTTGTCTGCCGAAGCTCCCTTTCCCAGTAATAATGGCGAAACACTAAAGATCTCCGGTAAGTCCTTTTAACTTTCTGTGTTTCAGCTTCTTTCTTTTCTGCGTTTTACTTTTGTAGCTTAGGTCGTTTACAGCATCTTTATGTATTCATATGTATACATGAGGTATTACAGCATCCCACTTCAAATCTTCCAGCTATCTTTACTACAATCTATCCTTACAAGGACCCAATATATATATTTATATATGCATGTTTCAATAATTTCTCTGAAATATTACATTGTTAGATATTTTCTTCCAACAAATGTTTATTCCTTAAAGAAAAGATTATAACTCTTTTTCTCATTTCAGGCAAGAAAAAGGAAGGGAATGCTGCTAGATATATGAAAAAGTCACAAGCAGTCAAGCATCTTCAAGTCACTCTTCCCGTTTTCAGGTCCCCCTATTACATAAGATTTTTTAATATATATTATTGTTTTATATTTTAGTCTGTCTTGAGCAGTTTTTTGTTACTGAATTCTAAGATTAGCACACGTTTCATGACTTGGAGAGGAAGAGGATCCCCTTGGGTCTAAACGCCTCTTTTGTTAATATTTGTTTTCAATGTGTGTGTGAATTTGTTGGATCTGAGAAATTGCTCCAAATCTTGATGTGACTTTATTCCTTATGAATTTTCATTGAACATTGGGTGCTGTAAGAGATTGGAGAAGAACATGATAGGAAACTCTGAAATATGAACCTCATTTTTATTTTATTGGCTTTTACAAACTTTAGGAGACTATGCATTATCAAAGGTGTATTTCCCCTGGATCTGAGCAAGTTGAGGACAAGAAAAAAGGGGCAATGGATTATGAATCTGAACTTAGACTTGCGCAACTTCATCATCAACTTCCTTCCAATGAACCTGGTGCAGTTATGCACCTTGTTGAAGATCTCTCTGATGGAAATGAGGAGGACCAAGATACAAAGGATTGTAAGAAACTCTTCAGAAATATGAAATTCTTCTTGAGCTGTGAGCTGAGGCCAACTTCTTTTTGGCAGATTTATCAGTAGATGTAGAAATACACATTTACAATGAGTTTTATACTTTTTGGGTAAAGAAGTCACTTAAGTACTGATTGATGATGCTTATAACTTTTAAGGAGAGTTCATTGGACTTAAACTCAAGTATAGCAATGGATTTATAAACTTCAACTTATGTTGGCAACTAGAGTTCCCCTTAGTAACCAGTCACGTCATCTCCGTATTAAGACACATTGTCTCTACTCTACTATTTAATGTCAGGCTATGGATAGTCATATACTTCATCTTTGTAGTTATGCCATGGATTATCATTTTTTTTTTCCTGTTGGCGGATATTATTTCTTGTCTTGTTAGTAGTTTGGGACGATTCTTAAATGATTATATGTTATCTTTTCTTCTAAATGTACAGGTCCCAAGAGAGTATTTGCTGTTTATTATTCCTGCATTTGGTGGTGTGGTTTCTTGGGAGGGAGAGGGGGGGTCCTTTTAAGGAATCTGATAAAAGCATCACCCATCAGGTTTTCCGTTCAATATACTGCTTACAACGTGGAATGTAGAAAAGCTAATACCTTTCTTGTAGAGGTACGAAATCTTAGTAATTTATTTTGTATTTTAGGTTGTTGACAGGCTAGCACATATATTCCTTTCTAGAGTATATGTTCAACCACAATGGATATATGCACTTTGTTATTAACCTTGGTGGAGTTTATCCTTATTGTTCCCTGTTAACCTCCCTTATCTTCATACTCTAAGTGCTAGATCACGTTACCTTTTTTGTAGCCTCATTTCAATGTATGGCCAAGTGCTAAGTAAACTGTGCAAACGATCATGTTCATTAACAGAAAGGTACCCATGTGGCTCCAGGCCTCTGAAAACCAAATGGACTATTTTATATTCTCCAAAAACATTTCCGGTTTTATATTTTTGATATTAGGGGTGAAGTAAGTGCATGTTTTGTGATTTTAATGTAAGGAGTTTCAATTTATAGGTTTCTTGTGTTAACAGGGCTCCTCTACCGCACTTCTCTCCTTTTGTTGACAATTAGGCAGAAGGCTATGTTCCTGACTATGCTAAACGGCTGCAGGCTGCTGCTAGAAAAGAAGTTCTTCCTCTTCCTGGTGTTGGAAATGAAAATTTGGATGATACTCAGTCTACTGGTCAAAGGTATTGCTGATCGAGCAGAGGCTAACGAAGCTGCTCAGATAAAGCAAAAGGTAGTCTTTTGAACAATGGGCAATTTAAAAAAAATTTAGGCGTCTTTACATATTTTTGCCACTAATATTTCATTTCTCCACTGCCATGTTAAACTTATTTTTTTTCTTTTCCAAATTTGACTGGTTGCAGACGATGATTCTCAAGAAACAGTTCCATGACGTGTTGAAAATCAAACTTACAGGGTGCCCAATATTCTTCATCAGCCGCCAACATTGATTTACCGAGCTTGGCTGAGTGACAGAGATTGGGGGAGTATCTCTGACCAACAGGGAAGAAAGTGCTCCAGATGTGAGTGAGGCTATGATGTCACGTAAAGATAGGAAGACCCTCGCGGCCATAAAGGTAAGTAACCTGTGTTTAATCATTATGCTGATTTTGGAAATTGTATGCATTGTTACTTCTAGGATGTGAAGGTAATGATATTTTTGACTATAGCATGCTTTATGATTGTCAACATAGTTATGCTCAAATCTCACCGTTCCTGGAGCTTGTGATCACCTTTGACGTTTACAAACTCAAATACACATTTTCAGGGACATTCTTGCAAAGTGATATTGGTTTTCAACGTGTGGCTTTACCAACAAACGCAAGCAGGCTAAGGTTGATCTGTTCAATAAACGGGAGAAACAATTGAAGCAAAGAGATGGAAGACTTAGATCCTGAAAGATAATTGCACAGTAATTTGTGTAAAGTCGTTCAAAGACTAGTTATTTGTCTATCTTTTCCTTAAGCTTAATTACAGCTATAGATACTTCGAGGTACCAACATTTCAATTGAGTGTAGTAGGGAAATGTTTCTTTACCTATTCTCTATACGTTGGTTCTTGAACTCCCCGTTTGACTGCAAATTGTAACTTTCTGGTTTGATGCCACGCTTTGTAAATTTTGGTGCTTCTGGTTATTTCGCTTGTAAACAGGTGAATACGTATGAATTATTATAGTTTTTTTTTTTCTTTCTAGGAGACAAATATTAGAACCTAGTGAATTTTTTTAAGATTTATAAAAAAAAAATTAAAAATTATGCCTTTTCGTGTTGGGATTATATGTAATAAGTTGACGAGAAATCGAACTAACAATTAATTTAATTTGACATTTTTATTTGAGTGGTATCGTAAGTGACACTTTTTTTTTTATCATTTTCCATTTAAACTTTTGGATCGGGCTGTTTCTTAATTTTACAGATCCAGATAAAGGATAGGGTTTTTTGGGCTTCTCTTGAAGCTATAAATGAAGCCCAATCCTAATCCAGGTAAGTTAATAAACTACGTCGTATCACTTCATCATATGCCGCTAATTCTGACCAGACTGGCTGCATCACGCCTCCCAAAAAAAAAAATCAAAAATATTTATCGAAAAGGCGGGAAAAAGAGCCGTTGTGAAATGAAACACTGAAATTGGCGCCAAAACATAGTTACCCGGTTTCGGTTGCCCGTAATACTTCCGGGCAGCTCTCTCTCTCTTCTTCATCACACCATATCAAATCATCAAATATATATAAACCTCTCTTTCTTTCTTCACAAATTTCTTTCTTATTTTCCCGCAAAACCCTTTTTCTCGTTCATTCAAAGCTCTCATGCCCTCTTCTTTGCCTCTTTTTTATGATTTTCTCTCTCTTACTTCTCTGTAGCTAGCCTCCTCACAGTCAGAAAATTGTATCAGCTAGAACCCCCTTTTCTCTTATTCTTTCTTCCCACCGATAATATTTCTGATTTTGTTCTGATTCTTCTTCAAATTCCATCTTTTTGAGTCCCTTTGTTGAACTCTTTGACTATTCCGATCAAAATCCATCTTTTTATTTGGTTTAGTTTTTTCTCTGCTTGTTCTGTATTGGTTTATTTCGTTCCAAACCCATCTTTTTCTTTGGTTTAATTTCCTCTCTGTTAGTTTTGTTTTTTGAGGACAAAGTGTTATCTTTTCTGGGTTTGTTTCAGTTTCGGTTCTAAAACCCTCTCTGCTATTCGAATTAGATATGGGTTCTTCCAAGAAGTCACAAATGAAAGGAGGCCTAGAATCAGAAGGGAAGAAATGGGTAATTGCTGGAATTTCAGTTCGGTCTTTGAAGCCGATAAATACAAAACCAAGAGGAAAACAGAATGAAGAAGACGATGAAGAAGGCTGCTCGACAACCCCAACAGCAAAAGAAGCCAGAATACCAGAGAAATTGCCATGCCCACCGGCTCCAAGAAAGCGCCGACCTTCAAGATGTAACTTCAATGGGGTTAGGGAGTTCTTTACTCCTCCTGATTTGGAAACCGTTTTCAAATACCATGTTGAGAAAGCCATCTGATTTCAGCTTACTCATCTAACAAAAATGAAATAAATTAGTGTCAATTAAGTCTGCAGAAGATCGAAGAGATAGATATCTAGAGTTGAACTAAAAGGGTTTTGTTCTGTTTTCTTGTTTGTCTTTAGAAATGACCTTTCTCTTCTCTTTTCTGGGTAGTGAACAAGAGCTGATGATGTACAAAATATGATATTATGACTTTAGTATTAGACTGTAGTGCTTCTTTTCTTTTCGTTCTGTTTGGAATTTGATGGAAGAGCATGTAGTGTGTAGTTCAATTTTTGCTTAATGATGAAGAGCTTTAGTTTTTGCTTGGCTTTCTCTTTCTTTGTAAGTTCTAGTGCTTGTATATAAAAATATAATCTCTTATTGTCGGTTGGCTTTTGAGGGGCTCTTCTCATTTAAGGCAAGCATAGCTGGAGAAAACCCAGAGGCTACCCTCCAAATCTGTTTCCATAACTAGCTTAGAAAGATATTCAAGTTTGTAAAGACCTGCTCTGGCATTGCCAGAGATTACCATTAAAACTTTGCCAGTTTGGCTTACATGCTACTCCTCTGCTTCACTGCTCCACACGTCATTCGAAATATTTCATCATTCATTGCTTCATAGTTCACACTTCACACCTCTACCTCTCTTTTCTGTTTCTGTCTGTCTTCCCCAATAAACCATTGGCAAAATCAAGGACACCCAGTTTAAAAACCTGAGAGTGAGAGTTCTCAATCTCCTCCTATCTAATGGAAAAATAAAAATAAAAAGCCCTCTTTGTGTAACCTAAAATTCTTCTTTCTGAACTCCATACTCGAACACACACGTGTAGCTACTGCATATACATGAGTCAATTGTCTTAAAGTTGCCAAACAATTGTAAAAGTAAATCTTTTTCATAGCTGAGATCCTGCACGGATGCTTTGCAATATTCATTGACTATGACAAATCCCACTCTATTCTAACCTTAATAGGCCAAGTAGTAAACAAGTACTTCTTTTTTCTTTTTCTTTTTCTTTTCCATTCTCTGCCACCCACCCACTCTTTAATCTTCTTCTATGCCCCACCTCACTTGGACTGAAACTCCTTGTCTAAGACTAAGGGCAAGGTCAAGTTCCCCCTAATGCTTATCTGATTGTTAAAGGACAAAACATTTGGGGTTAATAGATTAGAATCCTATGTGGGTTTGAGGGGTACAGTTTCAAATTAAATTGGATTTCTGCACTTGATGAAAATGACATTTCCACAAATTTGGGTGTGTCGATAAGATTTTAGACATGTTTATCATATTCCCAATTAAATCTTAGTTGTTTATGGGGTATATAGGAATAGGATGCCTTATGCATGATCAAGAGATTTATTTAAACAGTTGACAAATACTAGGAGAGTTTACCTAATCACAGGCTTGATTTGTATTTTCTTTTTATGTATTGCTAATCAGAGGTTTGCTTTGTGGGTTAAAGAAAGGTTTCTAGGGATTAGGATCCTTTAAGAAAGCATCCAATACAGTAAAGTTGTAGTAAAATTTGAGTCTTACTTTGTCAGATTCTGCAGGTCATCTTGAATTGGATAAGCAATGGTGTTCCACTTCCACACCATGATATGGTATAAAATAAATGGTACATGCATGAGGTATATCTTTGAATTTTGAAATTATCTTGGGAATTTTTATTTTAATGTGGATTTCTTTTGACTTTGCCCTTGTTTCCTTCATGGAAGCAGTAAACTTTTTTCTCTCAAGATTTCATATATTTATTTGGGTGACTTTATTTTAACCATAGAGAAGCTTTTTTCAGGTTCTTTTTATTTACTTTTTAACATCACATAAGTTATTTTTTTCTAAGGAGACTCACATGTAAGAGTGAGACTTAAATAAAAATAATTCTTCCAATTATGGAAATATTATTATCTCTCCGTTTTCATCTTTTGTAGATGACGATCATCTTAAATTTTATATTTTTTCTCATTTGAAACTTTAAGTTTGTGGCTTGAAGTATGTATCTAAGAAGAGTAATGTGAGAAGTTGTTAACTTATTCAAGATTGATTTTGATGGTAGGATAATGAAAGTTGTACTCTTTCACTATAAAGAAACAATTTCAAGTTGTTGTTTGGTACCGAGGAAAATACATAAGAAATGAAGTGAAATTGGCCACTCTTTTCTTGAAGAGTCCTTGAGCAAAATGAGCCACTTGCACTAAAACGACAAGTACTGCTCCTCCAATATTGTTCATTGTTTTTTACTAGACAATCCTAGAGAATGAGATCTTCTTGTCAATTTGTTGTCTTTTCTCATTGTCGTCAGCCAAAATGTCTTACCATGCACCAAATGTTTTTTGTACTTGGTCTCCCCCTAATACTAACTAGGTACCATGATTCGATTATGCTCTTTGAATTGTAATAGGAAAAAAAATGTATACGTACTCACTTGGTTATTGAACTTCTTTTCCTATCCTCTCTCTTCTTATTTATTTATTAATTATTATTATTATAAATGGTCGATATCATATAAAAAATTCACTTGTCTCAAAATTTTAACTTACTAAATAAGACTGTTAATGATCCAGCGGCATTTACTGTTCCAACTACTAGGAAATTCAAGAATCAACGTTTGCATGGAAATTTATTCCTCACTTTTCCATCCCTTAAGTAAATTTTAAATTCTTAAATGTGTAAGGAATTAAAATTAATTATAGTTATCATCCAAAGTAGATAATGTCTAATATATAGACTCTTTTAAAACAAATTAAGTAGCTATAGACTAATGGCTTGATTATAGCTAGCGAGCAAGGTCCCATATCTAAGCCTAGCTATGAGTGTAAAGTCACAAATTAATTAATGTTTTATACCAAAAACAATTAAGCAGATTGGGCTGCATAATTGTTCCTTGATTACTGTAATTAGTTGACAAATGTTCTCATAAGACAAATCTGCTTACCTAGCCTTCATTAGATATATTAGATTGTGTGATACACACAACGCATACGAATTGTGTGTTGTATACAAATCGTGTTTATAGTAATAATTTTTCAATCACAATTGACTTATATTTTAAAAAATTATAATTAAAAAATATATTATTCTATGTTAATATAATTAAACAAATAAGAAAATGTAATTAAAAATTAATGTATAATATAAATTTATATTTTTTTTTATTCTTAAGATAAAAATAATAATTAAGAAAAAAAAATATTTTAATAAAATAAAAATTATACTCTTAATATATATTTCTTTTAATTCATGTTTTTTTTTTAAAAAAATTGATTCATAAATTGAGAAGAATTAAGAAAAGAAATTAATAGTTAAAAAGTGTTAAAATCCTATTAGTATTAAAAGAGAGAATAATTAGAGAGAAAAAATAAATTAATAGTCTATTTTAAGCACAATTTTTTAATAGGGTGCAATTATAACTAAAAAGTACCTATGTAATAATAAAAACACATAAAAGTATTAAAATAAACAAAAAATTTATGTTATTAAACCACTTTTTTATAATACTAGCCTGTGTAGAATATGCATTGTTTGTGAATCGTGTTTACGGTACATAAATTTTCAATCAAAATCGTCTTACTTATTAAAAAAAATTATAATTAAGAAAATATATTACTCTATGTTAATGTAATTAAACATGTAAGTAAATTTAATTAAAAATTAAATTCATAATATAAATTTGTAATTTTTTTGTTTTAATTCTTAAGATACAAGAATAATTAAGAAAATAATATTATAATAATAAAAACTATACTCTTAATATTTTTTCTAATTCATAATTTTTTTTAAATTTTAATTCATGAAATTGAGAATAATTGGAAAAATAAATTAATGGTAAAATAGAATTATAATCGTATTAGTATTAAAATGAAAAGAGTTAGAAAAATTAGTAATCTATTTGAAGCACAATATTTTAATACTATGAAATAATAACTAAAAGTTATTCTTTGTTGATGCAATTAAAAATAAAATTCATACTATAAATTTATAAATAAAAAAAATAATTTTTAAGATAGAAGAAGAATTAAAATGATAATAAAATTAAAAATATACTCTTAATATATATATATATATATTTAATTATTTTAATTCATAAAATGGAGAAGAACTAGAAAAAAAATTAATAGTAAAAATGAGTATTAATCCTTTTAGAATTAAAAGGGAGAAGAATTTGGAAAAAAATAAATTAAAAGTTTATTTTAAGCATAATATTTTAATATTATAAAATAATAATTTTTTTTTGAGTTTACCTAGTTTCCTCTCAAACATTATTATGAAATTAATTTCTCAGATTCTGTCGTGACTAAGATAACTATCTCAATAATTACATATTCCTTGTATAAAATGATATAGTAAAAATTCATAATGATATTTAAGAAAATTAGAAATTTCTATCATTAAGTAATTTTTATGTATATTATAAATTTAAATATAAGAAAAAAAAAGAAGATAAAAAGTCTTTTTGTGTAAATTTTCTATCAGTTTTATGGAGTCTGATTTTTTCATGTGGGTTTGAGCCATAATCCTCCAAAAGATTTATGGTAATCAGTGGACTTCTGAGCATGATATACTACTATGTGATTTCTTGGACTATGTAACATGTATAACATAACATAAACAATATTAAAGTAATATAGATGTATGAAAGTAATGACATATAATTGGTGTGATGTAATGTATCAGTATTAATTGAGAGAGAGAGAGAGAGAGAGAGAGAGAGAAGATGTTTAGGCAGAGAAGGAGGAAAGAAAAGAATCCAATGTATGAAAGAAAGAAGGAGCTAGAAAAGAAAGTGTAGACATGTACACATGGGTCTCCAAGGAATCCAAAGAAGATGATCAAAGGTTTTAAATTTGGAACATATTATGTAACTTCTAAATTTTCTTCTTCACCTTTTTTATTTTTTAAGTGTTTCGGCTTCTACGCGGTTTAAGCTTCCTGTTTGGGGCCCACATCATCCTAAATAAGTCCACAACCCAACTTCGTTTACCTGCCTGAATTGCTCGCTCTATTTTCGCGGGAAGTAAACTAAAAGAAGTAAATTTCTTTTGGGACGAATTACGGTTTCGCACCAAAAGACAGACATTGTAGCCCGCGAAAAAAGCGGGATATGACGGCTAACCTCCCTTTTGGGTCATACCAAACCCAAGGCCGAAAAGTAAAAAATTAAAATGAAAACCAAATCATAACTAATTTCATTTTGAAAAAATAACCATGAAGCGGGCTTGGGCTTGGGCTTGTTATCAGGTATAGGGTAACGTTGATTTTATCGAACCCAGCTTAAGAGCTTTTGGGTTACCCACTACCCAACCTAAGGACTTTGAATGAATAACCTAACATGTTTTTTTTTTTTTTTTATTTAATTTTTTAACTTCAAATCTCAATGGACTTTATGACTACATATTTTTTTTTTAAATCTTAAATAAAAATAATATTGTATTAAAAATCAGTTGGTTTAACTTGTAATTATATATATATATTTTTATGTTGTTCTTACCCAAAAAAAATAAATGAACAATTCTTCATATTGAATACCATGGTATTGCTCATTAGTCGGATGAATATAATGTTTTCATTATTTTATGATAGAATTATAATGTTTTCTTCATTATTTTCAATAATTTTTTTAACATGAACTACGAACTTTCTTTTTATCTCATTGTCATTTTTTTTATTATTGTACAATGATCAAAAACACTATTGGAGAGAAACAAATAAGATTAAAAAAAAAACCTATATGAATCTATATTTTATTATTTAAATTATATCGATATCTGAAATTTGCCTAGTGATAACAAATATGTATATATACACATCTATAAAACTCATACAAAGTGCGTTCAATAAAAACCATTAAATTTTACCACAATGAATCAAAATTGACAATAAATTACAAGGAAAAATCTTATTTTTGCACAATGCGACTACAAGAAAGGGCCAAGGGCAATCTATGTGAAATTTAATTTGGGAAATCTCTAACAAGTTCCTACTAATAAACAATTGCTACATTATATGCTTGAAGTAAATAATCCTCTGGAAACAGTCTACAACAAGTGCAGTTAGGGAAGAAATTTCAAGACTAAATAAATCTAGAAATAAATTACAGGTCCAAATAACTAATACATCTCAACAAGGATGAAATAAAATGTGAATGCACAATGCCCAACATGGTAGGTGAACCATACCTATAAAGAGGTAAGTCGCACTGTTCCATGCCCAAAGGGATTCCACCCAAGTCCAGAAGTCACCAACATTAATGTTGCTAGATCCTTCAAATACGACTTTCAATAGAAAATATGCAGCTGGAGGAAACCCAATAAACCCTAAAATAATACTACAGGCAGTCCTCATCAAAGTTCTCAAGCTTCCAGCTTTAACATCAAGCTTCAAAGGTTGAGCTATCAAACACATGGGGACTATAAGTAAAGCTCCAAGTTCTGCTGTAGCAAAGTTAATAACTGACATGAGACATAGACCAATAAAAGCTGCTGATATAGTCATTGACTTTAAGTGGGCCCATTCTTCTTTGTGAAGTTGAGAAGCAATGTCGTGAGAAAATGGAGAACCAAATATGAAGTTCAAGGTCACCAGGCTGAACATCGAAAGCAATACCCAGACTGCTAACCTCACTGTTGGGGAGCAATTGGGTATTTGACAAATATAATATGGGAGTAAAGAGACAACAGCACCCCATAAGTGAACGACAAAAACATTTTTTGCCGAGTTTAGCCACTTCCATGATCTGCGAGTGATGTCAAGATTTGAAGCAAGAGTGGCTGGAGGACTGGATTTTTCTTTTCTTGAGTTAGAATCGACACTATTGGCATCAACATAAAGAGAAGCGGCAACGACTGGAAGTGATGCAACAAGGATAGCAAAAGCAATCATGTAAACTCCAACAGATACAAACTTACTAGGGGATGTCAAAAGGTACAAAAAGAAAGACTGGTGAAACTTCTCAAGGAGGTTGTTCACTGAGCGCACAACTCCTTCAATTAACCTGCATCAAGGAACAGAAAACCTCTGGTTGAAATGACAAGATGATTACTATATGATCATGAATGCTGTACAGTATTAACAAATGGAGAAAGGGGACACAGCCGGGTAAGCGTCAGAAGAGATTTTGCACAAAATACTCGATAACATTCTACGAACTACAAATAATAATAGATTTACATCATATACAAAATATCAGTAGTTTCTTCCACAACAAATTACCTCTAAACCTTCATTATGTTAAAGATGGAAAATTCTCCTAACAATGCATAAGCAGGACTTATTTCTTCCATTTTGAGATCTAAGTATAGACTCATTTATCAAGACCAAGTTGAACCTTCACAATAAACTCTCTGGTTCATCGATTTCTAGGTTAAATAAAGAATAATAGAACTGATTTGCAAACAAAGACTTAATTCAGAAGAAAATTGTGAAAATTAATGGTTAACAGTAAATAATAATACAAATGTTCAAGAATGACATTACCAGATCTTGAGAAGTAATACAAACATCTATGGATATGCGTGTAAAACAGCATCACATGGACAAAAAAGGAATTTCTTATGACTGAGGTTTGCGATGAGAGTAATTTTTCATATTTAAGTCATCAAAGTAAGAATCCAATCAACATACAGTTAGCCATACTTTCACCAACATATTGCATAAATTGAAAAGATAATGCAAATAACTTTAAGATTTATTACTGGACCGACCTTCCAGCTCTGAGAAGGAATTCTTTATGCCTAACCATCTTAGTAGGAGAAATTCTGGGTGAAATTTCCAAAGTAATTGCATCAACTTGATAATCCCGAAAAGCACCATGAGGACCCGTGGGAACACCCATTGCCTGACAGATCAATATACAGAAAAAGGAAATATAAACTCATTGACCAGAGAGCATAATAAAATTTAACCTATTTTCAGATGAGTTAAAAACCTGGTAAAACAATGAACTTGCTAGTGTAGCAGTGCCTTCAACGTAATCTGCAGCAGGTACACCAAATTTCCATTGGAGGTTCAAGCTTCTAGCTACTTGCCCTATAGATTCAAATAGTTCACCCAAAAGGTTTAGCCACTTGGAGTCAAGTAGAGACCACATTTTCTTCACTTTTACCCGTAGGCCTTGTCTATGTACTGCTAAATAATTAACGATATTGATGAGGTCAAGGTTTGGCATCTGCCCATTGGATGCCTCAGCAGAGATGCTAAGACTGTCCCCAATAGGTTCGCTTTCCTCTGTAACCTTAATGACAAGGGCCGCAGCCATAGTCCCTGCACGTCTAAAATCATCATATATCTTTCTTTCAGTATAAGATTTCTGTTTCAGTTCATACACAGCTTTACTTCCTTTACATGTTTCAGCATTTATTGTGCCCACTCCACTAAATACAGGAGTATGATAATCTCTTAGCCAAGCAGCAACTGAGTCATATTCTCCATGCTGAGAATCAGCAACAAGCCATATAATATCCTTGGAGAGCCAAGTTACTTTGGAAAGCAATGAAAATACTGAGTATGCAATGCCCAAAGATAAGGCCTCACCATTACCAACCTTTACAGAATTGTAAGGTGTCACCAAAACAATAGCTTCTTTACCATCACCTCGTGGTGCTCTTATGATTCCGACTGTGTTCATTCCGTGTGATGAGCAACTTATGTTCTCCCAAATGGCCCCTGAATCAGGGCTTGTAAAAAAGTGCAGGGGATGAAACTGATGAAATTGACGGTTGAACTTGTGAATAGTCACTTCAGCACCCAAGTTTGACATGTACTGTGCAATAAGTCTTTGACTTTCTCTGCATTAAAATACAACAGATTAAACAGCCATCAGTTGAAATCACCATTCTCTCTCTCACTCTCTCTCTCTCTATATATAATAATAGATATCGATGTGTGTGTATGTGAGAATGGTGTTGGGGGGCATGGCACAGAAGGTTTGGAAATTAAATTATGACAAGCAAGACAGAAGGAGGGCAAAGCTAAGGGAGAACAAGACAGAAGACAAACCATTAAACTCAAATGTGTAAGGTGCATTAAAAAGAAATGAAAAAGAAAAACTGTGGGGGAATGGGACCTCAATTTTAGTGGCCTATTAAAAAAGAAAACAAAATGAAGGGAACATAAACAAGTTTTGGCCTTTTAATGCATATTCACCACCAGCCAATTCAGCTGAAGTATAACTAGATCTTGAATGAACAAAAGAAGCTTGATCATGAGCGGCCTATGTATCTACTTGGATTGCTTGGTTGCACCACTAAATCTAGTGAACAAATTTAGAGACTTTGACATGTATGTTAGTACGTGCAAACACATAAGTGAACTCCAAGGAGCATTCATTTAATGAAATTTGTTCAAACTTCAAATATTTATTTATGTTTAATAATCGCCAAAATACTTCAATCCCTTAGTTATTTTCCTCGAGTGGGTAGATGGGTGGAATTATGAATCTAATTTTGTCAGTGTTTTGAATAGTAATACTTAATGAACAATAAAATCCTAGAAGTGTGTTACCAAAAAACTCCTATAAGTGCAAGGGAACCTCAAGATCTCCCAATGAAAATATAATAAACTACTTTTTCACAAATTGTCAACTTCCAACTGTCAACAATATATCCAAGGGAAACAGCAAAAAAATGAGCATGCACCCTATCAATTCAAGGAATCCAAATATTAGCAGAAAACTCGACTAACTATATTCCGTTTTTAGTGTTTCTATTTTATTTTTCCCACTTTCTACTTTCAACATGCTACAATAAGTTCAGGTTTGAATCAACTTTTATGGTCTTATTAGTTGACCTGATAGCTTTCCACTTTCCTCTCTCTTGCAACATTAATACCTCAATGATGAATAACTTCGTATGCTTTTCTGTACTACTTTTTATTTCCATGTATCATTTGTCTTTGATTTTGAACAAATATCTTTGATTGGCAAAACAAGTTTTTCATCTTCTACAAATATCTTTGAGGAGACTTTAGTTGCAGAGGCATAAATCTTTCAATACTTATGTCATTTTTCTTCCTTTATTGCAGAAAAATATTGCAAGTGAATGTTACTCGTTGACAGAGAAAAATACAGAAGATAAACAATTGAAAACTTTAGAGAAGGGAAACACAGAGTAGCATATTAAAAACATACATGCCTGTGCCTTCAGGTTTAAACTCCAAATCAGTTAAGTCCTTCAGAAGTCTACTTGCCTCTGAGACATCTTGACTAGAAAGCATGGTATTTGCGGAACCTGTATAATATTCATATTATATACTTCCACAAAATCTCTGAAGGCACTTCATGCTATAGTATAGAAATAAGGAAAAAAAAAAAAAAAAACATGGAAGTTTCCAACTTACAGTTTCATTCAGATGTTGAAGAATGAAAACAATGATAGGACTCTGAAATAATAGAGTTTTGGCATTCTTCTTCTTTTTTGTTCACATAATACTGATGTCTGCCAAGTGCCAACTTAGATTGGGCATAACTTATTTGGGGGAAATATCAAATTGGCATACTTAGTTAGATTTTGCATAGAAGCGTTTTACATTTTCTCCAAACCAACTAAGAGAAAAGTTAAACAATCTGATTCCAGATTCTTTTCCTACAGTTTGTTGGCAATCAAACTAAGCTAGCAATTAGCATGATATGAGAAGAGAGACCTAGTGGAGATATTACAGAGAATATCATTTATTTCTCAATGCAGAATAATAAAATGAATTTGAACTGCAATAGTTTGAACTTTTATATTAATAAGAACCTTACGAAATAAACCCCACCATATAATAGGAACCGAAATAAACTATTTGGTATTCCTCCATCCAGCTCAGGTTCACTTCTGGATGTTCTAAGAAGGCATTCACTAATTAGAATTTCCTCCGAATTCTATTTCCCTTATGGACATTGGTTTCATAGCCAGTAGTAAGTGTTAAAAGAAGAATGAAGTTCCACAACAAAAAAAGAATAATAATGCAACAACAAAGCTTAGAATTTCAAAGAAGGGAGATCAAACTGACCTGGCATAAGTGCATTTTCAGAAATGTAGGTGTTCTTTGCCAGAATTGGTAAGAGCAGAAGAGCCAAAACCCCAGCAATACAGCAAACTACACTGAAAAATTGAAAAATTTACCAACCAAAAACACAGAGAAAAATAAATCAGTTTCCCTAAATCCCAATCATATATCAAAGAATCAGACAGCTAAAGAGCAAGAGTACCTAAAAAAGAGGCTGTGCGAGATTAACAAGATCCCCAACCGTACGATTGGTCGTGTTCTTCGTTTAGAGGTGTTGCTCTCAGCCATGGTTCTGAGACTTATGAAGAAACAACCACCTTTCTCAGGCTCAGTGCTGATTTGAACTAAATCTTCTTGCAAGTTGGAGTTGAAATTCTGTAATTAGAGCAGCGAAGAATGAGAAAAGTGATGACTTTATTTTTATATTTTCCTAATTGAAGTTTTTAATTTAATTGGGCCGGTCTGAGCCCACAAATAGGTTTTATTCTTGGGCTGAGATTTAATGGGCCAGATAAGCTTATGACAATGAGACGACATTTTGATTTTCGCCCAAATTGAACATACATCCTCCGAAAAATATGTTGCGTGTTCAGGAAATTTTACTTCATGGCCATGGCACAATCGAAGCTTTACTCTTTCAGAACCCCTCAACTCTCACAGAGAAACTTGCTCACTAATTCCACTCCCACGACGAAAGGTTATAATTTTGATTCCAAAACCCAATTTTCGTTTCCCATCGTAAAATTCCAATGCACCAAATTCAAACACCACGACTTCAAAGTAGGAAATTCAACCATTTATCACGAATTCTCCGAGCTGAAAAATGAGGAAGAGGGGGAATTTGATTCTGGGTTTAAGAGAGGTTTTCGAAAACGGGTCAGCTTCGTGCAGTCAATTTTGCCGGGTGGTGGTTGGTGGAACTTATATGAGCATGATGAAGACGACGCTGAAGCAGCAAAACCACTCACGGTGCTGCTCGCTCTTCGCCGTATATGGGAATTGGTTGCGGATGAGAGCTGTGTTATTTTTGTTGCATTCGGTTCCCTAATCGTTGCTGCTGTATGTATTCGTAAAACCATTTGATGTCTTCAATTTTAATTTGACCTTGTTGTGCGCATATAATCCCTCTTATTTGTAGAAATGATTATAGCAAAGAATTAGGTGTAACAGTATAATTTTCAATATAAGAAACCAACATACACTATACTTGGATGAGAAATCATGACTAATTGTAATATTTGATAAGACTTGGTTTTTATGCTGCAGGTTTCAGATATCTCCATACCACGTATACTAGCAGCATCTATATTTTCGGCACAGAGTGGCGACACTATGGTGTTCTCTAGGAACTCAAAGTTCTTAGTTGTTCTGTGTTTCACCTCTGCTATTTTCAGGTTGGTTCTTCAGTAGCCTATTTTGTATATCTAACATGTGTTGTAGTCTTATAGGCATAAATTTCACCAAGAAATTGTTTTAAAATTTCATACAAGTTATTCATGACTTTTAAATAATATTGATATTAGTTCACTCATGTAAAGGAAACTAATGTTTTTAATATGTTGTCAAATGTGTATTACATCCTCTTTTTCTTCTTAAAGTCTTTGTTTATTTGTATAATTATACTACTGCTGAACAGGATAGTCTAATAAGTCAATCAGATTCACAACCGGAATGCTGCTTACAAACTATAACATGACTGGTGAATTATTCTATTTATTTTTAGGAGAGAAGTTAATACTGAGGGGATTTTGCAAAGAAAAGCTACTACCTAAAAAACTAAAAATCAGAGCTCCTCTTATTAGACTTGCTCAAATTCCTCTCTGCAGATTATAGTAAACATTTTTTTAGCTTACAACATTCATTTATTTCTGTTTCTCTGCACATGTCTATGTAGGTATCTGCTTCTTCATATTTTTATTTTCATTAGTTCAAGATTCACTAAGAAATTCATACGTGTATAATGCTGCTAATCATATGACTATTTGGTTCTCTAAGTGATAAATATTTTTCTGTAACCCTCGAGTCCTAATTGCACTGAGTTACTCAGCTCAAGGGGAGAAGTTTTATATCATATTCCATCATGATTTTCTTTTAAACCAATCCACTTTTCACAGTCATCTTCTTGTTATATTCTTTAGTCTCTTCTACATGTCCTTGTAATGTGGTTTGTCATTTGCTTTTTCTCATGGTGGTACCATTTTGATAACCTCATCGTGTGTTTAGTCAAGTATTGGAACATCTAATGTCTAGAAGGTCCATTCATATTTTATTGTCAATTGGTTGAAAATGTTTAATTCTTGTACTATTTATGTTGCCGACATTTATGGATAGACAGATAGTTGATCTTGCTTTCCAGTAGTATACGCCATAAATGGTATTCATCTTGTTGGAATGTTCTTCTATCCTACTCCAATTCATTATCATATCCCTCTTTCTCAATGAAATTATAATCAATGGATCCATCACAATATTGTACCGAAAGAAGAAAAACAAAAGACAAAACCAATACATCATAACAAAAATGGTCATTTTTGGAGTATCATATAACAAACAGTTTTATGTCAGGTGAATGCTTCAAAATTATGATTGAACTCATGGAAGTCATATGAAACCTGCCAGGGGATTTTGTCTTAGTGATGAGGTTAATGTCCGTGTTTGTTTATTTTTCTTCTTTAATTTTCAGTGGCATTCGAAGTGGCTGCTTTGGCATTCTGAATGTGATCCTGGTGAGTGTATTATACGTTTGCTACTTTTTCAATAAATTTGATTCCCTGATCATTTTGAATTTTACAGATGCTAACGCATTTTAGTTTTACTGCCGCTGTCATTCTTATGTATAAATGTTGGTTTTTATTTTCTGGGTGATATTCTTAGAGGATTTCTGCTTGGAGGATGCTTAACTTAAACTTACAGATGACATGACTAGATTTTTTAATTATCCAATGAAGGATAGGCCTCTTACGGAGACGTGGATTTTAGAAAGGAGAAGTAGAAGAGGAGATACATGTAATTGAAATGTAGTTGTTCTAGCTTTTGCTAGCATCTTTGAAATCATTGTAGGTGTATTACACAAAGTGATGATTTTCCTGCTGATCAGTAATTGTTTGGTGAAATGGGAGTTTAAGTTATTATTAGCTATTAGTCTATTACCACCCATAAACAGGCCCTTTCAATTGAATTTAGGATTTTCACTTTTCAGTCTACGGAGGATTAAGCTAAATCTTATTATCTAAACTAGACCATCTCATGATTGTGCACTTTGTCTCCATCATGGAAATGGCTGTTCCAATTGGCTTATCATGTTCCTGTCTTCCTGGGCAAAGCAACCGTTCATATGAGCCACTGAGATTCTTTGGCCCTAGTTAAGTTCTAAAAAATCAATAACTATCGAATGTCATCAGAAAGTTTGTGTGTCAACCTTCCAGCATACATGCTAGATATCTGCAGATTCCAAGTATTCATTGTTTACTAAATCATTTATCCCATTGCACTTAATCATTTATCAACCCTCCTAGACTTTGATGGTTTGTGCTTTGTTGCTATTCTGTAGGGCATTTCACTCCTTTTCAATGCAGAGGAGTCGTTTTTCTTTCTGTGATAGTTGTCTAAGATTCAAGGCAATGACAAGTCCTGATGCTCTATTTATCACATTGCAGGTCAAACGTCTAAGAGAAGCTTTATATAGAGCTGTTCTTTTCCAGGTATTGATTTAACTAAGTGAGAAAAAAAAAAATTACTCCAGGTTTCATGGTTGTTTCTCTATGTATTTTCATGCGTATTGTTCTTAAGGTTACTTCATATGGTGTCTTTTATGTAGGATATATCCTTTTTTGATAGGGAAGAAGTTGGTGACTTAACAAGCAGGCTTGCTTCAGATTGCCAAAGACTGTCCCATGTTGTAGAAATTAATCTTCATTTGATATTACGCAACACTATTCAGGTAGACATTCTTACATAATGTTAATTTCCCTTGAAGCTATAATCTAAGTTGTAGTTAAACTTTTTTTATGCTTTTTTCCTCTTTAGGGTACAGGGGCAATGATCAATTTGCTGACATTATCTTGGCCTCTGCCATTATCTGCCTTGGTGACTTGCTCTATTCTATCTGCAATATTTCTAGTTTATGGCCAGTAAGCATCTCTATCTTCTTCCTGCTTGAAAAGGATATCATATTGGTCTTAATCTCTAATTTGTTTTTCATAGAGTTTGTTATTATAACAGGTGCAGATTGTACTTATTTTGGTCTCTGATTACTTTGATAGTTTTTTGTTACTAACTGGATGGCTTCGTTTGTATTAGTTGCTATGTGAACTTTTCTTTAAGCAGTTATTAGTTTAATATTAGTTTAATATTAGTTTAATTTAAGATAAGCTAAGTTGTTGATACCTTTTCCGTGCATATATGAGGTTATGCAACTTATGCCATTTATTGAAATGGGGAATATTCACGATCACAAAAATCCCTAACATTGTTGCTGTGTGCAACAGGTGCATGTTTTAGGTTAATGTGATCCTTACTACTACCTCCGTTCTATAAAATTCTCTGCTTATTTCATCACTATTGGCTTATTTTGTCTGACGTTTTTAAATTTGAATCCTTTATAACTTTTGTGTAAGAAGAATAAGGCTTAAGGAACGTCATTTGAACATACATCTGAGTTCTTCTAGTAACTATTTGTTTTATGAGATGAAAAGTTCTTGGTGAACACTTCTAGTGAAGGGATAATAAATTTGAGCTTGACCACATAGCTGCTACTTATACGTTTATTGCTTTCTACTTACCTTCAAGATTGTCTTTTCTTACAGAGAACTCTGACAATGCTGATTGTTGAATGAATTATTAGAATATTTTGTGTTTGATAGGTACCAAAAGAAAGCAGCAAAGTTGACCCAAGAGTTTGCCGCCTGTGGCAGTGAAGTATACAATAACAGCAACATCAATTCCTTCTGAAACTCTGTTAGTATATTATTTTATTAAATATATATATATTTTTTTGTTTACTTCCTTTTAAATTTAGGTTGCTGAAGAAACACTACGTTTAATGAGAACTGTACGAGTTTATGGAACCGAAAGAAAAGAATTTGGAAGGTTATGTTTATAACTAGTTATTCCTGATTAAAATTTATATTTCTTGTCTGACTTTTGCTTTGATTGATGTAAGCAAGTTGTGCACGTTATCATGACAGCCCAACCGTACAGGTTGATGTTGTTGCTTGTGGTCATGATATGACTGATATTTGTACTGTATGGTTTCAGGTACAAGAAATGGCTACATAAGTTAGCTTTTATAACCACTAAAGAGAGTGTAGCTGATGGTTTGTGGAGTCTAAGTTTTACCAGCCTTTACCGTTCAACTCAGGTTTGGCTCAATTTTAGCTTATTGCAAGTTGTCATTTATAAAGCAAAAATCAGTCCTCCATCAAACTCAAGCAATTTATTTAGGCAAGTTGGACTACTTGAGACATGGCACAAGCCCAAGATTAACGTTCATCTTGTGCTGTTGTTCTAGTTGAGATAGTGCTTCAGTTCAGCCAGCTGGCTACTGTTCTGTTTATTAGGGGGTACTAAAGGAAAGACTGCATCTGTTAGATCTGCTCTGCAGTGCTCTTATGTCTGTTTGTGCCTTTTGTTGATTAAGTTAAATTTTTGGTTGGATGCTTTAACAATACATAGTGTTGATGCTGTGCACTTTCTCTCATAAATAACTTGAACTAAGTGCCATGTAAGATAGAATTGCGTAAAAAAAAGTAGCAACTTAGATTAATAACTATAAATTGACTTTTTGTTCCTTCATCAAACCTCCATTTGCAGATTGTTGCAGTTCTGTTAGGAGGAATGTCTGTTCTGAGTTGTTGTGTATCGGTAGAGCAACTAACTAAGTATGTACTGTACTGTGAATGGTTGATTTATGCTACTCGGAGGGTGACAGACAACTTATCATCATTACTGCAGTCCATTGGAGCAAGTGAAAAAGTTTTTGAACTGATGGATCTCTTGCCTAGTCACCAATTCTTATCAAAAGGCAAGTACTCTCCCTCCCAAAGTAAAAAAAAAAGAAAAAAAAGTGGTTTCTTCATTATCAACTTATATTTATTACTGGTGCATCCCACTTTATACAGGTGTGATGTTGCATAGCTTGGTGGGACATATTCAGTTTGTCAATGTATCATTTCATTATCCTACAAGGATTATGGTACGATTTTCTATGTTTGTGGTCAAAGGATAAATCTGTTCCTTTGTTTTTATGGTGAAGATATAGAATATGTTTTTGTTGGATAAGTAAAAACTGCAAACATATAGACATATCTACCTGCCTATATCTGTTGATAATTTTTATTAGATAAGAAAAGTCCTTATATCTTTTCCCTTTGTAACAATTAGCATAATGATTTATCTATGTAGATCCACTGCCATTTTTTTTGTTCTTGCGGGGAAGGTTTAACATTAACACTTCCCATAATTAAAAGGACTATACATGTGTCTTTGGCTATCATCCATACCATTTCTCTGTTGCACTTGACTATAAGAACTCAGTGACATTTACTTTTCTGACATTTGAGCAGGTGCCCGTTCTAGACCTTGTAAACTTTTCAGTACAAGCAAATGAAATGGTTGCAGTTGTAAGAAGTACCATGCTTGTTTATCTATATCCCTTTATCGATGCTGCTCAAATGTTTAATTAACTAAACATTGTATTTGGCAAGGTCGGTCTTAGTGGCAGTGGAAAGACCACATTGGTCAACCTTTTACTTCGTCTCTATGAGCCAACTAATGGTCAGGTAATTCACTGATACTTCTTTCTTGCTTCTGCGACTTTGATTAACAAGCCAATCCTACATTTGCAGCATCATATCTTTGTGTTTCAACCAATTTCTTATGTATAACTTTAACCAGAATGAAACAAGTTCTGAAAATCATTAGTATTGAGTGTGCTTTTTTTTTTTTGGTACAGAGGCGGGCCTAAGCCCAAAGTATTGAGAGTGCTTTGAAACAACAGCCATACATATTATCTCTCGTATTACTTTTGGACCTTTACTGCATATAGAAGGCAAATATGTTTTCAAGTGAATATGCATGTACAAATCGTCTTATTTTTTTGCTCCTCAAAAGCTTCCTTTTTTTTTTTCTTTTTTTTTTTTGTTTTGTGAAACAATGAATATTTAGGGAATGAAAACTTTTGTTTTTCATATTTCAAGGACACCCTTTATAAGAATGGCCTGGAAATTATGTGTGATTTTAGATCCCTGTAAACCATTTTTTATCTGTTTTCACCATCACACATGGACATCGTTGAACATGGCTTGACTTGAAGTCATCATAAATTGGTGATATAGATGATAATTTGCAGATTTACATAGACGGTTTTTGTCTCAAAGAGTTGGATATCAGGTGGTTGAGACAGAATATCGGCTACGTTGGGCAGGTTAGACTGCAGAAACTGCAAGCCAAGTCTTGAAGCAAGCTATATTAAATTTTCTAAGTTTTTGTTTCAAACAGGAACCTCATCTTTTCCATATGGACATCAAGTCAAACATAAAATATGGTTGCTTTAGGGACATCAAACAAGAAGATATAGAACAAGCTGCAAAGCAGGCCTACATTCATGAATTTATTTCATCTCTTCCTGATGGGTACGAAACTCTTGTTGATGATAATTTACTTAGTGGGGGGCAAAAGCAACGAATTGCTATTGCTAGGGCTATCCTTAGAGACCCACCTATAATGATCCTTGATGAAGCAACCAGTGCTCTAGATTCTGAAAGTGAACACTATATTAAGGTATATGTTAATCTTATAAACAAATTAAATCCTTAAGTTCAAATGTTCCCAAAAAAGTTGCTGATGTTTGTTATTTTAGGGAGTGCTTTATGCATTAAAAGATGAATGTAAAGCAAGAACTATTATTGTCATAGCACATAGGTGAAGTTTCTCACTTATTCAGATTTTCTTATAACATTATTCTGAGATATAGTTACATACATTATAATTCTTACCATTCACACAGGTTTTCTACAATAAAAGCTGCAGACAGAATCATTGTGATGGACAATGGTCATGTTGTTGAGGTTATATTTTCCTTTTCAACTAATTTATATGAGGCAGTTTAGCTACAACGATTAAGACATATATGCTGATTAACTTCCATTTATTTGTCTTGCAGATGGGTGATCACAGAGAGCTCCTTCTCAAGGATGGATTGTATGCACAACTAAATAAAGTTCAAACAGATATTCTGACTTGATTAAGTCCTTAATAGGAATATTGTGTTCCAGTTTAGAATTACCCAAGGTTTATGATCATTGAATAAAATAATGGGTATGTGCCAGCTGGATCTTGGCAAGTATTGTGGCTAGCTTTCTGTAGTGGGAGTTGTCTCTCAAGGGTTTCAGTGGAGAAATCTCCAGGCTGAGGAACTTGCTGGTGAGGCATACCTTTAATTGGTTGATTTGCTTCATTGTCTTTCTCCTCCTTCTTCTTAATGTTTACACCCTTATCATCTACAACCTCTGTCACTGGCGGGTCGTCCACTACACCTTTAACTTCTTTAACAACACCAATCTTTGGCTGGTTGTCCATGGCTTTCTGTTGTTCTTTACCCAGAAACAGTATAATGATTAGCAGAGGTTTTGAATCCTCTGACCCTTGTAAAGGGAGGCATTGCCTACAGTACAGTTTAACACGTAGAGGGTTGATGATGCAGGTTGTGCTATAGATGCCACGTGTTTTGACGTGCAGCTCATCTGTCTTTAATTACTTATGCCAAGTAATTAACGATTCGTTAGTCAGACATACCAAGTCATCAATTAGATAATGACAAAGAATAAAAAATTATGAAAAATATTATTGTAGTTCACGGGGTATTAATTTTAACAAATTTCTCTTTGTTTTCTCATCGGTAGAGAGTTTAGTTTAAGTGACGTTCTCTCATCCATGATACCGATTTGGAGCATTTTCAATATAAAAACAAAAAAAAAATTCCCTTTATTTTTTATTCTTAATTTCTAAATAAGAGAAAAAGTATTTTCTTCTCATATTTTTAATTTCACCTCCTCTGAAAAGATAAACAAATTGGGCCAACAATAATCCAAGTAAAGCCCAGCCAGTAAGTCTTTATGACTTGGTTCAAGGCCCATGCCTACAAACGTAAGCAAGAAGGTCATCCTCTCTCTTCAGCCACTGGCAAAATCTCATAAAAGGGGTTTTGGCTTCCATTATTTTATAGAAGAAAACAAAAGTAGAAAGTAGGCACAAAATCTAGTTCTCTAGTTCTAGGGCTACAAACAATTTCTTCGTCTGCAGCTCCAAGCTCTCATAGAAACCCTTCAATTTCAAAGTTCAAATTTGGAAGCCATGGACTCACCAGGGAATGGTCCTGTGATGGACAGAGAAACCAACGAGGTTAACGTTCAGTCCTTCGACCACAGAGAAGAAGAGGAGTACAAGTCGCGACCTCGTACCGGTGATGGTGCCAGTCCTGGGTAGTTCTCTATGTTCTTTTAACCTTTTTTTTCCCCTATTCCTTTGGATTTCTAGCTAGTTCTTTTTGGCTTCTAGGAATTCAAGCCTAGCAAACTCCAACTCAGCTTGAAGCTATAGTTGTTGTTGCGAAGCTTTTATAATTCAAAAATAGTATATTTTCATGTTTCTAATACACTCTGAACCATTAATTGCAGAAAAATCTTCATAGGGGGTTTAGCGAGGGAAACGACAATAGGTTAGTTTTTTTTTTTTTTTTTTTTTTCCTTCTGGGGTGCTAAATTCTGTATATTGTGAATCTGGGTCTGGTGTGTTAGTATATTACCATTCTTATTTTAATTGTTGGTGCAGCTCAATTCATCAAGCATTTTGGTAAATATGGTGAAATTACTGATTCTGTGATAATGAAGGACCGGAATACTGGGCAACCCCGTGGATTCGGGTTCATAACATATGCTGATCCCTCTGTAGTTGATAATGTTATTCAAGACCCTCATATTATTAATGGAAAACAAGTAGGACTTCTGTTACATTTAGCTAGGCTGTTACTTTTCTTCCTAGAATATGGTCTCAGTTTTCACTGGTTTTTTCATCCTTCTTATGTTTTCTGGATTGTATAGGTGGAAATTAAGCGGACAATACCAAGGGGAGATGCTAGTTCTAAGGATTTGAAGACAAGGAAAATTTTTGTGGGTGGAATTCCTGCAACTGTTGATGAAGGTAAAAAAATTGTTTCTGAACTTAAATTTTGTTGTTGAGGGTTTTCCGGTTACTATTCGGAATGGAACTTATCTCTTATTTGCAAAATGGGTAGATGAGCTCAGAGACTTCTTTACACGCTATGGAGAGGTAAGGGAACACCAGATAATGCGGGACCACACAACGAATCGATCTCGTGGCTTTGGATTTATTACCTTTGATTCGGAAGAAGCAGTTGATGACCTCTTATCCAAGGGGAACAAGATTGAGTTTGCTGGATCTCAGGTAAGAAATTATCCTGACTTGAATTGCACCATTTTCCCCAAGAAAAAAAGGGAAAAAAAGAATTCTGACTTCGGTATTTAACAATTCAAACATCTGATAGGGGTGAGGTATATATCATATATACGATATATAACTTGTGAAACGATATATATATATATATATATTTTCATTTCCTTTGCATTATTGGCCACATCAGTCATCATCGTTACATTTTGATTTAGAGATGAGCAACTATTATCATCTTTGGAAGTTTAAAGAATGAGTTAAAGCTATTATATGTGTTGCTTCTCTTTTCTCTTCCTATTTTTAATAGGAGGAATCTCCTTCTGTTCATTGCTTTTATTTTCTCTTAATAGATTTATTCCTTTGTTAAAAAAGAAGGATTTTTAGAGCTTTTTAACAGCATCTATCTTTTCGTGTGGCACCCATTATCATTTGTAACCTATTGAATATACATCTAGCTTAATCAGTCTATATGGCATGTGCTTCGTGTGGGTTGGATGAGAGACTAAAGCTTCCAATTTCTCTTTGTTTAGTAGTTAAAAGGGGTCCTCTTTTTCTCCATTGGCCTGCAAATAGGAGCCAATGTGTAATTTCAATTTTTTTTCTTTTAATAAAGAAGAACAATAGAAATGCAAAAAGGAAAAGATTTTAGTCATGAGCATCTTAAAGGATTGAATTGAGTTTCTGAACAATTGTTTTGGTGTACAGAGATTATTGCCTGTGAATCAGTATTACTAATTGTCAGCTTTAGGCAATACTTATACCTGTCAAGATTCCATGTCTTTCCTATGTACCTTTTTCATCGGTTCCCAATGGAATTGCTTGCTACATTTCCAGCATTGTGCATGACTCTATTTCATAGTTTGAGTTTGATATACATCTTTATGTTTGATGAGGATGGGATTGTTGCTGTAGATCTTCTATAGTTTTTCTTTCACATGGTGAATGCTACAAAATGGCAGGATATGTTAGAAATTGTCTTACTTTTTATCTGCTGATGTATTCTTGAAATTCTCTCTCCCTTTCTTTTGATATCGTGTTGTAGTAGAGTACTCAATACACAATCTGCATAAAACTACTTTACAAGGAAGGTTGGATGATGGGTGTAATTTGAAACTCGCTTCACCTGTTAGGAGGAATTGGTAAAACCACGGATACAAAATCCTGCTGTAGACGCTCAAGAGATGTGTACCTCATATTTGAATAGATTAGCTCGAAGGAACAATTCTGAGGCCTGATTCTTGAGCCACCCATGATTGCTAAATTAAATATTTTATTATTGTTTGCTTATTTTTTTGCATCAAACTATTACTATTTATTTCTTCAAATCACGTGGAAATGAATTTTTTTGTATATGTGGTTAATGAAAACAACCTTAATCAAGTAAGAAGATGATAATTTTGGTTGATGTTTCTATTTTAGGTGGAAATCAAGAAGGCAGAGCCCAAGAAGCCAAATCCACCACAAGCCCCATCCAAGCGTTACAATGATTCTAGGCCAACATTCGGTGCCGGGTATGGAGATGCTTATGACGGATATAATAGCAGCTTTGGTGGGGGTTATAGGTCAGGCGGGGCCTATGGTGGTAGGGGTGGTGCTTATGGTGGCTATGGTGGTGACTTTGGTGGGTATGGAGGATATACTGGAGCTGCAGTAGGAACCTTCCGGGGAGACCCTTCCCTAGGGTACTCGGCTCGGTATGGAAGCAGCTTTAGTAGAAGTTATGATATGGGTGGTTATGGTGGACCTGGTGAGAGTTACGGGGCATATAGCGGTGCAGGTGCTTCTGGTGGTGCCTATGGAAGTAGCTATGATGCTAGCCTCGGGGGTGGATATGGAGGTGGTAGTGGAGGATCCTACTATGGAAGTAGAGGGGGATATGGTGGTACAGGGACTGGTCGATATCATCCATATGGAAGGTAGAAGCTAAGTAAGTTTCAGACACTAGGATCTGTCAGCAAAACAAGGTCTTTATTTATTTTATTGTTCGTTAATCTCGGAGGTTTATTCTCAATTGAAACTTTGTCCCTTCACCCGATGTACGAGGTTTAGAGATATATACACTTTGGTTCTTGAGCACCCCCTCTTTCTGAAATCTGTTTTGATGTTACTGAGTTGCAAATTATACAGATGGTTGTATCCTCAATCTTATTCTTAATCAAATTATGCTGATTCATGACATAACCATATTTCCTTTATTTGTTCAAACTCATTTCTGGTTACTTTTTTTCCCAAAAATAAATTTCTCATTTGTATCATTCAAGCACTTGCTTGCAAATGAGCAGGAAAGTCAATAATATCAGGTGAGCAATTAAAGGTATACTATAGGATCTGCATCTAGATACTATGACTTTCATGCTTTGTTGGGCATTTGTATACTAGAGTTTATGACATTAGTTTCGTATTTTTGTTAATATGAGTTAAATGAATTCAGAGTTGGTTCTGAATATATTCCTAATGTCCTATTCTATTAAATTGATCAAGCCTAAGCAAATGACCCTAGAAAGTTTGCATCTTCAGGAGCACACAGTTAACTAATTACCTAGCTTTTTTAGACTGAGATAGAATTCATATTGTAGCCAATCCCAGGAAGGGCTCTAACTTTCACTGTAACCAAAGAAAACCTGAAAACCTTCACTACAGGATCAAGGCTCTACTTGTATACTGTCTGGGGAGCGAATTTTACGTGACCATGTGCAGAATAGGCCCTGCATTTGAAAGCACTAACCAACATCAATGAATCAAAGTCTATGATAATATCTCAAAGATGCTAACAATAAACCCCTGTTTCAGATCCCCATGAAGCATCATTAAGGTTTAAACACATTTTAAGACAAGGGCCAGCAATGAGTCAAGATTGGGCTAAGTTCAATAAACATCAGTCCTTCTATGACTTGAAGAAATTTCTTAAGTCTATAGAATTAACAGTTAATTTTTCTCTCTCTAGCTCTCATTTTCTTTCTTTATTTGGGTGGAATCATGCCAATGAATCAATGATCAAGTCAAATAGAGATTTACTAGTGTGTTCTAATTGATTGTTGTTTACTTGATCCCTTAACCGGAACCTGTGCCGCGGGCAAAAATAAATGATTTAACCTACTATTCACCTTGTAAAAAGGGAATATAATGTTTATTCTTGTACCAGAAAAATCTTTTTTGACATTGCACAAGTGGTTCTCTAACCTTGATCTTCTAATGAGGAATGTGCTTTTCCGGCCCTGCTATGATTGCTGCATGATATAAATTATAATACGGACAAGGTTCTTAGTCTCCCAACTCACTGTTTGCTTCTTTGCTTCTTTGCTATGAAAGAGAAGCTCTAAAGTCTACAGGATAAGCGAAAGAGGATAAATTCATCAGTCAGACCTTCCTTTTGTTCCACGTGAGCCTTTAGCAGGCTGAGAGGCGGTGAGCGACTACAGAACTAACCAAAAAAAAAAGTCATGCTAGATTAGTGTACTAGGCTAAGGACAGCAATCACTCTAGGAGGCACAGAGAAACAATGTAGTAATTTAGAAGTTTGTGACTTTTTGCTTGCTTTCTTGAACTAGAGCTGCTTTAGATGAAAAGACAGAGATTGCTCAAAAGTCAAGGCAATGACCCTTGTGTACTGTATGTTTTTACATTATTGAAGCTGCAATTATTCTTTTTAAGTGTTAGAGATAGAAAAATAATTGAAGACATAGCAATATAGCCTCATGATAGGATCTTAAAATAAATAAAAATGAGAAAGAAAAATGAAACAGGGCGTTATCTATTATATTTACTCTCATGTTCTGAAAATTTTATCCTTGTGTTTACATTTATTTTGTATATCAAACAACTTATAGGGAAAGACATAAGTTCCTCATATGAATATGCATGGAAGCAATGACCCACAATTTGCTTATGGTTAACTAGTTTTAGCTGTCAAGTCTGATCTGCTACATGTATTCAGAAATCAGTAAATTCGTTGTCAAGCTTAAAATTCTTATATCCCCCATGATGGAATTCATTGGTCTACCAATCTTATTGTTAATACCAAGCTATATCTTGATTGCGAGATTGTATTCCAACATAGCTTCTGTGCTTGGAAAGAAAAAAATTGTAAAAAATATAGTAGATATATTTATTAACTTTCTGGACACGACGGCTATCAAATAACAAAATGTAAATTCATTTCTAATTTATAAATACCCTTATCTCTAAGTAACATCTTTTTTAGCATACAAAATTAATACGTTTTTTTTTGTCTTCTTTTCAGGATTTGTGCTTCTTACATAAAAACATACTAATATTGCCACTATTGTTGCCTCTTTGGACATTGTTTAGGAGAGTAGACCTCATGATGGTGACTGCATACATTGCATGGTTTGATTATACTACATTGAAAAGCAAGAAACTTGCAATAGTACTGTTTAGCATTTCAGCAATGAAAGTTAGGACAAAATGTTCAGGTCTAAATGGTTCTTTCACAAATGCAAATAAAAATGAAAGTGACAAGTGATAACCAACATTGCACACTGAAAATGATTGTTGAAAAGATGTTTAGGTTGATTTATGACAATGGGTTACACAATTTGGGACATTGTCAAAGCCCCACCCAATCATTACACGTGGCAAATTGCACTATCAAGTGGATGTAGAGGATCCGCTGGGCGTGCCCATATAAATTTTCTTTTCTTGGAAGAGAATCTAATACGCGGACGGCGGCGTCCAATAGCATCATGCGCCGGACATGACAGCCAGCCACATGGTTCGGTCCGGTTCACGTGCGCGCATGTGATGCGTCCTTGTTCCCGCGCTTGAAGTTAATGATAATGGCGCGGTTACTTAATGGCCATGTGATTATTATTAATAATTAATTAATTACTTCAATTAATTAATAATTACTATAAATTTATTATTAGTTTTACGGATAAATGAATAATAAATTGTGTCCAAGATCTTTGGTGATTCTGGCCAAAATGGATTTATCTGGTTTAAATTATTTAAATGATGAGACAGTTGACGAAATTGTCCAATAAAATTCCTTGGGTGACATTGATAGAACCCTAGAACACCGCTGGCAGTGTTATTGACTTCTTGTCAGGGCATGGTGTTACGTTACAATAAGAATTTGTATGAAAACTGATTTGGGCGCTTTAGAATTTTATAGAAGTTTGTTTTGTTTTGGGTTTTTTTTTGGGAGCCAACAACCAAGGTTTATATAAATGTCTCAAAAAACATATACATGAACTTGAAATTACGGGCATATAGATGTTAGTTTAATTAGTTAGGACAGAAGTATTGGGTTCAAAAAATTTTAGATTTGAGTTGAATTAAATTATCTATTATTTGAGTTATTTATCCCGCTTTAAATATAATATGATTGATGTAAACTTGTAATTGCTCCAATTTTATTTAGTGAAATTACTCCAATTATTGAACCCAACACAAATTATTAGAAGGAACCAACAAATTTATTTTACTGAATCCAACACAAATTATTAGAAGGAATCAACAATAAAAATATTTTTTTAAAGGCTGCCATTGGACCATGAGATGTTTCATATACATGGAGTTTTTTTGCGAGAGAGAATTTTGCAATAGCAACATGCACATAGCATTTTGGGAAAACTAATCAATTCATAACACAAATAGTGTCTATCTACTTATGTATAATCTAAATTATTATTATGTTAGCAATGTGAGAGTTATCATATTGACACTCTTCTCACATGGATCATGAAATTTCTGATATATTTATTGATTATAGCAGATTGGGCCGAAATATTGTGAAAGAGCCGTTTTATGGGTCTAGAAGCTTTGATATGATATCATGTTATTGGAGCCACACTCTTAATACTAATTGATTGATTTTACAAAAGAGGCTTGAGACAAAATGCAAGATTGGGCTAATAATACTATCATTCGCAACACACGCAACCTACGCAAATTATATATATATATATATATGTTTATCAATAATTATTGTAAATATAAAAAATTATTTAAAAAAAATTCTATAAATCGAGAAAGAATTAATACAATAATATTATAATCATAAAAACTATACTCTTGATTTTTTTTACATTCATAGCATTTTAAAAGAAAATTAATTTATAATATTATAATTATTTATAACTTATTAAATTAAAAAATTGAGAAATTCCATATAAATTATTATTGATACATAGTTATTTAAAATTTTAAAATTTATTAATATTAAAAATAATTAGAATAAAAAAATCAATAGTCATAAAATAATCACAATTATATTATATTAAAATAGCAAAAAATTATGAAAGTAGTAAAATAAAAAATAGAATATTTGAAGCTAAATAACAATTAAAAAATATTTTTGTAATTGTAAAAACTAAAAGGGTATTTAAGAAAATAAATTTTCTTTCATTAAAAGTTAAAACAATAATATATTATTAGGAACTATACTCTAAATATTTTTTAATTCATAGTATTTTTTTAAAAATTATTTCATAAATTTGGGAATAACTAAAAGATATTATAATTATTAAAAACTTACTAAATAAAAATTTGAAAAGTTCAATATTCACTAATATTGACATATAACTATTGAATAAAATATAATTTTTTTATGATATATATAAAAATAAAACAAAAACATTATAATCACGAAAACTATACTCTTAATATTTCTTTTAATTCATAGTAACTTTTACAATTTTAATTTTTAAATTTGAGAAGAACTACAAGAATTAAGATTATTAGGTATTTACTGATTTAAAAAAATCAGAAATTTAATTATAATTGCTATTGACATGAAATTATTTAAAATTTATAGATTTATTAATATTGAAAAAAATTAGTAAAAAAATTAAAATCAATAGTCCTAAAATAATTACAATTCTATTGATATTAAAATAGAGAAAAAAATATGAAAAAAGTTAAAAAAAATTACTAGTCTTTTGAAATAAAATAACAGCTAAACATAACGAAATAATAATACAAACTTATAAAGGTATAAAAGAAATTCTAAAATTTTTATCTACTCTTTAATATAAATATAGATATTAGTAAAGGAAAAGGCAAGAGGGTGTACATGCAACGAAAATGTTTTATGGGGCACCTGTCTGTGTAAGTCTCTTAACATTTTCTTTTAAAAAAAAAAAAAACTAGAAGAGGCCTTTATATGTATATATATTTATTTTTTATTTTTTATTTTTTTGAGGTAAAGACGGCCTTCTTCAATAGCTTTGCTTGTGAAGTTGGCCGTTGTTCTCCTTTTTCTAATCCTATTTCACAAAGCCCATATCACGACGAAAAATAACAGAAAAAAAAAGTTTTCTTTTGCAAAAAAAATATTATTACTATTATTAGTGAAATTGTTAGTCTCTAGCTTTCTTGCTTCGATCGGATCTGAGGCTCCTCAGAGACACAGAAAGACACCCAAAGTTGTTTAACTTTCTCTAAGTCTCATTCTTGCTCCGCCAGTCATGAAATATTGCTTGCTTTGCATTGTTACTGTTATTGTTACTCTTCTGTGATCAGGTACTACTCTTTCTTGCTTTGCTCCTGTTCTTCTTTCTTTAAGGGGTCTTTAAAGCTATTATTATGTTTGCTTGCTGAGAAATCATAGTGAAAGAAAAGAAAGCTGAAGTTGGTTTCCAAAGATTGGAAGGGTTTTAATATTTGGGTCCTGGACAATAAGGCTGCAAACTCTGTTCTTACAGGAAAAGGGCATTTGGGTTCTTGAGCAACTTGTCGACAGTTTGCTTTCAAATGCGAAAGCTGTGTAATTTAGTTGAGGTACAATGTGATCGTTTATGTTATTTTACCTTCTAAAATTTATTTCATTTATTAACTTTGATAGATTTTAACATTATCCTGCCTGTTACGGATTCTAATCTTGATTTCTGGGCCAGCCATTTGTTTCTTGTTTTCTTCTTAATTTTTGAGAACCTCTTTCAATTGAATGCTTTTCTGGTGATGGTATATGTAATGGGTTTTGGGAGATTCTCTATATTCTCTTTTTGTTTGAATTCCCATGCTGGGTCATTCAAATTAATGCCCTTTATTTCAAGCAGCGTTAGGATTGTTAAGAGTTTTTAATTTAGGTAAGGCATTTATGCAGGAATTCACTGTCATTAGTTGACTTTCACTGTGACAGTGCATTGCAAAATTTCTAGATGGAAACACTTGTTAATGGAAAAGAATCTTCATTAGAGGCTCAGAATTCAGTGTCTGCAGTAGGTAACGGAGCTCCTTCAACATCTGTGACTCCTTGTCTTTCCCGGCCTCCTCCTAAATCATCTAGAAATCATGCTTCTTATTCTACATCCTATTTGACTACACATAATCATTGCATGAACACCATCAACCATCCGAATGGTTATGTACTTAATCAGAAGCACTCCTACCAGGTGGTCAACAATATGCAGCATGAAGAATCACCCAACATGGCAAAACACTTTCACAATTCTAATGGGAAAACCAGCCTTATAAGCCCTGGTGATGTTCTTAATAAAACAGCACAAAATTATCCCGAGAAGATGTTATATATGGTGGAAAAACATTCAGGCATTAAGCATCCCAATGATGTGAAGGATTGTAGCTCAGGTGGCATATTGGAATCTGAAAATGTCATTTTTCACCCATACAAATGTGGTTTTGATAAAGCAAATAGCCACTGCAAATCGGAAGTTGCCTTTCGTCCAAGTCCTCAAAATAGTTTCTATTCTGCCTCCTTATATTCAGAAGCAAAACAAAGTTTCACTAATACTGAAATCAGTGAATGTATGAGCAGTGTCGACAAGTCTGGTGAAAGCACTGAAGTTACTAACTACTGTGATTTTAATGAGAGCAGGAAGACCAGCATCTATAGAGGGAGTACTGGCAGTGATATTAGTGACGAGAGTAGCTCCAGTAGCTTGAGCAGTGCTTTATATAAACCACATAAGGCAAATGATATCAGATGGGAAGCAATTCAGGCAATCCGATCTCGTGATGGTATGTTAGATTTGAAACATTTCAGGATAGTAAAGCGGTTGGGATGTGGAGATATAGGACAAGTTCAACTAGCAGAACTGATTGGAACTAAAACTTATTTTGCGATGAAGATTATGGATAAAGTAGATCTGGCAAGTCGGAAGAAGCTTCTGAGGGCTCAGACAGAAAGAGAGATTCTGCAATCTCTTGATCATCCATTTTTACCGACATTGTACGCATTCTTTGAGACAGAGAAGTTCACTTCCTTGCTAATGGAGTTCTGCCCTGGAGGGGACCTGCATGCTCTCAGACAAAGACAACCTGGAAAGCGTTTTCCGGAGCATGCTGCCAGGTTAGAAATTGCTGACTCCTCCTTTCACTGTATATGCAAAAACATGTGGCCTATAATGTTAAAACTTGTGAATTTAATTTTAGTTAACATTGTCTTCCTTGGATTGATGGTCTCGAAACTTACATAGCTAGCAACAAAAGGTCACTATAGTTATGGGATAAAACTCAATATGTTCAACATTGTTATAAAGGCATTATGCATGCTAGCAAAGCCTTCTGGAATGTAGTCAATTATAGTTGAATGCATGACATCGTTAGATCTTGGCATTATTTGTGAAAAGCTGCTTATGTATGAATATACTGTATATAAATTTTATGCGAAGTAGAAATTTTGCCAAACTGGTTTCCATGTGTAAATTCTCTCCTCCTTTATTTTATATGCATTTTCCTGAGCAATATCATGGTATTACTATTATATTTGAAGATGTCATTCTAAATAAATCAAGCAACAAGTATGCCTTTTTAGTTGAAGTTGATCATCTTTCCCTTTTACAACTAATATGGCATATAGGTGCTGGATTCTCCTTCCTTCACCCTGATATGCAATCATTTACATTTTCTCAGATTATCATAGTAGTCTTAGAAGTCCTAGTTGAGTTGAGTTATCATAGTAGTCTTAGAAGTGTCATTTATGTATTCATTAGAAGTTTTTTTGACTCTTCCGAGCTTGATTCTCCTATTGTCTTCAGTTCCTATACGATGGCTTTTGCAAGTTCAATAACCTTATTCTGTTCGTTCATCCCACTTATGTATTATTCATTTTTACTGACCTGTTTAGGAACATTAGCATCTGAGAAGATAAAACCCAGGTTCATCTTACATTAATATTTGGAGAAGTCTGATATGGTACCACTAGTTACAATTCATCCCAGTAATCTCTATTGTTGCCATGCAGGTTTTATGTGGCAGAAGTTCTCCTTGCTTTGGAGTATTTGCACATGCTTGGAATCATTTACAGAGACCTTAAACCCGAGAACGTGTTGGTGAGAGAAGATGGGCATATAATGCTGTCAGACTTTGACCTCTCTTTAAGATGTGCTGTCTGCCCAACTCTTGTGAAATCCTCAAACTCTAGCTTGCAGACAAAAAGCTCAGCGTACTGCATTCGGCCTGCTTGCATTGAGCCAACTTGTATAATGCAACCAGATTGCATCCAACCTGCATGTTTTATTCCTCGCTTTTTATCTGGAAAACCCAAGAAAGATAAAATGATCAAATCAAAGAATGAAATGCATCATCAAGTGACTCCTCTACCTGAGCTGATTGCCGAGCCCACAAATGCTCGATCTATGTCCTTTGTTGGTACACATGAATACTTGGCGCCTGAGATCATAAAGGGTGAAGGGCATGGCAGTGCAGTGGATTGGTGGACATTTGGAATCTTCCTCTATGAGCTTTTGTTTGGTAAAACTCCATTCAAGGGGAATGTGAACCGGGCGACTTTGTTTAATGTGGTTGGTCAGCCCTTAAGATTTCCAGAGTCACCTACTGTCAGCTTTGCTGCCAGGGACCTGATCAGGGGTTTACTTGTGAAAGAGCCTCAGCATCGTCTTGCTTATAGACGTGGGGCTACAGAAGTTAAACAGCATCCCTTCTTTCAAAGTGTCAATTGGGCACTAATTCGCTGCACAAATCCACCAGAGGTGCCTAGACAAGCCATGTTAGACATTCATGCAAAAACTGATACGAAGCCTACAGGTAACTATTTTGAGATTGATTTGTTTTGAATTGTACTATTGTAGTGACAGCTTTTCTTTCTTAGAACCAGTTTCCATCCCCTCATTTGTAATTTTTATCCATGGTTCTTTACACATTGCAAAAAGGATATGAATCTTCAATTACATTCAGAGCACTTGTAACTGCTTGTTATAACAGGCCTCCCTGGTAATCATCAGTGACCAAATGAAAATCCACTAAATGAGGAATGAAATATCTTATTTTTCATTGCAAAAGGGATACAAATCTTCAAATTACATTCATCACCACTTGTAATTGCTTGTTATACCAGGCCCATACTAAACATTATTCAGCAGTGAAGAAATGCATCTCCGTTAAAATCAGGAATGAGGAATTAGATTTCATTGGGACACCTACTTCTACTCTTTTAGGCCTTGACGGGTTTATGGAGAAGGGTTGGGTGATAAAATGAAATAGAAATTGTAATCTACAATCTTAGACTTGTGTTTAACACTATCAAAATGGCATGTTTTGTCGCAACAATATTTTTCATTGGCACTTAATACTTTGACAAATAATATAAGGAAGAGGGTACGACCAATTAAGCAGCTAAAGAAAAAAAAAAAAAAAAAAAATGTTCGACCCGTCAAATTTCACCAAGTGATGCGTGTTGCCTACTACCGGCCGTCCTGGTTCTCATCGACGCTTTGCTATACCTTCCTGTCATTTTTCGTTTAAATGTTTAGTCCACGCTCTTGTACAGCATGTAGGGTTGGGAACTTGGGATTGATTTTTTAACAATGGTTAAAAGCTGATTTTCAAAATAAGCACTTTTCTTCTTATATTTCATAAAATTTAAAATTTATTATTGATGAACATCAGCCAATTTTATTTTTTTTTAAACTTAATTTAGTTATTTATCTTATAATAGGTAATGATAAGAATAAATATAATTGACAAGATAAAAGAAACTACAATGTTACGTTAGTTAATATATTTCTAATATTTACTGTATGCATTTAATTAATGAGAAAACTAGATAAATATTGAGAAAAAAAATTACAGATTAAGAAGAAATATTTTTTTTGTCATATCACAATTTTCAGGTGACTTACACTGCCTCAAACTAGGGAAAAAAGAAAGAAAAAGGTGAACACCTTAAGCAATATAAAAAAAAATGTATTTACATTAAGAATGACTTATAAGTTAAAGTATTCAAATGATAGTTAACTCATTTTTTTTGGTTATAATTATAAAATTTAATTATTTTGAAATTTAAAATTGGGTTGAGTTATAATTTTGTTATCTATCTATTATATCTATATTATTCTAAAAACTAAAACACCCTTATGTGATCATCTTCTTTTAATAGTTCATTTTTTTCATAAACTTACATATAATACCCTATATTTATAATTTCTTGTTCTTTTAAGTTACTATTTTTGTCAATTTAGTCTATTTAATAAATAAATAAAAAATTCCAATAACTTTTCGCTAATTTTTTTGAAAACATTTATCAAACAAATAAAAATACTCTTACGTCCACCTAGACCAAATTATTTAACTAGATACTCACTCATTTACAATAATTTTTTCAAATATTTGTTTTTTAATTAAAATAACTGATATGTAGTTACCTAAAAAATATAAAAAAAAAACACACACACACATTATATATATATGAATACTAGAAAAAAAAAAAAAACTTTACATGCTAAAGAGTATGCATTAAAAAAATTGCACACTTTTTCCAAAAAAGAAGAAGCATATGAACAATATGAGAAACCCTTATGTTATCTTATAAATACATCTAATTAATTTAATTTTATCTAAAAGTAATAGTGTACTCCACACAATTAATTTTCAACACATTTTAACTACTCCTTATTCTCTTCTTAATTCTTTTCACATACAAAAAATAATGTTTTTAAAATTTAAATTAAAAATAACAAATAAAATTCCACATTGTAAAGACTTAATAATATGCATAAGATCTTTTTAAAAATAAAAATCAAAAGTCTCATTTTTATATGATTTCAGTTATGTTCTAAAAATCCAAAACTTCTAACATCACAAGCCGATAACTTCAATTATATATAAATTTAAGTTCATAGGAAATGATGAGTATAAAAATTCTATTCAAATCTCACTTATTTAATGACTTATTTTTTAATTCATAGTAACATAAATTTCAGACATTTGTGTAATAACTTGTTGACATTGTTTTGGTAATAAATAAATTTATTTAGATAAGAGCAGTTTAAAATAATGACGGAAATTTTTTTGACCGTTTATTCCTTTAAATTCTAAAAATCTATTAATAGTTAATGATTGAGATTGACCTCGATTCATTTTCTAAATTGACGAGTTGATATTAAGCTTTATTCCAAGCTCAATCTTTTTAAAGTTCGGCTCGTAAACTGGCTAGTTTAATATTATTTAATATTTTATTATTATTATTATTTACACATAGAAATATTTATTTGCAAAAACTAGCATAATGTATAACTTAAATTACATAAATAGTTCTCTATATGAATGTTTTGTATTGTATGATTCTTTGGTGCTTTCAAATTCAAGAAGAAGAGGATCATGGCATTTCAGCAACCCCTGATTGTGTTTAGTTATAGGAATGAGTAGTAGAAAATTTGACGAAATAACGAAATATGTAGTGACTCCAAATGCTTACTATATTTATAAGCAAAAATATTTTGATGGGCTTCTGAGATTGCAAAATCCGCTAAGCCTGGCCTACTTTGAAAAAAGCCGAAAAGAACTAGGTAAAGGAAAATCCAACAGGACCATTTCCTGGTGAGTCCATGGCTTTCCAAATTTGGACTTTGAATCTATGAGAGCTTGGAGCGGAAGACGAAGAAATTGTTTGAGCACACTAGAACTAGATTTTGTGGGACTGACTCACTGCAGATGACGTGTCAGTTTCAAGAGGGCATAATTAAATTGACGAGTAAAAATTGAGAGCTTGGAGCGAAAAACGAAAAAATTGTTTGAGCACACTAGAATTAAATTTTGTGGGACCGACTCACTGTGGATGACATGTCAGCTCTAGGTGGACATAATTAAATTGACGTGTATAAAAATTATAGACAATGCAAACAAAAAGTTAAACCTCCCATTTGCAAAATTTGAGTGAAGAATGGATCATACTACTCCATCACAGTTTTCTGCCTTCTCCATTCTGCATTTCCTACATTCTGGTTTATTATTCCCTATGGAAAAAATTGTAGTTTCTTTCGACATTTTTCTTCATCTAATTTTCACTTGTTCTTTCTTTTCGTCTAGCTTAATCATGCACAATATATTATTACGTGAGGTCAGACTGTAACCTCAATATCTTTGGCTTCCAATCTTGTAATTAAGTTATTCTTGTTGAGGACCATACGTAACAAAAGAAGGGCTATTCAGTTGTTAATCCATTCATAGATTGAGGATAACTACGTTGATGTCTGTATTTCTACTATTCTTTCTTATGCCATACTAATCGAAAGTTCTACATATATTGATGCACTCATCGTGTTCCTTTTGGCCAATGGAATCACTTTTTCTCTGCTGATTTTACCTCGGCCAGACAGAAGATCTGTGGCGTTTTCCATACTTATAAAAGTTACAATCCAATCACTTATTATTCTTTTAAAGAATGGGAGTCCACACTTATCGTTCTACATTTCACTTTTCCCAGTCGCCCTTTCATTGATATCTTTGAAGATTAAAGATGGAGTCCTAATCGATGGTATTTTGTTTTTATTTTTTAGGTTTTTTGTTTTTACATAGATTGAGGATAACTACGTTGATGCCTGTATTTCTACTATTCTTCCCTATGCCATGCTAATCGAAAGTCCTACATATATTGATGCACTTATCGTGTTCCTTTTGGCCAGTGGAATCACTTTTTCTATGCTGATTTTACCTCGGCCAGACAGAAGATCTGTGGCGTTTTCCATACTTATAAAAGTTCCAATCCAATTACTTATTCTACTTTTAAATAATGGGAGTCCACACTTATCGTTCTACATTTCACTTTTCTCAGTGGCCTTCTCATTGATATCTTTGAAGATTAAAGATGGAGTCCTAATCGATGGTATTTTGTTTTTATTTTTTGGGTTTTTTTTTACATAGATTGAGGATAACTACGTTGATGCCTGTATTTCTACTATTCTTCCCCATGCCATACTAATCAAAAGTCCTATGTATATTGATGCACTCATCATGTTCCTTTTGGTCAGTGGAATCACTTTTTTTCTATTGATTTCACCTCGGCCAGACAGAAGATCTGTGGCGAATTCCATAATTATAAAAGTTCTAATCCAATCACTTATTCTTCTTTTAAAGAATGGGAGTTCACACTTATCGTTCTACATTTCACTTTTCTCAGTGACCCTCTCATTGATATCTTTAAAAATTAAAGATAAAGTCCTAATCGATGATACTTTGTTTTTATTTTTTTGGTTTTTTTTTACATCGATTTAGGATAACTTCGTTGATGCCTGTATTTCTACTATTCTTTCCTATGCCATACATATATATATTGATGCACTCATCGTGTTCCTTTTGGCCAGTGGGATCACTTTTTCTCTATTGACCTCAGTCAGATAGAAGATCCGTGGCGAATCCCATACTTATAAAAGTTCCAATCCAATCACTTATTCTTTTTTTAAAAAATAAGAGTCCACACTTATCGTCCTACATTTCACTTTTTCTAATGACCCCTCATTGGTATATTTGAAGATCAAAGATGAAGTCCTAATCGATGGTATTTTGTTTTAATTTTTGATTTTTTTTTTTAGGGTTAAATTTTCTATTATATCTTATTATTATTTTTTTTTTCTCAGATAAAGGGAAAAGCAACTTTTCTCCAGCCCTTTGCACTAATGTTTAGGTGTAGCTGCGCAAGATTGAAGATATTGGAGAAACAGTTTGAAGATCTTGCCCCGGTCCTTTCAGCCGTCATTCTTGTTCTTGTTCTTGTTCTTGTTCTTGTACTTTTCTTTCAGCAGTGAACCTGCCGTCAGTTGTCTCCTCCTTTGCGCATTTAGTCTTTCTGTAGAACATATTGGTACCGAAAAAGAAAAGGTCACCGTATGAACCTTCTATTTTTTTCCTTTTTTTTTTTGTGGTTACAGGTCCAACTATGAACCCTCACTCAGTGACGGATTATAATAAGAAGAAAAAACCTTTTCTGATAATTTTGCGAATCCTTTCTGATAGTTTTGCACTTCTAACACAAGTCTGCACGCAATTTCATCTTTAACACAGTTTCTCTATAAAAAAAAGGAAAAAGAATCTAATAAACCAAAAGAATCTAATAACAGGGTTAGAGCAAGCATCAACATTGGCAAAAAAAAAAAAAAAATTCTTTTAATTGGCAGCTCTGCAATGCTCTAGGGAAGATGAGTGCAGAGAAGGCTGCTTGGAGAATTGCTAAGGAGAGGGGCTTAAAGCTCACCACTGTCTGTCCAGCTCTCATTTTACTGGTCCTGAATTTTGCCAGAGAAATCCAACACCAACAATTGCTTATCTCAAAGGTATTATGCACTTTTAAGTATTATATAAACAACTTGGTAAAATGGATTCCAAGTGCAGGGAGCCAAATCTAACTAGTATAATTTGCTAATATATAAGAAGAATGCCTAATATTCTCTGGTTTATAAGTATCAAAACTGAACCTTTCTGCACATCAAGTTCATGAGGTAAAATTCTTAATATTAATAACTCTAACTTGATAATAATTGTTGATTCCAAGACCCTAAATAGTACAATCAAATCCCAATTCCCAATTACAATTGACATCTTAATAATAGCTTTATACTCCTTTTTAAGATGTTAGCTACACATCCTATGAGAGAGAGGGGGGGGGGGGGGGGGGGGGGAGGGGGGATGCAGAATTTGTGTGGCAGGTTGTATTACAAGTAACGTTTTAGCTGGATACTAAGAATTAAATAGCCAAGTAGCACCATTGAAAGTCTGAGAGTAGAGATCAATGTGAAAATTGCAAAACACATTCCGAATCATCAAAAGAAATCAAGGGGAAGAGGAGAGTAGTTAAAATTGCAAAATATTTTACAACTACCTTCAGAAAATTCACAGTTTGCACAAAAAGACCAACAATAATGGACAGCATGTTTTAATCAATATACATATAAATTAAGGGTATTTATATGTGAACTACAAAAAAATATTAGGTGCACTACAAGAGAACTAAAAGACAAAAATAAAACATCATCTTCCTTACTTTTAGTTCACATGTAAATTTGGGATAGTGCACATAGCACTACCCTAGATTAACTTAAACATAAGTAGTTGGTGCAGAGGGTGTCAGCGAAATAAGGGTTATCAGCACCTTTGTTTTCTGTGCCTACCCAGAACTGCAAGATCCTAGTTGCACAGTCCAATCCAGCACAAACACAGAGCACAACAGCCCAAGTTCTCCAGCTTGACTGAAGTTATTTCCTGAGATTCTCAAAATCGAAGATGGTTTACAATGGACCAACTCCCCCATCTCAATTAATTTACTTTTTCAATTATTGTAGACATTTGCAGAAGGATATTATGAAAAGACAACATAATAAGAATTGAAGAGCTTATCAGAACAGTAGGAACAACACAAACTTGAGAATATCCTAGAAATAGACTGCGAAGCTAGACTTGGCAAAATTAATCCAAAATGTCTGATTTTTATTGCAAGAGGTCGACCCATTATTGACACAACCACAAATAGAATCCTAACGCCCCGTTGAGGTTTCTAAAGCCAGTTCCTGTTGCTACTTACAAATTGGGTGGTTTTCACTTGACCTAAATACATTTGAAACTTACCACAAGCCCACCCCAAACAATAATGATAATAAAAAATACAGCCATAACTACTGGTACTTACCGTGAATGAAGCTTTTTGTTTTCTTGCAATATTCACGTTTCTTCAACTCCTATTGGTTTCTCAATGCTCCTGTTAGTCTAGAAACAAAGTAAACCAAGTATGGTGATCTGTGAAGCACCGATACTGCATATTAGGGGTCGTATCCGTGTCTAGTTCGTATCTGACACGGATACGGCCCCGATACGCTAGGATTCGTATCTAAAACGTATCTATAATTAATTTTTTTTTTTTTTTTTTGAAAAAAAATGATACGGCTCAGATACGGCTTAGAACGGCTTGATACGGCTGGATACGGCTTTAAAATGGTTGAATACGGCTCCAATATGCAGCTTATATAAAACGTTTCGTTTAGACTGAAATATTGCTTTTTTCATCCTTGAAAAGGTGCCTTTTGTTTGCTTCTATCTTGACTTTGTGATTTCTTTTCTATTCTTTGGAGTCTACGCCTTTTCTTTCTAGGGATTTGATGGAAATCCTTCCTCTCATCTTTGCTGTCATTGAAGCTGAACCAGTGAAGCTCAAAATCTTGTCTCCTTAAAGCTGTCTGGGTCTAAGTTTACATTTATCTCCTAAAGCCTTGGATTTGTGAAGCAGCCTCTGATTTGTGGAGCAGCCTCTGATTTGTGGAGCAGCCAAGTGAAGTCCTTCATCATCAACTCATCTGTCAAGGTTTACTGGTTTAGGTAAGCTCTTGTTCTGTCTCTCACGTCCCTAACTTCCTTTTTCCAATATGACTCTACCTTCTTTTTTTTGTCTCTGCAACAAGCCAACAACTATCTTGAGTTTTTTTTCTTTTCTGGCTATATGTTTGTGACAACTGAGATAGCCATTTTGTTTTAGATTTTGTTGTTTTTGTTTTTATGTTCTCTGCAAAATATCTTCATGTATTTTTTATTTTTTTTCTGGGTATATGTTTGAGTTTGTCTTCTTGTGTACTATGAAAACAGTGAGTCTACTATCTCTTTTTTTTTTGCCTTTGCAAAATATCTTCAGGTTTTTTTTTTTTTTTTTTTTTTTTTTTTTCTGGATATATGTTTGAGTTTGTCTTCTTGTGTACTATGAAAATGAGTCTACTACCTCTCTTTTTTTGCCTCTGGAACGACTATCTTCTAAGGTTTTTTTTTTTTTTTTTTTTTTTTTTTTTTTTTTTTTTTTTTTTCTGGCTATATGTTTGTTACAACTAAGATAGTCATTTTGCATTAGATTTCGTTTTATGTTCTGCCTCCGCAGGTTTCTTCAATTTTTTTTTTTGCTGCTTGATATGTGTTTGTGTTTGTGGTTTTTTTTCTTGATGGCAGATGGTTTGTTCCTTGTTATGTATCTAGATATATGTCTGTGTTTGAATAAACTGAGATAGTCATCTTGGTTTGTGAGAATGTTACGTAGCTGTTTTTTTTTTTTTTTTTTTCATTTTTATTTCTATGCTATGCAGTTATGGTTTCTGGTTCTGCTTCTACAACCGATTGTTCTAGTGTAGCCACACCTACCAGCAGATTTGAGAACACTGAGACTCAAAGTACTGATTTGAAATATCCTTTATGGGCTTTTGTTACAATTACTAAAAGGGTTGAAGAAGGAGGAAATAAATGTTGGGCTTGCAACTTTTGTAATGAGACCTTTACAGGTTCATATACTAGGGTTAAGGCACACCTTTTACAAACTAGTTCCTATGGAATTAAGTCATGCTCTAAGGTGACATTAGACTATAGGGCTGAAATGCAAAAAAAGGTAGAAGAGGCAGAGAATAGAAACAAGCCTAAGTGTGTCCCTTTACCTAATTCTAGTTCTTCTTTCACCCATCCACCTTCAGCGCCTATATTTGAGCAAAGAAAAAGAAAATCAGCTGGTGGGAGTGCTTTGGAACAATCATTTGGAATTCAATCTAGGAATTACCTTAATGCTCTCATTGCTAGGATGTTTTATTCAGCTGGCTTGCCATTTCATTTTGCTAGAAATCCTTATTATGTTGAAGCCTTTTCATATGCTGCCAATAACTCAATTTCTGGTTATGTACCTCCTGGTTACAATTCTTTGAGATGTAACTTGTTAGTGCAAGAAAAAGTTCACATTGAGAGATTGTTAAAACCACTTAAGGGCTTATGGAAGGAGAAGGGGATTAGCATAGTTACAGATGGGTGGACAGATGCACAAAGAAGGCCTTTGATCAATTTCATGGCTGCCTCTGAAGGAGGCCCTATTTTTTTGAGTGCTATTGATGGCTCTAAAGAGTATAAGGATAAGCATTACATTGCTAGTTTGATCACAAATGTAATTAAGGAGGTTGGACCTCAAAAAGTAGTCCAAGTGATAACTGATAATGCCCCGGTTTGTAAGGCAGCTGGTATGCTTGTTCAAGCTGAATATCCTCACATATTTTGGACTCCTTGTGTTGTGCACACACTAAACCTTGCATTGAAGAATATATGTGCAGCCAAGAATACTGAGAGAAATGAGATTGTCTATAATGAATGTTGGTGGATTACTATGGTTAGTGATGAAGCCAAAATTATCAAAGACTTCATAATGAATCATGCTATGAGATTGGCTATCTTTAATGAATTTGTTCCTTTAAAATTACTTGCTGTTGCTGAAACAAGGTTTGCATCAACCATTGTGATGTTAAAGAGGTTCAAACTCATAAAGCATGGTCTTCAAAGTATGGTTATTAGTGATAAATGGAATGCTTATAGGGAGGATAGTGTAGGCATAGCTCAAACTGTGAAAGAGATTATTTTGAATGATTTATGGTGGGATAAGGTCGATTACATCCTTTCTTTTACTGGTCCTATCTATGACATGCTTCGGTTGTGTGATACCGATAAACCTACCCTTCATTTAGTGTATGACATGTGGGATTCTATGATAGAGCAAGTGAGGACAGTGATATTTAGGCAAGAAAAGAAGGAAGAAGATGAGGTATCAGATTTTTACAATGTGGTGTATGCTATACTTATTGATAGGTGGACAAAGAGTTGCACACCACTTCATTGTTTGGCGCATTCTTTGAATCCGAGGTAAATTTAAGATTATGTTTCATTTGTCTTTTTTTTTTTTTTTTTTCTTTTATTGTTAACTTTGTTGTCTACTTGTCTTACAATATAGGTATTATAGCAAACAATGGCTTGAGGGACTTCCAAATAGGGTCCCCCCACATAAGGATGTGGAAATTTCTGCTGAAAGGAACAAGTGTTTTCTTAAATACTTTCCAATTGCTGAGGAGAGAAGGTTTGTCAATATTGAGTTTGCTAGATTCTCAGGTTGCATGGATGTTTTTGCTAGCTTTGACTCTTTGCAAGATAGATGGGATTTGGATCCTAAAATGTGGTGGCTAGTGCATGGATCTTCAGCATCTTTACTTCAAAATATAGCTTTGAAGCTTCTTGGACAACCTTGTTCTTCATCTTGTTGTGAGAGGAATTGGAGTACTTACTCCTTCATTCATTCGATGAGGAGAAACAAAATAACTCCTCAAAGAGCGGAAGATTTAGTTTATGTGCATACAAATCTTCGGCTCTTATCAAGGAAGAATGAAAGCTACAACAAAGGAGAGACAAAGATGTGGGATATTGGTGGTGATCATTTTGATCCACTTGAAGGTGCGGAGGTCCTTGAGATTGCAAGCTTATCCCTTGATGAACCGGATATGGAGGCAATGCTTTTTAGTGATGCAAATGATGGCATTGCTTCCCCTAGTATTGGATAAATGTTTAAGACTTCGATCTCTTTTTTTGGGACTTTCTTTTAATTCCAATTAGAGAGAAAGTCAATGTAATGAAATGTGCTTTGTATAGCAACTTTTATATAATGAATTTGCTTATTAGGCAATTTTTTGATATGAATTGTGGATAACTTTATGTTATAAATTATATATATATATATATATAATATAATTTAAAATTATTTAATTAAACGTATCCTTAACGTATCGTATTCTTGTTTTTTAGAAATTAGTGAATTCCCGTGTCGGATACGTATCGTATTGGATATTCGTATCCGTATCGGTGCTTCACAGATGGTGATTAAAAAATCCTTCATTTAGTATATAGAACTGCGGCGGCATGCGGAATAATTAGTGAAGTGAAAAAAAAAACAAAAACGTTGAAGTGGACAGTTTAAAGGATGATAGTTCTTTTATAAGGAACAATGAATAATTTTTATTTTATTTTTTTCAAAACAATAATATAAAAACCTAAGAAAAGGGAGTGAAATTCAGTCTTGAAATATAATTGACCGAAAAACATCATGTATTCTGAAATCCTACTTAGTAACCTATGGCCCCCCACCTACCATGGGATTGCATAAATCCCATTTTACCTTTCTGCTCCTTCTACTGAGGATGATAAGACAACATATGTTGGTGGCTATCACTACAATTCTCAAAATCAATGATATACATGATATTTGTAAAAATAGAATGCCATAACTTACAGCCAGAGACAGCACAAATATGAACAAAAAGATATACTAATTTCATTGCAAGAGAACTATGAAAGCCTATTACTTTTACCATCAAGTCGTCAAATAATAGGTTCAAAATGATAGCCTTCAGAAGATTGGAATCTTAGGTATATCAGGAAAAAAGAACTGAATAATTCTGAAGGCCAAGAAGAAAAATATTGTCAATGATATTGTTGGCAATAATTTTCGGGCACCCGTGGGCAAGCGTTCGGGTCTGGTCTGTTGTAGGCCTTTTGTTGACCGACCCGACCAAGTCGGGTGATTTAACCGATAAAACAACCGATATTTTCGGTGCTGTAAAACTTCCATCCGCCTGTAATTTCGGTCGGTTGCAGTTGGTCACGGTCGGTTGTTCATCCTCCAAAATTTCTCCAAATCCAGTACAAAGAAGAGACAATGAATTCTTGAAAAGAAAATATTTTTAGAAAACAACCATTTCAGAATTTGAATCTGACAGAATCGAGAAAAATCAAAGATCAAATTGCTCAAATTCGGCATCCTTAAACTTAAACCCACGTGCAAATATTGCACAATCTAACCTCAAACTAGTAGATCTATTGTCATCAACCATAAACTATTGTACGCAAGCTGGTAAAACCAAGGAGGAAAGTAGATTCATCAATGAGCCCAGTCGGCAGTCGTAGAGCGAAGGAGAGAAAGAAACTAAGGTTGAACAACTCAGGAGAGTCAATCCAGGAGGTGGTCTTTGAGAGAGCAAGTGAGAGAATGGAGGAAGCTGGTAAAGAGAATGTCAAATTTGAAGAGAGAAGGAACTCTTTGCCCTTCTGTCCTCTCTCCCTCTCTGCTTTTTGTTTTAACCAACATCTATATTTCCATCGAATCAGTCGATTTGGTTAATCGACTCTTAAGTGTTGAAGGATCCAGACCCGACCTACGTATCATAAAAATCCCAACTCAATTAACATAAATTCTGAGTTGGGTCGGTTACTGATTAAAACGGTCAATTTTAAGACAGATTTTTAATTTTTCAAGTTTTATGCTCACCTTTACCTATAGCTTAATGGAACTTTTAGATGCTAGACAAGTGTGTTAGTGCTTGCACATGTGTCGTGTCTACACAACTAATCAGATGACCAATCGACATGTTCCTAGTGAATAGTCATTGACATGTAAATTACTTTAGATAACATCAAAATTGAACGAGTATTTTTAGAAAACCTGTCCATTTCTAACAAAGTGGATAACTGTTGCATGGATCTCATCACCTCTGTGCTTCTTTGGATACTGTAAATCACTGCAGGATCACCCGTAGCAGCTCTTATCCTATCTGCTCTTGGTCTGATAACCGGTGGTGGAGGAAGAGAAGTTTCCGCTTGGCTCTTGCCTCTTGTGATTCCTCTTTGACTTGATACCTTATTGATTTGGACATAGGTCAGCTAGAGTTTAGAATATAAAGCCCACACTCTGTTATTATACCAAAAAGTAAAGTCACCATTATGCATGCTGAAATACCTACTTAGAAACCTATGGCCCCCCAACTGCCATGGGTTGCATAAATCCCATTTTGCCTTTCTGATCCATCTACAGAGGAAAATAAGATGACATATGTTGGTGTATATCATTACACTTCTTAAAAGCAATGATAAACATGGTATTTGTAAATATGTTCTCGGTAAGATTGAATACCATAACTTACAGCCAGAGACAAGCACAAATAGGAACAAAAAGATATACTAATTTCATTGCATGTGACTATGAAAACCTATTAATTTTACCATCAAGTCATCAAATATAGGTTCAAATGATAGCCTAAGATTGGAAGCTTAGGTATATCAAGAAAAAAAAAAAAAGACTGAACACATATGGGAGAGGGCCATGAAGGCAAATATTGTCAATGATACTGTTCGCAATAATTTACAGGAACCCATAGCTTAATGGAACTTTTAGATGCTAGATATGTGTGTTCGCGCTTGCGTATGTGTCATTACGAGAAATTCGGATGAAGCTCCATCAGCATTCTCACTGGAGGGGGGAAGGGTCATGATCACTTTAAAATGTATAAACTGACCAAAAAGCATCTATCTACACAACTAATTCGATATATTAATCTACCTAGAAATTATATTTCTAGTGCATAGTCATTGACAAGTAGATTACTTTAGATGACATCAAAATTGAATCTCCAGTGGATATCTGTTGCACGGATCTCATCACCTATGTGCTTCTTTGCATACTGTAAATCCACTGCATGATCACTGTCCTTCCTCGTTGACTTGATACCTTATTGAGTTCGAAACAGGTCAGCTAGAGTTGAGAATATAAAACCCACACTGGTATTATATCAAAAAGTAAAGTCACCAACAAAATCTGACACAATTTTGATTTTTAATCAAAGATGTACCTAGTAGGGTCATGGCAGCTGATGTGTCAGTATATCTTCTTGACCCTTCCAGTGTAGATGCCACATCATCTTCTAACAATGTTACAGGAACCACTCTTGGAATCTTAAAAAAGTAAAGCGAATACTGATACAATTAAAACAAGTAGAGAGCACAGAAAGACGTGGAAGATAAACCTTCAAGGCAGTGACTACTAGGGACCACCCTAAGATGCACCGTCTCAAGGACCGTTGCCTACGAATATGATGAATGAATAGTTTTCTCTCTTTTGTCGTTTAGTTATTGTTTTCTTTCGTAAATCTATAATAATTTTGCCAAAGACATTCAATAACTTCTTCAATTCTCTCTATTACTTGAACATTTTTTTTTCCCTCACTTGAGCTAAGCCCTTGTTTATAATAATATTTTTTATACAACAATATTCTCTTCCACCTCAAAAATATTAGTCTCATCATTTTCTTTTTTCTCTCGAGTGAGCTTTCATACCACATCCAATCATCATCACTCATTTTATTCATGAATATTATACTTCATCATGGGTTGCGCATTGTGTGTTTTCTTCATGCTCCAACGATGAGTCTTTCTCTATGGATAACCTCAAATTATCCTACTTCGATTGTGAGCTACACCTGCGTCTTATTCCCCATAGCTAACATCTCAGTCAAACCATCGACTCTGATACTAATTTGTTGAAAATGTGGTGGGCTCTGATATTTTTTGTTGGACTATGTAATTGGCATACATTACCACTTTGTTAGAATGTGATAGACACTCATATACTCAAACACACATTTAGACATTTAGACATTTAGAGAGGAAAAATAATATTGTAGTGGAAACTTTAACAACTCATTACTAAACCAATACAAGTGGTGATGCCACTTAGGGTAGACCCCAAATATTACAAGACGCAATATAATATATTTATACTAATAACACTAATTCACTAACTTGTAACTCTCTACTAACTAATAACTCACCACTAATAAGGATTAAACATCCATTACTAGCAATGAAACTCCCACTAATACAATTCATTAAAATCCCATAACTTATCACTGACACACAATTAACCACTAATTCAAATCACTAATTATTTTATTTATTATCCTAGGAGCTAGAAATACTAAAACATCAATTTCAAATTACAGTTCCAACACTCCTTTAGTTTGAAATTTTCTTTTTTGATTATTGTGTGGAGTGTTTATAACATAGATCATGCGAATTGTCCTCTTGATTTCCAACTCAACTCAACTCAACTCAACTCAACTAAGCTTTAAAATCCCAAACTAGTTGGGGTCGGCTATATGAATCCTTTTCCTCCATTCGCATCGATCCAAAACAAGATTTTCATTAATTCCTAGTACAGCCATATCTTTCTCGATGACTGCCCCCCATGTAAGTTTCGGTCTCCCCTTTCCCCGTCTAACCCCTGGCATCTGGACCATGTCACCTTGCTTAACTACTGCGTCCATTGGCCGACGTTGGATGTGTCCAAACCAACGTAGACGATTCTCCCTCATTTTCTCCTCAATAAGTGCTACTTCCACCTTCCTACGAATCTCCTCATTTCTTATTCTATCCTTTCTTGTATGTCCTGTCATCCATCTTAACATTCTCATTTTGGCTACTCCCATCTTATGAGAATGTTGCTTCTTAACTGCCCAACATTCGGTACCATACAACATAACTGGTCTCACTGCCGACTTATAAAATTTCCCTTTCAATCTATTCGGGATTTTAGGATCACATAAAACTCCCGAAGCACTCCGCCACTTCACCCACCCTGCCTTAATCCTATGGTTTACATCATGCTCAATTGCACCATCTTTTTGTATAAATGACCCTAAATACTTAAACACATCCTTGGTAGGGATTGTCTGACCGTCTAAAATTATATCATTCGGGCCTCCTCTAGTTTTACTGAAATTGCACTCCATATATTCAGTTTTTGTCCGACTCAATCTAAGGCCTTTAGATTCTAACGCGTTCCGCCACATTCCTAGTTTAGAATTTAAGCCTTCCCTAGTTTTGTCTACCAACACAATATCATCGGCAAACAACATGCACCAAGGAGCCTTATCTTGAATATTATAGGTGAGTTCATCCATGACTAATGCAAAAAGGTAAGGACTTAAGGATGAACCTTGGTGAACACCTATCGTGATCGGGAACTCTCCCGTCATACTATCTACAGTCCGCACCTTAGTCAATACTCTTTCATACATATCTTTAATAACTTCTACATATTTAGTTGTGACCTTTTTCTTTTCGAGTACCCACCACAAGACTTGTCTTGACACTTTATCATACGCTTTTTCTAGATCAATAAAGACCATGTGAAGATCCTTTTTCTTTTCTCTATATTTCTCCATTAATCTCCTAAGTAGAAGAATAGCCTCCATTGTAGATCTTCCTGGCATAGAGCCAAATGGATTCTCAGAAACTACAGTCTCATTCCTAAGCCTACGCTCAATCACTCTCTCCCACAGTTTCATTGAATGACTAATAAGTTTTATACCTCGATAATTCGAACAACTTTGAATATCTCCTTTATTCTTATAAATAGGGATTAATGTACTCTTCCTCCACTCATCTGGCATTTTCTTGGTTACTAAAATCTTGTTAAAAAGATTTGTAAGCTAAGTTACTTCAATATCTCCTAGGCATCTCCAAACTTCTATTGGAATATCATCTGGGCCCAATGCCTTACCATTCTTCATCTTATGCATAGCTTCTTTAACCTCCTGAGCTCTAATCCGACAAACAAATCGACGGTTCGTATCATCAAAGGTGACATCAAGGTCTCCAAAATCATCCCTTGACTCTTCATTAAATAAAGTATCGAAATATGTTCGCCATCTCTCATTAATCTCGTCTTCCTTAACTAAAACCCTATCAGCCTCATCCTTAATGCACTTAATACGAATTAGGTCTTTAGTTCGTCTTTCCCTTTGCTTGGCAATCCTATAGATATCTTTCTCTCCATCCTTTGTCTCTAACTTTTGGTAAAGTCCTTCGCAAGCCTTGCCTCTGGCTTCCCTAACCGCTTTCTTAGCATCTTTCCTAGCTTGTCTAAAACATTTATAATTATCTTCATTTCTACACTTGTGTAATCTTTTATAACACTCTTTTTTAGCTTTAATAGCTTGTTGAACTTCTTCATTCCACCACCATGTCTCCTTAGTCGGAGGTCCACGTCTTCTACTTTCTCCTAACACCTCTCTAGCTATATTCCTGATACGACTCGCCATCTCATCCCAAATCATGTTAGGCTCACCCTCCACCCTCCACCCTCCAAGGATCACCCTGTAACATTTTATCTTTAAAAAGAGCCATCTTCCCTCCATTCAAATTCCACCATCTAGTTTTAATACACTTATTACTTCTATACTTATGCTTCCGCCACTTAACGCCAACATCCACAAACATAAGTTTATGCTGAGACACTAAACACTCGCCGGGTAAAACCTTACAATCCTTACAAACAGCTCTATCAACCTTTCTAGTCATAACAAAATCTATTTGGCTCTTATTCGGTCCGCTACTAAAGGTGATTAAGTGCGACTCTCGTTTTTTAAAGAATGTGTTAGCTAAAATTAGGTCATACGCAACTGCAAAATCTAAAATAGACTCTCCACCCTCATTCTTAACTCCATAACCATATCCTCCATGTACGCGCTCAAAGCCCTCATTAGTACTTCCTACATGACCGTTCAAATCAGCACCAATAAACAATTTCTCACCTAATGGTACTCCTTGAACTATCTCCTCTAAATCTTCCCAAAAAGCCTTCTTAGTAGATTCTTCCAATCCTATTTGGGGAGCATAGGCGCTAATGATATTAAATGTCTCCTCGTCTATCATCAATTTCACTAAAATTATTCTATCACTTTTCCTCTTGATTTCTACAACCTCGTCCTTCAAATTTCCATCAACAATAATCGCCACTCCATTCCTATTTCTAGTCTTACCGGTATACCACATCTTGAATCCTGTTCTCTCTATCTCTCTAGCCTTTTCTCCTACCCACTTAGTTTCTTGCAGACAAGCAATATTAATCCTCCTTCTACTCATAGTATCTACAAGCTCTCTCACCACTTAGTTTCTTGATTTCCAGTAACAAAATTTACAATTTTCCTTCCTCCCTCGAATAGCTACACAACTTACTGATTCATTTCTTGATCTTCACCATTAGTTAACTTTGCAATAGCAACATCAAGTTTTTCCTCATTCACTTCTCTTCAAAGAATTTGTTGTTTTCTTTCATATGGATTTCATAACTCTTCTCCAAAAGTTGTCTCAAACATAAAATGTTATTTTTTAATTTTGGAATATAATAAACATCATAAATGAGCTTATGACCACCATCTTTCAATAAATTAAAATAGTACCTTGTTCTTTGATTGGAATTTTGGAAAAGTCTCCAAAGGTCACAAATCCACTCACTTTTTCATCAATCTCCAAAAATTTGCTTTTGTCTCCACACATATGATTACTTGCACCATTGTCAAGGTACCATGAACTCTTGATCACCTCATTTTCATCTCCTTTAAATGCTAGTAACAAAGTTGGCTCTTCCATTTCTTCTTTGTATTCAAGTAGATTAGCATTCTCTTCAACAACATTAGTATTACGACATTCCGAAGCCAAATGACCAAGTTTAAAACAATTATAGCTTTCAACATTGCTCTTCTCATTTGGTCTTGCATAATTTCCTCTTCCTCTTCCACGGCCTCTTGATGATTGTTGGCCTCTACCTTCATTATTATTCTCAAAATGATATCCTCCTCTTCCTCGTCCACGACCACAACCATGACCTCTTTGGTTTCTTTCTTATACATCATCTTTTTCTTTGAAAGAAATCTTGGCTTGGAAAGCTTGTTCAAGCTGCTTCTCTTCCTTCTTCTTAAATCTTTCTTCATGGGCTTGTAATGATACTATGAGTTGCTCAATAGACATGGTCTCAAAGTCTTTCGATTCTTCAATTGCAACAACAATATAATTAAAGTTTGGTTGCAAAGAGCGAAGGATTTTCTCCACCACACGAACATCTTCTACTTTTTCTCCATATCTTTTCAATTGGTTGACGGTGACTAGTATTCTTGAAAAATAATCCGAAATTGACTCGGATTCCTTCATGTGCAAGGATTCAAAATCTCTTCTCAATGTTTGGAGTCGAATCTTCTTCACTTTTTTAACTCCTTGGAGAGAGCTTTGCAAAATCTCCCAAGCTTCCTTGGCAGTAGTTGCTAGTACCACTTTCTCAAACATAGACTCATCCAACCCTTGATAGATGAGGGTGAGAGCTTGTTGATCATTCTTCCTAGCCTTTTGTAAGACATCTTTTTGAGCCGCATACAAAGTAGCTTCATCTTGTAGTTGGTCATATCCTTTCTCTACGATCTCCCATCCATATTGTCTACTAAGCAAAGCTTTCATATAAAGACACCAATTACCATAGTTGTCTTTAGTAAGACGAGGAAATTGAAATGAGAAAATTCTTGATCCAATAGACATCTCTCAAACTCACCAAATTAAAGAACTAGGCTCTAATACCAATGTGTTGTTTTCTTTCATAAATCTATAATAATTTTGCCAAAAGACATTTAATAACTTCTTCAATTCTCTCCATCACTTGAACACTTTTTTTTCTTCTTCACATGAGCTAGGCCCTTGTTTATAACAATTTTTTTACACAACAATATTCTCTTCCACCTCAAAAATATTAGTCTTATCATTTTCTTTTTTCTCTCACGTGAGCCTTCATACCACATCCAATCATCATCACTCATTTTACTCATGAGTATTATACTTCATCATAGGTTGCGCATCATATGTTTTCTTCATGCTCCAATGATAAGTCTCTCTTCATGGATAACCTCACATTATCCAGGTTTAATCGTGAGCTACACCTGCGTCTTATTCCCCATAGCTAATATTCCAGCCAAACCATCAACTCAGATACCACTTTGATAGAAATATGATAAGCATAACACACAAATTAAAGATGATGACTAAATTGGAATACTCAAAAACAGTTTCTACTATCTTGATATTAAATTGAAAACATACAATAGGTATTTATAAGACTCATAATAGTAACTCTAAAGTCACACAACTAAATGCGCACTAATATGACTTTAACACCCATTATCCTAGACATTAAGGACTCCAACCCATGATTACAATTTTATTCCATATTAACCAAAAAAAAAAAAAAAACTTCCACTAGCACACAATAATTTATAGCCATCTATTATAAGAAATTAACTATCTCTTAAAACCCATTACATCAAAATAACTCACACCTTTTTAACTTCCACTAACAATTTATCATAGGAAAATAAAGTTTATTATTTTCAACACTTCCCCTTAAACTTAATTTTCCTTTCTAACTCCAAGCAATTCTCTCAATCCTTGAAAGACTTCAAATTTAAGTGGTTTTGTGAAAATATCAGCAACTTAATCAAGAGACTTCACAAATTTGACTTCCACTTCTTTCTTGGCAATACACTCATGGATGAAATGATACCTTATGTCTATATGCTTGTTTCTATCATGGAAGACATGGTTCTTTGGCAAAGCTAGTGGAAGTCGAATGATTTAATATGTAATGACATGATTTGTCACTTTAATTGAAAAGAATAATTGATTTTTTAATAATTTCATTCTTAATATATTTATAACCTAAATCATTGGTGATAGTTATAACGACACCAATAGTGATTTAATCCAAAATGGCATGCTGTAATATAATTATGAAAATAATGACTAGTTAAATTTTTAAATAATTTATTTCTAATTTACTTATATCCTAAATCATTGGTGATAGGTCTTAAGAGCACTAATAGTGATTTAATCCCTAAATCATAAGTAGTGATCTTATGAACTATAACTAATATTTTTGGAAAAAGAGAACATAAGTCATAATTAATTTGATTCTTTAAGGATTAAATTTAAAAAGTCCTTAATCATGATAAACAAGTTGCATTTAATCCTACTGAATAGAGGGCATAAATCATAAGTAGTGATCTTATGACCTATAACTACTAATCTTGAGAAAAGTAATGCATAAATTATAATTAATTAGAATCATGAAGAATTAAATTTAAAATTAATCCTTAACCATAAATTAAACACAAGTTGCATTTAATATTAAATCATAAGTAATTATCTAGCTTATATGATGTCACCATAATGAACTTGTAAATGAAATGCATAAATCATAACTAAATAGAGCAGTAAAGAATTAAATTTGAATTTCATTATTAATCATGAATTAAGTACAAGTCTCATTTGATTTTACATTATAGACAATAATCTTATACTTACTAAGAATCTTAAGAATAAGGTGCATAACTTATAATTGATCATATTAGTTGACAATTAATTTTGAGATTAATGCTACAGTTAAATAACATGTGAAAAAAATTTTAAACAACTTTTTGGAAAGACAAAAATTAAAAATAAATACAATATAAATCATCGGAATAAGAGAGAAAATAAAAATATATTAAAAAATAGATTGAATAATTTAATTTAGTTAAAGAAACTAGTCATGTGGCATTGGCTATTAAAGATGGGAGAGTTATAAAATAACTAACATTTAATAAAGACTAACAATAGCCGTCTATATTGTTGTCTCTGAAAATTTTTACTATCAGAGACCAAAACATTATGTCTCCAATATGTTTCAGCGATTATGCTGGTAGAAATAGACTATTCAGAGACAAATTTTGTATTATCATATACGAATTTTGTTAATCTTTGATGCCTTAATTTCTTGTAGTTCCTAACCATAAGTGAAACGTGAAGTAATTAGCTTAATCACCTAATCATACTTGTGTTAATACGCAATACATTGCATCCAATGTAAAAAGGACACACGGCAAAGATTAAAGGTTAATTAGTTTAACGTATTGAGAGATAAATGTATAGCCGTAGAATAAAGCAATAAAACGTAAGGACCGTTGCGAAAATTAAAGAAGCACTGTTGCGGCAATTAAAGAAGACCGTTGAAGAAGTTAATTCAGCAAACAACTGTTGAAAATGAATGACAAAATAATAATGGACTACGGCTACAACAAACTATATAAAGCAGCTCCAACTTTGAAGGTAAGAAAGAACAACCTGGCTCATTACATTTTACCACTCTATTGAATAGCTCTGACTTTACCATCGAAGAATTTTTGGGGAAAATCCCCAACCTCTGATCTTGTCTCATTTTTACAGGAAGGAGTTCAGCTTGGATAATTCTTGCCAACACCACCAGGATCATTATCTCGCCATCACCTTCATACCATCAGCCTAATAGAAATAGTCTAGTTCCATCTCAAATATTAGATCCTTCACTTTGGGTCTAACATTGGCGCCGTTCGTGGAAACCGGGTAATTAATCCATTACCATCATGGAAAATCAACCAGCAGTATGTGAATCACCAAACAACCAAATCGGTCAAACAATTACATCTAAACCATCCATAACAGAACTCGATACCCCAGTAACCCAACAACAATTCCTGGCATTAATGTCAGCAGTACAAACACTGTCAGCTAAAATAAACACCACCCCTGCTCCTGCTAATCAACCCTTGAGCCACCAAGAGCAGATAGCAAATATAGACAAGATACAAAATCAGGATGGAGATGAATTCACAGGCCAAGAAGGAAACAAACGGCTAGAAGAAGTGGACAAAGTAGAACAATTGCCTAGCCGAGCTAAAGGATACATCTCTGGAAGTTCAGCTCGACATCCTTTTACGGAGGAGGTCATCTCTTTTCTGATACCGACTGGCTTAAAAATACCTGCATCAGAATAGTATAATAGCTCCTTTGATCCAGATGATTTCATTACTGGATTCGAATCATTGATGCTGCTCCATGGAATTTCAGATCAGATTATGTGTCGTGCCTTTGCTGCAGCATTAAGAGACAAGACTCGATTGTGGTTTGCACACCTCCCCCAAAATTCTATAAGTTCTTTTGATGAACTCGTAGCAGCATTCCAAAGACATTTCATGACAAATAGGAAACAAAAAAAGGATGCCACTAATCTCCTGGGAATAAAGCAAGGAGACACTGAATCATTAAAGGAGTTCATGACTCGTTTTAACAATGGAGTTCTTGAGGTCGGTGATGCCAGTCCTCAGACTATAATTACAATATTGAAAGCTAGTTTGTGGAAGTCTCCTTTCCGTTATGATATAAACAAGCGTACTCCAGCTAGTCTAGAAGAACTAATGCAACGGGTGGAAGAATACATTAATGCATAAGAAGCTGAAAGTGCCTTGATGACCACCCACAGCCAAACTAGACAACGGCCTCATTCCCCAGATAAACCTCGCCATCAAGATGGAAAGATTGAACCTTCAAGGAGAGAGGGACTGAGGCCAAGGCGGCGTTCACCACCGCGTTGTTTACTGGCTTACCAGCCATTAAACAAAACAACTTCGGAAATCCTTTATGTTGTTCGATAGTCCGACCAGGAACCTACAAACTAATGAATATGGAAGGGAAGACTTTGTCACACACTTGGAATGCGCAACATCTCAGGAAATATTATCAGTAATTTGTAATTTCTTTTCAAAACTCGAATAAATTACAATTCCTTTTCTAACATTTTTTAATTTTCATGAGCTAAGAGCTCGCCAAAATTGAGCCAAGAGCTCTCCAGAAATTGAGCCAAGAGCTCGCAAAAATTGAGCCAAGAGCTCTCCAGAAATTGAGTCAATAGCTCGCAAAAATTGAGCCAAGAGCTCACAAAAATTGAGCTAACAGCTCTAAAAAATTGAGCCAAGAGCTCGCAAAAATTGAGCTAAGAGCTCGCTAGAAATTGAGCCAAGAGCTCGCAAAAATTGAGCCAAGAGCTCGCCAGAAATTGAGCCAAGAGCTTTTCAGAAATTGAGCCAAGAGCTCGTAAAAATTTGAGCCAAGAGCTCACAAAAATTGAGCCAATAGCTCATCAAAATTGATCTAAGAGCTCATCGAAATTAAGTTAGAGTGCTCAAAGCCAAGAGCTCTCCAAAAAGTGACACAAATAGAGTCAAGGGCTCGCAACCCAGAGTTCATCAAAATTGGGCAAAGAGTTCAGAGTTCAGAAATTGCCAAGCCAAGAGTTCATCAATATACACATATCCAAGCGTACGTTAATAAAGAAAGACAAACTGAGCATAGACTACAAGTTGTGCCTGAAACCAGGAAACCACAACAATAGTACAAAATAATTCATAATAAAAGACAAGTCTAAACATTACTACATATTCAGTTTGGTGGCTGATTAGCATCTATCCCACTTTGTTCGTCTTCATAAAGTTCAGCTTCATCATCTTCCCCAACGTATTTCAACCTCTCCACAGGGAAATTAGGATCAATTGTGACAGCTTTCTCTCTTGACTCAACAAAGTTTTGGATATAAATAAAGCAACAAAACACTAGCACAGCCCCGTGAAGCTAGGAAAAGGAAGAGGATGTCTTCAATCACACTGAATTCTCTTAAGCTTGGGGCGGTGTGAGCACAGCCTGGTGTGGCCAAGTCAAACTCGGCCTGGTGTGACCGAGTCAAACTCGGCCTGGTATGGCATAGTTAAGCTCGGCATGGAACGGTCAAGCTACTGGAGTGGCCGAGCTCCCTCGAGGTCGGCCTGGGTATCAGCGGCTGAGCTCCATCGAGCTTAGCTTGGGTAGCAGCGGCCTAGCTCCATCGAGCTCGGCCTGGGTAGCAGCGGCCGAGCTCCATAGAGCTCGGCCTGGGTGGCTGCAGCCGAGCTCGATGAAGCTCGGCTTGGATGGCCGAGGCCGAGCTCCATCGAGCTCGGCCTGGATGGCTGAGGCCATGCTTCATCGAGCCCGGCTGGGTGGCCGTGGCTGAGCTCCATCGAGCTCGGTCAGGAGTGGCTGAGCACAATGGAGCCTGGCCAGGAGCGGCCGAGCTCCCTTGAGCTCGGCAATACCGAGTTTGCCAAAAAAAAAAAAAAAAGGAGGTCCGTGTCAACACGCACTTCCTTTGGAGGGGAATAATGTTAATACGCAATACATTGCATCCAATGTAAAAAGGACACATGGCAAAGATTAAAGGTTAATTAGTTTAATGTATTGGGAGATAAATGTATAGCCGTAGAATAAAGCAATAAAACGTAAGGACCGTTGCGAAAATTAAAGAAGCACCGTTGTGGCAATTAAAGAAGACCTTTGAAGAAGTTAATTCAGCAAACAACCGTTGAAAATAAATGACAGAATAATAACGGACTACGGCTACAACAAACTATATAAAATAGCTCCAACTTTGAAGGTAAGAAAGAACAACCTGGCTCATTACATTTTATCACTCTATTTAATAGCTCTGACTTTACCATCGGAGGATTTTTGGGGAAAATCCCCAACCTCTGATCTTGTCTCATTTTTACAGGAAGGAGTTCAACTTGGATAATTCTTGCTAACACCACCAGGATCATTATCTCGCCATCACCCTCATACCATCAGCCTAATAGAAACAGTCCAGTTCCATCTCAAATATTAGATCATCCACTTTGGGTTTAACAACTTGAGGCCCATGTCTCATGCTTTAATTTAAAATAACATGTTTAAATCAAAATATGTTAAATACATTTTTTTTATTTGATAAAATAATAATTTATACACTTAGTCATATATTTATATATTATAAGATAAGACTGAAAAATATTATGTTCAATTTTTTATAATGGAATTATAAAAACTACACATTAAAATTTTAATTTATTTTAACAGTATTAACTCAACACATAAAACTATTAATCATTCAAACGGCATTTCCAAATACAAAATAATATTTCACTTCAAAATAAATAAATAAATGGAAACAAGTTATATAGTTAATGGCACAATCAATAATATTACAAGTCAACTTCCAGACTTTATTGAAAATATTATAAAAAAAATGGAGGTAGAAAATTAAATAATAGAACTATAATGGGTAAAATGTGATAAACTCTTACAATTTAAGGCAACTGGTTTTCACAATTGAGTGAAACCTGTTGTCCAAGTTATGCAAGTATTCGAAGTGACATATAATTTAGTAGAGACGCTTGTCAGCTCTTGATTCAATTTCAAGTGGTGCATATTAGGGTAATGTATTGTAGGGGAGGCCAATTTTCAAAACTAAACTGTACCTCTTAAGAATAAACACTCAAATTAGACAACCTGAACGACAGGTTCAGTCCCATCGGATGCGTCTAGCCTGTAAATTATGTACAATCAGTTAAAGATGTTGGCTGAAAAGGATAACCAAAAATGAAAAGAAGGAAGCTCCTTCACAAAATACATTTCAAATTGTTAATGTCAAGTTAATTCGCACGGGTTACTGGAATGAACGATTTTGAAGTAGTCTTAAAATAGTTTTTGTGGTCAACGTATTTTAACGGTGTCCTAGCGGTGAAGCTTACTACCTTGCAGTTTACTCATGTCTCATATCATTTACTTTCTACCTATTTGCCAACCTTTCCCCCTCCCCCTTGTCTATTCTTAAAGATATAAAAGCAACATATTTTGTATGATTGACCTAACAAACAAAAATATTAATTATTGGAAGAACTCAACCTCTTGTGACCAAGATGTTCTACGTTAAAAAAAATCGGATATTCAATGTTATGACGGGTTCCCCTTCTAAAAAATCAGATATTCCTGAAAGAACAAATTTCAAATGTTGTCCCGCACAAATTCATTACTATCACTTTGCATGATGAACTTTTATCGAGAATTTCTGATAGTGAAAATTGATATTTGTGCATAAAACCTCATGGAACAGTGAGGACCGAAAATGATGCCTTTCATCTCTTCAGACCTCATGCTTTCTCTTCCCTCACTCCTTTGAGAATCCTTTAGTTGCAAGCTATTTTTATGGAAGCATAATTTCATGAGAAGCAGTCCGTCCCCATTCCACATTTCTTCATTTGTGTAGAATTTTAGCAAAGAACATGTAGGTGTAGGGGATCCAATCCTTGCTTCAATAGTCTGTCTAGTAATTGTTATTATGACTGTATATACTAGCTGGCTATAACTGGAGAGTTTTGGAACATTTCTTGTGGGAAATATGTACTTAAAGGTGGCTGAGAGTGATGTCCCGGTTTCTTATTCTCAAGACTCTCTTGCTTTCTTTTGCCTCCAAAATATACATTTCTCACTTAGCTGAGAGGAGGATGGGCTTCTATGTGGTTGGATTTAAAACTATACCTTCTATTGTTATGCGCTGAACTGTTTGCAATTTTTACTCTTCAAAATGTTGTCTGTGCCAAAAATCCTGATCAAATACTAAAAATCATCTGATCATCCTAATAGCTTGGCTTGGATTTCTTTTAAGGAGCTGTTAATTGATATTGCAATAATAGAAAATCCTTTTTGTACTGAAAAAAGAAAATAGCAAATCCTTTATTTCACTAGAATATTATTTTCTCTTTATTGACTGCAGTTTTCATAACGCTTAGATGTTTTGAACTGCAGTTTGTCTTCCTTTGGAACTGATCTTCTTGCTTTCATTCTTAAACAGCTTGAAACCCTACTCCCTGGTGAAGCTTACTCAAACATGGTACTTTTGCTCTCTAAACTCAACTTGATTTAGTTGTCTGTTTTTGTTTCTTAAAAATTTTTTTCACTTGAGTCAGCATTGTGATTGAAGATGAGAAGAGTAGTTTCCCCCCCTTAATTTAATATACCTTTAGTACTTTTGTTTCTTTTTCTCTTTGTGGTGACTGCATCTGTCTAAATATGTAATTGTTGCAGGACGGCGATGGTTCTGATGTGGAGAGCGAAAACTTTGACTGGAACACTGATGACGAGCTTGCAATTGCTAATTTCCAGTCTTCTTCAAATCAGATACTTCCTGCTGAGGTAAATATTTTAAGTCCAGCTTCTTTTCTATGTTTCAATATAACAAGTATAATTAAAGGAAAAATTATTTTAAAGAGAGTTTGATCATGATCTTTATCTTTTTGATGAATCATGAAGGTTTACACACCATAGAAACACACTTGCAGAAAATGTGCGCCTCTGCTTTGCAATATTCTGTAAAGGTTCTCTTCCATTTCCTTCTACTATTATGTCACGCATCTTCAAGTAGAAATTCACTAGAATTCTAATATCTTTATGTTGGCTTTTGGCACTGCCTACAATTTTTCTTAAGAAGAGAATCCCAAGTTAAAGTGAGTGTGTATAAGCTATTGGACTTTAAATAGCGATTAATGTTGGTTATCTGAGTGCTATGAACTCGATGTGCATGCATTTGGTGAAAAAATGTATTTAGAGGTACCACTCTTGCATAGGAAACAGATGTTCATTGTTTGTTAATTCCTAATTCTCTTTTTATGCCTTATGGTGAGCTCAAGTTCCAGTTCTTCCAAATCGAAGTTAATGGGTCGGTTAGTTGCGATGGGGTTTTCCCAAAAGATGGTTGCCAAAGCAATTCAGGAAAATGGAAAATATGTCTTTTTCTACACTCCAGTTTTATAAGCTTCACTGAGAAATCTACTCTAATGAATATCTAGGGGAGGAAAATGAAGAGGCAATAGTTAATGCCCTCCTAACGTACTCGGTGAGTTTGATATTATCCTAATTTTGACTGAAATTCTGGTCATTTTTCATTTTATCTTGTTATTTCCCAAATTATTTCATTGTCATTTTTATGTGTATAAATATATATATATATATATATATATATATATATATATATATATATATATATATGCATGTCCCCACCCCACAGTAACATGGATGGAATCAAAACGGTGAATCATTTGTACCATTAGTGACACTACGACTAGTACTTGTGAAGCTTTGCATTTACTTGATGAACGTCTAGGAGTTAATACTTCTGGACATGGAAACTAGCCCATTTTGGGAGTAGAGACCTGGATTCAAATTTTTTCCTTGACTTGATGTGAATTTACAGCCATCTATGTGAGCAGTATGAAAGTTCTCACAGTAATTATGTTTTGTTTCACACACATATGCATGATTCCATTCTAATTTACTGGATCCTGGAAACCCTGATGTTACACATATACTAGTCGATGACAACTTATGGCTTTCGGTGGAAGAGAATGGGAGATATTTGTATTTCATCTTTGGTTGTAATAAGGGATTTTCTTAATTTGGGAGGATAGAAAATGAGAGGAGAAAGTTAATTCTCCTATTTGGGAAACAAGACAAACATGTGAGCAGTGATATTGGAGATAAAGTTTTATGATGGGGCAACAAACAATCATTCCTTCCATAACTGGAGATAAAATGACAATTGACAATTGACAATTGAACGTAAATGGACTCTATGTAAGGACATATGTTTCTTGACATTTACATTCATTTCTATTACAAGCTCTGGAAAGTTCTCCTCAAAAACAACAACAAATGGATTCCAATTATTGCTTTTCGGAGAATGAAGGGCTTCTAGAAGCCTTATCAGATACTGACAGTTTCTCTGACAATGAGGTAATTACTACCCTAACTAGTTTATTTTTTTGTTTTGACTAACTTCATTCATCTTATAGACATGTTGTTTTTCATCAATACAAACACCATTAAGGCCACATTGTTAATCATAAATAGACAGAGATTGACTGTATCTTGCAAACATTGTCTCATCTTCGTCTGGATCCATCTATCTTGTTAGATTCTCCCCCCAAAACCCTCTTTCCCTGCTTTCTCCATTATCTCAAAACAAAACTAAGAAGGTTCTTTCCTCAGTTACATGTAAATATGACCTGTGGGTGTAAAAATACATTTCATTTGTGGGTTATGTTTTTTGCAATTCTGGGGCATTAACTGGTCCATCTTGCAGGAAATTACTAATCCCATGTCTGACAATGACAAATTCTTACCCTTGGTGAATATGGGGTAACAGCAGAGAAGGCTTTAATTGCTTTAGAAAGATAATTAAGGTCCGTATTGTTTGCCATTGTTGATTCTATGTGGGCTTTCGTACAATAAATTCCAAAATAAAAAGAGAAGTGAATATTTTACCTTTCAGTATTGCTGATGATGACATGATTTGAAATATTCAATTAAATCCAGTGGCTTGAACCCTATTCCCTTGCCAAAAAGATACATGAAAAGGAGGATTTGAATTAAGAATTTTACCTCATGAACTTGATGTGCAGAAAGCTTCAGTTTTGATACTTATAAACCAGAGAATATTAGGCATTCTTCTTATATATTAGCAAATTATACTAGTTAGATTTGGCTCCCTGCACTTGGAATCCATTTTACCAAGTTGTTTATATAATACTTAAAAGTGCATAATACCTTTGAGATAAGCAATTGTTGGTGTTGGATTTCCCTGGCAAAATTCAGGACCAGTAAAATGAGAGCTGGACAGACAGTGGTGAGCTTTAAGCCCATCTCCTTGGCAATTCTCCAAGCAGCCTTCTCTGCCCTCATCTTCCCTAGAGCATAGCAGAGCTGCCAATTAAAAGAATCTTTTTTTTTTTTTTTTTTGCCAATGTTGATGCTGGCTCCAACCCTGTTAAACTTAATTGGATAACTAAGTTTACATTTTTATTTTGGGTTATCAGATTCTTTTTCCTTTTATTTATAGAGAAACTGTATTAAAGATGAAATTGCGTGCAGACTTGTCTTGGAAATGCAAAACTATCAGAAAGGATTGGCAAAATTATCAGAAAAGGTTCTTTCTTCTTATTTTAATCCGTCACTGAGTGAAGATTCATAGTTGGACCTATAACCAAAAAAAAAAGAAAAGAAAAAAAAAGAAGGTTCATACGGTGACCTTTTCTTTTTCGGTACCAATATGTTCTACAGAAAGACTAAATGCGCAAAGGGGGAGACAACTGACAGCAGGATCCTTCTTGAAAGAAAAGTACAAGAACAAGAACAAGAATGACGGCTGAAAGGACTGGGGCAAGATCTTCAAACTGTTTCTCCAATATCTACAGAAAAGTTGCTTCTCCCATTATCTGAGAAATTAAAAAAATGATAAGATATAATAGATAATTTGACCCAAAAAATAAAAACAAAATGCCATCAAAATGCCGGATTAGGACTCCATCTTTGAACTTCAAAGATACCAACGAGAGGGCCGTTGGGAAAAGTGAAATGTAAAATGAAAAGTGTGGACTCCCATTCTTTGAAAGAAGAATAAATGATTGGATTGGGACCTTTATAAGTATAGAAGATCTTCTGTCTGGCCGAGGTAAAATCAGTAGAGAAAAAGTGATTCTACTGGCCAAAAGGAACACAATGAGTGCATTAATGTATATAGGACTTTCGATCATTATGGCATAGGGAAGAATGAAAGAAATACAGGCATCAACGTAGTTATCCTCTATCAAAGGATGCATAAACAACTGAATAGCCCTTCTTTTGTTACGTATGGTCCTCAACAAGAATAAGTTAATTACAAGATTGGAAGCCAAAGAAATTGAGGTTACGGTCCGACCCCATGTAAAAAGATTGTGTGCGTGATTAAGCCAGACGAAAAGAAAGAACAAGAAAGAACAAGTGAACGTTAGATGAAGAAAAATGACGAAAGAAGCTACAATTTTTTCCATAGGGAATAATAAACCAGAATGTAGGAAATGCAGAATGGAGAAGGCAGAAGACTGTGATGGAGTAGTATGATCCATTCTTCACTCAGATTTTGCAAATGGGGGGGTTTAACTTTTTGTTTGCATTGTCTTCTATTTATACACGTTAATTTAATTATGCCCACCTGGAACTGACACGTCATCCACAGTGAGTCGGTCCCACAAAATCTAGTTCTAGTGTGCAAAAACAATTTCTTCGTCTTCCGCTGTCCAAATTTGGAAAGCCATGGACTCACCAGGAAATGGTCCTGTTGGATTTTCCTTGACCTAGTTCTTCTCGGCTTCTTTCAAAGTGGGCCGGGCTTAGTGGATTTTGCAATCTCAGAAGCCCATCAAAATATTTTTGCTTATAAATATAGTACGCATTTGGAGTCACTACATATTTCGTTATTTCGTCAAATTTTCTACTACTCATTCCTATAACTAAACACAATCAGGGGTTGCTGAAATGCTATGATCCTCTTCTTGTTGAATTTGAAAGCACCAAAGACATTATGTGTAAATAATAATAATAATAAATATTTTTTTATTACATATTAAGTTATGTAATTTATCGTCAAATTAAGTTATACATTATGCTAGTTTTTGTAAATAAATTTTTGTATGTGTAAATAATAATAATATTAAAATATTAAATAATATTAAACTAGCCGGTTTACGAGTTTACGAGCTAAACTTTAAAAAGATTGAGCTTGGAATAAAACTTAATATCGACTCGTTAATTTAGAAAATGAACCGAGCTCAATCTCAATCATTAACGATTAATAGATTTTTAGAATTTAAAGGAATAAATGGCCAAAAATTTGTTTGAGAAAAAAATATTATTTAGGCAATTTTTTTTTTTTTTTTTCTATCAAATGTGCCTAATCATTATTTTAAACTGCTCTTATCTAAATAAATTTATTTATTACCAAAACAATGTCAACAAGTTATTACACAAATGTCTGAAATTTATGTTACTATGAATTAAAAAATAAGTCATTGAATAAGTGAGATTTTAATAGAATTTTTATACTCATCATTTCCTATGTACTTAAATTTATATATAAATGAAGTTATTGGCTTGTGATGTTAGAAGTTTTGGATTTTTAGAACATAACTGAAATCATATAAAAATGAGACTTTTGATTTTGATTTTGATTTTTTATTTTTAAAAAGATCTTATGCATATTATTAAGTCTTTACAATGTAGAATTTTATTTGTTATTTTTAATTTAAATTTTAAAAATATTATTATTTTTTGTATGTGAAAAGAATTAAGAAGAGAATAAGGAGTAGTTAGCATGTGTTGAAAATTAATTGTGTGGAGTACACTATTACTTTTAGATAAAATTAAATTAATTAGATGTATTTATAAGATAACATAAGGGTTTCTCATATTGTTCATTTGCTTTTTTTTTTTTTGGAAAAAGTGTGCAATTTTTTTAATGCATACTCTTTAGCATGTAAAGTTTTTTTTGTTTTTTTTTTTTCTTGTATTCATATATATATATGTGTGTGTGTGTTTTATATATTTTTTAGGTAACTACATATCAGTTGTTTTAATTAAAAAATAAATATTTGAAAAAATTATTGTAAATGAGTGGGTATCTAGTTAAGTAATTTGGTCTGGGTAGACGTGAGAGTATTTTTATTTTTTTGATAAATGTTTTTTAAAAAATTGGTAAGAAGTTATTGGAATTATTTATTTATTTATTAAATAGACTAAATTGACAAAAACATACAAAATATAGAAGACTATTTATGTTTACAAGTAAATTGGTTGAAACTTGGCCGGTTCGGTAACCGAAATTTCATTTGCATTTTCTAAAGGGATAAAAAAAAAAAAAGTTAGATCATGAATTAGTTTGTGAATCTAATTAGTTTCATGGGGAAAAAAAGGTTTTATAGTTGATTATATAATGGGGACTGTAAAGTTATGTTGGAGATGAAGATAAGGATTTGAGGGAAATAGCTAGAACATGTTGGAAAATAAAAAGAAAGGAGAAAAAAAAAATATTAATCAGAATCACTTTACGAAAATAAATATGTAAATTGAATCCCAAACTCCTTATGTACTTAAAAAAAAAATGTAATATGAACAAATCCGTTAGTTTCGTTATAATTATTGATGATTAACCACTATAACAAGAATATATAAGTGTAATTTATGCCTTAAATGAAAACTTGAATCAATTCGGAAATAGACAATTCAATAAAGGGTGACTTTATTGCCACAGCTAAAAACTTTATGGTCACAGCCTAATAAATATTTATAGTAAACATAAACTAAATTATCATTCAAGAGAATAAGAGTTGGAAATCAATACAATGAACTAACAGTTGTAATCCAACTATTATTCTATCTCTCTTATTTATTATCCCTATAGCTCAACAAAACTCTATTAATTAATGACAATTTTTCTCTTCATCTAGTCTAGCATGCTTTTTCGATGAACTCTATCAGAGGAGGCCATATTGTCTTGTTTTTTCTAATAATTTTCATGACCAAAAGCTTATAAACATCCGAGTAATTATAAGGAAACGAAATCCTGTTTATTTAACTGATCAATTGATTAACTATATTGATAAAAAGAAAAAAAATAAATTACACCTTGAACTGAATTTAGTATACAAAATATAATCTCAATTTTATCGAACTCAACAAAAAATGTTGGATCCATGATCCATCTAGGAAAAAAAAAAAATTATCGCTCTGTCTTGATATGTGATTCAGTGACTAATAAATCAACCCAAATCTTGTCTCATTTGAAATTAGAGATAATGGAAAAGAGAAGCAAAATTATTAATCTTAAAGCTAACCTAACATATGAAGAAATAAAGTGTGTTCTTTGTTCAAACAGAATGAGAATGAGCATTAGACAATATGGAGACCGGTAAGAAGAGGATGAGAAAGATGGAGAAAGAGAACCATAAATAATTATTTTTGTATTGATATTAATACTTTAAATAATAAATCTTAAAAAATATTAAAAATTAATTGAGAATATTATTGTCTATTCAAATAATTAAGTAATTAATAGACTGTAACCATAAAGTTTTTGGCTGTGACAATAAGGACACATTGCAATAAATTATTTGAGTCTTATATATGAAAACGTGTACAAGCTTTGTCCGTAACTTGTTCTATTTGGTGAAGAAATCATAATCACGAAAAAGTCACTGGATTTATGACAATAATTAAAACCTAACAATATTGAAGATTATGACAAAGACACTAATTGAATTTAATACTTATCTACCTTAATTCTAAGAACTTAAAACAAAGGGTATGTACATTTTTAATGTCATATCTTTATTTTTTTTTAATGTATACAACAAGATTTAAATATTAAAAATCCTTCCTTACGTTTTTTATTATATTTTTCTTTGTAAAAAAAAAGGAAATAACTAGTGCATAAAGAAAAAAAAAAGAAAAAAAATAATTAAAGACAAGATTTATTTTTCTTTCAACATTCTAAATATTCCCAATAAATTCTATTTCTAAAATTTCTTTCTAAGTAAATCTTTAATTTTAAATTGAAGTATATTATACTAATTTTACCCTTTTATGCCTAATTCTAAATTTAAAATATTGATTAAGTGAACTATTTTTTTTTCATAAACTTTTTAAGACAAATATGAAAGAAAACAATGAGAATTTCTTTTTACTTTTTTATTAATGATTATATCACGAAATTATTAATTTTCTAATTTTAGATTATATGATTCTTTAAAAATTAGTTCATTTAATTAATATTTTAAACTTCAAATGAAATTAAAAAAAAAATTAAAGTAATATATAATATTTTAATTTAAAATTTTAGGACTGACTGAATGAGGGTGCCACCGGATTAAACACGTTCCACTCTTCAGGACGTGACTTGGACTTTTATATATAAGCTTTCGAACATGTTCAAATAGTTTTTAAACAATGTGAGTTAAGATCTTACCTCAAATTCTTTCCATTAGAGAAAAAAAAAAAAGAATCTCTTTTGAACTATATATATATATATATATATATCAGGAACACAGAACATTGTAATTAAGTACAGTGGAAGCATTCACTAACCTGAGAAGTGAAAATATAGACGGGGGGTTCAGAGTGAACATAGATTTTGGTTTTCAGCCATCAGTCACTCACTCTTCGTGCTTTTAGCTTTCCAGTGAAAGAGAGATTCATGAATGAGCCTTTATAGCCCTGCCATTTGGACAAGAGCTAAGAAATGTTCAAAGTCCACTAATCAGTATCGGTATATACTATATATATATACTCCATAGAAAACTACTGTAAAAAAATAAAAAATAAAAAAAATTAGCTGCTAACTATGCAAAATGGAAAGTGCTACTATTTCCACGACATTTTTGCATGGATACACGCAGTGGCTCGGGCCTCCACACGTAAACATTGAGCTGTGTTTCAGTTTAGTATATTGCAAAATTTGTGTAATATATGCAGAGTCACCCTGGTACAAATAGGTTCAACGACTTTTATCCTTAAAATTTTACCAGCCTCATTTATATTTAAGTCAATTAATTATAAATATTAACCTTTAAGTAGCTTCATATTTTCCATTAAAAAATAATACGCTGTTTTTATTATAAAAATTATTTCTTAGAAAAATTAATAATGCATAATAGTTTGAATATGAATGAATGTCTAAGATTTAAACCTTGAATCTCAATCTTATGTATTTTTAACAAACAACTTAGCGCCATTTGAGTTAAGGCTTATCTTTCCAAATAAATAAAATAAATTAATAGTACTTCAATACTAATCTAACCTATTATTATTAAAATTAGGCTTAATTACACTTTTAGCCTTACAGTTTCATCGAAAATTCAATTTTTGTTTATATATTTACTTTAAAAAGTTAAAATATTATCTTATTTTTTAAAAAACCACACAATGTGGTTTTTACTATCCGTCACTACATCAGATTTGACTAACAAGAGATAACATGACAACTACCTGACTTATTCACGTGTCATGTGTTTTTTGATACGTCATCCTATTTATCTTCGGTTAAGTTAAATCTAATAGAAAGTGGTGACATAAATCATGTTGTATGATTTTCAAAATTATAAAATAATATTTTAATTTTTAAAAATATAATAATAAAACTGAATTTTCAATCAAATTATAGGGACTAAAAATATAATTTAGTCTTAAAATTCTGTTACAAAATGTTTTCTATAAAAATATTGTTCAATTACATTATTTATCTTGTTTTCGTTTTTAATATTAACAATAATCAGGAGCGCGGGAATGAAGGAGAAAGCAGCATCCAGAGTCCAGAAAACCTCGGATCGTCGTTCTCTCTCTCTCTCTCTGTGTTTGTGTCCCTCTCAATCATCGTCGACCATAAGACCTCCAGATGGCTATTTCCTTCACGGCGACATGTCCGACACCGCCGACACTCCCCGGAGACATTACTTTACACCCAAATTACACAACGGTTCGTTCAGAAACAAAAATCATGCCTTTTTCAGATACGATCGGTTCCAATCCGAACCCGAACTCGAAGAGCTACAAGGAAATCAACGAAGAAGACGACGAAGACGAAGACAACGAAAATCCCCATTACCCTGTGACCCTCATGTTCGAATAGCAATGTATGTGGCTTTGGCGCACGCTGGGCTTGCGCTTTCTCTAGCACTCCTATTCGGCCTCGCCAAGCTTATGCAGAAGTATTGGCGCCCAATTCAATGGGCAATCATCTGCTCCATCCCTCTTCGTGAGCTTCACGCTGCTCTGGTTTCCTTCCGGTATCATTCCCTTAAACTTGGCCTCTTCGAAACCCTCACAGCAGTATCCATTTCGGTTCTCAATGCCACTACCTCTTCCCTCATAGATTCGCAATCCGCTTTCCTCCGTCTCCTTCGTTACCGTTCCACTCTCTGCAACAGAAATATTGGGTTCTCTAAGCTCATGAAATGGCTTATTACATTTGGCCTGTTTATTGTTCTCTATGAGCGGATCGGAATTATGTCTGTGCCCACTTTTGCTATCCCTTTAGGATATGCGACTGGTTTTGGTAAAATTACAATAAAAAAGCTTTCTTCAATCTCATCTCGAAAGTTTTGGAGTAATAGCAGCTCATTGGGGCTCAAAATAAGCAGATATATAACTTCTATAATGCTCAATAGGTTGAAGACGACAGTGGCGATTGGGTTAATTGCGTTTATGCTTGTGGGTTCTGTTCTTGGGCTTGTTTTCTTTTCTTATAAGATTGCAATGGAAGGAAAAGACGCAGTGATTTCTTTGAAGGTGCATTTGGATGAGAACAATTGTGCAGAAAGGATTGGACTTAACATTGGATGGATGAGAATCAAATCCCGGAAATGATTGATTCTTATGCAAAAAAGTTCTATGAAACTGTGTCTGAGAACATTGATTCTTTGGCTGTATATTACAATGTAACAGAGATTGTGGATGGAGTTAGGCAATGTCTGGTTAGTCCATCTGGATCATCACAATATTCCGTTAATACTAGTGTTTTGGACACAACTAATATTATGCCTTTGTCTGAGACAATAATATTCAGTTAAAGGTGAGGCATTGAGAGTGGAAGGTGATTTATAGGAATGTGAATGGTATATTCAGGGAATTCTTGTCTGTGATTACTAGAGAAGATCTGCTAGAGAAGATTAAATCATTTTTACTACAGAGTTTGGATGTGTCCATACAATTGGTTGCTAGTAGTGGCATGGTTTTGGCCGGTGGTGCCAATATAGTGCTCTTTATGGCTGTCTCAATTGTTTCTAGGGCTGCAGGATTGGTGAATTTCATTTCTGAGCTGATCCATTTTTTTTGGCTTTATATTATCTGATCACGGATTCTGATGGAGTCACTGGCCATGGTTTGGGAAAGCTGCCACTATCAAAATCCACCCGAGTTCAACGTGCTCAAGTTCTTGATCATGCAGTAAGTACTTAGTAGAGTGTTGTTGGCCGCAGCGAAGGTCACATTCTTTCAGGGGTGTTTCACGTACCTTTTGTTCAGATTCTACCAGATTCATTTCCTATACATGTCCACATTCCTTGCTCTTATGAGTGCTGCTTTACCCATAACCCCTGCTTGGCTGTCGTCCATCCCAGGAGCAGCACAGCTAGCCATGGAAGGCAGATATATTGAAGCTATTTTGTTAACAATGGTCCATCAAATATTACTGGACTATTGCACAACGGCTACCCAAGATGAGATACCGGGACAAAATGCCTACTTGACTGGACTCAGCATACTTGGTGGAATCGCTCTTTTCCTATCTGCTTTGGAAGTAATCTCCCCGATCTTTATATGCATTTCTCTGATCAATTACATGCAATTTGATGAGTATAACACCTTCTAACAGTGATCAATTTTTTTGCACTCGAATAAAAATCAAGATGCAATTGTAGTCCTAGGAAAGAAAAGATAGTCTTGAAGACTGGATAATTAGTGTTTAGAGGTCTTGTGGGCGTGACGGAGAACTTTGGTGCCCTGGGGTTGGGGATATATGTCTGTATGAGTTCGTGGCTTTTGCTAAGCATATTATGGAAGGGGATGGAGGTATTCTATGCCAACGTAGACTTATCATAAGTCAATAATCAAGTACTTTAGATGAACATCTCTACTGATTAGTTGGCGCTGCATTGTTAGAGTGAAAGTTCTGTTGATTATTTGTTCAGGCATGGTCTAAATAAACTTACCTATTGGATCCATGTTGCTGGTAAATTTTGATATTTTAGTTTTATCTTCCCAAGTTTAGAGGAAGGAATAACATTTAATGCAACCATGTGAACTAGCCTAAGGTTTATCAGTGTTTGCCTCTGAAAATTTAGTATCAACTCTTTCTGCATATGTGTCTTATATTGGGTGCTTTAAGAAGATATGTTGCAATCAGTTCAGCTGCTGATTCACACTTCAAAATTGCCTTGCAAATCTGATTTCACTATGGTTTGGTTTGTCCTCAATTTATGCTCATTGGATTACATTTATATACAGGGAGCAATTATGGGTCCTTTACTGATGACAGTGATGATTGCACTGAAAAATTTATACGTGGAATTTGTTCTGGGCAGCAGTGATGAAACTGGTGAGTGATCTTTAGAAGAAAGGGATTTAGTTTGGTCAATATGTATTTAAATTATAGTAGTTTGGTCCTTGTAATTGTTAAAGGAAATGCCATGGTATTCCCATTGAATGGGTTCAATTAGATAACATCTCCCTCTTTTGCTTTCTTTCTTTTGTTCTTGTTCTTGTTTTGTTTTCTTGAGCAAAATGAGTAAGGAAGATAACCAACAAAGGCATAGCTTAGTTAGTTTCATTTGGTTTTGCAACAGCGCAACTCAGCAACAAGAGAAAAGAGGATGGTAGGAGGCTGGAAGACCATGAGAATGGCCATGTAATTAATGACCTTGTGTCCAACATATATTTTCTGTCTCTCTCCCTCTTCAGTGTCACATTCACTTATTAGATATAGAATTCCTTCTATCATCTTTTGATCCTCCATCTAATTGCATTAACTATGTATGCATTCTATAATTTAATTTTTGAACAAAAAATTATGAAAAAGATACACACCTATTGTCTTCAGGGTAAAGAATCTGCAAGGGGTTAAGAGGAGTCCCTTCCGTTGTCAGCACATGGTAATCTCCTTGCTTGCAATAGCTTTCTACATTGGATCATCAATGCATATGGTTAGGTCCTTCTGTTCTCTTAATGCATTCATTATTGATATGCTTTGAAGGTTTGTGCTAAATGACCTACATATATGAGGTTGATGTATAAACGACACACAACCTAGCTCCGTTTTGTTGCAAAAGAAATAGTTAGAAAATGTTTTTTCTTTAGTCCTTTAGTTCTCTTGAAGGTTTTTTCAAAATTTTCAAAAAGTTTTGTAGTTAAAGGAGAAACTTAGCTCCATTTTGTTGCAAAAAGAGAACTAAAAAATGTTTTGAGTTGAACTTATAAACTACTAGATAGTAGTTTGAGTAAATATCATCAAACTAGTGTGGATGTCTGCTTTTGATTGTGCTGGAGAGTTAATTTAGCTAAGATACATATAAGCTCACTCATACACCATTTCATTGCTAAAAAAAAAAAAAAAAATCATAGATGTAATGATAATGCAAGAATTATAATTATAGTTTGATGTATATGATATCATTGGTATATTGGATATCTTGTGTTAGATAGTTTGTAATAAATGTAGAGACTTAAAGTCTCGCATTGGAAAGATAAAAACTAATCCTCATAATCTGTTGCGATTGGAATGATGTAAAACTTAGCAAGTCTATAATTTTAAGTCGACGAACTATCTGCTCTTTGTTAAAAATTCTTAACAATGAAGGGTGTTCATAATAACTTTACAAGAAAAGTTAATACTTCAATTCCCTAAACATTTTTGGCAGAGCTCGACTGAGCTTTTGATGGTTTTCCCAAAAAAAATTTAGTGTAGTCAAAGGGAGTTAAATTCAATATCTCCTAGAGAGACAACTAAGTAACTTATAAAGCACTAAACCACGTTACATTTTATGTTATGTTTACATATAAACGGATTTTATTTTGAATAATATATATATATATATATATATATAATATTTAAATTAATAATTGAGAGATTAATATAAAACTGGTTTCGCACAAACATTAGCTTAGTGGAATCGCCTTAATTATCCAATAATGTTCCATATATGTCGCATAGAGATTGGCTAATGCTATACTTATTGCTATAAAAATCATCATTCTTTTGACATTTAAGAATGGAATTTAAGTGTGACTCAAGTAGTTCTGCAATTAATAACTCTTTTTAGTTGGCAATGACACTAACATTTTCCTAAGGCACTTTTAACTACTTTCTATATTAAAACACTATTAGAACCAACTAGTACAATAATAATAGTTTAGTAAAAGTTTAATATTTTAAATCTTATCTCTATATCTCTATACATCAATATTAATTTTTTATATTTTATTTTATTAATTTTTTAAATGGTAAAAAATAAACAAACAAACAAATTGTAAGATGTAAAAATGAGAGGAAAGAAAATGGAAAAACATAAGTTGGTCTGTTTTTGGCCTGATCAGACAAGTTAATGATTAGTTGAAATGTGTGTAAATTAGCTTGTACCACCTGACTGCTAAAATAAGAAAATGAAAAAGAAATAGAAAAATCTCTTATATGAAAACTGAAAAAAGAAAAAGAAAAAAGTATTTGATTCTCTCCACAATTGAGGAGAAAATAGAGAAAAAAAAAAAAATTTGTAGTTATTGCGGTCTTGAGGAATATATTTTTACTCGTAGTCGTAATGTTTGTTTAGAAGGAATGTAATGACATTAATATGTAATTTTACTTGACATATATTTCTTTTGTTTACCTCCTCCACTTTATTTTTTTCCTTAAATAAGAGGAGATAAAATAAATCTTTTCACTTTCTTTGCTCTTTTTTTCTTTTCTCTTTCATTTTCTTTTCAATTTTTAAAAAATTATATATATATATGATGAATACAATAACAAGTTTCACTTTCTAATTCAATATCTTCCTTAATATAATATGAGTTTGATCTAAATCTTATTTCTCTTGTTCTTTCATTCTTGCTTCCGCCTAAACTTTAAACCATAAAAATAAAAAGGAAAATTAGTTCATTATTTATACCAGATTCATTTATACTAAAAACAATTCTTTTTAAATATTGACGCTTCATTTCTGATTTGCAAACATCTCAAAACTATTTTCTTCAATGTTTTATAACTAATTCCAATCGGATTGCCTAAACTTTATTATTCCCAAACTTTGTGAGATTTCTATATGCTAGCATTATGAATTAATTATGGAGACAACTCTAATTTGCTTCAATACTAAAAAAATACAATTTTTTTTATCATCGATTTAAATCCACTTCTCTTCATGTAGCCTACTTAAAATTCAATCTCACCTTTCGAATTTGGTTTCTTCAACACCAAATACATAAAGCTTCATTTTGATCTAAATCCATTTCTGTCAACAAAATTTTGGCTCTCGTTTCTTTTGTATGAATATTTACTATATATATATATATATATAACAATTAATTCTTATGAGGATATTTCTTTAATAAAAGTTATTTAGAGTTTATCAAATTCATTATTCAGTTAGTTCTTAATGTGGTTATGTTCTGATCTTTGAAATGCATCTATCTTTTATAGGTGATATGTTCCTAATATCACAATTATTAGGTTAAAAAATTAACAGTATGAATTCCTAAATGCTTTTTTTTTTCTTCTCAAAGTGCAATTCATATTATATTCGTATATACACGATGCAAGTGACATAAAAACTAGTTTGGTTATATATGAAAGACTACTTATTCAATTATATATACCCATGTATATCATATTTCATGTGCGTTGTACTTGTATATATTGATATATGTTAATTGTTAGTTTTTTATTTTTTATTTTTAAATATCAATCTTTATCAAGATATAAAATAATAAATTCAAAACTAACACATCTATCTTTTCCAAAAATTAAAAAATTAAAAAAATTAAAACATCCAATTAGTTTTTGTAATAATAGAGATATATAAGTTCTAAAAATTCTTATTAATAGCAATATATAGACTATACATGTGTAATTAGCATACTCATTTAGGCAATTATTTTTTGATGTACCAAAAAAAATCTACACATTTAAGCAACTACACACATAATTATTAGTTGTCGAACTAAGTTGAACTCAATGTACAATAATATACACTCTCTCTTTATATATATATATATATATATATATATATATATATATATAAAAGTAGCTTAATCACATAAGTTTTTGATTTTATAAAATATTCTTATGAATTTTTACTAGACCATCAGTTATATTTTATACTATTAAAATATTGTGCAGAAAAGACTACTAATTTATTTTTTGCTTAATTCTTCTCAATTGTAGTACTAATAGGATTATAATGCTTTTTACTATTCATTTCCTTTTCACATTCTTCTAATCATAATAAAAAAAAGAAACCATGTATTAATAAAAATATTAGGAGTATAGTTTTTATTTTATTTTATTATATTATAATATCATTTTCTTAATTCTTCTTCTATCTTAAGAATTAAAAGAAAAATTTATAAATTTATATTATGAAATTAATTTTAATTATATTTACTTATTATTTAATTACATTTTATAATATTAAATTTTTAAAAATATTTTTCCACAAGTACCTCATTTTTCCACAACTAAATATGATACGTGTCACTATGGTAAACTTGTCTCGCATGTCTTAGCATAGGGATTGGCTAATTAATGTTATAATTGCTTTAAATTATCATTCTTTTGAAACTTAAGAATGGACTCAAGTAGTTTTGCAATAATAAGTCTTTTTAATTTGTAATGACGCTAACATTTTCGTATGGCACTTTTCCTAAGTCTTTTTAAAGTAACTATCAATACACTAAACACTATTAGAACCAACTTGTACTATAACAAGAATTGTTTAGTAAAAATTTAGTGGGCACCCAGGAAACTCTCTATAAAAGGTAGTAACATTGTATATGTTATAAGTAAGCAAATTGCTGCAACCTCTGATCACTCACTAAATTGTAGTCACTTGTAGCAACCTCACCATGAACTGCAAATTGGTTTTGATGGGAGTGTACTTGTTACTTGTGAGTTTTCTGATCTCTTGTCGATGTCAAGAAAATCCCCAATATGATTATTTTAAGCTCGTCTTGCGTTGGCCAAATTCATATTGTAGGGATAAGAATGTTACCCAAAATTGCAGGGGAGTTGTGCCTCAAGATTTTACCATAGATTGTCTCAGGCCACTGAAGAATGATGGCAGCGAATTAAGTAACTGTAACGCAACTGATCAACTGACGGATCTTACAGTATGTAATTACTACTTGAAAAATATTACATGCACACAATGATATATTAAATTAGTGATAAATTTATGCGATGCATGTGATTGATAAGTGTAACTCAGATATAAATTTATCAATAACTTTACATGCATTTATCAATTAGTTTAGACAAATGTATTATTCTGTGAGAAAATTAGATGCATGTTGCATTACCTCTATCTTTTTCTTTCCAATCAGCAAGGACTTTTGAGCTATATAATTGAAGTATCTTTTCTTTTATTCTTTCTTTGAAAATTAATCTCTTTATGTTTTTATATAGTGATATTTGAAGGTGAGACTATAAAGTGAAAAATGTTAAATTAGTACTAACTTGTTTTTAAGTTTATAATAATCTATTATTAGTTTTCTGTTTGTATATTTATTACAAACTAATTTAATTTCGTTATGCTTTATCAGTTTACACTAAGTAAGTAATTTTACACATGTTGTCTTGCATATACATATATACACACTTGAACATAGATGGATAATTACAAAGACGATCTTCTCAACTACTGGCCAGACTTACATACAAGTTACTATCCAAGGAGCAAATCATTTTGGAGAGACCAATGGAAGAAACATGGATCATGCTCTTCCACCAAACTTAATCCACAAGAGTGGATGTCAAAAGCAATCTTGCGAATCAAAGATAATGATGTACTCTCCATGCTGAGAAATGCTGGTATAGAAATTTTAGATTAATTACTTCGCTTTCTTCATGTCAAAAAATGAGTGTATAAATCTTACACTATCAGTAGACAAGATTATAATACATTAGACTATTTGACTAAAATCAAAGGTGGTGATTGACTGTCAGCAACACATTTACTAAATCTCTAGCTTATTTACTGACGGTGATACACACTGGTAGTGCATCAAATATTAATTCATATATTATATGTAGAAACATGCATAATTTATTTAAGAATTTTTGTGCTCATTCTGATTAATTACTTAGGTGTTATTCCTAATGGAGCAGCATATAAACCAAGACTGATATTGAAGGCAATTCAGGCTGTCACAGACCATGTACCAGACATGGTGTGTAACAAGGACAAATATGAAAACATATACTTTTTTCAAGTTCATCTTTGTATTAAAGATAATGGACAGGAAATTATAGATTGCGAAGGTACCGTAACTGCATGTGAGGATAAAAATCCCATCTTTCCATTATCTCCAGGAGTAACGTCTATTAAGGTAAGTAATTGATTACTTTATTGATATTTCTAAGTTAATTAATGTAGAGGGCTTTTTTTAAGAATAATGTTAGATGTACATATATATTTTTTTTTCTAAGGTGATAAATCCATAAAACTAAATTATAAATTTATATTTTAATTATTAAATTTATCACGTAATTGTGTTTTAAATTTATCATTGTGTAAGAAGCTAGCTGATTGTTTCTTGGATTCAGGGACAAAAGACTTGGACTTGAAGCCCAACTATGCAGCAGAGCAGAGGGAAACAGCAATGGCATGTTAGCCCAAATAAGAATTTAAGAGCTAGTCATGCATCAATAATATGAATGTTTAATGTTTGCTTTGTGTAAGAATAAAAAAAATCTCCCACATAAGCGATGCTACCTGATGGTCTTCGTAATAGAAGAGACATTTGACAATAAGTACTTCATGCTTGTTTGGAGGATTATTGTAAATTATTGAAGTATGTTGTTTGCAATTTTGAGTATGTCGTTTGCAGTTACGTAGAATATTCTATTAGAACTGTTCATATATAAAGGGTGAGATATTGTAATGTAGCCAAAGAATCTGCTGTTTCAGCTATCTCAAATATTATAAATGATTCTCACTCTATTATTTCTCTCCTATATATTTTTAATTATTTTCTATAAGGAACAACTCTTTATTCAAAAAATTCCAAACGTAGTTCATACCCTCAATCTAGAAATACAAAATAAATTCCATTTGCCTGTTAAATAAGATATTGGCGTTTGTTATTCTCCAAAGAAAGACTCAATGATGTTTTTGATGCTTTCCAAAATTGAATCTTTATAAAGAGAGATTCTCACATGTGTTGTATCCTTAGAATAAGCTTCACTTTTTCTTCCACTGCTGCAAATTGCATTATGTTCCTAATTTCTTACAATATCAATATTCATATCACTTTTAATTAAGAATAATAAAATATATTTATTAATAATTAAAAAACTGTTCATATTGATATACTCATTTGCAAATAGCGGGTGACACAAAAACTCATATTACACATAGTAGTTTATAACATTTATATATGCTGAGTGCTTGAAATTTTTTATATTATAAAAAAAAAATATTGTGTAAATTTTGTAAGAGTATATTTTTATATCCGTGAGTAAAGTTCATAAATGGCATATTCTTAATTTTTTTTTGACGAGCCAATGCACCTTATATGAATAATACACCTTAAGTGAAAGTGATAATTTAAATTGTTTTAATTAATTCTTTGGTTTTAATTTTTATATGGTAATTTCTCACTGTGTATACACATTCTGATCCAACTCTTTTCACCATGGCAACAGCAGATTGGTTCTCACAAAAAATTGCAGTGGCTTTCTCTTGCATTTGATGCAAGTCTATGAGAATTTTTCTAAACCAAATGGCTTGATTAACAGCAGCTGTAGCAGCTATATACTCTGCTTCAGCTGTTGACTGAGCGACAACATCTTGTTTTTTCGAATTCCAACTTATCATACCAGAACCAATGGTGAAAACATATCCTGAAATACTCTTCATATCATCAAGTGTGCCACCCCAGTCACTATCTACATAGCCAACAAGCTGAACATCATTTATATTCTTGAACCAAACACCATAATCAATTGTTCCCTTCACATATCTCAAAACTCTTTTTGCAGCCGGAAAATGCGTTTCACTTGGAGCTTGCATAAACCTTGACAACAAGCTTGTAGCAAACATAATGTCAAGTCTTGTTGCTGTCAAGTATAACAAACTACCAGTCAAACTCGTGTAAATTCCATCATCAATTTTATTGGCTCCATCTTCCTTGCTTAACTTCTGATTTAGAACTAGAGGACTGCCAACATCTTTGCAATTCTCTGTGCTAAATCTTTCAGCACCTCTGTGGCATATTTTTCTTGGCTTATAAAAATTCCACAATCTGTTTGTAGAATTTCCATACCAAGAAAGTATGACATTTCACCAAGATCAGTCATTTCAATTAAGTGCCTTTCCTTTTTGAATCTTTGCACCAAAGCAATGTTGCTACCAGTTATGAGAAGATCATCAACATATAAAGAAACAATTAAAATTTCGTCACATGATTGTTGAACATATAGAGTTGCTTCATTAAGACTTTTCTTGAACCCCGGCTGTTGCAAATGCTCATTTATCTATCCTGCTATACCAGGCTCTTAGTGCCTGTTTTAGGCCATACAAAGCTTTCTTGAGAAGATACACTTGATTTTCTCTTGTCTTTCTCAACAATTGGGGGTTGTTCCACAAAAATCTCCTCCTTCAAGTAGCCATTGAGGAATGCTGAATTTTCCAACTTTTATGGGCTGCTAAAGTTATTAAAAGCCTTATTGTATCATACCTAGCCACTGGAGCAAAGGTCTCTAAAAAATCTACTCCAAATTGTTGTGAGCAGCCCTTGACAACTAGTCTTGCTTTAAACTTGTTGACAGAAACATTTGGATTTAATTTGATCCTGTATACCCACTTCACACCAATCACCTTCTTGTTGGCAGTCCTTCAAATTAGCTGCCAAGTCTTATTTTTGCAAATCATTTTCAGCTTACCTTCCATAGCAGCTTTCCATCTTGAAGAATTTATTGCTTCATGGCAGGCAGGTTCCACTAACGCCATAGTGCACCTGTCATAAATTTCATCCAACGACCTTGTACCTCTGACAGTAACTTCTTCATCTGAATCATTCTCATATTCAACTTCTTCTACGATAGTCGGATCATAATCTTGAGACACGTCTCTTATAATTTGACTATCACTAAATGGCTCAGCTTCTACCTCCCAATCCTAATATGCTCCCTCATCAAATTTGACGTTTCTGTAAACCATCACCTTTTTAGATTGCAAGTTGAAAATTCTATAGCCTTTTGCATTGTTGCTATATCCCAAAAGAATTCCAACTTCAGCCTTCTGGTCTAATTTGCTTCTTTTGACTTCTGGAATATGAACATAGCAATATATAGACTATACATCTATCTTTAAATATCAATCTTTATCTAGATATAAAATAATAAATTCAAAACTAGCATATCTATCTTTTCCAAAAAAAAAAAAAAAAAATACACTAAAACATCCATTTAGTTTTTTAATAATATAGATATATGAGTTCTAAAAATTCTTAATAGCAATGTATAGACTATACTTGTGTAATTAGCATACGCATTTAGGCAATTAATTTTTGACATACCAAAAAAAATAAAAAAATCGACACATTTAAGCAACTACACACATAATTATTAGTTGTCGAACTAAGTTGAACTCAATGTACAATAATATACTCTCTCTCTTTTTGTATATATATATATATACAAGTAGCTTAATCACATAATTTTTTGATTTTTTAAAATATTCTTATAAGTTTTTACTAAACTATCAGTTATTATTTTATAGTATTACAAAATTATACAGAAAAGACGACTAATTTATTTTTTACTTAATTCTTCTCAATTGTTGTACTAATAGGATTAAAAGAAAAAATGTATAAATTTTAATTATGAAATTAATTATAATTATATTTACTTATTATTTAATTACATTTTATAATATTAAAATTTTAAAAATATTTTTCCACGAGTACCGTATTTGTCCACAGCTAAATACGATACGTGTCACTATGGTAACTTGTCTCCCATGTCTTAGTATAGGGATTGGCTAATGTTATAATTGCTTTAAATTATCATTCTTTTGAAACTTAAGTATGGACTCAAGTAATTTTGCAATAATAAGTCTTTGTAATTTGTAATGACACTAACATTTTCCTAAGTCTTTTTATAGTAACTATCAATACACTAAACACTATTAGAACCAACTTGTACTATAACAAGAATCGTTTAGTAAAAATTTTGTACTTTAAAATCTTATATTATATTTGTAGGTCACTACCTAGATATTAAATGTTTACATCTTACTTTTATAATAAATAAATAAACAAACAAACTCTAAGAGGAAAGAACATGAGAAAAACGTAATTATTTTTTCTTATATAAAAAAGAAAAGAAAATAATTTGATTTCTCTCTACAATGAGGAGAAATAGCAAGAAAATTAAAATTATAATTATGGAGGTCTTGAGAAATTATAGTTATGTAATTTTACACTTTTTTTTTCTCTCTCCACTTTATTTACTTTTTTCTCAAATAATTCAATAAATCTGTTCATTACTTTGTAGGGCAACAAGGTAACAATAATAATTCCTCCATAGCAAAAAGTTAGTGGGCACCCAGGAAACTCTCTATAAAAGGTAGTAACATTGTAAATGTTATAAGTAAGCAAATTGCTGCAACCTCTGATCACTCACTAAGTTGTAGTCATTTGTAGCAACATCACCATGAACTGCAAATTTGTTTTGATGGGAATGTACCTGTTACTTGTGAGTTTTCTGACCTCTTGTCGAGGTCAAGAAAATCCCCAATATGATTATTTTAAGCTCGTCTTGCGTTGGCCAGATTCATATTGTAGGGATAAGAATGTTACCCAAAATTGCAGGGGAGTTGTGCCTCAAGATTTTACTATAGATGGTCTCAGGCCACTGAAGAATGATGGCAGCGAATTAAGTAACTGTAACGCAACTGATCAACTGACGGATCTTACAGTATGTAATTACTACTTGAAAACTATTACATGCACACAAAGATATATTAAATTAGTGATAAATTTATGCGATGCATGTGATTGATAATTGTAACTCAGATATAAATTTATCAATAACTTTACATGCATTTATCAATTAGTTTAGACAAATGTATTATTCTGTGAGAAAATTAGATGCACGTTGCATTACCTCTATCTTTTCCTTTCCAATCAGCAAGGACTTTTGAGCTATATAATTAAAGTATCTTTTCTTTTATTCTTTCTTTGAAAATCAATCTCTTTATGTTTTTATATAGTGATATTTGAAGGTGAGACTATAGAGTTAAAAATGTTAAATTAGTACTAACTTGTTTTTAAGTTTATAATAAGCTATTATTAGTTTTCTGTTTGTATATTTATTACAAACTAATTTAATTTCTTCATGCTTTATCAGTTTACACTAAGTAATTAATTTTACATATGTTGTCTTGCATATATATAAATACACCCTTGAACATAGATGGATAAGTTCAAAGACGATCTTCTCAACTACTGGCCAGACTTACATACATGTTACTATCCAAGGAGCAAATCATTTTGGAGAGATCAATGGAAGAAACATGGATCATGCTCTTCCACCAAACTTAATCCACAAGAATGGATATCAAAAGCAATCTTGCACATCAAAAACAATGATGTACTCTCCATGCTGAGAAATGCTGGTATAGAAAATTTTAGATTAATTACTTCGCTTTCTTCATGTCCAAAAATGAGTATTAGTGTATAAATCTTACACTATCAGTAAACAAAATTATAATACATTAGTTTATTTGACTAAAATCAAGGGTAGTAATTGACGTCAGCCACACATTTGCTAAATCTCTAGCTTATTTACTGACGGTGATACACAATGGTATTGCATCAAATATTAATTCATATATTATATGCAAAAACATGCATAATTTATTTAAGAATATTTGTGCTCATTCTGATTAATTACTTAGGTGTTATTCCTAATGGAGCAACATATAAGCCAAGACTGATATTGAAGGCAATTCAGGCTGTCACAGACCATGTACCAGACATGGTGTGTAACAAGGACAAATATGAAAACATCTACTTATTTCAAATTCATCTTTGTGTTAAAGATAATGGACAGGAAATTACAGATTGCGAAGGTACTGTAACTGCATGTGAGGATAAAAATTCCATCTTTCCATTATCTCCAGGAGTAACGTCTATTAAGGTAAGTAATTGATTACTTTATTGATATTTCTAAGTTAATTAATGTAGAGGGCTTTTTTTTAAAGAATAATGTTACATGTATATATATATATATATATTTTCTACGGTGATAAATTCAATAAAACTAAATTATAAATTTATATTTTAATTATTACATTTATCACGTAATTATGTTTTAAATTTATCATTGTGTAAGAAGGTAGCTGATTATTTCTTGGATTCAGGGATAAAGATGAGGATTTAAAGCCTAACTATGCAGCAGAGCAGAGGGAAACAGCAATGACATGTTAGCCCAAATAAGAATTTAAGAGCTAGTCATGCATCAATAATATGAATATTATAATGTTTGCTTTGTGTAAGAATAAAAAAAATCTCCCACATAAGCGATGCTATCTAATGGTCTTCCTAACAGAAGAGACATTTGACGATAAGTACTTAATGCTTGTTTGGAGGATTATTGTAAATGATTAAAGTATGTCGTTTGCAGTTATGTAGAATATTCTGTTAGAACTGTTCATATATGAAGGATGAGATATTGTAATGTAACCGAAGAGAATCTGCTGTTTCAACTATCTTAAATATTTAATAAATGATTCTCACTCTATTATTTCTCTCCTATATATTTTTTAATTATTTTCTGAACAGCTCTTTATTCAAAAAATTCCAAACGTCATAAAAGAATTAGAGTTCATACACTCAATCTAGAAATACAAATTAAATTTCATTTGCCTGTTAAATAAGATATTGGTGTTTGTTATTCTCCAAAGAAAGACTCAATGATGTTTTTGATGCTTTCCAAAATTGAATATTTATAAAGAGAGATTCTCACATGTGTTGTATCCTTAGAATAAGCTTCACTTTTTCTTCCACTGCTGCAAATTGCATTATGTTCCTAATTTCTTACAATATCAATATTCATATCACTTTTAATTAAGAATAATAAAATATATTTATTAATAATTAAAAAAAATGTTCATATTGATATACTTATTTGCAAATAGCGGGTGACACAAAAACTCATATTATACATAGTAGTTTATAACATTTGTATATGCGAGTGCTTGAAAATTTTTTATATTTAAAAAAAAAAAAAATATTGTGTAAATTTTGTAAGAGTATATTTTTATATCCATGTGTAAAGTTCATAAATGGCATATTCTTAATTTTTTTTGACGAACCAATGCACCTTATATAAATAATACACCTTAAGTGAAAGCGATAATTTAAATTGTTTTAATTAATTCTTTGGTTTTATTTTTATATGGTAATTTCTCACTGTGCATACACATTCTGATCCAATTCTTTTCTTAGTAATGTCAACTTCTGATCCTATTCTTTTTGGTATCGTCAACTTTCTTATGTTAGTACCTTTTGTTCTTTCATTCTTTTATAGAATAATAATAATATAATAATATGTTGCAATCATTTCGGGAGAAGAATTATATGCTAAATTGAGTCACTATTTTAACAATGTGAGAGTTATAGTTTGACATATATCCCCTCTTTTAACACAATTTTGAGTTGTGACATTGAGCTTAGAACCAAGTTTTGATATTATATTGGAATCTCACTATTGAACTCAATTAATTAGCTTTAGGAGGACAGACCCATTAGTCTATGTGTAGTATTGAGTCCCGCTCTCTTAGTAATGTGAGAATTACAATTTGACAAGAACTACTGAACAATAGTTGGGTTGAGTTTAAGCTGCAATTTTGTTTTTGCTCTACAGGTATACATGCTTTCATTGCATACTTGAGAACTTGAAGCTCTTTATAGGTTTCAGTTAGTCAGGTACCACTAATTGATATGTTATTATTATTATTATTTTTTTTTTTGAAACAACACAGGAAATTTAGTAAACATCATAACCAAAATATACAACCCAAAAGACCAATATGTTTTTAAAATTTTTTACAAATCTGATTCTTAAAGAAGGGAAGTTCATGATAGTCTTGCAATAGTATGTCATGTTGCAAGTGAGAATTGGAGAATGCATTAGCCGATATCATGTCATAATTTTTACATAAAAAATCAGCTATAATCGTTAACCAATTAGTCACAAAATTAAACATGACATCACAACTATGCAAACTTTTTAATTTATTTTTTAATTATTATTATTATTATTTTTTATTTTTTTATATATAAGTGATGATATGATGAATACAATAACAAGTTTCACATCCAATTCAATATCTTTCTTAACATAGTATTAAAGCTGGTTTGATCTAAATCCTATTTCTCTTGTCATTTCATTATTGCTTCCGCCTAAGTCTTGAATCATCAAAAGAAAAAGAAAAAGAAAAAATTATATCATTATTCCTAAACCTAATTATTTATACCAGATTCATTTACACCAAAAACAAATCCTTGCAAAACATGAAGGCTTCATTTCTCACAACATTTTCATGTGCGACTTTACAGAAACTATTTTCTTTAATGCCTTATAAACAATTCCAATCACATTGCCAAAACTTTATTATTCCCAAACTTTGTTAGATTTCTACATGTTAGCATTCGGAATCATGGAGACAACTCTAATTTACTTCAAAACGGTTGAATCAATTGTTTCTTCAACACCAAATACACAATTTTCATTTTGATCTAAATTGATTTTTGTCAATAGTTTTTGGCTCGTTTCTTTTGTATGAGTATTTACTATATATATATATATATATATATATATATAACAATTAATTCTTTTATGAGAAGATTTCTTTAATATAAGTTATTGAGAGTTTATCAAATTCGTTATTCAGTTAGTTCTTAATGTAGTTTTGGTGTGACCTTTGAAATGCATCTATCTTTTATAGATAACATGTTCCAAGTATCAAAATTATCTAGGTTAAAATTTTATAATCTCATTAGTTTTTGAAATATCCAAGTATGTTTCACAACAAACAATATATTAACTTTCTCTATTTCTCCTCCTTATTCTTCCACAAGTTCCTTAATTTTCCACAAGTACCTCATTCTTCCACAACTAAATAGGTTATCACTATGGTAAACTTGTCTCGCATGTCATAGCATAGGGATTGGCTAATGCTATACTTATTGCTGTAAAATCATCATTCTTTTGAAATTTAAGTATAGACTCAAGCAGTTTTGCAATAATAACTCTTTTTTAATAACTCATCCATAGCAAAAAGTTAGTGGGCACCCAGGAAACTCTATGAAAGGTAGTAACACTGTAAATGTAATTAAGCAATTTGCAGCATCACTCACTAAAGTACAGTTTAATCTTATTTTTAATGTGTCTTCATTTTCTGAATTTACTACAACAACTCGTTGGTGGATTAAAAATTCACTTGTCCACTCAAAAAATTAAAACAAAAGCCCAGTCGATCACTTTTATTATAATGAATGATGGTCTATGACGATACATAATTAGGTTCAAAGGACATAAAAAAATATATATTATATGCTCATGTTCATTCTTAAGAGTATATTTTTATATCCACGTGTAAAGTTCACAAATGACATATTCTTAAATTGTTTAATTAATTCTTTGGTTTTACTTTTTATATGGTAATTTCTTACTTGTATACTAATTCTGATCCTATTCTTTTCTAAGTATTGTCAACTATTTTATGTTAGTACTTTTAGTTCTTTCATTCTTTTATAGAATTTTTTTTTTTTTTTTTTTTGCGACGACATTCTTTTATAGAATAATAATAATAACATGTTGCTATTATTTTTAGAGGAGAGTCTCATTGATTTATATGTTAAATTGAGTCTTATACTATCTTAGCAAGAGTTATGGTTTGACATCCCCTCACATGGAGTTCAGTGCAATTCCAAGTTGTGCTACTGGGCCTAGAATCGAGTTTTGACATTATGTTGAAGTCTCACTATTAATCCAAATCATAGTTTTAGGAGAAGAGGCCCATTGATCTATATGTAGTATTAAGTCCCGCTATTTTAGTAATGTGAGAATTATAGTTTGACAAGAAATATTGAACAATAGTTGGGTTGAGTTTAAACTGCAGGTTTTGTTTTTGTTCTACAGGTATACATACTTACACTTGCATACTTGAGAACTTGAACCTCTTTATTCTCAGTTTGGACATGTCATGTACTTTAAATTGATATATATATATATATATATTTTTTGAAACAAAAAAAAGAAATTTATTAAACATCATAACCAAAATATACAATAGACCAATATGTTCTTAATTTTTTTTTTTTTACAAATCAGATCATGTTGCAAGTGAGAATTGGAGATTGCAGTATCCGATATCATGTCATAATATTAACATAGAAAACCAATCATAATCGTTAACCAATCAATCACGAAATCAAACATGAAATCACAATTATGCAGATTCTTAAATTTATTTTTTCTTGTAATTATCTCATTTTTCTGTATATAGGTCGGTGATAATATGATGAATATAATAACAAGTTTCACATTTCAATTCAATATCTTCCTTAAATAGTATCAAAACTGATTTGATCTAAATCTCATTTCTCTGGTTCCTTCTTTAAAATTGCTTCTGCCTAAATCTTGAATAATAACAAGAAAAAAGTTGGTTCATTATTCCTAAATCAAATTTCTACCATATTCATTGACACCAAAAACAATTCCTTTCAAAATATGAAGGCTTCATTTCTCACAATATTTTCATGTGCGACTTTGCAAACATCTCAAACATCTTATACCTCATTAGTTTATGAAACATCCAAGTATATTTTATAACAACAACATATTAACTTTCTCTCGCCTCCTTAAATAGGTTACCAATATGCTAAACTTCTCTCCCATTTCATAGCATAGGGATTGGCTAATGCTATACTTATTGCTGTAAAATCATCATTCTTTTGAAATTTAAGTATGGACTCAAGTAGTTTTGCAACAATAACTCTTTTAAATTGGTAATGACACTAACATTTTCCTAAGGCACTTTTAACGTAACTATCTATACACTAAACACTATTAGAACCTATAACAAGAATAGTTTAGTAATTGGATTTTAAAATCTTATCTTTGTAGGTCACTACCTAGATATTAAATTTTTACATTTTACATTTATTAGTTTTTAAACTATAAAAAATAAATCAACAAAATAAACTGTAGAGGTAAAATGAGAAAAACGTAATCATTTTCTCTTATTTGAATATATATATATATGAAAAATGATTCTCTTTAAAAACATGGGAGAAAATAGATATCAAAATTAAAATTTTAGTTACAGAGGTCCAGTGAAATACATTTTTACTTGTACTAATATTTATTTGGAAGCACTGGCGGATCTATGTTGAAGGTTGTGAGGGCAGCTGCCCACTGAAATTATAAAAGAATCCTTAGTGAAAGGTAAAAAATATTTATAAGAAATTAGTTTAATTGACCCCACTAAAAAGGGCTCACCCGGTGCACAAAGTACTCTCTGGTTATTGCGAGGGTAGGGGGAGAGTGGGCACACATGTGCGCAGCCTTTCCTTTACATTTCTGCAAAGAGGCTGTTTCCATGCCTCGAACCCGTGACCTACTAATTTTTGAATTTGAAGTTCTTGCCCCCACTAAATTTTAGATTTAAAGTTTTTTTTTTAAGGAAGCCTTTCTCACTATTTATTAGTTTTAGTAGTTTGAAAATGTCTAAGGTTTTACAAAAAACATGTCTCTAATTTTTGCATACACTTGGCTATTTCATTATTTGATTAATCAAGTATGATCTCTTACCTCAATTTTTTTCTTAAAAATAATTTAACAGAAATCTCAATATCTTTTGTTTCTAAAACATATCAACATCTTGTTTGGGGTACAAATAAATTTGTTGGACAAATTTTTTTAATAATAAAAAAAATTTATTGTCGCAAGACCTCTTATTAAATCATGTTACAATTTTTTTTTTAATGGAATTATGAAAATGATAACATAAAATGGTAAAAATAATATGGTATATGTTGTAAAAATAAAATAAAATTAGTGTGCGTATATATTAGCAAAAAATAAAATTAATGTATGCATATGAAAAAAAAAGTAGTGTAACTTATTGCGTCTACTGACAAAAGCTTATGGATCAGCCATTATTTGGAAGGAATGTAATAACAGTTATATGCAATTTTAAGATATATATATATTTTTGCCCATTCACTTTTTTTTCACCTCAAATAAGAGGAGAGAAAATAAATCTTTTCACTTTCACTTTGACTTTGTAGGACAAGAGGACAGATAGTTAGGCAACATTCCTCCACAGTAAAAGTTAGTGGGCACCAAGGAAACTCCCTATAAAAAGGTATTAACATTGTAAATGTAAGTAAGCAAATTGCAGCCTCTGATCAGTCACTAAATTCTAGTCACTTGTAGTAACATCACCATGAACTACAAATTGGTTTTGATGGGAGTGTACTTGTTATTTGTGGGTTTCCTGATATCTTGTCAAGGTCAAGAAAATCGTCAATATGATTTTTTTAAGCTCGTCTTGCGTTGGCCAAACTCATATTGTAGGAATAAGTCTGCTACACAAAATTGCAGAGCAGTTGTGCCTCGAGATTTTACCATAGATGGCTTTTGGCCACAGAAGAACGATGACAGCGAATTAAGTAATTGTATCACTACTGATCAACTGATGGATCCTACAGTACGTAATTAATAATTTCTGAAGAATTTATGATCACTCAATTTATATAAAATTATCATTGTGTGAGAACATTTTATGCATGTAACATTATTCTTACTAATTTAGCTCTATCATTCTCTTTCCATATCTCTATCTCCAACCAGCATCAGACTCTTGAGCTAAAGAGTAAACAAAAAACTTTATTTTTCTTTCTTTGAGAATCCATATCTTTTATGTTAAATACTAATAAGTGAATTGTTTCCTAAATATATATATAGTACTAGTACTTGCTTGTTTTAAAGTTTTTCCTTTTATATATTATTTCTGAGTAATTTAATTTATTTACGATTCATGAATTAATATTAAATAATTAATTGTATATATATTGTCTTTGCATGCATACTTATGAACAAAGATTGATAAGTTCAAAGATGATCTTCTCAACTACTGGCCAGATTTAAGTACAACTGACTTTGTAGATAGCAAGTTATTTTGGATAAATCAATGGAAAAAATACGGATCACGCTCTTCCACCAAATTGAACCCACAAGAATGGGTATCCAAAGCAATCTTGCGTTTCAAAGACAATGATGTCCTCTCCATGTTGAGAAATGCTGGTATAGTAATTTTTAATTAATTACTTCATTTTCAAATGTACATATATGTATAAAATGCAAAATTTAATTATTTAAATTTTGGTTCACATTCTGATTAATTACATAGGTATTAATCCCAATGGAGCAACTTATAAGACAAGAACGATATTGAGGGCAATTCAGGCCGTGACAGACCATCAAGCAGACATGGTGTGTAACAAGGACAAATATGGAAACATATATTTATTTCAACTTCATCTTTGTGTTAAAGATGATGGCCAAGAAATTATAGATTGCGAAGGTATTGCGATTGCATGTGATGGTAGAAATCCCATCTTTCCATCGTCTCCAGCAGCAACAACTATTACTGTAAGTAGTGATTCATAAATTATTTTATGGAAAGTGATTGATAAATCTATATTCTAATTATCACACGTATTAAGAAATTTATCACTAGCTAGCTAGCTAATCGTTTCTTGGATTCAGGGAAAATGTAATTTCGGACTCCGAATGTAACTATGCAGCAGAGGACAGAGCAAACAACGACGAGATGTAGTAGTAATATATATAACTGGAAAATCTGTTGTTTGAGCTACCCCAAATATTTAAATAAAAGGTTCTCACTCAATTATTTATTACTAGCTCTCTCATATATATATATAGTTTTATAATCTTTCTTTTATAAGAGATCAGAGAATATTTCATTCATATAAATTACAAACGACACTAACATCATAAAAAAATCGTTCATACTCTCAATTTAGTAACAGCAATTGGTATTTGTTTGCGACAACTAGTTGCGCTCTAGTATTGAATTTAAACTTGAGTCCGGATAATATATTATTCGATTCGATATTCGACAAATAATTTGATATAGTATTGAATTATTCGAAATGACATAGTTTTATTAAAATTTTTACATAAAAGCTATTTTTTTTTAATTTATGTTTTATTTAAATATCCTAAAAAATTCGAATTTGAATCCGAATATTTAAAATTATATTCAAATTTGATTTCGGTTTTCAGTTTATGTTCGGAATTACTATTTGAATTCGAGTATAGAAATTCAAATAATGTATTATTCGAAATAATTCTATTCGAATTCCAGCCCTAGGCACAATTCTTCTACAAATATTATTAGGATTCCTACAATATGAGTTTGGCCACCACAGACCAGCTTAAAGTAATCGTAATCTTGAGGATCTTCTAGTTGATCCCTACAAGATGCTACTTAATTGGAGTGAATCTTTGGAATCATATCTGCATTGGTTCTGCAAGTACATACATATAAAGGAACAACCTTATGGCCAGTACTACTGGTCTTCCCGTCACACTTAACTCGACAAAAAAAAACAAAAAAAAATCTGAAAAAGAACAACTTTTGGTCTTCTTTTTCATGTGTACATACAGAGTATAAGAGGCGGACAGTCATGCTATTGCCGTGTCTGAAAGATATCAAAGATGGATTTTCTGTCTCTGATAACCCTGTAGCTGATGACATTTACAGAGACATAAATTAACTCTGTCTCTGATTACTGGCTATCAGAGACGGACTAATAGTCCATGCATAAATGGCAATGTTTTTTAAGACGGTTAGGTTGATATTTTAAAAGTTTGTCTCTAATATGTTTAAATTATAGTTCTACCATTACGAGAGACCTATTTTTTTCTCTCTTAACATAAATCTATCTCTGATATCTTTTTCATTTTTTTTAAATTTTAGTCTTACCCACATGTTCATAGCAGTACAACCAACTTCAACAATATAAATTGAACTTTCAAGAGGTGCAGTGATTATATAATTTTGATGGGCTCAAATATGATATCATGTTAGGATCTCACTCTTAACAGCGGTACCAAGAGGATGTATATCAAATCACAGTTAATTTCTAAGATGCAAAAGTCAATTAATGAAAAAGAAAACTTAATATGCTCTTGGCCAAAGGAATAAAACATAATCACATTTTAAAATGGTCTCTCTGGATTATAATAAATTGAGTTACTTAATGAATAAAACATAATCACATCATCTTTTCTAGACGAGTTACCAAACTGCTGGCTCCCTCCAACACAAAAACCAGACGATTCAATCCAAAAAGATTAAGCTAAATTACTTGCTTAATTTTATGTAGTAAAATTTACTAGAATAAAGATATCTGCTCATCATTGAGGTGCCCCACAACTTTAGAGTGATAAGTTGAATTTTAGTGCAGATGTCTCCATATCGCACAGCAGTGATAATTAAGAAAGAAAATCATGCCGTGAAAATTTTGAATTATATAAAAGAACTTTTGTATCAACATGGACTCTATCAATTAATCATGTCATCAACCACATTATTTTATATCATCTTCTGTCTGTTCACATTGTTATATCAATTAACCAAGTCAATATCTACCACATCGATCGTCTTATACCTCATCAGTTTGTGAAATATCCAAGTATGTTACATAACAACAATATATTAACTTTTTGTCGCCTCCATATTCTTCCACAACTTCCTTAATTTTCCACAAGTACCTCATTCTTCCACAACTAAGTAGGTTAGCACTATGCTAAACTTGTCTCGCATGTAATAGCATAGGGATTGGCTAATGCTATGCTTATTGCTATAAAATCATCATTCTTTTGAAATTTAAGTATGGACTGAAGTAGTTTTGCAATAATAACTCTTTTTAATAACTCCTCCATATCAAAAAGTCACGCACCAATAATAAACTTTTTCATCACTTAGCCGTAGGGCAACAAGACAGATGGTTAGGAAACAATAATAACTCCTCCATAGCAAAAAGTTGGTGGACACCCAGGAAACTCTATAAAAGGCAGTAGCACTAATTAAAGTAACTAATCAATTTGCAGCAGCCTAGCTTTGATCACTCACTAAGGAATGATGAATGATGGTCTATGAAGATACATAATTAGGTTAAAAGGACATAAAAAAATATATAGAATATACTCATGTTCATTCTTCAAAATAAAAAGCCCTATAAACTTAATCCTATAAAAAGCTTTATATTCAAGGCATCTTATACCTGACTTAGTATGGAATATCCAATTAAGCATGTTTCATCCTCCTCATCCTTCCACAACTAAGTGGGACTCTAGTTGGTACGCAATGGTATGTACTTTTTAAATTGGTAATGAAATTAAGGACTGTGTTTGGTCTCACGGATATAATAAAATAAGATAATATAACTTATACAGATTTACAAAAATTAGGATATGTGCATAATATAAGCACTTATCTTATACTGTGCTTAGTGCATGATCGGATAAATGGAAGATATGACTGAATTAATTTTGTCAAGTGCAATATTAGATTACATCATATATGACAAATTTTAGTACTATTTTGACAAAATTATTCTAGAATAGAAAAATCATGTAACTTAGATAAATTTATAATTTTTTTTAAAAATATTTGTTTCACATATATTTTTATTCTAATTTTTTAACATTTTTTATAATTTTTGTTGAATATATATATATATATATATATATATTACATAATTATTTAAAAAAATATTATAGTAATTATCATGACGCGAAATATTTTTAAAATAATACAATTATAATATTTTTTATTTTGTATATGAAGGCAAATATTTTAAATTTTGTTTTAGTATAAATTTTTTTTTTGGGTTAAAAAATAAAAGTTTTAGTAACAAAAAATAGCTGGCAGAAGAAAAGGAGGGGATTGGTGTAGTTTGAGAATTTTTTATGTTAGTTCATTGTTCCCTTATCTTATCCATTATAATACCATCATCGACGAAATAATCTTGTTTCAATAGTATTAAAATCACATTTTGAGATTTTTTCTTAAATTTTTTTTTTTTTATCCTAGCTAGTCAAGTGATATGCACCAAACATTTGATTAGGCTAGATAAGATAGAAATATTTTATTTTATTTTTCTTATTTTGTCTTCAAAACACAGCATAAGATTATCCTAAGTAGAATTGCAATATTGATATATATGTATAATGTTTTTTTCTACTTAATGTTACTGATTAACTGAGAATGAGAGCTAGTATTCAATTTGTCAATACCTTGTCCATGTTTCCTTTGTTGGACACTTTCTATGATAAGACCAAAAAATCTAAGTTTATTGGTTAAGGCATGGGTTTTTGTGGTTAAATTTTGTTGTTATTGCAAAAGAAGTAAATTGCGCCGCCTATTTCTTGTTTCCTTATGCATGAAAGAAAAGGAGTAAAAGCATGCATGCCCTTGTACTCTCGGGAGGGTGGTAACGTCCTATATATGTTTTTTTCTTTTAATATAATAATACACTAGAATCATCGCACGCTTATAAGGATGTGCTCAAAAGCTTTTCCAAAAAATAAAAATAAATAATAATAATAAAAATTATTTGGGTAAAAATGGTGGCTTTTGAGATTTACATTGATGACATTTGTTGTTGGCTTTTCTCAAAAAAAAAAAAAAAATCTCTACGTTATATAGTTCAATACTTAAAGCTTAATAAATCTTATGATATAAAATATTCACCCCATTTTCTTTTTTCACATTTTTATTGTTCCCTTATTTGTTCCTTACAAAGGCTAAAAACTTGAAATTTGAACCTAAGATGCTACTTAATTGGAGTGAATCTTATGTTCGTACTCCTAATTTAGCAAAAATTATTTGAATAAATCAGATAAAAATAAAAATAATTTAGTTGACACCTAGTGGAAAAATTAATTTGTTTATTACCCACCCTCCACTCAGTCATGGGCTTACGTATAAAAATAAAAAATAATTAGTTGACACCAAGTGGAATAATATGTGTGTTTGTTACAAGGCCAAGGAAACTTCTCTATAAAAGGCCAGTTCGCACATTGTAAGTGAACAAATTGCAGCATCAGTCTTACTAATTAATCACTTTTGTTGTACCATATATATCACCATGAATTGCAAATTGGTTTTGAAGGGAGTCTACTTGTTACTCTTAGGTTTTCTGATCTCTTGGGAAGGTCAAGAAAATTACCAATATGATCATTTTAAGCTCGTCTTGCATTGGCCAAACTCATTGTAGGGAGAAGTCAGCGACACAAGATTGCAGAGCAGTTGTTCATCAAGATTTTACCATAGATGGTCTCAGGCCACAGAAGAGCGATGGCAGTGAATTAAGTAACTGTAACACAACTTATCAATTGACAGATCCTACCGTACGTAACTACTACTTGAATTCTATTACATGCACACAATGGTAAAACTACATTAAATTGGAGATAAATATCTGTGATGCATGTGATTGATAAGTGTAACTCGGATATAATTTATTAATAAATTCATATGCATTTTTTAATTAGTTTACATAAAAATATATTATTTATGTGAGAAAATTAGATGCATGTAGCATTACCTCTATCTTTTTCTTTCCAACCAGCAAGAAAAAGTATCTTTTCTTTTATTCTTTCTTTGAAAATTCATCTCTTTATGTTTTTATAGTGATATCTGAAGGTGAGACTATATAGTTAAAAATTCTAAATTAATACTAACTTATTTTTAATTTTATAATAATCTATTATTACCTTTCTGTTTGTATAATTATTACAAACTAATTAATTTATTTAAGCTTTATCAAATTTACTCTAAGTAATTAATTTTATAATTGTTGTCTTGCATATATACACTTGTATGAACACAGATAGATAAGTACAAATACGATCTTCTCAACTACTGGCCAGACTTACATACAAGTTACTATCCAAAGAGCAAATCATTTGGGAGAGATCAATGGAAGAAACATGGATCATGCTCTTCCACCAAACTTAATCCAGCAGAATGGGTATCAAAAGCAATCTTGCGAAGGAAAAACAATGACATACTCTCCATGCTGAGAAATGCTGGTATAGAAATTTTAGATTAAGTACTTCACTTTCTTCATGTAGAGAAATGAGTATCACTGTATAAATCTATACAGTAAACATAATTATAGTACATCAGAGTCCTTAACAGTGCATCAAATATAAATTTATATATTTAATGTAGAAATATGCATAATTAATTTATTTAATAATTTCTGTGCTCATTCTGATTAATTATTTAGGTATTATCCCTAATGGAGCAACATATAAGCCAAGACTGATATTGAAGGCAATCCAGGCTGTGACAGACCATCAAGCAGACATGGTGTGTAACAAGGACAAATATGGAAACATATACTTATTTCAAGTTCATCTTTATGTTAAAGATAATGGACAGGAAATTATAGATTGCGAAGGTACTATAACTGCATGTGAGGATACAAATCCCATCTTTCCATCTTTTAATGCACAAAGCACAAATGCTTCTAATATTGATCCGGATATATCAAGTTACAACAAAGCTCATAATCGAACAAATATAAGGCTATCAGTAACTTGAAGCAAGCACAAATACTTTTAAAGTCTTGTTTCCAGAATATCAGAAAGAAAGAGTTTGGAAATTTGTAAATTTGTAAATAAGTAAAACATAGAGTTCCAAGTTCCAATTAAGAGTTTTCAACTAAAATAATTAAGTAAAACATACACTTCCATGTTGCGATGTGGTGGAAGTCTTGGCATGTCGTAGTATACTCAATGGATGATAGTGACTCGGCCGTACCCAAAGAGCCCTTGGTACCATTTTTGCTTCAAATTTTCTAAACCTGGCAGGTCCACCATGTAACTGTGAAACTGCTGTTTCATCAATACTTCCCGGAGTACTACATTCACTCTTCTACATAAATGTGAAAAGAAAAATACAAATCAGGATTTGGTAATACATTCACTCTTCTACATAATTATCCAATGCTTTCAACTTAGGATTTGGTAATTGTATGTCAAAACTCAAAAGAAACTATTTGTTAGCATAAATCAAGGGCTCTTAATTGACCCATGATTTGTGCCTATTATGTCCCTCAAATTATGTCCCTCTTTTGTCTCTAAATTATGATTGTATTTATGTATAATTTCTATTATGTATCTGGCTGATATTTAGTCTACGTTCATTATGTTAGGTAGACACGTATTTGGTTGATATTTAGTCTAGGTTCACTATGTTAGGTAAACACTTTAGCCTATAAATAGAGGCTCCCTCTTGTACATTTAAAATCATCTGAATATACATTATTTTTATATTTAACATGGTATCAGAGCCCTGTGTCACCATTTGTGCTCTCTAAAATCTGTCTCTGTTATTTTTTTGCCCCTGTGTCACCCTTTGTGCTCTCTGAAATCTGTCTCTGTTATTTTTTTGTTCTTGTGTCATCATCTGTGCTCTCTGAAATATGTCTCTATGATTTTTATTTTTATTTTTCCCTGCAACATACCTTTCATTTTGTTGCCAGTCATTCCTTCATCATGGACAAATCAGATGTTGTCAAGCCAATAACAACTATTTTGACTGGCTTCAATTATAATCTCTGGGTTCAATGCATGAAAAGCTTCCTTATTGGTTGTAAACCTTGGCGAATTGATCATGTTAATCATGGTACCCTTCGATTGCTCTTCGTTACCTCTGCCAATCAAACAGCTGACATCTTTACAAAGTCTCATTGTTCTAATCAATTCCACGATTTACTTAGCAAGAGGGGGGTGTTAGCATAAATCAAAGGCTCTTAATTGACCTATGATTTGTGTCTATTTTGTCTCTAAATTAGGATTATATTTATGTATAATTTCTATTATGTATCTAGCTGATATTTAGTCTACGTTTATTATGTTAGGTAGACATGTATTTGGTTGATATTTAGTCTAGGTTTACTATGTTAGGTAAATACTTTAGCCTATAAATAGAGGCTCCCTCTTGTACATTTAAAATCATCTAAATATACATTCTTCTTATATTCAACACTATTTAATCATAAATATATATACTTAATTACCAATTTACCATCTTGTTTGATGGTTAAATTCCACCAATTCAACACTTGTTTTCCTTTCTTGTCACAATTAAGAAAGACACTTGATTCCATACAGTCAGGCAACCGAAAGTTCACTGACTTTTTTTATTTTTTTTATCATCTCTTCTTTAACTGTTGTACAAAAAAGGTGAAAGTAACTCGTTTCTTAAACTTAATTAATATTAAATGTATAAAAATAAATAAAAATAAGCATAGGGAAATGCAAAAGGAGTTAGTATCTAACCTTTGTTGAAGCGAGAAAACGAATTTACACTTGCATAAGACCTATAAGGAAAATAACATATATCAATTCATAAGTCATTTAAAATCATGGATGAAAGAATCCATAATTATATTCTAAAAGCAATTTTGTAATAAGATAATACGTTTACCACCATTGGTCACTAATCTCTATGTCTGCATAGTTTAACGCAAAGCCAGCTTTCTCAAGTTAGCATGCAATTTTTCTAGCCAGTGCATCATTCTTGGTCTGTGTGGGACACAATAAAATTTAAGATGTTAACGATGTTAATGAATCACAACATAACATTTTATGATAAGAATAGACACTGAAAAGAAATTGCAAAAAAAATTGTATAATTGAGATATCGATGGGTTATAGCATACATCATATTTCGATGTATGATAAATGCATGTTGCAATGCTATCACCAACCCTCTCAAATACTTGAAGCAACCACAACATAGATTTCATTTTATCTAGCTTTTCCGCAATGATACATGTATAATGATTTTTTTTTTTTTCTGCTTAGTGTTACTGATTAACTGAGAATAAGGGCTAGTGTTCAATTTTTTGTCAATACCTTGTCCATGTTTCCTTTGTTGGACACTTTCTAATAAGTGCAAAAAAAAAATGTAAGTTTACGAAAACCTAGAAAAGGTTAAATTTTGTTGTTATTGCAAAAGACGTAAATTGCACTGCCTAGAAAACCTAGAAAATGTAAGTTTATGGACAAGCCACAAGTTTCACATTTGGATGCAGCAAAAAGGATCTTGCGCTATGTGAAATGAACCTTAAAATATAGGTTGAGGTATAAGAAAAGTGATACCTTTTCTTTGAGTGGCTTTGTTGATGCAGATTGGGCAAGTGATGTCAATGATTGCTGCTCAACTACTGGGTATTGTTTTGGTACTAATTAAGCGGCAATTTCATGGTGTAGTAAAAGCAGCAGACAGTAGCTCTTTCTAGCACGGAGGCTAAGTATGTAGCAGCAACAAGGGCAGCGCAGGAGTTATCTGGCTGAGATTGTTGATCAGAGATATTTATGCTGGAGTTGAGTACATTGTTCCAATTCGTTGTGACAATGAAAGTGCCATAAAGCTTGCTGAAAATCCTGTGTTTCATGCCCGCACAAAACACATCAAAATTAAACATCACTTTATCAGAGAAAAGGTGCTTGAGCAAAAAAATTGTCTTAGAAAGTGTACGAATTGGAGAACAAGTAGCAGATATCTTTACTAAGAATCGAAAGTTTCATGCTGGAATTGAAAGTTTGAGTTGTTCAGAAATGCACTTGGGGTGACTGATGTAAGAATGCACTAAGGGGGAGTGTCAAAATTAGTGCATCTTACTGATTTGTTATTTTCTTCTTTTCACTCTAGCTAGTTTGTTTTAGTTTGAATAAGTCAATCTCTTTACTTGATAAAAGAGACTGTTATGGGATAGTTGCTATAGTAGTGCAGGTTGATACAAGTTAGTGGCAATATCTTAGGAGTTGAATCAGTAGGTTTTGTTATTCATACTTCCTATATATAGTTGTATTTAGTGCTTTGTTTCAAAAATAAGAGCAAGAAATATATCTTTTTCTTGAGAGAGGGATTTATTCAACCTACTTTTCTTGTTTCAATTTTTTTTGCAAAATAACATATATCAATTCATAAGTCATTTAAAATCATGGACGAAAGAATCTATAATTATATTCTAAAAGCAATTTTGAAATAAGATAGTAGGTTTACTGCCATTGGCCACTGATCTCTATGTCTGCATAGTTTAACGCAAAGCCAGCTTTCTCAAATAAGCATGCAATTTTTCTAGTCATTTCATCATCCTTGGTCTGTGTGGGACACAATAAGATTTAAGATGTTAGCGATGTTAATGAATCACAACACAACATTTTATGATAAGAATAGACACTCAAAAAGAAATTGCCAAAAAATTGTATAATTGAGAGATTGATGCGTTATAGCATACATCATATTTCGATGTATGATAAATGCATGTTGCAATGCTATCACCAACCCTCTCAAATACTTCAATCAACAACAACAACGACTTCATTTTATCTAGCTTTTCCGCAATGATATATGTGTAATGCTTTTTTTTTTTTTGGCTTAATGTTGCTGATTAACTGAGAATAAGGGCTAGTATTCAATTTTTTGTCAATACCTTATCCATGTTTCCTTTGTTGGACACTTTCTGATAAGTGCAAAAAAATGTAAGTTTGCGAAAACCTAGAAAAGGCTAAGCCATGGGTTTTTGTGGTTAAATTTTGTTGTTATCGCAAAAGACGTAAATTGCACTGTCTATTTCTTTTTATGCATGAAAGAAAAGGAGTAAAAGCATGCATGCCCTTGTACTCTGCTCCAAGATCCAAATGTTAAAAAGCACTCGCTTCACATATATATATATATATATATATATATATATATATATATATCTGTGCCCTCAATTCTCGTGGGTGGTAACTTTCTATATATGTTTTGTTCAGGCTTTTCAAAAAATAAAAAATAAAATTATTTGGGTAAAAAATGGAGGCTTTTGAGATTTACATTGATGACATTTGTTGTTGGCTTTTCAAAAAAAAAATTCTATGTTATATAGTTGAATACTTAAAGCTTAATAAATCTTATTATATAAAATATTACTCCATTTTCTTCTTTTTTTTAACATTTCCCTTATTTGTTCCTTACAAAGGCTAAAAACTTGAAATTTGAGCCTAAGATGCTACTTAATTGGAGTGAATCTTATGTTCGTACTCCTAATCTAGCAAAACTTGTTTGAGTAAATCATATAAAAGTAAAAATAACTTAGTTGATACCTAGTGGAATAATTTTGGCGTTTGTTACCCACCCTCCACTCAGTCATGGGATTATGTATAAATATAAAAATAACTTAGTTGACACCAAGTGGAATAATTTGTGTGTTTGTTATCCACCCTCCACTCAGTCATGGGATTACTACAACATCTCGTTGGTGGATTAAAGACTCACTTGTACATTCAAAAACTAAAAACAAAAGACCAGTCGATCACTTTTATTATAATGAATGATGGTCTATGACGATGGATAAATAATTAGGTTCAAAGGACATAAAAAATATATACTAAAATATTTTGTGCTACTAAATAAATTAGTTAATTATGAGCTTCAACGTTGTAATATACAGGAAAACATTGTAATCCAATGAAGGGATTTGTAAATTAAAATTGTTTTTACTAAAATTATTTGCAATAATTAGAAATAGATAAATTTATACATTCATGTGATTGGTCAATGAATCCAACCCTCATAAATAATATAAAAATATTATATGGGTAAAAAGTGGAGGCATTTGAGATTTAGGAAGACAAGAATAGTCTCTGTTGTATGGTTGAAATACTTAAACCTAATAAATCTTCTAATACAAAATACTCATTCCATTTTCTTTTTCTACATTTTCATTATTGTGTTCCCTATAAAGGCTAAAAACCTGAAATTTGAACCTAATGCTACTTAATTGGAGTGAATCTTATATTCGTACTCCTAATCTAGCAAAAATGATTTATTTAATCAGATAAAAATAAAAATAACTTAGTTGACACCTTAAATTAAATAAAGCAAAAACTGGTGGGGTGGGGACCAAGGAATTAACTCTATAAAAGGCTTGCACAATGTAAGTAAATAAATTGCAGCATTGATCTTACTCACTAATCACTTTGCCTATACCATGGATATCACCATGAATTGCAAATTGGTTTTGATGGCAGTCTACTTGTTACTTGTGGGTTTTCTGATCTCTTGTGAAGGTCAACCAAATCGCCAATATGATTATTTTAGGCTTGCCTTGCGTTGGCCAAATTCATATTGTAGGAGTAACAATTGCAGACAAACTGTGCCTCAATATTTTACCATACATGGCCTCTGGCCACAGAAGAACGATGGCAGCGAGTTAAGTAACTGCAACACAACTGAACAGTTAACGGATGCTCTAGTACGTACTTACTACTTACCTCTCTTTTTCTATTTCTATTAAAAAAAATTTAGCGTATCGAAAACACCATTCAATAATTATTTTTAGTGAAATTATAACATATTTTTAATGCTAAAATGGAAATGACATTGATTATTTAATTGAACTAATATGTTATACTGTTGCTTATATATGTGCAGCTTAACAACTTCAAAAGTGATCTGCCCAACTATTGGCCAGATTTAAGTACAACATACTTTGAAGCAAGCAAGGGATTTTGGAGATATCAATGGACAAAACATGGATCATGCTCTTCCTCTAAATTTAAACCGTCACAATGGGTCGAAAGGGCAATTACACTTACCAAGACACATGATGTGCTCTCTATGTTGAAAAAGGCGGGTATGTGTATTACATATTAATCTTATTATTAGTAAAGTTGAAATTAACTGACGTGATTTTTTTAATAATTACTTAGGGATTCTGCCTAACGGGGCATCGTATACGACAAGCAAGATATTAAAGGCAATTCAGGATGGGACTTCGAAACCAGCAGATATAGTGTGCAACAAGGACAAAAATGGAAACATGTACCTTTTTGAAGTTCGTTTATGTTTTGATTATGATGCAAATGCAATTACAAATTGCCAAAATAAGGCAAGGCAATGTGATGCGGGTAGAAATCCCATATTTCCATCTACTCCACGACCAACAAATATTACTACTGTAAGTCATTAATTACTTTATTTATTTACTATTAAGATTACTGAAGCTAATCGTTTTTCTTCTATGGATTTAGGGACAAAGCGCTGGATTTAACTAAGCAACAGAGGGAGAGGCAAACAGGGATCAGAAACGACCATGTTAGCCTACAATTAAATAAGAAATTAATGAGAGCTAGTCATATTAATAATCATGTGAATGCCATATAAAATGTTTACCTTTTGTTCCATGTAAACAGCATTGACATGTTAGCCCATATAAGAAATTAAGAGCTAGTCATGCATAAATAATATGAATGTTATAATGTTTGCCTTGTGTAAAAAATAAATCAAAAATCTTCCGGATAAATGATGTTACCTGATGGCCTAGAGGAGACAAGTGGCGATAAGTACTTCAAGCTTGTTTGGAGGATTATTGTAAGTTAAAGTGTGTCGTTTGCTCACATGTAAGGGTTGAGGTGCTGCAATGTAGTAAGAGAATCTACTGTTTCAACTATCTCAAATATTAAATAAATGTTTCTCACTCTATATATTTTATCTCTCCTATATATTATTTAATTATTTTTCTATAAGAAACAACTATTCATTAAAAAAATTCCAATCAACACTTATACATCATAAAAGAATTAGAGTTGATACCCACAATCTAGAAATACAAAATAAATTTTATTAATTAGCCTGTTAAATAATATATTGGTGTTTGTTATTCTCCAAGGAAGACTCAAATGATGTTTTTTGATGCTTTAATTAAAGTGATTAGTGAGTAAGATCAATGCTGCAATTGATTTACTTACATTGTGTAAGCCTTTTATAGAGTTTCCTTGGTCCCTACCCTACCAATTTTTTCTTTTCACAAAATTATTCCTGAATAAATAAATTTATGTAACTCAGTATATTTATAATTTTTTTTCTAAATATTTTTGTTTAATATATAATTTTATTTTTAAATTTTATTATAAGTTTATATATATATATATAATTTTTTGTGGCACACACATTGCGCGTGAATCATATTTATGATATATAATTTATAAAAATAATACACCATATTAATTATATTAACCAAAACAATTACAATTCTAACTCTATTAATATAAAAATAGAGAAGAAATAAAAATAAATAAATAAATAGTTTATTTAAAACAAAATAACAACTAAAAAGTATTTATGTAATAGGAAAAAGGAAATAAATTTTTTTTCACTAAAGTACTTTTATATTCAAAAGTTAAAAACTCATAAGGGACATTTTGAATCATACTTTTTGGTGACACTTTGATAACTTGTCCTACCATTATTCTTGTAAGATTTGTAACTTGCAGATAGGAATACATTTTGTTTAAGTTGCTATTTAGTAAGCTCTAACACACCTGTAAATAAATTATTAACAAATAAATAATATATAAATATAGTGTAATGACTTGCCAAAAAAACACAATAGATGTTTATGTAAATTTTAATAAAGTATAAAGATACCAGTGCAAAATGCTTGAAAATTAAAAATAAAATACGTTAGCTATATCAAAGATAATAAAATACCAATTAATTACTCCTAAGTAGACTAGTAGTTATTAGTATATAATAAGAAGATAAGATAATAATAAATAAAAAGAGAAACAAAATCAATAACAACAATATATATATGAATTTACTATGCTTTCTTTTTCAGAATCATTTTGGCCCATGCCATGTCCAATTTTACATGAGAATAATATGCGTATATATGGTTTTTTGTAATAATGGTCCATGGATATCAATATTGAGCCTCATGATCATGATAAGGGCCTCCCTCCAATTCTTCCACTATACTATTTAATATTTAATATATATTCTCCATATACCAAAACAAAAAGAGTATATAAACATGGAGATGTTGCAAAAAACAAAAAAAAAGTATATAAACATAAAGCTTCATAAGCAAATAAGCAAATATAATGAAAGCACATAGGAAGTTATGCTTGAAATAACTAACCAATTATGGTTGGATGAAGAGTTCCAAGCTTGCCAATGTATTATGTAATAGGTTTTGCTCATATAATTATGTATAACATAATTAGACAATTCTAAAACTATTAGGAAGTTATGAAAAAGAGAAAAAAAAAATTCACATTAAAACAAAACTCTAACAATTCAATTAGAAATATATTAAGCTTTAAAATTTAAATTTTATTCAAACTCTAAACATTTATGAAGTTTTGAAAAAAAGAAAATAATTCATATTATAACTCTAACCATTTAATTAGAAATGTATTAAGTTTTAAAATTTCGATTTCATTCAAACTCTAAACATCAAAAGGGTGAGCAATATTAGAAATTTAATAAGTATAGAGAGTAAAATAGGAAATCAAAAGATTTTTCTCTTAAGGCTCTTTTATATGTAGCATAGATATAGATATATATTATGGATATTTAATTCAATTTATGCATATCACGGCTTAATTCAATTTTTTGATGTGAGCATCTCTTCACTTTTTGTTAAAATATTAATTATTAACTCAATCATTAAAAGACTTATTTAATTAATTATAAAACGACTTTTTTGTTAATGTGATAAACTCTTCGCTCTTTATTGAATATTAATTATTAATTCAATCATGAAAACACTTAGGCTTAGTTTGGTAATGATGTGGCTTTTAAAAAGCTGCTATGAAATAGCAGTTATCAAAAAGTCACAATAATTTTGCTTCGTAAATTTTCTATAAAAGTTGTTGTGAGTAATAAAAGCAATAAACAAAGTGTTTGGTAAAATAAATCATAAGTTGCTGTGAATATATAAAATTACAAAATAGACATCATTAATTAAAGTTATATTTAGGAAGAGAAATTTAATAGTTTATAAATTAATTGAAGATATATTTGGTAATTTTCTAAAATTAATAAAGTGATTTTTGTACTTTTAATCTTGAAAAACCACAGCTAACTTTTAAAAATATCACTTAGGGTGCTTTTAAAAGCACAAATGACTTTTTAAAAGCACTAGAAGAAACACTCCTAAAAAAAATTAACCAAACAATGCATAGGTGATGTAACTTTTTAAAAGTGAAAACATTTTTTTGAAAAGCATTACCAAACTCAACCTTAGTCAATATTAATAAAACGTCTAGTAGAGCAGTCTGATATATATACATTTATACACTAATTGCTCACAAAGGCTTAACCCGGCTACATTCTCGCCACAATAATGCATTAAAATTGACTGCATGGATGTCAATTGTGTCATGCATGGTGTTTTATGAATGTGTGAATGCATTACCTCTACGAAATTTTTGTTGATTTCTTTAGATCAAATGTAATTCCTTATTGATGACCAAGGAAACAATAATATTTTACATGCAGGTCTAATTCTTATGTAGTTTAATATCAATAAGATTGTAATTTTTTCTTATTAATTATAATTTTTTGATATGTATATTAATTTTTGATAAATATATATGTAAATATTATAAACATGATTCTTACGTAATGCATATGATATGAAAATTAGTTTAATTGTATACACTATAAAACGCAACACACAACTTGATTTAATGATAATCATCATCAATCATTGTTTTCACCCAAACTTGGATTTGAATACCTTGTAGTCAAAATTTTACACTTTTCTTCGATTTTAATGTTTCAGCATTATAGCAAATATGTGGGCCTAGAAACATGAAAGCCCAATAAAACATAAAAATTGACACCAGTAATAGATTGGACTGAAATTTGGGAGGGACAAAGTGTGTTGGAAAATCAAAAAAATTCTAGTCCGGGCCCTTGCTCCTCCACTGGTTCGCATGGCGGCTTTCGCACCGTCTTATATTATCCTCTTTAGTTTAATTTCTAGAACAGTTTCCAAGCTTACTTTTATCTAAAATTGTTTAGTAATAAAGATTTTAATTTTTGAGATTTTATGTTATGCATTAAAATCACTAAAATCCAAATTAACAATCGTAATAAATGTCATAAATTTTTTATTAGATTTTTCTAATCTATGCCCACTAGACATAGGATAAGAATTATTTATTGCATTATAGAATGTGTAAAAATCCTTTAAATAATAAGAAACATTTATTCTATTCTCATACTTTTAACTCCACCCTTTATTACATTGAAAAATGCAATAACTTTATGACTTTTCATATCTCTTATTATTTCCACTAATCTTAGGATTAGGGTTAGGGTTAGGGTTGATTAAAATGAATTGATTTGTTATTATTTTTAAATATAAATTTTTATTTTATATTATTTAATGTGACAAGAAGGGTATATTTTTCATTTGATTAAACTAAATATATTTATTACTTAGTTAATTTATTAACTTATATTATTATTAGCTTTTTAATCAACAACTTTTTTATTTAATTATTTATTTTATGTGGTAGAAGGATATTTTTGTCATTTGATTGAATTAACCGATTTCATAGAGTAGAAGTAAAGAATCTCAACCCTAGGTAGATTTGAGGATTCCTATTTCTTTATATTCATGTAATTTTTTTTCACTTATGTATTAATATTTATTTTTTCATCATCTCAAGATAATTATGTTATCTAATTTTATTAAATTTAATCCCGATTTAATAATTTTAACTTATTAATAATTCAATTAAAATAAATTAAATCATGGAAGATCAAAATAAAAATAATTTAATCCTTAAAAATTAATTAGAAAAAATAACTTCATTTAGACTTAAATATAAAAAGGGTAAAGGTGGTATGAAATAATTTAATTTAAAATTTAAAACTTATTTAGAAGATAAAAAATTAAAAATTAAATTATTGAGAATATAAACTTATTATAGGACTTATTGAAAATGTTAAAAAAATAAAAAATAAACACCTTCTGGGCATTCTGCATTGCTACGAATAGAAGCATAGGCCAGTACCTGCATTATTCTATGCTACCATTTCAATGTCCAATGTCGGAACAAATGGATTTTCCAAATCATATCCAGGGTTCAAGGAACCCAATGCGCCTATAAACCCTACTTGAACTGCCAACTCTCAAAAGTATCATTTTCCTTCAGCCCCACCCTCACACCAGGATCAAGTTTCCTTTCCGATACCCATGTACCATGCACTTCCAAGAAGAACAAGAAACCATCAAGAACCAAGAACAACCCCATATGAAAGCATAAAAGAAAAACAACAGCACCAAGAATTAGAGAATGCAATGCTCCACCATTGTTCTTCTCTTCCAATTCCTTCTCAAAGACCTCATTTCTAGCCTGGTTTGCAGTAAAATGTGCTAATTGAGTTTGAACAACAAATGGAGGCCACTATTAATATTTCCATGATATTCTAGTGGTATATTGACACTCCTAATTTCCTCTTGTGGTCTTGTCTTAACTAACATTTGCTCCCTCATTTGAAGGAGACTAAAAATCTTTTAATGCACAAAGCACAAATGCTTCTAATATTGATCCGGATATATCAAGTTACAACAAAGCTCATAATTGAACAAATATAAGGCTATCAGTAACTTGAAGTAAGCACAAATACTTTTAATGTCTTGTTTCCAGAATATCAAAAATAAAGAGTTTGCAAATTTGTAAATAAGTAAAGCATAAGAGTTCCAAGTTCCAATTAAGAGTTTTCAACTAAAATAATTTAGTAAAACATACACTTCCATGTTGCAATGTGGTGGAAATCTTGGCATGTCGTAGTATACTCAATGGATGATAGTGACTCGGCCGTACCCAAAGAGCCCTTGGTACCATTTTTGCTTCAATTTTTCTAAACCTGGCAGGTCCACCATGTAAATGTGAAACTGCTCTTTCATCAATACTTCCCGGAGTACTACATTCACTCTTCTACATAAATGTGAAAAGAAAAATACAAATCAGATAAATAATTATCCAATGCTTTCAACTTAGGATTTGGTAATTGTATGTCAAAACTCAAAAGAAACTATTTAATCATAAATATATATACTTCGGCGTTTACCAATTTACCATCTTGTTTGATGGTTAAATTCCACCAATTCAACACTTGTTTTCCTTTCTTGTGTCAAGTAAGAAAGTCACTTGATTCCATACAGTCAGGCAACTGAAAGTTCAATGACTTTTTTTATTATTATTATTATCTCTTCTTTAACTGTTGTACAAAAAAGGTACAAGTAACTCGTTTCTTAAAATTAATTAATATTAAATGTATAAAAATAAATAAAAATATGCATAGGGAAATGCAAAAGGAGTTAGTACCTAACCTTTGTCGAAGCGAGAAAACGAATTTACACTTGCATAAGACCTATAAGGAAAATAACATATATCAATTCTTAAGTCATTTAAAATCATGGATGAAAGAATCTATAATTATATTCTAAAAGCAATTTTGAAATAAGATAGTAGGTTTACCTCCATTGGTCACTGATCTCTATGTCTGCATAGTTTAACCCAAAGCCAGCTTTCTCAAGTAAGCATGCAATTTTTCGAGCCAGTGCATCATCCTTGTTCTGTGTGGGACACAATAAAATTTAAGATGTTAACGATGTTAATGAATCACAACACAACATTTTATGATAAGAATAGACACTGAAAAGAAATTGCCAAAAAATTGTATAATTGAGAGATCGATGGGTTATAGCATACATCATATTTCGATGTATGATAAATGCATGTTGCAATGCTATCACCGACCCTCTCAAATACTTCAAGAAACCACAACATAGACTTCATTTTATCTAGCTTTTCCGCAATGAAATATGTATAATTTTTTTTTTCTGCTTAATGTTACTGATTAACTGAGAATAAGGGCTAGTATTCAATTTTTTGTCAATACCTTGTCCATGTTTCCTTTGTTGGACACTTTCTGATAAGTGCAAAAAAAATATAAGTTTGCGAAAACCTAGAAAAGGCTAAGCCATGGGTTTTTGTGGTTAAATTTTGTTGTTATCGCAAAAGACGTAAATTGCACTGCCTATTTCTTTTTATGCATGAAAGAAAAGGAGTAAAAGCATGCATGCCCCTGTACTCTGCTCCAAAATGTTAAAAAGCACGCGCTTCACATATATATAGGTTCCCTCAATTCCCGTGAGGGTGGTAACTTTCTATATATGTTTTGTTCAGGCTTTTCAAAAAATAAAAAATAAAATTATTTGGGTAAAAAATGGAGGCTTATGAGATTTACATTGATGACATTTGTTGTTGACTTTCAAAAAAAATAAAAATTCTCTGTTATATAGTTGAATACTTAAAGCTTAATAAATCTTATTATATAAAATATTCACTCCATTTTTAATTTTTTTAACATTTCCCTTATTTGTTCCTTACAAAGGCTAAAAACTTGAAATTTGAGCCTAAGATGCTACTTAATTGGAGTGAATCTTATGTTCGTACTCCTAATCTAGCAAAACTTGTTTGAGTAAATCATATAAAAGTAAAAATAACTTAGTTGATACCTAGTGGAATAATTTTGGTGTTTGTTACCCACCCTCCACTCAGTCATGGGATTATGTATAAATATAAAAATAACTTAGTTGACACCAAGTGGAATAATTTGTGTGTTTGTTATCCACCCTCCACTCAGTCATGGGATTACTACAACATCTCGTTGGTGGATTAAAGACTCACTTGTACATTCAAAAACTAAAAACAAAAGACCAGTCGATCACTTTTATTATAATGAATGATGGTCTATGACGATGGATAAATAATTAGGTTCAAAGGACATAAAAAATATATACTAAAATATTTTGTGCTACTAAATAAATTAGTTAATTATGAGCTTCAACGTTGTAATATACATGAAAACATTGTAATCCAATGAAGGGATTTGTAAATTAAAATCGTTTTTACTAAAATTATTTGCAATAATTAGAAATAGATAAATTTATACATTCATGTGATTGGTCAATGAATCCAACCCTCATAAATAATATAAAAAAATTATATGGGTAAAAAGTGGAGGCATTTGAGATTTAGGAAGACAAGAATAGTCTCTGTTGTACAGTTGAAATATTTAAACCTAATAAATCTTCTAATATAAAATACTCACTCCATTTTCTTTTTCTACATTTTCATTATTGTGTTCCCCACAAAGGCTAAAAACCTGAAATTTGAACCTAATGCTACTTAATTGGAGTGAATCTTATATTCGTACTCCTAATCTAGCAAAAATGATTTATTTAATCAGATAAAAATAAAAATAACTTAGTTGACACCTTAAATTAAATAAAGCAAACACTGGTGGGGTGGGGACCAAGGAATTAACTCTATAAAAGGCTTGCACAATGTAAGTAAATAAATTGCAACATTGATCTTACTAATCACTTTGCCTGTACCACGGATATCACCATGAATTGCAAATTGGTTTTCATGGGAGTGTACTGTTACTTGTGCGTTTTCTGATCTCTTGTGAGGGTCAAGAAAATCGGCAGTATGATTATTTTAGGCTTGCCTTGCGTTGGCCAAATTCATATTGTAGGAGTAACAATTGCAGACAAACTGTGCCTCAATATTTTACCATACATGGCCTTTGGCCACAGAAGAACGATGGTAGCACCTTAACTTACTGCACCACCACAACTGAACAATTGACGGATGCTACAGTACGTACTTACTTACTACTTACCTCTTTTTCTATTTCCCTTGTATAACAAGAGTAAAACTTTTTTCAGCTTATTGAAAAACTCGTAAAATAATTATTTTTAGTGTAATTATATTTTTTTTAATGCTAAAATGAAATTGACATTAATTATTTAATTGTACGTATATATTGTGTTGCCTAAATATGTGCAGATATTGCAGCACAAAGATGATTTGCTCTTCTACTGGCCAGATTTACGTTCATCTAATTTTGCTACTAGCAAGATCTTTTGGAGAAAACAATGGAAAAAACACGGAAACTGCTCTTCCACTAAATTTAATGCAGCACAATGGGTTGTTGATAAGGTAATCACACTTACCAAGGCAAACGAAGTGCTCTCCACGTTGAAAAACGCTAGTATGTATATTATAGTATATGTTAATCTTATATGGATTGATCTAACAGTATCTTTTGGGCACTTGTTATACTTTTATAAATAAAAAGTATACATGATTTGGTTTTTTTTTTTTTTTTTTTTTTTTTCCTTATACAAAATGAATTGGGGATTAAACCTGACTGGGCAACCTATGAGACAAGCAAGATATTAAAGGCAATTCATGATGCGACTTCGAAAACAGCAGATATAGTGTGCAACGAGGACATACATGGAAACATGTACCTTTTTGAAGTTCGTTTATGTTTTGATTAGGATGCAAGTGTATTTAGGAATTGCCAAAATAAGGCAAGGCAATATGGGGAAAATCCCATCTTTCCATCTACTACACGACCAACAAATATTACTACTGTAAGTCATTAATTACTTTATTTATATATGTACTATATTTTAATTTAGTTAATTAAGATTACTGAAGCTAATCGTTTTTCTTTTTTGGATTCAGGGACAAAGCGATGTATTTAAACCTTAATTAGTTAACAGAGGGAGAGGCAAACGACCATGTTAGCCTACAATTAAATAAGAAATTAATGAGAGCCAGTCATATTAATAATTAGTGAATGCCATATATAATGTCTACCTTGTGTTCCATGTAAACAGTAAGGACATATTAGCCCAAATAAGAAATTAAGAGCTAGTCATGCATAAATAATATGAATGTTATAATGTTTGCGTTCTGTGAAAAATAAATAAAAAATTTTCCGGATAAATGATGTTACCCGATGGCCTAGAGGAGACATGTGGTGATAAGTACTTCATGCTTGTTTGGAGGATTATTGTAAACGATTAAAGTGTGTCGTTTGCAGTTATATAAAATATTCAGTTAAAACTGCCCATATATAAGGGTTGAGGTGTTGCAATGTAGTCAGAGAATCTACTATTTCAGCTATCTAAAATATTAAATAAATGATTCTCACTTTATATATTTTTTAATTATTTTTCTATAAGAAACAACTCTTCATTCAAAAAATTCCAATCTAACACTTACACATCATTAAAGAGTTCGAGTTGATACCCACAATCTAGAAATACAAAATAAATTTACTTACATTGTGCAAGCCTTTTATAGAATTTCCTTAGTGCACCCGACCAATTTTTTATTTTGACAAAATTATTTCAGAATAGAAAAATCATGTAACTAAGATATATTTATAATTTTTTTTATAAATATTTTTGTTCAATAAATATATATATATATATATATATATATATATTTATTTATTTATTTATTTATATTTATTTTTAAATTTTATTATAAGTTTTATATATATATAGCTAACTTTTGTTGTACGCGTAGTACGTGAATTGTATTTATGATATGTAATTTATAAAAATAATACACCATATTAATTATATTAACCAAAACAATTACAATTCTAATTCTATTAATATTAAAATAGAGAAGAAATAAAAATAACAAATTTATTTGAAGTAAAATAGCAACTAAAAAGTATTTATATAATAGTAATTTTTTTTCACTAAACCACTTTTATATTCAAAACTTAGAATCTCATAAGGGACATTTTGAATCGTACTTTTTGGTGATACTTTGATAACTTGTCTTCCTATTTTTCTTGTAAGACTTGTAACTTGCGGATAGGAATATATTTTATTTTAAGTTGCTTATCAGTAAGTTCTAAAACACCTTTAAATAAATTATTAACAAATAAATAATATATAAATATAGTGTAATGACTTACCAACAAAACCTACACTTCTCAATAAAAAACAATAAAAAAAAAAATCTTGTATTTTGACAATAATGAAGGCTCAAAATGTTGGTTGACGATTTTTGTATTTGAGGATAATTATGTTACTATCGTAATTTGAATACCAATGAATAAAAAATTAATAAGAAGTATTTGTTAATTTAATTAATAACTCATTATCATAATTATGTTATATTTAATTTGTGAATAAAATGAATTTGCCTCCGAACGAATTTGTTTAATATAAATTCATATATATTTCGATAACTAGAATGAGGGAGTCATTTCTGTAGGAAATTATGTGGTAGATTCCTTCAATTTCCAATAAGATATATACCAAAAATAATAAAGAAATCTACGTAACATACAAGCCGCATGGAGAAGAGAACTATTTAATTCTAGATTATAATTTATTTGTGTGTTAGGAAACACAATTATTGAATTCAAAAGTATGGTTTATCTTGTTACCACTAATAACTATTGAATACACGTGATTATTCATTTTCTATATATATATATAGATGGTTTACATAAATAGTTATCAATTAAAATTCTATAACTACAAGAAAATGAGATATTTCCGAGAGGTCTATTTTGTGAAAAAAGTGTCACGTCCCAAACTCATTGGACATGGATTAGGCACGTGACAATGTCGCGCATGTTTAAGGTGTCTCAAAAGAATATTGTTCACATTGATTATAAGAGGTGTGATTATATTATTTAAAACTCACAAGGACTCAATCAAGTGCCTTCAAGCTAGCACTTTAACCCATGTAACATGTAATATGGATTTTGTAGACTCTTTTCAAGGCACTTGGATTGCCTTACAAAAAGGCTATCAAGTTTGTGGGTAAAAGCTTCCCCACAAACTTGATAAATTGTTTGTTATTATTACCAACAAACATAAATAGTTGTCCATAATGCTCGTTGGTTTTTTTTTTGGTTTTTATTTAGTGAATGTTGTGGGTGTTACCGATAAACATAATTATTTGTCAGTGAAGGGAAAAAAGGCTAGACAAAATTAATTGCACTTCATCATAAAGATACAGACAATAAACCACAAGAAACATGCACCTTGCTTGTAAAACTACAAGATTTTTTTTCCCAATATTGTTGCATAAAAGCCAAACTCAAATTAGTCATATACATACAATAACAGGCCAATAGTTACCAATATGTAGAAACAAAATAATAACTAAATAATACTATGTATTATATATTTATAGCCTAATTCTATGTAATAGTTACTAGAGGTTCACTTTATGAATGCTTATCTTATTATATTATGAGACTAGCAAGCTGAAGAGCTAAGAAAAATAAGTATCGTGGTGTTATCACAATTTAATTCTGAATAATCACAAATTATGAATTTCTAACACATAATTATGTAATCTGGTACCAGTATCACTTTAGGGTCAGCAATAACGACGGTATACACTAATATTGTGAAGTAGAACGGAAGCGAAAATGCTACAATTGTTCTACCAAACGACCTTGATAAAGGAGACTACAATTCTAAATAAAAGATGTAAATCTGAAATTCATTTGGAAATGTCTGGTACCTCCAAAATTTGAAACTTTTGTTTGGCTCCTGTCTAAAGGGAAGATTGCTGTGAAGGATGTTCTCTATGGTCTTGGTTTAAAATCTGATCAAGGCTTAGACTGCCCGATGTGTGGAAACTCTGGATTCCAATAATCATGTTTTCTTGCTATGTGAAAAATCGTGGAGGGTCTGGTATGGTACTTTAGAATGGAGAAAAATTGATTGGTGTCGCCCAAACAATGTTTTAGATCTAATTATATCGTGGAGTCATTTGTGACCAAAGCAGGGTTGCAAGGGTGTTTGGGATATGCTGTTATTTGCAGGATTATGGTCTATTTGGCTTGCTAGAAATGGAGTGGTATTTAGGGAGCAAGCATTTTCAGTCGATTCAATGTTAGAATTAATCCAGTAAGGGTTGCTTGGTAGTCTAAGAATAAATGACCACAGGATTCTATTGTTGTCTTGGCTAGAAATATTAATTTAATGGAAGATGGAATCAGGAAAATAATAATAATAATAAAAATTCTAGACTACAAGGTTTGGGATTAAGTTAGTGTATGGTTGTTTCAAGTTCAATGTTGATGGCTCCACTCTTCGAAATCCTGGACTTGCCGTAATTGAGAGAGTTTAAAGGGATCACGAAGTTGTTGTCAAAGACATGTTCTCTTTAAATTTTGTTTAGCAAGTTCGTTTATTAAACTTTCAAGTCTTATACGGTTTGGTTTCTATATAAGTATTTCTTGAAGGAGTTTAATTATTCCTTTTATTTAATTTTTATGAAAATAAGACAATGGTCGTGCATGTGGATTAAGGAAGTTGGATCAACATTGTGTTGTAACGTATTCTAACCATTTAATTAGCTTGACTCAACAATGAAATTAGACTCGACCACAAATAAAAAATAGAGTACTAAAAGGTAAACTAATTGTGCAAGTTAACAAATGAATTTGTTTGACCCTTTCGAAATGAATACATTATTAAGAAATCTATGCAAAATGAATCTTAACAATCCTAAATATTTTAAAATTACTGAAAACATTTACTATGTAGAGTTGTATATATTGATGTCATTAGTTAATGATAATATAATAGGATTCGATTATGGATCTTTTGCACACTCCAATATGATTGATATTTATATTTGGCAGTCATCAATTAGTAGAGGAGGCGTTTTATGGATAACTTAATAAAATGAAGCAATCAAATGTGAAGTCATCAATTGAAAAATGGATCTTAACAATCCTAATTATTGCCACCAAAATCTGAATTCATAGCAAATCAGACATGCCAAATTCATAATTCAAAAAAAAGAAAAAGAAAAATCCTATGTTCAAACTAATAAAAACAAGTCTAAAATTCAACAATGTTACTTTAATATTTAAATGTATAATGTATAATTAAAAATAAAATTAACAAGCTACTCATTGAGCTTTCGAGCTATATATCTATGTTTCGATACTCGGCTTCAAATGATAAATAAGTTTACAACCGAATTTGGGCTCAGTTCAGTTTTGTTTCGAATGAAGTATGAACTGAATAATTATTGAATCAGACCAGACTATATAATATTTTTTTTTTCGTTGATTAACATCAACAATGTTGTACTATATATTGAGAAAAGACGAACAAGTCACATGTATCTTATATATACATAAATTGTTGCAATCAAAATTATAAAAGAAACATGTCCATACACAATATTTTAAAAGAGAAGACTCTTACCATGATATAATATGCCTTAAGCAGATCTGAAGTATTAATTAATGCAATATATAGTCGATATGTAATGACAACTGATGACATAATAAGGTGAAAAGATAATTTTTTTTATTTTGGTACATTAAGAGTGCTCAAACTCGGCATTAGGACCACTTGAGCTAAGCATAAATCCATAACTTATTTTTAAAAAATGATGAAAATTGAGAAGAACTAGACAAACAATTTAGCATAAATTATAACTTGCCTTGGTGGTACCCTAACCAAATAGTTATCCAGTAGTTTTGAGTTCATCTCTTCTTGATTTCAAACCTTTTTGAGAATTTTTAAAAAAACCTTCAAGGATCCTAAACAAGCCGGATTGATGTGTTCTCGTTGAAGTTCTTGGTGTTGGGCAATACCAAGGCAACTTATCCCATGCTTATGGTGCCATTCTCTAAAATGCCGTTCAGAAGCTCAACGCCCACAGTAATGGAGTTCGCACAAATCAGCTCTATTTCTTTTTTCTATAGTAAAGTTTTTTTTTTTAAAAAATATATATATATTTTCATTGTATTTGAATTATGTTGTTTTGCTGAAATATTTTTTAAAAATAAAGAAACAACATAATAAATATGTATGTTATTAAATTTAAAGTGATGTTTTGCGTTTATTTTGATTGCGAAGTAAATGATTGATATCAATTAAATTAGTTAAAAACTAATATATTAAAAAATAGATACATATAAATATTTATGCACCTCAAAATTCAAATAAAAAATGGTTTGTATTATTCAAATTGATCAATGTCTATAAATATGCATCAAGATCTCTACTTAAATATTTTAAAGATAAGTTTATAACCATAAGAAAAACTAGCTAATGAAAGAGGTTCTCTATGGTTTTGAGGTTGAAATGGATCAGGGGATTGAATGACCATTATGTGGGATAGGTGTGGAATCAATTAATCATATATTCTTAAACTGTGAAAAGACATGGAAAGTTTGGTATGGGATTTTACAATGGTGGAAGATTCATTGGTGCTGTCCAAAATCTGTTTCAGAGCTAATTATTTACTGGAATTGCTTGTGTCCTAATCGGAATAGCAAAGGTGTGTGGGATATGTTGCTTTTTGTAGGATTTTGGACTATATGGTTAACAAGAAATGGGATAGTGTTTCGGGAGCTTTCCAACATTTTTCGGACAGTTTTATTTACACTGTCAATGAAACTAAAAAAGTACCATTGAAAGCTAGTCAAGTCACCCACTTTCCGACATTTTTCACATCACAACCAGACATCACAAAAGCTCCTTCGAATTGAGCAGATGATTAGAGAGAGAACCTACCTTAAGAAGATGAGACCACAAGTAGCTCTGAGCAGCGGCAATACCTAGTGCATGAAGATAAACTGAAATTAAGAGAAATAAGGAATTTGGGTTGGCCATCATAGTTTAGATATTTGTTCTCGTGTCGTTGTGTAGAATTAGAAACACAGATATTATATTTTGTGGCATGTTATATAAATTTTTTGTTTCAAAAAAATAAACTTTTGCAGTGGACTTTTATTCTATAAAAGTTACTTTTATTCTTTAGTTGAGTCAAGAGTCATGATTGTTACTTTGTTATAAATTCAGGATTACGGAGGTTTGGTTATACAACCCTCTAGCTAATCATGCCTCCTTGAGAAGTGTGACAATTTTTTAGATATAACTATACTAATATATTAGTTAATGATGTGGGATCAATATGAGATTCAACATTATAATCCAATGATGGGATTCGTAAAAATCTCTTTCAAGAAAATTATTTGCAATAACTAAAAGTTAATAAAGATCATAAAAGGAAATATTCCATTCGACTTGATCACTTTGTTTAGCAAATCCGTTTATTAAAATTTTTAGTCTTCTAAAATTTTATCTGGTTTGGTTTCTACAATGAAAAGAAATATTATTTTAGAATATTGTTCTAATGATTATAATTAGATATCATAGTGGGTTACTACGTGAAACCTATATATAAATAGAGAATTCATTCACTTATTTTATTATCTAATATTTATAATATTTAACTCTTATTTTTTATTCTACTGCATATGGTCCACGACCCACTCTACACATATTTGGATACATGCGAAGCAATAATATATAAATTCTAAGAAAAATCATAATATTAATTAAGAACAATAATGATGTTTGTATGTAAATCTTAAATCCACCAGCCCCCATCTGACCAGGGTTCACAAATGAAGAGCTAGCCATCTGTGTTTAGGGAATGGAACGTTTGTTTTCAAAGAGGTTATTTCTGGACAATCAAATTTCTGTACAAATATAAGGGAAGGCACAGCACCAGGGGATGCCTTTATTGCAAGGGAAGAAAGCTTTATGTTTGCAGTTCAATTTCATCCAATCAAATATGTTAGTGATATTCCGGAAGCTTGGGTTCAAATTTGAAACAAAATTATTTTAAACACATCGAGTCATGTGATATCAAAATATTATTGACACTGATAATAAATAATTACATATTTATTAAAATGATGTGTTTAAATATTACAAATTCAACACTTCAATTTTATTCTAAATATACAAATTAGAGAGTGGCAAGAGAATAGAACTATGGTTTCTTATTTGGAAAAATAAATAAAAATTATATAGAGAAGCGAACATAATTTTTTGAATAAATTAAATGTTTTTTTTTTTTTTGGTTAAAAAAAGGGTAGAATTTACCTACTTCTTGGACCAAATGCCCTTAGTAGGGATATTTTCGTTTCCCCAATCCTCCTCGTAATACACGTTTTGTACATTTTTTTCTATTTCTTAGTCAAATAAAGAATGAATTTGGTTGGATGAATATTAATTGGTATTGCATGCAATTTGGTTAGTTATCTTAAATGGCTTTTGGCGTCTTATAAGACTTTTCTAGACGGACAGCGATTAGGAGTGTTCATGGATTGGCTCGATTATATTGTAGATTTAATTTTAAACCAATCAAATTTAATCGGTTTTATTTCTAGTAAACAGAGGATTTTTAAGAACTAAAAATTAAGCTTGCACGTTATAAACTCTAGTATGATGTTGCAATTTAGTGCGATCATCTACAGTTTGATAGAGTTCGACTAGATAAAATAAATTTTTGTTTTTAGTTTGAAATGAAAAGAATTACTATGTTGGGATATTGTACTCATTATTATAACTAGATATCATACTGGGTTAGTACTTAGAACCAATATATAAATAGGGAGTTCATTCAATTATTTTATTATTAATAGTTATAATATTTATCTCTTATTTTTTTATTCTAATACATTATTTTTCTTGTATGCAAGAAATGTTAAGGGTACAACGTGATCCACCTTTGGTTTTTATTTCTTAGTTAAATAAAGAATGAATCTGGTTGGGTGAGAATGTATATGAATAAATAATGAATTGGGACAACGATAGCCTTTTTCTTTTTAAGTGCAAAATAGAATAACATTCAACAATTAAGTATTTACAAATAACTAATTAAGAACTTTGGACAAAATTTTAAATTAACATTGTGAATTATGATATATTAATGATATCTCCTATTTTCGAATGCACTACATTTCTAAAAGCTTATTAAAGTAGAACATTAATGGAAAAGAAATGGAGCGCAAAATTATGAAAAAAAAAGAAAGAAAGAGCCTCTGTTTTGTACCTAAAAAAATCATCAGATTAATTATGAAATATAATATATATATATATATTTCTCTTATGGTTTTATTAATTAAACATATTCATGTAAGATTGCAGAACAAAATTAGTCTCTTTGAATATTCCAAAACGCCGGTAGCTTTGTTTACTCTACATAAAGATCCTTGTCTCCGGATCAGGGCTGATATTTGGAGACATAAATATCAAATTATATATTAAATATCATTGAATAATGATTAACTACTATAATTAAGACCACAAAATTTTCATTTATTGAATCTTCACAAATATCATCAGGCACCCCTTAGGGAAAAAAAAAAAGCTCATTTTGTAATAGTTCACGTACTTACTATATTCCAACAATAAATTAAATATGTGTACTTTTTCAATATAAATGCATCAACTAACATTCATATTATATTAAATAAAAATAAAAAGGTAAAATGATCAAATTAATTAATACAAACTCAGTCAAAGAAATAATAAGTGCTAATGATAACAGACTTCACTTCAAGGTGCTTATTAAGCCAAGAGATATAGAAGGAAGCAAAAGAATGACCCTAATCTGGAACTTGATCTGTTGTGATCATAGCTGTAAACAATAATTTGTTTTCTGTCAATTGTTTGATGCAAAAGGAAGAATGACTTATCATAAATATATAAGAATAAAAAGTAGTGATTGATTATAGAAAATAATTCATGGAAAAATATGATGACTACGAATTTAACATAACAAAAGATAAAGAAAAATTAAAATAGCTAACATGAAGCTGGTGCTGGGACCAAAGGTCTCAGGATCAAGTCCCATCATTGATTGATATGTAGTAAATTTTTTTCATTATTTAAGTTGTTTTTCTCGCTGTATGTTTAGGTAATCCAGTAATTCCTAAATATTTCCTCCCCTACATTTATAATGGACTACTATATTCCAACAATGAATTCTTCCCACTATAACAAGACTTTTCATTAAATCAAGTTATATATTTTTCCTTATTTCTTTCATAATGGACTACTATGTTCCGACAACGAATTAAATGAGTATTGGGTAGCTGGTCATTACTCCCTATTTTGTAATCGTTTTCACCAATTTTACTACTACTCCAACAATAAATTAAATATGGAAACTTTATCAATATAAATGCATCAACTAACGTCCATATTATATTATATTATAGTAAATAAAAATAGAAGTGTAAATGATCAAATTTAATTAATACAAACTCAAAGAAATAATAAGGACTAATCACACGATTCACTTCAAGGTGCTTAATAAGCCAAGAGATATAGAAGGAAGCAAAAGAATGACTCTAAACGTGAACTTGATCTGTTGTGATCATAGCTGTAAACAATAATTTGTTTCCTTTCAATTTTTTGATGCAAGAAGGAAGAATGACTTATCCTAAATATAGAAGAATGAAAATTAGTGAAATTGATTACTACAAAATAATTCATGGAAAAAAATGATGACTACAAATTTAACAACAGATAAGATGATAAAAATGGCTAAGATGGAGGTGTTAGGATCAAGATATCTCAGGTTCAAGTCTGTGTGTGGTGAATTTTCTTATTATTTGAGCTGTTTGTCCTATTTTACATTTAGTTATTCACTAAATATTCTTACCGATTGAATATCGAATTTTCAGTTTAATAATAAATAATCTTGTTGTTATTCCTTTTTCTTTTTTTTTAAATTAATTTTGATTCACCTCATTACTTTTTAAATTTCAATTCTATTTTTGTTGTTAATAGTAATTACTAAGATAACTCCTATACTCTCAAATTATCATTGTATATAAATATTTTTAATAAATGTTAACTATCTTTATCCCATTTTGATTAAAAAAATAAATATTGAATGAGAAGGACAGGCTTGTTATTTTATTCCGCGTATGGTAATTATCTACACGTACAAAAATTATAATATCATTACATGAAAGTACAATTTATTAAAGTATATGCATAATTATAGTTAATTACAGCTGATTTCATACATGATTTCATAATTGATTGGTGAATGATTGTGGCTGATTTTTCAATCTAGTAAAATCTTAATAAACTTCTTAGTAACTCTTTCTACCTGCTAAGTATTTCAAATAACATTCGATAATTAAGTGTTTACAAACAAGTTTTGGGAGGACAACTCCCACAATTTTTATTTTATTTTTAATGAAAACTAAACTTCGCTCAATAAATAAATTAAATATGATAAACAAAACAATGCAATAAGATGAATACCAAGGTCTTGCGATCAAATTCTGTCTTTTCGAAGAGTGTTTATGAAAAGAGAGAGAATTATTTATTACTGTGTAGCTCATATAAGTGCAACAAACTTTTTACGAGCAAAAAAAAATAAAAATTTCTTGAATCTATTTTTATTTATATTGACTTCAAATTTAATTGATAGGACTAAGATATGAATTGTGGAGGCATCCTGATGTACAGGGGATGGACAGCTGGAGTTCTACATGAAAAATGGATCTTAACTACCCTAACAATGTTTTAATTTTCTTTTTTATTTTGTCTTGCTTTTTAGCTAGAACTAGTATGCAGTGGATCTTAACTGCCCCAAAAATGTTTTAATTTTCTTTTTTATTTTGTTTTGCTTTTTAGCTAGAGCTAGTATGCAGTAGATCTTAACAACCCAAAAATGTTTTAATGTTCTTTTTTATTTTGTCTAGCTTTTTAGCTAGAACTAGATCTACATACTAGATTTCAACTTCAATGCAATGAATGAGACGTAAGTTACGAGTAAAAGGACAACATAACTATTATTAGTTAGAATTTGAGTCTTCTCGCTGAGATATATTCGAATCTTATTGCGATTAATCATAAATTGATTATATATATTTAACATATAACTCTAAAGATTTAAGATTTACTTTTTCAATTTACTTTTTTATGTAATTAACACATATAATTAATAAAAAATATTACTCTATCTAAAAGTTATTAAGCGAATGTATAAATCTAATGAAATTTTTTACTCATAACATAAATTAATAAAAAAAAAATTAATTTTTTTTATTAATATTGAGATGTATTATAAATAGAAATAGAAAATAATAAATAGTTTATTAGAAATATAATTTAAAAAATTTCAAAATAAATAAATTATATCTGTAGGCAATAAGTTCAAATGTAAATAAAATCTCAATTAGATAAGTATATTAATTTTTGTATTTTTCTCTAAATTTATGAAGACAAATTATTCTATTAAGATTTCAGTAGGGGCAAGAATGAAAAATAAATATCTGTAAGAGGTCAAATTTATTATTTTACCAAATTTATAAATAATTAGATATATTCTAAGGGTATACCACTCACTCATATCTAGATCCACCCCTGGCTATAACGTGATCCACCTTGTTTTTTTTTTTTTTTTTTTTTTCTTGGTCAAATAAAAAATGAATTGCTTAGCAATAAATAAAAAATAAAAAAAATGGTCTGGTATTCAGTTTCATGTTTAAGATTACCAAATGGTCTGTATCAAATGCTAAAACTGAATTTTACCTAATTTATAAATAATTATGATATATTCTAAGGATATATCACTCACTCATACCTAGATCTGCCCCAGCTACAACGTGATCCACCTTTGTTTTTTATTTCTTAGTCAAATAAAGAATGAATATGGGTGGGTGGATATTTATGAATTGGTACTGCATGCAATTTGGTTAGTTATCATAAATTAAATAGCTTTGGCATTTATGTAAGACTTTTCTTGGTTTTTACCATCTGGTCGCTAAAAACCGAAAAAAAAAAAAAACATTCTTCTATCTATTTCTATAAAACCAAATTCTACAAACATAAATTTGTAGAAATAAAATATATAATTTACAAATAAACTTCTTATTAATCCTTTTCTTCACCGCTAATTACTTTAAATAGTTTAAATGTGCCAAGGTCGACAAAAAACTTATTACATATTGTTTTTAAAAATAAAAATAAAAATAAAAATTTAGTTAACCAAGTAATTCCTAAATATTTTTCTCTTTTTTTTTTTTTTTTTTTTTTTTTGAAGTACAAAACAGAATAACATTCAACAATTTAGTATTTACAAATAACTAATTAAGAACCTTGGACAAATTTTGAATTAACATTGTGAATTATGATATATTAATAATATCATACCATCTCTTGGTTTAGAATGCACTACAAATAACTAATTAAGTGCTAATGATCGCACGCTTCACTTCAAGGTGCTTAATAAGCCAAGAGACATAGAAGGAAGCAAAAGAATGACTCTAAACGTGAACTTGATCAGTTGTGATCATACATAGCTGTAAATAATAATTTTTTTTCTGTCAAAGGAAGAATGACTTATCCTAAATATATAAGAATAAAAAGTAATGAAATTGATTACTGCAAAATAATTCATGGAAAAAAAATTGATGACTACGAACAAAAGATAAGGGGATCAAAATGTCTAAGACAGAGGCATTAGATTCAAAATGTCTCAAATTTAAATCTCACCGTGGTGAATTTTCTCAAAATGGCTAAGAGGAATAATGATGAAATAACCAATTAATTAAGTAATGGAGCAAAGTATGTACTATTTGAAATTAACAATAATATATATATATATACATCGTATTTTATTGACAGAAAGAGAAAATAATAATAATAATAATTGTTACAATTCTATTGCTAATAAAATTGACATGAGTTAGGAATAAAATTTAGGATCTTATCAAAAGATTTCACTATATAGTATAGATTTTGTATATTGTATAGATTTTCAAATTTTAAAAGTGATAATTTACAAAATTAGTGAAAAACCAATTTCCTAAAAATTAAGTTGGCGTTAGGAGTGGAAGGATAAAAATTGATCCACCATGTAATCTTCTTCTTAGAATTATAAGCCTCAAAGAAAATAGCATTCCATTAATGTTTGTTTATTTTCATTAAATTGTAGATTGGTTACTCACAATAAAAAATAAATATTAAAGTCCTTTTTATAAAAATTAGAATTTAGTTATTTTTATATGTCATTATTTCTTCTTTTGAACAATTATATAAAATACTTACGAATTAGTTTTATATATATTGAAATCGAAAATGACTTTTTGTTAGATAAAAACCTAACTTGAAATAAATTAACAAGTCACTACTTTAAAAGTTATAAAATTGAGATTATTGGTGTCGTGAAAGAGAAAAAAAAATAAAAAGTAGTATTTACTTTTATGTCAAAAGGAGACGAAACAATTCACATAATAACAACGAAATGTCCTTATTCAAAGGTGAAATTGTTACCAATTTAGCTAGCCAATTGCCAGAGTCTAAAATGATTTTTCTTGAATTTTAGGCTAATAAAACCATACTCCATAATATTTTGTTTGAGAATTTTTATTTATTTTTGTTTATTTTTAATAATTTGCGGTTGAGATTGGGCAGTATAGAATCGCTATGTTGATATATAGATATACCAACATCCATGGAGTTAATTTCTACAATTTGAGAGTTAATTCTAATGCATTTAGTAGGTCGGTGAGTACGTACATAGTGACACCTCTGTGTATGATGACATCCATGGAGCTAGCACACACTAGTCACGAAAATAATCAGAACAATAAATTAAATAAAACAAAAATTGGTGAGGTGGCGACCAAGGAAACTCTCTATAAAACGCTCGCACATTGTAAGTAAACAAATTGCAGCAATATCGATCTTACTCACTAATCACCATGAATTGCAAATTGGTTTTGATGGGAGTCTACTTATTACTTGTGGGTTTTCTGATCTCTTGTGAAGGTCAAGGAAATTGTCAATATGATTATTTTATACTCTCCTTGACTTGGCCAAACTCATACTGTAGGGTTAACTGTTGCCAACAAAATGTGCCTCAAAATTTTACCATACATGGCCTCTGGCCACAGAAGAACAATGGCAGCGAGTTAAGTTACTGCAACACAACTGAACAGTTAACGAATGCTATGGTTCGTACTTACTACTTACCTCTCTTTTTTTTATTTCTATCGTATAATAAGAGTAAAACTTTTTTTGTGCATATATATTGTGTTGCCTAAATATGTGCAGCTTAAAAAAAAAAAAAAAAGATGATCTGTCGAAATACTGGCCAAATTTGAGGGCAACAAATTTTTCTACGAGCATCTCATTTTGACAAAATGAATGGAAAAAACACGGAACATGCTCTTCCTGTAAATTTAGTCCGTCAGAATGGGTCGAAAGGGCAATCACACTTACCAGGGAAAACGATGTGCTCTCCGTGTTGGAGAATGCCGGTCGGTATGTATATTATAGTATATATTAATCTTATATTAATAAAGTTGAAATTAACTGACGTGGCTTTTTTAATAATTACTTAGGGATTCAGCCTAACGGGACATCGTATAACACAAGCAAGATATTAAAGGCAATTCAGGATGCGACTTCGAAAACAGCAGATATAGTGTGCAACAAGGACAAAGATGGAAACATGTACCTTTTTGAAGTTCGTTTATGTTTTAATTAACATGCAACTGTACTTAAGAAATGCCGAAATAAGGCAAGGCAATGTGATGGGAAAAATCCCATCTTTCCATCTACTCCACGACTAACAAATATTAGTGTAAGTAATGTAATTAGTGATGAATTATAAAAATATCTGCATTACCTATATTGCCTTCAGTCACAGTTCCTTCATTATTTCTTAGATATAGTATCATCTTTGTCAAAATTCTTCAACTTTCCTATCATTCAGTCCTTTTAACTTCCATCAAGTGTGATGGGTTCTCATTCAAAAACACTACCAACAAGTGCCATTGCTAAATTGTAAAAGTGACACCTCTACTTAATTCAGCCCTTCCTATATTTGAAACCCTTGAAACAGATTGATTGCTCTTGCAGACAAAAAAAATAGAGTTCAACCTTCAGCCACCAAATTGGACAAGAAGGGGGATAGATGGGTCACTTTCTCATATCATAAGCCTTCTCAAAGTCAATCTTCAGTAATAACCCTTTTGAGAAGGTCAATTATTCGCAATCAACATACTATCCGCCACTTCTCTAATTAACGCTCACAAAGGCATTTTGGTTTGGACTAATCACAAAATCCATGACCTCTTCGAGAGAACAATTACTATGGTGCAAGCCTCTTGGCCGGCTTCAGTACCACTAAAATCGATTCTGGTATGCTTAATAAGCAGCTTTCTTCCAGGCCTCCCTTGATCTCAAGAATGACGAAGTACTTGGTGGTATTTTTATAAGGTCTGCTGACAACTCCAAGTCGGATCAGATCTAATACGTACTATCAAACTAGACCACCTCAAACTTCTCTTTCCATTTCATTATTAAATAAGCAAGGATCGAGTTTGGTGAGTGAGAATCCATGCACGCATGCTTTTGAATTTGATCCACTTAAGTTAGATTTCATGGCCACCTAACTAAGCTACAACTTCTACCCAGCTAGATGTAGTCATCTTGTATTGTATGGTTGTGTGATGTGTTTGAATAAGTCCTGTAATATATTCATATACCCACTTTTCTTGTTATTTTGTTTTTGAATAATAAAGTTCCAGGTCCATTTACTTTTTTTTTTTAGGTTGCTATTATAATTTCATCGTCTAAGTCTATATGTATGCCTTCAATGCTTTGGTGCGAAGAAGCTAGCTAGAATTCTATTATTTTCATAAATTGAATAGGTATACATTGTTAGTTCATATATACAAATCTAACAAATCATATGTAACTAAATCAGCTTTGAGAAATCAACTGAAACAAAATAATTTACACTAAATAAAAATAAAAAATAAAAACACAATAGTTATTGCCCATGTTACAAGGAATCTCCTTTGTTTTTTCTAAGCATATTTTACATTGTTCGAGAAAGCCATTTGAAATAAATGTTACAAACCTGTTTCAAAGGAAAGTCAAGCTTTCGAGACTAGGGTGTAGAGTGAAGATCGAGCTACTTCAGTGTATGCAAGTAGATGTGCTCCTCAAAATAAAGCAAATGCAAAAATCAGGAATCAATTTTGTCTATGTGAAAAGAAAGAAGATCATTAAACATAATACATGGTAACACCTTATATATATGGTTAAAACAAAAAGAGGATTGTTTAATGCAAGAAAATGTAAAAAGAAAAACCACCATCTCTAACTTCTACAGAAATTTTTAGTATATTGTAAGGAGTTCAAAACACTAGCAATGTGCATGATTGTTAAGAAAGTTTACATACATAAGATTTGACTTGTAAATGTAAATTGTAGAAAAGAAAAGCATAATAAATAAATAAATCTTCACAACTGACAATAACTGTCTGCTTGATTTTTAAGAAAGTTAACATAAATAAGAATTGACTTGTAAATGCAAATTGTAGAATAATGATTTTTTTTTTTTTTAACTCTAACAATTCAATAATGAGAAGAGAATCTGAAGCTGAATTTTTCTTTTTACAATATCCATTTTTCTAATAAGAGATCCAACTCCAACATTCATTACCTCAAAAATTATTATCTAGAGGAAGTCTGTTAGATATGCATCGGTTCTGCCAATAAGTATAGATAAAGGAACAACCTTATGGCCACTACTGGTCAATCCATGGTCTTCCTTTATATGACCATATTAAGGTCTCATTTTTATTTTTATTTTTGTCATTTTTATTAAAATGCATTTTAAAATTTAGTCAAATCCTGTACATAATAAGATATTGTGCAATCATTAATTCAATTACATAAATTAAAAAACAAACTACAAACAAATGATAAGAAATTCAAATATAATACAATATTGTTTCAGTCAACAATTCATGATTTTGTTATAAGAATTCCAAACTATACAAATTGAAATATATTACAAATACTTGCTAGAAAAGGGATTCACTCCCCATTCGTGACTCATCAAATAAACCTTCGTCTTGGATTCTTTTCGCTATCATCTACTCGCCGTGCCTTCATTTTTTATATTCAGATTCATATTTCCCTAAAAGCAAATGACATGTTAATTTGGATGAAAGACGACGATAGCTAAGAATCCAATTTATACAATTTTACAATTATAGGTATCTAATTTATTATAACCCTCAACCCGAACGTAATAATCGAGTTTTAGATATGATGTTTAAATTTTAGCTATAAAATGACAAATATATAAATACATTAAATAAGTTACGGTGTAATTGGATATGTTAGAACTTAATAATTTAACGTATATTTTAGGATATGACATGTAAGTCATCGTGACAAAATAAATAATTATTTTTCATAAAGTGTACTAAAGTAAAAGGTTATTTGAATCTATGAATATATATATATATATATATAAACCATCATGTAAATTAATTTTATCACCTAATTGATTAATTTATAAATTGTAGTTAATTGTAAATTTATTATCGATGAATAGAACAAATATGTAATCAATTTAAATACTTAAGATATAAGTGTTATAGCTCGATATTGTCAATGTACATTTTGAAATGTTCAAGTACACTTTAAAACATTGGTATGTCACTTGTTATGATTATAAATACATAATAACAATAATTAAATTAAAAAAAATTAAGATTTGTATATTTATATATCTACTTATAGCTAAGACTAAACTAGAACCACAAGTTTATATAGTTAACTTAAACTTATTTTCCAATTTTATTTTTTTCCTTTCACCTTTAATTTTCCCCCATTCTTGACGTTTTGTTCCCTTGCTTTTTGACTTGTGCACTGCCATAGTCCATTCTAGAGAATTCAGCCTCTCTTTCTTGTGCTAAGGGAGAGATTTCAGCCATTCATTCTTGTCTAAGCTGAGTATCACTTTAGCTGAGAGAAACCATTTGTTTTTTTTCACTATTTTGGGTTGTCTTTTGGTTGGTGAAGCTGTTGGATGGATCTGGGAGGGAGCCGTTGGCTGCCTTGTGTACTGTTGCAGCTTGGTTTGAAGAGAGTTTGTACCATTTTGCTGTTTTACTTGTTGGAGTTAAATTGAGTGAATATTTTCTTACTCCAAACCCATCAATTTGCTACTGAGTCAGAGTTGAGAATCCCCCCTATTTTGTTGTCCCTTGTATCAACGCTTTGGCTAGTGGTTTTGAGGAAACTGCTACATTTGGCAGCCATCAAATTGGCCTTGCCGTGGCCTTGAGGGTGAGATAGATAACCAGTAGGTGTATGTTGGCTGTACCAACCACAAAACGGATGCGAGGAAAGAGTCTGTATCAGCACTTTTAAAAGGAAATCTGTTACCTTCCAAAGATGCCATGTCTGGGCGTGACTTGAAAGAAAATTCCTCTGATTTTCTTTTGTATTGTTTTGCTCAAATAGAAGATTTAATTGACAAAACAGGGGTATGCTCCTTTCGCCCAACCAAATTCATTTGAGGTTGTGACTCGGCTTAGACAACCACTGTTTGTCATCGCTAGCAAGACAGTTTGGCTGGTTGTTGCTGTCCATGACTTATGGCGTGAAGATAGTGACTTGTAGTAGCCTTGAGGCATGTATATGGTGGGCAGCAGTTGAGTGTGTGTTAAAACAGTCTCAAAACAGCAACAATAAGTGGCGTTTATGTCATGTTTATGCCCAATATTATACCCTGTTTTAGCTATTAGAACTGAGTTAGTGAGGTCTGATTGTGTGATTTTGGAGGGTGGTAGGAAGGAGTACCAGCTGCCTAAACTGATAGCAAAGGACTCTTTCTCAGTCAATAAGTAAGTGTCTTTTTATTTAGGTTATGATACCTTGTTGTAAATAATTTCCTTTGTGTGCTAATAATGAAAATTAATGGTAGTAGAAATAACTAAATGATTAGTTTGACAGAATTTACAACTTGTAGGTGATAAAAATAGTATGTGTAATTATAGGTTTATTTGAATATGCATATAATGTGACAGGATTGATATTAGAAAGTGACTACTTAAGTTTTTGATTGATGCTAAATCACTAATACAACCTTGAATCTAATTGGATTAGGAGTAATGTTAGTGAATTAGTGCTGAAGTGAAAAGTAGGAATTGGAGCTTGAAGGTGGTGGAGAATGAGAGTTAAGTGGGTTTTGAAGGGTGCAGGGGGCAGATTCGGTGGCTAACAGAAATTCGGTATTTTGGGTGTCTTCAGGGCAGAATTAAATTAAGAGTTCAAAAGATAAAATGTAGCTTATAGTCTTGAGATATTGTCTACAAAATTTTGTAGCTGGGTTCCGAGTATGTTGTGAGTTAGAGCTGTTAGACTCCAGTTAGTTCATGCAGGATTTTTAATGCCTTGTTTTTGGTTCATGTAAGAAATTGAGTCTGTTCAATACTGATTTTAGGAAAATTTTCTAAATAAGAAAGATATATATACTTGTCTATTAATAAAAACAACAAACAGAATTAGATTTTGTTTTTCCTAGAAAAAGTTATGTTCAATTAACTAAGATAAGATCAGAGCTGTCAAAAATCCTGGGTTTTGCAAAATTTGATACAGCTTCAAAAAATAAACTGTATTGATATACAAATCTAAAAATTAAAAATGATATACCATTATAAAATTACATGTGTCTAGTATTTTATAAATTTTACGAAACTGGATTCGGAGTTCTCTAGAGAAATATATGACAATTAAAGTGGATACTGATCCAAACCCAAGTTTGGACAGTTTCAATATCTCTAACTCACTAAGTGCTATCTATTTTTTTTTCTAACGGTTTCTTATACTCTATGCATTGTCCAAACATTTAAAATGTCTCTTCGTTATTAACTCTATCACATAAAGTTCAATTTATATTAATTGACATATAACAGCTTAATGAAAAACTTTCATAAAGAAACTTATACAAGTTGAGATATAAGCTTAGTAATTAAAAGATTGTAATAATAACATTTATAAACTAAGTATTATTTGCGAATATAAATTTTAGTTCCGGATTCTAATGTGGACCTGATGAGATGCGTGGATGCAAAAGTGAGTGACGAATGGAATCGGTTATGGGTGAATGGTTAATTGCTGCCTTTAGAGGCTAGATTATTATGTTCAATTGTATGTGTATTTAAATAAATGTGCTATTACCATATTTTGGTGAGTTAATTGAATCATGTTTATTTGAAATTGTTTGTGATTGATAAGGGCAAACAAAATGAGATTTTTCTTAGTAATGCTTTTATCTTCTAAATTAAAAATTCAGGTGCACCAAGGAAATTCTGATTTGAAATCCTTAATTGTTCTAATTCTGATAAATATTTTATATATATATATATGAGTGCTCAGCCACGGTGAGATGGATTATGTACGAAGATTAAATTGTTGTGCGAGCATGTAAATACCAAGTAGGGGGTGAAACTCTTGTGTGGGACTGAGTTACTCATTGGCCCTTTGTTTGTTTTGTATGTTGTGATTGCTTTGATTAGTTTGTGGATCTGTGAATCGTATGAGTTGTCAATTTATGTCGATTACAAAAATATATGTGTATTTTGAATTAAATCGTAATGTTACTATCTATGTTATATACTTATGTTGAGTGATGCTAGTATCCTTTGGGTATAATTTTCTACTCACGGAGTCCGTAGGACTCATTCCTCTTATGGATAATTTTTTTTCAGGAATTCAGTACAAGGCGTCACTGAGTTGTGACTTGCTGACAGAGTACGACAAGATATTTTTTTTAGAATCTCAAACTTGAGGTTAAGAATGGAAGTTGCAGTCACACAAGAATTGTGAGTGTTTAATTTAGTATGATGTATTAGTCTAGATATTTGTCATTGTGTGAAATCAAGAACACATGTGTTCGTATTTTGAGGCATGACATGTAAATTTTTAGTAAATTGCTATTTGTTCTAAAAAAACAAACTTTTACCGTGAACTTCTTTGAAAAAAGAATTAAAAAACATTTAGTTCTGTTTTGTAGTTGAGTCAAAAATCGTGCTGTTGCATTGTCTAGATGTCAAGGTTACGAAAGGTTGGTTATCCAATCCTCCGGCCAATCATGCCTTCATGAGAAGTGTGACATAATTATTACAAATTGAAAGATAGGAACAAATTTAATTCCGAATCAAACTACGAATACCAAAAGTGTAATTGTCTTCATTGTTTGAATTATTTACAACAACTCATTGGTGGATTAAAGACTCACTTGTCCACTCAAAAAATAAAAACAAAAAATCTATCACCTTTTATTATAATGAATGATGAATGATTGTCTATGACGATAAAAAATTAGTTTCAAAGAACATAAAAAAAAAAATGGTATATACCCATGTTCTTTCTTCAAACTGAAAAGCCCCACAAAAAGCTTTATATTCAAGGCATCTCATACCTGATTCAGCAATCAACATGGAATATCAAGCACGTTTAATGAAAACAATAGTATTCACTTTCCCTCGCTTCCTCATCCTTCCATTTTTTAAGTGGGACTCAACTAGGTTTGCAATGGTACGTACTATTTTAATCTGTAATGACACATTAATTCTACATTTTCATTCTAAATTAGATAATTTTTTACATCGATGTGATCAATGGATCCAATCCTCATAATTCTACATTTTCATTGTTCCCTACAAGGGCTAAAAACTTGAAATTTGAACCTAAGATGCTACTTAATTGGAGTGAAACTCATGGTCGTACTCCCAATCTAGGCAAAAATGATATATTTAATCAGATAAATAAAAATAACTTACTTTAATTTGGTTGTTTGTTACCCACCCTCCACTCAGTCATGGGCTTATGTATACAAAATTTCATTCTTCCTTTCTCCTCATACTCATGTACATTATTAATTCACTATAATATGTAATTTATACGATCCACTCATTTTTCCTTTCTCCTCCGTACAGTAAATTAAATAAACCAAAAATGGGCGAGGAGGGGAGCAGAAAAACTCTCTGTAAAAGGCTCGCACATTGTAAGTAAACAAATTGCAGCATCGATCTTAGTGAAATTATAATATATAAATATATATATATATATATATATATATATATATATATATTTTTATTATTATTATTATTTTTTTTTTATTGGCATTGATTATTTAATTGTGTGCAGCCTAACGGGTACAAAAATGATCTATCCAATTACTGGCCAAATTTAAGGGAACAAATTTTTATATGAGCAAGTTTTTTTGGAGATATGAATGGACAAACACGGATCATGCTCTTCTTCTAAATTTAATCTATTACAATGGATTGAAAGGGTACAAAATAAAGGTCTGACTGGCCAAAAGAATAGATAACCATACCCTATAACCCTGAATACTTAAGTGCTGTGCATCTCTGACTCTTAAACAAATTACAGTTAAGACTAATAAAATGTTATTGAATTAAAATAAAATCATGACTATGTTATTAAACATAAAATATTTACTGAAAATTTGGCAGTGGTTTCTTGTAAAGTGGAACATGCCCATAATATATATAAACAACTTATTTACAAGGTCAACAGTAAACTATAGTATCAGATTATACAGAGGAGCTCTGCTCCGAACAAAATATGAAATCACCATGGTTAATTCAATATATATAATAACAATGCATAACTCTTAAAATGACTACAAGTGTCCTCCCATAAGCCTCAAGTGTTCGATTCCGAGATATATTTTGCCTCAATAGTGTTGGCAGATAACAATTCTGAAACTGCCAATAGTGTTTTCCTAAAACTAAAAAAAAAGAAACAACAACAGCGGAAAGAGTGAGTCATAATGACTCAGTGAGTAAACCATGTATTTTGAAGATATCAGCATCACACAACATATATATCATTGTTTAATCTCATGTCTAAATTTAATGGTACATGTACATACTTATAATTATCATACAATCACGATTCACATATTTCACAATTTTTAACACAGCAAACGAATCATTCAAAGCAATCAAAGCATACAAGCAACCAAAGGGCCAACAAGTAACTCAGCCTCGCACAATAGTGTTACCTCCTACTGGGTATTTATGCGTATGTACAACATATTAATCTCCATACATAATCTATCCCACCGGAACTGAGCACTCAAACTTTTAAAAACATTTATTAGAATGAGAGTATCTCAGAATTTTAAATTAAAATATTCTAGGTGTACCTGGATATCAGTTTCAGAAATAAAAATAATCATTTCTCAGAAAATTTTAATTTGTTGCCCTTATCAACCACAATCAATATCAAACAAACATAATCAAATAAATCACTGAAATACAACACTTGCTTATTTTTTCATATAGCACATCTATTCAAATACATATATTATTATACATAATAATCAGATAATCAAAGTACACATAATTCACTCAATACATTCAAGAACGTAGTTCGTCAGTCTGCCTAGCTTGTGAAGGTGTCTGAGTGTCTTTAACACGATTCGGAGTTGAAAATCATCAATTCATGTATTATTTAACATATTTATTTTATAATTGATTCTTTAATTCTAAATTCATTATTTCCAGAAATGTTTATGTAAAACAACTTTTATGTGCATAATAACATTTAAATTTATTTATTTAATAATAATAATAATATTATTATTAATTTGTTTAACACATGACATGCATAATTCCTTTTACATGAATTCAAAGTTCTTATACTTATATACCTTCCAATATGATAGGTATAAGCCCATAAATTCCTTGTATTACCTATCTTCTATTCTTAAATTAAACTTAATTCAATTACCTAAAATTATTCAAGAATTGGAACTATAGATTTCCACCTTAAATATAATTAAATCTTTAACTTGCTAATTATCCATACTTTAGTTTATATATAACAATAAAACTAATAAAACAATTAAAAGTTAAATTCAATTATCTTGACTCTTTCTATAAATAAGCTATCTTGTTAAAAGTCTTGCTCTAATACCCCATAATTCAATTTTTAATTAACATACAAATATAGAACTTAATATAATTAAAGTTTAACTAATTTCTTTAACTAGAAACTATCATATTCCAGTTATATAACTCACGGTTAAGTGGATTTCCTGCACCTCTCTTTTCTTTTCTATTTGCAGTCAGTCATCAGGAAACATAGGCAGCCGAATTGCTGCTCAACCAGAAATAGCATTTGATGACCTAATTCAACCTAACGTTCTACCTTTCCTTCCACACAACTACATGTCAACTAATTCTTGCATAAAAATATAACTATTGAGTACAATTAATTCATACCTATTACTCAATCAATTAACCAGCTAGCAAAACCCCCATCACCACCAAAACAAGAGCAAACTAATTCCAAAGGAGATGGTGGCAGCTTTCCTATACTCGGCTGGACAGAAAAAAGGGGACTGATATCCCTTCTATTTATCATTAGCTTCCTTCCACTTCCTCACTTCTCCTTCCAACGTGAAACAAAGGAAAAGATGGAGTTGCTGCAAGTTTTATTTGCCCAAGAATTGAATTTTTGCTGCCATAACACTAGCTTTCTCTCTCGACCAGCCCAAGGAAAATAGAATTCCTCGCACAAAAACAGGAGACGGTAATGGCAAGGGAAGACTAAGACCATACAATAAGTCCGTTAAAGGAGGGAGAAAGAAAAAAAAAAAAAGCAATCATATAACAATATATTAATATAAATCCATGGCTTAAATTAACTATATATATATATATATATACTAATTTTAATTATAATATATTAACATAAATCCATGGCTTAAATTAACAATACAAATTGGTGGGGTGGGACCAAAAACACTCTATAAAAGGCTTGCACAGTGTAAGTAAATAAATTGCAGCATTGATCTTACTCACTTATCACTTTGGCTGTACCACGGATATCACCATGAATTGCAAATTGGTTTTGTATAGAGTGTACTCGTTACTTGTGGGTTTTCTGATCTCTTGTGAAGGTCAAGAAAATTCCCAATATGATTATTTTAGGCTTGCCTTGCGTTGCCCAAATTCAAATTGTAGGAGTAACAATTGCAGACAAACTGTGCTGGAGATTTTACCATACATGGCCCAAAGAAGAACGATGGCAGCACCTTAACTTAACTGAACAATTGACGGATGCTACAGTACGTACTTACTTACTACTTACCTCTTTTTCTATTTCCCTTGTATAACAAGAGTAAAACTATCTTCCGCCTATTGAAAAACTCATAACATAATTACTTTTAGTGTAATTATAACTTTTTTTAAATGCTAAAATGGAAATGAAATTAATTATTTAATTGTACATATATATTGTGTTGCCTAAATATGTGCGGATATTGCAGCACAAAGATGATTTGCTCTTCTACTGGCCAGATTTACGGACATATAATTTTGCTCCTAGCAAGATCTTTTGGAGAAATCAAAGGAAAAAACACGGAAAATGCTCTTCCACTAAATTTAATGCAGCACAATGGGTTGATAAGGCAATCACACTTCAAGGCAAACGATGTGCTCTCCGCGTGGAAAAACGCCAGTAAATCTTGTGTGAATTGATCTAATGATTGTCTAATATGAATTGATTTAATGGTTGCCTTTAAGCTTTTATAAATAAAAAATTTACGTAATTTTTTTTTTTCCTTATAAAAAGTGACTAAGAAATTGAACCTGACGGGGCAACCTATGAGACAAGCAAGATATTAAAGGCAATTCACAATGCGACTTCGAAAACAGCAGATATAGTGTGCAACGAGGACATATATGGAAACATGTACCTTGTTGAATTTCGTTTATGTTTTGATTATGATGCAAGTGTATTTAGGAATTGCCAAAATAAGGCAAGGCAATGTAATGGGGAAAATCCCATATTTTCATCTACTCCACGACCAACAAATATTACTACTGTTAGTCATTAATTACTTTATTTATATATGTACTATATTTTAATTTAGTTAATTAAGATTACTGAAGCTAATCGTTTTTCTTTTTTGGATTCAGGGACAAAGCGTTGGATTTAAACCCTATGTAATTAACAGAGGGAGAGGCAAACGACCATGTATTGTACATACTGAGTAGATGTTTAAGCATTTCAGTCAGTATTTTGAGGTTGCTATAACAATGTCATTTTCACTGTTTGTTTGTGATTCGTAAAGATTTACATTGGCTGTGGTTATGGGCCAAAGTAAAATTATAAACTTTTTACTTTGCTTGAGCTGTGGTTATGCGTCAACTTATACATGAACTCAAGTTTAGTTGGCATTGGTGGATTGCTCTAACTTTGATGGTTTGTTGTATTCTACTTGTGGTTTTTATGCATTCATCCACTTGTCATGTACATGAGTAGTTATCATATAAGGATTTTAATCTAAGTTGAATGCATAAAAATCATAACAAAATGATTTTAATCTAAGGTATCATATAAGTATCAATTTTTGCATTGCTGCTACAATGTTTACGCTAAATCTAGAATATAATGTGAATAATTATTTTTATATCAATCGTTTCAACACGTGATGAAGATCACTACCAATAAACAAAATTGTATTAATAATTTATGATGATTATCATGTTATACATAAGAGTGTAAGTTTAAATATATTTTTTAATTAGAATAAAAAAAATATTAATATTATAATTAAATTGATTAGAAATAATTGACCGTACTAGTGAGGTGATTTGTAGATCAAGTTCAGTACCTAAATTTATTTTTAATTAACAAATTAATAGTTGAAATGATGTTTATAGGCTTAGTACAATATTAATAAATATTATACATGCAACGTATATAAAAGACAAATGAAAAGAAAAAGAGAAGTTATCTGGAAATTTCGTTGAAGGTGACAATAATATATAGTTAAATGAAAATCTAGAAAAGATGTTGTTGATCAAGTACTACAATACAATGACAAGGAAAGAAAAGTAATAACTCCATCTTCTCCACGAAATTGACTTAGACATATTCATAGGGACCTATGCTCAATTCTCATTAAACAAAAGTAGAGCTCAATAAATATGACATCATATTTGACTGGGGCAATTCTGACTAGGGAGTTATAAGTGTATTTTATTTATTTATTAAGGATTGCAACCACCTTTGAGATATTAATTTTCATAAATATTTTAATGCAAGTATGACCTATCTTTTATAAAATTAGAAAAATAGATTAGTGGAGATGTACTGAACTTGATCTAAAAATCACCTCACAACTATACTAAAAGAATGGTCAATTATTTCTAATCAATTTAGTTACAACATGAAAATCTTTTTTATTATAATTAAAAAACTTATTAAATTCAGACTCTCACATATAAAACATGACAATCACCATAAATTACTAATAAAATATTTTTATTGGTAGTGATCTTCATCATATGTGTTGAAGCAATTGACATAAAAATAGTTATTCACATTATATTCTAGATTCACACCAAAACCTGCAAAAATTTATGTTGAAAATGAAAAAAGTCTCATCGAAGGTTGATTTATTCAAATTAAGAAAAAGGAAGAAGAGGACAATTAGGAAGCTTCCGCGGGAAGGGAAGAACCGACAACCCAAGTAGAATTTTTTTCAATTTTTTTTTGGTTAGTAAGAAGCCCGTTAGGCATATCAGCAACAGAACCAGAGATAACTTTATCAATTTTCATAAATTTCTTGAAAGCCGAATTTGATTAGAACAAAGCGGAAAGAATTTACGAGACGAGGGCCCATATCTTGGGCCGTTTCTTGTAGTACATGGATAGAAATTGGGTTTAGTCAGAGGCTTTAGCCCACTTGCTTAACCATGGTAGCATTGAAAAAAAAAAATAATAATAAGGAATTCAGTTCCAACTTCCAGACCAACAGAGACACTCCTGTCTCTCTCTCTCTCTCTCTCTTAAGCCCTCCACTTCATGGGTTTAGCAGCTCCGAGGATTGTTGATAAGAATTAGACTGTAATAGCCAAAATACATGGTTCCTCGTCTTGTTGCTTGAGCTGCTCGTTCCCTTTTTCGATCCTTCCTTTGTTCCAGGTATTGTACATACTGAGTAGATGTTTAAGCATTTCAGTCAGTATTTTGAGGTTGCTATAACAATGTCATTTTCACTGTTTGTTTGTGATTCGTAAAGATTTACATTGGCTGTGGTTATGGGCCAAAGTAAAATTATAAACTTTTTTCTTCACTGGATTGTACTTCTACAGATTTGATGTGTGAAAAACTTTTATGTCTTAAGATACCGTTTTGATAAATAACTTCCTTGCAGGATAAAGTACACTTGCAAGTGTTCAACTATGAATATGAGTCTTGACAAATTAGATTTCAAAGCTGAAAGGCATGCTAAGTTTCGATTATGCAACGTGTCAAGGTATGCTGAGTCTATATATGTTTATGCAATCTTACAGTGATGATCTTTTATGCTGAGTCTATATATGTCAAGATCTTTTGGAGAAATCAAAGGAAAAAACACGGAAAATGCTCTTCCACTAAATTTAATGCAGCACAATGGGTTGATAAGGCAATCACACTTCAAGGCAAACGATGTGCTCTCCGCGTTGAAAAACGCCAGTAAATCTTATATGAATTGATCTAATGATTGTCTTTAAGCTTTTATAAATAGAAAATTTATGTAATTTTTTTTTTTCCTTATAAAAAGTGACTAAGAGATTGAACCTGACGGGGCAACCTATGAGACAAGCAAGATATTAAAGGCAATTCACAATGCGACTTCGAAAACAGCAGATATAGTGTGCAACGAGGACATATATGGAAACATGTGCCTTGTTGAATTTCGTTTATGTTTTGATTATGATGCAAGTGTATTTAGGAATTGCCAAAATAAGGCAAGGCAATGTAATGGGGAAAATCCCATATTTTCATCTACTCCACGACCAACAAATATTACTACTGTAAGTCATTAATTACTTTATTTATATATGTACTATATTTTAATTTAGTTAATTAAGATTACTGAAGCTAATCGTTTTTCTTTTTTGGATTCAGGGACAAAGCGTTGGATTTAAACCCTATGTAATTAACAGAGGGAGAGGCAAACGACCATGTAAACGACCATGTTAGCCTACAATTATAATGTTTACTTGTGTTCCATGTAAACAGTAATGACATATTAGCCCAAATAAGAAATTAAGAGCTAGTCATGCATAAATAATATGAATGTTATAATGTTTGCATTGTGTAAAAAATAAATAAAAAAGTTTCCGTATAAATGATGTATCCCGATGGCCTAGAGGAGACATGTGGCGATAAGTACTTCATGCTTGTTTGGAGGATTATTGTAAATGATTAAAGTGTGTCGTTTGCAGTTATATAAAATATTCAGTTAAAACTGCTCATATATAAGGGTTGAGGTTTTGTAATGAAGTCAGAGAATCTACTATTTCAGCTATCTCAATATACTAAATAAATAATCCTCACTTTATATATTTTTTCTCTCCTATATATTTTTTAATTATTTTTCTATAAGAAACAACTCTTCATTCAAAAAATTCCTATCTAACACTTACACATCATAAAAGAATTAGAGTTGATACCCACAATCTAGAAATACAAAATAAATTTTATTAATTAGCCTGTTAAATAAGATATTGGTGTTTATTATTCTCCAAGGAAGACTCAAATGATGTTTTTGGATGCTTTAATTAAAGTGATTAGTGAGTAAGATCAATGCTGCAATTTATTTACTTACATTGTGCAAGCCTTTTATAGAGTTTCCTTAGTCCCCACCCCACCAATTTTTTCTTTTGACAAAATTATTTCTGAATAGAAAAATCATGTAACTCTGATATATTTATAATTTTTTATTAATATTTTTTGTTTAGTTTATATATATATATTTTTTTTTTTTAAATTTTGTTATAAATTATATATATATATATATATATATATATATATATATATATAGCTAACTTTTGTGGCATAATCATATTTATGATATGTAATTTATAAAAATAATACATCATAGTAATTATATTAGGCAAAACAATTACAATTCTAATTCTATTAATATTAAAATAGAGAAGAAATTAAAAAAATAGTTTATTTGAAGTAAAATAGCAAGTTTATGTAATAGTAAAAAGAAAATAATTTTTTTTCACTAAACCTCTTTTATATTCAAAACTTAGAAACTCTAAAGGACATTTTGAATTGTACTTTTTGGTGACACTTTGATAACTTGTCTTACTAATTTTCTTGTAAGATTTGTAACTTGCAGATAAGAATACATTTTATTTTAAGTTGCTTTTCAGTTAGTTCTAAAACACCTTTGAATAAACTATTAACAAATAAATAATATATAAATATAGTGTAATGACTTACCAACAAAACCTACACTTCTCAATAAAAAACAATAAAAAAAAAATCTTGTATTTTGACAATTATGAAGGCTCAAAATGTTGGTTGACGATTTTTGTATTTGAGGATAATTATGTTACTATCGTAATTTGAATACCAATGAATAAAAAATTAATAAGAAGTATTTGTTAATTTAATTATAACTCATTATCATAATTATGTTATATTTAATTTGTGAATAAAATGAATTTGCCTCCGAACGAATTTGTTTAATATAAATTCATATATATTTCGATAACTAGAATGAGGGAGTCATTTCTGTAGGAAATTATGTGGTAGATTCCTTCAATTTCCAATAAGATATATACCAAAAATAATAAAGAAATCTACGTAACATACAAGCCGCATGGAGAAGAGAACTATTTAATTCTAGATTATAATTTATTTGTGTGTTAGGAAACACAATTATTGAATTCAAAAGTATGGTTTATCTTGTTACCACTAATAACTATTGAATACACGTGATTATTCATTTTCTATATATATATATAGATGGTTTACATAAATAGTTATCAATTAAAATTCTATAACTACAAGAAAATGAGATATTTCCGAGAGGTCTATTTTGTGAAAAAAGTGTCACGTCCCAAACTCATTGGACATGGATTAGGCACGTGACAATGTCGCGCTTGTTTAAGGTGTCTCAAAAGAATATTGTTCACATTGATTATAAGAGGTGTGATTATATTATTTAAAACTCACAAGGACTCAATCAAGTGCCTTCAAGCTAGCACTTTAACCCATGTAACATGTAATATGGATTTTGTAGACTCTTTTCAAGGCACTTGGATTGCCTTACAAAAAGGCTATCAAGTTTGTGGGTAAAAGCTTCCCCACAAACTTGATAAATTGTTTGTTATTATTACCAACAAACATAAATAGTTGTCCATAATGGTCGTTGGTTTTTTTTTTGGTTTTTATTTAGTGAATGTTGTGGGTGTTACCGATAAACATAATTATTTGTCAGTGAAGGGAAAAAAGGCTAGACAAAATTAATTGCACTTCATCATAAAGATACAGACAATAAACCACAAGAAACATGCACCTTGCTTGTAAAACTACAAGATTTTTTTTCCCAATATTGTTGCATAAAAGCCAAACTCAAATTAGTCATATACATACAATAACAGGCCAATAGTTACCAATATGTAGAAACAAAATAATAACTAAATAATACTATGTATTATATATTTATAGCCTAATTCTATGTAATAGTTACTAGAGGTTCACTTTATGAATGCTTATCTTATTATATTATGAGACTAGCAAGCTGAAGAGCTAAGAAAAATAAGTATCGTGGTGTTATCACAATTTAATTCTGAATAATCACAAATTATGAATTTCTAACACATAATTATGTAATCTGGTACCAGTATCACTTTAGGGTCAGCAATAACGATGGTATACCCTAATATTGTGAAGTAGAACGGAAGCGAAAATGCTACAATTGTTCTACCAAACGACCTTGATAAAGGAGACTACAATTCTAAATAAAAGATGTAAATCTGAAATTCATTTGGAAATGTCTGGTACCTCCAAAATTTGAAACTTTTGTTTGGCTCCTGTCTAAAGGGAGGATTGCTGTGAAGGATGTTCTCTATGGTCTTGGTTTAAAATCTGATCAAGGCTTAGACTGCCCGATGTGTGGAAACTCTGTGGATTCCAATAATCATGTTTTCTTGCTATGTGAAAAATCGTGGAGGGTCTGGTATGGTACTTTAGAATGGAGAAAAATTGATTGGTGTCGCCCAAACAATGTTTTAGATCTAATTATATCGTGGAGTCATTTGTGACCAGAGCAGGGTTGCAAGGGTGTTTGGGATATGCTGTTATTTGCAGGATTATGGTCTATTTGGCTTGCTAGAAATGGAGTGGTATTTAGGGAGCATGCATTTTCAGTCGATTCAATGTTAGAATTAATCCAGTAAGGGTTGCTTGGTAGTGTAAGAATAAATGACCACAGGATTCTATTGTTGTCTTGGCTAGAAATATTAATTTAATGGAAGATGGAATCAGGAAAAAAAAAATAATAATAAAAATTCTAGACTGCAAGGTTTGGGAACTCTAGTGTATGGTTGTTTCAAGTTCAATGTTGATGGCTCCACTCTTCGAAATCCTGGACTTGCCGTAATTGAGAGAGTTTAAAGGGATCACGAAGTTGTTGTCAAAGACATGTTCTCTTTAAATTTTGTTTAGCAAGTTCGTTTATTAAACTTTCAAGTCTTATACGGTTTGGTTTCTATAAGTGTAATTTCTTGAAGGCGTTTAATTATTTCTTTTATTTAATTTTTATGAAAGTAAGACAATGATCATGCAAGTGGATTAAGGAAGTTGGATCAATATTGTGCTGTAACTTATTTTAACCATTTAATTAGCTTGACTCAACAATGAAATTAGACTCGACCACAAAAAAATAGTAGTGAAAGATAAACTAATTGTGCACGTTAACAAATGAATTTGTTTGACCCTTTCGAAATGAATACATAATTAAGAAATCTATGCAAAATGAATCTTAACAACCCTAAATATTTTCAAATTACTGAAAACACTATGTAGACTTGTATATATTGATGTGTCATTAGTTAATGATCATATAATAGGATTCGATTATGGAGTCTTTGCACACTCCAATATGACTGATATTATATATTTGGCAGTCATCGATTAGTAGAGGAGGCGTTTTATGGATAACATAATAAAATGATGCAATCAAATGTGAAGTGGTGAATTGAAAAATGGATGTTAACAATCCTAAGGTACGTACATTTTATATTTGGATTAGAAGAAGACTTGCGTATATAAATAGACTAGTCTCTTCTTTATTATTTTTTTAGGTCAACAACCACAAATTGTATTTGATTTAATTACAGAAATCAACAATGTGTAATTAATGAAGCAGTGTTATCATAATGGTGCTGGATACTATGCGCATTCCTGAAATACGCATCAAACTAAGGTTAATACCGAATCAAACTACAAATACCAAAATGTAATTGTCTCATTTTCTGAATTTACTACAACATCTTGTTGGTGGACTCCAAAAAGTACGGTATATGATTACACTTACTTAACATCTTAAATATTTCTTCATTGATTCACCAAAATGTAAGCTCTTGAATAATTTTTAACTCCACTATTAAATAGTTTCTTTTCCTTCTTTTCTTCGTAGTAATTCTTTTTCTTTTTTTTTTCATTTTGGAAGTACTTTCGTTGCATTTGAGTTATGTTGTTTCCCTGAAACATTTTTAAAAAATAATGAAACAACATACTATATAGGTATGTTATTAGCTATTCTTATATAGTTTTTAAAAATAAGGAAACAGTACAATATTTTAAAAGTTCAATATATGAGGGAAATAATATTCTTTAAATTAGCTGGGTTTAAGGAAAAACAAATAAGACTATGAAATTTAAAATGATATTTTGAGATCATTTTTAGGACAAAAAACAATATACAACTATTGATAGCAATGGAGAGTAATATTTTTACGATAGTAAATCAACCAAATTAAGTCTTGATAATGTCAATTTTTAAAAAGCAAAGGAATGTAATATTTTTATGTTAGTAAATTATTCAAAATAATTCTTGATAATGTCAATATTCAAAAATAAATTTAAGTTGTTTGTGATATAAAATACTCCTAGTGATTAAAAAAAAAAAAAAGTATAATTCTTAACAACCCTAAAAAAAATAACAAATAAAATCCTCTTTGTATCATGTATATATTTTTATTTTTTTCGTTTAATAACACCAACAAATATTTACTTAAAATTGAGATAAGACCAACAACAAAGTCACATGTATCTTCTTATGTATCCATAAATTGTTGCAATCAAAATTATTAAAGAAACTAAAAATTAAAAGACCCACAGCATATATAAATTATTCACACATTAACAAAGAATGTTCATACACAATATTTCACAAGTAAAGACTTTTACCATGATATAGTAAGACTTTGGCTGATGTGTAGGATTAATTAATGCAATATATAGTCTGTACGTATAATGATATGTATTTAATATTATTAACCAATTAATTAATATTGCATGTATTTGTACTTGAGTAGATAAGAAAGCATTTTTGCGGATAAAATAAGAATGCAATTATAATTTCGTATAAATCATCATAGCAACCCTGAAAAAGTAAAATGCCCTTAAATAATATATATATATAAATATATATTGGTCGAATAACACCAACAAATTTTTCTTAAAAAAATGGGAAAATGCCAGCAACATATATAAATTGTTCTCACATTAAAAAAGAATACCCATACATAATATAAAAAGACTTGGGCAATTTTGAAGTGTTATTAATGCAATACATAGTCGGCAAGTAATGACATCATTAATAAGGTGATGCATGTCAAATATTCAAATTAGTTGGTTTTTTGTTGTGAGATATCTAGAATGTTGTGGATAAGCTTGGGTCAGTTTTATGGTTGTAGCATATCATTTCTTATGCGATATACTTGATGTGATAGTGCAGTATATAGAATATACATGTACGTAGTGATAGCATGATATACATGTATGTAGAGATAGAGATAGAGTAGTAGGATATACATAGACGTAACTGCTTAGTGAAACTTAACTATGTAAGAGCAATGAAAATCTCTAAATTTACCCTTTTGTTAGAGATTTTTTGAATACTCACTTAATTTGTCATGGTATCAGAGCTATTCTAAATTTTGCATCTTGCGGTATATTTTTGGTTCTTGGCTCATCTATCTTGTTTTGTGTTTCTCTACATTAGAGGTCTTGTTATTCGTGGATTCATATTCAATATCTTGGTTAAGCTTCCTCGTTTTGGTTGTTCTGATTTATTATTTCTTAGTTTCATAACAATTTTTTGCTTCAATCACCATGTTTGGGGAGAAAAGTACCACATATTCTGTTTGTCTTAATGGAAAAAATTATTTTCTCTGGGCATTTCATTAAAGGTCATGAGCTATGAGATTATAGAGAACAATGTCACTTCCAGACCAAGGCCATGACTGCACAAAGGGAAACTTGACAAGCGCTAAGGCCTATCTGAATCCCATCTTGCCCTTAACAGAATACCTAAATGCATTCAAAGACATATGAGATATAACTTTCAACTCAATTCATATTACAACAAATCCAAATGCATTGCGGAACTAATTAGTTGTTTACACAAGTCATAAAGATTTCAAAATACATAATAAAGTGGATAGGGTTAGATCAAGACATGCCTACAAAATCCAAAAGATTGTAGCTTCCTCCAAGCTACAGGAATTGGTGTCAAGCCTAAGCAACAATCTAAAAGAAATAATTGGCAAGATCTAACGGTGAACAGCTGCCCAAAGAAAAACCGCCTGGAACAATGAATTTTACTTTTTATCATATCCGTGGGGTCTTAAATTTGCTTTCTCAAGTTCATTCCCTTATCAAAGTAGGGCATAATGTCAAGATGAGGGATAGACATAAGTGCTCTTGGGTCTTCCTTCCGGCTAAAGCTTCAAGTCTCAATCCCCGAAGTCAAAGAAACCACAATATTGAGTTATAGACCTAGACAACGCACACCACAATGGAAGTGGGACAAGCATAAGGTACAAACTTTTATGAAGGATAAGACAATTTAAAGAAATGAATGTGACATACTAACATGATGTTAATCTACTTTCAAAGAAAATATTGATAAAAATGTTTTGAGGTAAAAGAAATTAATTAGTTTCGTTACATCAACAGTCAATCCATAAGAATATATGAATAATATAATAATTTGAATGAATATTCACATTCGAATTTAGAGAGAATGTATAGCATAGAGAAAAAGATGATTCCAAATTAAATGTTATAACGAACTAATGAGCCAAAACTCAAAGGTCAGTATCAGCTCTACTGACCAGGTTTCCAAAATTCATGTCATTCTATATTGTCCAACGATCCAATCCATGTGTTTGGCCTAACATAGGGCTAGCAACACCCTTGCTAGCTGGGATCGAACCAAGGTGCATTAAGGCTAATATCATAATGGGGCATCCAAATTAAAATAAATTATTCAAATCAAATATATGTAAAAGGTTAAATTTTGAACTATTCGATTAATTTGTTAATATTTTGATGTGAAATAAAAATATATATATATTTGTCATGGTTAACCATTATATCTAGTCCTAAGTTTTTTTTGTCTTTTTTAGTAACGCTTTCCTTGATGTTCCATTGTGTCGCTTGTCCTCATTCAAAGAAATTAGTGCTAAAAGATAAACTAATTGTGTACGTTAACAAATGAATTTGTTTGACCCTTTCGAAATGAATACATAATTAAGAAATCTATGCAAAACGAATCTTAATAACCCTAAATATTTTAAAATTACTCAAAACATTTACTGTGTAGACTTGTATATATTGATGCCATTAGTTAATGATAATACAATAGGATTATGGAACCTTTGCACACTCCAATATGGTAGATATTATATATTCGGCACTCATCAAATAAACATTTACGATGTAGACTTGTATATCGGTGTCACTAGCTAATATATGATAATGTATAGGATTAGGATTTGAATTATACAACATGTGAGACACCAACATGATTGATACTTTATATTTGGCAGTCATCATTTAATATTGCAAGCCTTTTGTCATTTAGTAATTAGTAGAGAAAGCGTAGGTTTTATGGATAACATAATAAAATGAGGGAATCAAATGTGAAATCGTCAATTGAAAACGTACTTTTTATATTTGGATGAGAAGAAGACTAGCATATATAAATAGACTAGTTTTTTTTTTTAGGTCAACAACAACAAATTGCATTTTTATTTAATTACAGAAATCAACAATGTGTAAATGAAGCAGTATTATTATAATATATAGTATGGACTATAGAATAATTAGGCTGGCTGTCAATTAATTTTAAATGCATTCGTGGACGTAGGTGAGAACGTACGTAGTGACGCGAGCTGGCAGACTAGTAGTACCACACTATATATATAAGATGGAGGGAATGGCAACATACACAGCCTAGACAGCTAGCTCTTAATTCCAATCAAGCTACGTACTACCTACAATGGCCGACCTTACTCCATCAGTCCCTATCCAACCAGCCACCGGCAAGCCTTTCGTATTCGCGATATACATTGGGGAAAAATCCAGAACCATTAAATTTAGTGACATCCCAATTATTAGTGATGAAATTGATTTCCAATTCATTGTCGCCTTTGCCAGAGACTATGACATCCATGACCAACCCACCAATGGCTTATTCCAACCCTACTGGGACAAAGGCCATTTCAGTAGGGCAAATATTGAGGATATCAGGGCCAAGCACCCCAGAGTCAAGGTGCTCTTCAGCATCGGGCAAGTGACGCCACATTTCCCTTCAGCCCCGTTTCTGAAGAAACATGGGGTGACAAAGCTTTGAAGTCACTTGTAGGACAAGATGATTCTTCCATCTCTGAAACCTTCGGCTTCGACGGTATTGACATCCACTATAACGGCATTGCCACCACAATAGATGTGTTTGTTAACACCGTGGGTCATCTTATTAGAAGCATAAAAGCCATCAAGGGTTCCGATTTTATTGTTTCTATATCTCCCTCTCCTGAACTTGATCAGCATTACCTGCCACTATATCAGAATTACAAACAGCATATAGACTTTGTGAATTACCAGTTCTATGCTGAAAGTGATCCTATTAAATCTGTGAAGGACTTTAAGAGTATTTACATCAACAAGATCGATGTGAACAATTACTATGATGCAAAGCTCTTGGCCGGCTTCAGTACTGCTACCAGCGATTCTGGTACGCTTAAGAAGGAGGTTTTCTTTCAGGCCTCCCGTGATCTCAAGAGTGACAATCTACTTTCTGGTATTTTTATATGGTCTGCTGATAACTCGGAGTCGGATCAGAAGAACTTCAACAACGAGGAGGAGGCACAAGATATTCTGGACTCCTCCTCCAAAAACTAATACCTGCGTACCATCAACCTAGACCAGCTGGAACGTCTCTTTCCATTTCATTATTAAATAAGCATGCATGGATCGAGTTTGGTGAGTAAGAATCCATGTACGCATGCTTTTTAAGTTTGATTTCATGGCCACCTAGCTAAGCTACTACTTCTAGCTAGCTAGATTTAGTCCTCTCGTATTGTATGGTTGTGTGATGTGGTTGAATAAGGCCTGTAATATATTCATGTACACACTTTTCTTGTTATTGTTTTATTGAATAATGAAGTTCCAGGTCCATTTACCTTTTTTTTACATTGCTATTATAATTTCATCTTCCAAGTATATATGTATGCATTCGTTGCTTTGGTGAGAAGAAGCTAGCGACAATTCTATTATTTCCATAAATTGAATAGGTATACGTTGTTAGGTCATATATACAAATCTGTCTCTAGGAAACTAAACAATCACCTCTATATTTAATTCCCCTCTTTATTTCCCTTTATCCTACACACAACCCAAAGAAAGGTCGGAATATCTGGTTCATGTGTCGGATAAAAATGTTGGGCGCATTGGAAAGACCAAAAGGCATCACGGTCCATTCATATGACCATCATGAGTTTTGAATGCGGTCTTTCACTCATCTCCTGGGCACATCCTAATATGATGATAACCACTTGGTCATACGTTTCAACTTTTAATGACATGCCAAGAAAAAAGAGAATCTGGATAGGAGCATTTTTGTTTAACCAAGAAAAAAGGCATACTAGATAAACAAGTTCCTAAAATGATAATTCAATCTTCATACTAATATCAATGTGTGTTCACAAAAATTATGACCTAGTGATTACAGTAGCTCGATTCTCTACAAACCAACGAATTAGGTAGCAGCTTGAAGCCAGCTAGAACAATGACCATCTTTCATTTTACCTAACAGAGCTTTCCATGCATACTATGTTGTGGATCATCCAGCCTATGTTAGACATCTAAAAAGAACAATACAATAAGAAAAAGAAGAAAAAATAAAACAGTTAACCATTCAAAGAAGTACAACAACTGCACATCTACAACTTTTCTGTTGTGGGCATAATTAAAAACAACAATTGTTTACTGGCTAATAGAAAGCAAGAAATAATTTGAGGTAAATTTGTTATGCTACAAACCATGTCTCTAACAGGCTACCTTTTATCAGGAAAATAGGTGTACTTATCTCGCAATGATCAAATATCCTACAAAAACAAAACCATATCTTTCTAATAATACATTATCAAGCCATGCCTTCTCACTCCTTAGATTATTGACTAAAATAGTAACTTTTTTCCTTCAATTCATTATTAAAGTTGGTATTAGAACTCACCATGAAAGCATAACAACCCAAATTTTTTCTATCACACACATTAATAATCTCTCATAAGGAAATGCAAGAACGAGAATGTAAGACTGAAGTAAGGATGTAAGATTAGTGAGCTCAGTCCTAAATACTATTTCCATTTCATGAAGAAATTTATCATAGATCGAAAGAGATAGGGAGAAGCTATCCATTTACTTTTCTCCACTTCCATTTTCTTTTCTCACAGTATTTGTTTCCAAACATAGGATACATGTAAAACCCATTATATATATTATATAAGCTGCAGTGATTACCTTTTTTTGAAGCTCCAAAATTGATTTGGCATGCAGTTCATGATCATTTCCAACAAGCTGCCTCTCAAGTCTCAACAACCTGAATTTAATAAGTAAGACAGAGTCAACAAATAATGAGATAATCATTTTAGAATATTTAAAACATGCATTATATCCATATGCACATACTGAGAAAAGAAATAAACTACAGATTGCATAAAGCATGACTACCTGAGGCCCATGCAATGTTCCATGCCTTGCTCTGCCAGTATCTTTTTGATTTAATTAAATCGATACCTATCAATGTTCTCAAATGTGTATACTGTTAATTCCCATGAATTAGAAGAGATATACTGATTGTTCACATTAGGTACTTAGAAAACCAAAACTACCTTTTTTATTAAATAAAATAATCTTAACAGAAAAACATAAATTATAAATGTATTATGTCTAAAAAAAATATGAGAGAGGTAAAGCTGGACTTAAGTTATAGATTTATGCACTTAAGGAAGCATGAACTGCAAATAACATCTGGTGCAACAATAGAGGAACTCTATCAGTAAGCTCATTAGAACTGTAATTTAATAATCTTGGAAGAAAAGGATAAAAGGAAAATTCATTTTTTGTCTTATTTTTGGGGATGGGGTTGGAGAGGAAGGCAAACTATTTGGTTAGACAGGAAAACAAAAAAACAAAGAAATTCTGCACTGCTTATATCATCTGCTCTGTAAAGGACTTTATTTTATTCAAGGCTACTAAACTTAATATATTCAGTATCATTTTTGTCAGCTCTTGGCAGATCTTTTGGCCAGTCTATTAATTATCCTGCCCATTACCCACCTAATTGTTTCTGCTTTAAAAAACACTTCTCTAGGTTTGTCACTCTTAACATGTAATGCTTTCAACTATTATCTTGTTCCTCTTTCTTTTCTTTTTCTTTTTTCTTTTTTCTTTTTTTTTTTTGGAAAAGAATTATTACTATTACCATTACTGATTACTGAGAATCTTCTAATCTGTATTCAAAATATTCTATATTGTATAGGAAATTCCTCTTACATGTAAAATCTGTTTTTCTTTACACATCCATTATAGATAATACCCTCCAAGGATCATCACTTCTGTTTAAGAAAATTAAACCTCAATGCTTTAAGTTTCTTCTGAATTTCTTAGAATCCTACAAACGAACTTGACCTATTCCCCTAGTCTGAGTAAATTGAACTTCTATGTCAATCCAAAAAGTCGTATCCCTTGGTAATTACTAGGAACCCTGAAATGACCTCTGATTACAGACAAAAGTAAAGCACCCTTAATGTAAGCTTATATCTCGAAAAGGTTTTTAGGGTCAAAAGAAGTTATGCACTGCTTAAGTTACTTAACAAAATCACTTGAGCAGATTCAATTACTGCTGTTACAATTGCTCTATAGAGGAGGAAAACAAATATCCTAAAATCATTTACACAGTCAAAAAAACTAAAAAAGTACCATTGAAAGCTAGTCAAGTCACCAGCTTTTCCGACAGTTTTCACACCACAACCAGACATCACAATCCTTCGAATTGAGCAGATGATTAGAGAGAGAGAGAGTACTACCTTAAGAAGATAAGACCACAAGCAGCTCTGAGCAGCAGCAATACCCAGTGCATGAAGATAAACTGAAATTAGGAGAACTAAGGAGTTTGGGTTGGCCGTCGTAGATAAGTCTTAATACCCGTCGTAGATATGGGCCAAAATAAAAAATATATATTTTTATACCTAGGACGAGTAAACACTCGTTGCAGATAAGTTTAACTTGTCGTGAATATGGGTCAAATTTAAAATTTTTCTTTTGTTATGTCTAAGACAGGGGAGAACTGTCGTAGATACTTACATTACCGTTGCGGAAAATAATTAAAATATCAAATTAAAAATTTTTGGACTTTATTATCCGCAACGATACATACCGTCATTAATAGCTACTTACCCGTCCTTTTATTGTAGTGCTCGTAGTTGGTTAGATGAACATTTGAGATGAAGTAGTAGTGGTTCTTTATCGGTTAAGTGAAAAGTACATATAATATTAAAGATAATAATATCATTTGAGGTGGATAAAATGATAACTTATTTATGAGTTCCACAAATTAAAATCCTACCTATTTAGTGTGGAATTCATGATTGAATAAAATGTGGATTTCAAATAAATTTTATCTAAATTCTACATCATTTTAATCTCTTCAAAATATAAAAAGTGTAGAATTCATTTGAAATATATTGAATATTATATATTTTCTTTTAGGTGTTCCAAATGCATTAGAAAAGAATCGAAAACTGGATAAGTAACATACTTGGCATGAGGAGGCTACTCACGAAATCGAGCTAAGAACTCTGACCATGGTGAAAATTGAGATTGATGCGTAACATGAGAGCGTTGATGACCTGTATGACTATCATGAGAGTGACGCTTATGACAACTTTGTTCATAAGTGTCTTCCATCATCTTTACTAGCATGTTGCTGAACAACGAAAACCGTGTCTCTTTCGATATTATTGCAAGTATGTAGCAAGTTTTTTTTATCATAAATTTAAGTATCAAAAATTTGTAATTTTTATTAAAAAAATATGACACGTTGCTTCATATGACAATTTATTATAATACAAATTTATCATAGTAACGACATGCACATATTTGACCAATAATAAAAGAAGTGTCATTACTTCACATGACATTACAAGACAAAACAATCATGTCGATAATGATTATTTTGTTTCTTATATCGTCTTTAAATATACATATGAGAACATTCTTGAATAAATCTTCAAATTGGGCACCAGAATGTGACTAGATCTTCAATTCAAAGACATCAAGAGCGTTTGGGTTATACAAAAACTTCTTGAAGCTTATGAAAGTGAGAGGTATACTGACAAAAAAGTGTATTATGCATGAATCTGACGTGAATGGACATTTCACTTAGACGAAACTACGATTGATCAATAACGTACATGGATTTTGTGCTCCACTTGTTCGTTGGGAATTAGTAAGAATGAAAAGATGCAACTTAGCGCATTATGAAAGGTAAGAGCAAGAATCGATAAGAAAATAACCGAATGTTACCGATAAGATCCAGATAAAATATGCTTAAACTTACAACTGATCAAGCAAAAGTTATGAAATAAAAGCTAACACCATCAGAGTTAAGTAATGCCATGAACAATGATATGTATCTTTCAGAAGGTCCAACATTTAACGGTGACTGCTTTTTGTTTATGAAGACTATCATGTAGTTCTATAAATAATAAACCAAAGGAGGACTTGACTATATAAGATTGTGTGAATGTCGTAATTCAAACCAGAGACGAAGCAAAGGCCCAGGCAAACCCAGGCACTTGCCCGGACTAGGGCCAACACACCTAGCAAATTTCAATCCAATCTATTACCTGTGTCAATTTTTATGTTTTGTTGGGCTCTCTCGTTTCTAGCCCACATGCTTGGTATTAGACTGAAACTTTAAAATAGAAGAAAATTATAAAATTTTGACTACATTAAGGTATTCAAATCCAAGTTTGGGTTATAACAAAGATGATTATAATTAAATCACGTCGTGTGTTGCGTTTTATGGTGCAAAACTAACATTTGTGACACGCATTACTGTAAATCGTGTTGACGATATTTATATGTGTTCATAAGAAAATAATATATATATATATTAATATTAAAATAGATAAGAATTAAAAAGAAAATTTGAAAAATAATAGTCAATTTGAAATAAATTAGCAACTAAATGTAACTATATATAATAATAAGAATTCATAAGTATATTTAAGAAAATAAAGAAAGGCCACTATTGTATAAGTATTGCAGTATAAATATAGATATATTAGTAAAAATAGGTAATACACCAATAAACAATATAACATATGTATATTTATAAACTATTAATTATATAAACAATAAAAATATATTAAACATATAATTAGAGACTTTTGTTTCCCAGCTTTGCTAACCCATCAGTGCAGCTTTGTTAAAACATATAATTAGATATTTCACGTGTTTATGTATAAAATATAAAATGATGCAATAAAATTTGAAGTCAGATTAAGAAATTGGATCTTAACAACCCTGGAAAATGTTTATATATTTAGACTTGCATATAAAATGATGCAATATATTTAGGACTATTGATATATTTTTTTTCTAACTCTTTTTAATATTAACAAATGAATAATTTGTCAAAATTATAAATCAAATATGCTTAAGATTGAAATTTTCAATTATTTTAGCTAATAAGTTACAAAAATAATTATCATATTATGAATTAATTTTAAAAATGTCTATGAATTAAAATAAATATTAAGAATATAATTTTTATGATTAATTATTGTGTTACTTCTTTTTCCATCCTTAAAATTTTAAAATAATTATATGTTTATATTATGTATTAAATTTTTAATGGATTTATCTATTTGCTTAATGTCATTAACATGGAGTATTATTTATTATTAATTTCTTGAACATATATGGATATATTACAACATTTTTATTGTGATATTTGAGGCTTCAATAATTTAATGAAATTATAATTTCAGTCAATTAAAAAATAAATAAAATATGAATCTTATAAATTCATTTTGTATCACATATAAATTATTATTTTTTTCGTTGAATAACACCAACAATTTTATACTAAAAATTGAGAGAAGACGAACAAGTCACATGTATCTTATATATGCATAAATTGATGCAATCAAAATTATAAAAGAAAGATTTTCATACACAATATTTCACAAGAGAAGACTTTTACCGTGATATAATATGACTTAGGAGATGTGAACTATTAATTAATGAAATATATAGTCTGTATGCAATGACAACTTATGACATAATAAGGTGATAGATAAATTTAATATATATATAGTCGGTGAGTATAATGACAATTTATAAATGTGGCATTTGTTCTCTTTTTAGAAATTTATTTTTATATGTAATTAATATATAATTAAAAAATAATTACTCTTCATTAAAAATATTAAGTGAATAGATAAAAGTAATAATTTTTTTTATTAATAATATAAATCTTTAACTTATTTAAAATAAAAAAAAACAAATAAAATTGATTAGAAGAACTAGACAAACAAATTATCATAACTTATAATTTGACTTGGTGGTAATCTAATCAAATATTTCATTAGTAGGTTTGGGTTCAATTTATCTTGACTATAAATCTTTTTTATAATTTTTTTAAACAACCTTCAAGAATCCTAAACGTGCCGAGATTCCTCAATTGATTTGATCTCGTTGGAGTTCTTGGTGTTGGGTAATACAAGGGAACGCATTCCACGCTTACGGTGCCATTCCTTAAAATGCCCCACATATCGATTTGATCACTTTGTTTAGCTAGCCCTTTTATTAAAGTTTCAAAGTCTTGTAAAATTTTATCTGGCTTGGTTTCCACAAGAGTAATTTCTTCAAGGTGTTTAATTATTTCTTTTATTCAATTTATATGAAAATAAGACAATGACCATGTGGATTATAAGGAAGTTGGATCAATATTGTGTTGTAACTTATTCTCATCATTTAGCTTAACTCAACAAAGAAAGTAGACCTGATCACAAAAATTAATTAAAAAAGGTAAACTAGTTAATTGTGTACGTTAACAAATGAATTTGTTTGACCCTTCGAAATGAATACATTATTAAGAAATCTATGCAAAATGAATCTTAACAACCCTAAATATTTTAAAATTACTGAAAACATTTACCACGTAGACTTGTATATATTGATGTCATTAGTTAATGATAATATAATAGGATTATGGAACCTTTGCACACTCCAATATTATTGATATTATATATTCGGCACTCATCAAATAAACATTTACGATGTAGACTTGTATGTCGGTGTCACTTAGCAACATATGATCATGTATAGGATTAGGATTTGAATTATACAACATGTGAGACACCAATATGATTGATAATTTATATTTGGCAGTCATCAATTAATATTGCAAGCCTTTTTTCATTTAGTAATTAGTATAGAAATTAGTAGAGAAAGCGTACGTTTTATGAATAACATAATAAAATGAGGGAATCAAATGTGAAGTCGTCAATTGAAAACGTACTTTTATAATTGGATTAGAAGAAGACTTGCATATATAAATAGACTAGTCTTTTTTTTTTTTTTTTTAGGTCAACAACAACAAATTGCATTTTTATTTAATTACAGAAATCAACAATGTGTAAATGAAGCAGTATTATTATAATATATAGTATGGACTATAGAATAATTAGGCTGGCTGTCAATTAATTTTAAATGCATTCGTGGACGTAGGTGAGTACGTACGTAGTGACGCGAGCTAGCAGACTAGCAGTAGCACACTATTTATAAGATGAAGGGAATGGCATGCAGACCATCCCCACTGTTTACTTGCAACATACACAGCCTAGACAGCTAGCCCTTGAGCTCTTCCAATCATTAATTTCAATCAAGCTACGCACTACCTACAATGGCCGACCTTACTCCATCAGTCCCAATCCAACCAGCCACCGGCAAGCCTTTCGTATTCGCGATATACATTGGGGAAAAATCCAGAACCATTAAGTTTAGTGACATCCCAATTATTAGTGATGAAATTGATTTCCAATTCATTGTCGCCTTTGCCAGAGACTTTGACATCCATGACCAACGCACCAATGGCTTATTCCAACCATACTGGGACAAAGGTCATTTCAGTAGGCCAAATATTGAGGATATCAGGGCCAAGCACCACAGAGTCAAGGTGCTCTTCAGCATCGGGGCAAGTGACGCCACATTTCCCTTCAGCCCCGTTTCTGAAGAAACATGGGGTGGCAATGCTTTGAAGTCACTTGTAGGACAAGATGATTCCATCTCTGAAACCTTCGGCTTCGACGGTATTGACATACACTATAACGGCATTGCCACCACAATAGATGTGTTTGTTAACACCGTGGGTCATCTTATTAGAAGCATAAAAGCCATCAAGGGTTCCGATTTTATTGTTTCTATATCTCCCTCTCCTGAACTTGATCAGTATTACCTGCCACTATATCAGAATTACAAACAGCATATAGACTTTGTGAATTACCAGTTCTATGCTGAAAGTGATCCTATTAAATCTGTGAAGGACTTTAAGAGTATTTACATCAACAAGATCGATGTGAACAATTACTATGATGCAAAGCTCTTGGCCGGCTTCAGTACTGCTACCAGCGATTCTGGTACGCTTAAGAAGGAGGTTTTCTTTCAGGCCTCCCGTGATCTCAAGAGTGACAATCTACTTGCTGGTATTTTTATATGGTCTGCTGATAACTCGGAGTCGGATCAGAAGAACTTCAACAACGAGGAGGAGGCACAAGATATTCTGGACTCCTCCTCCAAAAACTAATACCTGCGTACCATCAACCTAGACCAGCTGGAACGTCTCTTTCCATTTCATTATTAATTAAATAAGCATGCATGGATCGAGTTTGGTGAGTAAGAATCCATGCACGCATGCTTTTTAAGTTTGATTTCATGGCCACTTAGTTAAGCTACTACTTCTAGCTAGCTAGATGTAGTCCTCTCGTATTGTATGGTTGTGTGATGTGTTTGAATAAGGCAATATATTCATGTACACACTTTTCTTGTTATTGTTTTATTGAATAATAAAGTTCCTGGTCCATTTACCTTTTTCTTTTTTACATTGCTGTTATAATTTCATCTTCCAAGTATATATGTATGCATTCGTTGCTTTGGTGAGAAGAAGCTAGCTAGGATTCAATTATTTCCGTAAATTGAATAGGTATACGTTGTTAGTTCATATACACAAATCTGTCTCTAAGAAACTAAACAATCAGCTTAGAAATTAACTGAAAACAAAATAACTAACATTAGATAAAAAGAAAAGAAGAAGTGAAAAAAAAAAAAATCAGTATTATTTCTGATATGGGTATAAGCTTTTGACGGATTCTGATTTGCTAGAAAGAGTTGTGCAGAAGTTAGGGATAAATTTGAGGGAAAGAAGGGAAAAGTGAAGGCTAGTAGAGGAAGCCTACTCTCCAAGTCCAAGGGACACATAAGTGGAGTGCATAGTTTGAAAGTATGTGTAGTATAAGTAGATAGAATAATCAAAAAATTCAATAAATCCGATTAAATCTAGTATTAACAGCATGAACTTTAAAATTTAGTATCATCAAAAGCTAGTTTTCCTTTGACTTTTGAGTGGAAGACAACTAGATGCAGTGACTCAATTGACATAATTTTACAATTTGAAGTATCTGATTACAACAAATTGAAAAAAAAAACTAAGGTTAATACCAAATCAAACTACCAATACCAAAATGTAATTGTCTCATTTTCTGAATCTACTACAACATGTCGTTGGTGGACTCCAAAAACTAAGGTATATGATTATACTTACTTAACATCTCGAATATTTCTTCATTGATTCACCAAAATGTAAGCTCTTGAATAATTTTTAACTCCACTATCAAATAGTTTCTTTTACTGCTTTTCTTCACAGCAATTTCTTTTTTTCTTTCTTTTTTTCGTTTTGGAAGTACTTTCATTGCATTTGAGTTATGTTATTTTGCTGAAACATTTAAAAAAAAAAAAATAACAAAACAACATACTACATAAGTATTCTGTTAGTTATTCTTATATAGTTTTTAAAAATAAGGAAGCTGTACAATATTTTATAAATTCAATATTTGAGAGAAATTATGTTCTTTAAATTAGCTGGGTTTAAGAAAAAACAATTAAGACTATGAAATTTAAGATGATGTTTTGAGGAGAAAAATAATAAATAAATTTAATATTTTTACGATAGTGAATTAGTCAAAATAAGTCCTCATAAAGTCAATTTTTAGAAAGCGATGCAATTCAATATTTTTATGATAGTAAATAAATCAAAATAAGTATGCATAACGTCAGTATTTTAAAAATAAATTTAAGTTGTTTGTGATATAAAATACTGGTACTGATAAGAGGAAAAGTATAAATCGTAAAAGCCCTAAAAAAATAACAAATAAAATCCTCTTTTTCATTGAATAACACTAACAAATATTTACTAAAAATTAAGAAAAGACCAACAACAAAGTCGCATTTATCTTCTTATATATCCATAAATTGTTGCAATCAAAATTAGTAAAGAACCTAAAAATTTAAAGACCGACAACATATATAAATTGTTCACGCATTAACAAAGAAAGCTCATAGACAATATTTCACAAGAGAAGACTTTTACCATGATATAATAAGACTTGGGCAGATGTGAAGGATTAATTAATGCAATTATATTTAATTTCTTGGAAATCATCTTAACAACCCAAAACTAAGGTTAATACCAAATCAAACTACCAATACCAAAATGTAATTGTCTCATTTTCTGAATCTACTACAACATGTCGTTGGTGGACTCCAAAAACTAAGGTATATGATTACACTTACTTAACATCTCAAAAAATTGTTCATTGATTCACCAAAATGTAAGCTCTTGAATAATTTTTAACTCCACTATCAAATAGCTTCTTTTATTTCTTTTCTTCATAGTAATTTTTTTTCTATCTTTTTTTGGAAGTACTTTCAAATGGCATTTGAGTTATGTTGTTTTGCTGAAATTTTTTTTTAAAAAATAACGAAAACACATAATATCTAGGTATGCTATTAGCTATTCTTATATAGTTTCTAAAAATAAGAAAGCAGTACAATATTTTATAAATTCAATATTTGAGAGAAATGTATTTCTTTAAACTAGCTGGGTTTAAGAAAAAACAAATAAGATTATGAAATTTAAAATAATGATTTGAGATCATTATGAGGAGAAAAAACAATTAATAAAACCGACAAATACTGAAAATTGAGAAAAGACCAACAACAAAGTCACATGTATCTTCTTATATATACATAAATTGTTGCAATCAAAATTATTAAAGAAATTAAAATTAAAAGACCGTCAACATATTTAAATTGTTCACACATTAACAAAGAATGTTCATGCCCAATATTTCACAAGAGAAGACTTTTACCATGATATAATCATATAATAAGACGTAGGCAAATGTGAAGGATAATGCAATATATAGTCGGTACGTATAATGATATGTATTTAATACTATTAACCAGTTAATTAATATTTCATGCATTTGTACTTGAGTAAGAAAGCATTTTTGCGGATAAAATAAGAATGCAGTTATAATTTCATGTAAATCATCTTAACAACTCTAAAAAAAATTAAAATCCTATTGTATCATATATATTATTTTTTTCGTCCAATGGCATCAACAAATTTTTCCTTAAAAAAAAGAATGAGAAAATGCCAACAACATATATAAATTGTTCACACATCAACAAAGAATATCCATACATAATATAAAAAGACTTGGGCAGTTTTGAAGTATTAATTAATGCAATACATAGTCGGCAAGTAATGACATCATTAATAAGGTGATGCATGTGAAATATTCAAATTAGTTGGTTTTTGTTGTGATATAATTTGAGTGTTGTGGATAAGCTTGGGTTAGTTTTATGGTTGTAACTTATTATTTCTTATGGGATAATCTTGGGTTAGTTTTTATGGTTGTAACTTATTATTTCTTATGGGATAATCTTGGGTTAGTTTTTATGGTTGTAACTTATTATTTCTTATGGGATAATCTTGATGTAATGATAGAGTATTATATAGGATATACATGTACGTAGAGATAGCAGTATATACATGTATGTAGAGATAGCGATAAAGTAGTAGGATATACATAGATGTAACTGCCGAGTGAAACTAAGCTATGTAAGAGCAAAGAAAATCTGATAAGAGGAACAAGAGTTTTTGAGTACTCACTTGACTTGTCATGGTATCAAAGCCATTCTAAATTTTGCATGTTGCTTATCTTGGTATATTTTTGGTTCATGGTTCATCAATCTTGTTTTGTGTTTCTCTACATTGGAGTCTTGTTATTCATGGATTCATACTCAATATTTTGGTTATGCTTCCTCACTTTTGGTTGTTCTGGTTATTATTTCTTAGCTTCATATCTATCTTTTGCTTCAAACACCATGTATGGAAAGAAAAGTACTACATTTTCTGTTCGTCTTGATGGAAAAAATTATTTTCTCTAGTCATTTCATCTTCTTTGCTTTATTCAAGGTCGTGAGCTAAGAGATTATATAGATCAATGTCACGACCCAACTAAGGCCATGACTGGCGAAGGAAAACTTGACAGAGCTAAGGCCTATTTGAATCCCATCTAGCTAAAACACAATACCTAAATACATTTAAAGACGAATGAAATATAACTTTCAATTCAATTCATATTACAACAAGTCCAAATGCACTACAAAACTAATTATTTGTTTATACAAGTCATAAAAATTTCAAAAATAGAATATAGTGGACGCGGTTAGATCAAGCCGTGCCTACCAAATCTAAAAGACTATAGCTTTCTTCAAGCTATAGGAATTGGTTTTGAGCCAATCAACAATCTGAAAAAAAATAATTAATCATAAGAATGAGTCATGGACCCAGTGTAGACAATGCACACTATAACAGAAGTGAGACAAGCATAAAGCACAAACTTTTATGAAGGGTAAAACAATTCAAAGAAATGAATATGACATACTAACATGATACTAATATAATTTCAAAGAAAGTAATCATAAAATGTTTAAGGTAAAAGAAATTAGTTTTGTTTCATCAAAAGTCCAGCCATAAGAGTATATGAACAACATAATAATTTGAAATGAATAGTTATCTTCTAATCTAGAGAGAATTTATAGCATAGAGAAAAACAAAAGATTTCAAACTAGAATGTTATAACGAATTAATAGGTCTAAACCCAAAAGTTAGCATTAGCCCTGGTGACTAGTCTTCCAAATCCATGCCATTCTATATGGCCTAACCATCCAACCAACAAATTATTTACATATATGTTAATTAAAAATTAATATACATATCAAGAAATTATAATTAATAAAAAAACAATTACAATCCTATTGATATTAAAATATATAAGAATTAGACTTGCATATAGAAAATTATTGTTTCATTCATCAACAATGAATTTCATTTTATCTAAAGAAATCAACAAAAATTTCATAGAAGTAATGCATTCATACATTCATAAAACATTATGCATGACAGATAATTGACATCCTAGCAGTCAATTTTAATGCATTGTTGTGGCGAGAATGTAACTGGGTTAAACCTTTGTGTGCACTTGTAGAGTATATATGGATATATATCAATCCCTTATACCTAATTTTTCACTTCGAATCCAATCTAAGAAATCAGAGGCAGTGCCAAAGGGGACATGCTCGGAAAAGCCGACAAAGTAAGGGGAGGGTCTAATATCGGACTTAACTCCTGAGTGATCTCTCTCATATTCCAATTACTAGTCCATATTATTGATCTTCCCAAGGAAATGGTGTTTGGTCTTGCTACATTGATTTTTGTTTTGTTTTCTTTGTCCTTTTTGTTTGATTTTATTATTAAATTTATTCGACCTTCTCATTATTCCTCATTTTCCTAACTAAATGGAGCTTTACTTTTGTTGGATTTTTTTGCTTTTTCATTCTTTGTATAGGTTATTTTTCCAGTTCATAATACTGGATTTATCAATCATCATGGTGTTTCTCCTAAATTATAACATAAACAAGTTCAGATAAAGGAAAAACAATCACTTTTCCTTACTTCTGATCAGTGATGTTGGAAAATTAGAATGAAATAAATACCATATATTTTCAGGTTAGGCTTGTCAGAAGGTAACCACCATCGAAGTTATTGTAGAAAAAACTACAATTGCAACTACACAAACTAAAAAGAACATTAGCAGAGAAGCCACCATCGATGGGTACGATGGCAACAGGCAAATAATCACAGCAGGCGGTACATTAAAATGGAAAGGGCTTGTTTGCCTTGAAGCTAAAGATATCTGGTCACGTCAGTTGCTTTAGTAAATAGAACACATGGAAATAGTTAATTGGTTGTACAGAGACGCGGACAAAGTTTTTGGGACAGGTGATCGGAAGGTTGGCCACCAACCTTTGAATGTTAAAATTATTTTAGATTACATATAGAAGTCTAGTCTTTTTTTTTTTTTTTTTTTTTTTTTTTTGAAGTGTATACTCAACTGAGTCTTAAAATCCCAAACTAGTTGGGGTTGGCTATATGAATCCTTTTTCTCTATTTACATCAATTTGAGATAACATTTTCATTAATCCCTAGCACAGCCATATCTTTTTTGATGACTGCCCCCAAGTAAGTTTTGGTCTTTCATTACCCCATCTAAAGCCTGGCATCTGAACCTAGTCACTTTGCTTAACTACTGTGTCCATTGGCCGACGTTGGATATGTCCAAACTAATGTAGGAGATTGTTCCTCATTTTCTCCTCAATAGGTGCTATTTCCACCTTCTTACGAATCTTCTCATTCATTATTTTATCTTTCCTTGTATGTCCTGTCATCCATCTCAACATTCTCATTTTAGCTACTCCCATCTTATGCGAATGTTGCTTCTTAACTGCCTAATATTCGGTACCATACAGCATAGCTGGTCTCACTGCCGACTTATAAAATTTTACTTGCAACATACACAGCCTAGACAGCTAGCCCTTGAGCTCTTCCAATCATTAATTTCAATCAAGCTACGCACTACCTACAATGGCCGACCTTACTCCATCAGTCCCAATCCAACCAGCCACCGGCAAGCCTTTCGTATTCGCGATATACATTGGGGAAAAATCCAGAACCATTAAGTTTAGTGACATCCCAATTATTAGTGATGAAATTGATTTCCAATTCATTGTCGCCTTTGCCAGAGACTATGACATCCATGACCAACGCACCAATGGCTTATTCCAACCATACTGGGACAAAGGTCATTTCAGTAGGCCAAATATTGAGGATATCAGGGCCAAGCACCACAGAGTCAAGGTGCTCTTCAGCATCGGGGCAAGTGACGCCACATTTCCCTTCAGCCCCGTTTCTGAAGAAACATGGGGTGGCAATGCTTTGAAGTCACTTGTAGGACAAGATGATTCCATCTCTGAAACCTTCGGCTTCGACGGTATTGACATCCACTATAACGGCATTGCCACCACAATAGATGTGTTTGTTAACACCGTGGGTCATCTTATTAGAAGCATAAAAGCCATCTAGGGTTCCGATTTTATTGTTTCTATATCTCCCTCTCCTGAACTTGATCAGTATTACCTGCCACTAAATCAGAATTACAAACAGCATATAGACTTTGTGAATTACCAGTTCTATGCTGAAAGTGATCCTATTAAATCTGTGAAGGACTTTAAGAGTATTTACATCAACAAGATCGATGTGAACAATTACTATGATGCAAAGCTCTTGGCCGGCTTCAGTACTGCTATCAGCGATTCTGGTACGCTTAAGAAGGAAATTTTCTTTCAGGCCTCTCGTGATCTCGTGAAAGACAATCTACTTGCTGGTATTTTTATATGGTCTGCTGATAACTCGGAATCGGATCAGAAGAACTTCAACAACGAGGAGGCACAAGATATTCTGGACTCCTCCTCCAAAAACTAATACCTGCGTACCATCAACCTAGACCAGCTGGAACGTCTCTTTCCATTTCATTATTAATTAAATAAGCATGCATGGATCGAGTTTGGTGAGTAAGAATCCATGCACGCATGCTTTTTAAGTTTCATTTCATGGCCACCTAGCTAAGCTACTACTTCTAGCTAGCTAGATGTAGTCCTCTCGTATTGTATGGTTGTGTGATGTGTTTGAATAAGGCCTGTAATATATTCATGTACACACTTTTTTTGTTATTGTTTTATGATTTATAAAGTTCCAGGTCCATTTACCTTTTTTTTTGCATTGCTGTTGTAATTTCATCTTCCAAGTATATATGTATGCCTTCGTTGCTTTGGTGAGAAGAAGCTAGCTAGGATTCTATTATTTCCATAAATTAAATAGGTGTACGCTGTTAGTTCATATATACAAATCTGTCTATAGGAAACTAAACAATCAGCTTAGAAATTAACTGAAAAAAAAATAACGAACACTAGATAAAAAGAAAAGAAGAAGTGAAAAAAAAAACAAAAACAAAAACAAAAACAAGTATTATTTCTGATTTGGGTATAAGCTTTTGACGGATTCTGATTTGCTAGAAAGAGTTGTACAGAAGTTAGGGATAAATTTGAGGGAAAGAAGGGAAAAGTGAAGGCTAGTAGAGGAAACCTACTCTCGAAGTCCAAGGGACACATAAGTGGAATGTATAGTTTGAAAAAATGAATAGAAGCTTTTGTGAGACAACTGTTGCCTCAACAGTAGTAAGTATGTGTAGTATAAGTAGATAGAAGAATAAAAAAATCAATAAATCCGATTAAATCTAGTATTAACAGCATGAACTTTAAAATTTAGTATCATCAAAAGCTAGTTTTCCTTTGACTTTTGAGTGGAAGACAACTAGATCCAGTGACCCAATTGACATAATTTTACAATTAGATGTATCTGATTACAACAAATTGAATAAAATTAAGATTAATACCAAATCAAACTAGGAATACCAAAATGTAATTGTCTCATTTTCTGAATCTACTACAACATTTCGTTGGTGGACTCCAAAATCTAAGATACACTTACTTAACATCTCAAATATTTCTTCATTGATTCACCAAAATGTAAGCTCATGAATAGTTTTTAACTCCACTATCAAATAGTTTCTTTTACTTTGTTTCTTCATAGTAATTTTTTTTCCTTTCTTTTTCTTTTCTTTTTTTTCTTTTTGTTTGGAAGTACTTTCAAATGGCATTTGAGTTATGTTGTTTTGCTGAAATTTTTAAAAAAATAACGAAAACACATAATATCTAGGTATGCTATTAGCTATTCTTATATAGTTTCTAAAAATAAGAAAGCAGTACAATATTTTATAAATTCAATATTTGAGAGAAATTTATTTCTTTAAACTAGCTGGGTTTAAGAAAAAACAAATAAGATTATGAAATTTAAAATAATGATTTGAGATCATTATTAGGAGAAAAAAAAATTTATAACACCAACAAATACTTACTAAAAATTGAGAAAAGACCAACAACAAAGTCAAATGTATCTTGTTATATGTACATAAATTGTTGCAATCAAAATTATTAAAGAAATTAAAATTAAAAGATCGTCAACATATATAAATTGTTCACACATTAACAAAGAATGTTCATACACAATATTTCACAAGAGAAGACTTTTACCATGTTATAATCATATAATAAAACTTAGGCAGATGTGAAGGATAATGCAATATATAGTCTGTACGTATAATGATGTGTATTTAATACTATTAACCAGTTAATTAATATTTCATGTATTTTTACTTGAGTAAGAAAGCATTTTTTACGGATAAAATAAGAATGCAGTTATAATTTCATGTAAATAATCTCAACAACCCTAAAAAATTAAATCCTATTGTATCATATATATTATTTTTTCGTCCAATGACGTCAACAAATTTTTTCTAAAAAAATGAGAAAATGCCAACAACATATATAAATTGTTCACACTTCAACAAAGAATATCCATACATAATATAAAAAGACTTGGCCAGTTTTGAAGTATTAATTAATGCAATACATAGTCGGCAAGTAATGACATCATTAATAAGGTCATGCATGTCAAATATTCAAAATAGTTGGTTTTTGTTGTGATATAATTATAATTTGAGTGTTATGGATGAGCTTGGGTTAGTTTTATGGTTGTAACTTATTATTTCTTATGGGATAATCTTGATGTAATGATAGAGTAATATAAAGGATATACATGTACGTAGAGATAGCAGTATATACATGTATGTAGAGATAGAGATAAAGTAGTAGGATATACATAGATGTAACTGCTGAGTGAAACTAAGCTATGTAGGGCAAAGAAAATCTCATAAGAGGAACAAGAGTTTTTGAGTACTCACTTGATTTGTCATGATATCAGAGTCATTCTGAAATTTGCATGTTGCTTATTTTGGTATATTTTTGGTTCGTGGTACATCAAATCTTGTTTTGTGTTTCTCTACATTGGAGTCTTGTTATTCATGGATTCATATTCAATATTTAGGTTATACTTCCTCATTTTTGGTTGTTCTGGTTATTATTTCTTAGTTTCATAGCTATCTTTTGCTTCAAACACCATGTATGGAAAGAAAAGTACTACATTTTCTGTTTGTCTTGATGGAAAAAATTATTCTCTAGGCATTTCATCTTCTTTGCTTTATTCAAGGTCATGAGGTAAGAGATTATATAGATCAATGTCACAACCCAACTAAGGCCATGACTGGCGAAGGAAAACTTGACAGAGCTAATGCCTATTTGAATCCCATCTAGCTAAAACATAATACCAAAATACATTGAAAGACGAATGAAATATAACTTTCAATTTAATTCATATTACAACAAGTCCAAATGCACTACAAAACTAATTAATTGTTTATACAAGTCATAAAGATTTCAAAAATAGAATAGAGTGGACACAGTTAGATCAAGTCGTGCCTACCAAATCTAAATGGCTATAGCTTCCTTCAAGCTACAGGAATTGGTCTTGAGCCAGTCAACAATCTGAAGGAAATAATTAACCATAATAATGCATCATGGACCCACTGCCGACAATGCACACTATAACGAAAGTGGGACAAGCATAAGGCACAAACTTTTATGAAGAGTAAAACAATTTAAAAAAATGAATATGACATACTAACATGATACTAATATAATTTCAAAGAAAGTAATCATAAAATATTTTAAGGTAAAAGAAATTAGTTTTGTTTCATCAAAAGTCTAGCCATAAGAGTATATGAATAACATAATAATTTGAAATGAATAGTCATCTCCCAATCTAGAGAGAATTTATAGCATAGAGAAAAGCGGAGGATTTCAAACTAGAATGTTATAATGAACCAATGGGTCTAAAATTAAAGGTCAGCATTAGCCCAGTTGATTAGTCTTCCAAATCCATGCCATTCCGATGCCCTAACCATCCAACAAATTATTTACATATATGTTCATCAAAAATTAATATACATATCAAGAAATTATAATTAATAAAAAAAAAATTACAATCCTATTGATATTAAAATATATAAGAATTAGACTTGCATATGGAATATTATTGTTTCGTTGGTCATCAACAACGAATTTCATTTTATCTAAAGAAATCAACAAAAATTTCATAGAAGTAACGCATTCACACATTCATAAAACAACATGCATGACAGACAATTGACATCCATGCAGTCAATTCTAATGCATTATTGTGGCGAGAATGTAACCGGGTTAAGCCTTTGTGTGCACTTATAGAGTATATATGGATATAAATCCCTTATACCTAATTTTTCACTTCGAATCCAATCTAAGAAATCAGAGGCAGTGCCAAAGGGGACATGCTCGGATAAGCCGACAAAGTAAAGGGAGGGTCTAATATCGGACTTAACTCCTGAGTGATCTTTCTCTCACCTTCCAATTACTAGTCCATATTATAGATCTTCCCAAGGAAATGTTGTTTGGTCTTGCTACATTGATTTTTGTTTTGTTTACTTTGTCTTTTTTGTTTGATTTTATTGTTAAATTTATTTGGCCTTCTCATTATTCCTTATTTTCCTAACTAAATGGAGCTTTACTTTTGTTGGATTTTTATATTGTATTTTTTTGCTTTTTCATTCTTTGTATAGGTTATTTTTCCAGTTCATAACACTGGATTCATCAATCATCATGGTGTTTCTCCTAAATTATAACATAAACAAGTTCAGATAAAGGAAAAACAATCACTTTTCCTTACTTCTGATCAGTGATGTTGGAAAATCAGAATGAAATAAATACCATATATTTTCAGGTTAGGCTTGTCAGAAGGTAACCACCATCGAAGTTATTGTAGAACAAACTATAATTGCAGCTATACAAACTAAAAAGAACATTAGCAGAGAAGCCACCATCGATGGGTACGATGGCAACAGGCCAATAATCACAGCAGGCGGCACATTAAAATGGAAAGGCTTGTTTGCCTTGATGCTAAAGATAATCTGGTCACGTCAGTGCTTTAGTAAATAGAACACATGGCCATAGTTAATTGGTGGTACAGAGACGGGGACAAAGTTTTTGGGACAGGTGATCGGAAGGGTGGCCGCCAACCTTTGAATGTTAAAATTATTTTCGATTGCACATGGAAGTCTAGTCTAGTTTTAGTTTTTTTTTTTTTTTTTTTTTTTAAAGTATATGTTAGTCTTAATTTATTTTATCATGAAATTGACTGGTTGACTGGCTTATATATTTAACACGCGATTGAAGGACCCTTAGACAAGTTGACATATTCACTGACTGGTGGCATCCACCACCACCAACCCCAAACAGCTAGCAAACATGAAGTGCAACCTAATTCATTTAACAATATAAATATTTTCTTCAATGCAAACTACGCATTGTGCTTGAATTATGTTTATGATATATAAATATATGTATAATCTTAACTATAAAACATTATACTTATTAAAAATTGATTAAACACAAAAAAAATGAGAGATTCAATCTTGACAACTATTGACATAAAATTATTGAAAAAAATAATTTTTTTAAAAAGTTATAAATTGAAAGTTAAAAAAAAAAAAAAAAAAATTATGGTCATGAAAATTATATTCTTAATATTTCTTTTAATTCATTAATTTTTTAAAATTGTATCTTAAATTTGAGAAGAATTAAAAAAAAAATTATGATTTTTATGAACTTAGTAAACAAAAAAATTGAGAAATCCATTTTAATTACTATTGACATATAATTGTTGATTTATAAATTTATTAACATTTAAATGAATTAGTAAAAAAGAAATAAATAATTCTAAAACAATTACAATCCTATTGATATTAAAATGGAGAATAATTAGTAAAAAAAGTAATTAAAAAATAGTTTATTTGTAGTAAAATAACAATTAAAGATAACTTTATAATAGTAAACGCTCGTAAGGGTATTCTAGCTTTCATGGTACACACGTTGTGTATGAGTCGTGTTCATAATATATTCATATATGATCATCAATAATTATTGAGAAATTATAGTTAATAAAAATAATATTTTATTTTAATGACGTTAAACAAAAAGATAAATGAAATAAAAAAATTTACTTCATAATATAAACATATATTTTTTTAAAGATCAAAGAAGAATTAACATAATAATAATAAAAAGTATGCTCTTAATATTTATCTAAACAACCTCTTATGAATCTTTTTTTGGATTACACCCATTATCTCAGGTTTTGGATCGAACTAATCCCAAGGCAAAATATTGTAGTCCAGTGTTCATTGGAAACTATAAACTGTCTTTCAGCTTCAAATATTATAATTATTTGTCACTTATTAAATAAAAAATTGAGAAACTCAATCTTAATTGTTACTGATGTATAGGTATTGAAAAATTATAAATTTATTAACATTAAAAAGAATTATGATAAAAAAAATATCAATAGTCATAAAACAATTACCATCCTATTAATATTAAAATACAAAAGAATTAAAAAAATAATAAAACTAATAGTCTATTCGAATCAAAATAATAATAAAAAAGTACTTATGTAATAGTAAAAACTTATAAGAGTAATTTATATTATTTAGACTTGCATATATAATATTATTGTTTCATTGGTCATCAACAACGAATTACATTTTATCTAAAGAAATTAACAAAAATTTCATATAAGTAATGTATTCACACATTCATAAAACAACAAGCATGACAATTGACATCCATCCAATCAATTACAATGCATTATTGTGGCTAGAACGTAACCAGGTTAAGCCTTTGTGTGTACTTAACAGTATTTATATATATCTGTATCAGACTCTGCTCTGCTAGTCGTCTTATTAGTAATTGAATAAGTCTTTGCCGCGGTCGAGTTAATAATTAATATACAATAAAGAGCAAATAGTTGATCAAATTAAAAAGTAAAACTGTCTTATAAGTAATTAAATAAGTCTTGTTGTTATTGAATTAACAATTAATAAATAATAAAAGGTGAAGAGTTGATTATATCAGAAAAAATGACTTAATGAATTAAGTCATGATATACATAAATCAAAAAATAAATTTATGTTCTCGATAGTAAATATTTATCAAGAAATATTTAATTTTGACTCTGATTAAATGTAATGGGTCACTTACAGATATAAAATAATAGTAACATAATGACAATGCTCTCTCCCTATCAGAATATGTGGAATACCCCACATAACTTTTCATTTTCATTAAAAACAAAAAACTATATATATGGGGAAGAGTGGCCATCAACCATTGAACGTTAAATTATTTTAGATGGCATATGGAAGCCAGTCTACTTTTTTTTTTTTTTTTTTTTTATGTATACGTTAGTCTTATTTTATTTTATCAAGAAATCGACAGGTTGACTGGTCTTATATATAAAACACGAGATTCAAGGACCTTTAGACAAGTTGATATACTTTTTTTAAGTATATGTTAGTCTTAATTTATTTTATCAAGAAATATACTTTTTTTTTTTTTTTGGAAGTATATGCTAGTCTTAATTTATTTTATCAAGAAATCGACAGGTTGACTGGTCTTGTATATATATATATAACACGCGATTGAAGGACCTTTAGACAAGTTGATATATATAATTTATTCACGGACTGGTGTCATCCACCACCACCACCCCCAAACAGCTAGCAATCATGAAGTGCAACCTACGGAGGCGATTTTTGTTTCTCTATTTGATAGTGTTCGTGATAATAATAATCCTCTGGTTCAGACCAAGACCGAATGCCCAAAAATTTGATTATTTCAAACTCGCCTTGCAGTGGCCAAATTCCTATTGCTTGTTAGATTATGTAACATGCCGACCAGCTGAACCGCCGCAGAATTTTACAATTCATGGCCTTTGGCCACAGAAGAATGATGGTAGTGAATTAAGAAACTGTGATGTAAAGATAACAATGCCAGATCAGATAGTTAAGTTTCTCTCTCGCTCTCTCTGCATCTATATATTCTTCTTAAGTTATCGTGTTTATCTGTATATATGATTATATCTTCATTTCGTTGTTTCTTCTTGGTGTCTTGGTGGTGCATCGATATATACTTATCATATGCTACTGCAGCTTGACAACATGAGACAAAAGCTGCTTGAATATTGGCCAAATCTACAAAATCAAAACAACTGGAACAAGTGCAAGGATTTCTGGAAAGGTCAATGGACATTTCATGGAACTTGCTCTTTGCCCGAATTTGATCAACAAAGATATCTTGATACGGCAATTAATCGTAAAAATGATTATGATCTGCTTAATGACCTTGACTCAGCAGGTTCGTACGTCTGTAATCTTACTAATTGTACCTTTAGTACTTATTAATTTTTTAACGATAGTATCATATGTAACCTTGATCCTTGCTTGATTAATTTCCATTTAATATCTAGGAATTAAGCCCGATGGAACTGCATATGATCCAATTAAGATATGCGAGGCAGTTAAAGGAAGAACAACTAAAGTTCCGATCATTAAGTGTTTTAAAGAAAAATCATCAGGCAACGTTATATTTCACGAGATCCATCTATGCATAAATGATAATGGTCAAGATTATCAAGACTGCGAGAAACTCACACAATGCAAATATAGCTTGAGAGGATGTCCAAGGAACATAAAAGCCATCTTTCCCCCCATGCCTCCTCCGTCTCCTCCATCTGTGGCTGATTATTTGTGAGTGTTCTATTTCTTTACATACTACATGTCCCAACATGATATCTTTGTTTTTATTTAGAAAAAGAATACATAAAAAAACCTCTTCTCTATATTTTTTCTTTCTCTCAACTAATTTAAGCAGACAATAAATTGAAGAGAATAACGAAATTATTTTGGGTTTGTCTAAATTCTTGAGATTTCCTAAAGAAACTTAATAGGATATATATTTCTTTTTGAATTAAAATTTCTGTACAATTGTTTATCTTAAAATATAATAATTACATTAACAATTGTTTGTTAACAATACTGAATTATGAAAAGCAACTTAGATTTTGATAAATTCTTCTTTGGTACGCTCTTTTGATTTTTTTTTTCCTCTCAGGCAGGAGGCATGGGACTCGAAACTAGAAGATGCAGCAGAGCTCAAATTAAAATAAGGACACAGCACTCCTACAATTCATAAAGTTGTTGATGTATAATATTTTATTTAAATAATAATAATGTCGTGGAACCATCTTTTGTGGTGTGTGAGAGTGTTGTAAGAATGTTGTGAATGTATTAGCCCAGCCCAGCGGTATATGTCTTTCCTCTACATCGCATCCCAAATGTTGAAGGGTCGATTCTCTTTAAAACTTACACTTCACAATAAAAAATATCTTATGTTATTAACTTAAATATCAAGTTAATAATGTCAATCATGACAAAAAAAAACTCAAGTACGTAATACTACGATTTACTTTATGTATTTTGACAATAATAAAGCTCAAAATGTTGGTTGACGATTTTTAGTATTTGTTGTTACTACCATAATTTGAATACCAATGAATAAAAAATTAATAAGAAGTATTTGTTAATTGAATTTATAATTCACTATCATAATTATGTTATATTTAATTTATCAATAAAATGAATTGGCCTCCGAACGTATTCGTTTAATATAAATTCATATATATTTCGATAACGAGAATGAGGGAGTCATTTCTGTAAGAAATTATGTGGTAGATTCCTTCAATTTCCAATAAGATATATATAGCAAAAATAATAAGAAATCTAGATAACATACTAGCAGCATGGAGAAGAGAACTATTTAATTCAAAATTATAATTTTTTTGTGTGTTGGGAAATATGATAATTGAATTCAAAATTATAGTTTATTTTTTAAATAGTAATAAGTATTGAATAAACGTGATTATTCATTTTCTATATATATATAGATGGTTTACATAAATAGTTATCAATAAAAATCTATCATTACAAGAAAATGAAATATTTTGGCGAGGCCTGTTATATGGGAAAAGTGTCACATCCCAAACTCATTGAACACGGATTAGGCACCTGACAATGTTGCACGCGTTTAGAGTGCCCCCAAAGAATAGTGTCCACATTGATTGCAAGAGGTGTGATTGTATTGTTTAAGACTCACAAGGATTCGACCAAGTGCCTTCAAGCTAACAATTTAACCTGTGTAGTGTGGGTTTTATAGACTCTTTTCAAGGTACTTGGATCGTGTTACAAAAAAAGCTAACAATTTTGTGGGTAAAAGCTTCCCCACAAACTTGACAAATTGTTTGTTATTATTACCGACAAACATAATTATTTGTCCATAATGTTTGTTGGTTGTTTTTTTTTTTTTTTTTTTTAATGTTATGGGTATTACCGATAAACATACTTATTTGTCCGTAGAGGGGCCAAAAGGCTAGACAAAGTAATTGCATTTCGTCATAAAGATACAGACAATAAACCACAAGAAACACGCACCTTGCTTGTCTAACTACAATATTTATTTTTTTTTCCTAATATTGTTGCATAAAAGCCAAAGTCTAATTAGTCATATACATACAATAACTGACCAATAGTTACCAATATGTCGAAGCAAAATAATAACTAAATAATACTTTGTAATATATACTAATAATCTAATTCTATATAATAGTTACCAGAGGTTCACTTTATAAATGCTTATCTTATTATATTATGAGACTAGCAAACTGAAGAGCTAAGAAAAATAAGTATCGTGGTGTAATCACAATCCAATCCTGAATAATCACAAATTATGAATTTTTAACACATAATTTAAGTAATTTGGTGAGCAATGTGGGAGTTTGTGGTGTTATCACAATCTCATCCTGAATAATCACAAATTATGAATTTCTAACACATAATTTAAGTAATATGGTGAGCAATGTGAGAGTTCACACATTGACAACCCCCACACATTGTGAGATCCAAAATTGTGAGATGGAGTCCATCAGTCGTGGGCCGATCAATTGTCGGATATAGGCGTAATGTAGCGATCTACTAGTTATGGGCTTAACTTTGATACCATGTTGGAGCCTCACTCTTGAAAACCAATTAATTGGTGACAAGAAGAGAGGCCTATTTACTTATAAAGATTATGAAACTCTCTAGCCTTAGCAATGTGAAAGTTCACACATTGACAAGAATAAATCACCATTCTCTTACTGTCTTAGCTAGAAATATTAATTTAATGAAACATGGTATCAGGAAAAAAATAATATTAATAATAGTAAAAATTCTAGACCACAAGGTTTGGGAACCCTAGTGCATGGTTGTTCAAGTTCTATGTTGATGGCTCCTCTCTTCTAAATCCTGGACTTGCTGTAATTGAGAGAGTTTTAAGGGGATCACGGAGTTGTTGTCAAAGACATGTTCTCTTTAAACTTTGTTTAGCAAGGTCGTTATAAAACTTTCAAGTCTTATATGGTTTGGTTTCTACAAGTGTAATTTCTTGAAGGCGTTTAATTATTTCTATTAATTAATTTTTATGAAAATAAGACAATGATCATCCATGTGGATTAAGGAAGTTGGATCAATATTGTGTTGTAACTTATTCTAACCATTTAATTAGCTTGACTCAACAAAGAAATTAGACTCAACAGCAATGAAAAAAAAGGAAGGAAAGAGTAGTACTAAAAGATAAACTAATTGTGCACGTTAACAAATGAATTTGTTTGACCCTTTCGAATGAATACATAATTAAGAAATCTATGCAAAATGAATCTTAACAACCCTAAATATTTTAAAATTACTGAAAACATTTACTATGTAGACTTGTATATATTGATGTCATTAGTTAATGATAATATAATAGGATTATGGAACTTTTGCACACTCCAATATGATAGATATTATATATTCGGCACTCATCAAATAAACATTTACTACGTAGACTTGTATATCGGTGTCACTAGCTAATATATGATAATGTATAGGATTAGGATTTGAATTATACAACATGTGAGACACCAATATGATTGATACTTTATATTTGGCAGTCATCATTTAATATTGCAAGCCTTTTGTCATTTAGTAATTAGTAATTAGTAGAGAAAGCGTACGTTTTATGGATAACATAACAAAATGAGGGAATCAAATGTGAAGTCGTCAATTGAAAAACGTACTTTTTATATTTTGGATTAGAAGAAGACTTGCATATATAAATAGACTAAATGTGCAATTGAAAATAGGTATTTATAGGATTCATAATAGTAACTTTAAAATCACACAACTAAATGTGCACTAATATGACTTTAACACCCATTATTCTAGACATTAAGGACTCCAACCCATTACTATAATTTTATTACACATTAACAAAAAAAAAAACTTCCACTAGCACACAATAATTTATAGCCACCCATTATAAGAAATTAACTACCTCTTAAAACCCATTACATCAAAATAACTCACACCTTTTTAACTTCCACTAACAATTTATCATAGGAAAATAAAGTTTATTATTTTCAACAATTAGAAGCACAAAGGCCATCAAGGGTTCCGATTTTATTGTTTGTATATCTCCCTCTCCTGAACTTGATCAGTATTACGTGCCACTATATCAGAATTACAAACAGCATATAGACTTTGTGAATTACCAGTTCTATGCAGAAAGTGATCCTGTTAAATCTGTGAAGGACTTTAAGAGTATTTACATCAACAAGATCGATGTGAACAATTACTATGACGCAAAGCTCTTGGCCGGCTTCAGTACTTCTATCATCGATTCTGGTACGCTGAAGAGGGAAGTTTTCTTTCAGGCCTCCCGTGATCTCAAGAATGACAATCTACTTACTGGTATTTTTATATGGTCTGCTGATAACTCGGAGTCGGATCAGAAGAACTTCAACAACGAAGAGGAGGCACAAGATATTCTGGACGACTCCTCCAAAAACTAATACCTGCGTACCATCAACCTAGACCAGCTGGAACGTCTCTTTCCATTTCATTATTAAATAAGCATGCATGGATCGAGTTTGGTGAGTAAGAATCCATGCACGCATGCTTTTTAAGTTAGATTTCATGGCAACCTAGCTAAGCTACTACTTCTAGCTAGCTAGATGTAGTCCTCTCGTGTTGTATGGTTGTGTGATGTGTTTGAATAAGGCCTGTAATATTTTCATGCACACACTTTTCTTGTTATTATTTTATTGAATAATGAAGTTCCAGGTCCATTTACCTTCTTTTTTTTTTACATTGCTATTATAATTTCATCTTCCAAATATATATGTATGCCTTCGTTGCTTTGTTGAGAAGAAGCTAGCTAGGATTCTATTATTTCCATAAATTGAATAGGTGTACGCTGTTAGTTCATATATACAAATCTGTCTCTAGGAAACTAAACAATCAGCTTAGAAATTAACTGAAAACAAAATAACTAACACTAGATAAAAAGAAAAGTAGAAGTGAAAAAAAAGAAAAAAAACCAGTATTATTTCTGATATGTGTATAAGCTTTTGACGGATTCTGATTTGCTAGAAAGAGTTGTACAGAAGTTAGGGATAAATTTGGGGAAAAAAGGGAAAAGTGAAGGCTAGTAGAGGAAGCCTACTCTCCAAGTTTCATCTCACACCTGCTCCAAGGGACACATGAGTGGAATGTATAGTTTGAAAAAATGAATAGAAGCTTTTGTGAGACAACTGTTGCCTCAACAGTAGTAAGTATGTGCAGTGTAAGTAGATAGAAGAATCAAAAAAATCAATAAATCCAATTAAATCTAGTATTAACAGCATGAATTTTAAAATTTAGTATCATCAAAGCTAGTTTTCCTTTGACTTTTGAGTGGAAGACAAGTAGATCCTGTGACCCAATTGACATAATTTTATAACTAGATGTATCTGACTACAACAAATTGAAAAAAACTGAGGTCAATACCAAATCAAACTGGGAATACCAAAATGTAATTGTCTCATTTTCTGAATTTACTCCAACATCTCGTTGGTGGACTTCAAAAACTAAGGTATATGATTACACTTACTTAACATCTCAAATATTTTTTCATTGATTCACCAAAATGTAAGCTCTTGAATAATTTTTAACTCCACTATCAAATAGTTTCTTTTACTTATTTTCTTCATAGTAATTTTTTTCATTCTTTTTTTTTTTTTTTTTTTTTTGGGGGAAGTACTTTCAAATGGCATTTGAGTTATGTTGTTTTGCCGAAATTTTAAAAAAAAATAACGAAAACACATAATATCTAGGTATGCTATTAGCTATTCTTATATAGTTTCTAAAAATAAGAAAGCAGTACAATATTTTATAAATTCAATATTTGAGAGAAATTTATTTCTTTAAACTAGCTGGGTTTAAGAAAAAACAAATAAGCTATGAAATTTAAGATGATGTTTTGAAGAGAAAAATAATTAATGAACGTAATATTTTTACAATAGTAAATTAGTCAAAATAAGTCCTGATAAGGTTAATTTTTAAAAAGCAATGGAATGTAATATTTTTATCATAGTAAATTAATCAAAATAAGACTGGATCATGTCAATATTTTTAAAATAAATTTAAGTTGTTTGTGATATAAAATACTTTTATTGATAATAAAAAAAAGTATAAATCTTAAAAACCCTAAAAAAATAACAAATAAAATCCTCTTTTTCGTTGAATAACACCAACAAATATTTACTAAAGTCACATGTATCTTCTTATATATCCATAAATTGTTGCAATGAAAATTAGTAAAGAAACTAAAAATTTAAAGACCGACAACATATATAATTGTTCACACATTAACAAAGAATGCTCATACACAATATTTCACAAGACTTTTACCATGATATAATAAGAATTGGGCAGATGTGAAGGATTAATTAATGCAATTATATATAATTTCATGGAAATCATCCTAACAACCCTAAAAAAAACAAAAAATCCCATTGTATCATATATATATATATATATATATATATATATATATATATATATATATTACACCAACAAAATTGTTCTTAAAAAAAAAGAGAAAATGCCAACAACAAAATCACATTGTATCTTCTTATATATAAATAAATTTTTACAATCAAAATTATTAAAGAAACTAAAAATTAGAAGACCAACAACGTATATAAACTATTCACACATTAAGAAAGAATATCCATACATAATACAAAAAGACTTGGGCAGTTTTGATGTATTAATTAATGAAATACATAGTCGGCAAGTAATGACATCATTAAAGTCAAATATTTGAAAAATACACAGATTATTTGCTACGGTTACAGGCCGTAGTGAAACAAATGTATATTTGCTACTGTTAGTTATGGCTGTTGAGAATAATGTTTATGAGCCACGCCATTATAATTTATGGGATTTATTACTTAGGGGTCGTAGCACAAAAATCTTTTCCTTGTAGTGTTAATTTAATTTAGAAGTGGCACATGTGAATTTTTTTGAATATGGCTCTTGTCAGAAGATCAGTTTTACATGTCTAGTCATTTGGGTTGATTTTGCTTAAATTAAGTCTATGAGTAGGTGATGGATTGCTGTTTAAAAAAAATTAAAAAAAATGTGAAACTAAGTTTGTTGTAGTTTTGGCATTGTCGATGTCAACACTGTCTACATTTATGCATTCAAAAGTGTATGGCCATGCAATTAAATGTTAATCGGTACAGCTTTCTAAAACTCGAATGCATACTTGTTTCTTTTGATTCATTAATTTATGTACCACCCAATTAAATTACCCAACCACGCACCTCTAACCTTTCCATCTCTCTCTTTGTGCTATATTAGTACCTTTGCCTTTCGTGTATGTGCTTCTCTTTGGTTATAAAATAATTAGACAATTGATAAACTAAAAGCCTCATGATATATCTAACACGGGAGCCAATTTCTAAGAAGTACTAGATACGGTTTTGTGATTATCAGAGACGGATTGGCATCTCCGATATCCTGATTTCTTGTAATGAGTGTGTAATTCAAATAATCTGATTTCATTTGGAAAATTCAAATAACATACATAACACCTCCAGATTCACCTTCCTACTATACATATTCAGAATGTACGTACACGGAGAACCAATCTTGATCTTAATCACACACCACACACAAAAGCAAGCTAATTTTTTTATGTAGAAGTAGAACAATATAATAATACCCCGTGCAGGAACCAAGTTAGTAAATTAGGGATTTGAAGTGATTAATCTTTGCAATTATTCAACTTATTAGAAACGAATTCTACATTTTTCACATTTTGATTCAATAAATGTAGAATTCTATTGAAATTGATTTGAAATTCACATTTTTCTTTTTCTTTTTTAGTTTTCCACACTAAAGTTGAATTCATCTTTTTTATAATTCAATTAAGATCACGACTTAGTAATATCACACCATAAATTATAATTTTATCATTAATAATTTTCATATGCTTTTAACCTAGATAAATTCATATATTTCATCTCGACCCACAATTAATTTCAATTATCTTACCTCAAATCCTCCCATATCTGTTGATCAAACAAAAAATCAACCATCATATGTTAGGCACAAACACTCTCTTTCTTATAAACTAATTGTAAAACTAAAACATGACATATATAGTTTTTTGATTCAGCATTCTGTCTAATTTGGCTCTAAAATTGGATACCTAACTTGTATTAGTCATTTATACACTAAAATCCTTCTTCTCCTTCTTTTTTTTTTTTTTTTTTTTTTTTGGTGCAAAGTGGAACAGATAGATTAAAATTTAGAAGTGAGTCTTGGAAAATTTATTCCCATTACATCTCCAAAATAAACATTGAAATACAAGGAGGAACTAAATCAAAAATAACAAGGTCTTTTTGTTAAGAATTTCCTAGCTTTGCTAGGCGATCTGCACAATTATTAGCTTCCCTGAAAATTGAGAATGCCCTCTTTATCTTTTTAGTATAATCAAAATTTAAAACAAGGGAAGTATGAGAAAAAATATTTTAACTAAAATGATTTTTTTTAATCTTCCAAAAAAGAAAATAGAAAACTAAATTTTATATAAAAAATTAATGATTCTAAATAAGAAAAGTTATTTTCAAATAAACAATATTAGATATAAAATTCACTCTACTTAAGTGAATTTCATTTCTTATTTAATTCTAGATACACCATAAAAGGAAATCATGCAGAAAGCAGTTATTGAGTTTTGTTTTATAATACATTAACAAACTCTAACATATAAACATTCATGTTATTCCTCGCAAAAAAATAAACAGCCATGTTAATTTTTTAAAAGAGACTAAGTAATAGCTAGGATGGCTTCAACAAGTGATGTGGCCTCACTATGATCACTTCGTAGTCACACATGCATATTGTTCCCATCAAATGCTTTCTCTTAGTGAGCCTAAGCTTGAGGCTTTGTTCCATATGAAGTACAACAAAAAATACTTGGGGAAACAGGATGACCTTCCAACACCTTAATGTGAAAATTCCATATCATAGAAGTTGCAACCATTTTCATTTCAATGATGCCCATATCTTTACCCAAAGAAGTACTAGATCCTGAACTGAAAGTTATGAACTTGTAAGATGGGATGTTCTTAATTCCTCCTCCCTCTCCAATCCATCTCTCTGGCTTGAATTCCAAGCAATCTTCACCACATGTTTCTTCCACCCTTCCCATTGCGTATAAGTAGTAAAATATCTTGGTATTCAGATTAATAGGATGGCCACTGGGAAGGATGTCAGGATTTGTGGCGCAAAGATGCAAGTATGGTATTGGAAGAAAAAGCCGCAATGATTCACAAATAGCTGCATGGAGATAGACTTGTTTACCAACCTCATTATTTATACCTAGAATCCTCCAGTCTGCTTCCTTGGATCCCAAGTTAGCTTTGATTTCTTCAAGAATCTTAGCTTCCACAGATGGGTGTGTTGCAACAATCCAAAAAAACCAAGTAAGGGTTGCACTCAACGTGGCCCTTCCCGCTGCCAAGAGACTAAATGCAGAGTCCCTTACAAACTTGTGACCCTTTTGTTCCTTTTCTTCTTCCTCTATATAAGCTGTTATCAAGTGATCATCTTCACTGCATCTATTTCGTTCATATAGAAATTGGTCGACAATTATCTGTGCTTGAGTCAGCCTCTTCTCTTGTCCAATTTGAAGCCATCTCTGTAACTTCCAAATGCTTCTTGGCACCATGTGTCTAATGAATACTATCTCCTCCAGTACGTTAAAAGCATTCTTGACTGCAACTTTTGAGAATTGAAAGGAAAGAGACTGAGGATCAAATCCTAAAACTATTAAGCACATATTATTGAATGAGAATCTGTGTAACACATCTTGTAAATCATATTCCGTAGCTTGTTGCGATAACAATCCAGAACCAGAATAAGGCAGCTGTCCACCTTCTTTTGAATTCTCAAGAAACAACTGGAACTTGCTTTGTGTTAACAATGAGTGAATCTTTCTCCTATTGCTTTTCCACGCCTGTGTGGGAATTGAAAATCCCATCTCCAAAATATTCTAAGAAAATCTCATGATACTCAGCGCCCCCTTCATAATTGCTTGATTCTTTTCCTGTAAGGTGGTGTATGTTCCTGGGATCGCTGGTGAAGACAAAGTTCATGTTGGTAAAACTTAGTCCTCTGTTCTCCACAGTGCCCCCAAAGTGTTTCAAAACCAGGACTGCATATGATAGAAATATGGAAAGCACAACACACAAATTAATGATGACCAAATTGGAAAACTCAAAAACAATTTCTACTTTATTGATTTCAAATCGAAAATGCATAATAGGTATTTATAAGACTCATAATAGTAACTCTAAAGTCACACAACTAAATGTACACTAACATGACTTTAACACCCATTACCCTAGACATTAAGGACTCCAACTCATTACTACAATTTTAATACACATTAACAAAAACAAAAACAAAACTTCCACTAGCACACAATAATTTATAGCCACTCATTATAAGAAATTAACTACCTCTTAAAACCCATTACATCAACATAACTCATACCTTTTCAACTTTCACTAACAATTTATCTTAGGAAAATAAAGTTTATTATTTTCAACCCTTCCCTTAAACTTAATTTTCCTTTCTAACTCCAACCAATTCTCTCAATCCTTGAAAGACTTCAAATTTAAGTGGTTTTGTGAAAATATCAACAACTTGATCAAGAGACTTCACAAATTTGACTTCTACTTCTTTCTTGGCAATACATTCACGGATGAAATGATACCTTATGTCCATATGCTTGCTTCTATCATGGAAGGCGGGGTTCTTTGCCAAAGCTAGTGCAGACTTGTTGTCAACAAAAATTTGGGTTGGTTCTTTTTGTGGCTCTTGTAGCTCCTTCAACAATCTTCTTAACTAAGTGGCATGGCAAGTACAAGAGGTAGTAGCAACAAATTCAACCTCACAAGTTGAACAAATAACAATTGGTTGCTTCTTTGAAACCCAAGAAAATGCATTATTTCCCATGAAAAATACAAAACATGTGGTACTTTTTTTATCGTCCAAATCTCTGGCAAAGTCACTATCACAGTATCCCACAAGATCAATAATATGTGAAGAAGAATAAAATAAGCCATAGTCAAGTGTACCTCTTAGGTAGCAAAGAATTATTTAGTCATTTTCATGTGAGTAGAAGTAGCATATTCCATGTAACGACTACTCTAACAACATAAAGAATGTCTGGCCTTGTGCAAGTCAAGTATCTCAAACTCCCAACAAGACTTCTAAATAATGTGGGATCCACCTTTTCTCCATCATCATGCTTCGACAACTTCACTTTGCATTATATGGGTGTATTAACAGAGTTGCTATCAAGCATTTGGAATTTCTTATGAACATCTTTTGCATAGCCTTCTTGTGAAATAAAAATTCCACCATCATTTTGCTTTACTTCAAAGCACAAGTAGTAAGACACTAGCTCCATGTCAGTCATCTCAAATTCACAAGTCATTGCCTTCTTGAAATCTTTAAACATGATTGGATAATTTCCTGTAAAAATTAGATCATCCACATAAAGGCAAACAAATAAAACATCACCATTATCATATAGATATCTAACAAACTCATTTTCTTGAAAATACTTGTCAATTCAATTATTCCAAGCCCTTGGTGCTTGTTTTAGGCCATACAAGCCTTTTTTAGCTTCAAAAATTTGTCTTCTTTCCCTTCAATTACATAACCCTTAGGTTGCTCAACATAAACCTCTTTTTCAAGAAAAGCTTTGAGGAAAGTAGATTTTACATCCAATTGATAAGTCTTCCAATGCTTATGGGCTGCAAAGGAGATTAACAATTGGATTGTTTCTAAGCAAACAACAAAAGAAAATACCTCTTCATATTTGATCCCCTGCTTTTGTGCATAGCCTTTCACAACTAGCCTCGCTTTGTACTTTTCAACTTCTCCTTTTGCATTTTTCTTTGCCTTGTACACTCATTTCACACCAATAGCTTTATGATCTTTTGGAAGATTTGCCAACTACCAAGTATCATTTTTTTTTTTCAATAGCTTTTATCTCCTCATCCATTGCTTGTCTCCACTTCTTGTCATTTTCATGCTTTTTCAAAAAATAATGGTTCACTATCTGCAACAAGATAAAATAAATTAACATCTTCTATCACTTCTGTATTTTCATAAAGATCAAGAAGACTTCTTGTTTTTGGTGACCCTTCACTTGAACTTTTTCTGATGAAGGAGTTGGTGATGGAGGTGGAGTAATGGCTTCCAATGGTGCTTCTATATCTTTTCTTCTTCAAAGTAAGCAAAAAAAAAAATTTTAACTTTCTTCTTCTTGAACATCCCAATCCCATGTTTCATCTTCATTAAACTCAACATCTTTACTAACTATAATTTTTCCATTCCTTGGGTTATAAAGGTTGTACCCTTTGGAATTTGAATCATAGCCAATAAATACATACTTCACACTTCGATCATCAAGTTTAGATCTCTCTTGATCTAGTAC